>CM034305.1:8703097-10099521 GCA_019925795.1 Dendrobium chrysotoxum
TTATGCACTGCATTTGAAGTTAGATTTCTTAGGTAGATTTCGTGGTGTTTGTGTTGTTAGCTGTTAGCACAAATGGTCTGGCTCATGAACAAATTATCTTTGAAATCTTTAAGGTTAAAATAAATTTTTTTTTTGTAGATTGTATATTAACTTCAATATTGAATGCTATAGAAGGAATTCTTTATCATTGTTCTTTTTTGTCATTATTCTATTTGCCTGGTGCAGCTACCTTCTATGATTGGAATCATTGTTCAATCGGAGTTATTACTCATATTCTTTCTTCTTAGATTTCTCTTAATCCATGCATGTCTAACATCTCATTTTTTTATTATTGGAGTTTCTGATTATCAAATTATGATTAAGCTCCAGTTAAACAGGAAGTTTTGAGTAGAATATGCTTGCAGTTTCTTTTGGTTCCCCGTCCATGCTAGTATTTTTTTTTTCTCTGAGTTAAGCCATCTTTGCTTTTGTAGAAATTTCTAAAATTTAAGTGTTAAAATCATTAATGTGGTGGGAAGTTGAACTGAGTTTGAAAATTAGCCTTCCAGATTGTTGCAGTACCCAGCTTTCCTCCGCTCATCATTTATTTTATCTATCCCAAGAACAATTTACTATCCTTCTGTTTTACAGAAGGAAATAGGTACTTTGAATTGAATGTTCCTGCATTTATCTATTGTTTTTGTCACATATTAATTATTTCCATTTCATCTTATTTGTTTTGCAATACCTGAGCATGTTTATTCTCTTACGTTTTAAACTCATCTTCCTCAGGTGCTTGTCTAGTGCATTTTTAGCATCTCCTTGTTTTGAAGTTGAAATTATATGGAAGTTTGTCTTCATTTATGCCATATATCAACCCTTTGATCTTTATTTTTCATTATTTGCGATTGTAGGTAGAAAGTGGTGGCAATGCAGGGAATGCCCTAACTTGTGCGGCTCGATTGGGTTTACAATCCTAGTTGATTTCTAAGGTTTAGTTGATGTCCTTTGCCACATATTTCCATTTTTTTTTGAACTTAACACTTCAACAGAAGGAAGCTAAGTTTGTCAATCAACTTGATCATGCAAAGCACTAAACCTTATTATATTTGATTGCTACAACAACATAGCAACAACAAGCTTTTATCCCACTACGTGGGGTTGACTAAATGAATCATTTTACTTCATTGTGTCATATTAAGAGTCAAACTCTCATTTAATCTAATAAAAAATGTTATTTTTAATACTTTCTTAGGTCTACCTGTATCTTTCTTAACATATTCTGGATCTAATACATCTACTATCCTAACAAACTCATCAAAAGGTGATGTTTTATGTTGATCAAACCATCTAAGACGACTCTATCTAATCTTATTTACCATTAGAGTTACTCCAATCTTTTCACTTATATACTCATTTCACATTCTATCTCTAAGTGTAAAGCCATTGATGCACCTGAGCATCCTCATCTTTACAACACTTAACTTAATTTTATACTTTTATTTTAATGGCCAAAATTCAACGCCATGAAGCATTGCAGATCTCACTATTATTTAATAAAATTTTCGCTTAAGTTTGAGGGTCACTTTTCTTTCACACAACAGATCCAATGCATTCCTGCACTTCAACCATCCAACTTGAATTCTACTAATAATATTCTCATCTATTTCACCATCGTTTTGAATAATAGATTCGAGATGTCTAGAATGAGCACTCTTCTTAATGACTTGATCACTCAATGTCACAATCCCACCACTAGATTTATTACTACTAAAATCATACTCCATGTATTCAGTTTTAGATCTACTCAAACGAAAACTTTTAGACTCTAAGGTTGACCTCCATAATTCAAGTTTTTAATCAACTCCCTATCTAGTCTTATCAACAAGAAGAATATCATTAGCAAAAGGCATACACCAAGGTACATCCTCTTGCAGATGTATAGAAAGAACGTTCATGACTAAAGCAAAAATATATGAGCTTAATGCTGATCCTTGATGTAATCCAACTAAAATAGGAATATACTTAGTCAAACCACCTTGTATTTTAACACAAGGAACGCCTCATGTATATATATTCTTAATGACTTAAATATGAGAATTTTTAACTCTTTTCTTTTCCAGAATTTTTAGTACACTTTTCTTGAAATTTATCAGATGCTTTCTCTAAATCAATAAATATCATATGTAAATTTTCCTTGCTCTATATTTTTCCATTAAATCTCTCAATAAATGTATGGCCTCCATAGTAGTAGACTTAACAAGTATGAATCCAAACTAATTTTGCATTAGTATCATAGCGTAACAGATGCTCAATTATTCTCTTTCATAATTTTAATGTATGGCACATGCAAGTTTAAAATTGCGTAAATAAGCCTCGAGTCCGTGAGGCGAGGCGTAAGCCTCGAGGCGGTGTGAGGCGTAAGCCTCACGGACAAAGAATTGCGTAAATGAGAATTTAACTATTTAAGCAGGTAAATAACAGTTAGAGACTATCATACTATAAAAACATCTAAATAACAATTGAAATTAGTGGAAGGCAATAAAATAGATGCATCTCATAGCATAATTCAAAATACAGAACTACAAAATATAAGTCTATCAAAACTCCCAAAATACAAATAAGAAAGGACATCTAATCTCATCATTCTTCAATGTTATTCACTAAATTGGTTATCAAGGGAATCTTCTTCTCCAATTGTATCTATGAATGCCAAATCTTCATCATCTTCAATGTTATCCATTTTTCTATTCCCTGTTAAATAAGAATGATTAATGTAATGTTAATTGCATATATATATAATGTAATTGCACAAAATAAATTGTGACATACCTTTACTTGATTGTTATGCTGCAGAACTAGTAGATGTGTGTGGTGTCCCCACTTGATCTGCTTCACCCCTTAAGACATCCACACTTAGATCCTCTAGCTGCAAGTCTAATAATGACAAATCTGTCTCATCATCTATGAACCACTCATTATCAGAAGCTACATCTTCACACACCAAAGGGTCTTCATCATCCTTTAACCCCTTGTTCCTCATCCTTCTATCTCTCAACCTCTTATTGTGCATAATGTACACAAGGGAGTTCATTCTGAGTGTTGAAAGTCGATTTCTTCTCTTAGTTTGCACTTGATTATACGTGCTCCAATTTCGCTCACACCCAGAGGAAGAACAAGTGATACAAGCCTAGCTTCACCTCTGGATTTGTGGATTTCCTTTCTGAATACTGAAATTGAGGATTGAGATAATACGCCGCTGCATGTAGATGACGGTGTAACTGGACCTCCCACCGAGCATCAATGATATCCCAAATCTCTCTATAACTTGCCTCCTCTCCTCCCAAGTTATGTGCAATTAACTCCTTCGCTTCATCCATTGCATTATATATAAAACCCATTGTTGGTTTCTTCTCGGCATCCACTAAACGTAATACCTGTACCAAAGGTCTTGTGCTCAATATGGCATAGGTCACAGTTGCCCAAAACTTGTTATTTAGAATTATCCTTCTTATTTTCTTCCCCTCAGTTTTATTGCCTCATGCTGAATTAAGCCATTGTGTCGATGTAAACATTGATTCTAGAGGTTGTCTCGCATCGAGTAGGCTCTGCAGTGTCAAATAAGATGTGGCAAACCTGTAGAATAAATTTGCATTAGGAATTGAAATAGATTTGCAATTTGCAGTGTACAAATGTAGTAACGAACCTAGTGGTAGCAGGGCGAATGATTTCCTTCTTTGAGAACTTTCTCATTAAGGCTAAGACCCATGAATGGTTGTAGATGAACTTTGTGATCTTCTTCGCCCTAGAGAGGGCGCTCTTGTGTTGAGGTAAATCACCAAGTGCCTCTAATATGAGATCGATACAGTGTGCTGCACAGGGGGTCCAATAGAGGTGTTTCCTCTTCTCCATCAACATGTGGCCTGCTGCTTTGTATGCACTGGCATTGTCAGTCACAACCTGAACCACCAATTGCTCCCCAAGCTCCTCAACAACCCCATCTAGTAAAGTGAAAATGATTCCGCATTTTTAACATGATCTGAAACTTCAAATGATCGTAAAAATACTGTGCCATAGGGATTATTTACAAGGATATTAATCAAGCTCCTACTCTTCATGTCAGACCATCCATCTGACATAATAGTAACACTAGTCTCAGTCCAGGTCCGTTTAATCTCATCTATACTCTGCTCTGTGTTTTGCAACTCCTTCAAAATCCATGTTCTCAACTCATACATGGAAGGTGCCATCAACCCTCTCCCATACAACCCAACAGATCGCAACATATTGAAGTAGGCCGGTGATGTTGCAACATTAAAAGGTATGGCATTTTCAAAAAACAATCTGCCAATATCCATGCATACCTGACGTCGACCCTCTCTGGTACCAGCTGCAGGCATCATCTGTGCTTCTCCTCTATCCTCTCCTGGATTTATCATGTATTGATCCATAGGACCCCGCACACCTCTATTATGTATAGTGGAGGAAGATCCCTTTCCACTCTCGCTTTCGAAATAAGAACCTTGTTCGACCCTTTCATCAAATTGCTCCTGTTGTAGATGTTTGGCCGTTGTACTCTTCTTCATGTAAGCAATAATTTCCTCCTTCACCTTATCCGGTACATTCGCACAAGGTACTACATTCTTATGTGAACCGGATAAGTGTTCCTTCATGCGAGTAACTCCTCCCTTCACCACCTTGTCACAAAAAATATATTTTAAATACACATATGTTTTCTCGCCGCCTCCTACATCAACTTGCACACTATATTTCCAAGAAGGATCACGCCGCAATGACGTATTTGTCTTTTCCTTTCCTCTAACCATATTTCCTAATGCAAAAAAGGGAAAACAAACCAAAAAATTTCAAAATATTAAAAACCCTAGATTTCCTATAACTTGAAAAATCTTCCCTTATACTAAAAAAAAAATACCTAAAATGCGTACAGGAGTTGTCGTAGAGGGCGGTCAGACACTCCTTGCTCACCGGCGTGAGGCGGCGCCGGCGGGAGAGGCGGCGGAATGGGCGGCCAAGAGGGCTCCGAGCTGAAGCTTGCGGGTTCTGGCGGAAACGGAATGCTTGGGTCGGGATGGGGGAGAGAGATATGTGAGGGTTTTTTTTTTATTACTCACTTAAGTGAGTGGGACCGGTTTAATGAGGCTTACGCCTCACTAAGAATTGCGCAATTGCACCTCTGAGGCGCGCCTCTGAGCCAGTGAGGCGTAAGCCTCACCAATTCCCCCAATTGCTTAAGCAATGAGGCGCCCAGGAGCAGAATTGCGCAGAGGCGCACCTCAAGGCGCGCCTCTTATTGCACAATTTTAAACAGTGGGCACATGAACTTAATTCCTATATAATTCATACATTCTTATGCATCACCTTTATTCTTAAATATATGAACCAATATACTTCTTCATTCTTTGGCATTTTTTTAGTTTTCAAAATAATATTAAAAAATTCACTAAGCCAATAAATTCCTTGATAAACATTTCTATGCTTTTATTAAAATATCATTAGGTCCTCTTTTTTTCATACTTTATTTTCATTAAATCCTTTTCAAATTTGATTTTATTAATAAGATGATAAAAAAAAATCTCTATTTTTATTTAGGGTGCTAAAATTTAGGTGAAACATATGATAAAGTTTCAAGAGAAGTGCTCTAGAGAGTCTTAGAAAGGAGTTAATAATACTTATTGTTAAATTCAGAGATTCGGAGAGGGAAAAAGCTTAATTTTATTGCACAAAATTATCCATACAAAATATCTTAATAAAGAAATACATAATTACAAAATTATGCATAATTGCCCTAATATAATTCTTCTTAATTCAGCCACTCAAATATGGAAGAGCATCAGCGTGATTCAGGTGAGCCTCCCACAGATCCCCATCATGGCTGTAGGATCAAGTGTCGAGGGACGACTAAGATTTAACACTCTCTCTCCAGTTGGGGAATACAGATCTGTAATTCCCAGCTTGGTAATCAGTCCCAAAAAAATAGATTTATCAAGTTCCTTGTTAAGAATGTCTGCAAGTTGATTTTTTGATGAGACATAATGGATACATATAAGACTATCTAATTTTTCCTTTATGAAATGTCTGTCCACTTCTATGTGCTTGATCCTGTCATGCTGAACTGGATTGTGAGCTAAACTGATTGTTAATTTATCGTCACAGTGTATGATGCAATCAAGGTGGCCTATTGGTGTTCACCATGTTGATTTTAATTCCTAAAAGGTGGATTGTTGGTTTCCCTAGAAGATTTCGGTTTCCCTGCTCATTAATTGCTGAGTTGATGCTTTGTTTTCCTCCTTGGAGGCTATCTTTTCTGTCTCTGTTTGCTGCGGGTTTTAAGTAGTTCTTATTGGCTAGTTGTGATGTGCATTAACTATATGTAATCAATGCTCTTTTTCCCTTCTTTTTATTATAAATAGGGGTTGGTTTTGCTGCAGTAAGGAGTTTTGGTGAAAGTGTTTGGAATGTAAAAACCTGCGGTATTTTTTAGCTTGTGAGCTAGTGTCCTTTCCCCTTCTCTTCTTATATTCGTCTCGAACTTCTAACATCTTCTTTTCTATCCATGGTTCCTGCCTCACTTATATCCTTCTCCAAAAAAAAAAAAGTTTTATGCTTTAAGTTTGTCATGTCTATGGTAAGGAAGACTTTTTTTTGTTTGCAATCTTACTTGTGTTTTTTAGATTGCATCATTTTGATATCAGAGCTTTAGGTTGTGAGTCTTCCTTTCTATTAAAAATTAAAAAAAAAGTCAAATCTATCAACAAAGCCGAAGTTCAAATTCAAGAGGAAGTTCTCTCATCAGAAATGGCTCAATCAACACATAATGGAGGTTTTGAAGCTATCTCATCAGTGGATGAGATTCTTCCATCAGGGGAGAATTGATGCAATCAAGGTGGCCTATTGGTGTTCCCCATGCTGATTTTAATTCCCAAAAGGTGGACTGTTGGTTTCCCTAGAAGATTTCGGTTTTCCTGCTCATTAATTGCTGAGTTGATGCTTTGTTTTCCTCCTTGGAGGCTATCTTCGGTCTCTGTTTGCTGCGGGTTTTAAGTAGTTCTTATTGGCTAGTTGTGATGTGCATTAACTATATGTAATCAATGCTCTTTTCTCTTCTTTTTATTATAAATAGGCGCTGGTTTTGCTGCAGTAAGGAGTTTTGGTGAAAGTGTTTGGAATGTAAAAACCTGCGGGTTTTTTTTAGCTTGCGAGCTAGTGTCCTTTCCGCCTCTCTTCTTTATATTTGTCTCGAACTTCTAACCTCTTCTTCTCTATCCATGATTCCCGCCTCACTTGTATCTTTCTTTTCAAAAAATATATATATAAGTTTTATGCTTTAAGTTTGTCATGTTTATGGTAAGGAAGACTTTTTTTTGTTTGCAATCTTACTTGTGTTTTTTAGATTGCATTAGTGTAGCTTCATTGGTCTTTCTCACATGATTCTTAGGTCTTCAAAAATCATCTTAATCCATAGTAGCTCACATATTCGTAAGGCCATAGTTTGAACTCTGCTTCTGCACTAGACCTTGCCACCACATTCTATTTGTTGCTCCTTCATGTAACAAGATTTCTTCCAAGGATTGTGTAGTATCCTGAGGTAGATCATCTATCTACTAGTGATCTTGCGTAATCTACATCAGCATATGCTTTTGGGGTTATTCCATAGCCTTTTCTGAAGAGAATCCCTTTACCTGGATTCCCTTTAAGGTAGCACAGTATTTTGTCTACAGCTTGCATGTGAGTCTGCTTTGGATTTTACATGAAATAGTTGATCAGGTTTACAGCAAAGGTTATATTTGATATGGTGTGAGAAAAGTAGATCAATTTTCCCACAAGTCTTTAGTAAGCTCCCTTATCTATGCCTGGATTCTCTTTAGCTTCTCCTAATTTGATATTTGATTCTACTAGTGTTGATGCTGGTTTACAAGCTAGTTTACTTGTTTCTTTTACAAGATCATTAATATATTTCTGTTGTGAAATGAAGATTTTTCTGTAGAGTGGGCTACTTCAATTCTAAGAAAATATTTTAATATACTAAGTTCTTTGATCTCAAATTTTTTGGCAAGATATTATCTTAGAATTACTTTCTCCTTTTCATCATTTCCAGTCAATATGATATCATCTATATAAAGTAATAAAACTATGACTCCCCTTGAGTCTAAGTGCTTGAAGACAGGGACGGAATCATGTGGATGTCGGGGTGGGGGTGGGGGGGCAATTGCCCCCCTTAAAAAAAAATTATAAGGGAGGTGCATTTAAATAATTTGTCCCCCCTAAGCCTCTCACTTTGCCCCTTTTTGCCCTAACCACCCGTAATCACCTTCACACAGCTGCAAAAATTTCAAAAATATACTTACAACCAAAATTTGTTTTGAGGGCGCCCCTAGAAACTCCCGCAGGGGCGCTGCTCCTTGACCCCACGACCTGACCAACAATTCTAAAAACAATAGTCTAACCAATCCATCCCAAAGTATTAAGTACACCCACACACAAAGAAGGAGAATAATAGGAAAATAAAAAAAATCTCATCAAATGAATATCATCCTTTATTAAAATGTAGATTCTTGAATTAAAGATATTTGCAATGAGGACCTATATTTTCGTGAAAACTTGCACGATCAGGCTTGGAAATGTGGGTTAACCGGCAAACTTCTTGTTGGTTGGGTGAGTTACTAGTAATAATTTGGGGTGGTCAACACAGTTCAGGCTGGAGGTTCTTTTGGGAAGTTCTTGGGGAAGAGCGTTCCAACAACGATGAGTTCCAGGCAAATCTAGGTAAATGGGATTGAGGCGAGCTGTTGGTTTCGTGGCATTCTAGGTTTCAAGAACCCATAGTGCTCTCTAGGTTGTTGGTGATAGAGTCCATCATTAAGATCTTAGACAAGTGGACAGATTTGGAAAACAATGAGGTTGGGGATCATTAGTGACATGACCGATCAGGTCGAACCACGTCAGGGGGCGCTGCCCCCTTGGACCCCCGACATATCAGCAAAGTGTATAACAATCAAGGATATGAACAAATAGGGGTTGAGCCAAATTCAAGACAACTCTAGCATATATTTTGTAGAAATTGAATGATTAATCAATTACATCATTTTGATTTTTTTTTGTAAATAAATCATCCATACTTTAACCTAAATTTTATTTAAGAATAGACAAATCATCCATAATTTTTTTTGGTAGCTAAATCAAGCTTCATTTTTGGTGACCCATTTTCTTGTAGTGAAGGGTCGAGCCAAATTTGAGGCAAAGTAAGGCTGGTTCCACCCCTGCTTGAAGAATAATGTATGGTCCTTTTGACTCTATTGATATCCATTAAGTAGCATGACTTTTGAGAATATTTCAAACCAAGCTCTAGATTACTTTTTTAGCCCATATAGAGCTCTTTTTAACCTATACACTTTGTCACCCCCAGATTTTTTTTTCTTGAATCATGGTGGAATATTCATAAATATTTCTTCCTCCAAGTCCCCATGTAGGAATATTTTTTTGGCATCCAACTGTTCCAAATGACAGTTATAATTAGCTGCTAGTGAAAGCAGGATCCTCACGGTATTCATCTTAGCCACTGGTGCAAAAGTTTTTTGGTAGTCAATGTCATATGTCTGAGTGTACCCTTTTGCTACCAGTCTTGCCTTATATCTTTCTAGTGTACCATAAGCTTTGTATTTCACAGATAACATCCATTTGCAGGCGATTGATTTTTTTCCTACTGGTAGGTCGGTGATCTTCCAAGTATTGTTCTTCTTCTTGAAAGTAGGTATTGTTCTTCTTCTTGAAAGTAGGTATTGTCTTCTTCGGGGCTTGCATTTTATTTTTTCACGACACTTTTCCAATTTCATCAGATTAAGTCTCATAAATATTATTAGGAATATGAATATCATTTAATGTAACAAGAAAATTTTTGTGTGAATGTGAGAAGTTATGGAATGATACAAAGTTGGTTATGGAGTACACAGGAGATTTTTTGGTGAGCTTGTATTTACCTCAATTTCAGGATATGGTTTAGATTCTTGGATCTGTTCTAGAGCATAGTTTGAATTTGTATGCCTAGAATATATTTTTTGACACCTCTTGTTTATCTATAATAGCTTTGTTCTCAGTTTTCCTGGTTTTGATTTCAGGTTTAGGTGGAGCTGGAAGGCCAAGAGGGGTAAGCTCACTTTTCTCAATTTCAGTCTCTCCCTAAAGATGAGGTTTGGTAAAATAAAATTTTTGTTCATTAAAAGTAACGTCAACAGGATTTTCTTGGTGGAGGGGTGATAACACTTATAACCTCTCTAGACGGATGAATATCCGACAAAGATACATTTGAGTGCTCTTGGATCTAATTTTTCTCTATTTTGACTGTGAATGTGAACATAGGCAATGCATCCAAAGATTTTGGGTGTGAGGCTGTTATGAGTTCGAAATTCAAGGTAAAAGGAGGATAGAATAGTTATTGGTATTTTTAGTCCCAAAATTTTTGAAGGTAGTCAGTTTATGAGATATGTGATAGTTAGAAGGGCTTCCCCCCAATAGGATTTGAGTACATTGTGGTGGAATAGAAGTGCATGGGTGGAAGCAAGAAGGTGACCATTTTTTTCTTTCTGCAACTCCGTTTTGTTGTGAGGTATGAATGTAGGAAGACTCATGAATGATACATTCCTTTTAAAAGTTGGAGGATAAGATTTGGTTAAAGTAATTTTTAGCATTGTCGGAATGAAATCTCCTTATTTTTTATCCCAAATTGGTTCTGGATCATGGTGTGAAAATGGGGAGGATAGGACGAACATTGGATTTGTTTTTGAGGCAAAAGATCTTAGAAACTCTAGTACAATCATCAATGAAGGATACAAATCATCAGGCCCTTAAGATGTTAGTTATTTTTTAGGATTCTCAGATGTCACTATGAATAAGGTTGAAAGGGGTATGACATCTCTCATTTTTATTTAGAAAAGAAACTTGTTTGTGCTTGGCTGACTTACAAGTCGCGGATCCCTTCACCCGTGACCGACCCTTCTTCTTCGACATAGTCGAAGCCTCCGATCCTTGTGCCAATCTCACCATCACAGCCAACCTCATCCGCCTCCACAATCGATGTCTCAAGCCACCAACAACCTCGATCCCGTCTGCAAGCTTATTTAAACCTCCAACCTTCCCCTTTCGAACGCCTCCAACCGAAGACCTCTTCATTGCCCGCTGACTCCAACTGCTTCTATCTGATCCAACCGACCAGCCTCCCCCACTACTGATGACCCAGCTCCGATCCAGACCATCCGCCTCTCCCTCTACTTGATCAAGCTAACCGATGCCACCATTCTTGTAGCCGAAATCCCTCACAGATGAACCTGATTGATCTGAAATCCCTCTAGCTCCGATCTCCCACACTCACGGCCACCCGTACCAAGCCGATTGCTCGCCTTTGTCCGAATCCACCTTCACAGTCGTTCAATCCCTCAAAGCTCTGTTTGATCCCTCAGCCTCCCCTACTCAATTTAGCCCACTTTAAAAGCCCACCAACCTCCTCACTCAAATAGCTTTCCCAATCCGATTTACCCACTTAACACCTCCTGACTCAACCTTTAACAGCACCTTAAGAGAGAAAGAGATCCTCTCTCTCTAAATTTTCACTAAGCTCTCTCTAAACCTTTACTTTTATTATTATTATAAAAAAGAAGAAGTGGGAAAAGCAAAAAAAAAGAGAAGAGAGAGATTTAAAAAAAAAGAGAGAAAAAGAAATTTGTGCTTTTGTGCCTCGATCCTCATGCCCTTGACACTATCGCCACCTCGTCATCATCGTCTTGCGCAAGGTATAAATCACTTCTAAACTTAAAACCGTCAAATCTCGCTTTCGGCATTCGTGGCGCACTGCAAAATCACCTATATACGTTTTTCTCTAGTGTGGTGGGAGGAAACCTGGTGCGACGTTTGTGGCGAAGCGGGTATGCCCTATACACATTTTTCTTAGCATGGCGGGGACACTCCTAAGTATCCATGCACATGCTTCTATGCTTGCAGAGAAAACTGCAAATCTTTCAAACATGTATTTTGAAGACCCATATGCACTTTTCTTAGTATGGTGGGATTAAAAATCATGACCACGGTGTCGCACGACGCCTACCATACACGCTTTTTTAGCGGGGTGGTAAGGCCTTGCTCCCCAAATTTTCCCTGAACAGGGGAGACATTGGGAGGCTGCTAAACTTTTGATTGACAGAGGACCTGGACTTAAATGAATTGCAAGGAATAGGACTTGAACTAATCAGCAGGGAACTGGACCTAATATCTAAAACTAAACCCATAAATCACAAAAGTAATAAAATTAAATATACAAGTAAGGACTTGTAGTGGATAAAAATTTCAAGAACAATTGATTTGTAAGTAGCGATCAAATGGAAAACATACAATGTGCTTACAACCAATAATTTGAAATTTCTAATAAAAATTAAGAGTTGTTATGATAAATGGAATGTAAATATCGCATGATGCAGATCACCTTCAAGGATAACAATGAACCTGCAATATACTCGATAGAGCATGGTAGCAATCGACATGCGACAAATGCCACGACATCCTTGCAATCAATGCTAATTCACTTGCAGGCAAATACGACAATTCTCTAAGAACAACGATAGTTGATACAACCCGCTTACAAACAACTACAAGGAACTTGTGAGAGTGTATGAGCGACAGCACAAGACATACAGACAAACACAATAATTTGCCAACCAACAAATATAGAGAAATCAATGAGGAATGCAGCTTACCCCGGCGGTCAACATTAACTTGTAGACAAACACACTAAACCCATCCGCAGATAATGACACTCCCTACGAGACCAACTTGCAAGCAAACACATCAAGCTACAAAGAATCCATGATGCACACTATGAACTGTTCATGAACGACAACAAAAGACATGCAGTTGGTACGATGATTTACCTATAATCATGTACGAAGAATGTAGCATGACTAGAAACAAAAGGAAGAAAGCTATGGAGAAAATAGCCCACTTTTAATCGGCAACAATTAACTGACAGACAAATGCACTAACTGCTAATGAGCGATGACAGCGGATAAGCTATGAATATAACAATCTTCCTACAACCGATAACTAGCTACCTTACAGATATATGCTGCGATCCTTATGAACGTTGAAGGTTAATACACGGTAAAAATGGCAGCTTGTCAGCTAACATGTATAGGGAAATCAGCGGGGAATGCGGCACATCTGATATCCCACATTGACATACAAATGAATACACCAATCTCCCTGCAAGCAGTAACAATAGATGTATTGCAAGGATGACAGGTCCTCTATGAACATAGATGCACACACAACATATCATCTACAATCAAAGAAAACATATATGCAATACATACAAACATCTACGAGCTGTTGTAGAAGACCCATCATGCTATCTACATAAGCAATGACAGTCGATGTATTGCAAAGAATGATGAATCCCCTATAGGCATAAATGATGAGATTGCAATGATTGCGACATGCTGTTCGTAGACAAAAGTAGCTAGCCTGTGATAGATGCAAGCATCTATGAGCCACTACAAAAAATTTGTCATGTATACAGTGGTCCACATACGACGTTTAGTGACCTTTGGATATCCACTGACGACCTACAGACATATTCAACAAAGCTTGCAGTGCACGACGACTTGCATGCAAGAAGCCACAAATGGCCTGTAGCGCAGTGCTACGACCCGCCTACAATCAACGCTAGAAGATTTGTGTTGGACACGATTCACTTATATGCAACAGATGGTGGCTCCTGAATGTTTAGCGCTGGACCACGAGTGGTGTTAAACAAAGCTCGCATTGTGCGACAGCCCACCTGCATGAAGCAACAAATGACCCGCAATGTAACATTACAATTCACCTGTAAACAAAAGCAGTGGATTCATAGTAAAAATTGCGGGCCACTGATAAACTGAGGCAGCAAATTTGCAACGCCAGGTTGTCACGCCAGATAAATCAGCTCGCTTGCAAGCAAGAGGTGGAAGACTCCTGATGCGTCGTACAACATATTTGCAGGCTAAAGTACACTCATGTGAGTTGAGTACTGAAGAAAATAATAGCTTACAGAAGACAAAATGAACCAAACTGCATTGTCAATGCGTGACAAATAAAACTCAGTGTGCTGTTAAACAATGCCACCGGATCTGCAACACTCGTACAAGTGGACCGAAGGCGTCTACAAGCTTCTAAATAGAACACTGTGCACACTCAAATGACAATCATTCGCACAACTGATTAGTGTTGAACACTTTAAAATGTGTTGACCTCATTTTTACATGAGGTTATCAGGACCTTTCAAACTCCTGATTAAAAAAAAAACCTCTAGTGATTGATATCCACCTAGTTGTCAATCATCTAGCAAACCATTCAATAATCAATCAAAAAAATTTCAATCAATGCCTCAATTATCCAGCTCCCTGTCAATAATCACCCTGCATTCTATACAATCA
The DNA here is from genome assembly GCA_019925795.1 of Dendrobium chrysotoxum. Lineage (NCBI taxonomy): Eukaryota > Viridiplantae > Streptophyta > Magnoliopsida > Asparagales > Orchidaceae > Dendrobium > Dendrobium chrysotoxum. The sequence continues at coordinate 8,717,551 of CM034305.1, forward strand.
TTTAATTAAATCTATCATATGCCCTGCCTACACTTATCCAATCATTCAGTCAATCACCATTCAAAATCTCAATCAATTTTCAATCAATCAACAATCAATCACTCAACCCATTATTGAATAAATCTTGAGCTTCATCAAACTTTCCCAAACTATTCTCTTAGTCAAATTGATTTGAAAATAATCCTGTCAATAGTTGACCTAGTCAACTGAGTTTAAACCTGGTCAAACTAGACTTAATTAAGCTCACTTCACATATAAACTCAATCAATCCTTCAATCATTGGAGACCACTTCAAAGCATGATTTTAAAATCCTCAAACTTCTCTTAAAACAAATCATAGTGAACTTAGTCAAACCATCTTGAATGGTCAAAACAACACACACCTTTGACCTTTCACATAAACAAACACATCATTGCTTCAATGCTCTACATTTCATGCCACTTAAATTTCAAATAGTTCTCATGACATAACCTAATACATTTGACTAGATTTGACTAGTCAAAACGACTAAACTTTCCCTAATGGTCAACTTCCTTCTTTAAACATTAAATCTATGATTTCAAATTTCTTCCAAATCATCCTGATACTATCTAATCATTCCTTAAACTCCACATTAACTTAGCTTGACTAGCTTGACTGGTTAAAGAAGTCAATGAGGGTTAAAACTCTTCCTAATGGCCAAACCATCCAAACCTGTAACCTAGCCTATCTTCTCCAGACCCAGGCCTATCCAGTCATCCTAAATGATTCTAGAAGCTTCTAGGGTTGTAGCCATACCTAACCCAGCTTTGGGTTGACTCCAAACAGCTCACCAACCCATTGGTTCCCCCTCATGTACATGAGAAGGACAACTGGTCGTCCTTACCTGCCCAGCTCGTTCCTTGGCGCGCTAATGGCCAGGGACACTTGTCCTCTATCCCAGCATTCCACCTGAAGCATCTGGACCGTCCAAGCGATCTCCCATAGTTGGAATAGGGCCAAAGCAACGAAAACAGTCATTCCAAGCGATCTCCCATTCCAGCTACTCTCTAAGAACTCTTGCATTTTGTTTCTCTTTCCCAAGTATTCTTCTAGCTTTTCCAGTTGTTTCTACGGCGTTTGGAAGCTACCGACGGCGAAAGGAGCGAAGGTCCGAGACGTCGTCCATCCCAAGCGATCGAACTCCCCATTGGGTCTTCCTCCAAGGTTAGTGTCTTCTACAAAGTCGTAGAGGAACTTATCCTGAAGAGAACAAGCCCTCCTGCATCCTCAAAGACCATCTGTAGGCAGGTAAAACCCTAACCTAGGCATTCATCTAGGTTTTAAAATAATTGTTTAATGATTGCATCATTAACCTTAAGAACTATTCCCCATTCTTAAATAGATCCTATATTACCTCTGTTTGAAAGTTGGAGCCATTAGATTCACTGTGTTAGATGTTTAAAGCAAAAATGAATCTAGGGTTTTTGGGTGGTTGCACAGGAGAGACGAAATCAGGGTCATCTATTCTTTCTGTTTAATTTGGACGATCCTGATCTCATCATTCCTAAGCTGCATTCGACCATCCGGACAGCCTAACCGCGGGATCAGGCCATGGCCGTTTGATTTGTCCCTCATCCGATCCGACGGTCAGTAAACAGTGCTGCGCTGGTTAAGTAAATCTACTCAGCCGCGCTGCCATCCATGTGGTCCACTCTTCTGCCGCCGAATGGAAAGTTCCCGATACAATCAGCTCCGCCGGCTAACTGTATAATGAAATAGGTTAAACAAATTCAAGAAATCATATAAAACTAAAAAAATCCTAGATAATTCATTTTAAATCCATTTTTTGAGTTTTTAGGCTCTATGGATTCAGAATGAATAGTTTTTATTTTAAAAATAATTTTAAGTAATTTTGATTAATAATTTTTCTGTTATTTCAATTATATGGTAAATCTTATTTTATTTTTAAATAAAAATATATAAAGAAATTTTGTCTAAGTTTTGGCAGAGGTAATATAGGACCTATCTCTGACGTTAAGGAATTTTCTGAAGGCTCTTTGATTTATATCTTTTATATATTTGAATTTTCAAAAGTCTTGGTCATGATTTGACCTAGACTTTTGAAAATTCATATATAATTCAATTCAACTTCATTTAAAGCATGTTGTGGCTCTATGGACTCAATATGATGAGTACTTTTCTGTGAAAATAAATTCATATTTATGTCATGCATAGTTTGGGAGTAATTTGTCATTGATAGTCCATGGCTTTTCTTATATTACTTCCAAAATAGGCATGATCATGATTTCAAACTTTGTTTGGGAATTAACTAAGGCTGTTTCTCACATCACATGATGATTTCAATCTAGTTTGATGTATGAATTTCCTTATGATTGAATGATTAAGTTCATAGGTCACTATTTGACCTATAACCTTAATACTTCATCAAAATCATTCCATAGAGTATTAGGATGCTTTGCTTTGCTCATGATTGCTATGTTTTGATGTGATTGTAAATAGGATTCAAGGGTTAGTAAACTTGAGTTTAATCCTATAACCTTGTGACATTAAGGACAATAATTAATGATCTTGTTTTAGTCAACTTTGTTCAATCTAGGATGGACTACATACATCCTATTTGGATGATATATTGAACTTAAAAAACTAGTGTCATGTACCCTATGATCTGATATACCCTATTTAGGCATTAATTGATCTCAAACAACTATTAAATTCACTTCACCCTTCATTAAGGGTTTAAATTTAAACAAATCTAATAAATCAAAGAAAGTCTCTAAAAATAAAAAATCAACTTCAGTTAACTTAAAATTAATCATAAAATCATTAAAAATTCAAATCCAAAATTTAATCTCATTTAAACATAATTAATAATTAAAACAACCTTAATTAATCATTAATTAAATAAAATTCACTAAAATTTATTTAAATTCAAATACAATTCAAAAAATAAAAATAAAATAGATTCAAAGTAAAATAAAAAAAATAAATAAAAAATAAAATTCAGAAATTATTAAATTCATTTTTAATAATTTTTTAATTAAAATTTAATTTTCTAATTCTTTAATTAAATAATCTCATTAATAATTAATTAAATATTATAACTAAAATTCAAATAAAATGAAATAAGAATAAGAGATTAATAATTCAATTTAAAATAAAAATTCTTAAATAAATTTTAATTTTAATTTACTAATAATTCATTAATAAATTATTTTCATTAATAATTAATTAAATATAATAAATAAAAATTCAAAAATACATTAAAATTCAAATAAAATTAATTAAAAATCAGGAGTTTATAATTCAAATTTAAATAAAATTTTGGAATAATTTGCAATCATAAATTCATTAATAATTCAATAATATTTAATTAAAAATTCATTAAATTCCATAATCAATTTAAATTTTTTGAATATTATAATAAAATCATAAAAATTTAAATTAAATTCTAGTTTATATAATTCAAATTAATTTCATAATTAGATTGATTAAAAATTCATTTTTGATCAATTTAATTTGATAATTAATTTGGATTAAATAGATGTAGGTCTTTATGTCTAGTGTTTGATTCCTTTTTGGAGGACACTTTGGCATTAAATTTTAAGGCCTTTAATATACCTAAACAACAAAGAGATTCTCTCATATGTTGTGCATGATTCCTTTTAGAAGGGCACTAACATATTAAATTTGGAGGATCTTCCAACAATTAAATAACACATCGACCTTATATGACATGTTTGATTCCTTCGGGAGGATATGTTGTATTAAATTACAAGGTCCCTTTCTTTTTCTCTAATAAACTTTAGAGGCTCCCATATAATCACCTGCCTTGCATAGAGGATGGGTGTTCATTTTGAAAGCCTTAAGACTTATAAATTGGTAACACCTTGCACTTTGGGAGTTATCAATCTATAAGTTTTTTTAAAACTAAATCAACAACTCTAATATTTAAAATTGGAATAATTTAAAAGTTAAATACACATCATTTAAATTTTAATTAAATTCCCTTTCAGCCTTTAATGGATAAACCTTAAAAATACATGCAATTTAAACAATAAACCCCTATAGGATATATCAAAGCCACACTACTTTTTTCACACACTTAGATGGTTTGCTAGGACAACCAATTTTAGCCTAGGCTAGGCCGGTGGATTGTTGTGGTTTGATTGCGGGTGTCTTGCCTAGAGGGCACCTATGTGCGTTTGCTTACTTTTTTGCAAAATATAGCATGTCATGTTTACTTTTCTGCCAGTGCACCAGTGAGTGGAGTGAATGAGTGAGGGCCGTGTATTTTACTTTTCTTTATTTTCTTATACATATAACTACTCACAATGCACTCATAAATGCATTTATTTCCTACTTTTAAGTTCCTACAAAGTAGAATGTTTCTAGGGATGATGTATATGTAAAGAAAATTGTATATTTAAATTTCATAGATTTCTTATATATATATATCGAATTTTACTGGTGTCCTAAGTTATAAAAGAATCAAAGATAACTGCTTATACAAATACAGGTTGGACTCCAAAAAGTAATATCCTCCTTCAAAAGGATGTTTCTTTTTGGAATTCTGCAGAAGACTTGTAGCTCGAAGATCATATGCAGTTGTATTTGATTCTAGATTTTCTTATAGGATTAAAATCCAAGTTTGTTGTCGGTGGGGCCTGGCCACCATTACTTTACTGCAGACCCCGAGTTATACTCTGTAAATTTTATATTAATAAAATCAGCTTTTTTATATACATTGTTGTTTATGCATTATAAGCATACATGTAGATTTTCATTTTTTTGTAAGCATATTACATTGCATTCAATTTAAATTTCTTTAGCCATTCCTTGATTCATAAGATAGAGCTATCTAAAATCTTGCATTCATCGGCGATTGTTGTGGTTAGGATTGTTAGCTGGTAACTCACTCTAGGCAAGTGGTAAGTCTAAATTGTATACACTCTTCTTTTTGCACATTCTTTCTTTCAGTCAAATCTAAAATTTCAAATCTAATTCAAGAATTTATAATCTAAAGCTTGTATTTTGAAATTTAAATTAGCCCAAATATTTCTAACTTCTATTATTTTAAAATTATTTAGTCTTCATTTTAATCGAGAGTATTCTCTTAGAAGATGTAATTAACTATAGGGGCTTGTCTCTATAGGGAGTCTAGATCCTAGAATACAATAAACTCTACCTTAGTTTCCTTTCTAAGGTATGAAAAAAATCTATGAACGCAGACTTTGCCTTATCCATATTTTTAAATTCAATTTCATAGTCAAAAGATAGAATGATATTTGATTTACTTTCACAGCGAATTGAATATCCTCTATATTTGATTATGGAAATGAATTTATGATTTATTTTTTTAATTGGAATGATAGGATAATATGCTTATAATCCTTCGGGGTGATTTGTATATTCTCTATACTATATCTCATTAGGAAAATGAATTATAGTTTTTTTTTCTTTCGAATCGATAGGACATTAATCTATCCTTCGGGGTGGTATAATATCCAACTATACAGATTTAATCGAAAGAAAATATTAAAATAAATAAGTAAATCATGTGGGACTCGAAGTATTTTAAAATATAAAAGTTCTCACAAAATGCTCTCCTATATGCATTGCAACAGGTAGAATACATCATTCAAGCATGTTATTCAGCTGTAGTAGCGTATCACATTAATATGCAAATATGTCTTGTACACTCGCTGCACTGCATATATACAACAACTATATAAACATAGTATACAAAATATATGCAAAGGCATATACCCGCATTGACCCTGACGAGTGTGATGTATAACATACGTGATGTCTGAGGATGCTGAGCGGGTTAAAAAATGAACTAAAGTTCGAGCCCGATCATTCTATATGAATATATAGGAGTCGATATGGCTCAAACTATCAAACAAATATACGGTCGCGGCATCTACCGGGATTTTTATTTTATACGTTCATATTAGGCCTTCAAGGTTTATAACAAAGAAAATTTGCTAATAAAAGCATAAAGCCGACGAATAACTCGATCTTATGTTGGAAAGTAGACAGAGTCGATAAGGTTCGGCCGACAAAATGAAATTGCCCATAAGCACCTTGATGATGGCCGTATTGATAAAAAATCTCAATCAGAGGGGATCTCAAATATTTGAAAATGCCTCCCAAATCCCCATGAAAATTTAAAACTCAAAAGTCACCAATTAAATATTTAAAATTAAAATAAAACATCAAAATACTTAAAGCAAAATACTCATCCACACTCCACAGCAGTTTGTCGAGATGGATGTTAGAAAATCACTTCAGCTCATAAAGAGCAAATGTCTAGTCGAGAATATCACTAGGATTCATTCTCAAGCTGTCAAGGACGTTGCACGTATCCTCTAACCGGTGGTTTTGTCGTCAAATAACACAACATGTAAATGGTTATGACTGGGACCCTCTGACCGGGCGGTTTTGCCGCCAAATGGCACCATTAAATTACGGTCATAGTCAGAGCTTGTATTTTCCTCAATGGTGCTAAATCCTTGAGTAATGAATTAATAGGATATGATCGATATGGCACAACGCCTCTGTTAGCTAAGGTGGATTCAAATCTATCCCCTTAGACAAATATTCACCCCAAATTTATAAGGTACCATTGGACGAAGCAACTCATGGCTGCCGACAAGAATCCTTCTGTCAGGTTGGGTTGGTTACCTCCTCTGACTAAGTAGACCAGAGACTATAATGACCCGAGATGACGGAACTATGAGATCTTGATTGGGTCTATCATCACTCCCCCAACCATCTGTTTTAAGTGCAAGGTGATAAATTTCTAATTTTAAATATTAAATTTTCAAATACCAAATCATGCTGCTACTATACGCCGGATACTACGTATCTGGTTGATGATTAGCCTTAATCGAAAGTTCTCTCTTGCTATCGGGAGGGGTAATTAACTATAGGGGTTTGCGCCTATAGAAAACCTGACCTTAGATCATAAAGTCCTCGCAAAATGAGGGCGAAATCTCTGTGTAATGTCTTATCTAAAAATCAATTTGTCTTTTGAAAATTTGCCTCATAACCTATTTGTTAAAACCCTCCTCGACAACCCGAAAAACGGAGAAAGAAAAGAGGTCGTAGAGAGGCCGGGGTGCGAATTTTTGGAGCCCACACTAGAGAGGCGAGAGAGGGAGGGAATTCCACATTTGCCGGTCTTGTGTGAGAGGATACACCCAAGGAGAGCAGGGGGCTGATCCTTGTTCGAATTTGTCAGAGCTAGAGGAAGGGGGGCTTCGGCCTTGGAGATGCGCACGCCGAACCAAAAACAGAAGCCCGCGCCCTTTCATCCGTCTCTTTAGTCATTTGAACACACGCAAATGGGTCCTGCTCCGTTGCTGGCGATCACAAATGTGCAAGTAAGGACTCAGGGGAGCTTCCAATTCAATTTCAGCCCTTAAAATTGATTTCCTCATTTAGGAATGAGTTTAAATTGAGCAAAAAAGTCAATTCCAGTTGTATTTAAATCAATTGAGCTGACTTTGTTCAAATTTGGGCGGGGATTGAACTCAATTTGAGTCAAAGTGAGTTGATTTGGGTTCAATTTGGTTCGATTGCATCAATTTGATAGAATTAGACCCAAATCGGCTTTGTTTGACTCAAATTGGGCTCGACGGGTCCCAATTGGCTCGGTTGAACACGCTCGAGGGGAAATCGGGATAAAAATGAGGTCAACAGTGGCCCCACTAATTCCCGAGATCATTCCTGCACACAATAAAGTGAGGCAAGAGATCAAAATTCTAATCTTAATTAGTCTATAATTAAGTTGCATAAAATTTAAATAAATAAAAAATCATAATTTTTTCACCCCCTTTTCATAGAGCTGCCATATAATAATATTCAAAATATATTTTTTCTTTTTTTTCCTTGTGTAAATGTGTTTGAACTGTACTTCAAATAACTAAATAAAACTACAGTTCAAATAGTAGATGTATACTAAATTAATTGTAGATGTAGTGGACCAGGTTTTTATCTTGTATTTAAAATTTATGTTATCTCGAATTTATCTTATATTTTAAACATAGAAATACATCAGGAGCACTACAGACATTTTTTCCAAAATATAAATGGAATCTTTACTTTGCATCATATGAGAAAATACATCATAGCACCTCCTCGCATCTCTGTTACATTAACCAGAAGAATCCAAATATCCAAAGCTTAGACAGACTTGATAACTTCTCCTCCATGGCAACAGGCTCAAGCCATGGTTCTTCTTACCTCACAATTCATGTAGAAAGGAACCCATCTCCGTCGCGCCTTTCAGAGCTTCAAACTAAATCATGGCCAAAGTAAGGGTCCTCTTCCTTCTGAATCTGAGCTTTATTTTTGCTTCTTACTAACTTCTGTATTCAGATGGGGCTGCCCTCCAGGAAAATACTATCTGAAGTTTGATGCAGAAGAAATATGCTACTTTCTTAAGGGGAAAGTCAAAGCACAGATAAAGGAAATATCAGAGAGCGTAGAGTTTGGAGCTGGAGATCTTGTTATTATCCCTAAGGGACTCAGTTGCACCTGGGAAGTCTTTGTGGCAGTTGATAAATACTATAAGTTTCAGTGATCTTCTACTGATGTAAGTATGTTTCTGAGGTTTTAGAGTTGAGTTAATATTGTAATATTTATTCAACTACATCAAAGTTATAGAACTACATGATGATTTTTGTGGCTTCATGATGAAGTTGGTTTGCTATAGGATAGTGGAAAAATACTAAACTTGGCCATTAGCAATTCTTCTCATAAAGGGAAATGAACCAAAAAAAAAAAAAAGGGTATCTAATATCTGAGTTTTGTATGTTAGGAAGTGAATATTAATAGTCAAATTCATTTTCAATTCAAAAGATTGAGGTTTTATTTGGGATGGTGTTTTTGCTGTTTTTTAAAACAGTTTTTTAGTATAAAAATTTTAATTTTTGTATTAAAAAATTGCTTTAAGAAGCAGGAAGAAAGCCGTCCCAAATGAAGTCTGAATCTATGCTACTTAGTATATTTTTTAGGGTTGTTTCGATTGAAATCAGCTTCGCCCAAATAGTAAATCCAATGATGTTGGGCTACAAGCATCCACATCAGTCAGTTCATGGATTTAATGAGTCAAATTTGATCGAGAAAATATTCTTATCTTTCTAATATATTCATATGGGTGAGATTACACTTAGGGCTTGTTTGGGGCGGCTTCTTAATGCTTTCTAAAACAGCTTTTTAATACAAAAATTTTTAATTCAAGAAATTTTTGTACTTCAAAATTGCTTCAGAAAATAGTAAAAGAATCGTCCCAAAAGGAAATCTTAAGCTTCGTTTGGGACAGCTTTCTTACTGTTTTTTAAGCATAAAAAATTTAAATTTTATCTTAAAAAGCTGCTTAAGAAGCAATAAGAAAGTCATCCCAAACGAAGTCTTAATTTGATACTTTGACTGATTTCCCGTTTATGAATGAGGACGGAGACATTATCGTCATCCATTAATTTTCTTATATCATGAAAACAAAATAATAAGTTGTGGGTCCTCAAGATTGGGAGTTTGCTTTCGCTTTGTTCTCTTTGTCCCAACATTTATTCTTCAATTATGACGGAGTTCCGTGGGAATCATTAAGATAGAAATGTATGATTGAGGGTGGGGAAAATGAGTATTGTATTCTTTCCAACCTAGCTTAGGATTCTAAATTAGTCGAGGAATTTTGCTCTTTGGGACAAAAATTCTACGAATTGGTTTATGGCCGTTGGATTTACTTTGAAGAGTGTAGATGTGTAAGAAAATGCAGGTAGTAAGGCCAATTTTATTTATTTTTTTCCCAGGAGAGTTGGACCATAATATTGATATTTTGCTATGTGAGATAGTAGTTCATAGTAGCATATCTTGATTAATAGGCAAGATCTTATTTTCTTCTCCAAACTCCTAACCCCTAATTTACATAGCCCCATAGTTGTGTGCAATCGGCATCCCCCATTACGATCGGTAACTATGATCAACGACAGATGACCCCAACTGGAGACTTTTTTCTCCCATTATATATATATTTTGATAAAAAAAATTAAAGTTTGTTTGGGACAGCTTTATTACTGCTTCTTAAAGTAAATTTTTATTAAAAATTTAAAATTTTTATACTAAAAAGCTATTTTAAAAAATAATAAGAAAGTCGTCGCAAACAAAGTCTAAATGTGTATCACATTAGCTATGTATGACAAGTGCACAAAGTAAAAGGAAGGTAAGTAGGAAAAACAGAAACATAAGCAAAGTTGCTGTAGGTAATAGGTAGAAATATGATAAAAGGGAAGAAGTAATATAAAATTTGATGAAGACTTTGACAAGGAATTTCTTCCTGCTCACTGCTGAACTTTCTGTCTCCATTTTACTAATCCTCAAGGAAGAAGTAACATAATCTTATTACATTTTAGAACAATTTGAATAATTTAATAACAACTTTGTTTTAGAAATTTTTAAATAAAAAAAGTATAACATTCTATTAAAATCTATAAATGTAGCTTATTTAACACATAAAATTATTCATCCTCAGCAGTGTACTCTGCTGCTATTTATTCATATGCCACCTGTAAGCTCAACCATGGTGCACCCACAGCTTTGTTGTTGGCTTGGTGCTCGCCCTCGCCCTGTGCATATATTTCAAAAGAGAAGAGAGAAATTCTCATGGAAGTTCCAATAGCCTCAACAGAGAACCAACCAGATGTCTAAAATTTCTCCCATGTCCGACCTCTTCCACTTCAACGTATCCCGAATTGCCTTAGTGACTACAGTTGATGGCAGCAGCAGCAGCTACTGCAGTTGAGATAACTCTTCTCAACGATATATTACCAATATTAACCATAAGCACTAGAATTTCTCTCTCAGGTGAGGGCAGGGCATCAATTTTTACAATAGTTGATGAACGCAAAGTTATTAATACACATGACTAGTTCGTGAATACGAACTCTGGGCCATTCCAACTGCAGCAGGATTGACTTTATGTAGTGTCTGTTTATTGCCTTGTCTCTAAGTGAACTGCCTTGTCAGTGAGCTGCAAGAGGATGTTCTGTCGCATTACTCCATTCAACAATGCAATAGCTGCTCTGCTGCATTTACAAAGAAGGGTAGTGGCTCTGCTAATCCATTTGCTAGCTACAATTACAATTTGAAATGTAATTATAATTTTTATCTGAAATTTTACTGACTCAAAATACCTCCTGCTGTGTCAGGAGGTGAGTGTTGAGCTATTATTATGCCCCCGCAAACTAACGGTGGAGAGGACTGAACTATTAGTTTGGATCTGAGTAGTTGAAATCTTGGACTAGATAGTGGTTTAGTCAAAATATCAGCAATTTGGTTAGTCGTACTAATTAGTGCGACAATGATTTTATTGGATTGAATGTGATCCCGGATGACGTGAAAGTCGACCTCGATGTGTTTGGTATGAGTATGGAAGACCGGGTTGTTGGCGAGTGCTATAGCTGAGATGTTGTCACTGTGGATGATGGTCGGTTGGGTTAGGGCAATATGAAAATGGGAGAGAAGACGACAAAACCAAATTACTTCTGCTACCGCTGTTGCTAGAGACCTATATTCAGCTTTCGTGGAGGAGCGAGCAATGGTTTGTTGCTTCTTCACTGTCCATAAGATGAGGGTGTTGTCGAGGTAAGCACAATATTCTGAGGTGGAGCGACAGGTTAGAGGATCATTGTCCCAGTCGGCGTCGGCAAATGCATTGAGTTATAGACTAGATATTGATATGGGAAGACCAAAATCTTTTGTGCACTGTAGGTATCTGAGAAGGCTTTTGAGAAGATGAAAATGTTGGGAAAGTGGACAGTGCATATGTTGGCATAGTGTGTTCACGGCGAAGGCGATATTTGGACGGGTGATGGTAGCATATTGCAGGGACCCTATGAGTTGTCTATAGGTGATGGGATCAGATGAGAGGATATCAACATGTATATTGGTGGGAGGTTTGGTGTATGAGGGATTGGAGATAGGATTGCATTTAGTTAGGTCGGCTTGTTGAAGAATGGTGTTAATGTAGGAGGATTGAGAGAGAGAGATGGAGATGGTTAGCATGAGGTGTGATGTGAATGCCAAGAAAGTTAGTAGGGAAGCTGAGATGTTTGATGGAGAAATGGCTATTAAGAGAAGAGATGATGTTGAGCAAAGATTGTGGATCATTACCCGTTAAAAGGATATCATCGACATAGATTAGAAGATATGCTTTGAGATTGTTTTGGTGTAGAATAAAGAGGGACGGATCAGATTGACTATGGTGGAAGCCGAGGGAGAGAAGGTGAGTGGAAAAGGTTTTGAACCATTGACGAGGTGCTTGTTTGAGACCGTAGAGGAATTTTTGAAGGAGGAAAACATGGTGAGGGAATTGGGAGTCCTCGAAGCCTCGAGGTTGTTTCATGTAAACAATCCCATTGAGAGATCCATGTAGGAAATTATTGGTGACATCGAGCTGGTGTATGGGCCAAGAGTTAGTGATAGCAAGTGTAAGGAGTACTCAGATTGTGGGGAATTTTGCAACAGGGCTAAACGTTTCTGTGTAATTGAGTCCATATTTTTGGCGGTGACCTTGAGCAACAAGTCTGGCCTTGTGTCTAGCAATTAATCCATTGGCATGCCTTTTGGTTTTGTAAGTCCAATGACAGCCTAGAATTAAGGTGTTGGGGGGTGGAGGAACGAGTCTCCAGGTTCCTTGTTTTTGAAGTGCTTGGAATTTGCTGGCCATGGCAGAGCGCCAGTGAAAGTGTTGAGAGGCTTCGGTGTAGGTTGTTGGATCTGGAGGTGTCGAGGTTATTTGATGATTGAGGTTGAGGAGTTGTTTTGGTTTGAGAGGCAGTCTTGAAACGAGTAAGCATAGGATGAGAAGATGTTATTGTGGTGGTGGAAGGTATTGGTGGTGGTAATGGACAAGGGTTCGTGGATTGATGTGAAGTGGAGTATGAGGAGGAGGATGCGAGTACATAGGTAGTGTGTGGTGGGGCATTTATTGTGGGTTGGGACATAGAATCAGTTGAGTGGTGAGAGGCAGATGCTGTAGGGGGTTTCTTGAGGAACGTGGGTAGGAGGAGATAAGGATTGTTATGATGAGGTTGGGGTGAGGTTGTGGGTTGATTCGGTTGGATGGCAAAGAGGAAAGTGGATTCATCGAATGTGACGTGGTGAGAGATGTATATGCGGTCGAAGATGGGTTTGAGGCATTTTTAGCCTTTGTATGAGGTGGCATAACCTATAAAGACTGAGGGAGGGGATTTGAGTGAGAGTTTGTGGCAAGCATTTGGTGGGAGTAGAGGAAAGCAAGAACATCCGAAGACTCAAATGTGGGAGTATGTGGGAGGCCGTTTATAGAGTAGTTGGTATGGAGATTTGTTTAAGGTGTTGGAGGATAGCATTAGATTGATAAGGTATACGGCTGTGAGAAGCGTGTATAGCCAAAGGTGAAAGGGAAGGCTTGTTGTATGAAGTGATGTACGGGTGGTTTCGAGAATGTGCTGATGCTTGCGTTCTGCAAGGCCATTCTTCTCGGGAGTATAGGGGCAGCTGATTTGGTGATTGATGCCATATAATTTGAGATAGTTTTGAAAGTTGTGGTTTAAGAATTCGGTGCCACCGTCACTATGAATATGCTTAATAGTGAAAGTAAATTGTTTTTCCACAGCATAATGAAATGTTGTAAATATGGAAAATACATCAGATTTTTGCATAAGAGGAAAAATCCAAGTAAATCAAGTAGACTCATCCACAAATACAATGCAGTATTTAAAACCTTGATTAGAAGAAATTGGGGAGGGTCCCCATACATCCATATGTATAAATTCTAAAGGTTTATAATTGTGAGTGGAAGATCTACAGAAAGTGAGTTTATGGCTAGGCATTAGAGGTAGGTATAGCTAGATAACAGTTGTATTTAGATATGGTGGAAAGGACTTGTTGATGCGGATGAACAAGCCGGTGGTACCATCGGAGGGAGGAGGGAACTGTGATGGAGAGAGCGTAAGAACGGCAGCTGTTGGTAGAGAGATGGTAGAGACCGTCGCTACATGGGCCGGAGAGCAGGGTGGAGTTGGTCTGCGGATCTTTTATTTGAAAACCATAGGCATCAAAGAGAATTGAAAGATTGTTATCTTTGGTTAGTGAAGAAACAAAGAAGAGATTATGAGACAAGTGAGGAAGGTGAAGTGTATTTGGAAGATTACGAGTTGGTGTAGGGAGAAGTCCCTGACCGAAGTGGGCTATGGGAATAGTTCTGCTGTCGTCGATGGACACACTATCCGGACCATTGTATTCGGTTGGCTGAAGAAGATTGTCTAGATTGTTAGTAAGGTGGGAGGAGGCTCCAAAATCAAGAATCCAGATAGTGGTTGGGCTTGAGTTTGATGTGAGTAAAGTAGTTGACGGTGTAGTGTAGTTTGCATTGAACTGATGCTAGCAGTTGTTAGCGGTAGTTGTTAGCGGTATGACCCCTCTTCCCACAAATATGGCAGGTGGTAGCTCTAGAGGATGCAGCGGGTAGGTATGTTGAAGATTGAGCTGATCTGGAAGCAGTCGAGGAAGCAGAGCGACTGCGACTGGGTTAGGAGTTGAAACAACCTCGGCCTCCACCACGTCCTATGCTAGTGTAGAGAGCGACATTGACGTTGGAGGTTGAGGAATCTTTGGCAAGTCCGGTGGACTGGTTAATTTCTTCACTTAGAAGAAGAGAGTAGAGATCCTCTAGTTTGACAGGGGTCAATTTGATTCGAATGGAGGTCTTGAATGCTTGATATTGTGGAGGGAGTTCGTTTAGTATGTATAGGAGGATATCCTCGTTGTCAATGGAGCAACCGGCGGCCGCAATGTTGTCAACCAGTGTTTTGTAATAAGCTGTCCCATGGAGATGTGATGTAGCTCGTTCTTGAGATGTATTACTTTGGACCTGTTTGTAGCTTGAAGTTTGCGCTCGAGTGTGCTCCATATATTGATGTAGGTGTCCAGATGAAGAGCGTAGGGAAGAATCCTTGCAGTGATGGTGGAGCATATAACAGCGACGAGGTTTTGGTTGACAAGTGTCCAGCGATTGTAGGCGGCATTTGGCTGAGAGATGCCGTTGGTATCAAGAAGAAGACGGGGCGGTGTTGCTGTAGTTTTATCGAGGAAGCCGACGTAGTTGTTCGCTCTAAACAACTTGAAGATTTGGGATCTCCAAGTGGAGTAGTTATTGTTAGACAACTATATAGGGACAATGGTTTTAATATTGGAGATAAAAAACTTTAGGGAGGAGGGAATGACAACATCTTCCTGGGTAGGTTTTGTGGAAGCATCTTCGATGTGGGAAGAAAACAAAGTTGCCATTTTAAGGGTTCACCAGGCTGTGAGCCAAGAAGGCTCTGATACCATGTAAGAACTAGTACTAGACTAAAGCATGCAGGCAAAAAGCACAGAGAAGGGAGAAAGTAATTTCCATTCCAGAGAAACAAAACATGTACACATTTTACTGTAGCAACTAAGTGCATATATAGATGTAAGTGTTGTACTCATGTAGGGTTAGGATTTAATGAGTTTGTTATGATTTAATGGTTGTCCTTTGAGTTGTACTGTGTGTGGCTACTCCAATCGCTTGTTGTGTCAGGAGGTGAGTGCTGATCTGTTATTACTTATTTTAAGCAGGTCTTAAATAGATATTGGGTGTTGTATAAATAAATAGAATGCTCCTGATTAGAGTGCTAGGTTCGTAAAACTTTTATTTAGGAATATATACACAGTAACATTTATGCATGTAAATAAAGCAAATAAGCTCATAATTAAGTCTTTGACTTTATTTGTGATATTTTTTTATTGATTTTTAAAATAATTTTTTAGTACAAAAATTTTTTAAATTAAAATTTTTTTATTAAAAAGTTTACTTAGAAAATAATAAGAAAGCTGTATCGGACTAGGCCTTAGTACTATTAGAATTGGGCTGAACGAACCAATTTTGAGCTAAATCAGATCGCTTCAGCCTCCAGATCATATTTCACCTCTTGCTGGCTTTTTATTATGCTCCAATCTTCGTTCGGTTTTTCTGTCGAGCAAATTTTCAACTGGGAAATGATATGATACCCTGCATCCTTCTCTCCTCTTCCTTGTCACTCCCTCCTCAGTGGGTTCACACTCTACTTCTCAGCCCAAAGCCTAACCCTAGCCCTACTCCCGCTGGTCCTCTCTCTTCACTTTCGTTTCCAGTTCACGCTCGCTGCTTCCTTTGTCGCTGCCGACGCAGGGACTCTTCCTTGGACCCAAACGCCGAGTCTGTCAGGGCCGGCCGGTTCAGGTTTCGGGAAGAATCCGGCAGCGGAGAAGTGGGTGGAGATTTTGGGCAAGGAGGTTCGCGTAGATGGTGGTCTGACGGCATCCGGGACGACGACTTCAAGGAAGAAGTCGACTCTTTCGATGACGGTGACGATGATGGTGAACAGCTCTGGGATAAAATATGGATCTTTAAGGTGACTTTTATCTCTATGTTAATTTATTGAATTTTCTGTCCGGAATCATAGTGTGTGGATGAAAATCATGCCATTCTGTCCTTAATAGCATGCAACTGCTGGTAAACTTTGGTGTGTTTATCTACCCCTAACTAAAAAGAGTAAGGATCAGTTATGTTAGTACTGCGATTCTTTTAAATGAGGATGGCCTACATCATGATCTACGTTGAGATTAAGATAATGAAAATCCCAAAGATGATTATTCAAGAAGTTGTTATTTGATTGATTGATTGATTGGCTTATTAGATAAAGTAGGGGTGATTTGTTCAGCTTCATATTTAGGAATACATTTAATGTATATTGGAAGCTCATGCTTTTATTCATGAGTTTCTGTTAGATTTCAAGTTCAGATATGATCACATATTTAAGCTTATAAATAAGTTTTAGTTTAGATGCAAATTTAGATTCAACAGTACTAAAAGAATCCAAAGGTAACAATAAATTTTCTTTTGATTCATTTTCAAAAGATATTCATGAACTATAATTTTTTTATAAGATTAAATTTGATTGTGCATTATTCTTGTGTTTGTTGGGCTTTAAAAGAGAAATTAAAAATTTCTCATTAGGAATTTTATGTACATGTGTGGTAGTACTGAGAAGTCGTTCATAACATGCCTTGACTTTCAAAGATCTAGTGAAGGCCTCATTTAGGGATTTTTCTAGAGTGTAGCTTAAGTCATTCTTAATCTCTTATCTAATATCTTTAATAAAACACATAATTGTAGCAAGATAATCTCGAGATGAATCATGGTTTTTTAATAAAATTTGTAAAACTAATTATTTTGTTTACAACACTTAAAAGTGATTTTTCAATTGGTCTCTATAATCATCGAATGGCATATATTGTTCTTTAAGTTTGTCTCATTTAAGTCCATTTTGATTTTGTTTTACTTGCAGTACTTCTCGAAAATATTTGAACATGTCCCACTAATTTTGCTTTAAGAATTTCAACCATTTCATATTCAAGTTGATGGTAACGTTTAAAGAAATATTTTACATTATCAATCCAATTTGAAAATATTTTGGCAAAAGGAACCCACCATCACATAGCATGATTTGTATTTGAAGCAAATGGTTTAAAAAATCTGTTGCACATGCTAAAGTGCCACTTAGCAGATTCACAAACAAAAAAACAACCGATCAAAATAGCTTCATTTTAGAAAAATTCAGAAATTGAAAATTGAAGGAGAATATTGAGACATGCTGAAAATGGAAATCAGAAGCAAGGGGAGTTAAATTAATACAACTTGCAGTAAATTAAACCTCAAGTGATAGTCAAAATACTAGAGAACACATCTCTTTCTCGGTGACACCAATGTGATAGACACGTTACATTAACAAAACAAAAAAAAAAACGTAGAGAATAAAATGATAAAGACATTGAGAACTAAAACAATATCAACACGCAAGATTTGTGTTTCCAATAATTAAAAGCTTTCAGATTTGCATCACCATGTAGGTTAGAACCTCACATACCTCTCTTTCTCGTTGTATGTATTTAAGCTGCCAAAGTGTTTACTTGGAGTAACCTAAAATTGATCAGCTCCAAAGAGAAGTAAAAACTACACGAAAGATGCTTGAGGTTAGCATTGATTCAAATATGATTATACAAATATAGAGTTTTTTTTTTTTTTTTTTGGTCTATTTCGGTGTAGTCTTCTTTACCTAATAAAATATCAAAAAATGCATGACATCTAGCCTTTGAAGGCTCTAGGTGCATATCAAAACAAAGCAGCCTACTTCATTGCTTGGTAATTGAAGTCTTGATAAATACAACTGGCATTTACAATTTTTACTAGTCGGCTGCTGTTCAATACAATTAAGCATAAGACTAGTGCATGTTAGTTAACAGCCTCTAGGAAGGTTTATTTAATCGTGTGATTTGCAGTCAATTTGATTGAATATGTTGGACTAATGCTGTTGAATTCTTTTGAAAGTTAAATGGAAAAGGTTTAATTTTTCACTAGTTGTTGCGTAAAGAATATAGAAGGTTTCTTTTCCTTTTTTCTTTCGTGCCAGCTTATGATAAATTGGCTAAAATTAATGTTATCCAGATGAGTGGTTGATAATACTGACCGTTCTTTAATGATTAAAGAACTGTGCAAGCTTTTGTCATGTTTTCCGGTGGCATTTATTTTACCTAATCTTTATTGATAAATGTTTGGTGATAGTGAGTGGACTATGTATGGTTTCATGAAATGTCTAGCTGCAATGTGATATCATTTTCTTCCGAAGTTCTTGCATGCCCGTTTTTTCATGGTACATGCAACTTCTTAACTTATTATAAATGGTATAATTTCTGAATGTGCATTTGGAAAATTAAGATAGGTTTTAGGTGTGTATGTTGTGATTGTAAGCAGCAAAGGTGTTATATTACACATGCAAGAATCAGAGAATGACTTCATTTTTACTTTAAGCTTGGAAATGCATCAAAACCTGCAACCCCACCACAAATATAAACCTTTTTGCCTTGCCTTGAATTCATATGTTTATTAGTATTGTTAATTGCACTTACTCTCCCATGCTTTTTCTTTACAGAATCCTTAAGTTCAGCTATTCTTCTCTCCCCTCTGGATTGTATTTGAACATATGAACGTTAACAAAATATGATAACTAAAACTATTCTGCTGAAGCGGTTGGTCTTGGTGCCTAAATTACAGGTTTTTAAGTCATATGGCTACCTACTTCCTGCCATCATTGCATCAATGCTTCTTGCAACAGGTCCAAAAGCTTTCCTGATGGCATTAGCACTGCCTTTGGGACAATCAGCAATATCCCTTGCAATTGACAAGTTATGGGGTGGCGGGAAGGAAGAGCCAAGGACTAGTCCTAGGATCAGGAGGAAGCCATTTTCCACCTCTTCAACTGATTACAGAAAGGAAGAGCAGGATGAAAGCAGTGTTAAGAACAAGAGAGAGGCAGCCTATCAGTCATGGGTTGCGGCAGAGAACGGCTCAGATGATGTCAGGGGGAAGGATTCAGAACGGCCGAGTTTTGGAGGATGGGATGAATTGGATCAGCAGAGAAGACAAGTAAGGTGGCAGCCACCTAGAGCTGAGAGCTCGTCCAAATCTGCTCAGGTGAAGATGGGGAAGTTGTCCAAGAAAGGAAGGTACAGCGATGCTCCTCTGTTTCTAAGGCTCTTAATTGCAGTTTTCCCTTTTTTGGGATCATGGATTAGAATACTGTGAAGCAGTCTCATACAGTAAGACTTTACATAAGGTAATTGCTTAATTTGTGTTTCATTTGGAGC
This sequence comes from Dendrobium chrysotoxum, assembly GCA_019925795.1. Classification (NCBI taxonomy): domain Eukaryota; kingdom Viridiplantae; phylum Streptophyta; class Magnoliopsida; order Asparagales; family Orchidaceae; genus Dendrobium; species Dendrobium chrysotoxum. The sequence continues at coordinate 8,737,292 of CM034305.1, forward strand.
TTTTGCAACTATTTATAAAAATAAGCATAAAATTTTTAGGAGAAAAATAAAATTTCATCTGAAAAGTTATTTAACTTAGATATCATTTGGGACAATTTTCTTATCATTTTATTTTTTTTTTTATTATAATCATAATTTTTGTACGGTTATTATATTATATTAATTTTAAATAAATTTAATATTTTTAAATTTATTTTGACATAATTTATATCAAAATATTTTGACCCCAATTACTTCAACATAATTATAATATACATGCAAATAATCATACTGTCACTCAATCACAAATGGATAAATTTAATTATGATATACATGCAAATAATAATACTTTCACTCAATCACAAATTATAATCACCGAGTATAATGAGGAAATTAAAACTCTCCAATCACATAGGATATATGTTTAAGTTGATGGCAGTTATTTATAAAATTGATTAAGTCATTATAGAAAAATATTCACCATTGCCCTGTCCAACCTGGATCTCCTCATGACTTATTCGCTCTACTGTCACTCTAGCAGTCAGGAGAGATTATTACGTGTGGAGTTTGGATCGGAGCTGTGTCCGGATTCTGTGAGTGTGCACGATAAATGCACAATGTGCATAATAACTGAACTTTTATTATGTTTTTACTCATCACACTTGCAGAATCCGGATAATTTTTTGATCTGGATTCCGCACGTAATTATCTCTCACAAAGATTCCTAATCCCCTGATGATCTCTCGATTTTGGATGTATTTTGCAGATCCTGAACGCTGTATTTTTTTGTTTTTGTTTTTTTTTTTCTTAGATTTTTTTAGTTACATTTGCTGTAATTTTCCTTTTGATCCTGTTACCTTGTAACTTTCATAACTTCTGTTTTTTATTTATGAAATTGGGCTATGCTCTCAATTTTCTCCAAAAAAAAAAAAATTTTTTATAGAAAAAGTAGTTTTTTTATAACCGTTGTAGGTATCATTAATATATTTTATAAAATCAGATAATAATTTTTTTATAATTATATTAATAAATTTAAGGCATGTTTGAGATGGCTGATGTTGTAAAAGTAATTGTAAAGTTATTATGAAGAAAATAATTTTCATAAAAATTGTTGTTAAAAAGAACTTACATAGAAACTTTTTTAAAGCGGTAAGAAAATATTAGATAAATTAAAATTATAATTACAATCTAAAAAATAAAATAATAAAAAAATTATTTCAAACAAATTCTTAGTTATTAAAAAAATAATTTTACATCAATTTTTTTTTTAAACAGCAAAAAGAAAAAAAAACGATAATCAAACATAACAAAAAAAGGGAAGAGAGCTAACCCCAACAAACCCTTAGGATATGTTTGGAATAAATTTATTTCTGATTTACATGTTAGACCAAAAACTTACTTGCTTCATAATAATTTTATAACCACCTTTACAAAAAGCTTTAAAAAATCAATTGAAATTATGTTTATTTTTAAATACAAATAACTAAAAAGACTAAAAATTGTAATAAAATGTATGATAATTCAAAAGTAAAAATTAAAAATGATAATCAACATTTTTAAATTAAAAAAATCAAGAAATATTTTGAGAAAGGAAAAAAAATAAAAACTAATCTTCATTATATAGAAATTTTTACTTATAAATGAAGGCATGTTTTACCAAATAAGATATATCATATATATGATCAAATATGAATGTCTCACAACAACAATACAACAACAACAATAACAAGCCTTTGTCTCACTACGTGGGGTCGGCAACATGAATCCTTTTTCTCCATTGTGTCCGGTTCAAAGATATTACAATAAATAAAGTAGCTGAAAATAAATATAAACAAAAATAAAAGATTTCTGAAAAGGGCAGTGATAGAGGTGATGTAATCTTCCTGCTGCAAATTCAAATTCAAATGCATAAAATTTTACTATGAATGCTCACCAATTTAATATATATATAAGATATTACAATAAAATAATGATCAAATAATACTAATCGAGAATGTGAAAAAAATAATAATAATAACATGTTTAAAAAAACTCTGCAGTTTCTTGTGAATGTAATTACTCTCCCTATAATCAAGCTCTACTGTTTTTTCCAATAACTCTTGTGACAAAAACCAAAAGTGCAGTAGAAATGTTCAATATTCCATATAAAAGAAACATTAAAAACATGCACCAATTCATGGTTCCAATATCAAACATTCAAAGTACAGTAAAGTGATTCAAAAACAATAAAACAGAGCAGATAAGGTTGCAAAGTTTGGGGTAACAATATTAGCAAAATCCAACAAAATTAAGGCTCAAGCACAACCTAATAATGGTAAACTTCATGCAAAAAAGCAATCATGTCTTCTTTTACATGAAGAGATTGGGCCTGGATGCCTTGAAGGTAGTCTTGAGCTTCCTGGATGGTGGCCTAACCTTCTTGAACACAAGAGGGAACTTGATCTTTGAGTCATGGAATTGCTTGGTACTCTCACGTTTGCAGAGCTTCGAGGGAATGGTTGCAGTCTTGATGATTTGAATGCATGGGAAGCGAACCCGATGACGAGAAGCCATCTCATTGTACATATGTTCGACTGCGCCATTTAATGTAGTGTCTCTGTATTCCTTGTACATATTGTGGTAGCCAGTCCTACTCTGGTAACGGAGCCAGATGCCATAGTTCTTGATCTTGGTTGGATATTTTTCAAATATCTGATAAAAAATGGAGTAAATGTTGTTAGCGTTTGTAAAATTAACCTCAATAAAAGTCTAAGAAATGCAAATGTTCAAGTATTAAAACTTATACTTCAAGAAAAACTAAAATTAGGATGAGGGGGAGAAGTTTGCTATGAAATGATAGCTGTGATTTGGAAGTTGGCAAGGAAATAATCATCCCTTGGTACAATAGAGAAGTTGATAAATATCATAGGAAAGTCTAAAAAGTAGGCCAATATAAATGTGAGGATAATTTTTCCAACAGAGTTTTGGATAATGATGAGAACTTAGCTTTGACACCAGAGAGAGATTAGGAAACTAAGACCATAAGTTTGAGCATTAGGAGAGCACATTTCAGTGAAGTTGTATGAACCGAAATTACAAAAGAGGGATATATCGAATACGTGTGGAACAAATCATCTACAGAGAAGTGAGCCGTTAAAAAAAATAGAAGAAACAAAGATATGTAGATCTTGAAAAAATCTATAATACCAAAATTGTAAATATATATATATATATTGCATAATCCAATAAGGATGCAGGGTAAACAAGAAACACCCAAGAACCATAATGATGACTACTAGATATAAAAGGTTCCTCAAGGATTAGCATATACATTACCGTCTCAATCACAGAACAACATATCTGTTCTGGAAACAATCACTAAAAGCAGGTCCTAAAGGGAACACATAAGTAAAATATCATCACTATCATCATCAGCCTTAATCCATCTATCTAAGAATGCCTCAAAGAATTATCATTTTTCATTTATTTCTGCTAGGAGCTTTCGGAAATGCCAAACCTATAATTGGTAAATTATTTTTGAACAATTTCTAAATCTAATAAATTTTCCTACTAATCCTTCATCACTAATTTTCTTTATCCTTATATGGGTACACTTTCCACCCATCGAGTTATGCAGGAAAATTATACAAATTAACATTTTACAAGAAGTATGTTATCCAGTCAGACCAAACTGAAAAAGTAGACGTTGCAGTAAGCATTGATCGGTATTGAATATATAGGTGAGAAACAATGCTCATTATGGATATAACTAAAGGTCTCTGCATATGATTGGCATAACTTTCTACTGGGAGACTCTGGATTAAGTTGGGTTCTTCCAATATCAAATTTCACCACATAATTACTGGACCTTAGTTAATTCATGGTTTGGATGAATTTGGGCTCCAACTAATGCTTCCTTTAATAGGAATATAATATGAGAATCTCTCTTATATTGCTAGTTCTACTACTTTGCTTGGGTAGATGATATCTCCCCTATTCTTAGCAAAGTGATTGGACTTCAACAATTGTGTTTTCAGGTAGTTGTCCTTTTGAACCTTTCTAACTTGAGGCTTTCATTCTCTTAGTTTAACAATCAGCTTAACTCTCCCATTAGATTTAAAATTTATAGGACTTTATCTAATGCTAGCTGGTTTGAGATGTTCCATGATTCTCACTATAATATCATGCCTACTCTATCTGATCACTACTCTAATTGTTACTCTAATAACTTCATTCCCGCAAGGAACAAGGTTATTCAAAAAGTTTTTGAATAATTATTTTGGCTTCATGTCGTTCAATTATCTAATACTTAGAGAATTTATGTTGTGGTATTCCTATCAAGTTCATTAAACCTATTAAAAATTCTACTATTGATGTCCCATTCTCTATTAATATAAATGGTGAGCTACAATATTACTTTAACTCAAAAAAATGGTATGAGACAGACAATCCCTAATCACCTTCCTAACTACATATATGTTATCCAACTTAGTAATGAATGCTGATGTAGAAAATATTTCAAGCTTACTATTTGGGAAGACATTTCCATCAATCTTATCTATAAAGATGAATTGCTTATTTTTTGCAAAGCCAAAACTAAGCCATTGGATACCATTGATCCATGATTTATCTTTGACAGAAGAACTTTTCATAAACTCCACTTTATTTTTTAGCAACAAACAGCTATGCCAAATCTAAAGGCACCTTGGGATTTCTATGCCCTTCCATCCATAATCCCACATAAGATCAAAAACATCAGGAGAATTATTCATAATTTCATTATCTTGAGCTCTTAGAATACCGTTTATGGTTCCATTTGGATCACATAAAATGGTAAAATCTCTTCTTTTTAAAAGGAGCTCAAGTTTTTTGCCTCCTAAATGTGCCATAAACTTACATTTAAGAATGGCTCTTATAAGTTATTGTCTTCATATCATTGACTATTGACTAAACGTATACTATTTTGAAAACTAGATGGTCTGCAATATACACATTCTTCAACTTACCTTTTTTTTTTTTTTTACATTCTTCAACTTACCTTTAGATGCTATTGTTGATGCCAATATCTTGGATGGAAATATGGATGGTACTTCCCAATCCCTCACAAAATTCTAACACCAATTTCCTTAATGCTATTAGCAACATTATCATTTCTCAAAAAGATAATGTGATCCTATGACATGAAAAGAACTTTGCCTTGCGTGACCCAAAGAAAGCTTCTATTTGAATATCCAATATATTAATTGAAAAAAATTTGTTTGGCTCCGAGGGTGTTTTTAGGGGAACTCAACTTACACATGGATGGCAAACTTGAATGCTCTTCAAATGATTGATGTGATGGCTACACAAGGATATATATATCAACAACTAAGGTGGTTTATCAAGAATGACAACTATAGTGGCCAAAACTTCTTTTTTGAAGCCTACATGATTCAAGTTTTAGGGCATAGTTAATTTTCCACAATGATAAATGTTTTAAGAAATTAGATCTTCTAACTAATATGGTTCTCTTACAAAACTTTTGGTGGAGAGAAATAATTGTATTAATACTTTGTATGCTTGAGAATACAGTGTTAAAGATCAAAAACTATGTGAACCTCAAACATAAAGCATTCCAGCTTGATTGTCTAAGATAAATGCGTACCTGATGAATTGGATAGCCATTAGTTGATTTTATTTTATTTCTTTTCATAGTCTACAATCAACAATTACTAGTTCATTGTTTGTTCAATTCTCTTTTTGTTTTTTTGGCTCCCGGGCCTCTGCATTTCATGTTCTTTGCGTTTTTGCCTTTATGATTCTTCCATCTCTGGTTTTGCTATCGGTTGTGAATTTTATATTTGCACTTATGGCAAACAACATTTATTGGATGGTGGATTTTTTTGTTCTTATGTGAGGCTATCACGGGAATTAATATTTTCATTAACATATCTGCATGTTGAGAATACATCATGCAAGCCTTTTGTTATTAGTCAATGTGGCAGTTTTTTTGACTATTTATGGATGGATTTGGGATTTTTTGTGGCTTGAATGTTAACAATGATGTCAAACATTCCATCCTATTCCCCTTCCTAACTAGCATTTCTTTTTGTCATAAGTTCGATTGGAGCAACCTAGCCTTCAGGTTAATCGTGAGCCTAGGAAGTTAATTCTCAGCTCCAATTTATTTAGAAAATATACTCACTCAAGCCTCAACAAGGTCCCTTAATATTTGGTTCATGTTTTGGGCTATTACTTGATCTCTTCGAGTATCATCTAGCCATAGCATAGCTATGTATTTCTTGTACGTTCTAATATGATAAATTTATTGAGCAATGGCTCCCACTACTCCTAAGAAAGGATATTTGCAGTTGTCAACATTTATAAAAAAACAACCGAAGGTGGCTCATTTATGTAAGAGAGCACTGCAAAAATATTCGGATCATAACAAGTCCACACTAGCTGATAAAGCCATAAAGGCAAACAAGCATCGAATAGAAATTTCAAATGATGAATAAAATGCAGATAATAGAAAAAATGACAAAAAAAAGTGAGTGTTGGATGTGAATTATTTTACCAGGCTATTTTCTCTTGACACAAAACAACTACCAGAATATTTTCAGTTCAACCAACAACTAAAACAAATTGAGAAACCCAATCAACATGTAACTGTTAACCCCAAATCAGCCATGTAATCAAAAGCAGAAAACCAAACTAGTCAAAAATAATCAAACAAAGAGTACTTGGGTAAAAACCAATACCATTTCTAAGGCAACATTAAACGTATGCATAGTTCATCTTATAAATCAAAGCATCAGTGAAATTCTAACAAAACATATCGATACAGCAATAACCAGCAAAATAAGTTCTTTGGTAAAATTAGCATTTCAATGCCACAATTAACCTGAAGACATAAGACAAGAACGAACCTCGTTAATAGCAAGGACTTGGCCGTTACTTTTCTTCACCTTCTTTAGTTTTCTCAGGAAGTACCTATTACAAGGATGAATGAGAACAAGATCAATACAAAAATTATTAAAATGTAGAAAAAAGTTTGACAAGACAAGAAGGCAGGCCTTCCTACCAGAACTTGGATTTTGCCCTGACTTCATTAGTAGCCCATAACTTCATGCGATAAATCTTTGGATGCTCATCGCTTGGGGTTGGAAGGGCACGACCAACCACTTGGTATTGATGAAACTGCCAAAATCAAGAGCCAAAAAGATAAATTTCTATTCCAAAAATCAGCATACACAGTTAAAAGCTAATTGATGAACAGACAGATGGAACTCATTCAGGCAGGGAGAAAACTTGAAAATTTTCTAGTGGAAAAGAAGCGAAAGGAGATGCAGAAGAAGATAAGGGTGATTGCTACTCATTTAGTCTAACTTACCCTAAATATGCCCATTGATCCTCCGAGATTCAAAAGTAGATCCTCCGAGATTCCAACGTTGATCAAGCTCCTCGCAACCTTCTACCTTCGACGGAGGGTACTCTAGCTTACCCTAAAAACACCGTTTTTTCCTTAGAGCAATCGAGCTTCGTACCTTCAGGCGGCGGCAGGGCCGAGCTATCGAAACGCACGAAGGAGCGGCTGGGGCAATACAGCGAACGAATGAAACGAGATCGGCTAGGGCAAAAAATAAGGAGGGGGGAGGCGCAAATTACTTAAGAACCCCTTTCATTTTCAGAAAGAGTATTTTAATTTTTTTTTATAATATGATCCAAATATATTTTTATATTATTCTTATAAATTTCTCTTCTTATATACTTTAAGCATTATAACTATCAACATAATTCCTTAATGTATTTTTTATTTTTTTATTATATATGCATTGGCCTAAAAATTCTATTTTTATTATTTTTTTAATCATGCATGTTTCGTTGACAAGCAGTTACCATAATTAGGAGGTAGACCAAACGTAAGCTGTGAAATGGTCATTGGAAAGAGATAACTATGCATGGTATGAGATGTCTATATTTAAAATTTTAATTTAAATTTGGAACACATTTTTAACTAAAATCTATCGATATAAAGATTTGAGCCAGATATAATAATGACTAATTATTTGACTTTAATTTTTTTCTTGTGATAGTTATATTTAATTTTTCCTCTTCACAGCTCTGTAAAAATTATATAATTCTGTCATTTTTGAGCTGTGTTATTACTAACCATTTAAGATTTATGTACTTTTTTGTGTCGGATAAAGTCAGGCTCAAATTTCATTGACTTTTTCAAGTTGTGATTTTTAATCTTTTTCTTAAATGGGTTGGTTAGGAGCTTATTATATATTTATATTCTTGTCGGATTATTTTTGTGAACAATTTCAACCCACTCAATATTTGGTCATGAGCTCATGAACTTGAAAAGTAGTTATCCGAGTTGTTGGTCATGATAGTAAATTACATTAGAGATCTTTGAAATTTTAAAAGTTTATATTATAATATGTACAATTAATATATGCAAAATTCAAAATCTCGATAATTTATGTGAAGTTAGCATTATAATTCAATAATTAAAATTTATTTCTTGATAGCAATTAAGCTTATGTAAGTTTCATAATTGAAAATTTGAATGTCATTAACTTTTGGAGAAAGTTTGCTCTCGTGCCCTAGCTGACTCTGGCGATTTTAGGGTTCCACTTCTCCTTTGCCTTTTCTGCCCGATCTTTCTTGCTTTTTGTGGGTTTCTCTTCAGTTTTTCTCCTTGGTGTTGCTATTATGAGCTCGCCCTATCAGGGCTTTGTTTCTCATGGCGGTCGTGTCCGCCTCCAAGCCATGGGGAAATGCAAGCGCTTTGATTTCTGATAAGCCTAAAGGTTTCTTTAACTTGGATTTGGATGGTCCTAAAACGCCTACTCATTCTTTCAAGGAGGTTGTTTCCGGCAGCACCTCTGTAACTTTTTCAACCCTATCTTAGTCAGTTTTTCAAGGTGTTCCTGCTGTGCTTTTGTCGGATGAAGATGTGTTGAAACTAGCTTCTCCTTTTTAATTTACTTTAGTTGGTAAGTTTTCTTTGAGAAGGCTGAGTCTTGATGTTATTCGTTCCTTTTTTTAGTAATATGAAATTATCGTATTTTTACTCCATTGGTTTGTTGGATTCTCGTCATGTGGCCATTCAGCTTTCGAATGATCTAGATTATAGTAGGGTGTTCGCTAGAAGAGCTTATTATATTAATAATTGTCAAATGCATCTCTTGAAATGGACATCGTTTTTTGACATTAAGGAGGAATCTCCTATAGTGTCGAACTGGATTTCATTTCCTCATCTTTGGTTGCATTTTAATCCGCGGGTTTTACATGCTCTGGGTATGATTTTCGGTAGGCCTCTCCAGACCGATCAAGCAACTGCTTCAAGGACCTGTCCTTCTGTGGCTAGGGTTTTAGTTGAAGTTGATATCACCAAAAAACATGCTAAAGAAGTCTGGGTTGGTTCAAAAGCTTTGGGTTATTTACAAAAGGTTAAATTTGAAAAGGTGCCAGTTTTCTACTCTCATTATGAAGTTCAAGGTCATGTTATGAGTGATTATGTCATGTTGCACCCAAATTTAAGAAATAAAACTTCAGCTCCCTCTAGGCTGGATATTGGGTCTTCAACGACCAAGGAAGCCTTTAGAGAATGATAAAGGGTTGATACATAACAATGGTGTGGATCCTACATCCTTTAATGCTCGGTAGGGGGAGGAGGTTGATATCAATAATGTGCCTACTAACAATATGGAAATGATGGGGCTAGAGAGGGATTTTTCTAATGTGGAGGTTCCTAGTCAGGAGAATAGAAAAATTAATGGTAAACATTCTAACGATCCTCAGCTTTATATCTCGGTAAACTCTATGCTTCAAAACATTACAGTTAATAATCCTCAGCCACCCACCTCTTTACCGGTTAAATAAGGTGATCTTATGGAGGCGAGGGATATGTCTAATGATGATTTTGAAGAGGGGAGATCGTTTCTAAATCTATTTTGGGTCATATGAAGGTGAACCATACTTGTGAGGTTGTTAATGTTGAATCCACTTCCTCATCTTATGAGGATAGTGCTTCTAAAGTTAATGATGAAGATGGCTTTACTGAAGTGGGGAAAAAGAAAGGCAAGCAAAATAAAGTTCCTTTATCCTCTACACCTTGTTCTACTATAGCGCAAACTTCTTCAAAAGATTTTAATGGTTAAGGCTCTTATATGAAATGTTAGGGGTATTGGTGGGGTGGATTCCAAAGTAAGAGTTCGGAATATATGCAAAATTCACAATATTAATTACTGGTTTTAATCGAGCCTTTTATCTCACCTGATCAGTTAAATTTTACTGCTACTCGTTTGGGTTTTTCCTATGAAATTTACTAATTGCTTTAATAAAATTTGAATTTTGTGGATGAATTCTGTCACGTTTAATATTATTTTTTATTTTCCTCAAGTAGTTCACTCTCAAATTAGCTTTTCTAATACCATTTGTAATGCTTCCTTTGTGTATGATGCTTGCTCTAGGGTGAGTCAGATGCCTCTTTGGGCGGATTTATCTAGTTTTACTCTTACTTCTAATGGCCCTTGGTGTATGGGTGGAGACTTTAATATTATTTCTAACGCTTCTGAAAGAATTGTGGGGAATCCCCCTAATCAACATGCTATGGATGATTTTAATTCTATGATATCTAATTGTAACTTGCACGACATTGGGTTTTCGAGTAGCAATTTTATATGGAACAAAGCCACTATGTGGCAAAGATTGGATATGATTCTTTTTAACACTAATTGGATTGCTGATTTTTCTATGACTCATGTGGAACATTTAAGAAGAACTAATTTTGATAATTTGCCTTTGCTTTTGAGTATTAATGCTACTACATCACTTGTTACTTCTGCTTTCAAATTTCAAAATATGTGGTTATTAGATAAGAGTTTTATGGATATGATTCATAGCAATTGGCATGCTCCTACCTTCACTAATAATAACATAAAGGGAATGGTTAGGTTATGGTCTAAATTAAGCAAGTTGAAATAGAAACTGAGATGGTGGAACAAAGTTGTTTTTAAAAATATTTTTACGAACATAAAGGAAGCTGAAAATAAAGTTATTGACTTGGATAAAATTTACATGGAGGAGACCACTAGTGACAATCTCATTACTCTCAATAATGCTAAAGTGAATTTGTATCACTTGCAGGCACAGGAGGAGACATTTTGGAGGCAAAAAGCTGCTTCCAAGATCATCCTTGAGGGTGATAGGAACACAAAATTTTTTCATGCAACATAATACTCAATTTGAATTGCAACATACTTTGCATAGAAAGGGAAGACACTGAAAGAAACTCAATTATCAGACTTGCAACCATAATACTCAATCTTCAAATAACTAAATTAGTCAGAAATAGAATTAATAAGGGATCAGCATTATCATTATAACAAATATTCTTAGCTACAATTTTAAGATGTATAGTAGCTAAGCAAGTATTAAATGATTTGAGGGTCTTGTAATGAATTTTCTTTTTATATTTAACTAATAGATAATTAAAAAACTTCAGACATACTCTTCGACAGTGATGACATATTTTTGACTGGGAGAAGAATTAGGATATAACTCTAAGCATATTAACTATTACACCATACAAACGACATCCTAATTATTCAAAATGATGCACCGACATGTATCTTTAAAGCAACACAAAAAGCAAGAAAATAATAAAAGAAAACAACAAGAAGAATTGTCAAAAGAATAATAATCATAATAAATCTAATCAAATTAGTTCAACAAGTTCCTAACAATCGAAGTTGTAATACTAAAATTAGAACATTACAAATATAATTATGGATGTAAAAATTTATTTATCATATATTTCATTATTGATATTTAAAATTTTATTAACATATATTTTGTGCACGTGCAATTAAACTAGTTAACTTAAATCGTAGAAAAAAAAACCATTTAAGATTTAAGTACTTTTTGTGTCAGGTCAAGCCGAGCTCGATTAATCTTTTTAGTAAATGGGTTGGTTATGAGTTTATTATGTTCTTGTTGGATTATTTTTGTGACAAATTAGAACCCACTCAATACTTGGTCATGAGCACATGAACTCTTAAAGTAGTTATCCGAGTTGTTAGTCGTGATAGTAAATTATATTAGAGATATTTGAAATTTTAAAATAATTTAATTTATCTATAATAGAATTTTAAAAACCAATATTGAAAATAATTTTCATAATATCAAATTAGAAAAATAATTAAATATTTAAATAAGCATAATTAATATATATATAATTCAAAATCTCGATAATTGATGTGAGCATTATAATTCAATAATTGACATTTATTCCTTAATAACTATTAAACTTATCTAAGTTTCATAGTTGTAATTTTAAAAATTGAAAATTAAAATAAATAAATAAATAAATATTATATTATTATTTAGATATATTTATTTAAAATTAAATTAAATTGAAATAAATAAATTTGAATGATTGGGAATAAAGTAATAAGAATTAAATAAATAATCAGAATTTTATTTAAAAAGAAACTGAAGCAAATTTTATAAATGTAATATTGGATGTTCTAGAGATTTAAAGGGAGCAATTAGAATTTAATGTGATGGACGATTTTAGATTAAATTTTGTTAATTTAAAAAGAGCTAATTTAATGGAACGTTATATTTTTTATATTGGAAAGTTACAATTTTGAATTTCAAGAAAGAAACTTGAATGTATTGGACAGCTACAATTTAATTTTGATAGCATAATTTTTCTAAGCTATAAATATGAATGGATCATTGAAATTGATAAAAATAAAGAGATAATTTAGTATGTATAGAAGAATAATAAAGATTTAAGGAACTAAAGGGTTGTTGATTAAGAAATTCAAAATAGAATTATCAATTTGTTTGATTTTTAATATTTAATTTTGATACGTCACCAAAAATGGCCTCGATCGTGTATGAATCTCGAGGCATATTCAAGTTGGAAACTTTCAAAATTAAATTCGGGATCATTTGGATTCTAATTTCAGCAAACTTATAGTCAAACTGAACGTCTCAAAGAGACGAACCTAACAACACCAAAATCGGTCCGACCCAAGCCCAAATGGGTCAAAATTTGGGGCTCGAACCACATTTGTAAGGTTTAAAGCATTATTTGGATGACAAAATGATATCCAAATATGGCACGCTTATAGCCAAATCGACCGGCTCGGCGAGACGAATCGAATGAGCCTAAGATAAATGAATTCCAACATCATTAAGGTACTTAAATAGTTGAGAAACTTTGTATGATCGAGGGATTCAATACGAGCCATCCGATGGATCACTCCGAACCTGCCCCGGATCTTCTCTATATTTACGGGGTGTGCCACTCATAAAAATCTATAAATAGACCCCAACTCTTTACATGAGGGGGACCTTTAGCTAGAGATTAGAGAGAGCTCTGAAGCTTCAAGAGCTCTAGCACCACTGCCCGGCTGCCGACTGCCTTCAAACTTCTGCGCAGCCGCCGGAATTCCACCTGGTTGCCGACCGCCGCTGGACTTCAGCCCAATCGTCATCGGACCACCACCTGGACATCGCCTTGTTGCCGACTGCCGTCAGACTTCAGCCCGACCATTATCAGACAACCGCCCGGCCGCCGACCGCCACCTGACTTCCACCTGGCTGTCAGACTTTCGACCGCCACCGGACTTCCACCCGACCGATGACAGCTATCGGACTTCAACCTGACCATCATCAGACCACCGCCCGGCTGCCAACCGCCATAAAACTTCCACCTAGCCCCGATCGGTGTCGGACTCTAGCTTGACCGTCGTCGAACCACCGCTCGGCAGCCGGCTGCCACCTGATTTTCATCCAGCTGCTGACCGTTGTCTGACTTCCACCCGGCCGCCGAACTTCCACACGACCATCGACCACCTCCAGATTTAAGCCAGACTATCGTCGGACCACCGCACGGCCCCTAACAGCTGTTGGACTTCCATTCAGCAAACTGCCGCCTGACTTCCACCAGGCCGCCGCACTTTCACCACTCAGCCGCTGGACTTCCGCCCTGCCGCCGACTGCCGTCGGACTTCTACCCAGCAGCCGACTGTCGCTTGACTTCCACCCGGCCACCGCACTTTTGCCACCCAACCGCCGAACTTCTGCTATGCCGCCAACCACTGTCGGACCTCGACCTGACCTTTGTTGGATCATTCCCTGTCAGCTGAACTTCTGCAAGGATGTCGTCAGACTTCCGCACGATCGTCATCAGACCTTTTCCTACTCTCCAAACTACTATAATTTGACTGCCTCTAAGTCGAGGGACGGGTCAACCTTGTAATTTACTCATGTTTAGTGGAATTTTTTCACCAAGGCGAGGCCCCGTGGTTTTTATCTCTTTGGGCTTTCCATATAAAAAAGATCGGGTGTTTTACTTCTTTCTTTCTATTGTGAGCTGGATACCCGAGCATCGCTAAGATAAAAAGTTTATTCACTCTAATGCATGTTGACCTGTAAGCATAAAATCGGACCCAACTTGCAAACCCGACAGACTCCACCTCACCCACGATCCCGCATTTCAACAACTACTCCCCATGACCTCACAAACCGTCGCTCTTCTCATGAAACAAAAATAAAAACATCTCCCATTTGGATGTTTATACACACAAACACGCTCTCAGAATAAGAAATCGCAAGCAAGGAGTTTTGAAAAACTCACCTTGGATGAACCACCAAGCCCGTCGACCTCGCCGGCTCTCCTCCTTTGCAAGATGCCAAGCCCGACCTCCAGTCGCCAACCAGCCTCCTTCCCCGAGCCCAAAGCCGACCGAACTTTGTCGAAATGCAGCCTCCTTGCGATCTTGTCGTGCCCTAACCGACTAGAGTTTTACCTCTCTGCTTTCCTCCGGCCTGACCAGCCTCCAAATCGGCCTAGCCGTTGCCGCTTGCCTCCGGCAAGACCTGCTACACGCGACTCGGCCGACCCCGACCTGACCTACTCCTGTGCGTGGCTTTGCCTCTGTCCCGATCAGGCTCTGGCCGTCTTACTCACTCTCTTTATAATATAATATATATATATATTATAGTATATATATGTATATACTATAAAATGATATATTATAACTATAATATATATT
This sequence comes from Dendrobium chrysotoxum, assembly GCA_019925795.1. Lineage (NCBI taxonomy): Eukaryota > Viridiplantae > Streptophyta > Magnoliopsida > Asparagales > Orchidaceae > Dendrobium > Dendrobium chrysotoxum. The sequence goes on from CM034305.1 coordinate 8,752,315, forward strand.
TTTATATTATATTATATTATATTATATTATATTATATATATTAAATTAAAATAAAATGAAATAAAAAAAGAGAGATGGAGAGAAAGGAGAGGATTTTCAAACAGGTACAAATTTAAATTGAAAACTTGAAGGAAGTCCCGGGGTTTGATTCGGTCCCTCGAAGCCCTTGGTCGTCGAGCTGATCAGCCTGAGGGATTGAAGACTTGAAGATATTTTTGGGATTGATTCGCTCTACCAATCTCCTCGCCGTTGATTCACTCTAGTCGAGTCAAGCCAAAAGGGCAAGTGCCCTCCTTACCTCCCGGCGCGGGTGAGGGGAAGCTAGAAGGTTGCCGAAATTTTTAGTGAACAACAGGAGACTTAGAACAAAAAAATTAGAAGTTGATTTGAACATAATTCAAACATAAAATCAATTCTAAATCAAAGCTAGATGTGGATATGCTCTAGTATAATAGATCCCTTATAAGTAAAGAGAATCAATGTGCCATTGAAGGAGTCACATTATATGTTCAACATGTTGTATGTGGACAAATGTGAAAGGACTGCAATAGATGCAAGTATATATGACTGATAGCATGAGATTTAATGGTGCACTACAATCCACCTGTAGAAAGCAACAAGTAATGCATGACAGGCTACCTGTATAAAGTAATGGGTAATTAATTACAGTACAATGCCACGCCATCGGATCCATAATATGTTTACAAGCGGATGGTAGGCCCTTAAATGAAATTTAGGGCATTTTTCTAAATAAGATCACTTGTGCAATGAATCATATTTAAATATTTAAAAATACCTTTTATATATTAAATATGATCCCTTAAATTGAAGCGTAAAAGCCCTGCTTGTGCTTCGACAAACATGTTAATGTTACAAATATAAATGTTTGAGAATGTTATGCAGGGTCAAATTCTCATTTTATTTTCAAACTAAAAAATCCCGCATGTGCTCCGATCGTTACATCTATGTCCCAAAACCAACGGTCCGAGAATGCTGCACTGGTCAAATACACAAGTCTCATCCTCCTCCACGAAAGGATTGGAGTTAACCTGACTTATTCCTATGAAAATACAAGTGACTTCAACGTCACCCCAATGATTATCGTGTTGAATGAAGATATTAACTAGAGGGGTCAAATCTCAAATCCAATAAAAGCTCAAATTCCTAAAATAAAATCCATCATCTTAAAAATTTAAAACTAAAACTCATCCATCTCTCGCAATCGTTTGTCAAGAGTGATAAATTTGAAGTTAATCTCAGCTCACAAAAAGCAAATGCGTGTCAGGTGTATCACTAAGGTTAAATAGTCTCTTGCCAATAGGGACGTGGCATGTGCCCTCTGATCGGGTGATTTTGTTGTGAAATGGCACCATGATATTACAATCACGGCCAAAGCCCGTGTGTTCCCTAAAGGCTTCAAACCCTTGAGTAATGAATCATAGGGTATATTCGATAAGCATAAAGCCCTCTGTCAGCTAATGTGGATTCAGATATATCCCCTTAGACAAACACGAACCCAAGTCTATAAGGAATTCTTGGATGATGCAACCCATGGCTGCTGATAAGGTACCTTATGTCAAGTTGGGTCAACTACCTCCTCTGAATAAGTAAACCAGGGATCATGACAGCCTGGGATGACAAAACCATGGGATCTTGATCAGGCTCATCCTCATTCCCCGTCCCCACCAGTTTTAAGTTTATGGTGATAAACTTCAAAATTCAAATCCAAAATTCAAACCCTAAAACTATTGTTATTATATGTTGGCTTTATAACATATGTAACCTCTTTAATAACTAGTATTAATTGAAAGTTCTCTCTCATTATCGGGAGGGATAATTAATTATAGGAGCTTGCACCTATAGGAAACCAGAACTCAAATCATAAAGTCCTCATAAAATGAGGGCTAAATATCTGAGTAGTGTCTTATCTAAAACCCAATCTTCCTTCTGAAAATTCATCAGGAACCTAAATTTGTTAAAACTCTTCGCCATCACTCAAACAAATAAGAAACGAGATGTAGCATGAAGAGGCCAAGACGCACTCTTGGAATTTTCGGAGCCCATAAATTTCTAGCGACTCTGCTGGAGACTAGTTTCTCTTTTCATCTTTGATTAGTTAGACATAAATTATAATAGCAATAAGATTATTAAAATTCTAATAAATTCATTAAGATTAGGGTTTTGAAATATTACAATCAGATAAAATTTTTTATATATGTATATATATATATATATATATTCATTCTGTCTAGTCTCTGCACTTTGAAAGTGTGGGGTGATGTATCACCTTTTGATTACTAACTATTGCCTTTCATTTGTATAGAATGAAACTACAAAATACTTCCTTTACCGTCTAATTGGGACATGGCACTAGCATTCAGCTAGCGAATGCTGTTATTAATACTAGAGACTCTGAAGCCACCATTCGATTTGGTAGCTTAAAGTTTTCTGCAGCTACTGCAAAGGCTGCTGCCGTACATATTCATGGCATAACAGTTCAAGGCTATCCTATGAGGCCTAATTATACTGATACTTATGCACGACATATTTATTCCATGCCACAGCCATGAGCTACTAGAACTGCTACTACTAAAGCAGTTTAACAAAATAGGACCCTAGTCTTTAAGAGACTCTCACATCCTGAAGTTTTAATTATGGATAGGACTGATGTCAAATAGAAGACTCTGCCAACTAGGTTATTTGTACTCGGGAAAGATGATATTGAAGACTCCTCATCTAGAGGAAGACTCATAAGAAGAAAAATGAGAAAGTTGAATGCAATACTGCGAGCTCAACAACCACTACTAGTCCATCTGTTAACACTCTCAGCCTTGGAACTAGAGGTTAACGTTCCCACCCATAATAGATATGCAAATCTCAAATGGGTTAAAAGAAATAGCTCTACGTGTGAGTTAAAGTAGTCACTCTGGGAACAACAACAGTAAGCTCTAGTGTTTCAGAAGAAGAAGCATGAAAATCTGTCTGCCATGATACACAAAGTTCTAAAAGTTACAAAGGAGAATGGCTTGATAAAGAAGAGATATCAAAGGCCATTGGCAAACAAGACCTCGAGAATCCTAAAGAGAGAGTTACCATCTGCCACGATAACTCAAGAAAAATTAAAATCAGCTCCATACAGTGAATATTGGAGCGTGAAACCTGAACCTCACATTCTGGCACCCGCTATCAAAAGATCCTAGTAGAAGGGTAAAAAAAATTGGAGGCCGAGATCTCCTTAAAGAAGATTATTGGAGAAAAAAGTCAGTATATGCATGACATCTGGTGTAGCCTTCCAAAGATCCACCTTTTATAAAAATTTTCAATAATGGGTATCGAAGAAAAATGTTCCTATAACTGGCATTTGGAATAGCCGACATCTTAAACAATCTTCTAAGGAATCCTATTACCAGCCATCTTCAACCTCTTAGAAGGTCAATTTTGATTGTACTCCTTCAATCGAAGAAGTCACTGTACCCCATACAGATCAGAGATCTATTGGAAGCGTCTCTCTTAGATTTGAGTATAAGAAAATGATGAAGATGAAGACATTATGGAGGTTGAGGTAGTCTACATGGTGATGAGCCACATCAAACATATAGCTATCGATGATGCAATGAAGCGAGGCCCACTTCTTCAAAAATAACAATCTCTCAAGAAGATCAAGCTCAATACGAGCAATTAGAAGATAAAGAAGTCCTCTCAAGCCATAGATAAGATGATGATTAAGAAGAAGAAGTGCTTGCTAAGATATTAGCATAAGCACAAAGGTATTTAAAACTCCAAATGAAGGAGAAATATAAAGATATATTAGAACTGAACAGCAAGATGATAAAAATGATGGCATAGATAACTGTGATAATGTTGTTAATGCAAAAGAACATCATTACTACTCTTGTACTTGCTCAACCAACTGATCATCATACATCGGGTCAGCCCGTTAATTAACAAATATCTGATAGTATTCCTACTAATATGCCAACCGACCCAATACCTCAAGTGTCTATAATATGAATAACACCTAAAGGGGGAAATGAGGTTGATCGACTTGTTCATCTGCAAACTCACCAAAATATTGTTAGTATATCTGAGCTGGTGATGACACCAGAGCTAGAATCAAGCATCAATGAAAAGATTAAAGCTGTCATTGCCTCAGAGCAAGTAGAGAAATTTATAAGTAAGGGTTGCCCATATCCGATCAAGTACGATCAGATGCTATACCCTAAAGGCTATTAAGTGCCTAAGTTCAATACTTTTAATGGTACCAACAATCCTAAACAATACTTGGCTCAGTCTAAAGCAACCTATGAAAATACTGGGGACATTGAAGCTCTATTCTTCCACCAATTCATTAGTAGTTTGACTATGATTGCTTTTGAATGGTACACTGAACTTCCTAATGATTCTATCAAGACATTCGCAGAACTAAAAATATGTTTGTGAAAAGATTTGCTAGTGCTACTGAGATGACTACTATCACCGACCTTGCCTAAGAGAAATGAAAAAAAGGGTGAGTCAGTGATAAAGTACATCACTCGCTGGCACAACGTGAGAATGAAATACGAAAAACAGTTGGAAGAAGAGCATGTCGTTCAACTGCTTTTGAGAAACATTGATAATAAGATGTTATCATTTTTATGCATGGCCTCCATCAGCACGTATCAAGAGCTATTATATAGAGTAGCAAAGTTTAAAAAGTTGAATTTATCTAAGTATGAAAATTATTCAAATAGGCACCGAAGAAGTAAAGATATGGATACTTGAAGAGATGAGATTTATTCTACATCATCTTTAAAAATTGAGAAGAAAAAAATTACCTTCCTATAAAGATGATAGAGAAAAGCAGTATGTCAATCCTAAACCCCAATCAAAATTAATATTGGGAGGAAACGATAGGTCTTAAACTTTTTATGATGGAGGAGAACGTTCAAAGCCAAGAATTGATGATCGAATCGCATCCCTTAAAGAGAAAATGAATAGAAAATATTCTTTTAAAAGGGAAAAAGTGGCAAAGCTATTCAAGCAAGCGCTTAATGCTAATCTTGAATTACTAGAGTGTAAAAGACCTGAAGAAGTTGATCAGAAAGATAATCCAAATTATTACCCATATCAACGAGTTATTAGCCACCCTATCGAAGATTGTTATGTATTCAAAGATTAGCTTGAAAAGAAATATAGAGATGGTGAATTCACATTATCAAATATTATTTTTGTTCACCCAAAGGAGTCTGTAAAGGTGGTTATGACTTCTCCTATACCCCCAATTAAGGAAAGAGATAAAATGAAGGGAAAAATGATGTCAGAAAAAGATGAATGACAGATCGTAATATCTAAGAAAATAATCAAGATGATCAAACAACTGGAAGGAGTCTCTGGTATAAAATGAAAATCCTCTACATAACTAGTACTTGAATTGAAAGAAAATTTAAATTCAGATGCATCCACTTCCAGGTCATTAACTTGGAGGCGACCTAATTTGAAGTGGTTCTATAAGACATCCTTCAAGAAGTCCAGTAACTCAAATAAGCATAGCAAGCAGGAGAAGAAGAGGACTATACTTCAAAAGATCATCAACAATCTAGAGGATTATCATCAACCGGCGAGATGACCTATAACACTTGCAGGTTTTATGTCTAAACTTTAAATAGACCAAACAAAAGTGGATGATGATAAACAAGAAGATAAAGAATAACCCCATATAGAAACATGCTGAGTTATCTCAATGGCATCGGCTGCACACCAAAGAGATATTATTAAAGATTACGATATAGCTCAAATTGTAATATCTCCTACAAAAATGATTAATAAAATGACATCTGAGTCATGTCTGATGGTGCTACAGACAGATTATAACTCAGAAGAAGAGTTATGTTTTCTAAGTGATGATAGTCAGGTCAATAAATAACTTCATGATTGGAGCATATAAAGCTGAATAAAGACTATGAACATTCAACAAAAACTTTATCAGATAAATTTGAGTCAAATAAAGTGACTTAAGTATAATTAAGAAGTGATAAAGTACTGCCACCACCATTAAAAAGAGGATTATCAAATAAAGATAAGGGAAAAGATATAATCATCAACGAAGAAATCATCCCTAAAGATCATAAGAAGAAATATGATATAAATAAAGGGATATAGTATAATATTATTTCCCATTTGAGAAAAATCTCATTATAGCTCAGCATCTATGAAGCTCTTCTAATGTCAAAAGATCTTCAAGAAATTGTTATACAAGCTCTCAAGAATCTAGAGAGATATGAAGCATATTTTACAAAAAGATGTTTGAGCAAAGTTCTTCATATCAGAAATGAACATGTTATTACATTTTCTGATGAAGATCTCACATTGGGGACTATAGAACATAATCGTCCTTTATATGTCTCGACAGAAAGTAATGGGATCATAATAAAGAGAATCCATATTGACCCCGGGTCATCGATAAATCTTATGAGTCTATGCATATTAAAGTCATTATTCCTTAAAATTCAATATCTCGGGCTATATAAACTTATGGTGTACCGCTTTAATTAGAAAAGACAAAAAATTGTAGGGTCATTTGTTCTTCCCATCAAATTTAGAGAATTATGCAGAGAAGCTGTAGTCCATATTATTGATGCGGACACTTCATTCAAGGCACGCTTGGGTAGACCTTGGCTCTATGAGAATGATCTTGTTCCATCAATTATGCACCAATACATGAAATATCTAAATGATAGAGAAGAGTTTTAAATCTTTGGAGATATACAACCCTTCATAGTTCATGAAGTAAAAATGCATGATGATGCAAAATACTTCATTCCAAATGAAGTAAAGCTGATAAGATCTTCTACAACTGAAGTATCAACCTCAAGGAGTATAAAACAACATGAAGAAGTTGAGAAAAAGGTGAAGGGGAAGAAAGTGCGTGTCATCAAATCTTTCTAAAAGGGTTAATATATTATCTAAATCAAATAAAGTTGTACTTTATTTGGGAAGTGATACGGAGGAAGATGATGATGTCTTTGAAATCTGTAACCCTTTAATTAAAGAAATAAAAAAAATACTTTTGTAGTTACATTGATCCCTCCACAACATTTCGAAGAAATTATATCCCGTGAGATTCATAATGTTGAAGAGCTTAAAATATTTTATATACCTCCCATACGTGGAAGTAGCAGACCGGGAAGCCTATTTATTCTAGAAGAGAATAATCACAAATATGGAAAATATATTTTGATGGTGCATCATCAATCAAACCTGACCAACCTCCAAACCTCCCCAAAGGTCGAGTCGGTATAGGTCTTATCTTTATAGCACTTAACAGAGGAATAATGAGATATTCATTTGGTTTAACTAAACTCAGAACTAACAACAAAGTAGAATATGAAGCTTTAATAGTGGGTCTCGAAATCGCATATCTCAATAGAAATTTAAAACCTCAAAATTTTTGGTGATTCTCAAGTCATTATAAATTAAGTGTTGGGTATTTATAAGATTGGCAAAGTTGAGTTAATTTACTATCATAAACAAGTCCTCGAGCTCATGGAGAAAATCGTAAATGTTACACTAATTAAAGTATCCCTAGCTCATAATAGTAAAATAGACTCTATAGCAAAATTAAAAGAAATGGCAAGCACAAATGATGAACTTGTGCTAATCAGTGTCAACACTCGTTGAGTACTAGAGCCGGCAATTTTATGTTCCCCGCAGGTAGAGGGTTTAACAAATTCAAGCTAACAAGATACAACTTTAATTATTCCTTAACCTCCCCAATAAATTAATCTTGAAAATATATAAGATAAACCTTAAATATTTACAAGAAAAAAGTTTTGTAGAGCCTCTAAATCCTGGCTTGAATGCCTAGAAATTAAAGAGCAAAATGATTAAAGGCAGCCTTTCATCGACTACTTCAGAGAAAGCAAACTCCTTATAGATAAGTCATTAGCTACGTAGATCAAGAAGAGAGTATTGCGATATGTGATTGTTAACAACACGCTATATCGAAGATCGTTTGATCAAATGTGGCTATGATGTTTAGGGAGAGATGAAGCTGATAAAGTTATTTCTGAAGTTCACGAAGGACTATGTGGTGCACATTAATCGGGTCCTAAAATAGCCATTAAAATTAAAAGAATAGATTATTATTAGCCATCAACGGTAAAAGATTGCACCAATCATGCAGATATATACCATAAATTTCAAATCCATGGTAATATCATACATCGATTGCCAAATCCATTACATCCCATTATAACATCATGGTCATTTGAATGCTAAGGGACAAATGAAATAGAGCTAATTAATCTGCCATCATCAGCTGAACATCATTTTATATTAGCAGCAACAGACTATTTTTCTAAATGGGCTGAAATAGTTCCACTTAAAGAAGTCACTGCTAATTATGTGATCAGCTTCTTTACTCATAATATTGTCTACATATTTGGTGTACCACGTCACATAATATCATACAATAGTCTAGCTTTTAAAAGTACTAAGATTTACAAATTCATTGAGCAATATAAAATTGATTGGTAATATTCATCAATTTATAACCCAAGAGCAAATGGATTGGCAGAGGCCTTTAACAAATTGCTGGTACTAAAAATAAAGGAGAATGACATACTAAGATAACAGAAACATTATGGGAATATCATACCATGTACAAGACACCAATAAAAGCAACTTCTTATGTGTTGGTATTTGGAGCTGAAGCTATGTTGCCACTTGAAGTTGAATTACTGTCACTTCGGGTAGCTATTCAGTACCACCTCACAGAAGAACAAAGTGCTCACCTATGAATGGAAGAGATTGATGCACTGGATGAAGTCAAGCTCTAAGCTCAATAGAATTTAGAAATTTATCGGGCTATAATGATAAAATCTTTCAACCGTATTGTACGTTCTCGATCATTTCAAGAAGGAGAATTTGTCTTAGTGCTGATAAGACCAATTATCCAACACAAAAAAATTGGTGGTAAATTTGAACCAAATTGAGAAGGCCCTTTTGTCATTGAGAAGGTGTTCCAGGGAGGAGCCTACCAACTCATTGATATGAAAGGTCGACGACCTATGCCCCTGATTAATGGGAAATATTTGAAGAAATATTATTCTTAAGAAATCAAGCTAAAGATCATCCCCTTTTAAAGAAAGAATACATTTCTAAGATGTCTTAGAAATTCTCCTTCAAGACATGGGGAATTTTAAATTTCAAAATGCAAAAAATTTGATGACAATTGAAAGTTCTCTTTAAGATAATGGGCATTTTAAATATTTATTTGGGTTAACATCGATCTTAAATAAATATTTAAAATCACTTATGATGCTATCACTACACAAATACAGGGCAAGAGCTAGTGCCTTTAAGTAAACAAATATACGGTCATTACAAAGATTAAAAATTCATCTTTAAATTTGCCAAAATCTCGATGTTCAAAATGAAAAGACTTTTTGTCTGATAATTTCAATAAATCAAATTTAACAAGTATGAGCTTTTATAGTATAAGTCCAGTGCTCAAACAGGTATAATTTCAATCTCAATAAGATTATATACAACCGAGTCATTGACAGTTTTACCTACTCAATAAGCCACGATAAGAGGCCTTAGTATGAAAGCACCTGTTTTGTTAGCCCGATGACAAATATTATCAAGTTCAGTATTTATCAAGTTTAACAAATAAAAGCAGTTCAGATTTAGAAGATTTTCTCAACTAACAAATGGATTGAGGCAAAATTTATAAGAAGATTCTCAATCAACTCAAAGGCACCAAACCACGATCAAAACTTTTTTAAATTAGAGGCATTATCTTTTAATAAACCTGTAAAGCATAAAGCTAAGATTGAAGGAGCTTTACTTCTTCTACATGTCCAATAAAACATAAAGCTCAGGACCGAAGAAGTTATCCAACAGTTCTTATAAAGCCATAGGACGAACTAAGAGAATATTATCATCATCAAGGTATGCCATGCATAATGCTTTGGATAGATGGCTATTTACCGCTGACCTAATATAAATTTAAAGGATTTAGTTCATTATTATACACTCCTTCAATAAGCTCGTCAAAGTATGAAGCAAGGGCAGAAGATATATTTTATTCCTGACAAATTAAGAAGATCAATCAAATTAAGGATATGTAGGGTCAACTAGCTTGCAACAAACATGATCTGCTACAAGGCATATATTATATTTGTTGTGGGGTATTTGTTAACCTGTAAGCATAAAATCGGACCAAGCCTAAAAACCCGACAGACTCTGTCTCACCCATGATCTCATGTTTCAGCAACTGCTCCCCATGACCTCATGAACCGTCGCTCTTCTCATGACATTAAAAATAAAAACCTCTCCCATTCAGACATTTATGCTCACAAATATGCTCTTAGAATAAGAAATCGCAAGCAAGGAGTTTTCGAAGACTCACCTTGGATGAACTGCCAAGCTTGTCGACCTCAGCGGCTCTCCTCCTTTACACGACGCCAAGCCTGACTTCCAGTCCCCAACCAACCTCCTTCCTCGAGCCAAAAGCTAACCGAACTCCATCGACTTGCTGCGTCCTTACAATCTTGTCGTGCCCTAGCCGACCAAACTTCAACCTCTCTACCTTCCTCATGCCTAACTAGCCTCCAAACCGGCCTAGTTGCTGCCTGCCTCTGGCAAGACCTACTACACATGACTCGGTTGACCCCGACCTGACCTGCTCCCATGCGTGGCTCAGCCTCCATCCTCATCGGGCTCTACCCGCCTTCCTCACTCTCTTTATAATATATATAATATTATTTATATATATATATATATATATATATTATATTATATTATATTATATTATGTATTATATTATATTATATATATTAAATTAAAATAAAATGAAAAAAAAAGAGAGATGGAGAGAAAGGAGAGGATTTTCAAATATGTAAGAAATTAAATTGAAAACTTGAAGGAAGTTTAGGGGTTAGATTCAGTCCCCCGAAGCCCTCAGTCATCGAGCTTATCCGACCGAGGGATTGAAGACTTAAAGACCCAATCTCTTTGTCGTTGATTCGCTTCAGTCGAATCAAGACAAAAGGGCAAATGCCCTCCTTACCTCTCGGCGTCGGGGAGGGGATGCCAGAAGGCTACCGAATTTTTTGGGAAAATAAAAAATATTTTTTAAAATTAAAATTTAAATAAAAAATAACAGGTACTGCAACAAGAAGATTTGAAGGAAGTCCCGGGGTTGATACGGTCCTCTGAAGCCCTTGCCGTCGAGCTGATCCGGTTGAGGGATTGAAGACTTGAAGACATTTTTGGGATCAATTCGCTCTCCCAATCTACTCACCGTTGATTCACTCTGGGTAAGTCGAGCCAAAAGGGAAAGTGCCCTCCTTACCTCCCGATGCCGGGAAGGGGGTGCTGGAAGGCTACTGAAATTTTTAATGAACAACAGGGGACTTAGACAAAAAAAAATTAGAAATTGATTTGAATATAATTCAAACATAAAATCAATTCTAAATCAAATTCAAAAAAATAGTGTTGAACTTGGACTCAAACTCGAACTCAAACCAGACTTGCACTCAACATGACTCTAAAATAAACATCTATCAATACAAAAGGGGATCCTCACACCATTAAATTGCTATTTTAAGTGATTTAAAATAAATACAATAACAATAAATAATAATCACTTAGAAATTAGGGATGAACACAGCTTCTAAGTACACTGCAAGCAACGGTGTTAGATATGCTCTAGTGTAATAGATCACTTATAAGTAAAGAGAATCAATGTGCCACAAGCATAATAATTTGATGCATTCAATGAGTTCGAAGTGAACGGGGCTTATGCATAATCAATAATATTCAACTCCAAGCAAGTTTGTTAATTTGATTGCAAATAATAGTACTTTATGTAGCAAGCTTACAAGTATATGTGGAAGCCCCTACAAGTCGTTATAGAAGACTCCTTATTTATATAGCAGTCCCCTACAGACAAAAGAACTATACATATAATGAATGTAACAAGTTATAATGTACATGACACATTGTATAAATGAGACTTGCCATACATACAAAATATCATGTATACAACAACTATAAAAGCCTACGAGCCATTGAAGGAAGCTCATTATATGTTTAACATGTTGTATGTGGACAAATGTGAAAGGATTGCAATAGATGCAAGTATATGTGACTGATAGTCAGAGATTCGTTGATGCACTACAATCCACCTGCAGAAAGCAACAAGTAGGGCACGACAGTCTACCTGTATAAAATAACGGGTAAATAATCACAATACGACACCACACCATCAGATCCGCAATATGTGTACAAGTGGATTGAAGGCGTTTGTAGGCCCTTAAATGAAATCTCGAGCATTTTTCTAAATAAAATCTCTTGTGTAATGGATCATATTTAAATTTTTAAAAATTCCTTTTATATATTAAATATGATCCCTTAAACTGAAGCGCAAAACCCCTGCTTGTGCTCCGTAAACGTGTTAAATTTACAAATACAAATGTTTGAGAATATTATGCAGGGTCAAATGCTCATTCTATTTTCAAACTAAACAATCCCGTATGTGCTCCGACCGTTACATCTGAGTCCCAAAACCAATGATTTGAGAATACTGTGCGGGTCAAATACTCAAGCCTCATCCTCCTCCATTAAAGGACTGGAGTCGACCTGACTTGAATAATAAAATACCTCCCAAATTCCTATAAAAATATAAGTGATGTTAACGTCACCCCGATGATGACCGTGTTGAATGTAAATATCAACCGGAAGGGTCAAATCTCAAATCTAATAAAAGCTCAAATTCCTAAAATGAAATCTATCATCTTAAAAACTTAAAACTAAAACTCATCTACCTCCTGTAACCATTTGTTGAAGGTGATAAATTTGAAGTTAACCTCAGCTCACAAAGAGTGAATGCGTGTTGGGTGTATCACTAAGGTTGATCCTCAAATAGTCTCCTACCAATAAGTACGTGGCAGGTGCCCTCTGATCGGGTGGTTTTATCGTGAAATGGTACCGTTATATTACGATCATGACCAAAACCCGTATGTTCCCTAAAGGCTTTAAACTCATGAGTAATGAATTATATAGTATATTCAATAGGCATAAATCCCTTTATCAGCTAAGGTGGATTCGGATATATCCCCTTAGACAAACACTAACCCAGGTCTACAATGTATTTTTGGACGAAGCAACCTATGGCTATTGATAAGGTACATTCTGTCAGGTTGGGTCGACTACCTCCTTTGACTAAGTAAACCAGGGATCACGATAGCCCGGGACGACGGAACCATGGGATCTTGCTTGAGCTCATCCTCATTTCCCCACCACCAGTTTTAAGTTTATGGTAATAAACTTCAAAACTCAAATCCAAAATTCAAACTCTAAAACTATTGCTATGATACGCTGGATTTATAACATATGTAACCCCTTTAATGACTAGCCTTAATTGAAAGTTCTCTCTCATTATTGGGAGGGGTAATTAACTATAGGGGCTTGCTCCTATAGGAAACCAGAACTAAGATCATAAAGTCCTCACAAAATGAGGGCAAAATCTCTAGGCAGTGTCTTATCTAAAACCCAATCTGCCTTATGAAAATTCACCCGAAACCTAAATTTCTTAAAACTCTCCGCCGTCACTCAAATAAATAAGAAAAGAGACGTGGCATGGAGAGGTCGCGCGCACTTATGGAATTTTCGGAGCCCACACCGCCGCGAATCTTCTAGCCCGTAATAAATTTTGATAACTTATTACATTATTGAAGTTGATAAAAATAAACAACAAATTTATCATATATAGCATAATGATATAAATAATAAGTATAACAGTTGATAAATATTAAATTTTAAATTTTAAAAAAATTAAAATAATAAATTTAATTAATTAATAATATAATATAATATAATAAATATTATATTTCATTAATTAATATTTATTTCTTAATAATTACTAAAATGTTGTAACTTTCATAACCAAAAGTTATTTAAATTTTAGAAAATTAAAATAATAAATTTTAATCAATTAATTGTTATTAATATAATATAATTAATTAATAATACATTCCATTAACTAATATGTACTCTTTATGATACAAAATCAAAAAAAATATTTTGATCGGGAATAAATCTCGAGGCAAAATCAAGTTAGAAACTTCTAAAATTAAAATTTAGACCATCCATACTCTAGTTTTAGGAAACTCATAGCTAAACTGAGCGTCTCAGAATTTCGAACCCAACGACATCAAAATTGACTTAATCCGAGTCCAAATGGGTCCAAACTAAGGACCTGAAGCACTGTTGGAAGGTTCAAATAGCAATTTGGATTACCAAACGGTTTCCAAACATGACATGCTTATAGTCGAATTAAGCGGCTCGACGAGACAAATCCAACGAGCGCAAGATTAAAATTTTTTTTACATCATTAAGATCTTCAGATGTCTTGCGAACAATCCATAATCAAGGGATTCACATCGGCCGTCCATCCAAACCACTCCACATTTGCCCTTGATCTTTCACCTATTTACAAGCCATGTCACTTTATAAAATCTATAAATAGAGCCCTTTTTCTCATGAAAAGGGACCCAAAGACAAAAAGAAGAAAAGAGAGAGATCGGAGATCGCTCTTGCCTCCTTGCTCCTCCTCGACCACCGCCGGAGTTCCACTGGATCACCACCTGAGGCCCGGGCTTCTATAGGACCAACGCTTTATGACTACGGTCTTTCTAACCCCTATCTCCTGACGACTACTGTCCTTCCAACCTCTGTCACCTACTACGATCCTTCCGACCTCCATTACCCGACCAACTGAGGTCCTCTCAACCTCTGTCATCAGACTATGATCTTTCTGACCTCCAACGCCAGTTGACTATAGTCCTTTGGACCTCGGTCGCCTGACCAACTGAGGTCCTCTCGACCTCTATCATTAGATTACGGTCTTTCTGACCTCCAATGCCTATAAACTACGGTTATTCCGACCTCCGTCGCCTGACCAACTAAGGTCTTCCCGACCTTTCTCATCAAACTATTATCTTTCTAACCTCTAATTCCAGTCAACTACGGTCCTTCTGACCTCTATCACCCGACCAACTAAGGTCCTCCCTACCTCTGTCATTAGACTACGGTCTTTCTGACCTCTAATGACAGTCGACTACGGTCCTTCTGACCTCCGTCGCCCGACCAACTGAGGTCCTCCATACCTTTATCATCAGACAAGGCCTTTTTGACCTCCAACGCCTATCAAATGTGGTCCTTCCGACTTCCGTCGCCAGACCAACTAAGGTCCTCTTGACCTCTGTTATCAGACTATGATTTTTCTGACCTCCAACGCCTATAGACTACAGTCTTTCTGACCTCTGTCGTCTATCGACTATGGTCCTACCGACCAAACAAATATGTCTAAGTTAATTATTATAATTCCCATAATGTAATACGCTCTATATGATGTATATTTGTGACATCAAGCCAAGGCTTTCTCCTAAGGAAGGGCCTCCTTTATAATCGACTGCAGATAATAGTAGATTCATTCAAACTAGGCCAGGCCCCATGGTTTTTCCCCTTTTCAGGGGTTACGTAAAAACTCTGGTGTCTCGAATGAATGCAATTTCCTCTCTCTTATCTAATTATGTGCTAAATCTTCGTACAATGCTAAGACGTTAAGCTTTATATTTCTCTACTACCGCGAATACTCCAGGACGCAATACTTTAATAATTATTTAAATGCTTTACCTTTTATAATCGACAGTTCAAAAGTAAAAGATTTAAATGAATTAACTAGTTAATTATTGTATTATAATTTATTAATAACTTACAATACATTAGAGATCTTTGAAATTTAAAAGTATATAATTTATATACAATGAAGTTTAAAAATCAATACTTGAAGTTAATTTTGCAATTTTAAATTATAAAAAAAATAAATATTTTCTTAAATATTATTAATGTGTATAAAATTAAAAATCTTGATAATTGATGTGAAACTAGCATTATAATTTATTAATTGATATTTATTCCTAATATGTATTCTTTAATAATTATTAAAATACTGTAACTTTCATTATCGATAGTTCAAAAGTAAAATATTTAAATGAATTAATTAGTTAATTATTGTATTATAATTTATTAATAACTTACAATACATTTGAGAACTTTGAAATTTAAAAGTATATAATTTATATACAATGGAGTTTAAAAAATCAATGCTTAAAGTTATTTTTGTAATTTCAAATTATAAAAATATTTAAATATTTTATTAAATATTATTAATGCATACGAAAATTTAAAATCATAATTATTTTTTATATAAAATTGAAATAAATTAAAATGAATAATTTTGAATGATTGAGATTTGAAGTAATAAGAGTTAAATGAATTGTCAGCCTTTTATTTAAGAAAAAATATAAGCTTTTATAATAATAGTATAGATGCAGTATATATAGTATAGATTAATAAATTACATTAGAGATCTTTGACTTAAAAAAAATATATTTTATATATACAATAGAATTTAAAAAATTGATACTAAAAGTAATTTTTATAATTTCAAATTATAAAATAATTAAATATTTTAATAAATATACTTAATATATACTAAATTCATAATCTCAATAATTGATTTGATGCTAACATTATAATTCGATTAATAATTGACATTTATCTCTTAATAACTATTAAACTTCTATAAGTTTCATAGCTGACATTTTAAAAATTGAAATTTTAAAGCAATTATTGAATTAATTATTTAAATATTTTTTAATTTAAAATTGAATTAAATTGAAAAGAATAAATTTGAATGGTTGAGATTTAAAATAATAAGAGATAAATGGATGGTAATAATTTTATTTGAGAAGAAAATCAAGCTACTTTTACAATCGTTAGTTTTGATAACATTTAGGCTTCGTTTGTGACGAGTTTTTTACTGTTTTTTAAAGCAGCTTTCTAGTACAAAATTTAAAAATTTTATGCTAGAAAATTGTTTTAAGAAGCAGCAATAAAGCCATCCCAAATGAAACCTTAGTTTTAATAATGTAATTAATGCATTATTAAGTTGATAAAAATAAATAGTTAAATACAATATTTGAAATACTCAGCATTTGGCTTATGACAAACATCTTTGAATTGTAAAACTTGTAAATTATTACAGAAACTCAGCCTACAGATAACCATGAACTATGTACACATTAGCTGGGGATTTTATCATTAGTTCAAATAGGTGATGTAACATTCAAATTGGGTGAATTGTACAAACGTAATGAAGTGTTTTCTAGATGGACAAAGAGACAACTAATGAAAAATTGCTACAAAATACCTCCTATTCTCAGGCTTAGTTTGGGACGACTTTTTTACTGCTTTTTAATATAACTTTTTAGGATAAAAATTAAAATTTTTAACTAAAAAATTACTTTACGAGGCTGTAAAAAAGTCGTCCCAAATGAAATCTTATAATCTATAATATTAAAATTACAATTTAACCAAAAATTTGCAAACATTAATAGAATTGGATATTTCAAACAGGCCCCAGGTAAAATAAGAGTTACCGTGAGGCTTCTGCAGCAGAACCACCTAGCTTATACTCTCTTTGCTCCTCTTGATCAAACTCTTCAATTAACATGTGTTGCCTATCTGTGAGGTTAACATGTACTGTAACGTTAAAATGAACGTATTGGTCTCCATAGAATGATGAGTTCCTTGTCTTCATTCCATTCCCTTTTAAAATAACCTTCGGACATGGTTGCGTGCTTGGCCTCACCTTAAGAACAACATCCCCTGTAAGAGTTGGAACATGAAAAGTAACACCAAATATAGCCTGAGTGATACTTAGAACAGCATCAACATTGATATCAGATTTCTCTCTGCGAAAAACAGGATCATGCCGGACCTTTATAGTGACATAGAGATCTCCAAGTTTATTTCCTTCAGGATCTGCACCACCACTGCCATAGACCCTTATAGTGTCGTCATCATGCACACCAGGCATGATATCCAGTTTTACTGATTTTGTTCCCCTGAAGACTTTATTACCCTTGCATGTTTGACAAAGGTTCTTCATGGTTTGTTTTACTGATTTTGTTCCCCTGAAGACTTTATTACCCTTGCATGTTTGGCAAAGGTTCTTCACAGTTTTCCCAGAACCACCACATTTTGAACACGCGGTTTGCATCTTAAAGGGGCCACTTTGCATGAATATCGTTCCCATGCCTTTGCAAGCTCTACAAGTCTCTCAGGCTTGGTACCATGAGGTACACCACTCCCACCGCAAGCCTCAAAAGGGAGGGAAGTTTGAAATGCCAGTGTTTTAGTACACCCATGGACTGCTTTCATAAAAGATATCTCAAGAGAGACCTTGACATCTTATCCACCAAATTCTCTATCTCTGAAAATGTTCTTGAAGAAATTGTTCATTCCACCACCAGAAAAGAAATCATCAAATGGGCTCCCAAATCCAACACCTCCAAACGGCCCGCCAGGACCTCCTCAAGAGGCAGCTTGTTCAAGTGCATCAGGACTGACCTGGTCATAAAGTGATATCTTTTCATCATCTTTTAGGACCTCATACGCTAGTTGACCCTCTTAAAATTTCTTTTCAGCATCAGGGTCCCTTTGTTTGTATCAGGATGAAGCTTCTTGGCAAGCCGTAGTACACCTTCTTAATATCTGAAGCACTTGCACCTTTACTCACTCCAAGAACATCATAATAATCTCTAGCAGATATAATGCGACGCCTCGTCAGAGAACTGATGCAACGCCTCACCGGAGAACCTGCAGAAAATAAAGCCACCGGAGACTACATAGAAACACAGGGAATTAGTGGATAATAATTTTTCTTCTATCCCCCATTAGTTTTCTTCTGGTCATATAAGTATTCCTAGTGTGCTAATAGATTGCTGTTAATACTAAGGTAAGAGCTCAGCTATATTGATGTAGCTAGTCTAAGAAAGGTATAAACGGCATAGGTAACCATGAAAATACATCTTTTAGAAACAACGATAAAAAAGATTTGCATACCAATGGCCAATGGCTGACTTACCAGTTTTCTGATTTATATCTGCGAGAATCCTCGACGGCGTACATATCCCTGTGACATGCCACCGCGCTGAGACCCATATGGAAGTGGCGGCATCGGTCGACTCACTGGAGAGTATTGTACGAAGGGAACGGCGGGCCAAATATACGGCCAGGTGAGCTCCTTGGAATCGCATGGTCGGATAAATCGCCGTCGATCGGAGGTAGAGTTCTACTAGCTTCGCATTATAATTTGTAAGGAGTTTTCTGGTTCTCCAGAGATGCTTCCTAAGCAGGATAAACATGAATAGTTTGTCAAAAAGACATGCTTTCATTTGAATAGTTCTTTAACAAGGCATTTAAAATTATATAAGAGGAGTAACAAAGATAAATGAAGACCAACTCACATAAATTTTTTCCAAATGCGTGAGGAAGAAATGTGAAGTGCTAAACTAAGAAGAATGCAGTTTTCTGTCCGCTGGAACACAACACCCATGATTGAAAAAATCTCACAATTGAGACGAGTGTTGGGGTCCAATGGGTTAATGGGTTTGACATTTCGACAAGAGGGAGATGGATGAGGGAAGGGTGCAGTCGGGAGTTGGAGGCGAGGGTCAGGGTTGCTGGATTTGGCGAGACAAAGAGGAGCATTGTGAGCGATGGTGGGAAGAAGATCGGGAATAGGTGCAATGTTCAGCTAGAATGAGAAGAAGAGAGAAATTTTCGGGTAGAATTTTTTTTTTAGGGGCGAACAAAGTAATTGTTCGGCTACTTAGATGAGTCATCATTAAATATGGATGGATGTGATGAATGCGAATAACGAGCCAAAACATAAAAATAGAAATAACTATATTTGAGGAATTGTTTATGACTAAATTACATTATTTTTAAACCCAAAAAAATACCACTACCAAGCAACCAAATAAGCTCTATTAAAACCGTAAAATCCTAATATTAATCTGAAAAATTGAGGTGAACAATCGAACCTGTGAGTCAGGATTAGTCTGGGTAGACAACAGCTTAAGAAGCAGTAAAAAAACCGTCCCAAACAAAGCCTTAGTCTGTGTAGACAGCTACTTAGGAAAAGCATAGGAGAGAAACCTGCAGGTTGTCCCGGTGACAAAACCCGACGCTAGTTCTATGAACTTGAGAAGTTGCGGCACTACGAATGCAGCGTGCCATCAACGGTGGCTATTTGTACAACGTTCTCGTTGAGCTCTTGAATAACCGCCGCTTGCTATACCAGCCAAAAACTTGTTCGTACGCCGGTGATGCTATTATAATAGTCATTAAAGCACGGGAATTGAAATAGAGAATGTAGTTATCTGCTAACAGTTTACAAGAAATGGAATGATCTCTCTCTCTTTCTCAACAGGATTACAGTTATTATTAAGAGTTCAGAATCATAGAAACAACCAATGCTAGTTAATGTGGAACTCCAACTCTAGTATTGCTTTTATAGTGTTAAGAGTTAGATAATACTCCATATTTCTTTGACAAATTCAATGAGTGAGAAGCAGTTAGCATGCCAGATGGCATTGGAGGAGGATATAAGAACACCTATGCAATTTTTAAAATAGAATTAGTCATAATTAAATTTAGTTTTAAAAATAAAAAAAAATCTAATTTTATATTCCTATTCTCTATTTTTTTCGTAAGATATTTGTTTTCAATTTTATTTAGGAGGTAAATCAAACGTGAGGTGTGAAATGATAATTGGAATAAGAGCCATAAATAGAAAGAGATGAGTATGGTATGACATATCAATATTTAAAAATTTAACATAAATTTGAAACACTAATTTTTAATTAAAATTAATCGCTATAAGATTGGAGTCAGATATATATTAACTTAAGTCAAAAAAAAAAAAGGTTTTGTTGGGGTTAACCCATAACAATGGCTATTTTAATACGTCTAATTAATATATACAAAATTAAAAATCTTGATAATTGATATGAAGCTAGCATTATACAACAACAACAACAACATCAAGCCTTTATCCCACTACGTGGGGTCGGCTACATGAATCATTTTTCTCCATTGTGTCCTGTTACAAATTCTCGTTTAAATCTAATAAAGAAATATCATTTCTAATATTTTCTAACCAAGTCTTTTTATGTCTACCTCTACCTTTCTTAATATAAGTCAAATCTAAGACCTCTACTTTCCTAACCAGGTCATCAGAAGGCCGCCGTTTTATGTGACCAAATCATCTAAGGCGACTCTTTCTAATCTTATCTTCCACTGGAGCTACTCCAACCTTTTCACGAATATGCTCATTTCGTATCCTATCTCTAAGGATAAAGCCACTCATCCACCTGAGCATCCTCATCTCTGCAACACTTAACTTAGAATTATGCTTCTCTTTTAATGGCCAACATTCGGCACCATAAAGCATTGCAGGTCTCACCACCATCTTATAGAATTTTCCCTTAAGTTTGAGGGGTACTTTTATATCACACAATAAGCCCGATGCATTCCTCCATTTCAACCATCCAACTTGAATTCTGCTGATAATATCCCCATCTATTTCACCATCACTCTGAACAATAGATCCAAGATATCTAAAACGTATACTCTTATTAATGACTTGATCGCCCAAAGCCACAATCCCCTCACTAGGTCTATTATTACTAAAATTACACTCCATATATTCTGTTTTAGATCTACTCAAGCGGAAACCTTTAGACTCTAAGGTTGACCTCCATAATTCTAGTTTACCTTCAACTCCCTCTCTAGTCTTATCAACAAGAAGAATATCATCTGCAAAAAGCATAAACCAAGGTACATCCTCTTGCAAATTTCTAGTGAGAACATCCATGACTAAAGCAAAAAGATACAGGCTTACGGCTGATCCTTGATGTAATCCAACCGAAATAGGGAAATACTTGGTCAAACCACCTTGTGTTTGAACACAAGTAATAGCTCCTGTATACATATCTTTAATGATTTGAATATAAGCGTTATTAACTCCTTTCTTTTCATAATTATTAAACTTCAATAATAAATTTCATAGCTGGAATTTTGAAAAATGAAAATTTTAAATAATTAATTATTTAATTACTGCATTATTAGTTAGATATTTTTATCTAAAATTGAATTAAATTGAAATAAATAAATTTAAATATTTGATATTTAAAATAATAAGAGATAAATGAATGGTCAAAATTTTATTTGGGAAGAAAGTGCTACTTTTATTATCTTTAGTATAGATAAGATTTAATTTTGATAATGTATGCATTATTGAATTTGATAAAATAAAATAGTTAATTTAACCGATATAGCATAATCGTATAAATTATAATTTTTGGCAGTTTATAAATAATAAAATATAAAATATTAATATATTAAAATATTAAATTTTTATCAATTAATTATTAATAATATAATTTAATTCATTATTGATATATTCCATTAATTAATATTTAAAATGATTTTTATAAATATAAATTTTAATGATTATAAGTATCATTAATACATTATATTTTATAAAATCGGTTAAGAATTTTATTCTATTTATATTATTAAATTTAGAATATATTCGGGATAGCTAATGTTGTGAAAGTGATTATAAATATATTGTGAGAAAAATATATTTTTTTTAAATTTTGTTGTAAAAGTAACTACCGTTTCACCAAAGAAGCAAAATATGATTGTTTTCGTTTCACCATTCACACAAGCAAAATATGAAATTCTAAAAGTTTTTTTATTGAAATTAAGTCAAACTCATATACACATCATATAAACGAGACTCAAATTTAAGATCTTTTAGTTGATAATCAAAACTCCTAATCAACGAATTAAAAAGAGCTGCATAATATAACAAAAGTTCAATAGTAACAGGACAAACTGATTAGGAAGATTTAAAAGGCTTAGCGATATCGGCGGAGGGACAAGGTCTGGTTCCTCTTCCAGGTTGCTCTGCGAGAAGGCCTGGCCTTGTGATGAAGATGACCCTTGCCGCGAAGACCCCTGTACTTTTTCCCGGCAGAGGTGAGTCCGCGAAGCTCTCTGTGCTTGTGAACTCCATTGCAGATCCAGTTGACCCTAGGGTCATTCCTAATGGCATTGTGTGCAGGATCAACAAGGATTATTTCAAAGTATTTGTATGTGGAATCCTCATTGATCCAGTAAGAGTTGAGAACCCTCAGGCCACCAAGCTTTCTGCCAGCTCTCTCCTCAGCGACTGAACGCTTATTGCGTTGGAACTTCAGTTGCGTAATACCTTGGTTCTTGGGTTTTCCATATACAATACCCTTAGGTACTGGCTTCTTGCGGCCTCCACGCCTCACACGAACACGGTAGATCACAAAGCCCTGCTTGTCCTTGTAGCCGAGGCGGCGGGCCTTATCGAGGCGGGTGAGCCCGGTGAGTCGAACGATGGCGGGAAGCTGGCGGTATTCCCAGCAGCAAATTCTTTGCAGAAATCGGATCACATCACTCTGCTTCTTTCTCCATAGCTCGGAAACGTACTTGTACGCACCCATGGTCGGAGGAACCTCTGTTGCAGGCAAGCAGGGTTTGCGCAACCGAAGCGGCGCCTGTGAAGGGCACGACCAAACACTTGGTATT
Organism: Dendrobium chrysotoxum; assembly: GCA_019925795.1. Lineage (NCBI taxonomy): Eukaryota > Viridiplantae > Streptophyta > Magnoliopsida > Asparagales > Orchidaceae > Dendrobium > Dendrobium chrysotoxum. The sequence goes on from CM034305.1 coordinate 8,775,844, forward strand.
GATGAAACTGCTGAAATCAAAAGCCAAAATGATAAATTTCTATTCCAAAAATCAGCATACACTATTACAAGCTTATTGATGAACAGACAGATGAAACACTTTCAGGCAGGAAGAACACTTGAAAATTTTCGATTGGAAGAGAAGCAAAAGGAGATTTTTTTTATAGGTGCGTAGAGGGTAACTATTCGGTTGTTAAATACGAACGGATGTCACGAATGTGAATAACGAGCCAAAACATAAAAAATAGAAATAACTATATTTGAGGAATTTTTTATAACTAAATTTTATTATTTTTCAACCCAAAAAAATCCCACCGCAAGCAACCAATTGAGCTCTATGAAAACCATAAAATCCTAATATTAATCTGAAAAATGAAGGTGAACAATCGAACCTGAGGTAGGGTTAGTCTGCTAGACAGTCGCTTAAGAAGCAGTAAAAAAGTCGTCCCAAATAAAACTTTTTATCTACGTAGACAACTGCTTAGGGAAAACGTAGGAGAGAAACTGGCAAGCTGTCCTTGTGACGAAATGCGACACCGGTTTTACAAACTTAAGAAGTTGTGGCACTACGAACACGACGTGCCAACGACGGTGGTTGTTTGTACAGCATTCTCGCTGAGCTCTTGAATAGTCATCGCTTGCTATACCTGCCAGAAACTTGTCCGCACGTCGGCGATACCCGCCAAAAACTTGTTCGTACGTCGGCGATGCTATCAGAACGGTCAGTAAAACACGGGAATTGAAATAGAGAATATAGTTTTCTGCTAACAGTTTACAAGAAATGGAATGATCTCTCTCTCAAGAGGATTTACAATTCTTCTAAAGTGTTCATGATGATAGAAACAACCAATGCTGTGGAACTCTAACTCTAGTATTGTTTTTATAATGTTAATAGTTAGATAATCATGCATGTTTCGTTGCAAGCAGTTAGCATAAATAGAAGGCAGACCAAACGTAAGCTGTGAAATGGTCATTGGAATGAGAGCTACAAATGAAAAGAGCGTTGTATTTTGGATGTATTTTGCAGATCCTGAGCGCTGTATTTTTTTGTTTGTTTTTTTTTTCTTAGATTTTTTTAGTTACATTTGCTGTAATTTTCCTAGCAAATGTAACTAAAAAAAACAAACAAAAAAATACAGTGCTCAGGATCTGCAAAATACATCCAAAATACAGCGCTCTTTCCATTTATAGCTCTCATTCCAATGACCATTTCACAGCTTACGTTTAGTCTACCTCCTAATTATGCTAACTGCTTGTCAACGAAACATGCATGATTATCTAACTATTAACATTAAAAAAGCAATACTAGAGTTAGAGTTCCACAGCATTGGTTGTTTCTATCATCCTGAACACTTTAGAAGAATTGTAAATCCGAGAGAGAGAGAGAGAGAGAGAGAGATCATTCCATTTCTTGTAAACTGTTAGCAGAAAACTATATTCTCTATTTCAATTCCCGTGTTTTACTGACCGTTCTGATAGCATCGCCGACGTACGAATAAGTTTTTGGCGGGTATCGCCAACGTGCGAACAAGTTTCTGGCAGGTATAGCAAGCGACGGCTATTCAAGAGCTCAGCGAGAACGCTGTACAAACAGCCACTGTTGTTGGCACGTCGCGTTCGTAGTGCCACAACTTCTCAAGTTTGTAAAGCCGGTGTTGCATTTTGTCACAAGGACAGCCTGCCAGTTTCTCTCCTACGTTTTCCCTAAGCAGTTGTCTACAAAGACAAAAGATTTTATTTGGGACGACTTTTTTACTGCTTCTTAAACGACTGTCTAGCAGACTAACCCTACCTCAGGTTCGATTGTTCACCTTCATTTTTCAGATTAATATTAGGATTGTTGATATTGAATATATAGAAGCATTGATCGGTATTGAATATATAGGTGAAAAACAATGCTCATTATGGATATAACTAAAGGTCTCTACATATGATTGGCATAACTTTCTACTAGGAGACTCTGGATTAAGTTGGGTTCTTCCAATATCAAATTTCACCACATAATTACTGGACCTTAGTTAATTCATAGTTTGGATGAATTTGGGCTCCAACTAATGCTTCCTTTAATAGGAATATAATATGAGAATCTCTCTTATATTGCTAGTTCTACTTCTTTGCTTGGGTAGATGATATCTCCCCTATTCCTAGCAAAGTGATTGGACTTCAACAATTGTGCTTTCAGGTAGTTGTCCTTTTGAACCTTTCTAACTTGAGGCTTTCATTCTCTTAGTTTAACAATCAGCTTAACTCTCCCATTAGATTTAAAATTTATTTGACTTTATCTAATGCCAGCTGGTTTGAGATGTTCCATGATTCTCACTATAATATCATGCCTACTCTATCTGATCACTACTCTAATTGTTACTCTAATAACTTCATTCCCGCAAGGAACAAGGTTATTCAAAAAGTTTTTGAATAATTATTTTGGCTTCATGTCGTTCAATTATCTAATACTTAGAGAATTTATGTTGTGGTATTACTATCAAGTTCATTAAACCTATTAAAAATTCTACTATTGATGTCCCATTCTCTATTAATATAAATGGTGAGCTACAATATTACTTTAACTCAAAAAAATGGTATGAGACAGACAATCCCTAATCACCTTCCAAACTACATATATGTTATCCAACTAAGTAATGAATGCTGATGTAGAAAATATTTCAAGCTTACTATTTGGGAAGACATTTCCATCAATCTTATCTATAAAGATGAATTGCTTATTTTTTGCAAAGCCAAAACTAAGCCATTGGATACCATTGGTCCAGATTTATCTTTGACAGAAGAACTTTTCATAAACTCCACTTTATTTTTTAGCAACAAACTGCTATGCCAAATCTAAAGGCGCCTTGGGATTTCTATGCCCTTCCATCCATAATCCCACATAAGATCAAAAACATCAGGAGAATTATTCATAATTTCATTATCTTGAGCTCTTAGAATACCTTTTATGGTTCCATTTGGATCACATAAAATGGTAAAATCTCTTCTTTTTAAAAGGAGCATAAGTTTTTTGCCTCCTAAATGTGTCATAAACTTACATTTAAGAATGGCTCTTATAAGTTATTGTCTTCATATCATTGACTATTGACTAAACGTATACTATTTTGAAAACTAGACGGTCTGCAATATACACATTCTTCAACTTACCCTTTTTTTTTTTTTACATTCTTCAACTTACCTTTAGATGCTATTGTTGATGCCAATATCTTGGATGGAAATATGGATGGTACTTCCCAATCCCTCACAAAATTCTAACACCAATTTCCTTAATGCTATTAGCAACATTATCATTTCTCAGAAAGATAATGTGATCCTATGACATGAAAAGAACTTTGCCTTGCGTGACCCAAAGAAAGCTTCTATTTGAATATCCAATATATTAATTGAACAAAATTTGTTTGGCTCCGAGGGTGTTTTTAGGGGAACTCAACTTACACATGGATGGCAAACTTGAATGCTCTTCAAATGATTGATGTGATGGCTACACAAGGATATATATATCAACAACTCAGGTGGTTGATCAAGAATGACAACTATAGTGGCCAAAACTTCTTTTTTGAAGCCTACATGATTCAAGTTTTAGGGCATAGTTAATTTTCCACAATGATAAATGTTTTAAGAAATTAGATCTTCTAACTAATATGGTTCTCTTACAAAACTTTTGGTGGAGAGAAATAATTGAATTAATACTTTGTATGCTTGAGAATACAGTGTTAAAGATCAAAAACTATGTGAACCTCAAACATAACGCATTCCAGCTTGATTGTCTAAGATAAATGCGTACCTGATGAATTGGATAGCCATTAGTTGATTTTATTTTATTTCTTTTCATAGTCTACAATCAACAATTACTAGTTCATTGTTTGTTCAATTCTCTTTTTGTTTTTTTTTTGGCTCCTGGGCCTCTGCATTTCATGTTCTTTGCGTGTTTGCCTTTATGATTCTTCCATCTCTGGTTTTGCTATCGGTTGTGAATTTTATATTTGCACTTATGGCAAACAACATTTATTGGATGGTGGATTTTTTTGTTCTTATGTGAGGCTATCAAGGGAATTAATATTTTCATTAACATATCTGCATGTTGAGAATACATCATGCAAGCCTTTTGTTATCAGTCAATGTGGCAGTTTTTTTGACTATTTATGGATGGATTTGGGATTTTTTGGTGGCTTAAATGTTAACAATGATGTCAAACATTCCATCCTATTCCCCTTCCTAACTAGCATTTCTTTTTGTCATAAGTTCGATTCGAGCAACCTAGCCTTCAGGTTAATCGTGAGCCTAGGAAGTTGATTCTCAGCTCCAATTTATTTAGAAAATATACTCACTCAAGCCTCAACAAGGTCCCTTAAATCATTATTTGGTTCATGTTTTGGGCTATTACTTGATCTCTTTGAGTATCATCTAGCCATAGCATAGCTATGTATTTCTTGTACGTTCTAATATGATAAATTTATTGAGCTATGGCTCCCACTACTCCTAAGAAAGGATATTTGCAGTTGTCAACATTTATAAAAAAACAACTGAAGTTGGCTCATTTATGTAAGAGAGCACTGCAAAAATATTCGGATCATAACAAGTCCACACTAGCTGATAAAGCCATAAAGGCAAACAAGCATCGAATAGAAATTTCAAATGATGAATAAAATGCAGATAATAGAAAAAATGACAAAAAAAAGTGAGTGTTGGATGTGAATTATTTTACCAGGCTATTTTCTCTTGACACAAAACAACTACCAGAATATTTTCAGTTCAACCAACAACTAAAACAAATTGAGAAACCCAATCAACATGTAACTGTTAACCCCAAATCAGCCATGTAATCAAAAGCAGAAAACCAAACTAGTCAAAAATAATCAAACAAAGAGTACTTGGGTAAAAACCAATACCATTTCTAAGGCAACATTAAACGTATGCATAGTTCATCTTATAAATCAAAGCATCAGTGAAATTCTAACAAAACATATCAATACAGCAATAACCAGCAAAATAAGTTCTTTGGTAAAATTAGCATTTCAATGCCACAATTAACCTGAAGACATAAGACAAGAACGAACCTCGTTAATAGCAAGGACTTGGCCGTTACTTTTCTTCACCTTCTTTAGTTTTCTCAGGAAGTACCTATTACAAGGATGAATGAGAACAAGATCAATACAAAAATTATTAAAATGTAGAAAAAAGTTTGACAAGACAAGAAGGCAGGCCTTCCTACCAGAACTTGGATTTTGCCCTGACTTCATTAGTAGCCCATAACTTCATGCGATAAATCTTTGGATGCTCATCGCTTGGGGTTGGAAGGGCACGACCAACCACTTGGTATTGATGAAACTGCCAAAATCAAGAGCCAAAAAGATAAATTTCTATTCCAAAAATCAGCATACACAGTTAAAAGCTTATTGATGAACAGACAGATGGAACTCTTTCAGGCAGGGAGAAAACTTGAAAATTTTCGAGTGGAAGAGAAGCGAAAGGAGATGCAGCAGAAGATAAGGGTGATTGCTACTCATTTAGTCTAACTTACCCTAAAAATGCCCATTGATCCTCCGAGATTCAAACGTTGATCCTCCGAGATTCAAACGTTGATCCTCCGAGATTCCAACGTTGATCAAGCTCCTCGCAACCTTCTACCTTCGACGGAGGGTACTCTAGCTTACCCTAAAAACACCGTTTTTTCCTTAGAGCAATCGAGCTTCGTACCTTCAGGCGGCGGCAGGGCTGAGCTATCGAAGCGCACGAAGGAGCGACTGGGGCAATACAGCGAACGAATGAAACGAGATCGGCTAGGGCAAAAAATAAGGAGGGGGGAGGCGCAAATTACTTAAGAACCCCTTTCATTTTCAGAAAGAGTATTTTAAGTTTTTTTTATAATATGATCCAAATATATTTTTATATTATTCTTATAAATTTCTCTTCTTATATACTTTATGCATTATAACTATCAACATAATTCATTAATGTATTTTTTATTCTTTTATTATATATGCATTGGCCTAAAAATTCTATTTTTATTATTTAAACTAAACTCATAATTTCTCTCATATAATCATTTCTTGAATTATATAAATTTGATTTTCCCATCCTTATCAACTTTAAATTAATTATCATACAAACAATTCATATAAAATATCTTATTAGATCATAATTATATAAAAAATAATTTCTAATTAGATAACACTTTTGTTAAAAAATTATACATTTTATTAGATTTAAATTAAACTTTGACTCTTAATATAACACAATGGAGTAAATAATTTATATAACGAGAAAAAAATTATCATATTGCCAACCCCATAATGTGGAATAAGAATAAAAACTAATATTTAATTACCAAGTTTTTATATTTAATCATGCAACATTCAGAAATCGCATCACATCACTCTGCTTCTTTCTCCATAGCTCGGAAACGTACTTGTACGCACCCATGGTCGGAGGAACCTCTGTTGCAGTCTAGCAGGGTTTGCGCAACCGAAGCGGTGCCTATGAAGAGCACGACCAACCACTTGGTATTGATGAAACTGCTGAAATCAAAAGCCAAAATGATAAACATCTATTCCAAAAATCAGCATACACTGTTACAAACTTATTGATGAACAGACAGATGAAACACTTTCAGGCAGGAAGAACACTTGAAAATTTTCAATTGGAAGAGAAGTAAAAGGAGATTTTTTTATAGGTGCGTAGAGGGTAACTGTTCGGTTGTTAAATACGGACGGATGCCACGAATGTGAATAACGAGCCAAAACATAAAAATAGAATTAACTATATTTGAGGAATTTTTTATAACTAAATTTTATTATTTTTCAATCCAAAAAAATCCCACTGCAAGCAACCAATTGAGCTCTATGAAAATCGTAAAATCCTAATATTAATTTGAAAAATGAAGGTGAACAATCGAACCTGAGGTAGGGTTAGTCTGCTAGACAGCCGCTTAAGAAGCAGTAAAAAAGTCGTCCCAAACAAAACCTTTTGTCTGCGTAGACAACTGCTTAGGGAAAATATAAGAGAAAAACTTGCAGGCTGTCCTTGGGATGAAACGCGACACCGGCTCTACTAACTTGAGAAGTTGTGGCACTACGAACACGACGTGCCAGCAATGGTGGCTGTTTGTACAGCGTTCTCGCTATGCTCTCTTGAATAGCCGTCGCTTGCTATACCTGCCAGAAACTTGTTCGTACGTCGGCGATACCCACCAAAAATTTGTTCGTACGTCGGCGATGCTATTAGAACAGTTAGTAAAATACGGGAATTGAAATAGAGAATATAGTTTTGTGCTAACAGTTTACAAGAAGTGGAATGATCTCTCTCTCTCTCTCTCTCTCTCTCTCTCTCAAGAGGATTTACAATTCTTCTAAAGAGTTTAGGATGATAGAAACAACCAATGATGTGGAACTCTAACTCTAATATTGCTTTTATAATGTTAATAGTTAGATAATCATGCATGTTTCGTTGACAAGCAGTTAGCATAATTAGGAGGTAGACCAAACGTAAGCTGTGAAATAGTCATTGGAAAGAGATAACTATGCATGGTATGAGATGTCAATATTTAAAATTTTAATTTAAATTTGAAACACATTTTTAACTAAAATTAATCGATATAAAGATTTGAGTCAGATATAATAATGACTAATTATTTGACTTTAAATTTTTTCTTGTGATAGTTATATTTAATTTTTCCTCTTCATAGCTCTGTAAAAATTATATTATTCTGTCATTTTTGAGCTGTGTTATTACTAACCATTTAAGATTTATGTACTTTTTTATGTTGGATAAAGTCAGGCTCGAATTTCATTGACTTGGTTTCAAGTTGTGATTTTTAATCTTTTTCTTAAATGGGTTGGTTAGGAGCTTATTATATATTTATATTCTTGTTGGATTATTTTTGTGACCAATTTCAACCCACTCAATATTTGGTCATGAGCTCATGAACTTGAAAAGTAGTTATCCGAGTTGTTGGTCATGATAGTAAATAACATTAGAGATCTTTGAAATTTTAAAAGTATATAATATAATATGTACAATAAATATATGCAAAATTCAAAATCTCGATACTTGATGTGAAACTAGCATTATAATTCGATAATTAAAATTTATTTCTTGATAGCTATTAAACTTATGTAAGTTTCATAACTGAAATTTTAAAATAAATAAATAATTAATTAATTATTGCAATATTATTTAGATATTTTTATTTAAAATTGAATTAAATTGAAATGAAAATTTTTAAATGGCTGCGATTTAAAATAATAAGAATTAAATGGATGGTCAGAATTTTATTTGGGAAGAAAGTCAAGCTACTTTTATAATCATTAGTATATATAACTGATATATCATCAAAAAATTATCTTGGTGAGGTATGAATCTCGAAGCAAATCAAGTCGGAAACGTCAAAAATTAATTTGGTGACCATTTGAATTCCAATTTCTACAAACTTACAGTCGAACTGAGCGTCTCGGAAATATGAACCCGACGACACCAAAATCGACCTAATCCGAGCCCAAATGGGACTAAATCAAAGACTCGAAGCACTTTTGGAAGGTTCAAACAATAATTTGGGTTACCAAACAGTCTACAATCATAACATGCTTATAGTCGAATCGAGCGGCTTGACCAGACGAATCCAACGAGCCTAAGATCATCAAATTCTGATATCATTAAGATAGTCAAAGTACATTGAATGGTGTATGATCGTAGGAATCAAGATCGGCCGTCCATACAAACCACTCCCAATTTACCCTTGATCTTCCACTTATTTACAAGTCATGCCACTCAAAAATTCTATAAATAGAACCACATTTCCTCTTGAAAGGGGGAATCGAAGCCAAGAGAGAAGAAGGAAGAGAAAGAAGATCGCTCTTGCCTCCTTGCTCCTCCTCGACCACCGCCGAAGTTCCGTCGAACCACCGCTTGACGCCCTGAGTCCCGCCAGAGAACTACCTGGTGTCTTGAGCTCCGTCGGACCACCGCTTGACGCTCTGAGTTCTGCCGGACCACCACCAGAGGCCCGCACTCCTGCTGGACCACCACCTGAGGCCCATACTCCTGCTGGACCACCACCTGAGGCCCACACTCCTGCCGGACCACCACCTAAGGCCTGGACTTCTGCCAGACCACCATCTGAGGCTTAAACTTCTGTCAGACCACCACCTTACATCTATGGTCCTCCTGACCTTTGTTGCCTGCCGACTACGGGCCTTCCGACCTCCAACACCGGCCAACTATGGTTTTTCTGACCTCCATCGCCTGTCGACTACGATCCTCCCGACCTCGTCGCCTACCGACTACAATTTTTCCGACCGCCGTTGCTTTCCAACTATGGTCACCCGACCCAACCAACATGTATATATTGACTCCCACCATGTAATTCACTCAATATGATGTATATTGGCTATATCAAGCCAAGTCCTTCCCCTAAACGGAGGGCCTTATTTGTAATCAACTACAAATACTAGTAGATTCATTCAAACTGGGCCAGGCCCCGTGGTTTTTCCCCCTTTTTAGGGGTTTCCACGTAAAAACTCTGGTGTCTCATATGAATGCAACACACACATTCTCTTATCTGATTGCGTGCTGGATCTTCGTACAATGCTAAGATGTTAAGCTTTATATTTCTCTACCGCCGCGAATACTCCAGGACGCAATAGTTTGGCGCCGTCTGTGGGAACGTAGTTCCCGACTGGGAGCAATTTTCGCTCCAATCTCAAAAGGTCATTCATGCCAACTTCCTTACATCAGCTATCGCTGCATCTATTTCATGGGAATCAGATGTGGACTGGGGGGCAAACTTGACTCCAAGAAGATTCCTCCAATATTTTCAATATCAAGATGATATTTTAAGAAACTTCGAGCAAATGCAAAGATGTTTCCAATAAATTTTAAGTATTATACAGTCTCTTACTGGACTTCTACTCCTTGGGCAAGGTCTTAAGCTCAACCTCAAAAAGGCAGTAACGGTCTAAATATAGATCATTCTTCACCCTTGATTCAGAATACATGCGGCGTTTGCCCCCTCCCAATCAAGGTAAAATCAATCACATGGGGATTCGACTCGACCTCTTCCACACAGGTTAACGTCATCGAGCAAATACTTTGACATACAACCTCGGATAGGTCTTACATCCTTGGTGGATACTCTCAACCTCTTTCACACAGGTTAACGTCATCGAACAAAGGCTCTGACGTTGTGGACCTCCGAAAGGAACACAAAATACCACCGCCCCATGAGCGGAGACAGTATTTGGCCAATGGAAGGGCAGATTCGATCACACATACGATTAACCATTAAGGATAGTGGCTCTCATCAACACATTCCGATGGATAACAATATGTGCAGTCTAATCACAACGGGTTTCTCCCACCCGATATATTAGCTCGAATGGGCTTTATTTGAAAGTAGAATTCAGTTTTCCACGGGCGCAAGCCCCCATGGTTAATTACATCTCAAGCCGGGGCCTGAGAAAACTCTCGATTAAGGATTCTATCTTATACTCTCAAATGGAATTGGCACATAGGGCAAAGACTAGGAAATCCTACTCAAAGGGAAAGAAAGGTTCAACTGGGCTTAGTCAACATGCACAGCTCAGATCAACATCCGGAGGGACTAAAGTAGTGAGAAGAAACTGGAGAAAATAAATAAATCATGCACTTGAAGCATATATGAGAGAAGGATGGAGGTGGCGTCATTCGTGTGATAAAAATAGGTAGGGTTTATAGTCTCTGGACAATAGGAGACTTACCTACTGATGAGGCATACTATGAAACAATAGTAGCCTTGAATCCTAAATCTAATGGGTTTAGTGTTCTACGCACAACACCAACACCCGTGTCCTAACTAATGCAATGCCAAATTTGGACTTACCCCGGCCTGGATTAGGGAGACAGCTAACCACCTAGTCACTTCAAAATCATGCTGTCCAGTCATTTATGAAAGATGGGTAGGTATGTTATAGTTCTTGGAAGTAGGGCCGACGTCTAGAGGATTTCCTAATTGGCCCCAGACTGATGTTGGGTGAATGCTCCTATTACTAATGCAATTAAATTTTTGATTTAGTTGCTCGGTGCGGTGGCGGTCAGACACGTGGTGAGCTCGGAGTGGTTCCCGCGGTCTCGGGCAATGGTTGGGAAGAGACCTCGGCGGCGGCTGCTGGGAGGCCATGTGGCGGGAGCGGACTGGCCCCGCAGTCCACAGGAATGATTGTCGCCAGGGCAATCATTGTCGATTGTGGCAATGATTGTCGCGGACGGCTCGCCTACTTAGCCACGTCAGCACCCCCCTCCGCCGTTTGATCCTCCGTCGAAATGAATCAGTGGCTCTGATCGAGCTGGACGACGTGCCGATCAAAAGGAGGGGTCCCCACGGTCGTTCCAAATCGCGGGATGACTGGATCTCCGCCACTGATTTCGAAATCAACGGCGAAGATCAACTCCCTCCGGACGAGAAGCCGAAATCGAGCCCTAATACACTATTCTGGCTTGTTCTCGAGATCTACTAAACCAAACATGATGAAATTTTAAAATATGATCTATGAATGAATAGAAATCATGTGGAATGATTCGTTTGATCTAAAATGTACTATGCAAAGAGCTATTTAACTCGAGGTGTCTTAGACTAGGGTTAGGGTTTATACCAAAAATATCCAATGGACTCAAAAGATCTTGGTTCGGTTGCACTTGTAGACTGTCCTCGCTCCTAGTTGTAGAAGGAATCGCGATCAGATGAGCTTTGGATTGGTTGAAACGAGGCCTTGGATGTTCCAAGCCTTGGGTCGTCGGGATCTCGCCACTGGCGGGCTTTAGGTGGTGGAGTTTAAATGGGGGAGGTGAAGGAAGATTGTGGGAGCTAAAGCACGAGAGATCTCGGGTTGAGAAGGTCTAGGGCAAGAGCAAGAGAAAAAGTCCTTTCCAAACAACCCTAAGGCTTCTATATATAGCTCTAAACCTAAGTTGGACGGCTAAGATCGAGTTAGGGGTTGATTAGGAGGGAAAATAGAGTGCTTAGGCCGTGATTTTAGTTTTGAATGGATTAGCAATGGTTTTAATACATTAAGTGGCTCTTAATGGGTCCAATTGACCCATTAATGACTTGGGTTGACCAAGTCAAGGGTTGACTTGGTCAACCCAGTCAATTAAGGTCAAGGAGGAGAGGGGTATAGCTAGACATGGGTTTAGGATGATCAAGACTTGATTTAGGCTTGAATGGGCCCATCAGGGCTTATTGGGTCAACCTGGGTTGACCTTGTCAACCAAGTTGACCCCAGGCCTGGGTCTGGTCTAAAACAAGGTCAACAGACATACAACCTCGGACATGTCTTACATCCTTGGTGGATACTCTCGACCTCTTCCACACATGTTAACGTCATCGAGCAAAGGCTCTGACATACAATCTCGAATAGGTCTTACATCCTTGGTAGATACTCTCGACCTCTTCCACACAGGTTAATGTCATCGAGCAAAAGCTCTGACATACAACCTCGGATAGGTCTTACATCCTTGGTGGATACTCTCGACCTCTTCCACACAGGTTAACGTCATCGAGCAAAGGCTTTGACATACAACCTCGGACAGGTCGTACATCCTTGGTGGATACTCTTGACCTCTTCCATACAGGTTAACATCATCGAGCAAAGGCTCTGACATACAACCTTGGATAGGTCTTACATCCTTAGTGGATACTCTCGACCTCTTCCATATAGGTTAACGTCATCGAGTAAAGGCTCTGACATACAACCTCGGATAGGTCTTACATCGTTGGTGGATACTCTCGACCTCTTCACACAGGTTAATGTCATCGAGCAAAAGCTCAGATATATAACCTCGGATAGGTCTTACATCCTTGGTAGATACTCTCGACCTCTTCCACACATGTTAATGTCATCGAGCAAAGGCTCTGACATACAACCTCGGATAGGTCTTACATTCTTGGTGGATTCTCTCGATCTCTTTCATATAGATTAACGTCATCGAGCAGGTCTCTGACATACAACCTCAAATAGGTCATAAACATCCTTGATGGATTCTTTCGACCTCTTCCATATAGGTTAACGTCATCGAGCAAGTCTCTGACATACAACCTCGGATATGTCATACATCATTGGTGGATTCTCTCAACCTCTTACATACAAGATCACGCCATCAAGAAGCCCCCAACGATAAACTTTTTATCATCACTGGACTTATGTCTATCATGGGACTTTCGTCGGACATCTACACGACGTCGAGCTTCTACCCGTCATCAGCTTCTGCCCGTCGATAAACTTTCATCAAAATTTTACCTGATGTTGTACTTTTGCCCATTACAGGACTTTTATCAGAATTCTACCCGGCACTGAGCTTCCTCCTGTTGCTATACTCCTGCCCATTATGGGAACTTCGTCAGAATTCTACCTGACGCCAAGCTTCCTCCTATTGCGGTACTTCTACCCCTAGCGAGGCTTTTGTCGGACTTCTGCCCGATGTCGAGCTTCTACCCGTCGTCGGACTTCTTCCCCTCGATGAACTTTCATCAAATTTCTACGCAACGTTGTACTTCTACCCATTGCAGGACTTTTGTCAGAATTTTACCCGGCACTGAGCTTCCTCCTACTATTGGACTTCTGCCCATTGCGGGACTTTCATCAGAATTCTAGCCGATGTTGAACTTCCTCCAGTTGCTGGACTTCTGCCCATTGCGGGACCTTCGTCGGAATTCTACCCAACTCCGAGCTTCCTCCCATTGCTAAACTTCTGCATGTCGCGGGACTTTCATCGGTCTTCTACCCGGCCTCCAAGTAATGCTGGTCTTCTGCCCGACCTCCAAGTGATGTCGGCCTTCTACCCGGCCTCCATCAGACGCCAGTCTTGCACCCGACTTCAGAGTGACATCGCTCTTCTGCCCGGCCTCCAAGTGACGTCGGTCTTCTGCCCGACCGCCAAGTGACGTAGTCCTTATGTCTAGCCTCCATGTGACATCGATCTTATACCTGACTTTCCAGTAACGTCGGTCTTCTTCCCATCCTCTAAGTGATGCCATTATTCTGCCCGACCTCCAAGTGATGTCGGCCTTCTGCCCGGCCTCCATGTGTCGCTGGTCTTGCACTTGACTTCCGAGTGACATCAGCCTTCTGCCTGGCCTCCATTTGACATCGGTCTTGCACCCAACTTCTGAGTGACGTCGGTCTTCTGCCCGGCCTTCATGTGACATCAGTTTTGCACCTGACTTCCGAGTGACGTCAGTCATCTTCCCAGCCTCCAAGTGACGTCAGTCTTCTACCCGACTTTCGAGTGACGTTGGTCTTATGCCCGGCCTCCATGTGACGTCGGTCTTGCACCTGACTTCCGAGTGGCGTCGGTCTTCTTCCCGGCCTCCAAGTGACGTCGACCTTCTACACGGCCTCCATGTGATGTCGACCTTGCACCTGACTTCAAAAGTGACGTCAATCTTCTGTCCGACCTCCAAGTGACGTCAGTCTTCTGCCCGACCTCCAGGTGACGTCGATCTTCTGCCCGACCTCCAAGTGATGTCGTCCTTCTATCCAGCCTCCATGTGACACCAGTCTTACACCCGACTTCCGAGTGACATCAGCCTTCTGCCCGTCACGGGACTTTCATCAGTCTTCTGCCCGACCTCCAAGTAATGTCGGCCTTCTACCCGACCTCCATGTGACGTCGGTCTTGCACCTGACTTCCGAGTGACGTCGGTCTTCTGCCCGACCTCCAAGTGATGTCGTCCTTCTACCCGGCCTCCATGATATGCCGATCTTGCACCCAACTTTCGAGTGATGTCGGTCTTCTGCCCGGCCTCCAAGTGACATCGGTCTTCTGCCCAACCTCCAAGTGATGTCGGCCTTCTACCCGGCCTCCATGTGACGTCAGTCTTGCACCCGACTTTTGAGTGACGTCGATCTTCTACCCGGCCTCCATGTGACATCAGTCTCCTGCCTGACCTCTAATTGATGTCGACCTTTTGCTCGGCCTCCATGTGACGTCGGTTTTGCACCCGACTTCCGAGTGACGTCGGCTTTCTGCCTGGCCTCCAAGTAACACCGGTCTTCTACCTGATTTATAGGCGACATCAGCTTTCCGCCCGACATCCAAGTGACATCGACCTTCTGCCCGGCTTTCAAGTGATACCGATCTTCCGCAGGCCTCCAACCTCACACCTTCCTTTTACTCAGTGAGGGGCCTTAGGACTGAACAGGGGATACCCATCTGAACAGAGCTAGGGGAAAGCCTCAGCTTGAGAAAGAAGAGAAGAGAGGGGGAGGTGCAAATTTGCATACCCCAAAGGGGGGTATTTATAGTTATATGAGGGAGAGATGAAGAGATACTTCAAATTAATGAAAATTCATTAATTTTTAGAATTCAAAAGGGCATCATTAAGTGGAATAATGATGAGGAGAGATGAAAAGTCACTTCAAATTAATGAAAATTCATTAATTTTTAGAATTCAAAAGGGCATCATTAAGTGGAATAATGATTAGAAGAAATGAAGAGCCACTTCAAATTAATGAAAATTCATTAACTTTTAGAATTCAAAAGGGCATCATTAAGTGGAATAATGATGAGAAGAAATGAAGAGCCATTTCAAATTAATGAAAAGTCATTAATTTTTAGAATTCAAAAGGACATCATTAAGTGGAAAAATGATGAGGGAGAGATAAATAGCCACTTTGCATTAATGAAAATTTATTAATTTTTATAATTCAAAAGAGCATTATCAAGTGGAATAATGATGAGGGAGAGATAAAGAGCCACTTCAAATTAATGAAAATTCGTTAATTTTTAGAATTCAAAAGGGCATCATTAAGTGAATCATTTTTTTAATCCGAATCGCACAAAAAATTTCTCAGAGGCTATATTATGTATTTTTGGACTTTGTAAGATTCGACGTCCAAAAATAGAGGGGCAACTAATATATCATCAAAAAATTATTTTGGTCAGGCACGAATCTCAAAGCAAATTAAGTTGGAAAGGCCAAAAATTAATTTGGTGACCATTTGAATTTCAATTTCTACAAACTTACAGTCGAACTGAGCGTCTCAGAAATACGAACCCGACGACACCAAAATCGACCCAATCCGAGCCCAAATGGGCCCAAATCAAAGACTCGAAGCACTTTTGGAAGGATCAAACCACGCTTTGGGTTACCAAACAGTCTCCAATCATAACATGCTTATAGTCGAATCGAGCGGCTTGACCAGACGAATCCAACAAGCCTAAGATCATCAAATTCTGATATCATTAAGATAGTCAAAGGTCCATTGAATGGTGTAAGATCACAAGAATCAAGATCGGTCGTCCATACAAACCACTCCCAATTTACCCTTGATCTTCCACTTATTTACAAGTCATGCCACTCAAGAATTCTATAAATAGAACCACATTTCCTCTTGAAAGGGGGGATTGAAGCCAAGAGAGAAGAAGGAAGAGAAAGAAAATCGCTCTTGCCTCTTGCTCCCCCTCGACCACCGCCGAAGTTCTGCCGAACCATCGCTTGACGCCCTGAGTCCCGCCGGACAACCACCTGGTGTCCTGAGTTCCGTCGGACCACCGCTTGACGCTCTGAGTTCCGTCGGACCACCACCAGAGGCCCGTACTCCTGCTGGACCACCACCTGAGGCCCGCACTCCTGCCGGATCACCACCTAAGGCCTGGACTTCTGCCGGACCACCATCTGAGGCTCAAACTTCTGTCAGACCACCGCCTTACATCTATGGTCCTCCCGACCTTTGTCGCCTGCCGACTACGAGCCTTCCGACCTCCAACACTAGCCAACTATGGTTTTTCTGACCTCCATCACCTGTCGACTACGATCCTCCCGACCTCGTCCCCTACCGACTACAGTCCTTCCGACCACCATTGCTTGCCAACTATGGTCAGCCGACCCAACCAACATGTATATATTGACTCCCACCATGTAATTCACTTAATATGATGTATATTGGCTATATCAAGTCAAGTCCTTCCCCTAAACTGAGGGTCTAATTTGTAATCAACTACAAATACTAGTGGATTCATCCAAACTGGGCCAGGCCTCGTGGTTTTTCCCCCTTTTTAGGGGTTTCCACGTAAAAACTCTGGTGTCTCATATGAATGCAACACACACTCTCTCTTATCTGTTTGCGTGCCGGATCTTCGTACAATTCTAAGATGTTAAGCTTTATATTTCTCTACCGCCGTGAATACTCCAGGACGTAACAAAAGCATTTAAATTTGATAGTGTAATACATTATTGAAGTTGATAAATTAAATAGTTAATTTAACTGATATACATAATCATATAAATAATAAGTTTAGCAGTTTATATATAATTAAATTTAAAATATTAAAATATTAATTTTTCATCAATTAATTATTAATAATATAATTTAATTCATTAATAATATATTTCATTTATGAATTAATATTTAAAATGATTGTGACGATATTATAAGAAAAGTATATATATTTTTAGTGGTTATAAGTTTCATTAATATATTATATTTTATAAAATCGGATAAGATTTTTATTTTATATATATATATATATATATTTGGGGGGGGGGGGGGGGGGGAAACCCATATAGGGCCTGGGCCTACTTGTTAATACTAGTCCTTAAAAGGATCGATAGTCCCCTAAAGCTCGAAGAGCTACAATCAAAAAGATAAAAAAATCCAAAGAGCCAGCTCACCTTGGCCTGTTGGTTAGAGCTTAGGCTTCTAACTAAGAGGATTTGGGTTCGAGTCTTTGTGTATGCATTGTGTGTATGAGTTTGCCTTAATTGGCTTAAATGTCCAAAAAAAAAAGATCCATGCGTACTTACAAAATGAAATGCTATAAAACAATAAAAAGAAGGTCGGCAAGAAGCCAAACCCAAAAGCAGCCCCATGCTTTGACAAGCAATAAGCACAGCAGAAAAGAAACCATCAAATACAGGAAAATGTCAACGGCCAAGCATCCTACAAGCAAGAAGCCAACTCGAAAGGTGTTAGCACATGGGATATGCGCCACACTCTCTGCCATCAATCTGACATCTAACGGCTCCACTACTCTTCTAGAAACCTCTCTCCAATGGAATGCCATCTCTCTGTGTCTATATATACAGGATGCTTAATCCCTTGGGATATACACTGTACCTAATACAAATGGAATGATTACAGAGTTTTCCCTCTGAAAGAGCTTTCTCTCTTCTTCTACCTTTTGTGCTTTATCTTTCCTTGCAGGTACCTCATAGGATTCTAGAACTTCACATGGTATCAGAGCCTGTGAAGCTCAACAGCTGCATTATCCAGACAAATGTTCGAGAACCAAGGCTCAAGCTCTCAACCGGTGTCCCAACCAACTTCGTCCCTTTCAACGTCCATGGAGGAGTTCACTGTTCCATCTCCACTAAAGTTTCTCATCTCCAACATCAAGCAGACAGTTACCATCCAACTAAATAGTGAAAACTATGTCATCTAGAGGTTACAAACCCTCAAGCTATTCTCAGCCAATGGGTTTGAGGGATACCTCACCGGAGCACAACATTCACCATCAGACGAGACATCCGCTGATTTCCGCCTGTGGAAACTAGTAGACCAAAATCTCATCTCGGCGCTCTTCTCCACTATTTCACCCACCATCCTACCATACATATTGAATCTATCCACAGCACAAGACATATAGAGAACACTAGAAAGCCGACTTCAATCCACCAATCATTCACGAGTAATACAACTCAAGAATGAGCTGCACAATATCACCATGGGGGACAACTCAATGCAGCACTACCTTGCTCAGGTTAAAGGCATCATCGACAACATAGCAGCAGCGGGATCCAAGGTGGAGACCGAAGACATCATCTACTACATCCTAAATGGCCTTCCCGCCGCATACAACTCCTTTAAGACTTCCATTCGCACCTGTCAGACTCTTATCAGCTTGGAAGTTCTCTACTCGCTGCTATGCAGTGAGGAGATCAACATTCAAACCCAAATACTCAAAGACACATCGATCTCCAAGGATAATGCCGCATTTTACTCTAATACTCACCCTAGCCGAGGACGAGGCAACCAATTTCAAACCGCCCGCTCGACTCGAGGATGAGGCTACAACAATCGGAACTCAAGTACCACAGGTCAAGGCACCGCCCCAGCTCCATCTGGAAACCCCAGGCCCATATGCCAAATCTGCAACAAACCCGGGCATATCGCCATCGCATGCTGGCACAGATGCAATCTCAACTACACCGCTTCCACTCCACACACAATACTCACTCATCCATTACCCAACCCATCCACCAAATGGATGCTAGACTCCGGGGCGTCCTCCAACCTTACAGCTGATGCCAGCAACTTACAGCAGCCACTTCCATATCAAGGCTCGGACTTGATCTCCATCGCAAATGGCAGCACCCTTCTCATTCAAAACAACAGTGACGACATCCTCCCCCTTCCACAATCTACCCATAAGCTATTTCTACGAAACCTCCTTCATGTACCTTCCCTCTCGCACAACCTTCTATCAATTCATCGACTAACCTCCGATAACCACTGTTCCATCTCATTTGACTCCTCTGGCTTCCAAATCAAGGATCTACAGGACAACTAAATCCTCCTGCATGGTAGAAGTCGCAATGGACTCTACCCACTATTTGTCAACTCTACCATATCCCACCATACGCTCCACTCTCGGCATACCTTGGCACACTTGACTCGGTCATCCGCACCAACTTATTCAGCAAACTCTAGCTAGTTTAGATCCTAGTATATGTACTTCTTCTAGTTTCGCATTCTGTAAGTTTTGTAACATGGCCAAGAGCCATAAACTACCATTTACTACCTCTATTCATGTAACTGCCCCCTTACAGTTAATCCATATAGATGTATGGGGGCCAGCACCCATTGTATCTATTAAAGGTTACAAATATTACACTATCTTTATAGATGATCACGCTTGATTCTACTGGTTATATTTAATGCAATCTAAGGATGAAACATTCTCTAAATTCCAACAGTTTGCTAATATGGTGCACAATCAGTTTAATAAAAAGATCAAAATCCTCCGCTCCGACGGCAGAGGTGAATACACCAGCAACCAGTTCAAATCTTTCCTCTCCCAAAATGGAATCCTTCACCAACTCAGCTGTCCCTATACCGCCGAACAAAACAGCCTCACCGAGCACAAACATTGACACCTCCTCGACACAACTCGTACACTTCTCCTAGCAGCAAATCTCCCCAACTCCTTCTGGGTGGTCGCCCTTCTTACCGCCAACTACCTGATCAAAAGATTACCCACCAAGGCCCTCCACCTACAAATACCTTTCCAACTACTCCATCACATACCACCCACGTACACTCATCTCCGCAGCTTCGGTTGCCTATGCTTCCCCTGGCTCCGCCATCATACACTGCACAAGCTAGCTCCCCGCTCCCATGAATGCATTTTCATTGGCTACGCACCCACTCACAAAGGTTATAAATTCTTTGACCCAACAACAAACACTACTCACATCTCCAGACACGTTATTTTTTATGAGCAAATCTTCCCCTACCAAACTACCCCTCCTTAGCCTACACGACCGCCGATATATAACACACCCACCCCTCTTACACTTCTCCCCATCTCCACTCTTTCAACCCCCTCAAATCCACCCATCACTGATTCTCAATCTGCCAGTCCTACCCAGCACTCAATATCTCTACCATCACATCTCTCCGCTCAGTCCCCTTCTATCGCCCCAGATGTTTCCATCCCCACTGCAACCAATCCCACCATACCTCCACCAACATCATCCACACACCCAATGCAAACACGCCTTAAATCCGGCATAATCAAATCGAAACCACTCTTTGATCTCCTTGCCACTACTACAGCAAACCAAACACCATCCTGCTTTGTTTAAGCCAAAACACCCATCCTAGCGTGATGCTATGATCGAGGAGATTCAGGCCCTTCATCGCTAGAGAACTTGGTCAGTAGTCCCCCTCCCTCTCACCATCCAATACTCGGTTGCAAATGGACATACAAAACCAAACTGAACCTGAATGGTCAAATTGAGTGACACAAAGCCCGACTCGTCGCCAAAGGTTTCGATCAACAATATGGCATCGACTACAAAGAGACCTTCAGCCTCGTCGCCAAGCTTCCCACCATCTGCATCCTCCTTACTATCGCCCTTCAACGAAACTGGTCCGTTACTCAACTAGATGTCTCCAATGCCTTCCTTCGCGGTGATCTCGAGGAAGACGTCTATATGAGACAACCCCGGGGTTCATTGACAAGCACTTCCCCAAGCATGTGTGTAAACTACACAAAGCCCTCTACGGTTTGAAGCAATCCCCCATGCAGTGGTACAGCAAGCTCGCCACCCACCTACAATCAGTTGGATTTCTCTTCAGTAAGTCTGATCCTTCCCTTTTACTCTATCACAAAGGAACCACACACATGTGCATCCTCATCTACATGGACGACATGCTCATCACCGGCAATGATCCTACATCTATTCAACTGTTACTGCAACATTAGCGTTCAGCATTCTCCATCAAAAATCTGGGCCCGGTCACTCTTTTTCTCGGCATTAACATCACAAAGGCCCCCACAGGCTACTTCTTGGACCAATCACACTATGCAGCTGACATCCTCAAAGCAAGTGGGTTCTCCACTTGTAAACCAGCCCCACTCAAAACCAACAAAGCTCCCCTCCCCGAGCAGCCACTAGATAATCCCACTTTATACAGATAACTTGATGGCTCTCTACAGTACCTCACCATCACTCAACCCGACATAGCCTTCGCCACAAACCATATTTGCCAGCACATGCATCACCCCTCCGTCAAACATTTCCAAGCCTTAAAATGACTTCTACATTTCATACAAGGCACAATGCACTTCGGTCTTCCCATCATTCCAAGCGATCCGCTCTTACACACGTATGTAGATACCGACTGGGCCTCAGATCACACTGATCGAATATCAATCACCCACTTCTATTCCTTCCTCGGAGCTAACCTGGTCTCATGGTGTGTCAAAAAGCAAATCACTGTAGCTAAGTCCTCCACGGAGGCTGAATACCGAGCATTAGCAGCAACCACCTCCGACACTATCTGGCTACGTCGCCTGTTAGATGACTTCCGAGCTCTGCAAGTCCAACCTTCAACAATTTTTTGCGACAACATCTCCGCCATCGCGCTCGCCAAAAATCCTGTCTTCCACGCCCGCACCAAACACATCAAGATCGACTACCATTTTATAAGTCACCACATTAAGTCAAAAGACATCGAGGTACTCCACATCGCCTCCGAAGATCAGCCCGCTGACATTCTCACCAAACCTCTTGCAGCCAATCATTTCTACAACTTGCGGAACAAACTAACCATCCTGCCTCAGGATCCTTAGTTTGCGGGGGCCTGTTAGCATATGGGATATGCTCCACACTCTCTGCCATCAGTCTGACATCTAATAGCTCCACCACTCTTCTAGAAACCTCTCTCCAATGGAATTCCATCTCTTTGTGTCTATATATAAGGGATGCTTAATCCCTTGGGATATACACTGTACATAATACAAATGGAATGATTACAGAGTTTTCCCTCTGAAAGAGCTTTATCTCTTCTTCTACCTTTTGTGCTTTATCTTTCCTTACAGGTACCTCATAGGATTCTAGAACTTCACAAAAGCGACCCACCAACAGCCGAACGGTCCAGGAAGAATATAATAAAGCACAACCTACACAGGACAAAGAAAGTCAAAAAAGAAAATACCAATGCGGAGGAAACACGCTTGCCAAAAATAATTAGAACAACCAGAGAACAGCAAAAAACCAGAGCAGCTAAAAACCAATCAGAATAACCAAAATTGCTGTAGTGCAATCTTAAGATAAAGGATAACAACCATGAACCAGCGGAATAAACAATAGAACCAAAAATCACACCACAACACCTTAACAAAACAGGAGAGGAAAACCAAAAAGAAGCACAACAAAGCCTCATTTATACCTCAAATAAGGAAACCCAAGCTTATCCATTCTCACCAATCCTTTCAAAAAATATAAATTGGACAAATCAGTATACAGCTCAGTGGCCTGAAGGTAAATTTCTTTGCCAACCAATCAGCTCATGAATTACAACTTCTAGGAATATGAGAGATAGTGAACTCAACCTTCTTCAAATAATTCATAATATTCCTAAAAAATTAAAACAATGAAGCATTATTTCATCAATTATTCTTAATAAGGTTAACCAGGATTAAAGAGTCAGACTCAATCCAAATATAAGAGAGCAGTGGCTTCAGCAATAATCACATTGCCATCAGTCACTTTATCAGCGATGGCAAATATCATATTGCCACTAAAGTTCCTAATAATTCCCCCATATACAGTACCAGCTTTAGATAGAGATCCGTCAACATTTAATTTAAACTGATTAAAGGACGGTTTAAACCAATAAACCACACTAAACAGATTTCTAACACTATCTTTATCAAAAGATATCTGAAAAATAGTAGTCCAAGACATAACACCTTTGAAATTCTTAGGTAAAAGTAAATTGGCATTGGTCATCTGATGGATTTTAATTTTATGGCAAATAATGATTCTGTCAGAATTCATTTTGATGCCAAGATGTTTACTATTGTTTCTCTCCAACCATAATAACTAGAAAACTATCATAGGGACAATAATAGCAATGTGGCCAGCAGATTGTTTGGAGCACTAGTGAGCCAAAAAAGAATAGCAAATAATGACATTAGAAGCCAAATTAAAGCCCAAAGCATTCTCCAAAAAGACCCTAACCTTGTTAGCAATAATAGAAGAAAACATGATTAAAAGTTTCAACATGAGAACAATATTGGCATTTTAAAACAATGTTGAAGCCCTTAGAGAACAATCTCTCATCCACCAAAACGAAACCTTTTTTAAGTAGCCAATTAAAAATAAAGTATGAGACAGGAATATTCAGACTCCAAATTCCATAAAAAACTTTGATATTAGGAAAGTTATCTCTGATGCAATTCCAAACCTCTTTAGTGCAAAATTCGCCATCTTTAGACTTATTAAAGATCATTTTATTAGCCGTAGTCATGTCAAAAGGAATGTCCATAATGTCATTAGCCATAATTTTAGGAACAAAATCAAGCAAACGATTGTAATTCCAATTATCATTGCCTAAAAATTTAGAAACTTTCAAATTCGAGATAGAATGAGTATGAAAATAAGAATCTAAGGAACCAAAACCCATCCAATTGTCTTGCCAAAAAAAGAATTACCATTCCCAATACCCCATTGCAAGAAAGATTCACCCAGCCACTTGATACTACACAATCTGTGCCAAACAAGGATTAATTGTTTTTAAAAAAACAACAAGACGGATGGTTGGACTTGCAATATTTCAAGTTCATAAAGTTAACCCAAAGGTTGTTGTTTTGTCTGAATTTCCACCAAAGTTTTATAGAGAAGCAAGTAACCATATGTTATGGACTTGCACCCAAGCCCCCCTCCCCAACAGGGTCGGTACAAGAATTCCAAGTTCTCCAGTGAATCCTCTTAAAATTAGAAGAAGAACTATTTATATTATTAAAGTTATGGCCTATTTGGGATAGCTAATGTTGTGAAAGTAATTATAAAATTATTGAGAGGAAAATATTTTTTTTATTTTGTTGTAAAAACTTCTAACATAAATCTTTATTTTGAAAGTAATATGAAAATAGTGGATAAATAAAATTTATGATTGTGCTCTAAAAAATAAAGCAGTAAGAAAATTATCTCAAACAAATTCTTAATTATTAAAAAATATAGTTTTGCATTAATTTTTTTTTTAAATAAAAAAAGCAACGATAGTCAAACGGAATAAAAAAAAGTTAGAGAGCTAACTCAAAGATGCATTTACGATATGTTTGGGATAATTTTCTTATTGCTTTGCATTATAGATAGCAACAACAATTTTTATTTGATTACATATTTCTCACTACTTTCAAAAAATTTATCATTAGAAAGCTATTTTTTATAACAATTTTAAAAAATTATTTTATTCACAATAACTTATAACCATCTTTACAAGGAGCTATGTCGTCCCAAACATGCCTTTAATCATCAATTTGGGCAACTTATAGCAACATTCATGCTTCATGTAGGATTTAATGGAGATTGAAAAATAATTTCATCGTCTCCGAAAGACATGCCAAATCATTGAGAAGAATTATCAGAAGCGTACCTGAATATATTGAAATATAGAATTAAGATTTTCGGTCTTTCACGTTTGAAGCGGCGTTCTCCAAAAGTGCGAGAGTCCCTTATTTTCACTCAAGATGAGAAATAAGGGAAATGAAAACTTCACCGCTTAAACTGGGGACAACGACCCTTTTATACTTTATGTGTATTTATTTTATTTCAGCCCATCATTAAAGTAAAATAAATACTCAGCCATTACACAATAATTAATTCCATATAAATTTAATTGAGATATCATATAAGCCAAATAATAATTAATTCTTAAATAGATCATGAATTTAATTGGCTCAATTTTAGATATCTTCAAATGAATAATACTTTATTTATATATATAAATATATGAGCCGACATAAAAAAAATTTTCCAATAATCTCTCACTTGGGCCACATATAAATACATATAATTATACATTATTAAATAACTATAAGAGCTCAATATTTGCTATCTTTATAAAATAACATCTCAAGATAATCTAATCCATCAATCATATCAATATAAAATCAAAGCGACCTTTTGTAACAAGATTCATCAATGGTCACTATATTAATATAATTAACGACATAGATTAAGTATGGATGTATAGCATAAAAATTGTATGTAACATGATCTCAAAGCATGACTATTGTTAACTGGTATAATATTATAACTCAAAAGAGTTATCATCAAAATTCAACACTTTATGCTAAACTGCAACTAAAATTAAATAACTTTATTTTGGAGTTTTCAATCACCAAAATAACAACACTTTAGTTTGATCATAAAATAAGTTCATATAATTTGAACAATACAAATAACTCCCACAATGCTAGCATATCATCAAATTAAATTACACCCATACGAACAACATGCTCATGAAATAGTTTAGGTGATAATCCTTTTGTAAGAGAGTCTCCAATCATAAAGTTTGTACTAATATGCTCAATAGAAATTTGAGAACTTTGAACCATTTTTTTCACAACAAGAAACTTTATGTCAATGTGCTTTGATTTTGATGAGCTACTGTTATTCTTGGAATATAACTTAGCTGTTTTATTATTATAATTTATCTTGGGAAAATTTTAAAACTAAGCATGATTATAAATTGTATAAAAAGGTTAAGCATGTTTTAAAAAAATTTAAAAATAGGCAAAATTGCCCATTAAACAGGCGACTTAAGCTTGACTAAAATAGTCAAGAACTTATGTGGTGAGGACATGGCAAGTGCTGAGATTAAGTCGCCCGTTTAACGGGCGACTTATAAGTTGCCCGTTAAACAGGCGACTTAGGCCTAATAATTTAACACGAAAATCCTTCCCGATCTCATTTTGTTCACTTTCCTCTTTTGCAGCCATCGCCATCCGGACATTTAGAGTTGCCCATCTCGTCGCCAAATTATTAAGGTAAGTTTTTTTTTTTTAATATTTACGATTTATTAAGTTTAGTATTTGAGCTGTTGTACCAATTTGGTTAAAAATTATCCTATTTGAGTCTTTTTAATTTTATTTCTCAATTTTTTTTGTTAGACCTATTTGCTTGTTTAATTTAGTTGGAGTAACTTGTATTGTTGTTTGAGAGAACTAAAGATAACTTGATTTAGGACATGTATTTTGTCAAAACTTGGTAGATCTAACGAAGTACCTATCGTATATTGCTACAAACTAGAAATACAATTTTTTTGGTTACAATAGCATGAAATTAACATTAGATCTAACCTATTTTTTTGGAACAATATACTTTTCATGCATTCAATTTTAATTTGGATGTATAATTTGTAGCAAAATAAATTAGCTTAATTGTAGCATTGGAACAATTTTTTTCAAAGAAATTACGTAAATCTTGGCGAAAATTTTTTTTTTTAAAAAATTTGACCGTTATAAAGGTATACATAAAATTAAAATTTTAAAAATGTCATTAATTGTATCCTTAGTTTCTAATATTTATTTTAAAAAATATTAGGTTATCAAATATATTTATTTGTTGGGCTAATTTTTTTAAATGAAAAACTATCTTTCTGTTAATATATTAAAAATCTTTATATATTTTAGTAGTATTTAGAATAATTTTTGTAAGAATTAAATTATAATCATGTCTTTTCATGCTTGTAAAATCCAATGAAATTTAATTTCTGAATTAATTACATAAAAATTATAAACTATTTGAGAAAAAAATCCCATTCTATTTTAATATGAGAAAATACATTTGTAAAATTGAATAATTAATAAAATTAACAATTATGCCGATCTCTACCTAGTCTAATTGATTCTACTAGCACTCATGCTATAGATCTTCTCATTGAAAAGTTTAATGAGTGTCTAAATAATATTATAAAATTTATCATGCATATAACTATCTAAATAATATGCAAATGTTAATTTTATTTAAATCAACAATAAAAAATAAATTACATTATGTATATATATAAATTTAACATAGAAATATGATTTATCTAATTATGTACAACTTTCCAAAAAATTTACATGCAAGAAGAAATAAGTAAGGAGATCAAGCTCATTTTAATTTCTATATACTAGAAACTTCGATCATTTAAGATTTAATAATTTATGATAAGATTAAATAATGTAATGTAATTTAAGGTATATTAAGTATTTCGTATTTTCTTCATCTTTCATAATGACACGTACGAGTTTGGTAATAAGTGGACGTGGTGCAACTTTCATGCTTATGTATGGAAGTGAGTTACAAGTGGATGCCAATTTTGCGCCAAGCTATTTTGGGGGTAGCAATTGACCCCTACATGTGCCAAGAAATTGCAACTTAGAATAGCTTAAGTCTAGGATTCTTAGAGCACTGAAGTATGATCCATCAAAATTTTCTGTAAAGTTAGTCTGTCGGGTGCTTGTTGGAAATGAGTATGTCGCTTCAGAAGTTGAGGATGACGAGGTTTGTGAAGTTCTATTATGCCAAGCTGCAATAAAATTTCTCATCATGTACGTTGATGTCAAAGATATTATGGTGTCTGGAAATAATACTAACCATCCAAATTTACAATGATATGAACTTCATGGCCAGCGGAAAGGGATGATATTGTCACTGGTCCTTCAAGAGTAGAACCAGTAGAAGAGTTACTTGATTAGTAAGTTCCCAAGATCACATATTACTAACTATTTAGTACAATATTTTCTTATTCATTTGTTACATAATCATATTCTTCTCAATGTAGTTATATAGAGAATCGGGAAGCACAGGAACCTCCACTTCCTTGTACACAATCAATTCATTCGGATTATTGCCATTATGAGACAATGAGTAGTGGCTCTAGCGAACAGTCCTTCGATAATGAAGCTGATGATCTTTTATCGGAGTTCATTGAAGGATTTGTAGTTGATAATGAAGAGATCAGAAATGTCATCCAAGATTACTGTTGTAGATTAACTGACAGTGAGGACCCAATGGTGGCAAATAATAACTATGCTGAGACCTATAGGACTACACAAGAATGGGATCAGGAAGTTGAGTTTGATGATGTTAATGATGAGGTGATAGTTGAGGATAAATTCTCGATTCTTAATGAATTAATTGAAGGAATGTGTCTTAGAAGAAAGAGTGATCTTCAATTTGCATTATAAGGCTGGTCAATTATAAATAATGTGTAATATATTGTAATTGCATCGAATACACAGAAATTTATAATTTTTTGTGCAAAGCTTGATAGCCCAGTGTCTCCTTGTATATGGCGGCTTCATTTTACTAAGAGAAAATGATTAGGTGGTATATAAAAAATCTCATTTATAAAGAACCGTCATACTTATGCCACTCTAATTCTTGAAAGTGGCCACCGTCAGTGCAACTCTTTATTTATTAGTTTCTACATACTACCCACTATTAAAAAATAGATGAACTTGAAGCCTAGGAAGATTATTGGTCGCATGGAAGTTAAGTTCAATATTAAAGTTTCATATATGAAGGTCGTAGAAAATCAGACATAAATTGGATATTGTACCACCAAGCCTACATTGTCATATGGGAGAGCAAGTGTGGATATATATTACCGAGGAGCTCCTTGATCAGCACAGTGACTACTTGGTGCATCAGTTCCTACAGTGGTACAAGTCATGGGCAACACTATACATGTTGAAGGCACCTATTGAACCTACCACCATGGCACATCCTAGAGCTCCCTTTGAGCACCTTCTAGTATGTTAAAATTGAATATAGTGTAAATTTCTTAGATGAAATTTTTTGTGAATTAATTAACATATTTATCTTATTAATTCAAAAAGATTTCTTCCTAGGTACAAAACATGCTTTGCGTTAATACTTCAATAGTACAGATGATACACAACAACAGAGGGACATAAACATTGTGGTAGAGCTTTGTCGTGGTTTACGCAGGAAGTTACATATTCAAGATCAACAATACTTTGATGATAGAAGTGAGCATGATGCACCATTTTTCATGACCCAGGATGCTCCTCAACATTACAATGGATATGTTGGATCCTCCTCTTATCTTGATCAAGGGCCCTCTAGGACCTCTTCAGTTATCAAGTGCCAATAGATTTGGAAGCATACCTCAGCCCAAATTTTATACCCAGCTCCCTTCATACATATGACATAGCTGAGGAACAAGTTGCTGTGGAGGAACCTCACATGTTATGTCAAAGGGCACGACGACCTCCACAGCATTACACTCCAAGCACTGATGCGTTGCCACAGAGGCCACGTTAGTTGATCCTTTATATACTTCGTTATACTCCTGTTATGGATTATTTAAATTAGTACCCTATTTTTTATGAATCTTTTTTACTTGAGTAGTAAAATGCATGTGAAGTTTTTTAAAATTAAAAATATATAAATCCAACTTATAATTAATTGATGACATGAATAATGATCACATATAAATCCAAAATAAAATATTTGTTCATTTAAAAATAAGTGAATGTTTTATACTGCAAAGTTTTTCCAGGGATTCCCCCACCCTAAACTCATAGAGTTGCAATTATAAAATCCTATCCCAAAAATAAAACAAAAAGATTAAACAAATAAAAATAATTACATTAGGATATGACAATATTTGAAACTTTAAAATTCAATCAAATGTGCATATAAATAGTATATCTATTTGTATTTGTTTGACTAATTTTCAATAAATATTTTTTCTAATTTTCATAAATGTTCAGAAATTGATGAACTTCAACCTAATATTATTGCTTTCTATATTGGTTTGAAGAAATTTTATTTTACTTGGGATAACTTTGAAAGGTTTTTAACCAAAAAAATTTTAAAAAATTTCTTCTTAAAAATTAGATTAAAAAAAAAGAGAAAGAGGGTTAAGGGATGGAGCCGCGCTCTCAATCTTACTGAAAAGTTACACCTTAAATTCTTTTAAATTTGTGGTGCAAATCTTTTAAGATTCAAGATATTTCTGGATTTTCACAAAAAAATTAAATATACGGCAATAATTAGACTAAAAAATTCTTATAAAATAATCAAAAATTTTGATGCAAAAAATAGATCTCTAACAACTTAAGAAGCTACTCAAAAGCTATAAATTTCTTTTAGAAGTTAAATAGACTTCATCAGAATATTTTTTTAATAATTAACTTAAAGTGAATGAAATGTTTTTAACGTTACCAAACTCCAACTAATACATTAATTAAAAATAAAAATACAACTACTACATCATCATCAAATAAGCATTATGAAATATCAAAGATGCTATGTTTTAACATTAGTAGATAAAAGTAAACTTAAGATGCAATAAACATATTAACAATAATATTAAGTAATATTTTTTTAATAATAATACGTAGGCGCGATTGAAGTTGTGTCTAAGTTGGATAGCATTTGAAGTGGAAGTCAAACTCTTGTTGAATATGCTTCCAGTCTGCTGCATTTAGGAACTCCTTCTTAACTCCTGACACAAGAACACCCATTAGGGTTCGATAGGACTCTAATAAGAATTGATCTTCTCAATGATGCCAAGTGTGATAAAAAATACAATGATCAGCATCGAGCTTTGATCTTTCAATAATCTTCTCAACACAACCTTCCTTATCACATACGATCTCACAAATTTGACACTTGATGAACTGCAATGGCACCCAGTGCTGAGTACCCTCATCAAACCTTTGTTGTATATATCACCAGCCCACATCTCTAAGATCATTGCTGGCTCTGTATAGCTTAACTTTCATCACTTTATCATGTATATGCCACAACTCGCAATCTTCATCTTCCCTCCAAAAATGCATACAACATCGAAAATATTCATTTGCTTTTACCTTTGCTTCAAAAATTTCATCAGTTGATAGCTCCAAACTTTCTTTCAAACGGATGTAACTCTCTTGAACCATATGCTTCATTTGAGTGCTCTGAATCAAATCCATAACCGATGAATACATGACGATCTGTTCAATAAGAATGTGAAAATTACTTTTACCCTGGGTATACCACTACACTATATATTTATACCCTCGTATGAGATTGGGGGAACTAAGCTAAGCAGATCTCATTACAAACTGATATGATAATACACACTAAGCTGTTACTATAAAATGATTTGACAATACATAATGATTTGTCAACATAAAGTAATTTGAAAGCATACATAATGATCTTAGATTTGATTTGATAATACAACTCAGGAAAAAAATTTTGAAGAGTCAAATCTAATATCAAGTCTTATAGTACAAGCTAGAAAAAATAAAATTACAAAAAGTTTTTATATGACTCATACTCTTCTTGCACCACTTGTAGATTTTTTTAATTTTTTTAAATATCAAGTGTAAGTCGCCCGTTTAATAGGCGACTTATAAGTCGCCCATTCAACGGGCAACTTATAAGTCGACTTATCATCCTCTGCCTACTCAACATAATAGATATATAACTCAGCTAATCCTAGTCAACTTAAGTCACCGTTTAATAGGTGATTTTACTTATTTTTAACTTTTTTTAAAAATATGCCTAACCTCTTAATACAATTTATAATCATGCTTTGTCTTAAAATTTTCCTATTTATTTTTAATGGTCTATCAATGCCATCAATAATATATAGCCTTGTGGTAAAATTTCACAACCATATTCCTTGATTTGAAGCCTCATAACAAGTTATAACCTCTGGTCCCATTATGAAAGAAGCTATAAGTGATTGTTTGACACTTTTCCAAAAAATAACTCCTCTAACTAACATAAAAATATAGCTTGAAGTGGATCTCCAGCTATCGAGACAACTAGCAAAATTAGAGTTAGAATACCCCACGATCCCTAAATGATCAAATCTATGATATGTGAGCATGAAATCTCTTATCCTTTTTAGATACCTCATAACTTGTTTCATTGCCTTCTAATGATCCATTCCTGGGTTACTTAAATATCTACCAAGCATTCCAATAATGTATGCAATATCCAGATGCATATAAACTTGAGCATATATAAGACTCCCTACTATCGATACATAAGGGATCTTATACATCTCTTGCTTTTTAACTTCATTTTTTAAGCATTGAAGCATACTAAATTTATCCCCTTTTATAATGGGTGTATCCCCTAGTGCACAATTTTTCATGCCAAATCTACTCAGCACTTTAGCAATATAAGCTGTTTGTGATAACCCAAGTATATCACGGGAGCAATCCAGATGAATTTGTATAGCTAACACAAAGGATATATTTCCAAGATCTTTCATATCAAATTTATTTAAAAGAAATCTCTTAGTCTTATGCAACAAGTATATATCACTTCTTGCTAGCAGAATATCATCGACATATCACTAGAAGAATAAACTTACTCCCACTGACCTTATGATAAATGCATTTATCAATAGTATTTTCTTTAAAATCAAAAGAAGAAATTGCTTGATCAAATTTTTTATACCATTGACGGGATGCTTGCTTTAAACCTTAGATGAATTTTATTAATCTACACACCATATATTTTAAATAAGAAGATTGAAATTTTTTTTGTTGTATGATATATATATATATATAGTTTCCTCAATATCTCCATTAAAGAATGTAGTCTTTATATCCATCTGGTGTAGCTTCAAATCATAATGAGCTAATAGTGTCATAATGATTCTAAAAGAGTCTTTCAAAGAAACTGAAGAGAAAGTTTCTTTATAATCAATGCCTTCCTTTTGAGTAAAATATTTAGCAACTAGACTTGCTTTATATCTTTTAATATTAACTTTTGAATCCCTTTTGGTTTTAAAAATTCATTTACAACCAATAAATTTTGCTCCTTCAAGCAATTCAGAAAGATCTCAAACATCATTGTGTTTCATTGATTTCATCTCATCTTCCATGGCTTCTATCCACTTTTGGAAACTCGAATATTATTTGACCTGACTGAATGAGATTGGGTCATCTTCCAATCCCATATCAAACTCATGCTTTTGGAGATATACGATATAATCTTCTGAAATCATTATTCTCCTTTTCTTGTGGATCTTCTTAATGACACTTCAATTTAAAGTTGTTGTCCTACTATATGAGTAAGAGATAATTCAAGATTATTTTAATTTTCTAGATTTACAATCTGAATAATATCAGGCAAAGTTACATGATTATTTTCAATTATAATATTAGGAATAATAATATATTCCTCCTCAAAATCAAAATCTCTGAGCTTATCACTCCCACTATTTTTAACATCATCAATAAATTTAGCATTTTCTATCTCAAAAAAGATTTATTTAAGGAATCATAAAACTTAAAGCCTTTTAACCTTTAGAGTATCCAACAAAATAGTAGCTAACAGTTCTTGAGTCCAATTTTCTTTCATTAGGCTTATATGGTCTAGCCTCAACTGTAGATCCCCATATATGAAAATGCTTAATATTAAGCTTCTTTCCAGTCCACAACTCATATGGGGTTTTAGTTACTGCTTTGCTAGGAACTATATTAAGAATATAAACTACAGTCTTTAAGATTTCTCTTCAAAGTGATTCTGGTTAAAAGAATGACTAATCATACTTCTAACCACATCCTTTAAAGTTCTGTTTCATCTCTCAACTACACCATTTTGATTTGGAGTCCCTAGAATAGTGTATTGAGGAATGATGCCATATTCTGCTAAATATCTTACAAAAGGGCCTGAATGTTGTTCACCTGATCCCTCATATCTATCATAGTATTCACCACCATAATCAGATTTGATAGCTTTAATATGCACACTAAGTTGATTTTTAACTTCAACTTTGAAGATCTTAATTACATTCGAAGATTCTAATTTTTTATATATTAAGTATAAGTATCCATAACAAGAATAATCATCTATAAAAGTAATAAAATAATGTTGACCATTCCAAAAAGCTGTAGGGAATGGACCACAAATATCAGTATGTATTAATTCCAAGATAATTAAACTCCTTTTGACACCTAATTTCTTAATATATGTTTATTTTCCCTTAATACATTCAATACAAATTTTAAAATTAGTATAATTAAGGGAATCAAGAATTCTATCTGATACAAGCCTTTCAATTCTTTGTTTAGAAATATGTCATAAATGATTGTGCCATAACATAAAGGAATTCTCGTTAGTTAATTTTTTCTTTGTACCAAAATTATTTATATACAAAGTTTCATGTATCTGTGAGGTAGAAATATCCAATTTATATAGATTATCAATCAAAGAACCTATACCAATGACTTTTGAATACTGAAAGAGGCTAAAATTTTCATTTTTAAATGAACAAGAATAACCAAATTTATCCAAATATGAAATAGAAATCAGATTCCTTCTAAATGATGGTATATAAAAAATCTCACACAAATTTAAAGTACAACCAGAATATAAGTATAATCTATATAAGCCTACAGCTTTTATAGGAGCTTTGTTGTCATTTTCCACATAGATAAATCTTTTATTATTAGTTGGCACTCTTGTCCTAAAAAGACCCTGCATAGTCACACTTATGTGAGTAGTTGCACCTGTATCTATCCACCAAGTATGATTTGATATTAAGGCTAAATTAACTTCAGAATAAATAAAATTTAGAAATTTACCCTTTTTGACGAGCCAGTTAGCATATTTTGGATAATCCTTCTTTACATTACCAGCCTTCTTACAGAAGAAATAAGTAATAACTAGATCTTGCTTCTGTTACACTTTAGGTTGTGAATTCCCTTTATCTGCAACTCTTTTAGCTTTATAATTTCTTTTCCTTTTGATGACAATATC
Source organism: Dendrobium chrysotoxum (assembly GCA_019925795.1). Classification (NCBI taxonomy): domain Eukaryota; kingdom Viridiplantae; phylum Streptophyta; class Magnoliopsida; order Asparagales; family Orchidaceae; genus Dendrobium; species Dendrobium chrysotoxum. Next base: position 8,811,130 of record CM034305.1, read on the forward strand.
ATGAGAAGAAGAAGCTAAGTGAGCACTTTCTATCTTTTCTTATTTCAATTTTTCTTCTTCTTACCCACACTGAATAATGAACTCATTAAGGGTCCATTTTTCTTTTTGAGTATTTTAACTTATCTTAAAAGGACTGAATTACGTAGGAAGAGATATCAAGATTAGATGCACAAGAATGTCATTAGATAATTCTAACTTTAATGCTCTTAGTCTTGTAACAAGATTAGACATTTCCATAATGTACTCTCTTATATTTTCTTTGCCTTTATACTGCATTGAAACAAGTTTATTAAGAATAATACTTGTTTTGACCTTTTAGAACCTTTGAAATGGTCTACTATTTGGCTTAAGAATTTCTTAGCATTTTTCTTCTCAGGCATTGTACCCCTAATGGTATCTAGAATAAAGTGCTTTATGATCATAAGACTCATGCGATTTGAACGCTCCCATTTTTTAAAATTTGCCCTTTGTTCAAAAGTGCTTTCCGCAGTAAGGGTAGGAGTGCCTGTCCGAATCGTATAGTTTAGATCTATACACCCAAGAACAATAATAATGTGCTCTTTTCATTTCTTAAATTTAGAGCCATTAAGCACTGAAATATTATTTAAATTGACAGATATTGAAGAAACATCAACTGAAAAAGAACAAAAAAAAAAAAGAACAAGCTCGCAATTAGTAACATCATAAGGTGGGCCTTTTATAAGATACCTAAAGCAATATCATAATTTAGTCTTTGGACAGAAATTATAATTTGTAAATTGTACTCTTAAAATTATAGTTAATAAATATTGATAATAAATTATGTCAATAATAAGACTTTCTTTGGACCAACTTACTATATGCACGAATAATTTCAAAATTATCACATATTTATTATTATATATCTATATTTTAGCCAAAAAATAATCTACTTTTAGGCTGATTATTTTCCACATAGACTTAAATAAATTTGTAGCATTATTCAATTAATTTAAAAATTAAATAAATTGATCTAATAGAGATCTCTTTGGTGACATATTATTTTAATTTAATTTGATTTTAAAATAATGAATAATTATTTCAAATAAGAAAATATATAGAATAAATAAGCATGCAAATAAAAGCAAGACAGTTATCCTTTTCATGGTCAACTGTCATTAAATAAATGATAAAGAAAAACATCAAAAAATGAGTGACCAATAACAGTAACTGCCAATACGCCAATAGTTGCATCTTATTCATAATATTCCCATGAACAAGCAGTTAAGAAAAATTAACTTTATTCAAGTAGATATCAGAATGAACTATTAAGACATCAATTTCGAGGTAGACTTTTAATTAGAGCCTTGATTATACAACAACAACATCAAGCCTTTATCCCACTACGTGGGGTCGGTTACATGAATCCTTTTTCTCCATTATGTCCTATTAAAAGTCAAATTCTCGTTTAAATCTAATAAAGAAAGATCATTTCTAATATTTTCTAACCAAGTCTTTTTAGGTCTACCTCTACCTTTCTTAACATAAGTCAAATTTAAGACCTCTACTTTCCTAACCGGGTCATTGGGAGGCCACCGTTTTATGTGACCAAACCATCTAAGACGACTCTCTCTAATCTTATCTTCCACTGGAGCTACTCCAACCTTTTCATGAATATGCTCATTTCATATCCTATCTCTAAGGGTAAAGCCACTCATCCACCTGAGCATCCTCATCTCTGCAACACTTAACTTAGAATTATGCTTCTCTTTTAATGGCCAACATCGACACCATAAAGCATTGCAGGTCTCACCACCATCTTATAGAATTTTCCCTTAAGTTTGAGGGGGTACTTTTCTATCACACAATAAGCCCGATGCATTCCTCCACTTCAACCATCCAACTTGGATTCTGCTGATAATATCCCCATCTATTTCACCATCACTCTGAACAATAGATCCAAGATATCTAAAATGTGTACTCTTATTAATGACTTGATCGGCCAAAGTCACAATCCCCTCACTAGGTCTATTATTACTAAAATTACACTCCATATATTTCATTTTAGATCTACTCAAGCGAAAACCTTTAGACTCTAAGGTTGACCTCCACAATTCTAGTTTACCTTTAACTCCCTCTCTAGTCTTATCAACAAGAAGAATATCATTAGCAAAAAGCATACTCCAAGGTACATCCTCTTGCAAATGTCTAGTGAGAACATCCATGACTAAAGCAAAAAGATATGGGCTTAAGGCTGATCCTTGATGTAATCCAACCGAAATAGGGAAATACTTGGTCAAACCACCTTGTGTTTGAACACAAGTAATAGCTCCTGCATACATATCTTTAATGATTTGAATATAAGCGTTATTAACTCCTTTCTTTTCAAGAACTCTCTATAGCACTTCTCTTGGAACTTTATCATATGCTTTTTCTAAATCAATAAATATCATATGTAAATCCTCCTTACTCTCTCTATATTTCTCCATCAAACCTCTTAATAAATGTATGGCTTCCATAGTAGACCTACCCGGCATGAATCTAAATTGATTTTGAGAAACATTAGTATCATGCCGTAATCTGTGCTCCATAACTCGTTCCATAGTTTTAAAGTATGACACATTAACTTAATTCCTCTATAATTCGCACAATCTTGTGCATCACCTTTATTCTTAAAATTAGGGATTAACACACTCATTCTCTACTCATCTGGCATCTTTTTAGTCTTCAAAACAATATTAAAAAGTTTAGTAAGCCAAGAAATTTTTTCATCTCCTAAGCATTTCCACACCTCTATTAGAATATCATCAGGTCCAACAGCTTTTCCACCCTTCATTTTCTTTAAAGCCTCTCCAACTTCGGTTTTACTAATACGCCGATAAAAACAGAAATCTTTATTTTCATTTAGGGTGCTAAGGTCACTACAGTCAATTTTATTTTCACATTTTTTATTAAAAAGTTTAGCAAAATATCTCATCCACCTTTGTTGAATATCATCTTTTAAAAGAAGTACTTTTTGATCTTCATCCTTAATACACTTCACTTGAACTAAATCCTTACTACTCCTATCTCTTTGTTTGACTAACTTATGCATATATCTTTCTCCCTCCTTAGTATCTAATCTATTATATAAATTACTAAAAGCTAAACTCTTTGCATCGCATATTACTTTCTTAGATTCCTTACGTACCTCTTTATATAATTTCTAATTATCAGAATTTTTATAATTAAATCAATTTTTATAACAAATCTTCTTATTTTTTAATCTTTTCTTGCACATTTGGATTCCACCACTAACTATTTTTACTATTAGGAGATTTTCCCTTTGAAACTCCAAGCACATCTTTTACAATATTCTTAATATCACTAACCACTTTTTTCCACATAACATTAACATCCTTATGCAGAGACAAATCTTAAGATCTAAAATCTTACTCTCAAAAATAATTTTGTTAATATTCTTTAAATACTCCCATCTAATCCTAGAAAATTATTTTACTTTATTTTTTTTCCCCATTATCTTCAAGTCCAAAATTAATAAACGATGTTGGGTACATAAATTTTCACTCGGAATAACTTTACAATCTTTGCAATCTAAACGATCTAATTTTCTTATAAGAAAATAATCAATCTGAGTTGTACTATATCCATTTTTATAAGTAATGAGATGCTCATTCCTTTTCTTAAATAAGGTATTAGCAATTAAAAAATCATAAGCTAAACAAAAATCTAATATGGACTTACCACCTTCATTTGTCGTTCCAAACCCATGGCCACCATGAATGTTTTTAAAATCATCTACCTCTCTACCAACATGTCCATTTAAATCTCCTCCAATAAAAACTCTTTCTTCAAAAGATATCTTTTGTATTAATTCTTCCAAGTCATTCCAAAATTTTAATTTCGAATCCATATCCAAACCCACTTGAGGAGCATAAGCACTTATAATGTTAATAATCTTAGTATCAATAATAATCTTTAAAGCTATAATTCTATCTCCAATTCTATTAATATTTATAACATTATCCTTCAAACTCTTATCTAAAATCATGCCTATACCATTTCTAATACGACTCCTACCCGAATACCAAAGTTTAAATCCTAAACTATCAATCTCCTTAGCCTTCTCTCCAACCCATTTAGTTTCTTGAATGCACATAATATTTATCTTCCTATGAATCATAATATCTATTAATTCCATTAATTTTCCTGTAAGGGAACCTATATTCCAAGTTCTTATCCTAGTTTTAGTTTCATGGACTAGCTTCTTTGCCCACATCCGTCCTTGATGTGGGAACCCTTGCCTATTTAACACTGCACCCGGGTGGCGGTACAGCGGCCCTTGCATACTTGTCACTGTATTCAGGCCATACAACGCATCGCTTCCAGGGGATGCCCTAGCATTAACATAATTTCTTAAAGGATTCGTGTCATTATTATTCGACAAGTTTTACGCTGGCTGTCGACTACCTAACGCAACCCTACACTTTTCTCATCCAGGACTTGGGACCTGGCAACGGTAGTGTTAACTAGAGCCTTGATTATGACATATCAAAATTATATATGCTATACAACTATATTTATGAATGAAATATTCATTTCCTGATTATGTTATAAATAGAAAACAAGACAATTTAAATTTGTCAGTTACAGATAATGAAAGTAACTGCGAATCACAAAAATAACTGTCAATACATCGTCTTCATCTAAATCTATGGAAAACGATGAACACATTTGACAATAAAAATAATGAAGATTCCAAATAATGAAGATAATATTGAATTTCAATTCAATGTTATTTCTCTGATTCCAAATAATATAAGTGGAAAAAGATAGAAAATCTCAAACAATCGATGAAATGATTAAGGAGAATTATTTCTCGTTGATTTAATATGTCAACTGGGCTCTGATACTACTTGTAGGATTCAATTTAGTCGGGAAAATAATTTCATCGTCTCCTAAAGATATGTCAAATCATCAAGAAGAATTATCGAAAGCGTAGCTGAATCCATTGAAATGTAGAATTGAGGTTTTCAATTTTTCACGTTTGAAGCGACGTTCTCCAAAAGTACGAAAGACCCCTTATTTTCACTCAAGATGAAAAATGAGGAAAATGAGAACTTCACCGCTTAAATTGGGGGTCGTGTGGGGGCCACGACCCCTTTAAATTTTAAGTGTATTTATTTTATTTTAGTCCATCATTAAAATAAAATAAATACTCTGCATCTACATAATAATTAATTCCATATAAAGTTAATTGAGATGCCACATAAGTCAAATAATAATTAATTCTTAAATAGATCATGAATTTAATTGGCTCAATTTTAGATGGCTTCAAATATATAATACTTTATTTATATGTATAAATATATGGGCCCATATATAAAAATTCCAACACTTCACACTTACGTCGTTATCCCAAACAGACCCTTAATCATCATTGTTTTTTTATTTGTTTCTGAGTAATGCAATATATAATAACGAAATATTGGATATGTTCAAGAAAATTAATTTATTTTACTATTAGAAAGAGGAATAATCAGATCTGTTGTAAAAAAATCAATTGAAAATATTTAACCATTGAATGTTTATTTTTAAATATAAATAATTAAAAAAACAACTGAAAGTTCTTATAATATTTATGATAATTAAAATTTTAAAATTAAAGAATGATAATCAACGTTTTTAAATTAAAAAATCAAGATATATTTTTAGAAAGGAAAAAAAAACTAATCCTCATTATACAGAAATCTTTACTTATAAATGAAGGCCTATTTTATCAAATATATGAATGTCTCACAATATAAAAACAAAGTAGCTAAAAATAAATATAAACAAAAATAAAAGATTTGTGAAAAGGACATGGTAGAGGTGATGTAACCTTCGTGCTCCAAATTCAGATTCAAAAGCATAAAATTTTACTATGTATGCTCATCAATTTCAAAAAATATATAAGATATTACAATAAAATAATGATCAAATAATAATGTGAAAATATAAAAAAAAAACATGTGAAAATTTTTTTGCAGAGCAGAGAAGATTGCAAAGTTTGGGGTAACAATATTAGAAAAATCCAACAAAAATATGGCTCAAGCATAACCTAGTAACAGTAAACTTCATGCAAAAAAAACAATCACGACTTGTTTTACATGAAGAGATTGGATCGGGATGCCTTGAAGGTAGTCTTGAGCTCCTCGATGGTGGCCTAACCTTCTTGAACACAAGAGGGAACTTGATCTTTGCGTCACGGAATTGCTTGGTACTCTCACATTTGCAGAGCTTCGAGGGAATGGTTGCAGTCTTGATGATCTGAATGCATGAGAAGCGAACGCGATGACGAGAAGCCATCTCATTGTACATCTGTTCGACTGTGCCATTTAATGTGGTGTCCTTGTACTCATTGTACATATTGTGGTAGCCAATCCTGCTTTAGTAATGGAGCCAGATGCCATAGTTCTTGATCTTGGTTGGATATTTCTCAAATATCTGGAAAAAATTGGAGTAAATGTTGTTAGCGTTTGTAAAATCAACCTTGATAAAAGTCTAAGAAATGCAAATGTTCATATATTAAGACTTATGCTTCAAAAAACACTAAAATTAGGATGAGGGGGAGGGGGGGTGGTGGGGGGCAGAGAGAGAGAGAGAGAGATAATCATCCGCTAGTACAATAGAGGAGTTGATAAACATCATAGGAAAGCCTATAAAGTAGGCTGATAGAAATGTGAGTATAATTTTTCGAACAGAGTTTTGGATAATATTGAGAACTTAGCTTTGACACCATAGATATATTACCAAACTAAGACCAAGAATTTGAGCATCAGAAGAGCACATGTCAGTGAACTTGTATGAACAAAAATTACAAAAGAGAGAGAAATCAAATACGTGTTGAACAAATCATCAATGGAGAAGTGAGCATTTAAAAAAAACAAATGAAATAAAGATATGCAGATCTTGAAATAATCTTGATACGTCATCAAAAATCATATTGATCTGGCATGAATCTCAAGGCATATTTGAATTGGAAAACGTCAAAATTTAATTTGTAATCATCTGAACACTGAATTCAACAACCTTATAGTCAAACTGAATGTCTCGGCAAGACGAACCAGATGACACCAAAATCGATCGAATTCAAATTCAAATGGGCTCGAATCAAAAGATTGAAGCTTATTTGAAAGCTTAAAAGCATTAATTGGATGACAAATTATTATCCAAATATGACATGCTTATAGTCAAATCAAGCCATTCCATAAGACGAATTCAATGAGCCCAAGATCACTCATTTCTGAAATCATTAAGACATTTAAATGCTTGATAAAAATTCTATGATCAAAGGAATCACTATGAGCCGTCCAATAGAACACTCGAAATTTATCTTGGATCTTCTCCATATTTACTGGCCATGCCACTCAAAAAAATAAGGTGAGAAAAAAAGGAGAGAAAGAAGAGCTCTCTAGCATTTTCCAGTCATCGCCGCTGCCAACGACCACTATCTATTGATGCCGACAACTGACAGCTATTGCCACCAACAACCACCAATTACTACCACCAACAACCACCATCATCTCCAGAATATTATCAAGAATTGACCCTGTTGTTCGGTATATTTTTCTTCCTGTGGACACTTACTTTGTAAAATTCTTCTTGGGAAGATTAAGCCTTGTTGTTGGTTGTAAATATTCGATATTTGTACTCTTCCTCTTCTTCAATAGTAAAGAAGGGAAGATCTTTGTATCACTTACTACATAGTGGATGTTGCAATTGGGCTAGGCCCCATGGGTTTTTTCTTTCCGTATTTTTCATTTAAAAAGTTCTCTGGTCTTAGTTTTTTTATATGTTAGTGTTGAATCTTTGTACAACGCTAAGACACGAAACATATACTCTACTGACTCAAATTTTTTAGCACACAACAAATCTAAAGTACCAAAATGCAATTATGTGCTGATACTAATAACTCTAACCCACAGTGCCATGTAAAATGCTCAACTTTAAACAACATTTAAAAATCCACAAATGGACTCACAGCAAATATAACTGTATCGCACATCAACCCATGGATTCTAATCTTTTCTACCCAGTACAAATCAATATCTCTTCAAAAGTATTACAAATATCTATCTACAAAATCTAATAAGGATGCAGGGGAAAAAAGAAACACACAAGGACCATAATGATGACTACTAAATATAAAAGGCTCCTCCAAGATTAGCATATACATTACCATTTGAATCACAGAACAAAATATATGTTCTAGAAACAACCACTAAAAGCAAGTCCTAAAGGGAAAACATAAGTAAAATACCATAACCATCATCATTAACCTTAGCCCATCTATCTGAGAATGCCTCAAAGAATTATCATTTTTCATTTATTTCTGCTAGGAGCTTTCGGAAATGTCGAACCTATAATTGCTAAATTATTTTTGAACAATTTCAAAATCTAATAAATTTTCCTGTTAATCCTTCACCACTAATTTTCCTTATCCATATATGGGCATACTTTCCACCCATCGAGTTATGTAGGAAAATTATACATATTAATATTTCACAATTAGTATGTTATCTAGTTAGAACAAATTGAAAAGTAGAAGTTACAGTAAGTGTTGATCGGTATTGAATATATAGGTGAAAAACAATGCTTATTATGGATATAACTATAGATATCTGCATATAATTGGCATAACTTTTTAGTGGGAGACTCTGGATTAAGTTGGGCTCTTCCAATATCGAATTTCACCACATAATTACTCGACCTTAGTTAATTCATAGTTTGGTTGAAATTTTGGGCTCCAACAAATGCCTCCTTTAATAGGAATAACACTTGAATCTCTCTTATATTGCTAGTTCTACTTCTTTGCTTGGGTAGAAGATAACTCCCCTATGCTAAGCAAAGTGATGGACTTCAACAATTGTGTTTTCAGGTTGTTATCCTTTTGGACCTTTCCAACATGGGGCTTTCATTCTCTTGGTTTAACAATCAGCTTAGCTCTCCCATTAGATTTAAAGTTTATGGGACTTTATCTAATCCTGGCTGTTTCGAGATGTTCCATTATTCTTACTATAATATCATGCTTGCTCTATTTAACCACTACACTTAATTGTTACTCTAATAACTTCATTCCCGCGAGGAACAAGGTTATTCAAAAAGTTTTCGCATAATTTTTTTGGCTTCACGGAGTTTAACTATCTCATACTTGGAGAATTTATGTTGTGGTATTTCTATCAAGTTCATTAAACCTATTAAAAAGTCTACTATTGATGTCTCATTCTCTGTTAATATAAATGGTGAGCTACAAGATTACTTAACTCAAAAAAATGGTATGAGACTGGCAGTCCCTTATCCTCTTCCTAACTACATACATGCTATCCAACTTACTAATGAATGTTGATGTAGAAAATATTTCAAACTTATTATTTGGGAAGACATTTCCATCAATATTATCTATGAAGATGAATTGCTTATTTTTGGCAAAACCACAATGAAGCCATTGGATACCATTGGTCCAAATTTATCTTTAACAGTGGAACTTTTCATAAACTTTGCACTATTTTTTAGCAACAGGCCGTTATTCCAAAGTTAAAGGCGCCTTGGTCCATCCCTTCTATCCATAATCTAACTTATGATGAAAAACATCAGGAGAATTATTCATAAGTTCAATATTTTGAGCTCTTAGAACACCTTTTATGGTTCCATTTGGATCAAGTAAAATGGTAAAATATTTCTCTTCTTTTTAAAAGGAGCTTAAATTTGTTGTCTCCCAAATGTGTAGTAAACTTACATATAAGAATGACTCTTATAGTTATTGTCTTCATAACAGTGACTATCGGCGAAACTATACTATCTTGAAAACTAGAATGTCTGGAATATAAACATTCTTCAACTTACCTTTAGATGCTTTTGTTGATGCCAATATCTTGGATGGAAATATGGTACTTCCCAATACCTCACAAAATTCTAACACCAATTTCCTTAATGCTATTAGCAACATTAACATTTCTTGGAAAGATGATGTCATCCTATGACATGAAAATAAGAACTTTGCCTTGCGTGCCCCAAAGAAAGCTTCTATTTGAATATCCAATGTATTAATTGAACAAAATTTGTTTGGTTCAGAGGGTTTGATTTGGGGTACTAAACTTACACATGGATGAGAAGCTTGAATGCTCTTCAAATGATTGATGTGATGGCTACACAAGGATTTATATCAACAACTCATATAGCTTATCAAAAATGACAATTGTACTGGCCAAAACTTTCTTTTTTGAAGCCTACATGATTCAAGTTTTAGGGCACAATTAATTTTCTACAATGATAAATGTTTCAAGAAATTATATCTTCTAACTTTATGGTTCTCTTATAAAACCTTTAGATGAAGAGAATTAATTATATTAATACTTTATATGCTTCAGAATATAGTGTTAAAGATCAAAAACTATGTGAACCTTAAATATAAAGAATCCAGCTTTGTTGTCTAAAATAAATGTGTACCTGATGAATTGGATGACCATTACCTGGTTTTATTTTATTCAATTTCAAAGTCTACAAGCAACAATTACTAGTTTATTGTTTATTCAATTCTATTTTTAATTTTTTTACTCCCGGGCCTCTAAATTTTATGTTCTTTGTGTGTTTGTCATTATGATTCTTCCATCTCTGATTTTGTTATCGGTTGTGAATTTTATATTTGCACTTATGGCAAACAACATTTATTGGATGGTGGATTTTTTGTTCTTATATGAGACTGTCAATGAAATTATTAGTTCCCTTAACCTATTTGCATGTTGTTGAGATTAATATATCATGCAAGCCTTTTGTTATCAGCCAATGTGGTGGTTATTTTAACTATTTATGGATGGATTTGGGATTTTTTGGTGGCTTGCTGTCAAGCATTCCATCCTATTCCCCTTCCTAACTAACATTTCTTTTTGTCATAAGTTCAAAGGGAGCAACCTAGCCTTCAGGTTAATCATGACCCTAGGCATTTGATTCTCAGCTCCAATTTATTTAGAACATGTACTCACTCAGGCTTCAACAAGGTCCCTTAAATCAATATTTGGTTCATGTTTTGGGCTATTACTGTATCTCTTCGAGTAACATCTAGCCATGGCATAGCTATGTATTTCATATTTCTTGTATGTTCTAAAATGACAAATTTATTGAGCTATGGCTGTCATTGTACCCAATATTTTCAGTTGAACCAACAACTAACACAAATTGAGAAACCCAATCAACATCTAACTGGTTAAACCCAACTCAGCCATGTCATCAAAAGCAGAAAACCAATGGCATTTCTAAGCCAACATTAAATGTATGCTTAGTTCATCTTATAAATAAAAGCAACAGTGAAAATTCTAGCAAAACATATCAATACAGCCATAATCATCAAAAAAAAAAAAGGGCTTAACCATTAGTTTTCTTCACTTGAAGACATTAGACAAGAACGAACCTCATTAATAGCAAGGACTTGGCCATTAGTTTTCTTCACCTTCATCGGTTTTCTCAAGAAGCCCCTATTGCAAAGATGGATGAGAACAAGATCAATACAAAATTTATTAAATGTAGGCAAAAGTTTAACAAGACAATATGGCAGGCCTTCATACCAGAACATGGATTTTGCCCTGACTTCATTAGTAGCCCACATCTTCATGCGATAAATCTTTGGATCTTTATATCCATATATAAGAGCGGAAATGAAAAATAGGATTTAGAAAATTAAATTAAGACTTTATCAATTTTAATTTTCTTAATAAATAATTATATTTAAAATATAAAATGAATAAAACTTACCGAAATATTGATTGAGATAGTAAATCTTCTTCTTCGAAATGTTGATTAAGACTGTAAGTCTTTTTCTTCTAATCACCTCACCAAATATATTTTAATGAATGGGCACAATCAATCAATTATTGATGAACACTCTTTTTTTTAATGTAATTTGTGTTCACAACACAATTGCATTTCTTAAAAAAAAAACTAAGAGATTAATTTTTCTCATCTATCATCATCCTCTCATGTAGAACTTAATTCATTCTTTTATAAGAAAAGTTTATATCTTTTTCAATTTGAACACTTCTTTTCATAAGCACCTTTTTGTAAATCATAAAGCACCATTTTATCTATATTAAAATGATAATTATCATAACACGTACATCCATGACACATCATCATCTTTATCTTTTAATATTAAAAGATATTTATCATGACACATCATCATCTCATGAAAATAAATTAAAGGTATTCTTATAACATAAAGGTGTAACTAATGTAATCATAATTTAACATTTATATTATATCGCATTCTTAACAAAAGTGTTCAATTAATATATAATCTATACTACTATTATAAAAGCCGCTTGAATTTCCTTCCACATCAAATCTTGGCTATCCGTTTTATTTCTTTTAAAATTATCATGTCCATTCATTATATTATAACTAATAAATAAATCTAAAAATATATAATAATTATGCAAATTAATGCTCGTTATCGTAAATTAATACCGCTTAAATTTTGCATTTAAATAAATAAATGAATAAATTCTTTAAATTCCCTAATGCCCTTTAGTCTTCCTTTATATTTATTAAATACCTATTTATATTCCTCTATTCATATCCTATGCTTCATATTCTTTTTTTAATATGATCTTAATTTTCATTTTAATTATTCAAATAGAATCGTGAAATTTAATTTATTATATTTTATAATTAATTAATAATTTTAAAAATAATTAATTTATAATTACTTTTCATTTAAGCAAATAAACATTTGAATTCACTAATGCCTCTTAGTCTCGCTTTATCTTTATTAAATACACATTCATATTCCTCTATACGTATAAAACACTTCATATTCTTTTTTTTAATGATCTTAACTCAAATTGAATTATGAACTTTGATTTATTATATTTTATAATTAATTAGTAATTTTTAAAATAATTAATATGCATTTACTTTTCATTTAAGCAAATAAATGAATAAATTTTTTAAATTCACTAATGCCTCTTAGTCTTCTTTCATATTTATTAAATATCCATTGAATAAATTTCATATTCTTTTTTTAATTGTCTTAATTTTTATTTTAATTATTCAAATAAAATCATGACTTTTAATTTATTATCTTTTTTATTAATTAATGATTTTAAAATCAAGTAATATATAATTATTTCTCATTTAAGTAAATAAATGAATAAATCTTTTGAATTCCCTAATGCCTCGTAGTCTTTCTTTACATTTATTAATTACCTCTTCATATTCTCTATATTCGTATCCTATGCTTTATATTCCATTTTTTATAATCTTAATTCAAATATAATCTTTTATTTTAATTATTCAAATAGCTAGAATCATGACATTTAATTTATTATCTTTTTATAATTAATTAATTATTTAAAAAATAATTAATATATACATAATTTTTATTTAAACAAATAAATGAATAAATTCTTTGAATTCCCTATTGCCTCTCAATCTTCCTTTATATTTATTAACTATTTATTCATATTGGTCATTAGAGACTATGTGGCTTCCACTATATTTAATTTGGTCTTTTCGGATTCCGCTCTCTGCCATTAAATCTTCACCTTAATATTATACTCTTATATAGTAGTTTCATCTGCATGAGAGTAATTGTTCCTGCTATTCTCTCTCTCGCCAAACACAACCCAAGAGCTTGTGAGAGCAACTATTACTGCTCTTCTTCCTTTTATCGAATGCAGAAACCAATGAGTTTGTTCAGTCTCAACACTATTGGATTTTCTCTTATTTTATATATCAACCAAGGTTTAAACATCATTGTAGCACTATTCTTTGATGGGGCGTGACGTTTATATTTTCTCTCGTTTGCTTCTTTGATATGTTGTCAAATTTTTTTAATTATTTTATTTTTTTTGTTTTTCAGTTTAATTTATTTAAACCATCATTTATCAATTTTTCAACTTAATTCATACCATCTTACATTTTCCTCTATAGAAGCTATGTTGAATTCATCCATATTTTAATGCTTTATTTATTTTTCTCGATTGTAGGACGGTAAGTTCATTGTCTACCCCTTTTCAGAGAGCAGCAAATATGTAATCTTTTTACCCTTTCTTTCTCTTTAATGCAGCTATTTTTTTTTTAATTCGCATATTGATAGCCAAACTTTTTATCATTATTGATATGACATTTTTTTATTAATATATTTATATTTTTTATGTTATATTGTGAAGATAGTTAATTTCAAAACTACCTATTTCACATACCCATTTCAAATTTTGTTTCAACACTTCTTTGACTTGATGCCTAGATGATTTCTTTTGATGGAAATTTTTTTTTAAATTCTAACTTAAAAAAATTATCTTTCACACCCCATCTAAATTATTATGTTAATTTAATTAATACTATTTATAATTAATTAACTAACTAATTAATAATTAAAGATCTTATTATTTTGTAGGTCTCTAATATACTACAAAGGTCACTCTTGTAAAAATAGGTATGTTTTTCACCAATTTTTAGACATTATATTAATAAGTTTTATATGAGAATTTATTTGGTCTAAGTCCAATGCTAAAATTTATTAGTCATATATTTAAATTATAAAAAAGAAAAACAATAAATTAGTCATAATTTTATATAAATAATGTATAAATTTACCCTGTGAATCAATTTTTTATATTTAAATATTAAGAAAATAATGATATATATACTACTATTATAAAAATCGCTTGAGTTTCTTCCCAAATATAATCCTAGCCTTATATTTTATTTATAAAAATAAATCCCAACTATTCATTTCATTTATTATTTTTTATTTTTTTTAGTTTATTTATATTAATGATATTTAATACATAAATTTTGCATTAAATTTATATTCAAGTATCCTTAATTTATGTATTTATTAAATCTAATATATTTAATTTATTTATATTAATGACATTTAATACATAATTTTTTCATTAAATTTATATTCATATATCCTTAGTTTATATATTTATTAAATCCATTATGATTTGTTAATTTCACTTTTAAGTTTCAATTGTATTTATCCTTAATTTATGTATTTATTAAATCCAATATGTTTAATTTATTTATATTAATGACATTTAATACATAAAATTTACATTAAATTTATATTCAAATAACCTTAATCTATTTATTTATTCCTAACAAAATAATTAAAATAGTAAATACCTTTTTTTTAAAATACCTTAAATCTATACAACTATTATAAAAACAGCTCAAGTTTCTTCCATTATCAAATCCTATCATTTCATTTTATTTCTCAAAAAAGTATCCTAGCCCTTCATTATATATATATATATATATATATATATATATATATATATATATAATCATTTAATGTATTACATTTAAATCCATTACTTTTTTTTTAATGCTAGTTATCAATTATGTTTAAATTCATTATGTTTTTTTTATTTTTTTTGGTAATATTTTTTAATTTCACTTTTAAGTTAGAGTTATCAATTAATTTAATAAGAAAAAAAGTAAAAATTGTCAATTGCTTTTAAGAGTTTTTAATTTTACTTTTCTACTGAAGTAATTTTTCATCCTTACACTCTCCCCATTTACTATTCCACATTTACCTCCATTTGCTCTTCCTATTCCGCATTAAATCGTTGTTTTTTTTACATCTCTTTGAATTCCACAATTCTATATTTATTTCTTCAATTTGCCTTCTTCTATGTCTGACAGAGTCACTAAAAGGAGCTTCTTGACCTCTTCTCCTCCTATTGGATCGGAAGTCGATATGGCTTCGAGTGAAGAGGAGTTCTAAATGATTCTCGGCTTCGCATGACTCATATGAATGTTGATTATCATTCTTTTTATAGGTGGCAAGGGCAACGAAGAAGGTTCCCTCTACGAAGGCATCGAAAAAGGTGAAGAGGATGAAGTCGATAGCGAAGATTACGTCAAAGAATAAGTCGCGCAGCTAGAAAAATGAAGAAGCTGTGAGAGTGATTTATAAAAAATAGTTGTGCTTTTCCATTGCTCAACGTATGTGAAATATAATATATTTAAGCTAAGGTTGAATCATTTCTTTTTAGCTTTGCAAATGTTGTGGACTGTGACACTTCCAATATAATTTTAACTTAGCATCCATTTTGCTGGATTCTTCTAAGATATTTGGAAGCATTATCCAATTTATAAATTTTATTTAGATTTCAATTATATTCATTTTTTTTGCAGGGCAAGCATGATTTTGAGATAAAACCACTTCAAAAGGTTCCTAAAAATTATAATATTTCATATTTATCTATAATTTATTTCACATATGAAACTTGTATCATCTCAAACTCAATTTTTAATAAAATGCCTTGATAAACTGTGCATGAATGTTAATTAATTTTTCTTAACCTGAAAGATTTTTCTATGTTGAATTTGTATATATCAATTTAAAGCATGCTTTCAAGTAACATATACGTCAATAAGTCAATTCTTATCCTGTTAGTTTTATTTGCTTCTTCGAATTATATGCAATGTGTTCATTATGTATTAGCGGAAGTCTATCTATTAGTTCTTACATCAATAAATTTTTTTTCTCTTTTATTCAATTGCAAGTTATTATATTCTCTTTAATGCTTTTTTCTAATTTTCATCCATACTGTATAAGTTGTCATAACTATAATGTGTTGTAATCTAAAAATGAGAGGCCTATGCACTAGGATCAACATAAAATATTCAAACATATTAACATATCTCTCATAAATATTAAGGTATGTTTGCTCTATAATTTGCATAATAGAGGAACAGGGTTTTATTTTGTGGGCGAATCACTCAATTTATTATGTATAAAGGGGTCTATTTTTTATTCTATTATTATTATTATTATGACTAAATGACTTGATAACAACTTTGATGAATAATATATATCATATATTTAGAATTTTCTTTTTTATCTAATAATTGTTTCATTCATAATCCAATCATCATTTTTTGCAATTTTCTTATCATTTCATCTTTAGTATTCATTGTTCGTAAATACAACATTCTCTAATGCTTGCAATTATAATGCAATATATAGTTTCTGCAAGTAGTAAACTTGATATCAATTTCAACTTAAAAATATGAATTAAATGAGGTTAATTTAATTTTGTAGATATGGGAAAGATAGCACATGATTGGACCATCATTTGCTTTTGAAAATATCTTATTAAAATGTTTATTAATTTTGTTTTTATTTTAAGTTGCTAAGTATATGTTGGTGTAATATTTTTTTTCATGAAAATGATATACATCAAGCACATAAGTTACATTGTGTCATGAATACTAAGCTAATTGAGTTATTGCAAGTGTATAGGTACTTTTATTATTTGAATATTTATTATATATATACACACACACACACACACACACACACACACACTAATAGAGAATAATTGGGAATTTATATTGTTGCAAGTCAAAAATATATGCTAATGTTGGACAATGCAGAGCCCACCACTATATGTTAGCATTAATATATAATAATATATTATGTTTCTATTTTTTATCTGCTTTATTTTCATATTTATTTTAAAATTTAATGTTTATTAGCTTTATACTTATGTTGAGGATATTCTAATGCAAATTTAATAGAGATGAGTTTTATAGTCATTATATTTTCTTTGAAATGAATATAATATAAATTTTGATTAATTAATTATATATTAATCTCAAAGCAAATTTGACAACTATAAGGCCTTAACTAAATCAGGGTACATTCTGATTAAAATTTTTGGCATATTGATGTTTGTCACATATCCTATATTCGATCTTATTTATTTAGTACCCTTTAAAGTTCATCAAATAATTCTAAATAAAAAACCTCATAACAAAGAGTTTTTCTTCTAAATGTGAATTAATTATTTGTTAATATTTATTTAAAAATATTTAAAAAATGATATTATTTATTAAATTTTAATTTTGATTTTAAAATTTTTAATTTTTTTATGTATATTTTTTGCACTTATACATAAATATTAATAATTATAATTACTTGTGATATACTTAATATTTTTTTTCATTTTAACAATAAAAATATAACTAAAATGTTCATAATAAATTTTTATTTTAAATTTTTTATTAACGTGCATTTAATGCACGTGCAATAAAACTAGTAGTGCTAAGGTGATGAAGAAGGGACCTATGGACCTATAAGTCAAGCTCCAATAAAATTGATCATTAATTTAACTCTTAAATTAATAAATCAAAATTATTAATTTCAATATTATTCCACTATAAATATAAAATTGCATTCTTGAATTTATAGAATAATTTACTCAATTTAATAGATTGAATTGTCCATTGATTTAATCATTACATATAAAGTAATCTTCCATAAAAAGTTCATAATTAGAGCTAGATAATTCTATCACCTCACTAATTATATCTTGATACTTGAATTCCAATTAATTCTCTAATGACCACATCACAAAATTTAGCTCTCAATTGTTCAAGTTCTAAATTAATTATTCAATGGAACTAATTTTTTAACTTTCAAAATTGAAAGGAATGGATTTCATATCTATATATTAACATTCCCAACCATTTATTTTTTTGTGTTTCTGAGATACAAGGATTGAATTTATTTCTTCCAAACTATTTTCGAGTAAGTCAAGAAAATAAATGTCACAAATAGGAGTTTATTAATAACTTAGGATTAAGATTATTTTATATATGATCATATTTATGATTAATTTTAAATTCTCTATAGTTAAAATATAATTTATTAGAAAATTTAAAATTTATCTAGTTCAGTTCTATATAATCATATTTGATACATCATCAAAAATTATCTTGATCGGGCACGAATCTCGAGGCAAAATCAAGTTGGAAACTTCCGAAATTAAGAGTGGGACCATCCAAACTTCGATTTCAACAAACTTACAGTCGAACTGAACGCCTCAAAAATATGAACCAACCGACAACAAATTCGACTCAATCCAAGCCCAAATGGGTCCAAATCAAGGATCTGAAGCACTGTTGGATGGTTCAAACCACAATTTGGATTACTAAACTATTTTCAAACATGACATGCTTATAATCGAATCTAGCGGCTTGACGAGACGAATCCAACAAGCTCAAGCTAGATCACTGAATTCTGATATCATTAAGATATTCAAATGCCCAATAAGCGGTCCATGATAAAGAGAATTAATATCGGCCGTCCATTCAAACCACTCCCAATTTGTCCTTGATCTTCCTCCTATTTACTGGTCATTCCACTCTCAAAAATTTATATATAGACCTCTCCCTTCTCATGAAAGGGGGGCCCAAGCAAGAAAACAAGAGAGAGAGATCAGAGATCGCTCTTGCCACCTAGCTCCTCCTCGACCACCGCCCAGACTTCTACCAGACCTCCGCCTGATGCCCGGACTTCTATCGGACCACTAACTGACTCACAGACTTCTACCGGACCACCACCTGATGTCGGACTTCTGTCAGACCACCGCCTGATGCCCGGACTTCTGCCGGACCACCACCTGACGCCCGGACTTCTGCCGAACCACCATAGGATGTCGGACTTCTGCCGGACCACCACCTGACACCTGAACTTCTACCGGACCACCAGCTGATGTTAGACTTCTGCCAGACAACTGACTGATGCCAGACTTCTGCCAAACTTACACCCGGCCACTTACAATCCTTCCTACCTTAATGGTCAGATTACAGTCTTTTGAACTCCATCGCCTACCGACTATGGTCCTTCCGACCTCCATCATCGACTAAGGTCCTTCTAACCTCCGTTGCCAGACAAAAGTCCTCCCAACCTCTATCACCATACTACGGTCTTTCCGACCTCCAACACATGTCAACTATAGTATTTCCAATCTCTGTCGCCTGCCGACTATGGTCCTTTCAACCTCCATCGTCGACTACCTCTATATATCACCATACTACGATCTTTCTGACCTTCAACGCCTGTCGAATATGGTCTTTTCGACCTCCATCGCTCGACCAACTAAGGTCCTACTGACCTCTGTCACCATACTATGGTCTTTTTGATCTCCAACGCCTGTCAACTACGATCTTTTCGACCTCCTTCATCTGTCGACTATGGTCATGCCGACCAAATAAATATGTCCATGTTGATTATTGTAATTCCCACCATATAATGCGCTCTATATGATGTATATTTATGACATCAAGCCAAGGCCTTCTCCCAAGGAAGGGCCTCATTTGTAATCAACTGTAGATACTAGTTGATTCATTCAAATTGGGCTAGGCCCCGTGGTTTTTCCCCTTTTTAGGGGATTCCACGTAAAAACTCTAGTGTCTCATACGAATGCAATACCCTCTCTCCTATATGATTGCGTGCTGAATCTTCATACAAAGCTAAGGCGTTAAACTTTATATTTCTCTACCGACGCAAATATTCCAGGTCACAATAATATCATATGAAGTGCCTCCATCCTTAATATCTCTATATCGAATAATCTGGATAAGACTATTCCATTCTTAATATTGATGGACCATACTAATAATATTTAATTATAGATTCCAACTATAATTAATAATTATGAACTTATTTAGATTATTATCCATAACTCAATCCTCTTGTAAATAATTATATACTGAATTTTGGTTACATAAATAATCATGGAATAAAAAATATTATATCAAATGATAATATGAGTACATGACAAACTTTTCTTTAAATATTCATTTCAATAGAAAATATATTACAATAATATTTCTTTAGGGCACACTCCCTAACAAGAAGGGCTAGACCAACCACTTGGTGTTGATGAAACTGCTGAAACCAAGAGCTAAAATGATAAATTTCTATTCCATAAATTAGCATACACTGTTAAAAACTTATTGATGAACAGACAGAGGGAGCTCTTTCAGGCAGGAAGAAAACTTGAAAATTTTTGATTGGAAGAGAAGCAAAAGGAGAGGGAGCAGAGGAGAAGGGTGATTGCTACTTGATACGTCACCAAAAATTACTTTGACCGAGCACGAATCTCGAGGCATATTCAAGTTGGAAACATACAAAATTAAATTCGGGATCATCTAAATTCCAATTTTATCAAATTTATAGTCGAATTGAACGTCTCAAAGAGACGAACCTAACGACACCAAAATCGGTCCAATCCAAGCCCAAATGGGTACAAATCAGGGGCTCGGACCACATTTGGAGGGGTCAAATTATTATTTGGATGACAAATTGATATCCAAATATGGCATGCTTATAGTCAAATCAAGCGGCTCGGCGAGACGAATCCAACGAGCCCAAGATCGCTAAATTCGGACATCGTTAAGGCACCTAAACAATTGAAAAACTCTTTATGATCGGGGGGAATCAATACGAGCCATCCGATGGAGCACTCCGAACTTGCCCCGGATCTTCTCTATATTTATGGGGTGTGCCACTCATGAAAATCTATAAATAGACTCCCACTCTCTACATGAAGGGGACCTTTTGCTGGAGATTAGAGAGAGCTCTAAGGCTCCCGGAGCTCCAGCGCCACCGCCGGTGAACCCCCGACCGCCGCCAGACTTCAGCCTGACCTTCGTCGAACCACCGCCTGGCCGCCGACCGTCGCCGGACTTACACCCGGCCGCCAACCGCCGCCAGACTTCAATCCTACCTTCGTCAGACCACCACCCGGCCGCCGACCGTCATCGGACTTCCACCCGGCCGCCGATTGCCGCCAGACTTCAGCCAGACTTTTGTCAGACCACCGCCCGGCCGCCGACCGCCGCCGGACTTCAGCCCGACCTTCATCAGACCACCGGGTGGCCGCCGACCGCCGCTGGACTTCCACCGGCCGCCGACTATCGCCGGACTTCAGCCCGACCTTCACCGCCCGGCCTCCGACCGCCACCGGACTTCCACCAGGCCGCCGACCGCCGGACTTCCACCCGGCCGCCAACCACCGCCAGATTCTAGCCCGACCTTCGTCAGACCACCGCCCGGCCGCCGACCAATCGCCGGACTTCCACCCGGCTACCGACCGCCACCAAACTTCCACCTGGCCGCCGACCGCCACCGGACTTCAGCCTGACCTTCGTCAGACCACCGCCCAGCCGCCGACAGCAGCCGAACTTTAGCCCGACCTTCGTCGAAGAAGGTCGGACCACCGCCCGGCTGTCAACCGCCGCCGGACTTCAGCCCGACCTTCGTCGGACCACTGCCCGGCCGCCGACCGCCGCCGGACTTCTACCAGGCCCCCGACCACCACCGGACGTTGGCCCGACCTGCTGCCTATCGCCGCCGGACTTCCACCTGGCCGCCGACCGCCACCATACTTCCGCCCGACCTTTGTCGGATCATTCCTCATCAGCTGAACTTCTATCCGGACGCCGTCGAACTTCCACCCAAACATCGTCAGATTCTGCTCTAACTCTCTAAACCACTGTAATTTGGCCGCCTCTAAGTCGAGGGACGGGTCAACCCTTGTAATTCACTCAAATTTAGTGAAATCTTTTCATCAGGGCGAGGCCCCGTGATTTTTCCCTCTTCAGGCTTTCCAAGTAAAAAAAGATCGGGTGTCTTACTTCTTTCTTTCTGTTTGTGTGCTGGATATCCGTACATCGCTAAGACGAAAACTTTACTCACTCTGCCGTCGCGAATCTTTAGCCCACAACACTACTCATTTACTCTAGCTTAAACTGAAAACGCCCATTGATCCTCCAAGATTCCAACGTTGACCAAGCTCCTCGCAACAATCTACGTTCTACCTTCGATCGACGGTTAAATAAAAGAGCCTTTGCCAAGCTCTAATAGTCCCCAAAAAAACTAATAAATATTGCAGAAATTAATAAACAATTTATTCTAATATTTATTTTTATTTTAATAAGAAATTAGAATGAATGCTTACTAATCAAATATATATTAATTAATTATCTTCTCATACTCTTTCTACATCCTGTTTAATATGATCCAAATATATTTGTATAATATTCTTATAAATTTCTCTTCTCATATACTTTATGCATCATAATTATCAACATAATTCATTGATGTATTTTCAAATTTTTTATTATATATGCTTTAGCCCAAAAATTCTATTTTTATTATTTAAACTAAAATTATAATTTCTCTCATATAATCATTTCTTGACCTATGCCAATTTGATTTTCTCATTCTTATCAACTTTAAATTATTTTTCATACAAACAAATTCCTATAAAATATCTTTTTAGATCATAATTTTATGAAAAATAATTTCTAATTAGATAACAATTTTGTTAAAAATTATATATTTTATTTAACTAGATTTTAAAATAAACTTTGACTCTTAATAGAACACAATGGAATAAATAATTCATATAACCAAAAAACAATTATCACATAAACAACCCAATATTGTGGAATAAGAATAAAAACTAATATTTAATTACAAAATTTTTATTTTTAATCATACGGCATTCAAATTCTTAACCATATAAAAACATTAATGATATATTTTTTATGTTTAATTATGACATCATTTAATTGCTATAATATATATATATATATATATATATATATATATATATATATATATATACAGATATATCATCAAAAAATTATCTTGGACATGCACGAATCTCGAAGCAAAATCAAGTTAGAAACTTCAAAAATTAATTCGGTGACCATCTGAACTCTAATTTTTACAAACTTACAATCAAACTGAGCGTCTCGAAAATACGAACCCGAAGACACCAAAATCGACCCAATCCGAGCCCAAATGGGCCCAAATCAAAGACTCGAAGCACTTTTGGAATGATCAAACTACAATTTGGGTTACCAAATGGTCTCCAATCGTGACATTCTTGTAGTCAAATCGAGCGTCTCGATGAGACAAATCCAACGAGCCCAAGATCATCAAATTCTGATATCATTAAGATAGTCAAAAGTCAATTAAACTGTGCATGATCGCAGGAATCAAGATCGACCGTCCATCCGAACCACTTCCAATTTACCCTTGATCTTCCACTTATTTACAAGTCATGCCACTCAAGAATTCTATAAATAGAACCTCATTCCCTCGTGGAAAGGGGGATCGAAGCCAAGAGAGAAGGAAGAAAAGGAAGAAAGCTCCAGACGCCTAGCTCCTCTTCGACCACCGCCGTAGTTCTGCAGCACCACCGTCGGGTTCTGCCGCACCACCGCTGGACCACCAAGGGACATCAGAGTTCTATCAAACCACCACCAGACCATCAAAGGACGTCGAAGTGACAATCAAAGCCGGAGTGCCCCCTTGACGCTGAATTGCCACTACCAGACCACCGTCTGACACCGAAGTGCTACTGGACCACCACCTGATTCCTCAGGTCCGCCGGACCACCACCTTAGGCCCAGACATCTGCCAGACCATCGCTCGACACCCTGAGCTCCACCGGACCACCACCTGACGTCCTCAGCTCGGCCGGACCACCGCTTGATGCCTTGAACTCCGTCGGACCACCACCTGAGGCCCGCACTTCTGTTGGACCACTACCTTATGACTATGGTCCTTCTGACCTCCGTTGCCCGACCAACTAAGGTCCTCTCGACCTTTGTCATCAGACTATGGTCCTTCCGACCTCCAACGCTAGACAACGATCTTTCTGACCCATGTCTCCTGCCAACTACGGTCCTTCCGACCTCCGTCGCCTGCCAACTATGGTCAGCCAACCCAACAAACATGTCTATATTGATTCCCACTATGTACTGCACTATATATGATGTATATTGGATATATCAAGCCAAGTCCTTCCCCCAAAAGGAGGGCCTCATTTGTAATCAACTGCAGATACTAGTGGATTCATTCAAACTGGGCCAGGCCCCGTGGTTTTTCCCCCTTTCAGGGGTTTTCACGTAAAAACTCTGATGTCTCTTATGAGTATTACACCCTCTCTCTTCCATCTGATTGTGTGTTGGATCTTCATACAATGCTAAAACGTTAATCTTTATATTTATCTACCCCCGCGAATACTCCAGGACGCAACATAACCTTTGGATTACCAAATGATAATCTCATATTTAAAAGACTGGTAAATTTTATGGCCTTTTGATAGAAAGTACATTGGAATTAGCTTGATTTGTCATCTATTAATATTAGGATCTCTTCTATATTTGGAAATACGCATATGATTAAATACAACATTTGAGAAAGGAGTTGCAGTATTAAGCAAGGGCGGAGCCAGAAATTCTTTTAGATTAGCGGAGGGCCCTTGTAGTGATACAAATGTAGGTAGGGATTATATATATTTGATTTAAATATAGCGTAACTTTTAGATTAGCGAAGAGCCCTTGTAGTCCAATGGATGCTCGAGCTCTCAAAAACTCAGAGTTTGAATCCTAAGGAAATCTTTTGCTTTTAAATTAGCATTGTGGGTCTTTATTCCTCTATTTCTGTTAATGGGCCAGTAGATGATTGGAATTTTACATGATTGTGTTGCGGATTTTTATTCCTATATATTTTCTGTTAATGGGATATATATATATATATATATATGTGTGTGTGAGAGAGAGAGAGAGAGAGAGAGAGAGATAGAAATAAATATGATTTTTTTTTTTAAATTCCAACTGAAGAATTCAGCTATAGCGTAGATTGGACTAACAAAAATTGTTTATATTTGAGGAAGACAACTTCGATTAATACCAGCTAATTAAAGACTAGACCTGAAACAGAAATTATTACTGCTGTAGGTTTAAAAGTTCGGAAAGAGAAATCAAGCTAGAACATGTCTATCATTATACTCTACAAAACAGCACAATAACCGAGATCTAATGTAAATTAAAAGAGGAATCACTCTTCGACCTCAAGAGTAATATCCACAAACCTCATCCAGTACCTGATACTGCAACGCCTTTCTCCTTCAACTCTGGAATTTCATAACCGATGTCTTTCTAGACTCTTCCGCAAAAACAATAAGCTAGTCTTATTGCATTGTTCTTAGCCATTTGCCACAATTTCATGTATAGCGTCACTAATTGCTTCGTCTTCAGATCTGACAGCAAGTTTCATGGCAACTTGTTTGGGCCCATCAATCCCGAATGATAATCTAACAAGTACTTTTACATTGCCGATGAATACACCAGACAGCAGACAGGTGTGCGACCTTGCATTGTTAGGGACGACATCAGTTCCTTCACAAGGCTGCATGCCAAGAATGTTGATGACAGCAGTGACGGCCTCAGCCAAGCTTTCCCGCACACCAAGTCCATATTCATCAATACGCTCACAATCTGGACCCATGCTTTCCCTAGCATTTTTAAAGTTTAAGACGGATACCCTCAACATATAGTCTGCCGCAACAACTTCAAGAACTTCAAGCTGATATTCGTCCTCAACACCTTCTTCTTCTGCTTCCCCTGTAGCTGGATCTACCCCTTTAACTATGAATTTCAACAAGTTCGAAAATCTCCCAGTGGCTGGAAGCCCATCTGGCTTCTTAAATGCAACAGATGTCTGCCCCCGTGAATCATAGGGTAATGTTTTTAATGGCTTTGATGTAACTTGTGCAAATTCCTCTGCTTCAGAAGCATCTACAATAACAAGGACATTTTCCAACAGCTGCTCAGGTATTGTATTTGTGCAGTTATATTGGAATACAATATGCCCACGGAAGATGTGTTTAACAACATTAACTGTATACTCAGTTTCAGCTTCTGTCAACTCTACAGGTGCGGAAGACTTAAACAGTTGCCCAAAGCTAGAAAACTCAGGACTAGATGAAAGCAGCTTTTCATATGCATCAACAGGTGAGGTAGGTCCATTGACGGAAACCCCAAAACTAGGAGGCTTTTTGCTTGGAGCTTTTTTCTCAGTAAGTGGCTGCGATTTGACTTCTTTTGGAATGGCAGATAGATTGAAGGGCTCTTCAGAAGGTTCATAGCTTCGCAAACTTGCTTCCAAGTTGACCAGTGGCACATCCAATGCACCAAAGAGGAATTCTTTCACGCCTTTATCAGCAAGCATATTAAGATAAAGTGTTGCACGATCACGAACCTCATCATCACTATCAAATAGGCAACGTCTCAAAAGAACAAATATGCGAGGCTTTAATGATTCAACCATGGAACCAAATTTCGCCAGGGTACTCACAGCAGCAGCTCTTACAGTTGCATTCTCTAGAATCACTCGATTATAAATGTACCGTATATACTCACTTGGGTTTGATGTTTTGTGCCCTTCATTTCCGAGAAAGTGTAGTACCTGAGTTGAAAGATACGTAAATTCACAATCTTCAATAAACTCGCAGAGTTGAAACAGGCCAGTTTCTTTAGCTTCTGGTATATCTCTAATGAGAATGACAATTGAATCAATTATAGCTTTTTTGTACTCAAAACCCCCTTCTTCTCTAAGAATATTGCTTAAGAAGTTCATCAGCGACCGATGCTTCAGAGGAAACTTTAAAGACAGAGATCGTATAGCATCCACAACAACAATTTTGAACTCATCCGCAATGTCTGACATAAAATTTGAAATTTGTTTCATCAAGCGATCTACGCTAGATTCATTACCCGTCTTCAAGAGCATAGTAATAGCAAGAGTAGCAATACTCCTGTTCTGATCAGAGATTAAGCTTTCCATATCTATGTTGCAATTTGTAACAGCCAAAGGATAAGGATGTGTCATCGCCACCTTATTTAGAGTACGAACAGCTGCAAAACGGAGAACTGGTTTGGATGAACTCAAAAATAATTGTAATACAGTAATTGCAGGAGTGAGCTCCCTGCTTGTGACACCACTAAACTCTGTAATTGCTCTTGCAGCTTCAACTATAACCATATCAGATTTATGCTGTAAACAAGCTTCAAGATAATCAGATAAAGGTCGTTCCCCTGTTTGACTATTCATGCTTGAGAGCCGAATCACCTGGCTTGTGTATCTAATCAGAAGGCACTGAGCTAAAGGTGAGCGAACTGATCCTTTCGTCAAGCTGGTAACCAGTTTGCTTACAGCCAATCGATCGCTTTGCCTAATCTGATGAAGCAAAGCCAATGCATGAAACTGTACGAGGGAAGCTCTTGATTGAATTGCTTCCTGAACCTCATTTGTCCACCTTTTCACAATTTCGGGATTTGTCTGAAGCAAGTGGATACCACTAACAAGAGCAGCACTGGCAACAACTGGATTCTTGTCAACAATTGCTTGCTTCAAATACCTCTCAATTTGAGTTAGAAGAGTGCCATCAGTAATTCTACAAAGAACCCTTATTGCATTAGCCCTATACATGTCGTCAGTCTTGCTATTCATGTCCTTCATCAACGAACTAGTGACAATAATAACCTCATCAGCAGAAGGTGAAATTTCTTTAATCATCAGATAAACCATTCTTCTCAAACCAGTATCCTTGGACTGAAACAGTTTTGTCACTGCAAAGAACACTTCCGTTGCTTCGATCTTTGTAAAACTTTCTCCCTGATTTAGTAAGTATAAGAGCTTTGTGATAACCTGAGAGCATCTTCTGGCATCAAGTTGAGGGTCATTGAAAACCCTCGCCTCCTGTAACACTGCACCTTTCTCGATCCCCAGGTAAGGAAAATACTCTTCGTCTTCCCGATCGTCATCCTTCTTCACGAGAGGCTGCGCCATGCTTGAACGTGATGGCAGAGAGGCCCGCGATCTGAATAAAAGAGGAGGAGAGGGCGAGCTGAGCGACTCCTCCCGCACTGCGACTGGGCGAAATGGAGAAGACCTCAAATAAATATGAATTTAAAATTGCGGGAATGTCAAACTTAGGAGTAAATATAGTTAAACATAAATTAACTCCAAAAGAGGTCAAAAATAGGGCGAATTATTAGGTCCGGACACCGGACGATCCGGATCTCTCTCTATTATCTACAGTAAAAATGCATCTAAAGCATAGTCAAAGCGCATGTGCTACAATACCTGTGCTTTGACTGCGCTTTTACTATAAATAGAGAGAGATCCGGATGTATCTCTTCGTCCCGTGTCCGGACATAATAATTCCCCCAAAAATAGAGATCAAAATTTATATGATGCGACTTCAGTCAAACATATATTTAGAACGATAGAGATCAAATATTTTTTTTTTCACAATATAATATAATTAATATAATTTTTTATTGTTAAAATTTTATGCAATTGTAATAAAATTAGTATATATATAAACATGAATAGTTTGTCAACAAGACATGCTATCATTTGAATAATTTCTTAACAAGACATTTTAAATTATATAAAAGGAATCACAAAGATAAATGAAGATCAACTCACAGAAATTTGTTGCACTTGCGTGAGGAAGAAATGTGAAGTGCTAAACTAAGAAGAATGCAATCTTCTGTTCGCTGGAACACAGCACAGGTGAACTATCGGCAAAGGCGTGCAGCCGGTGGTGAGTAGATAGAAAAAATCTCGCAATGGAGGCGAGTGTTGGGGGCTGATGGGTTAATGGATTTGACACTTCGATAAGAGGGAAATGGATGAGGGAGGGGCGCAGTCGAGAGTTCGAGGCAAGGGTCGGGGCTGCTGGATTTGACGAGATAGAGAGGAGTGCTGTGAGCGACAGTGGGAAGAAGACCGGGAATAGGTGCAACGTTCAGCTGGAAGGAGAAAAACGAGAGAGGTTCTGCATTCAGAGAGAAAATTTGACAGAGTTTTTTTTTAGAGGGATGAAGAGAATAACTATTCGAATGCTTAAATGAGTCGTAGTTAAATACGGAGGGATGCCACGAATGCGAATAACGGGCCCAAAACATAAAAATAGAAATAACTATATTTGAGGAATTTTTTGTAACTAAATTTCATTATTTTTCAACCCAAAAAAATTCCATTGCAAGCAACCAAATAACCAAATGAGCCCTATGAAACCGGCTCTACGAATATTAAAATTTAAAATATTAATTTATTAAAATATTAAATTTTCATCAATTAATTATTATTAATATAATTTAATTCATTAATGATATATTCCATTAATTAATATTTAAAATTATTTTTTTTAAATGATTGTTATGATATTATAAGAAAAGTATATATTTTTTAATGGCTATAATTATCATTAATATATTATATTTTATAAATTCGGATAAGAATTTTATTTTATTTATATTATTAAATTTAGAGTGAATTTCGTATAGCTAATATTGTGAAAGTGATTATAAAATTATTGTGAGAATTTTTTTTTTAAAATTTTGTTGTAAAAAGTAACTTCTAACATAAACCTTCTTTTGACAGCAATATGAAAATAGTGAACATATAAAATTTATGATTGTACTTTTAAAGTAGTATGAAAATTATCTCAAACAAATTCTTACTTATTAAAAAAAATAATTTTGCATCACAAAATTTTTAAAAAACAGTAACATAAGCAACGATAGTCAAATGGAACAAAAATGGTACGAGAGCTAACCCAAGCATGCTTTTACGATAGGTTTGGGATAATGTTCTTATTGCTTCGCATTACACAGCAACCACAAATTTTTTTTTATTACTGATTTCTCACTACTTTAAAAAAAAATTATCATTGAATGTTTATTTTAAATATAAATAATTTAAAAAATAACTGGAAATTCTAATAATATTTATGATAATTGAAAATTTAAAATTAAAGAATGATAATCAACATTTTTAAATTAAAAAAAAATCAAGAAAGATTTTGAGGAAAGAAACAATATTTTAAAAAATAAACTAATCTTTATTATACAATGCTAAAAATAAAGCAGCATGAAAATAAATATAAACAAAAATAAAAGATATGAGAAAAGGGCATTGATAAAGTTGATCTAACCTTCCTGCTGCAAATTCTGATTCAAATGCATAAAATTTTACAATGTATGCTCATCAACTTAAAAAAATTATAAGACAATCAACTTTATCACTGCACTTTGTTGTGAATGTAAATATGTAATCACTCACCCTATAAGCTCTACTGTTTTTTTTTTTTTTTCTCCGAGAACTAATCTCACAAAAAAAAAAAAAAACTAAAACGGCCGAAGAAATTATGAATATTCCATATAAAAGAAACAATGAAAAGCATGCACCAATTCATGGTTCCAATATCAAACATTCAAATTACAGCAAAGTGATTCAAAAACAATAAAACAGAGCAGATAAGGTTGCAAAGTTTGGGGTAACAATATTAGCAAAATCCAATAGAATTAAGGCTCAAGCATAACCTAGTAATGGTAAACTTCATGCAAAAAAGCAATCATGACTTGTTTTACATGAAGAGATTGGGCCTGGATGCCTTGAAGGTAGTCTTGAGCTTCCTGGATGGTGGCCTAACCTTCTTGAACACAAGAGGGAACTTGATCTTTGAGTCATGGAATTGCTTGGTACTCTCACGTTTGCAGAGCTTCGAGGGAATGGTTGCAGTCTTGATGATCTGAATGCATGGGAAGCGAACACGATGACGAGAAGCCATCTCATTGTACATATGTTCGACTGCGCCATTTAATGTGGTGTCCCTGTACTCCTTGTACATATTGTGGTAGCCAGTCCTGCTCTGGTAACGGAGCCAGATGCCATAGTTCTTGATCTTGGTTGGATATTTCTCAAATATCTGAAAAAAAGATGGGAGTAAATGTTGTTAGCGTTTGTAAAATCAGAAGTTCTGGAAACAATCATATAAAAGGTTCCTCAAGGATTAGCATATACATTACCGTCTCAATCACAGACCAACAACATATCTGTTTTGAAAACAATCACTAAAAGCAGGCCCTAAAGGGAACATAGAAGTGAAATGACATTTCATCATCAACCTTAACCCATCTATTTGAGAATGCCTCAAAGAATTATAATTTTTCATTTATTTCTGCGGGGCGCTTTCAGAAATGCCAAACCTATAATTGGTAAATTATGTCTGAACAATTTCTAAATCTAATAAATTTTCCTACTAATCCTTCGCGACTATTTTAGTTATCCTAATATTGGTGCACTTTCCACGCGTCGATCTATGCAGGAAAAATATACATATTAACATTTTACAAGAAGTATGTCATCCTGTCAGACTAAACTGAAAAGTAGAAGTTACAATAAGCATTGACCAATATTGAATATATAGGTGAAAAACAATGCTCCTAATGGATATAACTATAGGTATCTGCATATAATTGGCATAACTTTCTGGTGGCAGACTCTGAATTAAGTTGAGCTCTTCCAATATCAAATTTCATCACATAATTACTTGGCCATTGTTGATTCATAGTTTGGTTGAATTTTTGGGCTCCAACCAATTTCCATTGATAGCCATCGATGTGGCCAATGCCTCCTTTAATAGAAATAATATGAGAATCCTCACATACTGCTAGTTCTACTTCTTTGCTTTGGTAGATGATAAGTTGATAACTCCCCTCTCCCTAGCAAAGTGATGGACTTCAACAATTGCGTTTTCAGGTTGTCCTTTTGGACCTTTCCAACTTGGGGGTTTCTTTCTATTGGTTTAACAATCAGCTTAACTCTCCCATTAGATTTAACATTTATGGGACTTTATCTAATGCAAGCTGGTTTGAGATGTTCCATGATTCTTACTATAATAACATGCCTACTCTATCCGACCACTACTCTAACTGTTACTCTGATAACTTCATTCCTACGAGGAATAAGGTTATTCATAAAGTTTCGACCAATTATTTTAGCTTCATGGACTTCACCTATCTAATAGTTGGATAATTTATGTTGTGGTATTCCCATCGAGTTCATTAAGCCTATTAAAAATTCTACTATTGATGTCCCATTCTCTATTAATATCAATGATGAGCTACAAGATTACTTTAACTCAAAAAATGGTATGAGACAGACTGCCCCTGATCTCCTTCATAATTACATATATGTTATCCAACTTACTAATGAACGCTGATGTAGAAAATATTTCAAGCTTACTATTTGAAAAGACATTTCCATCAATCCTATCTATAAAGATGATTTGCTAGTTTTTGGCAAAGCCAAAACTAAGCCATTGGATACCCTTTGTAAAATATAAATTGTTAGAGCAATTTTATATTAGTAATAAGCAATGGCAAAGTCAATCCATAACTCTTTTTATATAAGTGAGATCCTTAACATCAAATGCACTACTCTCCCCCTTTAAATTATAAATAGATTGCACTCTTCTGCTTGACATGATAGGTCACTGGCTCTTTGGTTGAAAGCAAAAACTATTACCATATGCAGGAAAGCTCCAATTTATCAAATCTTTCATTTGAAATCATTTAGTTTGCTAGTTTAGATATTTAATCATTCCTAAATATGCCATGACATATCTTGAGCTCTTAGAATACCTTATATGGTTCCATTTGGATCAAGTAAAATGGTAAAATCTCTTCTTTTTTTTAAAGGAGCTTAAAAACGTTGCCTCCCAAATGTGTAGTAAACTTACACATAAGAATGACTCTTATAAGTTATTGTCTTCATATCATTGACAATTAGATAAACATATACTGTTTTGAAAACTAGGGGATCTGGAATATACACATTCTTCAACTTACCTTTAGATGCTATTGTTGATGCCAATATCTTGGATGGAAATATGATACTTCCCAATCCCTCACAAAATTCTAAAACCAATTGCCTTAATGTTATTAGCAACATTATCAATTCTCAGAAAGATGATGTGATCCTCTGACATGAAAACAAGAACTTTGCATTACGTGCTCGAAAGAAAGCTATCTATTTGAATATCCAATGTATTAATTGGAGTATTGGACAAATTTTGTTTGGCGCAGAGGGTTTGTTTTGGGTTACTAAATTTACACATGGATGGCAAGCTTGAATGCTCTTCAAATGATTGATGTGATGGCTATATGAGGATATATATCAACAACTCATGTGGCTTATCAAGAATGACAATTGCAGTGGCCAAATCTTTCTTTTATGAAGCCTACATGATACAAATTTTAGGGCATGTTAATTTTCCACAATGATAAATGCTTCAAGAAATTATATCTACTAACTAATATGATTCTCTTAAATAACCTTTGTATGGAGAGAAATAATTGTATTAATACTTTGTATGCTTGAGAATTTATTGTTAAAGATCAAACACTATGTGAACCTCAAACATAAAGCAAATAAGCAATCCAGCTTGGTTGCCTAAGATAAATGCATACCTGGTGAATTGGATAGCTATTAGTTGCTTTTATTTTATTCCTTTTCACAGTCTACTATCAACAATTTCTAGTTTATTGTTGGTTCAGTTCTCTTTTTGTTTTTTAGCTCCCAGGCCTCTATATTTCATGTTCTTTGTGTGTTTGCCTTTAAAATTCTTCCATCTTTGGTTTTTCTATCGGTTATATGATTTTTATATTTGCACTTATGGCAGACAACATTTATTGGTAGATTTTTTGTTCTTATATGAGATGATCACGGGAACTACTATTTCCCTTAACATATCTAAATGTTGTTGAGAATACGTCATGCAAGCATTTTGTTATCAGTCAATGTGGCGATTATTTTGACTATTTATGAATGGATTTTGGACTTTTGGGCGGCTTGGATGTTAACAATGATGACAAGCATTCCAATGTTCTCCATCCTACTCCCCTACCTAAATAGGGTTTCTTTTTTTCATAAGTTCGATTGAAGCAACCTAGCCTTCAAGGTTTAGTCATGAGCCAAGGAATTTGATTCTTAGCTCCAATTTATTTAGAATAAATACTCATACCTCAACAAGGTCCTTTACATCATTATTTGGTCCATGTTTTCGGCTATTACTTGATCTCTTTGAATATCGTCTAACCATAGCATAGCTAGGTATTTCTTATACGTTCTAATATGATAAATTTACTGAGCTATGGCTCTCTTACTACTCCCAAGAAAAGATATTTGCACCAGTCAACATTTATAAAAAAAACTATCAAAGTTGGCTCATTTATGTAAGAGAACACTGAAAATTTTTTAGATCATAATAGGCCCACACTAGCTGTCATATATAGATAAAGCCATAAAGCCAAGAAAGCATTGAATAGAATTTTTCAAATGATAAATAAAATGCAGATAATAGAAAAATGACAAAAAATAGTAAGTGTTGGATGTGAATTATCTTACTAGCCTGTTTTCTCTCAATGTAGAACAACTACTAGAATATTTTCAGTTGAACCAACAACTAAAACAAATTGAGAAACCCAATCATAACTGGTTAACCCCAACTCAGTCAAGTCATCAAAAGCAAAAAATCAAACTGCTAAAAAATAATAAAACAAATAGTACATGGGTAAAAACCAATATCATTTGTAAGACAACATTAAACATATGCTTAGTTCATCTTATAATTCAAAGCATCAGTGAAAAATCTAGCAAAATGTATCAATACAGCAATAACAAGCAAAATAAGTTAATTGCTAGTATGAATAAAAGTAGTATTTCAATGCCACAATTAACCTGAAGACATTAGACAAGAACGAACCTCGTTAATAGCAAGGACTTGGCCGTTACTTTTCTTCACCTTCTTCAGTTTTCTCAGGAAGTACCTATTACAGTGATGGACAAGAACAAGATCAATACAAAAATTATTAAATGTAGACAAAAGTTTAAAAAGACAAGGCGGGTCTTCCTACCAGAACTTGGATTTTGCCCGGACTTCATTAGTAGCCCACAGCTTCATGCGATAAATCTTTGGATGCTCATCACTTGGGGTTGGAAGGGCACGACCAACCACTTGGTACTGATGAAACTGTCGAAATCAAGAGCAAAAAGATAAATTTCTAATCCAAAAATCAGCATGCACCGCAAAAAAAATTATTGACGAACAGACAGATTAAACTCTTTTAGGGCAGGAAGCGACGAAGGAAAGGGTGATTGCTACTAATTTACTCGAGCTTACCCTGAAAACGGCCATCGGT
The DNA here is from genome assembly GCA_019925795.1 of Dendrobium chrysotoxum. NCBI lineage: Eukaryota > Viridiplantae > Streptophyta > Magnoliopsida > Asparagales > Orchidaceae > Dendrobium > Dendrobium chrysotoxum. The sequence goes on from CM034305.1 coordinate 8,846,791, forward strand.
CCTCCGAGATTCGTAGATCGAAGCACACACAGCACGCGCAGCCGAAATGGCGACGAGAAAAAGAGACGAAGCGAAAAGCAAACCCTAGAAGGCCTAATTAATATAAGGAGGATTTACCTGCATGCCACCTCATAACAGTTATATTATATATTTAACATTTAAAGTATCAGTAATGAGTAATAAAATAATATAATAATCGTAAATTCATACAATAATACAAATAATATTATAAAAATATATATTTCAGTAGTCATATTAAACAAGTAAGAAGTACTGACTATCACTGTGTTTTTCTATATTGTATCAGTATCAGTAAATCGTTGGCTTAGTAAATAGAGTTGTCATTCTTTGCTCGTCGGCACAGTAATCTTCTCTTTATAACTCTCAATCAGTATCACGTGAATCAGTAGAGGATAATATCAAACCACAATATTTAAAGGAAAGTTCATCGGCCCACCATCCTGTACAGGTCAATCAGTCTCCAACCAACGGGTCAACTAGTCTTTATTTGTCTTTTACACAATAATAATATCACAGTACTATAACAGTAATTTAATTTCTACCATTCAAACATAAATTTAACATAAAAAATATCACTCCGTCTCTATAAAGCTGACGACGTTAATCCCTTCCCGCTGAAATTCCCTCTTCCCGCGTGCTTTCTCACTCGCGGCCAACTTTCAGTGTGCTTTCGCGTGCTTTCTCTCTCCGGTCCGACTTCCAGCATGCATTATGTATGTATTTCTAATGTTATGGTGTATTTTGTATTATTTCCAGCATCCGACTTTTCACTAAATTTAGATTTATGTTATTCTTTATTTAATTAGCATTCTGTATTTAATTAACTGACATCCTTAAATCTTTATTCAATTAGCATTCTATAGGTTCATTCTAAAATCCTTAATTATGTTGCCATACTGTTTCTTATGATTAATTAAGATTTAACATATGTCATACCAAACAGTTTTCAAAATTTAACACCCTCAGGCTTTATTAAATCTCATTAAAGTTAAATCCTACTTGTTGCCAAACAACCTATGAGGCTTTATTTGGAAGAGCTTTCTAAGTATATATAATTGAAAGAAATTTTTTACTACTATTTTAATTTAGAAATATTAAAATAAAATTGTGGCTTAGATTTCCTTCCGAACATTTTTTGTTACTGTTTTCTACAACAATTTTTTAGTTAGTTGAAAGCAGTAAAAAAGTATTTTTTTCAAATTTTATCAAATGATGCTTCTAAGGACAATCATATACTACAATATGTATGCTTATGGCGAGAGCTTTTTAATGGACAATATCCCCATCCAACCAATCTATCATAGTTTTTAATACACATATTCATGTATGTGAGGGGGAAATTTTTAACCAATTTATGCCCCATATGTACATTAATTTGGAAGATTTTTATGTCTTTAAATCATTAAGTGTGTGTTCATATTTCTCACATCTATTTTGTATAAATTTTGATTTTGATGTTCAAATTTGGCGAACTTGACATTTATTCATATTAGATTTTTAAGGATGGTGACAAATAAATTTAAGATCCGTTCAATTTTAATTATTCACATATACTAATTCATAGTATTTTGTAAAGGCGAATTTTTAAGAAGCAGCAGCAAATATCCTGAATTTAGCATTAGAAGCGTAATCAGCTAAAAATTTAAGAAGCAGCAAACCAGCCAAAGAGTTAGGCGTATTCATCAAAACGCTAAACCAAATGGCGTAGTAACGGAATGCGCCAGAATGATACGCGCATTCCGAAGAATGCGCCAAAGTATTAGGCGCATTCTTAAGAATGCGCCAGATTGATCGGCGCATTCTTAAGAATGCGCCAGATTGATACGCGCATTTCAAAGAATGCGCCAAAATAGTCGGCGCATTCTTAAGAATGCGCCAGATTGAATTCAACAGTAGCTTAATTCAAATTTTATATTTATTCAACTGAATTCAACAATAGCTCTAAAAAAATTTTTTTGCTTTGTTTTCCGTTCCTTCAGCACTAATATGATGTAATTTTGCTTTGTTTTCCGTTCCTTCAGCACTTAATTATTTGCGGGTAATTTATTAAAAGGATCAGATTTTAAAACTAATTTATGAAAAGGATCATGATTAAAAAAAAATTTAAAAAGGATCAAAAACGCAAAGAGGGGCCACGCTTTAACAGAAAACGTGGTTACTATTCACATTTTAATTGAAAACGTGAATAGTAACCACGTTTTCTTTGTAAAATGCAATTGAACATTGCGTTTTCTTCATTTTTTCATGTTCTTGCGTTATTTCAAATCGGTAGGAATTAAATTGAATTAAAAAAAAATTTATGTATTGTTTGTAAACTGTTAGGCATTAATTTGAAATAAAAAAAAATATCTTATGTATTGTTTGTATTTAATATTTCATAGTAATAATAATATTCATATTTAAATATAAAAAATAATTTTCATATTTATAAGTTATTTTTAATATTTAAATAAAATAATTTAAAAGTTTTGGTTAACATTTATTATAATTTATACTAATATTCATATTAAAAGAAATATAATTTTTAATGAGCAAGGTTAACATTTATTATAATTTATACTAATATAGTTCCTTCGGGGTGATTTTCAATAACTTCAATATTAAAAGAAATATAATTTTTAATAAACATCGTTAATTTATTTGCTCGTAATTATTACTAAATTAGTATAATCTCCTTTTAAAATTTGAGACAGAACTAGTGAAATGCTTTCCTGAAATGTAACAATTTCGAAATAAATATTTATAAGATAAGAAGCAGCATTACCATATATAACAGTACATAGCCTTGTCGTACATTAAAATTATGTCATATATTCCTAAGTACATATCGTACACGAGCTTGGAGTTGTGTTTGTGTTGGACAACATGTGAACTCTAACTCAAATTCGTGTTGAAGCCGCTTCCAATCTTGTCCATCTAAAAAATCTTTTTTCTTTCCATGTTCAGAACATTTCATTAGCATTTTATGGTAATCGAAGAGCCATTGATCATGTTTAGGGGACCAATAATGATATAAAATACAGTGATCTATGTCTAGCATCGACCTTCCTATCCCTGGCTCAACAGTACCTTCTTTGTCACGACCAAGTTCTCGAATACGGCCCTTTAAAAAATTTATTGATACGAGGTGCATCCCCATGTCATAAAATCTATCTTGTACCAATTTCCAACCAACGCCGTGAAGTTCAATGCCTGACCTATATTCCCTTATTCATCATGTTCATGCCACAAGACGCAATCCTCGTCTTCCCCCCAAGTATGCATAACACATCTGAAAATTTCATTCGAAGCTGCCTTTGCTTCTAGGGTCTCATCAGTATAGTAAGCCAAACTTTCATGTAAGCGGCTACTTCCTTCTTCAAAAAGTTGCTGCGTCGTTACGCCTCCTGTTTTATTTATGAAATAAGGGTACATTTTTACTAATGCAGTTGAAGTGGTATCTTTTATGAAGCTCCAAAGTACTTGTTCCCTAGCCACTGTTTTCCCATATAGCATGCAGATAAAGATGATGTTAGATGTTTAAAAGATGGTTACGTCATAAGACATTTGTAATGTTCATTAAATGGTTGCCTTTATACATCAATAAGTTGAAACTCCTTCAAATAATTTCTTATATATTAATGTACGACCTCTTTATATATATATAATATTAAAATTTAAGCCCAAAAATTTATAGTTACTTTTGTAACTCATAAGCAGTACTCGAACATCAACTAGAAATAATAATTGAGAAATAATAAAACATAAAAGAATGTACTAATGATTAAGACACTAACTTCAACGATAATTATCATAAAAAGGATTTACATTACATTAAAGTAAATCAGAAGAAGGAGGACATGCAGGAGTTCTACAACCTTAATAACTTTAGTGATTATTTAGCACAATACATGTGCGAGCTTGGAGTTGGGTTTGGGTTGGGCAGCAGCCGAATCTCTGTTGGAACCACTGCTGGACACATTGCCAATCCGACGCTTCAAGAAACTCCTTCCGCTTTTCTCCTGGCCAATAAATCAGATTCTCGTACGTCTTAACAAGGAATGCACTGCCACAGAATCCCAATTTTTGTAGAGAATACAGTGACGTACGTCGGCAGTTGGGTTTTGAACAATCACCTCAACCGACCCATCTCGAAGCCTTCTTGTTTCAGAATGTCTAGTCTTCAAAAAGTTTATCGGTGCTATGTGTCCTACCTTTCTCATACCCTTGCTTTGCACATATTGCCAACCGTCTATGTTTAAACCGTCTTCATCCCTATAAGAGCGGATCGTCATAGCTATGCTGTGTCTATCCCATAATATGGTGTCTTCCATGTTGGACCACGAATGCACACAGCAACGATAAAGCTCATTCATTCTTGCCTTCGCCTCTAAAGCATCATCAGGGGAAAATGCTAAACATTCTTGTAGCCTAGTACTGCCCTCCATAATCATATTCTTGAAAGGGATTTTATCTCTCCGATGCATCGCAGAATAATATAAAATGAGCAAAGGGAAATCAATATATGAACTTCAGAACGGAAGGAACGACCTGCATACACCAATTTATAAGATAATATATATTCATCAGTTTTGTTCATCAATTACGACATACTACAGTAGTAAGAACTAGCGCGGTGCATTTTTACACCAAATTTATTATGTTTTTAGAAATTAGAATATTGTAATTTTTAAAATAAAATTTAAAAGTAATAATTTATTGAAAGCATATAAACATAGTGGTACTAAATTATAAACATAATTTAACTTAATTTATATTTCTTAAGTGGTACTAAGTTAATTTACATATTAATATAAAATATCAATTCTAAATTTGTAAATGCACATCATTAGACCACTTGCATCATGAAGCATATATTGCATAATGTAACACGAAAATATTAAGAAAACATAAATTAACAATATGAAACACAATATTTATCGCGTACATAATGACATAAACATCACCAAAAAAAATACATCTAACGATGCCGGGGTAATGCCCCACTCCCTGGAGTATATCTATTAGGGGCCTTTCGTCGCCTCCTTTGAAGTTGTTGCTCCTCTAACACGTCCTCCTCTTGCTGATCAACTTGGCCTGGCTGCTGTGATACTTGTAGTCCTTGTTGTGATGGATACATCCCCATTAACATTATGTCCTGCTGCGTGGGGGATGATGGCAAGCCAACTGATGACATCCACTCAGGAATCGCCATTGGAAATAATGAATATGTTGTGGGTTGTTGAGATTGTGTACCGTAATGCACATCTCCTGGCTCACCTGACTGTCCACCATATGGGCTCCAATGTGTAGAGGAAGGACCGGCACCAGTGAGGTCATAACCAATGGACGGAGTGTACATAGAATGCCTAGGCGGATCACTCTCAACAGGCTGTTGGTGACTGCTACCTATCGAACGGGATGGAGCACCAGAGGTTGATCGTCTAGCACTGTGAGCTCTTTGAGAATCTGTTCCACGTTTCCTCGTTTGTGTTGCCTCTTCTGTAGATGTGTCAAAGGTGGTGTAGTCAATAAAAATTGATCGCTGTACTCTGGCAGAAAGTTCAGCGACTTGGTCAACAGCTAACTGCAAAGAACTAGCATTCTGTCCTCCCCCCCAGCAAGCGGCTCAAGTATCGCAGAAGACCGTATGTAGTAGTCGGCCTATAGTGGAATGAGGGAGTCATTAGCAATATCATAATACATTAAAAACTATCATAATTCAACATACGTACCACTAATCTTTCTCCTGGTGATCTTGGGAAGAAAGTCTCTGGAGGCTCAGTTTGTGGCTGTAGAAGGTAGATCGAAGCCCAAGATCTATACCACCTAAGGTAAGAACCTAACTGTCGATTACCATTTCCTTCTTGTGGAGTAATTGGAACCACATATGCCCCCCTATCCTCCCATATCTGCAGGTAGTCACGATATTGTACGGTCCAGTCCATATCTGCTCTACCACGACCATCTATGCGACGAAAACTTTGATCCATCGGGTCAATATCGATGGACTGTACTCATGCAAACTGTCTCATAACACGATCCGGGAGGTGCCACTCCGCACGTTTCTAACTAATAAGTGGTACCCTTGCCCTCCAAATCTCCCAACCATCCTTACATTGTATGGGCAGAGAATCCAGAAGTTGTTGTGTATATGGAGTCATTGAAACCTAAAATTTTAAGCAATAGAATGATCAATAATATCTTAAATTTATTGTAGATTTTTAAAATAAATCTTATTTGTCAAACCTGACTCATCCGCAGACCATCAAATTCATCCCGATAGGTTAATGTGTTTCCAGATGGAAGCTCACGTATCCTATCTTCAGCCCACCTGCTCAATTTTTAAGTGAGTTGTTATTAACATATATTTCGAATTAAAATAAATATTAAACGCTCACCTGCAACCCAATGGTCGCCCAGCCAAGTCAAAATTTTGAGGGACTCGTAGTGTAGGCCTTCCAATGTAAAATCTCTCCCAAGACCATACCTGCAACAGTGCTACACAACCAGCGATATATGTCCTCGTCGGTCTAGTCGCATAGCACAACTCTCTGTAAAGATGTGCGAGAACCGCACCACCTATGGACATCCTGCTAAATGTATCCATATCTGTAAGCAAAGGTAACCACTGTAACGAGACATGACTCCTTGATGTATCTGGTATGAGGAAGCAACTAATCATGAATAGGATGTATGCCCGAATATGTTGAAGGAAAATCTCAGGGGCCAAGTCATCGTATGAGTCTCTGTAGAATGTCTATCTGAGCCAGCGAAGTGGAAGCATGGAGTCTACCTGTGCTGAACCCATTCTAAACGTCGCATTGTCATCCTCATCACCAGGAGCGTGGTATACGGTGTCCCTGGTAGGATGTGAACCAAGTAGCGCATCACAGCAATTTGGCCAGGTTGTCCATATGCGTCCTGCACCAACAATATTGGGCCCCACGATAGCGGGTCCATCAACTCTAAGGCCTAACAACACCTGGACATCCTGCAATGTTATGGTCATCTCGCCAATAGTAAAATGAAAAGTGTTTGTCAATGGGCACCATCTCTCAACCAGTGATGTGATTAAATTATGATCCAGGCGAATGAACTGTAAATGCCTTAGGTTGTGCAAGCCGAGGTTGATCAAGACGTATAACATATGGGGGCATTCAACTGGCCATTCCCTAGCCATGCGAAGATGAGTAGCAGCAACCAAAGGGGATGCCTACCAAATAAAATTCTGTCATTATTAGAAGAGTAACATAATATAATAATTATAACATAATATAATAATTATTTATACCTGATGTACATCGTGAGCCCGGTGTGATGCCCCAAGCGATGCAATGCTATTCTGCACAACTGTTCTTTCTATAGCATTGTGATGAGTGCTACGTCTGCCAGAACGAGGTCGTCTAGATCTGTCGGTCATATCTGTACCAATCATATAGGTTAATTTAAAATATTTATATTTCAGAACCATTAATATGCATGTATTATTTAATTAGAATTTTTTTTGTTATGTATTACCTCGATGATGCAAGATTATTTGGACATGTAGGTCTATTGTGACCTTTTCTTTTGCAATATCCACAAGTTCTGTTTAATGTTGATGGCGTCTCATCCATAGTATTACGGAATCTGGTTGATCTCGGTCTACCGACACGCCTTCTAAATGCCGGTGCAATCAAAGGAATTATTCCTTGTTGCTCGTTAAAGTTTGGCCAAACATCTTTGGGGGGCAGAACATGGAATAATCCAGAGTAGGTTTCCTTATATGAGTTAACTGTGAAGAATTTTGATACAAATACATTATGATTCCATCGCCTATATCCTGCAACTGCTAGCACATGAACGCATGGCACATGATATAACTGTGGTTTCATGCATGTGCAAGTGCAAGTATCTGATGTAAGGACCTCAACTTTATGTGGTCGACACGATGTATCCACAACTTCAAATTCTCTTCTATTTATTGTCACAGGTTGAGGGCATCTACGAGCTTCACGCTGTGCTCGTTGTAACATAATCATTGTACGGGGAACAAATTCTGACTCGTTCACCTCTAACCACTTCTCAGCGTCTGTGGATCGCTTCAAGAATAATGAAACGATGTTATAGTATATGGCCATAATTAGACCTTGTATTGGAAGGCCACGAGCACGCTTTAAAACTCCGTTAAAACATTCTGAGGCATTGGTTGTCATAACGCTATATCGACATCCATTGTCGTACAACAACGACCACTTACTCACATCACGTTGTATCAACCAATCGTATGCTTCTTGCTTAGCAGTTCTTATGTGGTTCATCATACGGTTAAAGTATGAGACGTCCTCAGTAATTCCAGCTAAGTACATATTATTGATCAGGCTCTCACTATCGGGAATGGCTAAACGACGTATAAATTTTTTAAAGTTCTCCCGTAAGTGGCGAAGACAATGTCTATGAACTGCATTAGGGAAAATTTCTCGGCAACCTCTTACTAGACCTGGATGCTTATCAGAAATTATGCACAGAGTAGAACGCTCATTAAGTGTTCCGAGTAAATCATGTAGGTTTTGAAGGAACCAAACCCATGAATTGTTACTCTCTGATTCAACAACTGCGAAAGCCAAAGGAAAAAGTCCACCATTGCCATCAATTCCTACAGCAGCAAGAAGGGTCCCACGATACTTTCCAAGAAGGAAAGTTCCATCAAGGCTCAGGACTGGCCGACACTGTTGCCATCCAGAAATGGATGGACCGAAAGCCCAGAATATAGACTTGAAGCGTGAACCTCCAACCAGTTGAACATTGTAGATACTACCTGGTTGAGAAAGACGTATTCCTTCCATGAAGCGTAGTATAGAGCGGTAAGATTCCTCGTAGCTACCAAATATAGCTTCGATAGCTTTTCTACGAGCGTCCCACGCCTTCATGTAGGTAATCTTCATTTCAAACTTCGACTCCATTCTACCAATTATCTCCTTCGGTTTCAAATCTAGTTGTTGTCGTATGATTGGCATGATGTGCCTACATATGAACTTAGATGTGCAATTTTGATGACCAGCAGCTAATATAGGTTGGGTGCAGGTATGTGGAGGACCGAAAGTTCCTACTTTCCATAAACCACCTAGTCTTTTACTTCGTGCTGCATGTAATCTCCACAAGCATGACCTATGCGGATTGTTATGTTGGCTACATATAATAGTGAGACGACTCTTGTTAGAAGTTGAATTAACGTACTGAACATTGTGTGTTATTGACCATCCATTAATTGCAGCCTGTAGGTCTTCCTTACTATGAAATATTTGACCTTCATACAGTTCGGATGGAATATTTGATTCTGTTGAGCTAACTATGTTAACGGATGGAGCATCAAATTGTTCATCACCATCCCATTGTTGGGTTGTTTGAACGGTTTCTATGAATTCATTATTTGCAACCATTGTTTCAATTCCATCTAAGTTTTTTCTTGCATGGCTTTGAATGAATTCATCGCCATTACTTTCCTCGTTATTATAATTTCTCATATATTCATCTGTTTCATAGTCAGGTTGACTACCATCCGGTAATGAATCAGTACTACCGCTATCCATAGTTCTGTATGAATCAACGTCATCGTTATCCATATTAAACCCCTCTGGCATAAAATTATGATTTTGGAAAGTCTGATGCAAATTCGGCCGTTCACTCATGCTAGGACGTGAATTCAACGGTTGTTGCACATATTTCGGTCGCTCCGACAAACTAAGGCGGCCATGAAAGTCATATTGCACATCACTCGAGCTTGCTCTTCTAGCTTCCCGTATGTTAACAGGGGTTATGCTGGGCCTATGTTATATAAAAAATTATTTAGGTGTGTGAATTAATTACAATGAAGCAACACAATATAGGGTTGTTAATACTCACACTTGCACTTCGGTAGATGGACCGGCAACATCGGTATAATTTAATTCTTCAACTTCCACGTACACTACGACAGTATGACTTCTAGCTTCTAGGAACATGAACTCACATATCTCATCATCCGTGACATGTGTCGCGCAATACCCACCATTATCACGGAAGCGACATGTTAGGTTAACATTGTTTGTTGTTGAATTTATCCTAAGTGCACGCATAATGCGTTGTTTCAACATCGCAAGCGATATGTTCTCTTCAACGAGGAGTGGCCGATTGCTTTCACCAATATAAGTGGGTGTGAACTCGTCCGCAATACGCAACACTCCCCCATAATATAACAGTAATCGTGACATGCTATCATACATATATGAAACTAATTATTACAACAATAGATTACAATTATTATATTCATCATATTGATTCTAAATTTACCATAGTTTATAAGATTTCATTTAACTTTTTTTAATAGAGTACATTATAATCAATATTTTTCAGTTATTCAAATTATCTCTAATTGTTTGATCTAATTATAATTAAAGTATATAATTAATTGAATTTAAAGTTTTTGAAAGTTAACATAAATTAACATTAATAGTTTGTATTTATATCTCATTGTCGGGTTGTTTGAACGGTTTAATCTAATTAGTTTTAAAGTATATAATTAATTGGATTTATAATTAAATGAAAGTTAACATAAGGTAACATTAATAGTTTGTATTTATATCCTAAATAATGACATATTTTAAAATTAGATTTATCATAATTGAATGGATTTAATGTGGATTGATTAGTTTGTATTTATGTCCTAAATAACCACTAATTTTATTTCTATTTATTTTAGTTGTCCTTTAATCTAAAATGAAAATTAACATTAATCGTAATATATCATTCATTAATAAATAGTTTTATAATACAAATATTAGTTAAATATACCTTTTAATAATTTTAATGCATTATATTTAATTAATTTATCAAATATGAACAATAATAAACAAGAGATTTAAAGAAAATTTTTTGTTCAATTATATTTAATATTTTTGGTAAATTAATTCACAAAAGATTTAATAATTTTCTATTGATATAAATATTTCTTCATTACACTTTCATTAATATTAATACAATTTAATATAGTAAATTAAATTTAACGTATAACAGAAATTAAATAATAAGCATTTAGTCTTTTAACATTTTAATTAGATATTTATCATAATGTATATAACTGATTAAAATTTAAATATCAAATACAACTTCTTCATGATTGAATTATATATAATTATTTATTTTTGGATAACATTATATATTATTTCTAAACTAATATAACATAATTAAAAATAACCTGTCACATATACATGACTAAAACCTTAGTTAATAAAACACATTTTTTATCTAATAGTTTAGTCTTATTATTTATAAAGTATATAATTAATAAAATTTTATAATATATGAACATTATTAAATTTTAAAAGCAGAGCTTTAACATAATTTATTAGATTCAATGTGTACTGATTAGTTAATATTTTAACTTGTTTATTACATAATAATCAAAATTCATAAACAAAATAAAAAGTTATTTAATAAGACTAATTATTTTTGATATACATATTTTCCAACTAATATATCATAATTAAAAAAACAGAAAACATAAAATTTGGTGGAAAATTACTTTACCCTTTTCTTAATGTATTATTTTGATGTTATTTAGGATTTATAAAACTATAGGTTATAATTTAACCTTCATAAATTTAAAATTTTATTTTCATTTTATTTTCAAATCTTTTTGCATGCATTTAGATAAGAGTTCTAAAATTTAAAACTTAGGTTTATCATAATTGAAGGGATTTAATGTAGACTGATTAGTTTGTATTTCTTTCCAAAATAATCACTAATTTTATTTCTATTTATTTTAGTTGTCCTTTAATCTAAAATGTAAGTTAACATTAATCTTAATATATCATTCATTAATAAAAATTTTTATATTACAAAATTTACTTAACTATACTTCTCAATATTATTAATGCATTATAAGACAATATATTTAATATTAAGAAAAGTGCATTTTGTAATATATATATATATATATATATATATATATATATAATTATTAAAAAAATTCCATAATTTCATAAACATAAATTGATAAAAAATTGACAAGTTATTAATCAAAAAAAAATTAGTACTATTTAATATTATATTCTTATTTAACTTTATAATTTTAAATATATTTTTTCAAAATATTAAATGTTCTTTGTAAAATATGACAGAACTATATTTTTGTTTGTTCAAACATTAATACACAAGAGATTTAATGAAAATTGTTTGTTCAATAATATTTCATATTTTCGTAAATTAATATTACCATAACTTATCTATTTCTATTTCAACTTATAGGATAATTTGAGATATAATGTTAGAGATCTAATGATAGAGAAAAAATTTTAGATTAATATTGTATATAAGGAATTTATGTTAGTTTATTTTTAAAATAAATTTTGATAAATTTAAACACTCATAGGATATCTTCGTATAATTATTTATTCCTTTCTTGTGCTTTTTCATAGATTTTAAAAAATTAATGTAATCAAAATATGCGTTTTTCCTAGCAAAATAGTTGAGTTGCAATACCCGCAGTACTATTCAACATTGCAGTTAACATTACCCATAAAAAATGAGACCTTTTGCTCTTAAAAATTTATGATCTACTAATTTTTCTTGCATTTCTGTTTTGCTATATGATAATAAAAGAACAGTTGATATTACTAGCAAAATAATTTATATATAAATCTACATTGCAATCAACTCTTCTTTCACAATTTCTAACAAGCAAAAATAAATTACAACATAATTGCTTCAAAGAATTCAGGATATAATTGTTCTTTTTTAATACGCACTACAAATACAAAAAAATATATTCATATGTAAATAACATTATATGCTTATAAATAAATAATAACTTTGCAATCATGTGTCACTAAATGATGAGATTTTGCCTTCGTAACCTAAAAACAATACCATTTAAAATTTACTAATCACATAAACATACTTTGTAAGAACCAGCATAATTTATCTTCTAAGTACAACAAAAATCAAAACAACAGATGTGAATATAAACGAAAATATAAAAAATAACTATCAAAACTTCTATCACATAGTTTCACTAATCATATAAACTAACAAAATTAATAGCTTTCAAACCAAAACAAAAAAAAAAAAAATTAACAACTGCCTAACCTTCTATCCCGAGAGCTCTTCAAATGTGAGATTTCTATGATACATTGGGGGCTATTTATAAGCCAAAAATCTGCCTCCGCTTGCATTTTTTTTCGCACGCCAAGCGTAAATCGTGGATCTGGTTCCCGCACCGCGCGTATTTCGCGGATCTGGTCCCCGCTGCGGACAAAAAACGAAGAATGCGCCGATCTATCTGGCGCATTCTTAAGAATGCGCCGATCAATCTGGCACATTCTTAAGAATGCGCCTAATACTTTGGCGCATTCTTCGGAATGCGCGTATCATTCTGGCGCATTCCGTTACTATGCCATTTGGTTTAGCGTTTTGATGAATACGCCTAACTCTTTGGCTGGTTTGCTGCTTCTTAAATTTTTAGCTGATTACGCTTCTAATGCTAAATTCAGGATATTTGCTGCTGCTTCTTAAAAATTCGCCTTTTGTAAAAAAGGGAAAAAATCAATGATTATATAGCATCCATAAGAACAAGCAACAATAAGAGGAGAGAAAGAGAAAAAGAGAGAATAGGGGTGTGATCCAACAAAACATAGCAATGAATTTTTTCTACTAGGTTATTTGATCTCTATGCAAGCCATGGATGTAGGTGGAAGAGTGGATATCATTAAATCATATAAATTAATATATTATACTTATAAATGATGTCCTCTTATCTTAATTTTATTATTTGCTCAAAGTTTTTTAGCTATGGAGTTTAAATTCCATTAATCCTTTTTAATAAGATTTAGTTTTGATTTTGAAGATTGTTGGCTATTGAAATCAAGACTCATTCACATAAACTTTCTATGATTTGTTGGTACAAATCTCCATAAATATTTTACACTTAGTGAACACATATTTGGGACAATTTTGAGTGCAATGCACTTGAAATGTGGGGTTTTTTAGTTTTGCATTGTTTTGTTAGAAGTAAAGTAAATTAGATTTTTTTTAGGAGATTGAAACTCACCTAATAAGCTATTTTTAGTGTATTCAAAATTAGTCAAAGTAGGGTGTATTTGGAGTACACCGCATCATGAAGCGCTTCATTCATATCAACCCCCACCACTGCCTTCGATTACTCACCACAACCCGGCTCCCTACTATGCCTAGAACACTCCTATCGTTACCTCACATTTGCCTCAGCCATCGCCTATCAGTCCTCAACATACTCGTCAACTTGAGCGCCTTGACACAAGAAGTTATTAAAAAGGCTAGAATTTTGATTCACTTCACGAGCATCTAAACATTAGAAAGTAATAATCCTCTGACTGATTCACCCAACCTCATGCACTAACATATAAAAAAAAGGATTCACTTTAAAGCAATCAAAACATTATATTTAGAATGCATATGAATTTTAAAAATTACAACAATTATCTCATAATATTTATAAAAATAACAGAAATCAGTACTTATTTGTCATGGAGAAAAACAAGGAGAAGGGAAATGGTTTAATTGGAGAAAAATAAATTGCTTAAATTTCTTCTACTAAAGGAATTAAGGAAGAGTTGCCTGCTTCACGTCTATAGACTTCTAGCCCGCGTTTCATCTCTTCTTCCAAAAAAGCAAGGGGCGGGCTGATGGCGCTGTTGATGGCTGCGGGATCGGAGCCCCAAACCGATAGAGAAAGGGAGGACTTGGATGCCATTGCTGCCCTCAAGGAGTCTGCTGCGATAGAACTCAAGGTGAATCTCCTTCTCCTGGATTTCTGGTGTCACCCGTACCGTTAAAACAAAAGGCAGTTTTTTTTAGGTTTGTTTCATAAATCAATCGCGTTCCGAGTGCAGGAGCAGGGCAACAAGTATGTGAAGATGGGGAAGAAGCATTACTCGGATGCTATCGATTGCTACAGCAGGTCAATCAGTCAGAATTCCTTGAGCGATTCAGATCAGTCGGTCCTTTTTTCAAATCGCGCCCATGTGAATTTGATGTTAGGAAATTACAGACGAGCTATTTCAGATGCGGAAGAGGCAATCAAACTCTGCTCAACCAATGTTAAGGTAGATATTCTACTTCAATTTCTTACAAGGGCTCATTTGGTTGCTTTTAATTTGAAATTATGTTTTCACTCGTTTGGAGCGCGAAAAATGTAACATGTGACTTTTGCTGGAGTTATACGGAGGTTTGTAGTATTTGAAATTAATTTTAGTTTCTAATTCTATCAAACCAAATGGTGCATTCTTTTTTGTTTTGAATAACCTGTTTTGGAATTTCAAGCTTCCACATGAGCTGTAACTGCTAGATTTGTCTGTGAATGAAACCTGGATCTTACTAGTAGGACTGCGAGGTTATTAGCAGAACTAAAAAAGAGAATGAGAAAGGCAAAAGATCTTTAGATAAATAAATGAGATCGAATAGGGAGAATCTCAAAGGATTTTATTGTTAAAAATGATCAGAATAACGTGATCTATCGGTCTACTTAAATGACCTTATGATCACATATTTGTAGGGTTTGTGCACTCTAAGGAAAGTTAATTAAAGAATAATATATTTCATTACTTAAGACATGTAGTCTAAAATATAGTTAGGACATATATAAGAAGTACATGTGAATAACTACTGATCGGAGCTTCATCTTGAAGGTTGGAATCCCTGATTGTTATTATCCAACCGTCGACTAGCTTGAAGGAGTCGCCAATTTAATGGGCTGACTTGTTAGATGAAAAATGCTTTCGGGATGAAGTGACCAATATGTTGGTTGAAGTTGCTAATGTGCCGGATATAGTTGTCAACTTGCTGGGTAGCTAGCATGCTATATGGCTGACTTTTTGTGTGACCAACTTGCCGAGGAAGTTGCCACATTGTTGACTTATTCGAAAGATGTTTCTTATGAGCGAGTTGTTCATTAGTGGCTTGGATTGTTTCGACTTTATTATAACTGAGTTATTGAGGTGTTTATGTGTACATTTAAATGATTTAATTCTCCAATTCTCTTGTATTTTTCGGAAAGCAACTTGCAAAATGTTCATGAGAATGAATGGAAAATTAAAAAAAAAAAGCTTTTATCGAATTAGCAATTAAATGGTAAAATAATCATTGTGATTTGACATTTATTGATTTTCACTCAAAGAAGATTTTTGGAAGCTTTCAATGCTAATCTCTATGCAACTTTCTTTCTATTAGGCCATGGATCGTATTTCAAAAATTTATGCAAGAGATCTTGCTATGTAGCTAGTGCAAAAGAATAAAGATAGATAGGCTAGCAGGGATTTTGGGGAGACTTCTTCTCCTTCCTTGAAAAAAAGAAGAAGTAGATGAGAGTGAAAAGAAAATTGTAGTTGAATTTCCTACTCAAGTAAATTCTCAAAAAATCTCTCCCAACAACAGAGGGTAGCAGTGGTTTCTCTATGCAAAGTTCTACTTGGATGGAGGCCATAAAAAAGATTTTAGAAGGTGCTCCTATCGCATCTGATCAACTTGAAGGCGATCAAATCGTCAATTCACCAACTCACCTTGTATTTAGATAGCCAAAAAATTAGTTTTGGAAAAAGAAGTAGAGTTAGGAAAACTTATAGAGTTGTAGACTAAGGGTGCTACAATTTCAGCTCTTGACTTTGAAAATATGAAGAAAGCACTTGCCGACTTCCAAGTTGAGTTCAATGCTACAAAAATGAAGACGGCAAAGAAGATTATTGAAATTTAAATGTTTGGTGAATCTGAGAATATTCACCTTAAGGATTTGCTGGAGAGATTTGTGAGATTGGCTAGTCGTGTAGCAGACATTTCTACCAAGGTCGCCACTGACATCAGGATATGTTCAATAATTTGAAGGCCGAGGTATTTATGCCGCGAAGAAGTGTGATTTCTTCACATTGGATGTATTTATTCGGGGTGTTGAGTTCTTGTTTCCACATCTTATTTTCAAGGCTTAGTTGCCAAAAAGATGCTTTTTGATCCTGTTGTGCAAGCTATATCGGGAGAAGCGCTTCTTCCTTGGGTTTTGAATTCAAAAATGCACTGGCAACTAGTACTCCCCATGTTTGAATTGCTTGTAATAGTTTTTCATTAATAATATTTTATCTATTTATTGTGGAATGATATGATAATCTAGTTAATTCAAATATACTCTAATCATTTAGAATTATGATGATTTGACTTCCAGCAATATGACGGCGAAAGGCTCTATAAATAGTTCCGTGCGCATTTCATTGTAACATTTCCCTATCAAGGCTTTCTACTTTCTCCTCAGCTTCTTTTAACTCTTTATTCATTTTACAAAATGTTGCAAGCTTTCTCAGTTGCGCTGACAACTTCTAGACTTCTAATTGAGAATGCACTTCACTGGTTTCTCACTACAACTTGAAGTTGTTTGTATGAGAATGCATGATTGGAGAAGGCTTCACTATCCCAGTTCCAAAAGCAGGAGAGTTTACTGATTTCGTGCTAGAGGACAAGCTGTATTTTTGCAAAGATCAATTTTGCCTCAGATTGCAGCTTCCTTTCCTCCCAAAATTACAATGTCTTGTTATTTGCATAGATTGTGCCCAATTCACTGGCAAGGATGGTCACATTCATCATTTAACTGCAAGAACAACGGATAAAATGGTGGCAACTTCTCATCGCTACAAGGAATTCAAGGAGAAGTTAAGGAAATGATGATGGGATGTCGGCCATTAGCTAGGATAAAGAAGGGAGAATATTTGTTGATGTGGATGTCCACCCCTTGCTTCCAACATATGGATTACATTCTAGAGCGTATGACCTCGAACTTGCTGTATGCTCGAAATACATGTATGAACATTTAGAATAGATGCTCACATTTGCACATGTCAGTCATCAGGTGATTTGTATCCTCTTGGTAGAGCACATTTTATTTGATGAACTCACACAATACACTTATTTAGGCGAATAGTACATTAATTGGCCAGACGGAGCAACTTGTGAAGGAGAACAAAGCTTTGAAGCAGTTGGTTTTAGCTGAACAAGTATCTAAGAGTTATATGAAAGATCTTAAGAAGAAGGTTGTCGTGGACATGAATGCTTATAAGGAAGATGTGAACATAAATATGGTAGACATCCAATTTTCTGATAATCAAAAAGTTGTTGAGTTACACAGTAAAATAAGTGCCTTAGAATCTTCTCTCACTCAGTCAGAATTCTCTAAAAAAAATTGCCCAATCCTTTTATTCGACGCAACTACAAATTGTCGAATTGGAGGACTCACTGAAAAAATTGAACTCGGATCAAGCCTTGACTTCCCAAGCTCTTGCTCATGCAGAGTTCCTTAGTTTTTCTATGTATAAAGATGAAGTGATGAGCAAATTTTAAGATTGTATAATTTTCTACTTGGATGACTTGGTTGACCAGAGCATGATAAATTATGTGTTACACAATTTGAGCTAGTTTTATGAAAGCACTGACAGATTTTTGCAAGGTGAAGAGAAGCCAAATTGTGAAGACCATGAAAATTTTCCAAAAGATATAAATAGTAGTCATTCATCCAAGCGAGCTACCTCCATTGTTTCCTTTTATTTATTTTTTGTCAAATTCGATGTAATTATAATTAGGCTTTTTTGAAAATAAAATAGATAATTATATTTTTTAATGCAATATTCATTTTCTTTGATATCAATACTTGTTTTTGAATGATTTAATTTGAATGAATTCACCTTCATTTTTTAAAATGATTTGAAGATAATTGGTCAAATATAATGAAGATCGAAATGATTAAATTAATTTGTCGAGTGTAATGAATTTTTAAAGTCATTTCGCCTATGAAAAATAATAAGTTATCTGATCTAATATAATTTCCTTTCCTCTCGGTATTATTTGATTTCATTTGTCGTTTTTGATGGGCCTTATCTTATGCCATGTCTTTGCGGAGGTAACCATCTTAGACTTGCCGACTAGAATAGACTTTCTCAACTCAGTACAATCTTATCACAAAGAGGAGAGTCTGATTTTAGGCCTAAACCTTCCATCCCTTGATACCCTTAGGAATCTAGTAAATTAATGATAAGTCCATCGAATCAAAGTTGTTGGATGATAAATTCCATCCCCCTAAGTGTAATTATATAATAAATAATTTTCAAAAAATATATTACAGAGTAAGTAGGCAAGTTTTCATATGCGATGAGGTATTACTCCAATAGATTTGCCATAAGCTCTGAGTTATTGAACTCCAATAGGCGAATTGCCATAAGCGCCTTGTTATTGAACTCCGATAAGCAATTTGTTGTATGTGTTGAGTCATTGAACTCCAATAGGCAATTTGTTTTAACTTGTAAGTGCCTAGTTATTCAACTCCAATAGGCCAATTTTTGTAGTCGTAGGGTTATTCAACTCCAATGATAGAATTGTTGTACCGGTCGAGTTATTGAACTTCAATAGATGAATTATTGTAGCGAGTTCAATTTTATCCCGACGAGCTTATGATGAATTTGATGATTTCCATCACCTTAAGAATTTTGTCCTGAAAAATAGTATTTTATAAGATTTTGCCCAAGTGAAATTTAAAAGGTTGAATAAATATTTATTTTTATGAGCCTGTTAGATGTGATTTTTTCTCATAATGAAACTTATCCATGGAATAAAGTCTAAATAGTAACTTTGTTGTGCACAAACTATCCATCTACTTGGGGGCCTTGACTCTCTCCTATAGTGAATAATCTTGTATCTATTAGAAGACTCTATGTTAAGATCATTTTGATCACAAACATAAGTTAATTTTTACTTTACATAATTGAGTGTTTGTTTAGGAAATAAGTTTCACCAACTTTGATTCAAATTACTAGTGTATAGACTAATTTAAAGTTTGTTGGCTTCAAATTTGAAAATCAACATTGAGTTTCTAGATCTAATTCTTGATAATTTCCTCGCGCTATATATATATATATATATATATATAATCACTCGGTTGCCTGTTTGAACTTTCAAATTGATGAGATGTCTTATTTAACACATTGGACGAACTTGTTGAGTAATTGTCGAGATCTGAGAATGAGTTCTCTTGAGTTATCATCAATATTGAAGAATGAGTTACTTGAGTATTAGATTTGGATGCAAATTCTGGATTTTTTGCGCTTATGGATCTCCGTGTGTTAATTCTTTCGCATTGCCTGATTTTTTATCACTATTATCAATCCACTTTTATCGCATTTTTTCAGATGTTGGATTCATATTTGTCTATATATGACATCTGAACCTTACTTGTAGGACTGCTTGGTGATTTGTAGAACTTAGAAGAGAAAGAAAGAAGCAAAAAATCTTAGAGAAATGAACTCAAAGAGAGAAAATCTCTTGAATTTTATTGCTAAAATGATCAGAATAACATGATCCGTCGATCTCCCAAAATGAACCTATGACCCCTAATTTTTAGGAATTTGGGCGCTATAGGGAAAGCTATTTAAAAAATAATACATTTGATTACATAAGGTATGTAGCCTAAAATGTAGCTTAGACATATAAAAGTACATTTGGGTAACTGCTGATCAGAACTTCATCTTAAATGCTTGAATCTTTGATTGATATTATCCAATTGCTGATTTGCTAGAAGGAGTTGTCGACTGCTAATTGAAGTCGTGACTTACTGGATGAAGTCATTGACTTGTTAGATGAAGTCGCCATCCTACTGAGCTGACTTGCTAGGCAGCGGACGTGTTTTATGACCGGTTTTTAGCGTGACCAACTTGTTGAGTGAAGTCGTCACATTGTTGACTTATCTAAAAGATATTTCTCATGAGCAAGTTGTTCATCAAAGGCTTGGATCGATTCTATTTCTTGAACTGGACTCTTGAGATATTTGGGTGCACACATAGCACATCTATACCCCTTCGCATCGAATTGTGCTTAAACTTATTAGCCCGTAATAATTTGCCTGTGATTCAAACATATATGCATGTGTTGCAAAATACACCAGCATACTATTTTAGTATGTTGATGTATGGTTATATATTGATGTGTCCATCACTCTAATAGCATTACTTAAGCCCATGGTCACAAAGGAGATGGCAGTAGTGTTGACATGATGAACAAATTGCTCTTTTGAAACATCTTAATGCAGGTCATCTTGATTATAACTTATCTAATCTATCAGCTAAAAAATTGTTTTTTTAAATAGATGTATGAATCTGAGGATTTATTTCAGGTAAATTAAGTAGGGAAGATAAGCAACTTTTGTAGTCAACTGAGACTTACAAACTGCACTGAAATCATTTTTAGGCTTCTGGTTTTGGTATGAGATCCGTAAGCATTATCACATGCTCTGAGCTTTTACATTTTTGAAATCCTGTAAGTTTGAATTAGCTTCTGTATTATAACTCATTGAATATGACTTTAGATATAACTCGTTGCATAGAAAGTGGTTAAAATAATTGTAGCTAGTAGCTGGATAGAAAAAATGATACTTCAAAGAGTAACTTTGTATTGGATATGCTTTTCCATCTACAGGCTTCATAAGATAGAGAAGTTGATTTTGTATGAAGTAATTCACTGATGAAAAATATATTAGTTTTTCACCATTTGGTGTTTCTACATTCCAGGGATTGTAAAGGATTATACATTTTTATGAAACAAGTTGTTTACTTTGTAGAAAAGTAAACATGTTATATAAAACAAATTCCCGGAACCTTCTAAAATTTAAAACTGTAGCACTTTTTTTTATGTCAAATTATCAAGACTCTTTCTTGACCTCAATATGTAAAGATAATCTTCATAAGTAGTGTTATAGACCCCAACCACGAATCAAGTGACTGATTCGTATTAATCCTTGCGCTACGAAGGAGGTTCCAGAGTACAAATTCCCTTAGAAAAACTGTCATTGTCACCAAAGAAACTCTTATATTTCCCAAGTATTTTATCTTTTTAAGATGCCTAATTTCTAATATAATTATAATTAATTTACAACTTCGAGTTATTTCTAAGAAAGCAATATGTGATGCAAAGATCTTAGCTTTTAATGATTTATATAATAGATTAGATACTAAGGAGGGAGAAAAATATATGTATAAGCTAGCCAAACAAAGAGATAGGAGTAGTAAGGATTTAATTCAAGTGAAGTGTATTAAGGATGAAGATCAAAAAGTACTTTTCTTAGAAGATGATATTCAACAAAGGTGGATGAGATATTTTGATAAACTTTTTAATAAAGATTGTAGGAATACAATTGACTTTAGTGACCTTAGCATCCTAAATGAAAATAAAGATTTCTGTTTTTATCGGCGTATTAGTAAAACTGAAGTTAGAGAGGCTTTAAAGAAAATGAAGTGTGGAAAAGCTGTTGGACCTGATGATATCCCAATAGAGATGTGGAAATGCTTAGGAGATGAAGGAATTTCTTGGTTAACTAAACTTTTTAATAATATTTTGAAGACTAAAAAGATGCCAGATGCGTGGAGAATGAGTGTATTGATTCCTATTTATAAGAATAAAGGTGATGCACAAGATTGTGCGAATTATAGAGGAATTAAGTTAATGTGTCACACTTTAAAACTATGGGAGCGAGTTATGGAGCGTAGGCTGCGGCGTGATACTAATGTTTCTCAAAATCAATTTGGATTCATGCCTGGTAGGTCTACTATGGAAGCCATACATTTATTGAGAGGTTTGATGGAGAAATATAGGGAGAATAAGGAGGATCTACATATGATATTTATTGATTTAGAGAAAGCATATGATAAAGTTCCAAGAGAAGTGCTATGAAGAGTTCTTGAAAAGAAAGGAGTTAATAATGCTTATATTCAAATCATTAAATATATGTATGAATGAGCTACTACTTGTGTTCAAACACAAGGTGGTTTGACCAAGTATTTCCCTATTTCGGTTGGATTACATCAAGGATCAGCTTTAAGCCCATATCTTTTCGCGTTAGTCATGGATGTTCTCACTAGACTTTTACAAGAGGATGTACCCTGGTGTATGCTTTTTGCTGATGATATTCTTCTTGTTGACAAGACTAAAGAGGGAGTTGAAGGTAAACTTGAAGTCTGGAGATCAACCTTAGAGTCTAAAGGTTTTCGCTTGAGTAGATCTAAAACTGAATATATGGAGTGTAATTTTAGCAGTAATAGACCTAGTGAGGGGATTGTGACTTTGGGCGATCAAGTCATTAATAAGAGTACACGTTTTAGATATCTTGGATCTATTGTTCAGAGTGATGGTGAAATAGATGGGGATGTTATCAGTAGAATTCAAGTTGGATGGTTGAAGTGGAGGAATGCATCGGGCTTGTTGTGTGATAGAAAAGTCCCCCTTAAACTTAAGGGAAAATTCTATAAGATGGTGGTGAGACCTGCAATGCTTTATGGTGCAGAATGTTGGCCATTAAAAGAGAAGCATAATACTAAGTTATGTGTTGCGGAGATGAGGATGCTTAGGTGGATGAGTGGATTTACTCTTAGAGACAGGATACGAAATGAGCATATACGTGAAAAGGTTGGAGTAGCTCCAGTGGAGGATAAGATTAGAGAGAGTCGCCTTAGATGGTTTGGTCACATAAAACGGCGGCCTTCCGATGACCCAGTTAGGAAAGTAGAGGTATTAGATTTGACTTATGTTAAGAAAGGTAGAGGTAGACCTAAAAAGACTTGGTTAGAAAATATTAGAAATGATCTTTCTCTATTAGATTTAAACGAGAATTTGACTTTGAACCGGACACAATGGAGAAAAAGGATTCATGTTGCCGACCCCACGTAGTGGGACAAAGGCTTGTTATTGTTGTTGTTGTTGTTGTTGAGTTATTTTAAAATTAAATAAGTTCCTTCACTATTATTCGCCTAGTCTTAAAAGAAAAAACATAATGAAGGCATATATGTTTTGGCATAAAACAACATACATTTTTCAGAATTAACTTGTATATACTTTATCAAAAGCTACCTCAGGGGATAGATAGTTCAAAAGATTAGAATAAATTTCAGATGCCATATCAATTACCATACAAACAATAACATGAAAGTGATTCAATTGCTATGTTTCTTTGAGGTATGAAGCAATTATCATAATGACTAAGATTTGAGTGTCACGTTAGCGTTAGAATTGATATGGTAAATTCCTCACGCTATGTATTTACATTGACAAAATGATCAAAAATGATCTCCTGACTGTTTATAAAAGATCAAAATAGTCTTCAACTATATTAAAGGATCATTTTAGTTCCTCAACTCTTTAAAGAGGAATTAAAATAGTCCCATGGATAGTTTCACTATGAGACTATTTTCATTCATTTTTAAAGACTTGAGGGACCAAAATGATCATTTAATATATTTGGGGATCATTTTTATCCTTCATAAAAAATTAATAGGATCATTTTGTTCATTTTCTCTATTTACGTTTATTTAAGGCTCCAGCACTATGATTACATCTCAATAGAAGGTTTCACCTTTTTTTAGCTTGCATGTAAGATGAACCTTGGTTAATGTCTCGGCTTTATTTGATTATATATCTATGTAGAAACAGTACCAAAGTCCCTAGTTGGAGCTGTAAATATTGCGCTGGCTTAATATGCTTGATGGCACTCTTGTTTTTTCAGGGTTCATTGCTTCATTTGTATAAAATAATATATATTTTGGTCGGTTTTGATGTTTCTTCTCTTGATGTTGTTTAGTATGTTTCTTAAATAAAAAATTGATTCTGCATCGTGATAAAAATTGAAAATGACAATTAATGAAGCAAACCTGTGAACTAGGCCTACTATCGTGCAGCAAAGGCAGCCTTCTCATTAGAATTGCTGATGGAAGCTGAATCATTCTGTAATAGGGGTCTAGAACAATTTCCCTCCAATGAGGAGGTGAAGCAGTTGTCTGTGCAGATTGATTCACGAAAGAAAGAGCGTGAGCATCACAAAACTCAACTTTCCAAAGTTGTGGAGACAGCCAAGGTTAGTCATTTAATAAAAACATAATTTTTTGGAGTTGCTTGGTTGATATATATTCTAAATGAGAAATATACAGGAACTAGCCTCTGCTTTTAAGACTAGAGGATTGAAGCTTGGAAGGACTATGTATCAAGAACTTACTGGAGTAAAAAAACCGATCTTGGATAAAAACGGCATCCTTCACTGGCCAGTTCTTCTTCTTTATCCAGAAACTATGTCAAGTGATTTCATTGAAGAATTCTGCGAGACTGATATATTTTCAGCTCACCTTGATCTAATATCCTTTTTTTTTTGTGATTTCAGTTCGGGTGTCATTAAATATTGTTATTATATTGATATCTTGAACTTTTGAAGTTTCCTTAATTTTCAAACATGTATTCAGACAGTTATTCAACACTGCCATGGGACAAGGAGAATGCTTACACCCGTGAAGCTATAGAATTGTACTATCAGGTTTTATTCAGTTCTATGAAGATATTTCCTCTATAATTTGAATGTAAAAGTGCAGTAGAATTGTGTTGGGAAAACTGAAGTTCTTTTAGATTTTATGAGCATATCACTTATGTTTAGATGTGTATATCTTTTGTTAAGTAACATTCATTTACAATTAGCACACTGGTATGTTCACTTAATGTATCTAACTTTTTCAGAAGAAAGTTCTTACAGTTCTTAGCAATTATGTCCTCTTGCATGTTGATGGTATATATGATAGGTTCCTCATTGGAAAGTGTTTATATTAGGGATATATGATTTGATAGTGTCATAATTTCGGATGTTATTCTCCTTTAATGTGTTCCCTTCTTTGCATTCTATTGCATACTTATTTATAGGTTCAGCATATATGGTCAATGACACCCATAAATTCCTTTCTTCTCAACTTGGTATTAAAGCAAAAAAAAAAAAACCAGCTTCCCTCCTGATTGATCCCGCTTTCTACATGCCTGCTTCGCTTGCATCCCACCCCATTGCCACTTGTATTGTCACTCCCCCATGCGTTACAGCTTGCTTGTGTGTTACCGCCCGCCCGCATATTGTCGCGTGCCCACGCGTTGTTGTTTGTGGATTGGCAGATGCACACATAATTATGTCCACGTGTGATTTGTTGATTGGTGGACACAAGTATTAGTAGAGAAATGTAATCAAATAGATATAAATGAATAATGACGTGGCTTATACACGTGGCGTATGTTAATTGCTTTACTGCTTCTTTCCTTTCTATATATAGGTACTGCTGCTGCTTGTAAAACCATACAGAAATAATACTTACTTTCTTTCCTCTCTATACTTCTTGCTTTATCTTTCCTGTCATCATTTCGCATTACTACATGGTATCAGAATAAGGTTCTCGTACCTGGTTTTTCCATGGCGACATCTTCTGTCTCTCAAATCGACGATCAAGAAGAATCCCGGCATCAAGCTCTGCCGATTCTTTCCTCCACTCTGAAGTTTGTCGTTTCCAATCTCAAAAATATCGTTCAGATTCAACTTACGCCGGAAAATTATTCAATCTGGCGGTCGCAGATTGTCAAGGTTTTTCGAGCTAATGGGTTTGATTCCTTTCTTGATCCTCATATCTCTCCTCCTCCGATCACTCTCGTTCAACCCGATGGATCAAATGTTTCCAATCCTAGCTATTCTAAATGGATTCTTACGGACCAGAACTTATCTGCGGCACTCTGTTCCACTATTTCTTCCACTGTGCTCCCTTATATCATCTCTCTTGATTCAACCTCGGCCATTTGGTGTAATCTTGAAATTCGTTTTCAATCCACCAACCGTTCCAAAGTAATTCAGCTAAAGAATGAATTACATCATATTTCCCTCAAAAATTCCACGATGACAAATTATCTTGCTGAAATCAAATCTTTGGTAGATCAAATTGCTTCGGCTGGTTCCACCATTGATACCGAAGATATCATATTGTATATTCTAAATGGGCTTCCTCCCTCTTATCAATCTTTCAAAACTGCCATAAGAACTATGCTTAATCCAATCGGTCTTGACAATCTGTATGCTCTCCTTTTAAGTGAGGAAATTAACATTGTCTCCGATGCGGCTCGTATCTCATCTTCAGTTGATCCCGCAATTGCTTTATACTCCAACCGAAGTCGTGGTCGCAAGAACAAGGGTCGTGGGTATCGCGGCGCTTCTACGTCCAGCAGGTCGGCGTCAAATACGCAAATTATATGCCAGATCTGTCTCAAGAGAGGGCATGCTGCTCCAGATTGCTGGCACAGGTTGACTCCGCAGTATGTTCCTTCATCATCGGCACAATCGGACACAGCGCTGATAGCAGGCAACCGTCGTTCGTCCACGGAGTGGTTTCTTGACTCAGGCGCATCATCCCATCTCACCAATTCCCTTGACAACTTATCCATTTCTTCTCCGTATCAAGGATCAGATGGCATTACCTTAGGTGATGGCAGTTCTGTTGGAATCACTCACTCAGGAACCGGCTTGCTTCCTACGCCTGCCCGTAAGCTAACCTTGTCTAAACTCTTTCATACTCCTCATCTTCATTTCAATTTGATTTCGATTTCGCAGCTTACTAAGGACAACAATCTCTCTATTATGTTTGATCCTAACGGCTTTACCTTGAAGGATCTGACGACGCAAGAAGTTCTTCTTTGCGGACCGTGTAAAGACGGGCTGTATTCCCTCTGCACTACTCCTGCTACCTTACCGAAGCAAGCCCTCTCAGCTACTCACCATCCTTCCTTTTCCTGGCA
This sequence comes from Dendrobium chrysotoxum, assembly GCA_019925795.1. Lineage (NCBI taxonomy): Eukaryota > Viridiplantae > Streptophyta > Magnoliopsida > Asparagales > Orchidaceae > Dendrobium > Dendrobium chrysotoxum. The sequence continues at coordinate 8,874,430 of CM034305.1, forward strand.
TGACAGATTGGGTCATCCGAACAGGAACACTCTACGTTCTATTGCTGTGTCTAATCCTCATCTATGCATAAATGTTCAAAAATTTTCTTGTCACACTTGTAATAAGTCCAAAGGACATAAACTACCTTTTGAGTCTTCTGTAACCAGGCAGAAATCTATCTTAGCTCTTATTCACTCCGATATTTGGGGGCCAGCTCCTGTTATGTCAACACATGGATATCAATATTACGTTATTTTCGTTGACGATTTTTCTCGATTTACTTGGCTTTTTCCTATGCGTTTTAAATCTGAAGTCACTGAAATTTTTATTAAATTCAAAAATCAGATTGAAAACTATACCTCAAGCCGTATTAAATGCATCCGTACTGACGGTGGTGGGGAATATATAAATCACAAGTTCCTTACCTTTCTCCAAACTCATGGTATCTCTCATCAAATCTCATGCCCATATACTCCTGAACAAAACGGGGTAGCTGAACGCAAACATCGTCATATACTCGAAACGACTCGTTCACTTCTTCATACGGCTAATGTCCCTTATATTCACTGGACTGATGCTGTGTTAACATCAATTTACCTCATTAACAGGATGCCCTCACCTAACACTAGACACACTTCTCCCTATGAGCTTCTACACAACACCAAACCTAGTTATGATCACTTACGCACCTTTGGTTGTGCTTGTTTTCCACTTATCCCGTCCCACACTCGTCACAAGTTCCAACCCAAAACTAACTCATCTGTGTTTCTTGGTTATTCTGATATTTACAAAGGATATAAATGTTTAGACTTATCTACAAACAAGATTAGTATTTCTCGCAATCTTACGTTTGATGAAAACAACTTTCCTTTTTCAAACATTACTTCTGTTAATTCGGTGTTCCCCAATACTATATCTCCGACTCTTCTCACTCCAACTTCGGTCCAACCTGCTTTCAAACCCAGTGTGCAACTCACTGCTGATCAGGTGGAACCGTCAGAGTCACGGTTGTCTTCTGATTTCCAATCCTCATCTCAGCAAATAAACAATAACTCTACTATCAGTTGTTCACCTGTACCTACTTCATCTACTGTTCGGCACCCTATGGTTACCAGGAAGCAAACGGGCTCCCTCAAGCCAACCATTCGTTTGAACTTGTTTCATCAGCAAGCTTCCACAGATGTCATGCCCGATCCTACAGCCTACACTGAGGCAGTTAAACTGCTCGAATGGCGGCAAGCTATGGCAGAGGAGTTTTTCGCACTGCAACAACAGGGTACATGGTGTCTCGTTCCTCATCCTAATTCTCCTGTGCTCGGATGCAAATGGACTTATCGGACGAAACGTCATCCTGAGGGTACAGTGGCCAAATACAAAGCTAGGTTGGTTGCTTTAGGAAACAATCAAGAGCATGGTCTGGATTACACAGAGACATTCAGTCCAGTTGCAAAGCTTCCCACTATTCGCATACTGCTTACTGTTGCTCTATCCAGCGGTTGGCCGGTCCAACAGCTTGACGTTGCCAATGTGTTTCTTCACGGCAATCTAATCGAAACAGTGTATATGAGGCAACCAAAAGGGTTTGAAGACTCTACTTATCCGAATTACGTTTGTCTTCTTCGCAAAGCGATCTACGGACTTAAGCAAGCTCCGAGACAATGGTATAACACTTTCACGGATCAATTAATTTCCATGGGTTTTACTAGTAGTACTTCTGATCCTTCGTTGTTTATATTTTCTAAATCCGATGCTCTTTTATTTCTTCTTATTTACGTGGATGATATACTTATTACTGGTAATAATGATTCAATGCTTGGTAAGATCTTAGATCAGTTAAATGCAAAGTTTTCTATGAAGCATTTGGGTCTTGTTAGCAATTTTCTTGGAATTCAGATAAACAGTCAAGATAATCAGTATTTTTTATCACAACCACAATATGCGGCTGCTATACTTCAGCTAGCACAATTGAGTCAATGCAACTCTCTGGCTAATCCGAGTTGCACAAAACTCCCTACCGAATTTCCACCAGACTCTTTGCTGACCGATCCGGCAATGTACAGGAAACTTATTGGATCTCTACAATACTTAACTATTACTCGTTCGGACATTTCCTATAGTGTCAACACTCTCTCGCAACATATGCACAATCCTCTTCCGCAACACACATTTCTGCTCAAACGGCTACTTCGATATATAAAAGGTACGCTAGAGTTTGGTTTACCTATAACAAAATCTAATCTTCAACTTACATCTTTTTCAGATGCTGACTGGGCTGGCGATCCTCTGACCAGAAAGTCTACTTCTGGTTACTGCTCTTTCCTAGGCACCACTCTTATCTCTTGGACAGTCAAAAAGCAACCTACTGTAGCTAGATCTTCTACCGAATCAGAATATCGCGCATTAGCAGCTCTCACAGCTGACGTGATTTGGCTTCAAAAATTGCTGGCTGAATTTGGAGTTCCTCAATCACAGCCGACAACTATGTACTGTGACAACACTTCTGCAATTGCACTTGCCAACAACCCAGTCTTCCACGCACGTACCAAACACATTGAGATTGATCAAAGATTTGTTCGTGATCATATTCAACACCAACATATACGACTGCTTCCGATCAGTACCTTGGATCAAATAGCTGACATATTTACAAAATCCTTATCTACTCCTCGCTTTCAGACTCTTCGGCTCAAACTGACGGTGATCCAGAATCCATCAGCTTGCAGGGGGGTATTAGTAGAGAAATGTAATCAAATAGATATAAATGAATAATGACGTGGCTTATACACGTGGCGTATGTTAATTGCTTTACTGCTTCTTTCCTTTCTATATATAGGTACTGCTGCTGCTTGTAAAACCATACAGAAATAATACTTTACTTTCTTTCCTCTCTATACTTCTTGCTTTATCTTTCCTGTCATCATTTCGCATTACTACAACAAGTAGAGCTACGTCCATCATCCACGCCTAATAATTTTTCTAGGAAGCATGATGTGGTGTTGTTTAAAAATCAGTAATTATTTTGCTACCTGGCTTAGTTAGTAAACATCTTGGAAGTTGCTGGCAACTTGAGATTGAATCCTGCCTATATAAAATTTATGATTCGATGTTCGACATTAAAAATGGTAATTTTCAGCTTAAGGGACTCATTCCTGGTCGGTAATTGTGCTAGATGTAAGGATTGCAATTTTAGTGGAGTTTCTAGTGAGTTTGATGATGATTGGCCGGCCTATGTTTACGATGACCCAAACCACGGGACTTTTAACCTTTTTCCCCATCTAATAGTTATATACACCATTTCAAGCTAAATTTCTTGTTGCTCTCTCTAGAGGACATGTGATTAGAAAATATAGTCCGGTAAACTGATCTGCTAATGGTTGTCGTGCTTTCATTTCTGATAATTGACTTTGCAGGCTAATACGGGAGTTGTACTCTCAAAGAAGAAAGTGCTCGAGTATCTTCTAAAGGGGACTGTTGCTTCACATTCAGGATGTGACTATGATGAGGATAAGGATGAAGTCGATCACACTGAAATTCCAAGCTCATCAAGTATATATTCTATAATACATTTTAGTTATTTTCTGTGTATCGTTTATCAATATTGTTGCTCTCTTCCCGGTTTCTGCTTTATATTCACTAGATTAGCGGGCCAAATAGGCCAATCGGGCTGTTCACATGGAAATAATATTTCGAGTGCTCAGATTTTGCATCCTCATGTAGAAAAGCTGGTGTGCACCTGTACATCTTAGGAAAATTCTAGTTTCAAAATATTTTACTAAAATAAAGGCATTAAAAGTATAATTTCTTCAATTCTGACACTTTTTCTTGTCTTCTACCATTTAAGTGTCTTGTTGTGGTGCTCCTAACCTATTTCCATTTTTGGAATATACAGTGATGAAAAACGAACTTTGCTTTATTTTTCTCCTTTTTGAAATTTTCACTGGTTTTTGGAAATTCTAAAAACTAATGTTTACATCTTGATTTATGAATTCATGTTATATCTTTGTTATTACTGTATTATGTTATTTTTTGTTTCTAATGTTATATATAACCAGATAATTCCCTTAACTCCAAAACCATAGAAATGGCCTTAACCAGCAAATTTTAAACTTTGTTGACAAGAACGAAATGGAGTTTGAATACCTTGGACTAATCCATATGGTAAATTATTTTAAATAAGAGAGCTTGGATTCACATTAATAGCAAATATAATTATTCCTCAGTAGATTGATGAAATTTATCTTAATAAAAATGTGATTTGTTTGGTTGTGACTTGTTTTTTATCACTGTTAACTGGAAGTCTTGAAATCATGTCTCTCATCCTTCTTAATTTTCAAATTTTTTTTCTTTCAATTTATTATTTGTTGTAGAAAGCAATGACATTGTTCCTAGCATCTTCTTACCTCCACACTTTATTCCTTTTCAACTTCTTTAATCTGACCATTTTGTTTTCATTCCTTTGGTAACAGGAATGATCAGTTCTGTGGAGACAATGAGCCTTCCTAGTCTGTCTTTCCATTCAAAATTTTGCTAATATTTTCTTTCAATGACTTTTGGAGGTTATAATTATAATATGGTTGAAGAATCCATCGTACCAAATGATTTTGTTTCCGATTCATGAAAATTGAAAAGTAATCCAACGCTAGAAATACACTTAGAAAGGTTTATTAAAACATTCTGCAATGTGAAAGCATTTTCTTACTAATTAGTTTTTGCTGCTATGGCTTGATCTTAGCTTTTTATCTTATGATGGCACTATTTGTCACACTCTAAGATCTAAATTGGAAGAATTCTTTTCTTTTTAACTTTTAATCATATAATTTAACTACCAGAGCTGTCTAATTTTTTTCAATAATAAAAATATCAGCGGAAGCAAATTCTATTAATCAAACTTCAATATACATATCACTGATCATTTCACCAAAAACATATACAATAGTCAGGAGCATCACATCGTACAATCTTTTTGCTCTTGACTACAAAAAAATATTTAAAATCAAAACGATAAAAAACAATAATAAACCTGGGAATCCTGAACCAGATTAGTCTCACATTCCTGATCCTCTGCCCTTATCAGAAATCATTGATAATGAGCTAAACAATCCAATAGAAACCCAAACATCACTAAAGCTTCCAGTGCAAGACTCAAGAATTGAAGAAATTGTTTAGAGGGAAATTCAAATTCTATTCCATTCCTTGGAATCATTATATATATATATATACATTCTAGGAGAATAATCAGAAAAAGGAAAGACATTTAATTTAATTAATTATAATAATCATATCCCACGGATCTCCAATTGCACCCCTCGGATTGCTGCCCACAAATCTCCAACTGTAGCCCTCGGATTACTGCTCACGGATTGTTGACGTGGCCTCCCCTTAGCTGCGTGATTCAACTCTACCCCTCGAGTTGGGTTGTACAGGTTGTACAATTCTAACTTGCAAACAAACTTATCAAGTAAAGCCCGGTAGTGCCTTTGTTAGAACATCAACAAGTTGTTCATGAGTTGGGGTATAAACTACTTCAATTTCCGAGTTTTCTATTTTCTCAGATATAAAGTATCTATCAATAGTAACATGTTTTATTTTATCGTGATGTACTAGATCCTTGGCCATATTGATTGCGGCTTGATTGTCACTTTTCAACTTTATTGTGCCTTCAATCTTTATTCTCAGTTCAATCAATACTTGTCTGATCCAAATACCTTCACAAATAGTAACTGCTAATGCTCTCATTTTAGATTCTGCACCGCTTCTGGAAATAACAGATTATTTCTTGCTCCTCCATGTCACTAGGTTTCCCCACACAAATGAACAGTATCCTTTGGTCGATTGACTGTCGACCTGGCTTCCTACCCAATCTGCATCAGAATAAAGGATCAATTTCCTATCTTCATTTTTCTTGAATAATAGCTCCTTTCCAGGAGTGTTCTTGAGATATCTCAAGATTTGATATACTTCCTCTATGTGTTCCTTCATAGGATTACTCATATATTGGCTTACTATACTCACAGCAAACCCAATATCTGGACGGGTGTAGGAGAGGTATAAGCTTTCCTAAAAGACGTTGATATCTTCCTTTATATATTGAAACTCCCTCCTTTTCTATCTTAAGTTTTTTCTTAGGATCCATAAGTGTACTGGCTGGTCTGCATCCCAGCATAGCGGTCTCCTTCAGTAGGTCTAAGGTATAATTGCGTTGAAAAATAAATATACCTTTGCTTGATCGAGCGACCTCGATACCAAGGAAGTATCTAAGTGATCCTAGATCTTTAACTTCAAACTCCTTGGACAAAGCCTGCTCGATCTTCATTATTTCTTCTATATCATTTCTAGTAAGGATGATGTCATCCACATATGCAATCAGTACTGCTACCTTGTCTCTTTCTGACTGCTTCACAAACAAGGTATGATCTGTCTGGCATTATTTAAAACCATGGCTTTTAAATACTTTGAGAATCTTCCAAATCATGCTCTTGGAGGCTGCTTTAATCCATACAAGGATTTCAGCAGTTTACACATTTTATCCCTTCCATAAGACTTCTGAATCCCCATTGGAATCTCCATGTAGACTTCTTTCAGGTTTCCATTCAAGAATGCATTCTTAATATCTAGTTGATGTAGGGGCCAATCTAAATTTGTTGTTAAGGAAAGAAGAATCCTAATGGTGTTGAGCTTTGTAACAAGAGAAAAAGTTTTTTGATAGTCTATTCCATAAGATTGAGTGAATCCTCTTGCAACCAATATAGCTTTCAGCCTCTCAACACTACCATCCATCTCATGCTTTACAGTGAACACTCATTTGCAAGTCACAACTTTCTTTCATGGTGGGAGATTCATAATCCATATTAGATTTTTTTTCCAAGGCCATAATTTCTTCTTTAACAGTTTGTCTCTATCTTGGGTGATTTAAAGCTTCCTGGGTGATTTAAAGCTTCCTGAATATTGGTCGGAATCTGTACATCATCCAACTTGGAAAGGAAGATTTGATAAGTGTCTGATAATCTGCTATAGGAGAGAATGTTTTCGATTGGATACTTGGTGCATGATTCTTTCTGGCCATTTGATGACTCTATCTCTTTTTGAACTTCCTCACTTCTCTCCTCTGTATGAATTTCTACAGTTGCTGGATCCATTGAAGTAGAGTTGACAGGTACAAGATGTGCCTCACTGCTTGGCATATGCTGATTTTTCTTTCTTTTTCTTGAGTATACATATTGTTGTTCCTTAATCGCTGTTCTTTGCAGGGATTGATTAGAACTTATGGGTGGAGGTAATAGGTCTGAAGGTGGAGTTTGAGATATAGGAGATATACCTTGGGAAATACTCGTGGTTTTGATTTCTTGTGATATTTGTTGATTTTGACTGGACTTTGTTTGGTTATATAATAAGAAATTCCACTCCAAAGCTTGAAATTCTCCTTCACTCTCTCCCTGAATTTCAAAACTACTAAAGTATGGGTTGTTTTCAAAGAAGGTGACATCCATGATTTCAAATACTTTCCTAGAAATAGGGCAAAAGTATTTGTATCCTCTTTTTGTTGGGGAATAGCCAATAAAGACACTTTTTTTTTAATCTTGGGTCAAGCTTGCTTCTATCTTGTGGATAGAGATGAATAAAGGCAGAGCACCCAAAAATTTTAGGTGGAAGGTTTCATGATATGAGCCAAGCATGAGGATAGGCTTTGAGTAGAGTTTGTCTAGGTGTTTCAAATTTTAGTATTCAAGTAGGTAACCTATTTATTAGGTATGCAGCAGTAAGAATGGCTTCCCTCATAGATATTTTGGTATTTTTGTAAATATCATAATAGATCTGGCGACTTCCAAGATTTGCCTATTTTTCCTCTCAGCTATCCCATTTTGTTGAGGCGTATACGCACATGAACTCACTTGGATTATCCCTTGGCTTGATAGGTATTCTCTCATGATAGAGTGGAAGTACTCTCTCCCATTATCTGATTTTAAGATTTAAATTTTTGTATCAAACTAATTTTTAATCATCAGTTAAAATGATTTGAATGTCCTTTCAACTTCAAAATTTTCCTTCACTAAATAAACCCAAGTGAGTCTAGTATGATCATCAACAAATATCACAAACCACCTTGCTCCACTTATATTTTTAACCCTTGAGGGTCCCCAAATATCATTATTGATTAAGGCAAAAGGTTTAGAAGGTTGATAAGAAACAATTGGGTAAGATAATCTAATATGTTTAGCCAATTGGCAAGTTTCACATTTGAAGAAACTTGGATTTTTATTAATAAATAAATGGGGAAAAAGTTTTTCAAGATACATGAAATTTGGATGACCTAACCTATGATGTCACATGATAATCTTTCTATCTTGACTGACTCTAGCATGACTCTTAACAAATTGACTTACAATAGTATGATTCTTAGGAGGAGGATTCTTAGGAGCAGCAATTAAGTTTTGTATGGATTTGAGTGTCGTGATGTAATATAAATACATCTTAGCACTGCTAATCTTCTTCGAATCCAGTTCCTGAAAAATACATACATTATTAAAGAAAATTGTTAAGCAATTATTATCACGAGTCAATTTACTAATGGAAATCAGATTGCACTCAAGATTGGGCACATAAAACACCGATTTAAGGGTGATATCTTCTGTGACAAATGTAGAACCAGTTCCCAAAACTTTGGATGTTGAGCCATCAACAATCTTAACTACTCGATTTGAATGATAAGATTGATAGTCATGAAGGAGTGTAATGTCTCCTGTCATATGATCTGAAGCTACTGAGTCAATAACTTAAAGTTTTGACTGTTTTATACCTAAGTGAGCATGTAGGCTGGTAGCAGGTTCTGGAGACTGTTGGTTCATGATGTTGTTAAGCAGCAACTTCAACATCTCCAAATGTTCCTTGGTGAAAGGAATGGCTTTAGTTTTGATGGATTGATCTTGCATGGTGTTCACAGAGTTTGTCTTGCTTTCTTGTGCTAATTTGCTTGCCTTCCAATCAGCTGGTTTTCCATGAATCTTCCAATATGTCTCCTTTGTATGTCCGGGTTTGGCACAGTGATCATACCATGGTCTTGGAAGAGGAGAAGAGTTCTCTGCAGATCCAGAGTTTCTGGTGTTTAAACCAGTAATATTTGGGTAGGAGGATGAGATCTCGCTATCCATGGACATGGTTGGGTTTCCTCTGTTGAAAGAGAAGATGAATTTTGGGCAAGGGCTACTGATACTTGAAGAGAGGCTATCGACAGTATGATGGAGAGTTATCGCCGGTTGAGGGTTTGGAAGAAAAGGAGGAAGATTTGCCACCGGCACTCAGAAAAGGCTTAAGATTTTCCTAGTCTCTGATACCATGAAGAAATTATTTAGAGAAAAATTCAAATTCTATTATATTCATTGGAATTATTATGTATATATATATACATTCCAGGCGAATAAACAAAAAAAAAAAAAAATTTAATCTAATTAATTATAATAATCATATCCCACAGATCTCCAACAGCAGCCCTCAGATTGCTACCCTTGGATCTTCAACTGTAGCCCTCGAATTGCTGCCCACGGATATCCAATTGCAACCCTTGGATTGCTGCCCACGGATTGCTAACGTGGCCTCTCCTTAACTGCGTGATTCAACAAGAATCAATATGCATGCTCATTTGAATCAATGTCATTTTATATCATAAATGATCAATTATCACTTGTACAATTCAATATGATCAATATTGAAAAGCATGAATCATTACACTTAAATTCGTAAATCAATAACAGGTGTGAGAAATAAATGCATCAGTAAATTAATAAATCCGTACAGTAAAGAGTAACACATTGGTACTGAAATCACGCATGAGTCTATAGATGAATCATAAGCATACAAGGTCAATATAATCAGTCTCACACATCTTATCAATTCTTTATTAGATACTAGCAATGCATATATCCATTCATATTCTCTATCCATTTACACACATCAATGTCACATCATCTATCTATCAATACTATCAATGTACACATGCATCAACATAAGATTTAGCAAGACAGAACATACAGCTTTAATATGGTGTTTTTCATTATTTCATATGTTTTTATTGCATCATCATATTATTATCATATCAATTATTATTACATATCGCTTTCAATAAATCTTTAAATCAATAAAGAGTCGTCGATTTCTGCTTGTCAGCGTAATCAGTCATTTGTTATAGGCTACCTTCGAGATTACACCACAAATCATCATCATCATCATCATATTCATAATCACTGTTATCCTAAATATTAGTGACCTGCTTATAAATATTAATTCTTCATTCTTCGTCTTGACTGTTGCAGCTTGTTTTATTATAACAAGCTAGACAGCTCATGAAATTTTATCTTTTTTTTTTTGTTGCTTGTTATTGGGAAAGACTAGTTTGGTGCCTTATTTACATATCATTACCAGGCTCTGGTAAGTGGATAAAGGTGAATGAGAAGAAGACACTTAATGATATTCTAAAGCAGTCAGATTACATAATCCCTGCAATTCCAGGTATAATTTTTTCTTTGCTGTTAAACTCAAATTATGTCAGTTTAACCATTTCATTCTATCAATAAGCGATTTATGATTTCAAAGTATCATTTTGCTCCATTTTTCTTTCTGCAGTTTTCTTTGTTGTTTCAAAACGATCAAGCTTCTATAAGGAGTTCAGAGCTGGCAACTGGTCTCTTCCTTAATCTTCTTCTCTGTAATGGAGCCTGTAAGTCATGGCAGCTTCTGTGCTTGATGAATGATAGAATGGGGATTACTGCAAATTAAGTGGTTGCCAACAGTAGAAGCTCAACTTTCTTTCTGTGGTGTTGCTTGCAATTAAAAGGTATGTAATGTAGATTAATAACTTTAGCATAAAGTATTTTTTGTCAAAATTGTTCAGTTAGATTGCAATATGTGAGATTTGGATGTGAATTTGTAAAATTGTGGAGTTTGGGATTTTTCTCATAGGCAGGCCATTCGAATTTGAATGGAATAGCTTACAATTAATAAATTCTAAGCTCTCTGATACATTATAGTTGCTGTGTTTGGATATTTGGTTATTATGCTTAGACCTCCTACTTAATATCTTAATTAGGGATATGAGTCTGTATGAGTATCATAAAAAACATAATAGAAAAATATATGATCATTGAGGAGCTTCTTGTTAATCAATAATTTGTTATTAACTTAGGGATTATTTGTTTTGCTAAAAAATACAATTTAAAAGGAATACAATTAAAAAATATAGTGTATTGAAAAAAAGTCTTTTTATTAAAGTTATTTTACACTAGTATTACATGTAATCAATTAACCCTTTAATACTTTAAATTTGCACTTGGATTGTATATGACTCATCAAATCAAAAGCATATAAAATTCTCCAAATTTATTTGGTTTAAGTGAGATTAAGGTTTTTTTACTATTTTTTGAAGTAGTTTTTCAGTACAATATTTTTATGAACTAATATTTTTTTACTAGAAAATTACTTTAGAAAGCAGTAAGAAAGTCGTCCCAAACAAAAATTGGGACAGTTTACTGCTTTCTAAAGTAACTTTTTAGATATATTATTGTGTATATATATATCCTCCTCTATTAGTAATATATTTATAATATATAAGAAAGAATTTAGAGTGTGAATTAAAAGTTAAAATTAAGTATTAAATATATATAAAAAAACATTTACTTGTCACATGTAAATCCCCTTGAATGAAAATACCTACTAGGCTACTTCACCCCCGCTGTTTCCAAACCCGCCAGAATAAAGAGCGCGCACTCGATCAAAATCGGCATCACTCACGGTCCAGACATGGCCCGGCTGCGCCGCCGGAAGCTCACCGATGTCCTCGCATTTCTCCTCCACCATCGCTGCTTCCCGCAGGTTTCCCTCCTTCCACAAGCTCTTCACCAGAATCTCCTTCGTCCCTTGACTGAGCACCGATCCCGAACTAAGCATTTCGTCGAACACCCTCAACGCAAGCACCGCCCTCTCCTGTTTGCAGTAAGCCCTGATCAGCACCTGATACATAAAGACATCTGGCTTCAGGCCGCACTGCTTCGCCGTCCCAAACAGCCTGTGTACGCTCTTCAGATCCCCTTCACCAGCAAAATATTCCATCAAGCCCGAAAACGTCTGGATGTCGAGAAGAATGCCTTCCATCATCATCTCCTCTAGTAGAGCCAAGGCGTCGTGACCTTTCCCTGACTTGACGACGGTGCGGAGCAGAGATGAGCTTAGGAGCATGAGGTTGAGACGGGAAAGAGGGCCGCAGATGGAGGCGGCGCTGCGGTAGATTCTGATGGCGGCGTTGGCGTTTTTCGAAAGACCGTAAAAGTCGATGAGGAGACGGACGGTGGCGAAAGGGAGGAGGATACCCTCCGATTGGAGCTTGGTAAGGAGGCGGTCGACGAGTTCGACGTGGCCATCGCGGGCGAGGATGGAGATCATCCGGGAAACCGTATGGCGGTCGTGAGCGAATCCGCCGGGCTGGTAAGCGACCCAACAGAAAAACTCCCACGCCGTTTTCGCCGTGCGGAACGATCTCAGCAGCTTGCAGACGAGCCGAGTGGACCAGATGAAGCCAGCGGCCTGCAGGAGAGAGACGTCGCCTGGATCCCAGCCCTCTAGAGCTCTAGCGAGGGCGGCGGGATCAATCCATGGCTTTAGCTTAACACGCTCATCATCTTCCTCTTCTTCTGTTTCCTCTTCGTGGTCTTCTTCTTCAGCACAATCCAAGGCGTACCCAATTCTTTGATCTGGGGACAGTTCTCCGACAAACTCCTCTGTCTGGTTAACATATCCAGCGGCGCGAAGCTTAGCAATGGCGGCAAGCATTTGGCGGCCTGGGAGGACGCCATCGGAGTTCATCTCTTTGACAAGTTTCAATAGGCGGTCGAATTGGCCAGAGGAGGAGAAGGCTTCGGCAAGAACGTTATACTGCTTACACGTGCGACGAACGCGCATCGACGGAAGGAGGTGGAAGACCTCCACGGCGGCATCGGTATTGTTAGCTCGTACTAGATGATCGATGATGACGGTATATGTTCGCGAGTTGGGGATAGCACCGTCGGCAAGCATCTGGGAGAAGGTGGAGATGGCGGATGAGTGGCCGCCGGCGGAGGCGTGGAGGCCAATGATGAGGTTGTAGGATTCGGTGCATGGGTGGGTCCGATGATGCCTGCGGCGGGAATTAGGATCGGAGCGGAGAGAGGAGAAGGTTTCGAGGGCGGACGAGAGATCGCCAGCTGCGGCGAGGAGGCGAAGGCGGTGAAGGGGCGAGAGGCGGAGGTCGGGGAGGATGGATAGGAGGTTGGGGAGGCGGCGGGAGAGGGAGTGGAGGATGGACGGGTGAGGAAAAGGAGAGAAGGAGGGGAGGGAGAGCAGGGAGCGGAAGAGTGAGAGGGCGGATTCTGGCGAAGAAGCGGAGCGAAGGGCGCGAGCGGCGACGAAGGAGTCGAGGAGAGGGGAGGAGGGGAGGGGGAAAGGGGAGGATGGGTCGTGGGAGTGGAGCCGGAGGCGGAGGGAGTCGATGAGCTTGGCACGCTGGAGGTAGAGGTACACTCCGCCGCCAGTTGTTGCGGCGGCGTCGGCAGCGAGGGGACGGCTTAGTGGACTGAAGATGTGAGGTCGATGTGTTGAATGGAGAAGGAAGTAGGGTTTTCGTAGCATTTCTTAAGGCTTTCTCATACTTCGTTCGGAGCTTGGCTCCTAAATGTGAAAATGATGATGAACAAAAGGCTATTGGCTCTGCCTCTACGTATTTTGTGGTTAATTATTTTTTTATATTGTGTGAAATTATATTTATATCATAATTTTTTATATATTTATATATTTAATATTTAATTTACTAATATTTTAATATAAAAATTATTATGAGTGATATTTTTAATGTAATTTATATATTTGATTATTATTTAAATAAATATTCAGATTTATATATTAAATATACAAACAAATAAAAATGTTATGGTATTTATATAAATCCTCTTTTAGCCATTGAAATAATTATCATTGAAAGATGGATGAATGAAATCTTTTTTTTTTTAAATATAGTTATTTTAACTTTGTTAAGGAAATAAACTTTTTGTGCTTGAAGGTCTAATTCATGGTAATGGACTATCCATTAAAAGAAGATTCAACACCAAAAGCCGTGAATTACTCTTTTCTTCTATTGCCTTTCGGTAAGTCTGATTGGAATTATGGAGAAACTTTACCTCTAAGGTTGAGGTAAGCCCTCTCGTTCCATCTCACTAGACATCTAAATTCTACTATTAGGTGCGAACTTATTGTAATTCTCCTCTTAATGTTTCATTTGGGACGACTTTCTTACTACTTCTTAGAGCAACTTTTTAGTAAAAAAAAATTTATTTTTGTACTAAAAAATTGCTTTAAGAAGCTGTAAGAAAGCCGCAAATAAAGCTAAAATTTTACTCTTAAACTTTACATCTGATGATCTTGAATATGTAGCTATGTTTAAGATATGCATATACAGTTTGAGTTATTCTTATGCCGTGTCCTCCTTTCCACCAAAAAAGAAAAAAAAAACAAAACATGAGATTCAAGAATCAGAAAAACCTTTTGTATTATTTTTACTACAAGAGTTCTGAATCAGGAGCCTATAATACAGCTTGTGCATCATTAGACCTCATAGAAGCAAATCTGAGCACCATATGGAAGCTAAGGAGTAGCAGTGCCAATGTAGGAAAATAAGGGAATAACACTAATATCTGCCTTCCCCAAACATTCAAGTCTTCTTACCTAAAGCCAAGCTTATCCTCATAGCCCTGCCTTCCAAATCCTACAGAGGCAACAAACATAATTACTTATGTTAGAATATAATAACTTATTTTCAAGTGAAGTACTTTGTTCATATGTGGAATATCTTAAGCCGGCATGAAGTATATTATATCTAAGTGAATCTTTTATTGCTAGTGATACTACAGAGAGGAGTAACTATGTATCCCAAATTTCTAACAAGATGATAGTTAAGAATAATCCCAGAAAACCTACCACTTCATTAAGGGCTTCCATGGCAGCCTCCATCTCTTCCTTGGTAGAGTAGCAGACAAAGCCGTAGCCACGAGATTGACCGGTCTCACCATCATAGAGAACTCGAGCACCGACCAAATTGCCATACTCTTGGAACACCTGTGTCAGAGCCTCACAAGTAACTGACCATGAGAGATTGCCTACAAAAAGCTTGAACTCGCTCTCCGGATACAGAGGTGTTTTAGGCTTCGGTTTGTTTGAAAAGTTAACCCTTAATGTTCGACCACCATATTGCTGAAATTAGTGAAAAATAATTTTGTTTTAGAGAACTCATACAAAAGCAATACCAAGGCAAAGAATTCAATAATCTTGTTTTCTGATGGTAAGCAGGGGAAGGAATACTCAACACTTCCATCAAGATTGGAGATGACAGCTTCACAATCTTCCACAGTACTCATAGTGGCAAATGCAAAACCTCTGCTCCTTCCTGTGTCTCTGTCATATAGCACCTGAAAAATAGCAAGATTAACTAATTCTTCAACACTTTATGATAACATTGTTCCATAAATATATTCATTTCATTCATCTCAGTATTTTTATACTAAATATGGTACCTTTTATCAAGAGGTGTCTATTATAGCAACATGAAAAGACACTTTTCCAGATCAATTGGAAACAATCAAAATGGGCTGCTATAAAGGACCCTCCCAACAATATCTTCATTGATAAATGAATCATATTGATACAAATGTAGTTGACTAAGATATAAAAATTTCTATTCTAATCCATTTGTGTAAAAACATAATTAAAATAGGTCAAATCAAGCAAGTTCTATACGCTTATACGAAATTAAAAAGTATTAGAGAAATTTGGCTCATGATAAGCTAGCTTTTCTATTGCGTTCTATATTGATCCATAGATCAATAGAAAACTAATTTCCTTTTAATTCAGCTAATCTAACAATCTCTGCTCCTTCCTGTGTCTCTGTCATAGAACGAAAAATAAAATTATGAACACTAACAACCAGATCACAGATTAGTGATTTACCCTTATTTATTCTTACCTCAACCATCTCAGGGCTTGCATATTCCTGTATTATTCCAGCCAGCTGCGCACTATCACAATGGTAAGGCAGATTCCCAAAATAAAGCTTGGTGTTCTCCATTGCTTCCCCTTCTTCTTTCCCTTCCTCTACCTCAGCCTGGACCATCTGTTCCTTCTCCACTGCAGCCGCTTCCTCTTGCGCCACGGCCGCCGCCATCCTAGGAAGGTTTCTTCCATGGGGAACAGCACTGACTGAAAGGTGTTCGATGAAATGTCTGAGAGACGGAAATGGAGGAGTTCGGGTGGCTATGGCTTTGATGAAGAAGTCGTAGTGAAGGTGCCGGCGAGCTATGGTGGTGGAGAAGCATGAACCCACTGCTGCGGCGGCAGTCATTTTTTCCGGAGTTTGGTGGCGGCGTCGCCGGCGGTGAAGGTGTTTGGATGAAGAGATGAAATTGGGGATAGTGGAGGGGAAGCTCCAGTTTCAATGAAAAGAGGAGTATCGAGTATACAAACTGTGTGACGTGGAGAGGCTCTCATCCAATGGAGGAGGAGAACTGGATAAGGTGCTAGGATTTATGATTCATGAAGAGGTATATTTTGAAAATAAAATTATTAATTAATAAAAATTTAAAAATATCAAATTCTATTTATATCAATTTCATGTTTCGTTATTTAGCAAACATTTCAATAAATAAATAAAAAAATATAACATATGCCGCAAGTAAATGCTTTAATTTTTTTCTTAAACTTTATAAGATAATATAATTTCGCACTATTTTAATGAATATTTTAATATAAGTATCTCATTATATAAGTGATATATCATCAAAAAATTATCTTGGTTAGGCATGGATCTCAAAGCAAATCAAGTTGAAAACATCAAAAATTAATTCGGTGACCATTTGAACTCCAATTTCTACAAACTTATAGTCGAACTGAGCGTCTCGGAAATACGAACCCGACGACACTAAAATTGACCCAATCCGAGCCCAAATGGGCCCAAATCAAAGACTCGAAGCACTTTTGGAAGGATCAAACCACAATTTTGGTTACCAAACAATCTCCAATCATAACATGCTTATAGTTGAATCGAGCGGCTTGACCAGACGAATCCAACAAGTCCAAGATCGTCGAATTCTGATATCATTAAGACCTTCAGATGCTTGATAAACGGTCCACGATCAAGGGATTCATCATCGGCCGTCCATCCAAACCACTCAACATTTGCCCTTGCTCCTCCTCCTATTTACGGGTCGTGTCACCCTCCAAAAACTATAAATAGCCCCTCATTTCTCTTAAGAGAGGAGGGAAGCCAAGGGAGAAGAAGGAAGAGAAGGAAGAAAGCTTCAGCCGCCTGGCTCCTCTTTGACCACCGCCGGGGTTCTGCCGCACCACCGCCGAACCACCAGAGGCCCGTACTCCTGCCGGACCACCACCAGAGGCCCGCACTCCTGCTGGACCACCACCTGGGGCCCACACTCCTGCTGAACCACCACTTGAGGCCCGCACTCCTGCCGGACCACCACCTAAGGCCTGGACTTCTGCTGGACCACCATATGAGGCTCAAACTTCTGTCAGACCACCGCCTTACATCTATGGTCCTCCCGACCTTTGTCGCCTGCCAACTACGGGCCTTCCGACCTCCAACACCGGCCAACTATGATTTTTCTGACCTCCATCGCCTGTCGACTACGATCCTCCCGACCTCGTCGCCTACCGACTACAGTTCTTCCGACCGTCGTTGCTTGCCAACTATGGTCAGCCGACCCAACCAACATGTATATATTGACTCCCACCATGTAATTCACTCAATATGATGGCTATATCAAGCCAAGTCCTTCCCCTAAACGGAGGGCCTTATTTGTAATCAACTATAAATACTAGTGAATTCATTCAAACTGGGCCAGGCCCTGTGGTTTTTCCTCCTTTCAAGGGTTTCCACGTAAAAACTCTGGTGTCTCTTATGAGTACTACACCCTCTCTCTCTTATCTGATTGCGTGCCGGATCTTCGTATAATGCTAAGACGTTAAGCTTTATATTTCTCTACCGCCGCGAATACTCCAGGACGCAACAATAAGGATTATTTTGTTGATCAAAAAATTATTTAGTTAATATACCATTCCATTTAGATTAATATTATTTAACTAGATGATAATATACACTAATAAAATGCATGAGCACAATATGCACATGAATAAATTTTAAAAAAAAATTAGATAGCTAAATGTGCATGTATACTATTCTTTGATAAAAAGATAAAATTATTAATTTTATTCTTATAAATAATTCAAATTATTAATTATCTTAGTGGAAAGTTATAGATATTACTTTTATATAATAATTGTGTAGATACTATTATTAGTTATTTTTTCTCATTTTACAAAATTAATCAGAGTTTAACACCCCCCCACCACCCCCCTAATAGTATTTTTTCTCATTTTACAAAATTAATCAGAGTTTAACCCCCCCCCCCCCCAAAGAAATCACGATGAAGCTGTTTTATAGCTATAATCTTTAGTAAAAATAATGCTAATTAGTGATAGCTAATGTTATGCAAGAAGCATACATTTTAAACAAAAAATTAAACATTAGCAGTTTTATTTGACTGTCTTCATTATTATTAGCTTTGTCCTAACTATTTGATGTTACATTGATTTATTGATGCTTAGATTTAATTGATCTAATAAATTAATAAAAACCATTATAATTAAGAGAGTAAACCATCAAGATCCAAAATCCTTTTATGTACTCGACCAAACCCATCCTCTCCAAGGAGATGATTAGCTCTAAAATTTTGTGTTGCTGCAGATAATTCACGAGAACTAATAGTCTGAGCAGTAGTATGTTCAAGACCGTTCTTTAGTACATCTTTGTCGTTCTTGGCTAGCAGGCTTTGATTCTTATCATCCAAGGAGTGATTTGATCTTGCTTTCCCTACACACCATGAATAGCAAAAAAAATTTTAGAAACTTGTCCGAAGAGTGACAAATTCACAAACAAATGAATAAAAAATAAATAAAGACCTCAAATGTTCCTTCATCAATGCCATTTTAACAAGTCCACTTCTTTTGAAAGACCACATATTAATGAACCCCAAAAACACATCATTACAACTACTAAAAATTAAGGTGCATTTAGGATGACTGTAGTTGCCGATAAAGCAGGTTATGAAGTTGATGTACAGAAAGCTGAGTTCTGAAGTTGCTTTATAGAAAACAGTATATTTTGTTTGCCAAGTATAACTGTCGAGCTACTGTGCTGCAGCTTTATGAGAATAAATTACGTTTATAACCTTATAAATATTGAGATGAAAGAAAATATATTAAATGTCATTTTTTTTAATTTATATGATAAAAACCTACCAATTCTAAATTAAAATTGCATCCACTTTATCAATTATTTTATGACTTTTAAATATCAAAGTAGTATAAATTTTTTTATTACAATGTAATATCATACTTTAAAATAATCTAAAAATTTATAATAACTTTTTTATTACTTCATAATAAATATACTTTTTCTAATAATGATAATATAACTGATAAAATTTTTAAAATTTAATAAAAAAATAAATAAGTATGCAATGACATATCATGAAATAAATTATTTCTATTTCTCTAAATTACAATTTTACTCTGAAAAATATTATAGAGACATTGTGTTCAATTAATCTCATGAAAAATCAATCTGAATATTCTGTTTTCAATGAATATCTTTAAATGTGTTCCATAGAAGCATAAAAGTTTTGAAGTTCTAATATTTATTTGTTGTCTACATAATTAAAACTAATACATCTATTTTTAAATGTATGCTAATTGGTTGTTTTGAGGTTTTGGTCATTCCCTTCGTTTGTTTCAAAAGTTTATATTGATGTATTTTTACTGTCGTAATCAATTTAGGATGTGAGCCACCATAGTCGAGGCATATATAAACGCCTTCAGTTTGAGGATGCTGAAAATAAAGAACAGAGCAATGAAGATAATGGGAACTATATGAACTTAAAAGTCCTCGCATAATGTCAGAGACAACAACGACGGCTTCTAATGTTCTGGCGAAGACGGTTTGTGATTTGAACTTCTCTAGATAAACAAAAAAAATCTTGAAATTTTAAAGGGTTTCATATAAACACCTTCAATTTGAGGATGCTGAAAATAGAGAACAGAGTATTGAAGATAATGAGAACTATATGAACTTAAAAGTCCTCGCATAATGTCAGAGACAACAACGATGGCTTCTAATATGTTAACTAAACATCCTTCTACCACAAATACTATCACAATGCAATTACAAATACAGAACATAGTAGTGACAATCACAAAGAATTGATAGGGTAATCTCAACTTACAGGCTTCTAACATTGTTTAAGCGACCAAAGAGGTTTACAAACTTCCACCTGTACTACTCACTAACATTACACAGGTAAAGCATTACAAGCAAATAAAAGACAACCCCAAAGGCTTGTCAAGAAAACCCCCCTCCAAGAAGGCTTCCAACTTCTTAAGCATGTCAAACAATAACGCCAAAAATTAGGATCCATCAGCCTCCAATCCAAAAATCATCAATCTAATTGTGTCCAGCACTGAAACAAATAAAAAATATAAGCAATGAAAATCACGTTCAGCAAATAATCACCATAAGAGAGAATGCCATGATCACACAACGCCCTTATAAAATTAGTAGCCAATTGAAATTCTGCAATGGAAGTCAAATTTGATCACCAGAAAACAAGATGTTAACAGTTCAAAAGTGCTTCCCCACAGCTGAAACGAAGCTAAATCCATGAATTCATAGTGGACACTAATCTGGCTTGTCAATATGATCACTCCTAATTGAAGTATTCAAACTAAAAAACGTATCAAATTTATATCGATTGAAAACGAAGTTTTGTAATCATTGAATATATAACTGTGAGAAAACTGAAGAACTCACCGTATCTAACTGTATTTCTAAGACGATTATGTAGTTGAACTTTTTAATTATACCAAGCCACTTCTCAACATATCAAAAATCTCATGAGGTCCAGATTCTGATATTCTTTTCAGAATTAAAATACTTAATATAAATGATCAGGATTTTGTCTATATAATGATGGTAAAATAAGTATTTGAATTGTAAAAGGACAAACACTTACATAAACCTAAGGCTGGGAAGGCATTATTTAATAAGTGCAACAAAATTTGGGGATAGTTCCATTTTTTCCATATTGGATAATTGTTGGAAATCTACATTGAAGATGAGCTGAAAATAATTGCGGTGGTTTTTAGTTTCTCAAATGCACCTAACCAATTCATATGAAAATCAATATTATATCTGAAAGCACCAAATGCACATCGATAGAGCACTTTAGACTTGTAGTTCCTCATAAAGTATATTGATAAGGCAAACAATTTATTAGACTACGTTCTTAGTTCTTTCAATCAACAAATTTAAATGTGGAAAAGCCCCTATGTTTGCAAAATATAAAATAGAGAATATCATACAGGAAGGATTACTAGAGTATTTCTAAGCTTTAAGAAACCATAGCAAAACTTGTGCAGAAGCATATAAATTACCATGCCCTTTACAAAACTTTCAAATTACCATGCCCTTTACAAAACTTTCCGCAGCATAACCAAGATCAGCGAGCCTTGGAGGAGGGGTAGTAAGTCGAGCAGGCCAAGGATCCAATCCACTACCTTTATCTTTATGATGCTCTGTACAAATCAAATGTCATGTCCAGATATTATATATTTATATAAACATCATCTAATGCTTCAACATACTTCCCTTGAAATATGGCATATAACGACAATCATACTGTATCTCTTTTTCTGTATTTCAGAACATTGGGTATTTTGGCTTTGATTACTTCACTTTATGAACTCACTATTGACTCCAATCCAATACAAAAATAGCGACATTGTTTCAGTTGAATGTTGGAATCATTTAGAGGTCGATCTTATTGATTCGTTATGTGATAATATGTATAAAGTTATCGCCAATACTTCCCTTGATGTAGTCTTGACGAACCGTGCAAGCCATGAGAAATTTCTAATACATGTAACAGATCCATGAAAATTGATCGCGTGACATACGAAACATATTATAAAACCTATCAGGATGACCCGATGATAGTTCGGCAATCAATTACGATATAAGCCAAACTATCACTTAGGCAAGACTTGTAGAAATTTTTTCCAAGACTTGTAGAAACTTTAGCTACTTGTAAACATATTATAAAACCTACCACAAGACTTAGTAAATCATTATCAGATTTTTCTTTTATATATAGCAATAAAATTGGATAATTTCTGTTTCCTATTGATTAAAATACTAGATGCTTATTCCATATTAATAATTTACAATAGCCGAGTTTGGTCTCTAGCATTGACATTTGAGCACGGCATATCTATAAATAAAGCAATAAAATTTAAAGTACCAATTTAAGGATTTTGGCTGTCATTCAAAATACAAACATAAAGCATATCTGAATATATTTATAGTTGTAAGGATTTCAGACATTTGTAAAACAGAAATATAAAACAGAATACAAACTCCAGAATATCCATAGTTCAAAAAATCCAGAATACAAAAATAACATAATTTTCTATGAGAGCATGACAGAGTAATTGTGATAGAAAAGTAAATAACAAAGAAGAATTAAATTATATCTAATGTCAAAATGACTAAGGGGCTGTTTGGTTGCCTGAAAAGAAAATACAGTGTAAAGTAAATGCAATGTAAAGTAAATGTAATACATTCCGAATATTTTGAGCATGTTTGGTTGTCTGCAAAGTAAACGCAGGAGAACTGTTTCCCTTGTTTGGTTAGGCATATCCAGAGTAAAGTAAAAGCGATGTATTTGTAATAATTTTTTTAGCCATTATAACTTGTGTATTTATAAAAGCAGTGTATTTATAATAATTAGTATTATTTTGTGTTATAAAATAAAACTACTGTATTTTTTATTGCACTATCTTATTATAATTTTTTTTGAGATTTTAAGATATAATATTCTGTTGTGTATTAATTTAGCAGTGTGCTGCAATAGACGTAAATATACTTCTGATAGAGAGAAATTTTAATTTTAAATTTGTTAAAATTTAAATTTTTTATTTTTCAAGTAATTTTTTTACATAAAAAATTTTGTTTGAGACAACTTATTAGTATAAAATTTTTTAAATAACAATTTTTTTAACTTAAAAGCTATTTTAAAAAGAATTAAAAAAACTAATCCAAACAAAATTTTAAAGACGATATCAGATTACAAACATGAATTCCCAAAATATTGTTCTGACTAATATAATACTCTTGAGTAAATCGCTGGGATATATTTATTGAATTTTTAGATAATGTTAGAATATTTACGCCAGTTGAGAATAGGTAAATAAAATTATGCCTTCAAAGCAAGTCAGGACAGCTTTCAAGATTTATCCTAATTTTGGAGGAAATAAAATACACTCTTCAGAAACAGAAAAAACAAACCAACAAAAATAGTTCCAAAGAGTACCATAAATCGACACTTCAGATTTTTCAAACTGATAAATCAAAATATCTCAACAATATTTTGGGAACTACATGAGAATCCAATCAGAGATACTGAAGAGATTAAAATGAAATCAATAGAAAACAATTTGCTGTCATATTGTCTTATGGATGCTATTACACAGCATATTCTCTAGAACGAGTGAAAAATAGAAAGCTCAAAGAGGTAGAACTTTCAAAAAAGACCCAATTTTACTTATTAGTACATGAAATTATGCAATCAAGCATACATAAAAGAATAGAATAGCAGCAACTCTTAGAATAAAAAACGGAATTTCATTACTTACAGTTCCTTCAAGCATTTTCAGTAATGCTTGCTGCACGCCCTCACCAGATACATCTCTACTAATATTTAGACTCTCAGCCTGCATATTAAAGAACCACTGCAGGAATTGACACCATCTACATGATAATATATGTTGAAGCACTTGCTTGGTAAATCACAATACCTTCTTAGTAATTTTATCAACTTCGTCTATGTACACAATACCCTGCTGTGCAGCTTGCACGTTGAAGTCAGCAACCTAGAGACAACGAAATAAGATGCAGGCACGTAATTAAACGACGGAGTAGGTCCAGTAAATGCAGGATAGAATAAATATCATGATTTTATGATTGATGAACTCCCTAATGAACGCACACATAGAAATTATGCTTATTTAAACTATTAGAGAACAATATTAGAGATGTGAACCAAAAACGACGACCAATATGTTAACAAAACAGCAAGATTATCAAATATGCAACAAGTGTAACAATAGCCTCACACAATCTAGTATAAATAATGCATTCAGAAGTTAGACCCATGGGTTAATTACATCAATGGATGGAAACCAGTTTTTTACTGCAAGTGAAATCAAGTTATCTTGATATTTACACTATTCCAAGGCTTTAGCTAGATGGAAATTATACAATGCGAACTGAAATTTAATCTAAGTATGATTTTATAAAAGAAAATCCAATGCACCTAGAATGGGTGCTAAGCCCATATGGGCAGAGTACAAGCTTCAAACATGTTTTAAAATATATATTATCAGTCTTGCTAATTTTGTTAAGCTGCATTGGATAAGCTAAGATGCAAGCTATCTCACAGTTTTGTTAAAAGCACACTTTGAAGTGCGCTTCAAAAGCCAATAGCAGCAATACATTCCAGGGATGATGCACTTTCATATCACTAGTTGGTTAGTTGGTTGTGGAGAGCGCATAGCATGCCGTCAAGCACAAAAATGCATGCTAGAAGAGCATGTGAGAAGCGCTAATGAGTTTCGCTACAACCATGGCTTTCAGTAGATCCCAATTCAGACAACAATTTATTAAGATCAATTAAAAGGGAGGGAGAACATTAGGACCGGTGATTGCCAATGGCTCAACCATCTTTGTAACTACGCACCTTGTTAAGACTTCTCTCCAAGAAATGAATTGCTTCCTCTAATGTGAATGATAAGAAATTAGGAAAAAAATGGAGAAAACCAAACCAAGCAAGCCCTCACGCATATTTCTTGTATTAATCAAATCCAAAGTAACATAGAACATTGACTAAAATTAAATATTTGAACAAAAATGATGCAACTAATTAAATAAAATACGATACTTAAAAAAAAAAAACTTTGAAACGTATCACCGTAGCTCTAAAGCAGAGATGTCTAGATAAAGCCAAGATAAAAGACAAGCTAAAATTGAAAATTAGGTCTCAGTATTAGCTACAAAGAGTAAATTTTAATGGTGTATAGCCTTCAGCTACTGTAACCCATGCAGCTCCCTGCATGTTAATTGATATGTGGTTTTTATGATTATAATTTATCCTTGAATTTTTTTGGTTTAATACAACAACAACAAGCCTTTGTCCCACTACGTGGGGTCGGCAACATGAATCCTTTTTCTCCATTGTGTCCGGTTCAAAGTCAAATTCTCGTTTAAATCTAATAGAGAAAGGTCATTTCTAATATTTTCTAACCAAGTCTTTTTAGGTCTACCTCTACCTTTCTTAACATAAGTCAAATCTAATACCTCTACTTTCCTAACTGGGTCATCGGAAGGCCACCGTTTTATGTGACCAAACCATCTAAGGCGACTCTCTCTAATCTTATCCTCCACTGGAGCTACTCCAACCTTTTCACGTATATGCTCATTTCGTATCCTGTCTCTAAGAGTAAATCCACTCATCCACCTAAGCATCCTCATCTCCGCAACACATAACTTAGTATTGTGCTTCTCTTTTAATGGCCAACATTCTGCACCATAAAGCATTGCAGGTCTCACCACCATCTTATAGAATTTTCCCTTAAGTTTAAGGGGGACTTTTCTATCACACAACAAGCCCGATGCATTCCTCCACTTCAACCATCCAACTTGAATTCTACTGATAACATCCCCATCTATTTCACCATCACTCTGAACAATAGATCCAAGATATCTAAAACGTGTACTCTTATTAATGACTCGATCGCCCAAAGTCACAATCCCCTCACTAGATCTATTACTGCTAAAATTACACTCCATATATTCAGTTTTAGATCTACTCAAGCGAAAACCTTTAGACTCTAAGGTTGATCTCCAGACTTCAAGTTTACCTTCAACTCCCTCTTTAGTCTTGTCAACAAGAAGAATATCATCAGCAAAAAGCATACACCAGGGTACATCCTCTTGTAAATGTCTAGTGAGAACATCCATGACTAACGCGAAAAGATATGGGCTTAAAGCTGATCCTTGATGTAATCCAACCGAAATAGGGAAATACTTGGTCAAACCACCTTGTGTTTGAACACAAGTAGTAGCTCCTTCATACATATCTTTAATGATTTGAATATAAGCATTATTAACTCCTTTCTTTTCAAGAACTCTCCATAGCACTTCTCTTGGAACTTTATCATATGCTTTCTCTAAATCAATAAATATCATATGTAGATCCTCCTTATTCTCCCTATATTTCTCCATCAAACCTCTCAATAAATGTATGGCTTCCATAGTAGACCTACCAGGCATGAATCCAAATTGATTTTGAGAAACATTAGTATCACGCCGCAGCCTACGCTCCATAACTCGCTCCCATAGTTTTAAAGTGTGACACATTAACTTAATTCCTCTATAATTCGCACAATCTTGTGCATCACCTTTATTCTTATAAATAGGAATCAATACACTCATTCTCCACGCATCTGGCATCTTTTTAGTCTTCAAAATATTATTAAAAAGTTTAGTTAGCCAAGAAATTCCTTCATCTCCTAAGCATTTCCACATCTCTATTGGGATATCATCAGGTCCAACAGCTTTTCCACACTTCATTTTCTTTAAAGCCTCTCTAACTTCGGTTTTACTAATACGCCGATAAAAACAGAAATCTTTATTATCATTTAGGATGCTAAGGTCACTAAAGTCAATTGTATTCCTACAATCTTCATTAAAAAGTTTATCAAAATATCTCATCCACCTTTGTTGAATATCATCTTCTAAGAAAAGTATTTTTTGATCTTCATCTTTAATACACTTCACTTGAATTAAATCCTTACTACTCCTATCTCTTTGTTTGGCTAGCTTATACATATATCTTTCTCACTCCTTAGTATCTAATCTATTATATAAATCATTAAAAGCTAAGATCTTTGCATCACATATTGTTCTCTTAGAATCCTTACATGCCTCTTTATATCTTTCCCAATTATCAGAATTTTTACATCTAAACTAATTTTTATAACAAATCTTCTTATTTTTTATCTTTTCTTGCACAATTGGATTCCACCACCAGCTATTTTTACTATTATGGGCTTTTCCCTTTGATACTCCAAACACATCTTTTGCAATATTTTTAATATCACTAGCCACTTTTTCCCACATAACATTAGCATCCTCATGCACAAATAAAATCTTAGAATCTAAAATCTTACTCTCAAAAATATTTTTATTACTATTCTTTAAATGCCCCCATCTAATCCTAGAAAATCGCTTTACTTTATTTTTAATTTTCTGTCCTTTCATCTTAAAGTCTAAAACTAATAAGCAATGTTGGGTACATAAACTTTCACTCGGAATAACTTTACAATCTTTGCAATCTAAACGATCTACTTTTCTTATAAGAAAATAATCAATCTGAGTTTTACTATAACCATTCTTATAAGTGATGAGATGCTCATCTCTTTTCTTAAATAAGGTATTAGCAATTAAAAAATCATAAGCTAAAGAAAAATCTAATATGGTCTTACCACCTTCATTAGTCATTCCAAACCCATATCCACCATGAATGCTTTTAAAATCATTTACCTCTCTACCAACATGTCCATTTAAATCTCCTCCAATAAAAATTTTTTCTTCGAGAGGTATCTTTTGAATTAATTCTTCTAAATATCCCAAAATTTTAATTTTGAACACATATCCAAACCTACTTGAGGAGCATAAGCACTTATAATATTAATAATCTTAGCATCAACAACAATCTTTAAAGCCATAATTCTATCATCAATTCTATTAATATTTATAACATTATCCTTCAAACTCTTATCTATAATTACGCCTACACCATTTCTAGTACGACTCTTACCTGAATATCAAACTTTAAATCCTAAACTATCAATCTCCTTAGCCTTCTCTCCAACCCATTTAGTTTCCTGAATGCACAAAATATTTATCTTCCTATGAACCATAATATCTATTAATTCCATTAATCTTCCTGTAAGGGAACCTATATTCCAAGTTCCTATCCTAATATTAGTATCATGGACTAGCTTCTTTGCCCACATCCGTCCTTGATGTGGGAACCCTTGCCTATTTAACACTGCACCCGGGCGCCGATGCAGCGGCCCTTGCACACTTTTCACTGTATTCAGGCCATACAGTGCGTCGCTTCCAGGGAACGCCCTAGCATTAACACAATTTATTAAAGGATTCATGTCATGGTTATTCGACAAGTTTTACGCTGGCTGTCGACTACCTAACGCAACCCTCCACTTTTCTCATCCAGGACTTGGGACCTAGCAACGGCAGTGTTTTTTTTTTGGTTTAATCAATCATTAAATTAACATTTGGCACAAATTCTTCATATTTTCTTGATTGTATCAAAATTTTGCAAATACTTTTTAATGTCATTTCAAACTGCGAATTTTTTATAATATTCTGCATGGTCTTAAATAGAATTAATGATATTTCAAACAGTGAATTTTTTAATCTAGTTTCTGTGCTTTAATCTAATGTATCAATTAGTTGTATTAGGAATCATAGAAATTAAGGCGTCCTACATCATTTAGAAATCAACAGTGACAACAAATCCAACTAATGGAATACAAATATCAATTCAATCACTACTTAGAAGTGAACAGAAAAAGACAACACCAGTTCTTATAAGGAAACTAAACTTGAACATGGTCCTAACTCAACACCTGGGCTTTCTTTGAACGTCAAAAGAAAAACAATTTTTGTCCGTCCTTTTATGATTAACATGAAGAAAAAAAAATACTAAGTTACCTGTGAGCTTGAAATTAGATAAGGAAATTATTCTGAAATTGAAAATTCCAGATTGTAAACATCCTCATAACTTGTATCATTAGACAACCATATGAAGCAATTTATTCTATTTAAGACCATGGTAATAATATTTCAAATCTCTCAACTGGTTCAGAAAACAAATGAAAATTACCTAAGCTTATATAAAGTGAATGAGATGCAATTCACACATGTATATGGACTATATGGTTGTATCATTAGACAACCATGTGGAGCTATGCAAGCTGAAATAAAGTGAATGAGATGGTTCAAACAGCATATGCATTCACACATATGGAGGTTAATGAATCCATCTAAGCAAGATTGCAATGTTCTGGACTGAAAGTTACCTAAGCTTGCAAGCAATGAATTCAACAATTTCAATGAGTAAAAAGGAATTAAGTGAGCAAATCAAGAGAGAATGCCGCAACAGGAATGTAGCGATGCAGCGAGCTATAAGCTGTGGACAACAAGCATTTAATCAAATAAAGCAACATTACAGCTAGCGGTATGCTTTAAGCACATATAGCAGAATCTGAGCCTGAGATAAGAGGAATGAAGTATAGCTGTTTAATTAAGATCAATTAGATTATTAAAACATCACACATGGCAGAATATACAAGCACTTTTTATAGCTAATAGTAAGAACAAATGCAGGAATTTAGTACCAAAACTCATCACATAAATAGCAAGCTTTTAAAAAAAAAATCAACAATAGTGACAAGTATGACAAGCAATGGTTTTTGGCTGAGGACAGTGAAGTAGAAGCAGTACGTATCGCAAGTACAGCTGGTATAAAAGCAGAATTTGACTACAGCTGAATATCCAAGCTGCAGCAGGATTATATAGGGTCCGACTTTTTTAACAACAACGATGAATAAGAGCAGAAATCGTCGAGGAGTGGTCTGTGGGAAACTAAAATTGGAATCAAGGATCAAAAATCAAAACCCTAGATAAGAAAACAAAGGAAAGAGCTTTTCTTTTTAAGGGATTTGAGAGAAGGGAAAGGGAAGGAAGAGGAACAAGAAGCTATACCTGGTGCAGAGGAGGTCGGAGAGGTCAGCGACGGAAGGAAGCGAGCACAGCGCGTCTCGGAGAGCACAGCGACGGGAGAGAAGGCTTCGGTTTCTTGGAGAGGACTTCGGTTGGGGATTTCGGACTAGAAAGCCTGTTCGTGTGACATCTGCTACCAGTGTGCGAATGGAGGAGTTGGGAAAGAGAAGAGAGCACAGCGAGTGGGAAAAATGGAGCAGAATGGAGCGCGAGAGGTTTTTTAATCCACTCAATTTGAGCGGGTTTTGAAGTCGCGCGAACGTCCTCCTCTAATACACTGCTGATCCTTCGGAGGGCTTCATTATGTTCCGCTCAAAACACTCCAAACGACCTAATTTATGAAATGCAGGTAAATACATTACTCTACCCTTCTAATTCTGTGTACCAAACAACCCCTAAATGAGGAACTACGCATCTCGATTTTCATAGCTAATGCAAATAATAAATTCTTCTCTCAGGCAACATTGATATGAAAAATTCTCGCTTGATAGGATCCTCGAGCAGCTTTGTTGAGTACAAGTAAACTGGCATTTCTTCAAATATTTTACTGATCTGATCAAGAACTTTAATTGCATCGGAGAGTAGTGAAGGATAGCTTGTTGATTGTGATATATTTGAGACTGATCCAATATTTATGCATGCACTTACAAGTTGAGTAATTTGATTTCATAGGAAACCAGATCCATTTTTTCTTATGAATTGTACAAGTTAAAGTTGATTGACGTTTTGAGTGGTTGGAATCAGTAAGATCATTTGTTTTTAGTAAAGAAGTTTCAGAAGAATCACTAATATTGTCTAACTGTTCAGAATATTCCCCAACATCATGATGTTCAACAGCCTGGTTGAGAGTCCCGCATCTTTAGGTTTACCCATTGTAAGACCTAAATATTACATAATGAATTAATATTTGTATTTACTCTGCTATAAACTGAGAAGAATATGAATGCTTATAGTAAAGCGGGATGCATGGACATGGATGACTTCAACATCTGATTATTGAAGTTTCTCATACTTACAAAGATGATGTTCAACAGCTTGATTGAGAGTCCATGCATGAGCACCAGTAGCAATGACCCCCATGAACGTCATGTCGAGCTTATCCTCAAGTTCGGGATCTATGCCGCAATATCTGAATTTTTTGGCATTTGGAAAAACATATAAATGTAGTTAATTATATATATTAGAAGTTGTAAAAGTTAAGTTTAAAATGAATATGTATACATTTAAATATGTAATAATTTGACGGTTACCTGTAATTTAACTTTCCACCATTCCTCGGGTGCATCAATAGTTTTTCTTCTAGGATCTCAGCTTAATCCAGTTGAACCTCGCTTTAACTCCTTTCATAATTACCAATCCTTTTTAAGTTGATACCATTTATTTTTTAATTGTGTTTTGTCATACTCTCGACCTGTTTTGCCTTGAAAAGATTTCATTAAATTCATCCAACCCTCTTTATTAAAATGGGTGGTTGGACGATTTCCTAGTTCAATTCCCTTCAAACATAAATCACAAAAAATAATTTTCACATCGCGCTCCCATGTTGCAAACGGTCCCCCATCTTTAGGTTTACCTATTGTAAGACCTAAATATTACATAATGAATTAGTATTTGTATTTACTCTGCTATAAACTGAGAAGAATATGAATGCTTATAGTAAAGCAAGATGCATGGACATGGATGACTTTGACATCTGATTATTGAAGCTTCTCATACCTACAAAGGCAAGTTATAAAAATAAGAACACATCTTCATCCAATAAGGGGTAGTGGGATAAGTTATGAACTCTTTGAGCTTCTGAGAGTGTAAAAAACAAAACTGGGAAACAAAATATTGAGTAACTACATGAAAAAAGTTTCCCACAGCTACGAAATGCAGGGCATAAATCAACAACAAAAAAAATACTCATCATTAAGAAAAAAATTCAATTAAAAATGTTTTCAGAATAAATAGAGAACATTGAAATATTTTATTTCTAAAGTATGGGTTTCTATCAGAAAAGCTTCAAACAGTAAAAGATCAATAAACAGAAATCTTGTGCCTCTGATTTAGTGATCTGTCTTTCAAAAAAAAAACAAGAAAGGAATCTCACGCTAATCAATGACAAAATAAAACACTAATCTCAATATACCCCACAATCTGTTCTAAAATCTGAACGAAAACCAAATGAAGGAAAGGCGAAGCTCGATTTTGGAAATGAAATAAAAAGCTAAATTTTTTGAGAAGTGCAAGCAACAGGAGATAATTTTACCTGAGAAGATTAATGCAATAAGATTGTCGATTTTGCTATAGAAAAGAGTGGGGAATACGTAAATGCTGTAAATTTCAATAAAAAAATGGAAGAAAAAAAAAATCATAGTTGAGCTTACTAGGGAAGTAGGGAGGTTGAGAACTGCTAAGCCGGAGTTGTCGCAACTGCGAGTTTGGATAAATACCTAAACTGCTGAGCGAGTCCCGAGCATGGTGAGATGAGACAGAAGGAGCGAAGGATTGGTCTGATATAGCAGAACTTTGCGAGGATAAAGAAGAAAACGGGGCAGTTCGCAGATAACTGTAAGGGCATTAATGTATTTCTCATACCTATGAACAACGGGAAGCAGCCGAACACGGTAGGCTTCCTCCAGACGTGAGAAGCAACCGCAGGACGTGAAATTGTCAAGAACGGAGCACGATCAGGTAACCCCAAACCACCTCTCGGTTACATTTCGTAACTTACAGCAGGGAAAAATCCGTCCCAAACGCACCCTTAATGTAAACATAAAAAATAAACAACTAAAAGTAAACTTTTGCAAGAATTGTATTCAAAGAAAAGCTAACTAGAATGCATGACTAACTTGGATTTCACAAGAAATATTCTCAGTAAGTATGAATAGAGTTTGGTTAGTACAGAAACACGGAAACAAGTTCAAGTAAAAAAGAAATGACTTTTATATATAATTGTTTTATCAAGCACATCAAAGAAATCAAGAACATTTACAACTTTATCTGCCAACTCATCAACAGGAGGCACTGGCAATGCATAGAAATAGGAGTAGCTCCAAACTATAGAAACTCTTGAGGAAGGCGAGGAAATCATGTGAGCAGGTTGTTCGAATTAAAGTAAAACAAACAATTACAATATTGGAATGAAAACTTAATGGAGGAGGTAAAATGAAATGACTGACCTCATGTCTAGGAAGGGTGATAAGATATATGCAAAAATTGTGAAGCAACAAAGAAGCAGCATCTGGAGTAAAAAACAATCCTTGAAAGCATGACATATTTGAAAAAAAATGAATGAGTTATACTTATTAAATAAAACTCTTGCTTAGAATAAAAGAAAATACTATAAGAGAAGCATAAAGCCATTGACAAGTAGTATGTAATTATCAAAGTAATGCAATAGCTTATATAAATTATAATTTCAAGTAATATCTGAATTTGCAAGCAGCTTTAAATATGCCCTTTCTACATTTACATCAAAACACTACTAATTCTATTTTTACATAGAAGAAGATAAATCCAGGATACATTGAAGTAAATAAAGTATAACCTTTCAACTTACAGTTTAAAGCCACATTAGAATAAGCTACAAAATAAGGTTTTTCCGGATCGCCAAACACAGACACTAAAACATAAACAATTTTTTTGAAAAATGATATTTAAGTACACATAATTAAGTGAAATTATAAAAAAATAATGTTTTAACTAATTGAATAACTTTTAATAATATTATGATAAATGAGCATGCTTAGAAAAGTTGGTATTCAATTAAATTAGAAGATTTTTTTTTTTAGAATATAAAAATACATTAACTGACAGCATAATTGATAGTTTAATAATAGAAAAATTCAAATAACCGAACACAATGGAGAAAAAAAGGCCACGTGGTGGGATAAAGACTTGATGTTGTTGTTGTTGTATCTAGTCATAGTTTAATATTTGTACAAAGAAGTACCTTCAAATATGAGATCAATGTAATATCTATTAGAAGAGTAAAGTAGTACTTAAAAAAATAAAGAGTAATGGATATGGCATGTATTGTAAATAATATGAAAACTGAAATGAATAAAATAATAAGAAATAATAGAACAAAATAATATGATTGATGTTTAAATAAAGATGTACTGATATTATTATAAAATGTAGTCCAAATTTTAAAAAAAAAAGATGTACTGATATTTCAAAGATTTAACATAAAAAGTCAATTAAAGGAGTTAAATGGATTTATGATAGTAAAAAGCTAATATTGCAAAGATTGAACATAATAGGATTGCATTTCTCGCTGTTGGTCTTATTCTAATTTATTATGTTTGTCTGTTGACAGTTAAGCGAGTAAGAGGATCTTATTGTTCGGATGCGTACGACGACCCTTCAAATATTTAGGAAGTTGAATGGAAGGTTAGATGTAGATCATAAGAAAAATGATATCATTACAGTGATGCTGAAGAATAACTACAAAACCTACTACAGTTTTGGTGAAGAAAAAGCTAGTACTTTCAACAACCACCTGGCTTGGAGGAACGAATAACTTCCTTGGTATTGCATATCTTTATGTTGGTGGTGTATGCTTCTTCTTATCAACAGCCTTCACTATAGTATCCTTAGTTAAGCCTAGGTAGGTGACTACTACTCATTTCTAGTTCAACAAATTTTATATTTTATCACGTTGGCTACATCTATACATACATTCACCAAATTTATTTTCTCACAACTATCCAACTTTTATCAACAGAAAGATATATAATTGCCCTAAAAGAACATTAAATGCCTAAAAGAAAACCATGCTCTATTATAATTTTGTAGAAACATGATTTTTCTTATAAAACTGAATTTCTATTTGGAGTAATAAAATGAAATGGTTAGCTGACAACCACGACTAGTCATAATTTTATAAAAAATAGTAATAAAATTTATCAATTATAACAAATAAATAATAGTACTAAATTTAAAAACCCTAAAAATCTTTTAAAATTCTCAACTTAATTTGGCCCATTTATCCATCCAAAACCTAGCTTCAAAAATAGCTGAAGAAACACTAATCCTTATTCAGTAATCCTCAATCGCATACCCTACTGTCCACACCATATAAACAAACATATTTTTCACCAAAAGGGACAAACAATCATATAACTCCTTAGGGATCTTTGACTGCAAACAAATCAATCAGCTGCGAAAGAGGTTGCATTTACAAAAATCCGTGATGGTTTGGGTGAGCTTAACCTTTGGGTGTCGTTGAGTTGCAGGAAGAATTCTATGATAAAAAAGATTTTTGGAGAGGCAATTTTCCCAAGAAGAAAAAATCCACAAATGAACCAAGAATCCAAAGCTTGCAAAATAAACAGAATTTCAATTGATTAGCAATAATCTCACCCAAAAGATCAACTCTAACCTATCAAAAGACACTTACAATCAAGATCATTCATACAAGATATTTTAATCTCAGAGTGGAACTAAAAAATCCAAGTTGACAGTTTTCTCACATACTCAAAGGTCTTAAGCATTAGAAGCAATCTTAAAGGTTGCCAAATAAACATCAGCAAACTTAAAAAATTTTAATATGCAAAGCCTTGATACAGTTAATTAAAAACCAAATCATTCATATAGAATGCTTGAATAAACAATATGTAAATATACAGTTGAAAATCATGAAATCATCATATAGATATATCACTTTCGAATATAATTTTTGTAAATAAACTTTTTTTTAAAAAAAAGAGGATATCATATTAATAAAAGAATAGATAATGAAGGTATGATTTAATGACAACGAATCGACAAATGAACATATAGAACTAAAAGCTCGAGCCGTGAAAGAGATTGCATTTGAAAAAATCTGTAATGGTTAGGCGAGCTTACATGAAATATGATGGAGCCTTCGAGGCGACTTATGGTTTGATGGTTTCGGCGATAAGAAGATAGATGAGTTTTTGCCTTCGGTGAGAGGGAGATGAGCGGGAAACAATGTTGCATTCGACGAGAGGGATAAAGTGAAACAGGGGATGCGTTCGGTTGTAAATGTAGTTGCGTTCGGCTAGGGTTTTTCTTTATTAGAGAACCGTGCGCCAACGAGAAGTGAAACGGTCGGGTGTGATAGCCAGTGAAACGCTCAGTTGGAGCAGAAATCGCTCGGTTGTAAATAGAGTTGCGTTAGACAATATTTTATGAGAGAATCGTGCGACAATCGGAAGTGAAACGGTCGGGTGTGATAGCGAGTGAAACACTCGGTTGGAGTAGAAACAACTCAGCTGTGAAATCTAAGTTGGAAAGTGCTATTTTTTTTAACTGCTTGACATTGAAAACATTTTAGAGAAACGACAGGTATAATGGAAATAAGTTTATAAATGATTTGGAGAAATGTTTTGGAGGAACTGAAAAGCAATGAATATAAAGAGTCCTAACTGAACGCTGCAGATTTATTTCAAGTTTATAAATGAACAATCAAGCTTTGCTATGAGAAGAATCACAAGCCACACTTATATAGTAGTATATAGATGTTATACCAAATTTGAAAAAAGTCCACATATTAAATTTTACTATCACATTTTTTAAATGTAACTTTTATGGCTTCATAGGGCTAAAAATTCCACGACAATAAATTAAGAGAATTTTGAATCATAGTTGCATACGAAGATCCAACATACATATAAATAAATGACAAGCACATAGGTGAAACTAACTTTTATGTGAAAAATCCGAAAAGGGAAAAAACCATAAGGTTTGACCTAATTGAAATGATTTCATTACTTGAGCATTGATTACAAGATTTTGACTAAAACTTAACTTGAGGACTACAAAATTACAAGAGTATATAGAACTGATAGAAAATATAACGAAGTTGGTATAGGCTGAGAGTCGTTCAGACAATTGCGGCTAAGAAGGGTCTAATGTTTGTGATTAGACGGTAGTTTGATGACGGTGTTCGGATGAAAGTTCGACATCCACAGTCGGGTAGCAAAGGTCCAACAACAACGGCTAATGATGATGGTTTGACAGCGACGGTCGGGCAGCGGTCAAATGGTGAGGTGGTAGTCTGATGACGGTGGCTAGTTGATGAAGGTTGAAGTAAAATGAATGCAATGCAAAGCCCAAAAATGGTGGTGGATAATGACCAGTGGTAGTAGTTGCCAGCAAGGGTGGTAGCCAGTAAGCTTGGTGACTGGCGGCCAGTGGTGGCAGACTGTAATAGCGGTAGCCGATGGTGATCACTAGCAGCGCCAATGACGAGAGGCCCACAACGATCACACTAGTGGGTTGTATTAGCAGGCAGTGGACGACATAGTTGGTGGTGGTTGGAAACATTAAAAACATAGAATTTACAATATATTTGAAAATAAGACAAATCTAATGGTTTAAAAATAACACCAAAATTAAACTAGAGGTGCATTCCAAATACGTCAAAATTTTATTCTGCATTTCTTTGCTTCAGATCAAACATCAAAATTTTAAAAACCTCAACATTTGAAATATTTTACATCCATTTTACTTCAAACCAAGCAGCCTTTAAATTTAATTAAAATAATATCATCTTTAATATATATTACTTAAATACTTCCTTTAATATTATCATGTGTCAATTTATTATTTCTAAACTTCTCACATATCCATATTAACATTCTCATTTATATTGGTTAACTTAGTTATCATTGACCTTTTTACAACAAAACATTTGAATCCATATAACATCACCAACCCAATTATTATTTTATAATATATACTTTTAAACCTCTTTAATATAACATTATCATACAAATTTAAGGCATTTCTTCATTTTAATCATCTAGCCTTAATTCTAGAAGTTATATCATCAATAATTTTTTTTTGTTGTATAATATTTCCAAGTTATTTAAATCTATCACACTTAGATATCACTTTGCCAATTATTATCCCTTGTTTAGGTAATATAGGACCCGAATAAAGACTCATGTTTTTCATAATAAATCTTTTCTTTAATAAACAATCTACATATTAAGTTCAATATGTTTAGTTGAATTCATTCTATAATATGGTAAATTAGATGACGATGATCTTAAGAATTAAATCAATAGTGGATTGTATGCTCAGATGTTGACTAATTGTCATCAAGAAGATTATTTGGACATAGGTCTTTCAAATTAGGCAATACTTAAGTAATATTTTCATATGTAATCACACTCTAAGGCACCTCTTTCAATTTCATAGCCACCGAACCATAAATTAATCCTACTTTATGACTCTTTTTGATAAGCATGTTCGTTCAAAATATGTAGCTATTATTTTATTTCATTTGGGGCACTAGATTCTTTTGCAACTAATATAGAGCTATTCTTAGACTTAGCAGGCTTCAAAATGATTTTGCTTCCATTTGGGGCACTAGTTAGAAAAAACCTTAGGATTTATTCTATTACCTTCAAGCTTCAGAAACAATCCACTAAACAAACTCATCAATTGGGACTTATATGCCAAGACTTTGGGGTTCAAAAACAATCCAATAAAAAAATGGAAACCCTAACGATAAAGAGGATCTCATGAACTCTCTAGCTGTTAGCAGTGAAGCTTCACACAAGATCTATAAATAAAAAAATTTTATGGAAACGTGAACAAATCGCAGGAAATATTCAAACACAATGTAGGATAGGACCAGTAGTTACCCTTATGGATAGGAGCAAGAGTAGGATCTGGGACGCGGAGTCCTCCGGCGATTTCGAAGATCAATATTAGCGTGATGACCATTTCGGAGCAGGATCTGGGACGCGGAGCGTTATGACCATTTCGGAGCAGCGGGCAAAGAGGAAGCGTGCCGAAAATGACCTACCGCACAACCATTCCGTTAGCTCCTAAACCCCCGCAACCACTGCCACCTTAATGACCGACCTCTTTCGTTTCTCGTCTTCTCCCTTCTTAAAGTCCCCGCTCCTCCTCCGATTCATTCCTCACCTCGCTCGAAACTAATCAACTTCCTCTCTCCCATTAGCTCTGATTAATCCATCTTCTTAATCACACTCTCATTTTATCACTTAGTCTCAGCAATTCATATTTAGAAGATTTAATCATGGACGACATTGAGATCAGTATAGACGATGATTTATCTTTGTTGGTAATGCAGAATCATTGCTTTCTTGCACTTTTTTTTTCCCTGTTTTTTTTTTATTGAATGACTTCTTATTTCGCTGGTATATGATGAAGGATTTTTATGTAGATAAATAAAAAACAAAAGCTTTTATCCTACTACTACATGGGGTCCCCAACATTAATTTTTTTTCTAATAAAGTATTTATGTAGAAAAAGGAAAAGAAATTTGTAATATTAAAATCATTCAACAAAAATATGTGATAAATTTTTTATTCTTATCGAACCAATTGTTAAATTATTTTTTAAGATATTCTTGCATTTAAAATCTTTTTTTATTTGATTTAATTCTTTTAATTTTAAATGGTTATCATTGTTTTGAAAGTATAGTATATTTGAATGAGACTCATCTTCCTCCTTTTTTTTTTAATTTTACAATTTTTGCTTAAATAGTTTTTCTATGACTACTCAATTTGTAAAACACCGTGTGCTCATCATATGTTTCATAATATTGTGTTAATTTTTTTTTTTATGTTCTTCCTTCAAAAAATGTAGGAGGACCTACTCAAATCACCGATCCCTGACTTTCTTGACGACAATCAGCTCTTTGGAGATGCATTTTTTCAAAACTCAGAGATCTGTTCTAGCTATAGTAACGCCGCACCCAGCCAAACTTATTGTCCGTCCTTAGATGCAACAAAGGAATACCAACAAACGAATGTGGGAGATCTCAAAGGCTCCTTAGGGGAGATAACTCCAAATTTAATTATCGATGAGCCAAGGCAACATGAACAAATTCCAGCCATGACAACTTCTACAAATGTCATCATAGGAAATGATGATCAACAAAATAATGAATATAGCAAATACACCATGGAAGATCTGTTCAAGTTTGCAGAGGCATTGTCGCCTCATCCCCAACAAAATGTAATAAAACCGATTTACAATGAAAATGAGCAATTTTTGCCACCCATGCCCCCAACAATATTAACAAGTTATCCAAATATGAATACATGCATGGGCGGCTTGTATCAAGGGGAGATGGGTCTTTCTGCATGTAATGGAGGCCAAGGACAACATTTATTTTCATATGGCATTCTACCATTGCGAATGCCAGCATCGAATTTGATGCCTACGACGATGAGTAGGCCGATGTCAGTATTGAAGACGAATTACCAAAATAACAACGTGAGGCCTTATAACTTGCATGATACTTTCCTTCCATGTGGTTATAAGACTACTAATTTACAGGTAAAAGATTTTTTCTAATACAACAGAAGGTCTATGATACTTCATAATATAATATACTTCTATTTTCTTCATGTGCTTAAATAGGTGTTGAAGAATAGGCTACAACAACAGCATCCACATAATAATTCCTCATCTCTTACATTCAGTGGCACAGTACCTGACATCTCCACTCCCCAAACATCAACACTCAAGGGCGGATGTATCTC
Source organism: Dendrobium chrysotoxum (assembly GCA_019925795.1). Classification (NCBI taxonomy): domain Eukaryota; kingdom Viridiplantae; phylum Streptophyta; class Magnoliopsida; order Asparagales; family Orchidaceae; genus Dendrobium; species Dendrobium chrysotoxum. Next base: position 8,914,955 of record CM034305.1, read on the forward strand.
TGCTGAAGAAAAAAGTGAAAAGATTGAAAGATACAAATCTAAGAGAAAAAGAAGAGATTTTAGCAAGAAAATCAAGGTAAACTACTATTATACCAGCATAAATCTAGCCATCTCTAACCTTACATTGTCATTTTCTAGCTATGAGAAATGTTTGTGGAACCTTACATTCAATCCTATTGTAGTATGCATGCAGGAAAATACTTGCAGACAGCAGACCTCGAGTTAGAGGAAGGTTTGCGAAGAATGACGAGACAAAACAGATGGCAAGAACTTGCTCTACCAATTTTGACGAACTACAACAGATGGCAAGAGCTTCCTCTAGCAATCAAGATTGCAATAATGTTGAGGTGAATATAATTTTAAATTTATTTTATTGCATAAATCTATGAAATTATTATTAATAATATTGAACTTGATTAGATAAAGTTATGAACAGAGAATTTTATGAGCATATTTTTTCATATGAATAAAAGTTTTTTTTTCTTAAGAAAATTAACCATGATGCAAATGGCGACCAATGAAATAATAATCTTACTTGGATGCTTCCACTTGCAGGTTGCGATTAACAATGGGAGGAGCTTGGAGGAGCCAGCATTTGACCCCTTAGACTTTCTAATTTTGGATGGTTAATTCCTTCAAGAAATGAAATTAAATTGTAATTTTATTAGGTTATTCAATAAAAAGGAATAGATCAATATGTACAGAAGTATTTAGATATTTCTCTTTTTGTATTATTCCTATGAGAATTACTTGTAGAAATTCATTGGAGAATTTTAGGAAATAAATAATTGATGTTTAAGAATCAAATTTGTTATGTAAATTGAGAATTGTTGTTAGATAAAATAAAAATATTGACTTACGAAGAAAATTCCATATTTATGAAAATTTTACTTTTTTTTTTCTCATCATTGAATAAACATTAATAGTTACTAGCTAGAATTTATTCTTACAAATGTTATTAGAAAAAGAGATCCATAAATGCCTGTTGAGACATTCACAAAGAATTTCAATAAGGCTTAACCTAGAACTGTTTTTTACTCATATTTTTTGATTGCTTTCATAAAATTTTTTACTTTAAAATTACTTTAAAATGAAAAAAAAAAAATGTCTCAAACAAAATCTAAATTTCTAGAATATAAAAATTTAGAACAAACTAACAAAATAAAAGCAGTTTATTTTCCAAAAAAAAAAGGTTTGTTTATAAAAAAAATGTTTGAATATCTAAGAAATAAATTTCTTATATTAACATAGAACTCTCTTCTAAGAACATAAAAATTCAATAATAGATATCATATTAAAATAAATCAACAAGGCCTACAAAAGAGAATAAAATAATGTTTATGTGTCTCTATCAAATTGAAGATTTTCTTTTAATTTTTTATTTATTTTCTTCTTTCATTTTGGCCCAAGATTTTGTTTGGTACAGCTTTTGGCCGCAATCTTCTCGCTGTTTTTTTTAATTATACTAAAAAATTGTTTTAAAAAAATAAGAAAAATATCCCACAAACGAAACCTAAAACAACTTATATTATAAATTAGGTTTTAAATTTTTTCTCTTCATATTATACAATGACAACATTATTTTGTATTATAGTTATATAATAAAAAATAATTTTCAAGGTTAATCTAACAATAGTTGCATCACATATTGCATATTAACTATAAGATCGATATCAATCATCAACACCAATGCTAACACCCACCGATTTCATTACTTGGCATTGCTAGTGGCATCAATGCATGCCATCAATAATAAGGCTAGTGCACATCATCAACACAAACATCGATGTATATGCTAATATTACAACTGAAGACAATGCAAATACTGCAAAGAGTAGTATAATTCTTAAGCAGGAAAAATACTACATGTATACTGAGTAAAGATATTTCATTCCATAGTCATTTTGGTTACATCACTGTCTATTATATATAGAGATATAATATGATTCGCTTATACACGTGTATGATCAAGATTGCTTGTGTTTGTTACATGGTTTGTTATTGGTAGCAGATATGTCAGATGTAGTGGACATTGTTTCTTATATGCCCCCTCAAAGTGACGGTGCAGATTGCACACTCAATTTGGCCCTGAGTTTTTGAAACCAAATGGTGGGGAGAGATTTTGTTAAAATGTCTACTGCTTGATCGATTGTACTGAAGGGGTGTTTGCTGATATGCTGAGCTTGGATGTGATATCGAAGGAAGTGGATCTAGTTTGATGTGTTTTTTTCTTGCATGGAACACCGGGTTGTTGGCAAGAGCAATCGCCAACATGTTGTCATAGTAGATTGTGGTGGGATGAGTGACAGAGATATGAAAATCAGACATTAGTCATCTAATCCATAAGACTTTCGCTATGGCCATAGGTAGAGATCTATATTCTGCTTCAGTTGAGGAGCAAGCCATTGTGTGCTACTTCTTACACTCCAAGAGATGAGGGTGTTACCTAGAAAAGAGCAGTATCCAGAGGTGGACCTTCTTGTGATAGTGTCGCTAGCCCAGTCGGCATCAGAGAATGATGTAAGTTGCAATGTACCCTTAGAAATTGGTACACCAAAGCTGTAGGTTCCATGAATGTAACGCAATAAGCATTTCGGTATATGAAAATAACAAGGCTACGGGTCATGCATATGTTGGCATAGATGGTTGACATAGTAGGAAATATCTGGTCTTGTTATGGTAAGGTATTGAAGGGTACCAGTCAGCTGTTTGTAGATGTGAGGGCTGCTGATAATGAGATCAGAGAAAGGGACAGAGATAGGTTTTGTGGTAGTGGGATTTCAGAGAGGATTGTAAGCTTGAAGTCCAGCTTGGCTGAGTATAGAGTTGGCGTAAGCTGTCTAAGATAGGATGTAAGAGTCTAAGAACTTTTGAATTTGGATTCCAAGGAAATCATGGGCTTTGCCCAGGTGTTTCATAGTGAATCTAGTGCTAATTTGCTCAATCAGTTGAGTTAAGATGGATGGGTTGTTGCCTGTGAGGAGGATATCATCAACATAGATTAGGAAAAATATTTGGAGATTGGAGTGGGCGAGAGTAAGGAGAGAATGATTTGCATTGCTGTGTTGGAACCTGAGCGTTTCAAGGTATTTGGAAAATGTATTGAACCATTGGCGTGGAGCTTTTTGGAGGCCATATATGGATTTATGTAGAAGGCAAACATGCTTTGGATGAATGGAATCCTCAAATCCAGGAGGTTGAGACATACATATGGTTTCTTGAAGGTATCCATTTAGAAAGGCATTAGCAACGTCCAATTGATGGATTGGCCAGTTGTGATGGAGAGCCACTATGAGAAAGACACGAATCGAGATAATTCTGGTCACTGGACTAAAGGTCTCATTGTAGTTAATGCCATATTCTTGGTGATGACCTTGAGCGACGAGACGGGCTTTGTGACAAGCTAGAGTGCCGTCAGAGAGATGTTTAGTGCAGAATGTCCAGTGATAACCGAGAATGTTTGCATTTGAGGGAGGTGAGACAAGGGTCCAGGTCCCTTGTTTTTGAAGAGCCAAAAATTCAAGAGCTATGGAATCTCTCCATTATTTGCGATTAACGGCTTCAGAGAATGTTATAGGATCAGAAAATGTGGTGGACTGAGATGCGGTAATAGTGTGTAGTAGATTGAGAATAGTATGTGGTTTCAATGATCCCATTTTTAGTATGGTAACCATGGGATGAGGAAGGTGAGATATCGGTTCAGGTTGATCCGGCGGAGTTGGGTTTTGTTGTGTGGTGTGGGAGGAGAGTGTAGGGGATCGATGTTGGTTAAGGATTGTGTAGCTAGCGCGGGAGCTGGGGTAGTGGAGGAGGAGGAGACTTGGGAAGATTATTGTTGTAAGGATGGTGGAGTTAGTTAGTATGTGTTGGGATTTTGGGAACTTATGTTGAGAGGTGGTGCTGAGGCAGAGGGCTTTGGAGAGGTATATGGAAAGGAGTCCTCATCAAATACCACATGACGAGAGATTAGAATTTTGTTGTTGGACATGTCAAGGCACTTGTAGCCTTTATAAGAATCGAAATATCCTAGAAAAAGGCATGTTGGAGCTCTGTGAGTGAATTTATGTATGTGAGCTGGTGGTAGCCATAGATAGCAAGCACACCCAAATATTTTGAGGTGTGAGTAATCGGGTTTGCGGTTATATAACAGCTGTAGTGGAGATTGTTGGTTAGTCATAAGAGAAGGTAGACAGTTAATGAGGTGAACTGTAGTAAGGGCAGCATCAGGCATAAACTGGTAAGGTAGGTTAGCTATATGAAGTAAGGTTCGAGTTGTTTCAATTATGTGCCGATTCTTGCACTCGGCAATCCCATTTTGTTCAGGGGTGTAGGGGCATGAAATTTGGTGGTGAATGTCATTTTCCTGAAGGATTGACTTGACTGTATGATTTAAGAACTCTGTTCCTCCATCAATTCGAAGACATTTTGTTTTAGCTAAGAGATGTTTTTCCATAAATGCTATGAATTTTGTTAAGAGGTTTGGTACTTCAATTTTATGAGACATTGCGAATATCCTGGTTAAGCGAGAGAAATCATCAATAATAAGAAGATAATATATGTATCCTTGATTAGAAGAAACTGGGGGTGGTCCCCATACATCTGAGTGAAGTAGCATGAGAGGAGTAGATACAGATTGGTGAGCAGTAGAAAATACTAATTTATGGCTTTTAGCAGCCTTACAGGAGGAACAAAAGTAAGTGGAAATAGGAATTGCTAATTCTGGATGTTGTTGGGAAATGTTGGTGACGACTTGAGGGTGTGGATGTCTCAGCCGATTGTGCCAGCATTGAATGGACGATGAGGTAGCAGAGAGTGCTGCGTGAGAGGACTCTAGATTAGGTATTTGAAGTGTGTAGAGGCCATTTTTGCAGGGTCCCTGTAGTAGAGTTTGTTGAGTTCGGAGGTCCTTTATGATGAAGTTGGTGTGGGAAAAGGAAATAGAGATATTGTTATCTTGAGTAAGGTTAGCTACTAAAAGAAGATTATGCGATAATTGTGGAACATGAAGAATATTAGAGAGAGACAGCTTATGGGTGGGGGTGGGAAGTATTCCGACACCGGAATGAGTAATGGGAATTTGTCCACCGTCTCCAACAGTGATGGTGTTAGAACCTTGGCATTGAAGCGGTTGATCGATGCTTTAAGGGAGTTGGTCAAATGAGAGGACGTGCCCGAGTCTATGTACCATTCAAGAGTTGGTGAGGAAGAGTCAACGATGAGAGCTTTGGATGGTACTGGAGTGGGAACATAGTTTGCGTTGAGGTGGTGCTAGCATTGAAATGCAATGTGCCCCTTCTTGTTGGAAATCTGACAGACCGTGGGTATATGTTGTGCTGACCGACCACCTGAAGGAGAGTTGAAATTGAATCTTCATATGCCTCTACGACCACGACCCCGGGCAGTGTACAGGGCCGCCTGGGTATTAGGAGATGGGTACTCGCAGGATGCTTTGGCCGCAAGGTTAATTTCTTCGCTGATTAATGGTGAATAGAGGTTGTCCAGACTGATCAGAGTGAGAGTTGTGCGAATTGAAGTCTTTTAAAGGCTTGATATGGTGGTGGCAGTCCTTTAAGGATGTACAGTATGATGTCTTCGGGGTCGACGGTGGAATCGACAACGATAATGTTGTCGACTATGGTTTTGAAGGCTGTTAGATATTATTGCATATTGAGGCTCTTCATTGAAATGTTGTGTAATTCATTCTTGAGTTAAATAACTCTTGAATGATTGGAAGCCTGAAGTTTCTGCTCGAGCATCGTCCAGATTTTCGAGTAACTGTCTAGGTGAAGAACATATGGAAGAATATATGGCGAGATTGTTAAACAGATTGTCGCCATAAGGTTTTGATCTACAAGAAGCCATTGATTGTAGTGGGTATTGGCAGATGTGGAGCCGTCGGGTCAATGGATAATCCTCAGAGGTCTGGGTACTATGTGGTCAAGGTAGTTGGTGAAGCCATTGGCTCTCAAAAGCTTAAGGATCTATGAACTCCATTCGGATAGTTGTTGTTGGAGAGGGAAATGGGAACAATGGTTTTAATGTTTGAGAGAACTAGTTTGAGGGAGGAGGTATGGGTGTGGGGTCTGAGATGATTTAACCTACTTGTTCTGCTACTTGAGAAGAAGAGGAATTAGCCATTGCGAAGAAAATGGAGGGAGAAAGGATAATCTGCTTTGGCATAATCCTGCTCTGATACCATGAATACAATGCAAATACTACATGTATACTGAGTAAAGGTATTTCATTCCTTAGTCATTTTGGTTGCATCACAGGCTGTTATATATAGAGATATAGTATGATTAGCTTATACACGTGTATGATCAGGATTGCTTGTGTTTATTACATGGTTTGTTATTGGCAGCAGATATGTCAGATGTAGTGGACATTGTTTCTCATACCACCCATCTTCACCAAACATCTATGCACACCATTGCCAAATGCAAGCTATCAAAACCAACAATGACACCCCCAACTTCATCATCCATCATCACCACTAACATCAACTCTCAATGCACACCATCACCTAGAACGTCAATGCATGAACTCTACTTTCAGTTACAACACTAATATTTATACTGGACTTATGAGTATCTGGTCTATGATCTTTAGCCTTTTTATCTCTCCTATAAGGAGAACAAATTGAAAACTATTAAGGACAACCCCAATGCCACAAGGCCCTTCCAATCTTCTCCATGGAATTCACTCTCTACAACTTTGCATCTCCTATTCTTAGATTCAAACCTGCGCCCTTTTAAAGCAGGAAATATTCAAAGATAAATATTTCATTCATCACTGCATTTAAGAAATTAAAACAAGGACAAGCATGATTCAAAATAAGAAGAGTTGGAGAAATTCTGATAATAGTTAAATTGAAAATCGAAGACAATCCAACCACAACAATGTAAGGATAATTGCTCGAAAACCAATGAACATCAACATTAGTAAACCTTAAAATGTAGTAGAAGCTTCCCTCTTCTTGGGTGCAGCTTGGGTTCCAACAGGCAAAATATTTTTATGATCAGATAAATCACTCGGATTTTTCTCAAATAAAAGCTCAATTCATGGCAGCATAAGCAAAATTCAACATTTTAGAAATATGTCCTTATAAGGGAGATAGCTACTAAAATGCTAGGGAGATAGCTACTAAAATGCTAAAAATGCAAAAGAACAGCATATAATAGCGCCTTTGAAGTTGCTATCGAACCTCCTGACCAAGTCATCGGAAGGCTGCCATTTTAGTAGATCAAGTAAAAATCTAGTAAAAGCACCAAATCATGCACACATTTAGTCATGCAACCTTGAACAGAGCATTTTAACTTTTTTATTGCATTGCTTCAATGTACGTTTTGAAGCAAGGTAACAACAACACTAAATAGAGAAGTTCTATGATGCATCACCTAACAGAATTATTAAAACTCTAATTGAATACAAGGACAGTAGATAGTCATCATATAGCTCAACCAAAACAAAATGATGAGTGATAGAAAGTCTCAACAAGCGTTGGGTGGATCTATTTGATTCATCAATAGTAAATACCAATTGTAGTAATTGCAATGTAAGTGAAGTGACACAAAGACAACTCAATGAAATAATCTTCATTTATACCAAAGAAAAATTACTTAAAATACATAATAAAGAAAAAACACTAATTTTATTACATTGAGGTAACAAAATAACAAGTATTGAATAAAAAAAATATTCATTCATCAATATATAAATAAGGATTAGCTATAAGAAAATGAAAATTGTATTAATTCATATTCTTTTAAAAATACATTTATCAATAAAAAATACAAAATATGATCTCTGAAATCTCAATCCTAAAATGTTTATGTTTACAAAATATTCAGCTATAACTTCTATAGTTGAACCCCGCAAAGGTTGTCGATTATGAAGGTTAGCTGGTCCGGCAAGGAATATCACTCCCATAGTGAACGTTGCCACCTTATTCCCACATGTTGTAATCCTTGGCTGCAATGCCATGAACAACCCTGCATGCCCATTACCATCTTCAGTTACCTCTGCCAACATATTACTTTTCAAAGCGGTATACAAGCAAACAACTTAGAGCACTATAGCCTTACCAAGGCCGAACATTTCCATTCCCAATCAAGCATCGGAAAGTATGGAGATGGACTTTGCAACAATTGCAAGCATCTCAATATTACATCTGTGCATCTATTTAGATGGTTAAAAAAAACGTTTAATAGAAGATTATAAGGACAAGGAGAATCAATCAAATGATGAAAACATAATATATCTACCTATAAGAGACCAACGATTAGGTGATGCTCAGAATACCTCTACCTATCACTATAAGCTCACTGGATGAATGGCAAAGGCCCAAAAAACTTGTCAAGCATCAAAATTAAAGTGAAACAATCATTTGTGCTTGAAGTAAAAGATGAGCATATGTCAATACTCAGGAAATTTAGAACAACATAAAGGAATATACCTAAAACTGAACAAATGAATGGCCTTTTTCGGATATCTTTTTAGCCACTTCACTATTAAAACACACATTACGATAATTTTACAACTAATTTTTTTAAAATTTTGTAGCTCTAAATAGACCCATAATCACCGCCTGAAAGAAGGAAGAAAAGCAAAAGAGCCTCCAGCAAAAAAAATTAGATAACTCATACAGGAAAACTATTTAATATAAATTAACTTGGGCTCAGCTAAAAGCACTATAGTGAAGGGCCACCCAAACTCAATCAACATACTTATAGCAAGGGCAATATTCTAAAGCATATAAATATTCCAACTAGAAGATTTCCAAGAAACTATTAAAATCCTATAGAGCAGGAAAGCCAAGAGCAAAAAATATATCTACCCAGAAGGCTATCAAAATTACGTAAGCATTCATTGTTACCTCATCACCCAAAGCACCTCCATGCATTAGCTACCTGTAAGTAAAAAAAACCTATAATACTTAATAACCTTCTATAAGATTAACTGTGAATCAAAAGTTATTAATTCCTTTATTGCTTTCATATAACATTCTATATATTGTAAAGGAACACAATCAAGATTCAATAAAGGAAATCATTTCTCAAATTGCTGTCTTGTTATCTACTATACACCAGAATCAGCATTACACACTCATCTATTTTTTATTGATATTTTCATTCATGTATAAAATACAGATATAAGGATTTAAACCTAACAAAGTTGAAGCCTAAATTTCATGCTTCAATATGCATTTAAAAGCAACAAAAAAATGAAGCTTATTTTGAGAGGTGAACTAATAACCTGCTCCCTCTCTATAGTAACTCTTCAAGACGTATTGAATTCTCTGTGAGAACTGCAAGCCGATTATTTATTTAATTTAAGATGTGCATGTTATGCTTACCAGAATTAGCAACCTAAAACATCTAGAAATAACAGGGAATCAAAGAAAAATCGGAGGCAAGTTAAAAATAAAACAAAAAAAATGTGTATTTCTTAACTCAATAATACTTAGCAAAACCTATGTGCCCATTGTCACCTAAACTGAGAAACAGATTAAAATATAAACAAAAATGTGTATTTCTTGATAAAATACCTTCCAACCAATGCCTCAAGATGAGGATCAAGTTCTAATTGATATTTTCTTAAGCATTTAATTCATCTATTCCTAGTACCTGAGAAAAAAGGAAAAGACTATTAAACTAAACCTTATCAAGGAATTAAAGAGATAATTGATTGAAAATAGAATAGCAATACAATTGCAAATAAACGGTTTTGACATATCAAAATAGTTTACTCGATCTATCCATTGCTTTCCAACATGTCATTCCCTAGTTTTGCTGCACAAGCCATTGCCAGTTTTGGATCAATAGAGCTGGTCTCTAGAAGTTGGGCTTCATATTCATATACAAGATCATAAATTCCAGTATGTTTTTCAGATTTGAGAATATTCATAAGTATATACAAATAGCTTTTAAAAGTAGAAAGAATCAATAAAATAAAAAGCCAGGGGTCATAGGAAGATGAGAACTGATGATACTAGAAAAATGTCATATTTTATGGAATTCTAATGCCTTTTAGACATAACCACCACCAACACCAAGTTCTGAGCAAGCTTACATTAGACAAGTACAAAAATTAAAAAATCAATCACCCCAACATACATCAAAGTCTTAGAACCCTTCATGAGGTTACCGTTCACGGTCAATAGCAACTGCAACAACAGTTATTGTTTATATGAACAATAATTTAGTACTGTTAGCGCAATTATACTGTGCAGTCCTAGATGGATGTGATGGCTCAAGAATAATGCCAAGGATAGACTTGGACATCCACATAATGTACAAGAAACATCATATAAAATAACAAAAGTAATTAATAACCATCAAACTTAGGCCTCAAATCACTGAAGCTAATGCCAATTATTTTACTAGAACATGAAAAGTTCAAAAAAGTTGATAGCTCAAACAAACGTACTAGAATGAAAATATGTTCCATGCAGAGTATAACATTCTTAAGTATCAATAAAGTTGTTTGGACACAGTTTGTCCATGCATCCGAGAAGCATATCATGTATATGATGCATAACCTCAAATAAGATGACAAAATGTGAATCAAAATGAAAGATGCAGTTAAACAATAAAGTTCACAAAATCACTAGGCCGATCTTCCACATTGAAGAGATTGAGAATAATGAATCAAAAATAGTAAATAGGTAAACAAATTAGTCGTTGGTTCAAAAAAAAAAATCTAAATTCACAGCATGAAGATAAAAACCAATGTTGTAATGAATTTGATAAAATCTCTATCACACAACATGTGTTAAAACAAGGAATTGGATGCGATAAAACAAGGTAGTTCAAGAGCTAAATTGAAAGAGACTTAAGAACACTATAGTTTAAAAAAATAGAAATAAATTAGATCTTTAAACATCATTTTATTCATTTGAGAAGTTTGGACCTACAAGAATAAATTTATAATATTAGTTAAACAAAAATTTCAATCTTATTAAGTCAACCTTAATGTGCTTATTCTAAATACTTACCATCATCATTAGAGGGTTGCATGCCAGCTAAAGTTGAGTCTAACTTGAGTTATTCAACATCTGTTACGTTATAGTTTTTAAGTATTTGTTTAATCTGACAATGAACTTTTCAAAATTAAACCATATTTTTTATTTGACTTTATCGGCTCTAAAACCTCTACCCTACCTAGACCCTGGCCAACTTTTTGGGCTTGAACACAATTTCTCATTTAACGATGGTTTTCTTTTAGATTTTTCTATGGCATCCTATTTTACATTTTTTATTTCTTTTAATTATTTTAATTGAAGTGAAGTACATAAATGGTTGTTAATAACATCTTTTTATGGTTATTTTTTAATGAATTATGCTATTACATGAAGAATTGTCTGTGTCGTGGTGTCTAGCAAGGATGCCTATACAAGCACAGAAAATACGATAGAAGTTACACAGTTACCTCGGTTGGCACGTTGGCTGGATGAAATGAGCTCTGATAATGATACAAGTGCAGAGATTAAACTGGTGTAATTAGCGAGACAAAGTTTGGCGTGGATAACTGCTATTATTCTTCTTGTCTCGACTCTAATTGTGGTAAAGTTCCATATTGATTTGATTTGACCATTTAGAATAGTTCCCTTTATTTATTAATGCTGATTTTGTCATACCATCAATTGCAAGGACAACAAGTTTACACTAAGGTATTTCATGATTAAAAAATCTAATACTAAGGGAAGAAAATCAACAATAATGATAGCACAACAAGAGTGATACAAAAAATAAAGTAACATCAAGTTTGTTTGACAACTCAATTGTTTAAAAAATTTATATGCAAACAATAGAAATAATCCTTAAAAATGCTATATGCAAAGAACTATCCTCTACACTGTTTTAAAGATGGATGATTTCATGAAACATACAAAATAGAGGCATAAGCCTTACAAAATCAAAAAAGAAAGATTGCTACATTGCTTCTTTTAACACAGTACATATGCCAACTTCTAAAATTTTAGGAGGCAAAAATAAAATCTGAAAAATAACACCAAATAAAATGGACAATAACAAAACCATACAATAGTCATCATTAATAAAATCTTCATGACTTGGAATAAAAAAATCCAAAGCAGCAGTAAGACCTCTAACAATAATTTTGTCATATGCATAAAGAAAGATTTAAAATATCTATAAATTGAGACATCTTTCAATTCTTAGACATTCTTTAATTCTTTCTCCTTTATGTAATGCCTATGTCATCCAAAACCAGTAAATTGGTCCTCAAAAACTCCCCAAAACAATAAATTCATAAAACATTTTGGGTTATTCACTTACTGAGAATCTGTAAGTACTAATATCTTCTAACTTCAAAAAACAATCCAATAAACAAACTCATCAAAAATGGGTTCAAATTCATTCAGGTTTAAATGCTAAGACTTAGGAGTTCCACAATACAATTTTAGATCAGTCTGCAGCATGTCATTAATCTTACAAAAAAATCATGGAGACAAACCTAGTTACATGACAGCAAAACTTCATTTTTCCAATAAATAGAGCTCATACAAGTGGGAAAAACAACTACTAGAAAACCATCTGTCATCAAACCTTTTTTTTAATTAACAAAGCATATAATAAAGTATTTAAAAAAATGTACAACAACCCAAGGAATATTAAACGAACAAGTTTAGGGGTGTAAGTGAGTCAAGCCGACTCGTGAGCCGGCTAGGGCTCGACTCAATAAATGGCTCGTAAGCCGAGCTCGATGAGTTAACAAGTCAACCTTGAGCAAACCCAGACTTGACTGTTTAGCTCACGAGCCGGCTCATTTAAAAATATGAATAAAAAATGCACTTAACATATATTAGTATTCATGATTTTAAGTACAAAGTTTTTAAAAATGTTTTAAAATTATATCTCACTTTCTTTTATTAACTGACTCTTTATTATTTTTCTTCTATTTTCTCATTCTTTTTAAAACAATTTATTATAATAATTGTTTGAATCATAATAATGGTTTCTCTTTCATAAAAAAATGAGGCAGCTCATAAGTGGGCTCAAACTCATAAAATTAAGCTCCAGCTCAAACTCTATTATTTAATAAAGCTCAAGTTCAAGCCTGGGGTAGGGGTGTAAATGAGCCGAGCCATCTCGCAAGCTAGCTCGAACTCGACTCGTCAACGAGCTCACGAGTTGAGCTTATCGATTCAACCAATGCAAGTTGAAAAGCATGCTCAAATAAGAGAATGTGATGAGATGTCGTCTCTTTTTTTAATATTCTTTTAAATCATATCTAAACCTAGGAAGTAACATTTTAGGATCTTTAATGATTTTAGAATGCAAGATAACTCCTCAAATTAGTTCATAATTCAATGATAAACTTTGTTCCTTACTTTGAAGCATAAATTCATCAAGCAACTATTCTTGATAAGATAACAATATATACTTTTTTTTAATTCCTTTATTTTGGCACAATGAGTTATATGTTCTTTACCCAATCTTTCCATTTGCTTCTCCTCACACATCAAATAGAGGAAGTTGATTAGTTTCGAGCGAGGTGAGGAATGAATTGGAGTAGCGGGGACTTTAAGAAGGGAGAAAATGAGAAATGAAAGAGGTCGGTCATTAAGGTGGCAGTAGTTCCGGGGGTTGAGGAGCTAACGGAATGGTTGCGCGGTAGGTCATTTTTGGCACGCTTCCTCTTTGCTCGCTGCTTCGAAATGGTCATCACGCTTCGCATCCCAGATCCTACTATTGCTCCTATCCATAAGGGTAACTACTGGTCCTATCCTACATTGTGTTTGAATATTTCCTACGATTTGTTCACATTTCCTTAAAATTTTTTAGTTATAGATCTTGTGTGAAGCTTCACTGCAAATAGCAAGAGAGTTCATGAGATCCTCTTTATTGTTAGGGTTTCCATTTTTTTATTGGATTGTTTTTGAATCCGAAAGTCTTGGCATATAAGTCCCAATTGATGAGTTTGTTTATTGGATTGTTTCTGAAGCTTGAAGGTAATAGAATAAATCCTAAGGTTTTTTCTTACTGATTGATGAACATGGATAGTATCCTTTGAATGATGAACACTTTTGATTGAAAGACATCTATGATTTGCAAGATTAAAACTAAATTAGCAAGCTAAAATCTATTTGAATTATGAACTAATTTGAGGAGTTATCTTGCATTCTACTTAAATATTAAAAATAGAGATGACATCTCATCACATCCTCTTATTTGAGCATGCTTTTCAACTTGCATTGGTTGACTCAATAAGCTCAACTCGTGAGCTTGTTGACGAGTCAAGTTCAAGCTAGCTCACGAGACGACTCTGCTCATTTACACCCCTACCCCGGGCTTGAACTTGAGCTTGATTAAATAATAGAGTTTGAGCTGGAGCTTTATTTTATGAGTTCGAGCCCGCTCACGAGCTACCTCATTTTTTTATGAAAGAAAAAAACATTTTTATGATTCAAACAATTATTATAAAAGTTTATTTTAAAAAGAATGATAAAATAGAAGAAAAATAATAAAGAGTCAGTTAATATAAGAAAGTGAGATATAATTTCAAAACATTTTTAAATACTTTTTACTTAAAATCATGAATACTAATATATGTTAAGTGCATTTTTCATTTATATTTTTAAATGAACCGGCTCATGAGCTTTGAGTCGAGTCAGGGTTAGCTAGCTCAGGTTTGTTTTGTTAACTCATCGAGCTAGCTTAGCTTACGAGCCATTTATTGAGTCGAGCCCTAGCTAGCTCACGAGTCGGCTTGACTCACTTACACACCTAGACTTGTTCGTTTGATGTTCCTTTTCATTGTTCTGCATTTTTTTGTATTATACTTCATTATATCCTTTGTTAATTAAAAAAAAAAGGTTTGATGACATATGGTTTTCTAGTAGTTGTTTTGCTCACTTATGTGAGCTCTAATTATTGGAAAAGGAAGTTATGTTGTCATGTAATTAGATTTGTCTCCATGATTTTTTTTGTAAGATTGGTGATGTGCTGCAGACTGATCTAAAGTTGTATCGGGAAACTCATAAGTTTTAGCATTTAAACCTGAAATTGCTGAATCTGAACCCATTTTTGATGAGTTTGTTTATTGGATTATTTTTTGAAGCTAGAAGATATTAGTACATGCAAATTCTCAGTAAGTGAATAACCCGAAATTTTTTATGAATTTATTGTTTTGGGGAGTTTTTGAGGACCAATTTACTTGGTTTGGATGAGATAGGCGTTACATAAAGGAGGAAGAATTAAATGATGCCTCAATTTACAGATATTTTAGATCTTTCTTTATGCATATGAAAAAATTATTGTTAGAGGACTTACTAATGCTTGGGACTTTTTTATTCCAAGTCAGGAAGATTTTATTAATGAGGACTATTATATGATTTTGTTATTGTCCTTTTTATTTGGTGTTACTTTTCAGATTTTGTTTTTGCCTCTTAAAATTTTAGAGGATAGTTCTTTGCATATAGCATTTTTCTGGATTATTTCTATTGTTTGCATATAACTTTTTTAAACAATTGAGTTGTTAAACAAACTTGATGTTACTTTATTTTTTGTATCACTCTGGTTGTGCTATCATTAATGTTGATTTTCTTCCCTTAGTATTAATGTTAATTTTCTTCCCTTAAAAATATTGAAGTTTGATCTAAAGCAAAAGAAATGCAGAATAAAATTTTGACGTATTTAGAATGCACCTCTAGTTTAATTTTGGTGTTTTTTTTAGACCATTAGATTTGTCTTATTTTCAAATATATTGTAAATTCTCTGTTGTTACTGTTGCCAACCGCCACCTGCTTTGTCGTCCACTGCCTGCCAATACAACCCACTAGTGTGATTGTCGTTGGCCGCTCATCATTGGCACTGCTAGTGACCACCATCGGCAACCACAATTATAGTCTGCCACCACTGGCTGCCAGCAACCACGGCTTATTGGCTACCACCCTTGCTGGAAACTACTACCACTGGCCATTATCCACCACCATTTTTGGGCTTTGCATTACATTCATTTTACTTCAACCTTCATCAACTAGCCACCGTTATCAGACTACCACCTCACCATTTGATCGCTGCCCGACCGTCTTCATCAAATCATCATCATTGAGCCATTATTGTTGGACCTTTGCTACCCGACTGTGGATGTCAAAGCTTTGTTCTATCAATGTCGTCAGACTACCACCTAATCACAAACATTAGACCCTTCTTATCCACAAGTGTCCGAATGCCTCTCACCGTATACCAACTTCGTCATATTTTTTATCAGTTCTATATACCCTTGTAATCCTATAGTCTTCAAGTTAAGTTGTAGTCAAAAGCTTGTAATTAATGCTCAAGTAATGAAATCATTTCAATTAGGTCAAACCTTATGGTTTTTTCCCCTTTCAGATTTTTCACATAAAAGTTAGTTTCACCTATATTCTTGTCATTTATTTATATGTATGTTGGATCTTCGTATGCAACTATGATTCAAAATTCTCTTAATTTATTGCCATGGAATTTTTAGCCCTAATGAAGCAATAAAAGTTACATTTAAAAAATGTGATAATAAAATTTAATATTTGGATATTTTTCCAATTATGTATAACATCTATATACTATTATATAAGTGTGGCTTGGGATTCTTCTCATAGCAAAGCCCGATCGTTCATTTATAAACTTGGAATAAATCTGCAACGTTCAGTTAGGACTATTCATATTCATTGCTTTTCAGTTTCTCCAAAATGTTTCTCCAAATCATTTATAAACTTAATTCCATTATACCTGTCGTTTCTCCAAAACGTTTTCAATGTCAAGCAGTTTCATATTGTTGGATGTAATTTATCAAAATTAATGTGCACTTCCAAATAGGTAAATATTATCTTGTGGGCGCTGGATATCCGATGAAACTTGGGTTTTTGAAGCCATTTTTTTCAAATACAAGATATCATATTCCGATTTTTGAAAGAGGTAGTCAATTGGTTCGTGGGAGGGAAGAAATATTTAATAAGCAACATTCATCATTACGTGGTGTTATTGAGAGATCTTTTGGTGTGTGGAAGAAGAAATGGGTTATATTACGTGATATGCCAACTTATTCGTTTAAGAAGCAAGTGAAAATAGTTGTGGCTATGATGATATTACCTACATACGTCGCCATTCTTGTCAAGATGATCCAGAATTTAATAATTGTGATATTGATCAATCATATGTATACATATTCAGAAGCATATGAGTTCCGAATAGGGCAATCATTCAACATCTTTTACTCATATTTTTTTATTGCTTTTAAAAAAATTTACTTTAAAATTACTTTAAAATGCAAAAAAAAAGTCTCAAACAAAACCTAAATTTCTAGAATATAAAAATTTAGAACAAACTAACAAAATAAAAACAGTTTATTTTCCAAAAAAAAGGTTAGTTTATAAAAAAAAAAGTTTGAATATCTAAGAAATAAATTTCTTATATTAACATAGAACTCTCTTCTAAGAACATAAAAATTCAATAATGAAAACCATATTAAAATAAAGCAAAAAGGCCTACGAAAGAGAATAAAATAATGTTTAAGTGTCTCTATCAAATTGAAGATTTTCTTTTAATTTTTTGTTTATTTTCTTCTTTCATTTTGGCCCAAGATTTTGTTTGGTACAGCTTTTGGCCACAATATTCTCGTTGTTTTTTTATTATTATACTAAAAAATTGTTTTTAAAAAAATAAAAAAAATATCCCACAAATGAAACCTAAAACAACTTATATTATAAATTAGATTTTAAATTTTTTTCTTCATATTATACAATGACAACAACACTGTCGTTGCCAGGTCCCAAGTCCTGGATGAGAAAAGTGGAGGGTTACGTTAGGTAGTTGACAGCCAGCGTAAAACTTGTCGAATAATAATGACATGAATCTTTTAAGAAAGTATATTAATGATAGGGTGTCCCCTGAAAGCGATGCGCTGTATGGCCTGAATACAGTGACAAGTGTGTAAGGGCCGCTGCACCGCCGCCCAGGTGTAGTGTTAAATAGGTAAGGGTTCCCACATCAAGAACAGATGTGGGCAAAGAAGCTAGTCCATGAAACTAAAATTAGGATAGAAACATAGAATATAGGTTCCCTTACAGGAAAATTAATGGAATTAATAGATATTATGATTCATATGAAGATAAATATTATGTGCATTCAGGAAACTAAATGGGTTGGAGAGAAGGCTATGGAGATTGATAGTTTAGGTTTTAAACTTTGGTATTCAGGTAGGAGCCGTACTAGAAGTGGTGTAGGCGTGATTTTAGATAAGAGTTTGAAAGATAATGTTATAAATATTAATAGAATTAGAGATAGAATTATAGCTTTAAAGATTGTTGTTGATGCTAAGATTGTTAACCTTATAAGTGCTTATGCTCCTCAAGTGGGTTTGGATATGGATTCAAAATTAAAATTTTAGAATGACTTAGAAGAATTAATACAAAAGATACCTCGTGAAGAAAGAATTTTTATTGGAGGAGAATTAAATGGACATATTGGTAGAGGGTAGATGATTTTAAAAGCATTCATGGTGGCTATGGGTTTGGAACGACAAATGAAGGTGGTAAGTCCATATTAGATTTTTGTTTAGCTTATAATTTTTTAATTGCTAATACCTTATTTAAGAAAAAGAATGAGCATCTCATTACTTATAAAAATGGATATAGTACAACTCATATTGATTATTTTCTTATAAGAAAATTAGATCGTTTAGATTGCAAAGATTATAAAGTTATTCCAAGTAAAAATTTATGTACCCAACATCGTTTATTAGTTTTGGACTTGAAGATAATGGGAAAGAAAATAAAAAATAAAGTAAAATAATTTTTTAGGATTAGATGGGGGTATTTAAAGAATATTAACAAAAATATTTTTGAGAGTAAGATTTTAGATTTTAAGATTTTGTCTGTGCATGAGGATGCTAATGTTATGTGAGAAAAAGTGGCTAGTGATGTTAAGAATATTGCAAAAGATGTGCTTGGAGTTTCAAAGGGAAAAGCTCCTAATAGTAAAAATAGTTGGTGGTGGAATCCAAATGTGCAAGAAAAGATTAAAAATAAGAAGATTTATTATAAAAACTGATTTAATTATAAAAATTCTGATAATTAGAAATTATATAAAGAGGCACATAAGAAATCTAAGAAAGCAATATGCGATGCAAAGAGTTTAGCTTTTAGTATTTTATATAATAGATTAGATACTAAGGAGGGAGAAAGATATATGTATAAGTTCGCCAAACAAAGAGATAGGAGTAGTAAGGATTTAGTTCAAGTGAAGTGTATTGAGGATGAAGATCAAAAAGTACTTTTTTTAGAAGATGATATTCAACAAAGGTGGATGAGATATTTTGCTAAACTTTTTAATGAAGAATGTGAAAATAAAATTGACTGTAGTATCCTTAGCATCCTAAATGGAAATAAAGATTTCTATTTTTATCAGCGTATTATTAAAACCGAAGTTAGTAAGGTTTTAAAGAAAATGAAGGGTGGAAAAGCTGTTGGACCTGATGATATTCCAATAGAGGTGTGGAAATGCTTAGGAGATGAAGGAATTTCTTGGCTTACTAAACTTTTTAATATGGTTTTGAAGACTAAAAAGATGTCAGATGAGTGGAGAATGAGTGTGTTAATCCCTATTTTTAAGAATAAAGGTGATGCACAAGATTGTACGAATTATAGAGGAATTAAGTTAATGTGTCATACTTTAAAACTATGGGAATGAGTTATGGAGCATAAGTTACGGCGTGATACTAATGTTTCTCAAAATCAATTTGGATTCATGCCGGGTAGGTCTACTATGGAAGCCATACATTTATTAAGAGGTTTGATGGAGAAATATAGAGGGAATAAGGAGGATTTACATATGATATTTATTGATTTAGAAAAAGCATATAATAAAGTTCCAAGAGAAGTGCTATGGAGAGTTCTTGAAAAGAAAGGAGTTAATAACGCTTATATTCAAATCATTAAAGATATGTAAGCAGGAGCTATTACTTGTGTTTAAACACAGGGTGGTTTGACCAAGTATTTCCCTATTTCGGTTGGATTACATCAAGGATCAGCCTTAAGCCCATATCTTTTTTCTTTAGTCATGGATGTTCTCACTAGACATCTGCAAGAGGATGTACCTTGGTGTATGCTTTTTGCTGATGATATTCTTCTTGTTGATAAAACTAGAGAGGGAGTTGAAGGTAAACTAGATTTGTGGAGGTCAACCTTAGAGTCTAAAGGTTTTCGCTTGAGTAGATCTAAAATGGAATATATGGAGTGTAATTTTAGTAATAATAGATCTAGTGAGGGGATTGTGACTTTGGCAAATCAAGTCATTAATAAGAGTACATGTTTTAGATATCTTGGATCTATTGTTCAGAGTGATGGTGAAATAGATGGGGATATTATCAGCAGAATCCAAGTTGGATGGTTGAAGTGGAGGAATGCATCGGGCTTATTGTGTGATAGAAAAGTACCCCTCAAACTTAAGGAAAAATTCTATAAGATGGTGGTGAGACCTGCAATGCTTTATGGTGCCAAATGTTGGCCATTAAAAGAGAAGCATAATTCAAAGTTAAGTGTCGCAGAGATGAGGATGCTCAGGTGGATGAGTGGCTTTACCCTTAGAGATAGGATAAGAAATGAGCATATTCGTGAAAAGGTTGAAGTAGCTCCAGTGGAAGATAAGATTAGAGAGAGTCTCCTTAGATGGTTTGGTCACATAAAACGGCGGCCTCCCGATGACTCGGTTAGAAAAGTAGAGGTCTTAGATTTGACTTATGTTAAGAAAGGTAGAGGTAGACCTAAAGAGACTTGGTTAGAAAATATTAGAAATGATCTTTCTTTATTAGATTTAAACGAGAATTTGAGTTTTAACAGGACACAATGGAGAAAAAGGATTCATGTAGCTGACCCCACATAGTGGGACAAAGGCTTGATGTTGTTGTTGTTGTATATTATACAATGACAACATTATTTTGTATTATAGTTATATAATAAAAAATAATTTTCAGGGTTAATCTAACAATAGTTGCATCACATATTGCATATTAAATATAAGATCGATATCAATCATCAACACCAATGTTGACACCCACCGATTTCATTACTTTGCATTTCTAGTGGCATCAATGCATGCCATCAATAATAAGGCTAGTGCACGTCATCAACATAAACATCGATGCATATGCTAATATTACCACTTGAAGACAACACAAATACTGCACAGAGCAGTAGAATTCCTAAGCAGGAAAAATACTACATGTATACTGAGTAAAGGTATTTCATTCCATAGTTGTTTTGGTTACATCACTGGCTGTTATATATAGAGATATAGTATGATTCGCTTATACACGTGTATGACCAGGATGCTTTTGTTTGTTACATGGTTTATTATTGGTAGCAGATATGTCAGATGTAGTGGACATTGTTTCTTATATGCCCCCTCAAAATGACGGTGCAGATTGCACAGTCAATTTGGCCCTGAGTTTTTGAAACCAAATGGTGGGGAGAGATTTTGTTAAAATGTCTGCTGCTTGATCGATTGTACTGATGGGGTGTATGCTGATATTGTAAGCTTAGATGTGATCCCAGAGGAAGTGCTGATCTATTTCGATGTGTTTTGTTCTTGCATGAAACACCGAGTTGTTGGCAAGAGCAATCGCCAACATGTTGTCACAGTAGATTGTGGTGGGATGAGTGACAGAGATATGAAAATCTGCCATTAGTCATCTAATCCATAAAACTTTCATTGTGGCCGCAGCTAGAGATCTGTATTCTGCTTTAGTTGAGGAGCGGACCACCGTGTGCTGCTTTTTTACACTCAAAGAGATGAGGGTGTTACCTAGAAAAGAGCAGTATCCGAAGGTGGAGCTTCTTGTGATAGTGTCGCTTGCCCAGTCGGCATCAGAGAAGGATGTAAGTTGCAATGGACCCTTAGAAATTGGAACACCAAAGCTGCAGGTTCCATGAATGTAACACAATAAGCATTTCAGTATATGAAAATAACAAGGTTGCGGGTTATGCATATGTTGGTATAGACGGTTGACGTAGTAGAAAATATCTGGTCTTGTTGTGTTAAGGTATTGAAGGGCACCAGTCAGCTATCTGTAGATATGAGGGCTGCTGATAATGGGATCAGAAAAGGAACATAGATAGGTTTCATGGTAGTGGAATTTGAGAGGGGATTACAAGCTTGAAATCCAGCTTGGCTGAGTATAAAGTTGGCGTAAGTTGTCTGAGATATGAAGTAAAAGCCTGGGAGCTTTTGAATTTGGATTCCAAGGAAATCATGGGCTTCGCCCAGGTGTTTCATAGTGAATCTAGTGTTGGTTTGCTCAATCAGCTGAGTTAAGATGGATGGGTTGTTTCCTGCGAGGATGATATCATCAACATAGATTAGGAGATATATTTAGAGATTGGAGTGGGAGAGAGTAAGGAGAGAATGATTTGCATTGCTGTGTTGGAACCTGAGTGTTTGAAGGTATTTGGAAAATGTATTAAACCATTGGCATGGAGCTTTTTGGAGGCCATACATGGATTTATATAGAAGGCAAACATGATTTGGATTAATGGAATCCTCAAATCCAGGAGGTTGCGACATATATATGGTTTCTTGAAGGTCGCCATGTAGAAAGGTATTAGCAACGTCCAATTGATGGATTGGCCAGTTGTGATGGAGAGCCACAATGAGCAAGACACGAATCGAGATGATTTTGGGCGCTGGACTAAAGGCCTCATTGTAGTCAAGGCCATATTCTTGGTGATGACCTTGAGCGATGAGACGGGCTTTGTGACAAGCTAGAGTGCTGTCAGAGAGATGTTTGGTGTGGAATGTCCAGCGACAACCAAGAAAGTTTGCATTTGAGGGAGGTGAGACAAGGGTCGAGGTCCCTTATTTTTGAAGAGCCAAAAATTCAAGAGCTATGGCATCTCTCCATTGTTTGAGTTTGACGGCTTCATAGAATGTTGTAGGATCAGAAGAAGTGGTGGACTGAGATGCGGTAGTTGTGTGCAGTAGATTGAGAATAGTATGTGGTTTCAATGATCCCGTTTTTAGTATGGTAACCATGGGATGAGGAAGGTGAGGTATGAGTTCAGGTTAACCGGGTGGAGTTGGGTTTTCATTGTGTGGTGTGGAAGGAGAGTGTGGGGGATCGATGTTGGTTAAGGATTGTGTAGCTTGCACGGGAGCTGTGGTAGTGGAGGAGGAGGGGACTTGGGAAGATTGTTGTAGTAAGAATGATGGAGTTAGTAAGTATGGGTTGGGATTTTGGGAACTTATGTTGAGAGGTGGTGCTGAGGCAGAGGGCTTTGGAGAGGCATATGGAAAGGAGTCGTCGTCAAATACCACATGACGAGAGATTAGAATTTTGTTATTGGACATGTCAAGGCACTTGTAGCCTTTATAAGAATCGAAATATCCTAGAAAAAGGCATGGTGGAGATCTGGGAGCGAGTATGTGTATGTGAGCTGGTGGTAGCCATGGATTGCAAGCACGCCCAAATATTTTGAGGTGTGAGTAATCGAGTTTGCAGTTATATAACAGCTGTAGTGGAGATTGTTGGTTAGTTATAAGAGAAGGTAGACATATAATGAGGTGAACTGCAGTAAGGGCGGCATCAGGCCAGAACTGGTAGGGTAGGTTAGCTATATGAAGTAAGGTTCGAGTTGTTTCATTTATGTGCCTATTCTTGCGCTTGGCAATCCCATTTTATTCAGGGGTGTAGGGGCATGAAATTTGGTAGTGAATGTCATTTTCCTGAAGGAATGACTTGACTATACGTTTTAAAAACTCAGTTCCTCCATCAGTTCGAAGACATTTGGTTTTAGCTAAGAGATGTTTTTCCATAAATGCTATGAATTTTGTTAAGAGGTTTGGAACTTCAATTTTATGAGACATTGGGAATGTCCAGGTGAAGCGAGAGAAATCATTAATAATAAGAAGATAATATATGTATCCTTGATTAGAAGAAACTGGGGATGGTCCCCATACATCCGAGTGAAGTAGCATGAGATGAGTAGATACAGATTGGTGAGCAGTAGAAAATACTAATTTATGGCTTTTAGTAGTCTTACAGGAGGAACAAAAGTAAGTGGAAATAGGAATTTCTAATTCTGGATGTTGTTGGGAAATGTTGGTGATGAGTTGAGGGTGTGGATATCACAACCAATTGTGCCAGCGTTGAATGGACGATGAGGTACCAGAGAGAGCTGTGTGGGAGGAAGCTGGATTAGGTTTTGAAGTGTGTAGAGGCCATTTTTGTAGGGTCCCTGTAGCAGAGTTTGTTGAGTTCGGAGGCCCTTTATGATGAAATTGGTGGGGGAAAAGAAAATAAAGATATTGTTATCTTGAGTAAGGTTAGACAATGAAAGAAGATTATGCGATAGTTATGGAACGTGAAGAATATTAGAGGGAGACAGCTTATGGGTGGGGGTGGGAAGTTTTTCAGCACCGGAATGAGTAATGGGAAGTTGTCCACCGTCTCCAACAGTGACGGTGTCGGAACCTTGGCATTCAAGCGGTTGATCGATGCTTTCAAGGAAGTTGGTCAAATGAGAGGATGTGCCCGAGTCTATGTACCAATCAAGAGTTGGTGAGGAAGGGTCGGCGATGAGAGCTTTGGATGGTGCTGGACTGGGAACATAGTTGGCGTTGAGGCGGTGCGAGCATTGAAATGCATTGTGCCCCTTCTTGTTGCAAATCTGACAGACCGTGGGTATATGTTGTACTAACCGACCACCTAAAGGAGAGTTGAAATTGAATCTTCCTCTACCTCTATGACCACGACCCCGGGCAGTGTACAAGGCCGCTTGGGTATTAGGAGATTGGTACTCGCTGGATGCTTCGACCGCAAGGTTAATTTCTTCACTGATTAACAACAAATAGAGGTTGTCCAGACTGATCAGAGTGAGCATTGTGCGAATTGAAGTCTTTTAAAGGCTTGATATGGCGATGGTAGTCCTTTAAGGATGTATAATATGATGTCTTCGGGGTCGACGGTCGAACCGGCAGCGACAATGTTGTCGACTATGGTTTTGACGGGTATTAGATATTGTTGCATATTGAGGTTCTTCATTGAAATGTTGTGTAATTCATTCTTGAGTTGGATAACTCTTGAACGATTGGAAGCCTGAAGTCTCTACTCGAGCATTGTCCAGATTTCCGAGCAATTGTCTGGTTGAAGAATGTATGGAAGAATAGATGGCGAGATTGTTGAACAGATTACCGCCGCAAGGTTCTGATCTACAAGAAGCCATTAATTGTAGTGGGGATTGGGAGATATGGAGCCATCAGGTTGTTTGATAATCCTCAGAGGTCTAGGTACTGTGTGGTCAAGGTAGTTGGCGAAGCCATTGGCTCTCAAAAGCTTAAGGATCTATGAACGCCATAGTGGATAGTGATCGTTGGAGAGGGAAATGGGAACAATGGTTTTGATGTTTGAGAGAACTAGTTTGAGGGAGGAGGTATGGGTGTGGGGTTTGAGATGGTTTCACCTACTTGTTCTGCTACCTGAGAAGAAAAGGAGTTTGCCATTACGGAAAAAATGGAGGGAGAAAGGATAATCTGCTTTGGCTTAATCCTGCTCTGATACCATGAATGCAGTGCAAATACTACATGTATAATGACTAAAGTTATTTCATTCCTTAGTCATTTTGGTTACATCACAGGCAGTTATATATAGATATATAGTATGATTAGCTTATACACGTGTATGATCAGGATTGCTTGTGTTTATTACATGGTTTGTTATTGGCTGCAGATATGTCAGATGTAGTGGACATTGTTTCTCATACCACCAATCTTCACCAAACATCTATGCACACCATTGCCAAATGCAAGCTATCAAAACCAACAATGACACCCACAACTTCATCATCCATCATCACCACTAACATCAACTCTCAATGCACACCATAACCTAGAACGTCAATGCATGAACTCTACTTTCGGTAACAACACTAATATTTATACTTGACTTATGAGTATCTGGTCTCCGATCTTTGGCCTTTTTTAGTCATGCAAGCTTGAACAGAGCGTTTTAACTTTTTATTGTATTGCTTCACTGCACGTTTTGAAGCAAGGCAACAACAAAACTAAACAGAGACGTTCTGTGACGAATCACCTAACAAAATTATTAAAACTCCAATTGAATACAAGGACAATAGATTGTCATCATATAGCTCAACCAAAAAAAATGATGAATGATAGAAAGTCTCAGCAAGACGTTGGGTGGAGCTATTTGATTCATCAATAGCAAATACCAATTACAGTAATTGCTATGTAAGTGAAGTGACACAAAGACAACTCAATGAAATAATCTTCATTTATACCAAAGAAAAGTTACTTAAAATACATAATAAAGAAAAAACACTGATTTTATTACATTGAGGTAACAAAAATAACAAGTATTGAATAAAAAAATATTCATTCATCAATATACTAAATGACGATTAGCTAGAAGAAAAATGAAAATTGTATTCATTCATATACTTTTAAAAATACATTTATCAATAAAAAATACAAAATATGATCTCTTAAATCTCAATCCTAAAATATTTATGTTTACAAAATAATCAGCTATAACTTCTATAGTTGAACCCCGCAACGGTTGTCGATTATGAAAGTTAGCTGGTCCGGCAAGGAATATCACTTCCAAAGTGAAAGTTGCCACCTTATTCCCACATGTTGTAATCCTTGGCTGCAATGCCATGAACAACCCTACATGCCCATTACCATCTTCAGTTACCTCTGCCAACATATTACTTTTCAAAGCGGTATACAAGCAAACAACTTAGAGCAATATAGTCTTACCAAGGCAGAACATTTCCATTCCCAATCAAGCATCTGAAAGTATGGAGATGGACATTACAACAATTGCAAGCATCTCAATACTCCATCTGTGCATCTATTTAGATGGTAAAAAAAAACTTTTAATAGAAGATTATAAGGACAAGGAGAATCAATCAAATGATGAAAATATAATATATCTACCTGTAAGAGACCAACGACTAGGTGATGCTCAGAATACCTCTACCTATCACTGTAAGCTCACTGGACGAATGGCAAAGGCCCAAAAAAACTTGTCAAGCATCAAAATTAAAGTGAAACAATCATTTGTGCTTGAAGTAAAAGATGAGCATATGTCAATACTCAGGAAATTTAGAACAACATAAAGGAATATATTTACCTAAAACTAAACAAATGAATGGCCTTTTTGGGATATCTTTTTAGCCACTTCGCTATTAAAACATAAATTACGATAATTTAACAACTAATTTTTTAAAATTTTGTAGCTTTAAATAGACCCATAATCACCGCCTGATAGAAGGAAGAAAAGCAAAAGAGCCTCCAGCAAAAAAATTCAGATAACTCATACAGGAAAACTATTTAATATAAATTAACTTGGGCTCAGCTAAAAGCATTACAGTGAAGGGCCACCCAAACTCAATCAACATACTTATAACAAGGGCAACATTCTAAAGCATATAAATATTCCAACTAGAAGATTGCCAAGAAACTATTAAAATCCTATAGATCAGGATAGCCAAGAGCAAAAAATATATCTACCCAGAAGACTATCAAAATTACATAAGCATTATTGTTACCTCATCACCCAAAGCACCTCCATGCATTAGCTACCTGTAAGTTAAAAAAAATCTATAATACTTAATACCCTTCTATAAGATTAGCTGTGAATCAAATGTTATTAATTCCTTTATCACTTTCATATAACATTCTATATATTGTAAAGGAACACTATCAAGATTCAATAAAGGAAATCATTTCTCAAATTGCTGTCTTATTATCTAATATACACCAGAATCAGCATTACACACTCCTCTATTTTTTATTGATATTTTCATTCATGTATAAAATACGGATATAAGGATTTAAACCTAACAAAGTTGAAGCCTAAATTTCATGCTTCAATACGCATTTAAAAGCAACAAAAAAATGAAGCTTATTTTGAGAGGTCAACTGATAACCTGCTACCTCTCTGTAGTAATTCTTCAATATGTATTGAATTATTTTACCAGAACAAGAAAAGTTGATAGCTCAAACAAACCTACTAGAATGAAAATATGTTCCATGCAGAGTATAACATTTTTAAGTATCAATAAAGTTGTTTGGACACAGTTTGTCCATGCATCCGAGAAGCATATCATGCATATGATGCATAACCTCAAACAAGATGGCAAAATGTGAATCAAAATGAAAGATGTAGTTAAATCATAAAGTTCACAAAATCACTAGGCCGATCTTCCACATTGAAGAGATTGAGAATAATGAATCAAAAATAGTAAACAGGTAAACAAACCAGTTGTTGGTTCAAAAATAAAATCTAAATTCACAGCATGAAGATAAAAACCAATGTTGTAATGAATTTGATAAAATCTTTATCACACAACATGTGTTAAAACAAGGAACTGGATGCAATAAAACAAGGTAGTTCAAGAGCTAAATTGAAAGAGACTTAAGAACACTATAGTTTCAAAAAATAGAAATAAATCAGATCTCTAATCATTATTTTATTCATTTGAGAAGGGACCTATAAGAATAAATTTATAATATTAGTTAAAGAAAATTTTCAATCTTATTAAGTCAAGCTTAATGTGCTTATTCTAAAAACTTACCATCATCATTAGAGGGTTGCATGCCAGCTAAAGTTGAGTCTAACATAAGTATAGTTTTTTAAGTATTTGTTTAATCTGACAATGAACTTTTTAAAATTAAACCATATTTTTTATTTGACTTTATAGGCTCTAAAATTCTAAACCTCTACCTACCTAGACCTTGGCCAACTTTTTGGGCTTGAACACAGTTTCTCATTTAACGATGATTTTCTTTTAAATTTTTCTATGGCATCCTATTTTACATTTTTTTCTTTTAATTATTTTAATTGAAGTGAACTACATAAGTGGTTGTTAATAACATCTTTTTATGGTTATTTTTTAATGAATTATGATATTATAGGAAAAATTGTCTGTGTCGTGGTGTCTAGCAAGGATGCCTATCCAAGCACATAATATATGTTAGAAGTTACACAGTTACCTCGGTTGGCACGTTGGCTGGATGAAATGAGCTCTGATAATGATACAAGTGCAGAGATTAAACTGGTGTTATTAGTGAGACAGAGTTTGGTGTGGATAATTGCTATTATTCTTCTTGTCTCGACTCTAATTGGGGTAAAGTTCCATATTGATTTGATTTAACCATTTAGAATAGTTCCCTTTATTTATTAATGCTGATTTTGTCATACCATCAATTGCAAGGACAACAAGTTTACCCCAAGGTATTTCATGATTAAAAACTCTAATACTAAGGGAAGAACATCAACATTAATGATAGCACAGCAAGAGTGATACAAAAAATAAAGTAACATCAAGTTTTTTTGACAACTCAATTGTTTAAAAAATTTATATGCAAACAATAGAAATAATCCTTAAAAATGCTATATGCAAAGAACTATCCTCTACACTATTTTAAAGATGGATGATTTCATGAAACATACAAAACAGAGGCATAAGCCTTACCCAAATTAAAAAAGAAAAATTGTTGTGTTGCTTCTTTTAACACAGTACATATGCCAACTTCTAAAATTTTAGGAGGCAAAAATAAAATCTGAAAAGTAACACCAAATAAAATGGACAATAAAAAAATCATACAATAGTCATCATTAATAAAATCTTCATGACATGGAATAAAAAAATCCAAAGCAATAGTAAGACCTCTAACAATAATTTTGTCATATGCATAAAGAAAGATCTAAAATATTTGTAAATCCTTCAATTCTTAGACATCCTTTAATTCTTTCTCCTTTATGTAATCCCTATCTCATCCAAAACAAGTAAATTGGTCCTCAAAAACTCCCCAAAACAACAAATTCATAAAACATTTCGAGTTATTTACTTACTGAGAATCTGTAAGTACTAATATCTTCTAGCTTCAAAAAACAATCCAATAAACAAACTCATCAAAAATCACCAATTTCAGGTTTGAATGGTAAGACTTAGGAGTTCCACGATACAATTTTAGATCAGTCTACAGCATGTCATTAATCTTACAAAACAATCATGGAGACAAACCTAGACATGACAGCATAACTTCATTTTTCCAATAAATAGAGCTCACACAAGTGAGCAAAACAACTACTAGAAAACCATCTGTCATCAAACATTTTTTTAATTAACAAAGGATATAATAAAGTATAAAATAAATATAATGTAGAACAATGCAAAGAACATTAAATGAACAAGTCTAGGGGTGTAAATGAGTCAAGTCGACTCATGAACTGGCTAGGGCTCGACTCAATAAATGGCTCGTAAGCCAAGCTCGATGAGTTAACAAGCCAAGCTTGACATAACCCTAACTCGACTTGTTAGCTCACGAGATAGCTTGTTTAAAAATATGAATAAAAAATGCACTTAACATATATTAGTATTCATGATTTTAAGTACAAAGTTTTTAAAAATGTTTTAAAATTATATCTCACTTTTTTATATTAACTGACTCTTTATTCTATTTTCTCATTCTTTTTAAAATAATTTATTATAATAATTTTTTGAATCATAATAATATTTTCTCTTTCATAAAAAAATGAGGTAGCTCGTGAGCAGGCTTTAACTCATAAAATAAAGCTCTAGCTAAAACTTTATTATTTAATCAAGCTCAAGTTCAAGCCTGGGGTAGGGGTGTAAATGAGCCGAGCCATCTCGTGAGCTAGCTCGAATTTAACTATTCAACGAGCTCACGAGTTGAGCTTATTGAGTCAACCAATGCAAGTTGAAAAACATGATCAAAAAAGTGAATGTGATGAGATGTCATCTCTTTTTTTAATATTCTTTTAAATCATATCTAAACCTAGGCAGTGACATTTAGGATCTTGAATGATTTTAGCATGCAAGATAACTCCTCAAATTAGTTCACAATTCAGTGATAAAATTGGTTCCTTATTTAAGGCATTAAATTCATCAAGCAACCATTCTTGATAAAATAATAATATATACTTTTATTGTATTCCTTTATTTTGGCACAATGAGTTATATGTTCTTTACCCAATCTTACCATTTGCTTCTCCTCACTCATCAAATAGATTTTAGCTTGTTGTATTAGTTTTAATCTTGCAAATCATAGATGTCTTTCAATCGAAAGTGTTCATCATTCAGAGAATATTATACATGTTTATCAATCAGTAAGAAAAAACCTTAGGATTTATTCCATTACCTTCAAGCTTCAAAAACAATCCAATAAACAAACTCATCAATTGGGACTTATATGCCAAGACTTTGGGGTTCCAAAACAATCCAATAAAAAAATGTAAACCCTAACGATAAAGAGGATCTCATGAACTCTCTTGTTGTTTGCAGTGAAGCTTCACACAAGATCTATAACTAAAAAATTTTATGGAAACATGAACAAATCACAGGAAATATTCAAACACAAAGTACTTACCCTTGTGGATGGGAGCAAGAGTAGGAGCTGGGATGCGGAGCGTGATGGCCATTTTGGAGCAGCGGGCAAAAGAGGAAGCTTGTTGAAAATGGCCGAACCTGTCGCGCAACCATTCCCTTAGCTCCTTAACCCGTGGAACTACTGCCACCTTAATAACCGGACTCTTATTTTTAGAAAATTATCTTCTTTTATTTCTCATTTTCTCCCTTTTTAAAGTCCCTGCTCCTCCTCCGATTCATTCCTCACCTCGCTTGAAACTAATCAACTTCCTCTCTTCTATTAGCTCTGATGAATCCATCTACTTAATCACACTCCCATTTTGTCACTTAGTCTTAGCCATCCATATTTAGAAGATTTAAGCAGCAGGCAAAGAGGAATCATGGATAGCATTCAGATCAGTATCAACGATGATTTATCTTTTTCTTTGGTAATTCAAGATCATTGCTTTCTTGCACTTTTTTCTGTTTTTTTTTTCCTTTTTGAATGACTTCTTATTTCACAGATGTATGATGGAGAATTTTTATGTAGATTAAAAAAAACACAAGCTTTTATCCTACTTCATGGGGCCGTCATATTCTACATAACATTGTGTTAATTTTTTTTAATGTTCTTCCTTCGAAAAATGCAGGAGGTCCTACTCAAATCAGCAATCCCTGACTTTTTTGACGACCATCAGCCCTTTGGAGATGCATTTTTTTCAAAACTCAGAGGTCTCTTTTAGCTCTGGTAACGCCGCACCCATCCAAGCTTATTGTCTGTCCTTAGATGCAACAAAGGAATACCAACAAACGAATATGGGAGATCTCAAAGGCTCCTTAGGGGAGATAACTCCAAATATAAGTATAGACGAGCCAAGGCAACACAAACAAATACCAACCATGGCAACTTCTACAAATGTCATCATAGGAAATGATGATCAACAAAATCATGAATATAGCAAATACACCACGGACGATTTGTTTAAGCTTGCAGAGGCATTGTCGCCTCATCCCCAACAAAATATAACAAAATTGATTTACAATGATAATGCGCAATTTTTGCCGCCCATGCCCCCAACAATATTAACAAGTTATCCAAATATGAATACATGCATGGGCGGCTTGTATTAAGGGAAGATGGGTCTTTCTGCATGCTATGGAGGTCAAGGACAGCAATTATTTTCAGATGGCATTCTACCTATGTGAATGCCAGCACCGAATTTGATGCCTACGATGATGCCGATGTCAGTACTGAAGACGAATTACCAAAATAACACCCTGAGGCCTTATAACATGCATGATACTTACATTCAATCCTGCCAGCATAAATCAAGGTGCACTACTACTCTGTCAGCATAAATCTATAGCAATCTCTAACCTTACCTTATCATTTTCTAGCTATGAGAAATGTTTGTGGAACCTTACATTCAATCCTATTGTAGTATGCATGCCGGAAAACACTTGCAAACAATAGACCTCGAGTTAGAGGAAGATTTGCGAAGAATGACGAGACAAAACAGATGGCAAGAGCTTCCACTAGCAATCAAGATTGCAATAATGTTGAGGTGAATATCATTTTAAATTTATTTTATTGTATAATTCTATGAAGTTACTAATAATTTTATTGAACTTGATTAGATAAAGTTATAAATAGAGAATTTTATAAGCATATTTTTTCATATGAATAAAAGTTTTTTTTTTCCTTAAGAAAATTGACCATGATGTAAATGGCGACAAATGAAACAAAGGGCTAACAATCTTACTTGGATGCTTCCACTTGCAGGCTGCGATTAACAATGGGGATTTGTTCAGATCCTTTGATTTTCTCGATCGACCATCTTACAATAACATCTTGGAGCCAGGATATGACCCCTTACACTTTCTATTTTTTGATCGTTAATCGTTAATGCTTTTTGTTCATTTCATGAAAAAAAAAAAACCGAAAATTAAATGCAAAAATTTAACCACACCAATAAAATGAAAAAAATTCAATTAAAAAAAGAAATTATAATAGCAATCTTCCAATATACATTTCAAACAAACTAATAAAATAAAAGCTCGGTTAATTTAAAAAAATTTTGAATATCTAAAAAATTAATTTCTTAAATTAACATAGAAATCTCTTCTTTGAATGTAAAAATTAAATAATAGAGACCAAATTAAAATAAAGCAACAATGAATAATTCATCAAATTGAAGATTTTCATTTAATTTTTTATTTATTTTCTTAATTCATTTTGGCCAAAGACTTCATTTGGTACAACTTTTGGCCACAATCTTTCAATTATTTTAAAAAACAATTTACATTGAAAAGCTATTGTAAAAAGCAACAAAAAAATTATCACAAACAGAACCTAAAACACTTATATTATAAATTAGGTTTTAAATTGTTTCTTTTAATATAGAATCATATCATTATTTTGTATTGTAGTTCAATAATTTTAAAAAAAAAAACTTTTATGGTTAATATAACAATAACTGCATCACATATTATATATTACCTATAAGATTAATATCAATCATCAACACCCATGTTGATGCCCACCAATATCATAACTCGGCATTACAAGTAGCGTCAATACATGCCATCAACAATAAGCCTAACGCACGTCTTCAACACAGACATCAATGCATATGCTAATATTACCACCTGCCTTCACCAAACATATATGCACACGATCGCCAAATGCAAGCTATCAAAACCAATAGTGACACCCACCAGCTTCATCATCCATCATCACCATCAACATTTACTCTTAATGCACAACATCACCTATATCATCAATGCATGTTAACATCAACTCTACTTTTAACAACACTAATATCTATATTGGACTTATGAGTATCTGGTCTCTTATCTTTAGCCTTCTTTCTCTCCTAAAATGACGACGACTAAACAAATTACAATCAATTAAAGACAACTCCAATGCCTCAAGGCCCTTCCAACCTCCTCCATGGAATTCACTCTACAACTTGCATCTGCTATTCTTATATTCAGACCTGCACCCTTTTAAAGCAGGCAACATTCAAAGATAAATATTTCATTCATCAATCATCACTGCATTTTAGAAATTAAAACAAGGCCAATCATGATTCAAAATAAGAAGAGTTGGAGAAATTTTGATAATAGTTAAATTGGAAATCGAACTCAATCTAATCACAATAATGTGAGAATAACTGCTTGAAAAACAATTAACATCAAAAACAGTAAAGCTTAAAATGCAGCAGAAGTTGCAGCAACCGTCCTCTTCTTGGGTGCAGCTTGGGTTCCTGCAGGCAAAATATTTTTCATGATCAGATAAATCACTTGGATTTTTCTCAAATAAAAGCTCAATTCATGGTAGCATAAGCAAAATTCAACATGTTAGAAATATGTCCTTATAAGGCACATAGCTACTAAAATGCTAAAATGCAAAAGAACAGCATATAATACCTTCTCTGAAGTTGCTCTTGAACCTACGAGGTAAGTGGCGCAGATACCTCATTCTTCCGGTGCCAGTGGTCTTCCTCCTGATTGCCTTAATACTCCAATTATCTGATTCATGATTCAAAATGGTTAATGTTTAAGTAGATCAAGCAAAAATATAGTAAAAGCACCAAATCGTGCATACATTTAGTCATGCAAACTTGAAGAGAGCATATTAACTTTTTTTATTGTATTGCTTCACTGCACGTTTTGAAGCAAGGCAACACCAACACTAAATAAAGAAGTTCTGTGGCAAATCACCAAATAGAATTATTAAAACTCAAAATGAACACAAGGACAGTAGATAGCCATCTTATAGCTCAACCAAAACAAAATGATGAATGATAAAAAGTCTCAGCAAGCCGTTGGGTGGAGCTATTTGATTCATCAAAAGCAAATACCAAATGCAGCAATTGCTATATGAATGACAAAGAAAACTCAATGAGATAATCTTCATTTACCAAAGAAACGTTACTTAAAATGTCCTCGCATATGCACGCATTACATTTGAGGAAAAGTATACAATAGCTATTTTTTTATATGTTTTGAATCCATAGTAGAACAAACACTTTAGAACAAATGCAAGTAAAAAAAGTGACTATCAAGATTGTTATGTGATAAGAAAATTAAACTAAAAAGTAAAACAATAAATCCATGAGTGCGAGTAATGGAACGAAACCTTTAAAAATTAGATTAATTTCGAATAACCAATTTGATTTCATGCTATGAAGATCAAATTTGGAAGTAATTTTACTTCAAAGATGATTATTGGAGAAATATAGAGTATAAAGAATGAAACTTCATATGATTTTATTTTTAATCATCTTAAGAAGGCATATGATGTTATACAAAGAAAATTAATTGGTTAAAAGATTTACATTTAAAATCAAAGATTAAGCATAAAATTTATAATTTTGTCGAGTATGATATTAAAAATTATCATTTAATATTAATGCAAGACAATGAGCCATCTAGGTCCAAAAAACTTACATATCTACAACCAATTATATAAAAGAATGAAGATATATAAAAGAATATAACTTAAAGAGTTATGGCTTGATGATTAAAATGGCGGGTGTCTTGAAAGTTGTGTGATAAGAGAATATTAGAAGGGTTTAATGATAAATTTTATAAAACCATAATTAGATAGATGATATTGTACAAATCCAAATATTGGGCTTATAAAAAAGGCATTGATATTTAAGTTTAATATGGCAAAAATAACAATTTTAAAAACAAATGTATGGAAAAAACTAAGAATGATACATTAAATATAGATTAAATTAAAGGAATGATTAAAGTAACATCCATTGAAGATAACGCGATTAAAAAAACTTAAGGAATTTAAATATGTACAACAAATGATAGAAAATATACCTTATAAGTTGATAATCATTCTCAAAATTTGTGTTATAAGATAATATGAGAAGAGTTTAATAGTAATTTTATAAAATCATAATTCGGTCAATGACATTATATACAAATCCAAATATTGGGCTCATAAAAAAGACATTGACATCTATGTTAAGTGGGGACTAAATGCAATGCTAAAACAAATATATGGAATCGCAAGAATCATAAAATTAAAAAATAATTAGATTAAAGAAAAAAAATAGACTGATAACTATTGATGATAACACAAAAAAAAGGCTTAGGTAATTTGGATATGTGCAACAAAAGGTAGAAAATACACATTATAGATTTTATAAAATGAGTTAGAAGATAAAAAAAAGGTATATTGATAGTTCTTCAAAATGATTTGTGAATAATAGATCTAAGACCTCATACAACACTCAATATGAAAAAAAAAAAAAGGAGAACTCATCATGTCAAATCCAAATAATTTGGATAAAATCCATGTGAATATGAGGTGAAAAGAAATGTAGGTTCAATTCAATGGTGTAACAAAATATGATAGTTGGTTTTGAATTCAATAGTTGCTTTAAGTCATTATTCTATATGTTACTTTAACAAAGGTTAAAAAAATAAATAATGTTGGAAAAAAATCTATATACAAAGAACTATCCTCTACACAGTTTTAAAGATGGAAGCTTTCATGAAACATACAAAACAAAGGCATAAGCCTTACC
This sequence comes from Dendrobium chrysotoxum, assembly GCA_019925795.1. Lineage (NCBI taxonomy): Eukaryota > Viridiplantae > Streptophyta > Magnoliopsida > Asparagales > Orchidaceae > Dendrobium > Dendrobium chrysotoxum. Next base: position 8,951,903 of record CM034305.1, read on the forward strand.
AAAATCAAAAAAAGAAGGATTGCTACGTTGCTTCTTTTAACACACTACATATGCCAACTTCTAAAATTTTAGGAGGTAAAAACAAAATCTGAAAAGTAATACCAAGTAACACCAAATAAAATGAACAATAACAAAATCATACAATAGTCATCATTAATAAAGTCTTCATGACTTGGAATAAAAAAGTCCCAAGCAGCAGTAGGTCCTCAAACAATAATATTTTCATATGCATAAAGAAAGATCAAAAATATCTGTAAATTGAGACATCATTTAATTCTTCCTCCTTATGTAATGCCTATCTCATCCAAAACAAATAAATTGATCCTCAAAAACTCCCCAAAACAACACGTCCATAAAACATCTCGGGTTATTCACTTACTGAGAATATGTATGTACTAATATCTTCTAGCTTCAAAAAATAATCCAATAAAAAAACTCATCAAAAATAGGTTCAAATTCAGCAATTTCATATTTAAATGCTAAGACTTGGGCATTTCACAATACAATTTTAGATTAGTCTGTAACATATCACTAATCTTGCAAAAAAATCATGGAGACAAACCTAGTTACACGACTGCATAACTACATTTTTTCCAATAATTAGAGCTCACACAAGTGAGCAAAACAACTACTAGAAAACCATCTGTCATCAAACCTTTTCTTTTAAATTAACAAAAGATATAATAAAGTATAAAATAAAATAAAAAATGTAGAACAATGCTGTGGGCTCCGAAAATTCGACCCCGGCCTCCGCCCGCTTTTTGCTTTCTTTTAGGGGGAGTTTTAACGAACTAAGTTCCGGGGTAAATTTTGGAAGGCAGATGGGTTTGTAGATAAGACACTACCCAGAGATTTCGCCCTCATTTAGCGAGGACTTTATGATCTGAGTTCTGGTTTCCTATAGGCGCAAGCCCCTATAGTTAATTACCCCTCCCGGTAACGAGAGAGAACTTTCGATTAAGGCTAGTCGTCGATCAGATACGTATAGATACGTGGATCTGGCATATAGTAGCAGCAATATGTTGGGAATGGAAAATTGAGGGATTTAATATTTAAAATAGAAATTTTCACCATCTTGCACTTAAAGCGGATGGTGGGGGAATGGATGATGGACCCGATCAAGATCCCATGGTTCCGTCATCCCGGGTCATCGTGGTCCCTGGTCTACTTAGTCAGAGGAGGTAGTCGACCCAACCTGACAGAAGGATCCTTGTTGGCAGCCATGGGTTGCTTCGTCCAAGGGTACCTTGTAGACCTGGGGTGGGTATTTGTCTAAGGGGACAAATTTGAATCCACCTTAGCTAACAGAGGGCTTTGTGCCCTATCGATCATATCCTATTGATTCATATCTCAAGGATTTGATGCCATTGGGGAGCATACGGGCTCTGGCCATAACCATAATATAATGGTGCCATTTGGCGGCGACCACCTGGTTCAGAGGGCCCCGAGTCATAACCGTTTATCCTGCAGTGCCATTCGGCGGCGAAACTGCCGGTTAGAGGACTCGTACCACGTCCTTACTGACAGGAGATTGTTTGAGAATGAATCCTAGTGATATTTTCGACTAGGCGTTAGCTCTATGTGAGCTGAAGTATTCTTCAATTTATCCACCTCGGCAAACTGTTGCGGAGGGTGGATGGATTTGCTTTAAGCGGTTTGATTGTTGGATTTCAATTTTTAAATATATGGAGTTGGAAAAATTTTTTTTTTGGATTTTGGGATTTTTCAGAAGATTGGCTTTTGTAGGGAATTTAGGATTTTGGGAGTTTTGTGGAGTTTTGGATTTTATGAAATTTGGGATTGTATTTTGAAACGATCTGTGTGGACCCCTCCGGTTGAGGCTTGCATTCAACACGGCCATCATCGGGGTGTATGGGGTCATTTATATTTTATTGATTTGAACCTTGTCGACTCTGTCTAGTGATTGACAGAGGATCGGGTTTCGTAGGTTTTATGCCTTTGTTAGTGAATTTTCATAATTATAGGCCTTAAGGGCCTAATATGAATGCATTAAAACAAATATATAGGTTGTCACAACTGTATATTTGTTTGATGGTTCGAACCCTGTCGACTCCTATTGACCTTTATAGAAGGATCGGGTTCGAACCTGAATTCATTCGTTGACCCGCGCAGCATCCCTAGACGTTGCGTGTGTACCAATAACACGCTCGCCGGGGCCCATGCGGGTGTTTGGGGGCATTTTATAATTATTTACTGAACCTTGTCGACTCCTATTTACTTGCTTTAGGAGGATCGGGTTCAAATTTCTTGACCCGCGCAGCATCCCTAGGCGTCACGTGTGTACCAATAACACGCTCGCCGAGGCCCATGCGGGTGTATGATTGCATGTGTCCCTTTTTGTGTACCTGTGTATACAGATTAAAGTGCACATGTTGGGGACATTTTGAAATATTCGTAAACGCCCTCTGTCCGCTTGCATGAATGTTGCGGATTCGGTGGCGTATTGTTGCAGCTTGGGGATTGAACTGTTTGCTGCATTGTACATGTAGACTGTCGTGCACTAGTTGCTTACTGCAGGGGGGATCGTAGTGCACTAACGAATCTCCTGCTTCTTCATTTGAATACCAAATCCTTCCATTTGTATGGGGCAAAAGTATCTGTTTGCATGAAGTTCAATTGAATGCTCTACACAAGTTCCTTACATGCCTGTTGATTTTCACTTTGGAGTGGATATAATAACTTCATTGATATTGATTGGAGAACTTACATTGCGTGTTGTATGAAGGAGACATCATACTCATTGGGAGTTTCTTTCATTGGTGATATCCCTCTTTTTCGCATGAGCTTGAGGACCCTACTGATATGGATACCGTGGACCTTATATGCTTATGTGTAGGTCGAAGGTTCTTTATTGTAGCATTAAGTTATTGCAACTCCTTTGTCCTCAAAGGTAGTTTGGTTCTGCTTGCAAACTTTTTATCCTCCGAGATAGTTTACAAGATACATGGTGAGTTTGATATCGATCCCTTCATTCCAATTGAGATGATCATTATAGGCTGATCATGATCGCTCAAATAAGCTTTATACCAAAGTTTGTAGTGACTTTATATGTGAGCCTTTGCTTACTTGGATGATATTTGGATGGATCATCCTCTTTGATTAGCATTTGCATTCATCGTTAATGACTTCATGCCCACCCACTAGCAAATCATCTATTCTTTGTGCCTTCACTATTATCATTTGTCATGATTTAGTGAATTTGCATGTAGATTGATGTAGTCATCTGTGCTCAAATGGTGTTGATTACATGAAGATTGCACTTGCTTTGATACTCTAAATATATATCCCTTATCAATAATCCGTTGTATATTGAAACCCCTTTGGTAACATTTTGATTGCATGACTGACACAAGTATTATTTGCTCTCATTTACAAGTCAACTTGGTTAAAATATTCTAAATCATCTTTCACAGGCATTGAGATTTTATCTTCCACTTGCTTGTTTGTACGATGACCTTGAACATAGAAGTATTGTTGCATTCGTCATATGCTGCATCATGTGCATCTACTCGCCATTTGTATGCATTTAAGACTTGATTCTCATGAATCATCGCACTCACTTTGAGTTATATTTGCTTGTAGGTTAATTTAATCATCTTCTCATGAAAGATTTGAGGATGTAGCTTACAAGCAAGTTGTATCAATGTTTTGTCCATCACAAGTCTTTCATCTGACTTTTATTTGAATACTTGGTACTTGCAATCACCTTGAGCTACCAAAAATGCAGTTGATCTTGTTATCATCTTTGTGAATGAATTTGCAGGAGTTTAGTATGTCAATCTGTAGATTCTCTGTGATTTGCAACATTTAGCTATCTTTAATCATGATCAAACTACACATAACTATATCGGAGATATGTTAAATCCAATGATACTAGTTCGTCATCATGCTACGAAGATTTCATGCTACGACTTTGTGACCCAGCCGTATCCTCCACAATCCTTTCTTTGTTTGCAAACAAGTTTCCCTTGCAATCTCCTACTTTTCAAAGAGGATTTGTCATATGCATGACGAGTTTTGATACTACACTTCTCAATGCTTTCATTCCAATAGAAATGATTATTACAAGTCCATCGTTTGTGAGTTCAAGTCCTGGAGCGAGTTTGAGTGGAAGTTCAAGTCTTTTGCTATGCACTTAGGTCCCTTGTAATGATTCAAGTTACACTTTGTGTGGTTCAGTTTTAGTACAACGTCCACTATAGTCTTATTCAATCCAAATTCATCTTGCACTTTGGAATTTTAAGTCCGAGCCCAAGTTTGAGTTTGAGTTTAATTTGAGTTCAGATCAAAGTCCCCTGCTGTCCTTTGCAAGTTCAAATCAAGTCTGATGTGTAGTTCATTGTGATTTGCACCAATTAAAATTCATTTGTTTTTCAATTTAAAAATGTTTGTTCAGTTTAGGTTCATTTGTGTTCATTCAAGTTCAAAGCACAAGTTCTGGTCCTCTTCCTTTGAGCTCAAATAGGTCCAAGTACAGTCATATGATCACCCGAAATTTCGGCAGCATTCCGGCATCTCCCCCGTTTAGGGGAAATAACGGAAAACTGGGCCTTTCCCACCACGCTTAAGAAAGCGTGTATGGTAGATGTCCTCTTTCGAGGACACCGCGGCCGTGTAAAGTCTTCAATCCCCCACCACGCTTAAGAAAGCGTGTATGGGTCTTCGACGTACCTGAAAAAGAAAAGCATTTTGTTTCCCCGCAGGTACGGGTACTTAAGATCGTCCCCACCACGCTTAAGAAAGCGTGCATAGGGCCCACCTGCCTCGCCGTAGGTGTCGCACCGGGTTCCCTTCCCACCACGCTTAAGAAAGCGTGTATAGGCGGTTTGCCGGCTCGACACGAACGCCGAGGATAGGATTTTTGGAGGTGATTACCCGCCTCGTTGTAGGCGCCACACCGGGGTCCCATCCCACCACGCTTATGAAAGCGTGTATGGGCGATTTTCCGGTCCGCCGCAGACAACGAAGTAGACTCTCGGAGTTTTAGGGTTTAGAGGGTTATACCTTAGCGTGCGTCGGCGATGATGTAGGCACGCGGATCGAGGCAAGGTAGAGGGAAGAGCACTTCTCTCTTTTGCATTTACAATTATTATTTAATTACAATAATAATTAAATAATTATTAATAATTAATAATTAATTAATTATAATTAAAGAATTAATGATTAATTATAATTAATTGGAATTAATTATAATTAATCAAATAATTATAATTAATAATTAATTACTAATTAATAATTATTATAATTAGATAATTAGTTATAATTATGATTAAATAATAATTAAGTATATTTAGCAATAAACATAGCTACAAAGAACTCTCCCTTTCCTCTTAGGTTTGACGGATTTACAGGATTTGAGCAAGATTTATGCTACTTAGCGGGATTTAGGGACTGTCGAATCCCACAGCAAGTTAAATCCTCAATTTTTTTTTTTGATTTACGGGATTTGGCCGAGGAAGCTCGAGCAAGGGAGAAAGTTACCTTGACAGCAAGTGAGTCCATGTTGTTGCTTACGATCAAAATGTCGTAACTTCCAGTCCCACAGGAAGGGAACGTCGGCCTCAAGCTCGACCAGGTAGGGCGACGGGAGTCTTGCGGCCAGCTGGGTTCGTGGGTCTCGGTCGACGGGAGGAAGAGAGGTAGTGGCGTTGGGGAGTTCGGCTATGGGAGAAGGTGTCGGAGCTGGGTTCGGCTTCAGGTAAGGGTTTCGATCCAGCTTTGATCGGAGACGGGGCGGGGGAAGCCGTCGGATCCTGGAGCTTTGATGGTCTCGGGATGGAGAGGGAAGCAGCGATGGAACAGGAGGAAGGGTTGTCGGCTTCGGTGAGCTCACAGGCGGAGGAGGAAGAATTCTCTCGGCCTCTCTTTCTCTCTCTCTCTCTCTCTCTCTCTCTCTCTCTCTCTCTGCTTGCAGGAGGAATCGGGGCTGAGGTGGAGAAGAGGTCGGAGGTTTGAGGAGTCGCAGCAAGAGAAGAAGTGTGTGTGCGGACAGAGCGGGGGTTCGGCTTCATTTTATAGACGCGGGAAGGCACGGTAGAGGTCAGGTTCGCGAGATTTATGAGAAGAGACCGATTCGGCGCCGGATACAGGTACTCTTACGGATTTTCTTGCGGGATTTCTGGAATTTTCGTTGGGGTTTTCGCTCTATGTCCGTTAGTCAACAAATGCAAGGAACATTAAACGAACAAGTATAGGGGTGTAAGTGAGTCAAGTTGACTCGTGAGCCGGCTAGGGCTCAACTCAATAAATGGCTCGTCGGTTGAGCTCGATGAGTTAACAAGTCAAGCTTGAGCTAACCCTAACTCGACTCGTTAGCTCACGAGCCGGATCGTTTAAAAATATAAATAAATAATGAACTTAATATATATTAGTATTCATGATTTTAAGTACAAAGTTATTAAAAATGTTTAAAAATTATATCTCACTTTCTTATATTAAGTGATTCTTTATTATTTTTCTTCCATTTTCTCATTCTTTTTAACAATTTATTATAATAATTATTTGAATCATAATCATTTTTTCTCTTTCATAACAAACAAGTCGGCTCGTCAACGACGAACTCATAAAATAAAGCTCAAGCTCAAGCCTAGGGTAGGGGTGTAAATGAGCCAAGCCTGCTCGTGAGCCGGCTTAAACTCGACTCGTTAACGAGCTCGTGAGTTGAGCTTATCAAGTCATGAGCTAGAGTTCAAGTTTTGATAAAACTCGACGAGTCGGCTAATGAGTCGACTAGTATTTTTTAAAACAAAATTTAAATATTATCTTTGATATTTAAAATTTTTTTAAAATTTGAAAAAAAAAAATCATTAAAAGTTGTTCTGAGCTTAAATAAATTTTTCAATTTTTCTAAAAAAGTTTTAAAGCAATAAAGTACAACTTTTGTCATTTTCTTCATTAATGCGGATTTTTGTTGTCACAAGCCTGTGAGCCGATCATATCCTTCATTAATCTTTTTCCTTACAAATCGAGTTGCACGCCTACAAACCTTCTCCATCGAGCTCGGTACTACAGTGTACACAACTTCCATGGGCCTCAATGAGATGCTGAGGCAACACGTCCGACGGTCTTCTCCAACACCGATGAGCTTCGTGGATGCTGGCAAGCTTCTCTGACAAACTCAAATTAATGAGTTGAGCTCGAGATTGGGTCAATTTTGACGAGTCGAGTTTGAGCTCAAAATACAAGCTCAAGCTCGAGTTCGAGCCCACTATTCATTGGACCAGCCAAGCTCGAGTTAGGCATGACTCGAGCACGACTCAACTCATTTACACCCCTAGCATAGGGTGACTCGAGCTCGACTCAACTCATTTACACCCCTATAAACAACTATTGAACCTTACTATTACTTTCCTTGGCTTTCCAAGATGTGAAAAGCACATGCAACAAACTTTCCCCACAAAGGAATGCTAATTATGCACTACAGTAGGCTCGCTAAAATTTGGAAGGTTTTCATGGTCTAGGGTGAATCCCCATACCAAGGTTTCATAGTATCACTGACCTCTCCAATTCCTTCAACACCTCAGCCACACCTACAGTTTGGATTTATTGCTCCACGATTTGTTAGCAATAACAGGCCAGAAATACCAACAAGCACAGGCAATCATATGGGACTTCTATTTCTTGCAGCCACCATTTTTGGAACACTCAGCAAACCACACCTTCATCCTCTCTTGGAACACCAGGATACCAAACAGCAATTTGCGCTATCCAGCATCCACCTTTGGTGTCCCCCCTCCAGATTATATCAAGATAAATATTGATGGTGCTCTTTTACCATCTCGATGAGCTCGCTTGGGGGCTATTATCCGTAATGCAAGGGGAAATTTTCTTATGGCTTCACGCAAACAATTTCCTTTTAATCTACAAACACATAGTAAAACAAGCCAACAGAGCAGCCAATTTTTGTATATAGTTTGCCTGAAAGTATAAATTTGTACGGAATAGCAATGATAATGATAATCTGCTTTCTTTTTTTTTTGTTGAAAGAATATAGTAATATTTGTATTTTAGTTGTAATTTTGTTATTGAAATGTAATATGCAAGTTTCAAGCAAAAGAGTGCTAATCTATGTAAACACAAACCAATTTGTGTCCATATCCGTCCCCACTACCCTACAAATCATGTCTCTAATTTTATAAACAAATCAAATAAAGCATACAAACACAGCAACAACGAGAGGACAACAACAATAATATCAAGCCTTTATCCCAGTACGTGGTGCCAGCTATATGAATCCTTTTTTCTCTATTGTGCATTGTTAAGAATCCAATTCTCATTTAAATCTAATAAAGAAATGTCATTTCTAATATTTTCGAACCAAATCTAACAACAAAAGAACACTGTTTCAAAATTCAATGGGCACCTAAACATAGTATAAATTTACCATCAGAAAAAGTGCAAACCCTAAAGGGCATGTTTGGATATTGGTAGAATTTAATTCGAGTAGGATTTCATAAATTATGTAAATTTGAATTTACTAAATCCTGAAGGTGTTAAATTCTTAAAAATGTTTGGCATTGTAAAGGTTAAATCCACAATTGTGTAAATCGGACCGGACAACGAAACCGGAAGAATGAGGCGTTCACGGTTTGACTGGTCAAACCAGGGTTGAACCGGATGCCATAACAAATAATAATTTTATTTAAAAAATAAAATTACAATAATAATGACGCTATCATTATAAATTATGTGAAAAAAATTAAACAGAATACAAAATTATGAAAAAAAATATACATAAATAATTAAAAGATCTCTTTTTAAAATAAAAGAGATATAAAGTGTTTGGATAGTCCTTAATTAACTGTTCATAATTTCATAATAATTCAAACTTCAAACATAAATTTAGAAATAAATATAGAAATCATCTCCTAAATTTGAGGCATCAAAAGTTGAATCCCTAAATCTTCATCAAAACTTCCACTCCAAATGCATCAATATCGTCACTTCCAAGTATTTCAAGGTCATCTCCAACATTATCTAAGACATCATCATCTGCATAATAGAAATATAAAATATTATATCTATATTGAGCATCTCATTCAAATGATATATAACTTAATCCAATTGAGAACTTACTTTGAGGTTCTCTAGTACAACTAATATTTACTTCTTTAGCAATATGAGCGACATCTTCTGCATAAATTTCAGTCTCTAAATTCTTCAAAACAAGCTTCAAAACTGATTCTTCATCAAGCACCCAAAAATTCACCATCTCTATACTTATATAATCCAAAGGATCACAATTACTTTTTTTAGTTTGAAATGTATAAAATTAATAAGAATCATTATTAAAAAATTATGCATCTTTGTATACATAAATATTTGAATATATTTAAATATAAATAAAAGTCATACAATCATACATATGCCTCAAATTGAGGTTGTACTGAACAAATACAAGATCATTGAGCCTTTGATGCTCTAGAAGATTTCGTCTCTTGGTATGAATTTACTCAAATACACTCCAATTTCTTTCACATCCAGAAGATAAAGATATTTGGCTAACAATCCTAACAGCCAATTTCTGCAAATTTGATGCACTTGATCCAAACATCTTTCACTATTCATCTACAAACAGTTAAGTATTAGTTAGTTAATAGGTGATTGATATGCATCAAAGAAGAAATGCATATTAAAATTATTGCTTCACTTACCAGGTTGCATTTCTTTGACCATCGTTAATGTGATTGGTTTGTCAAAGCTTTCAAAATTGTCACGAAAAAGCCTAACATTATTCATTGCTGCTTTAAGACATATATCCTTATTTCCAATCAGCTCAATTAAGCCTTGCATCACTTCAGGTTTGTGTCAATTTTTTTCTTTATCATATTGAAAATGAAGATTAAGAAAATAGGCTGCATAGTGTATGTCTTATCTTAGCTGATTATCTCATATTCTGTTTATAATACTTGTGTAAGGTTTGCACATTCTTTTAACAATTCTAAACAAGAACTTGGTAGCTCTCCTTGCTCTACATGTCATCATAAAAAAATCATAAAAATGATTTTCATCAGAATCAACAATTCTCAATAACCGAATTATAGGCTCAGATAATTTGGAAGTTAAACAAACAGTCATTCCAAATTTTATTATCTAAAATGATGGATGATATTTTTTTCCTTTTACTATTTTGGATATCTTTGAATCAAAGTACACTTTGCTTGTTATAAAAGCCTGCAAGTCGAGCTTATAATCATATGTTTTTCAAAGTCATAAATATTATAGCGAATCTACTAACTCCAGGCCTAATAATTTCCTTCCAACCAGTCCTTTTTCTTAACCAAGCCAAGATGAAAACATGGTTGTAAACAAAAATTATAACTTTTGATGCTCTTTTTGTAAGATCCTAAATATGAGGCATGTTTCCAATATCTTTCAGAATAAGAATTTAGCAATGAGCAGAATATGGAGACCAAAATATGTTGTCAAATCTCTCATGTAGTAGTTTTCATGCCTTCTTGTAGTTTGCTGCATTATCTGTTACCAGCTTGATCTGCCGGCTCAAGCTGAACCGGCCCAACCAGCCAAAGGGCCGGTTCAGCATGTCTACAGGAGGCGGAATCCATCCGCCTCCCCTTGCTTTGTCCGCCCAATGGGTGGGCTCCACTAGTCCAAGAGGCTTTCAATTTGAATTGGAGGGGGCGGCTAAGGCATTGGGAGGGAAAACATAATAGAAAAGTTTTGTATTAAAGAGGAGAAGAGAGATTAGGGATTTTTCATGTTTTGTTTTGATTGAAATTAGGGTTTCCTTGGAGGCTTGGGCTCTAGACAATCTTGTCTAGAGATTTGGGAGAGACGATCCTCCTCTCAAATTGAGGATCTCTTGTATCTTGCTTTCGCATTTGCTTTGCTTTATTTCCAAGACGCAATCTATCGTTCCTAGTTTGATTTGCTCCAATTTATTGTGTTTTCCGCTGTTTTTATCAATTTTGCTTAGGTTTGCTTGCGAACTCAAGTAGATCCGGTAGGATTACTTGCGAACTCAAGTATTTCCTATCAAATTGGTATCAGAGCAAGTCTTGGGACCGGTGGAGGGCTATTTTCGGCAACTTCCAGTAGCAGATTTTTGGCCAGAAGGGGAGGAAGTTGCTGTTTTTTTTACTTCAAAACTCAGATTTCGTCAATCTACAAACGCCGGATTGTGATGGCGGCCAAAAACGTGGATGCTTTGGAAGAAAGGATCGAAGGGGAGATAAATCAAATCAAGGAAACCGTGGAGGAAAGAATGTCTTCCATGGAATGGCAAGTGGCTGATCTATGGGACATGATGAAGAAGATGTTGGAATTCCAAACCCAAACGGCGGCATCTGAGGCAAAGGACCCTGAAGCGAAAAACACCAAATCTGAAATCCGTAAGGAGGAAGAAGAGGTGGAAATCGTGGAAGGGGGAAGAGGAAGACCCCATCTGGAGCCTTTCCAGAGGGAGGAGAGAGGAGGGAGATACGGAGAGAGACAAGGTTATAGAGGCATGGAGCCAAGAGGTGCTGAGTGGGAGCACAGGGAGGGATACTATGGCCGTCGAGGTGCTGATTTTAAAGACAGAAGGAGGGATTTCGAAGGGGGTTTAGGACATGGTGGAGCAAGGGAGGATCGGGAGACATGGGGGGGCTCGAGCACATGGGAGAGGGGAAATTATGGAGGATTTCGGGGACATGGTGTGGATCAGAAAGTGAGGAAGCTAAAGATGCCCATATTCGAAGGAGAGGATGCTTATGGGTGGATTTATAAAGTGGAGCGATACTTCGCCGTTAATGGGCTGACAGAGGAGGAGAAACTGACAGCAGCGAGCTTGTGCTTGGAAGGAAAAGCCCTTTCATGGTATCAGTGGAGAGACCAAAGGAGGGCTATCAGAACCTGGAGAGAATTCAAGGATTGCATCATAGAACGTTTCCAAACCGATCGGGGAGGAGATTTCTATGAGCAGTTCCTTGCTCTGACATAGGAGGGATCAATAGCTGACTACCGGGAGCGATTTGAGCACCTAGCTAGCAGGGTGGAGCGACTCTCAGATACAGTATTGGAGGGAAATTTCATGAAGGGGTTGAAGGCAGAGATCAGAGCAGCAGTGAAGGCTCTGATGCCCCGTGACTTGGGGGAGGCTATGAAGTTAGCCCAGCTCGTGGAAAATCAGAGAAATCTGGAGAGGGGGGCCAGGAGTAGCAGCACAGGGGGAACTTACAGGATGACGACCACCCATCTAGCACCGAAATTTCCTGCAACAGGGGGAAATCGAGAGGCCACCAAGGAGAAGACAGGAGGAAGTGGAAGTGGGGGAAATTTCAAGCGGTTGACAGAGAAGGAGATGCAGGAGAAGAGGGCAAAGGGGTTGTGCTTCAGGTGCGATGAAAAGTATACGCTAGGGCATCGATGCAAGGACCGAACTCTTCAGGTTCTCACCGTCTATGATGACGAGGAAACTGAGGGAGGGGAGGAGGAGACAGAGGAGGAGATGGAGGAGAAGCTACACTTGGATCTGGCTGAGGTGTCCCTGAACTTAGTGGTAGGATTCACGACGAATCATACCATGAAGGTGAAGGGGGAGATCCAGGACAGGGAGGTAGTGGTGCTGATCGATAGTGGGGCTACCCACAATTTCATCTCCTCTCAGGTCGTTGACCAGATGAGAATGAGATTGGTGGATACGGGTTGCTACAGGGTGATGATGGGTACGGGGAAGGTGGAGAAGGGCCAGGGGATTTGTAGAGGAGTGCTACTGACTATCCAGGGGATTCAGATGAAGGAAGATTTTCTTCCACTAGAGCTTGGGAGTACAGATGTCATCCTGGGGATGAAACGGCTTCAAACTTTGGGAGATACCAAGGTGAACTGGAGAGCACTCACGATGGAGTTGGTGATAGATGGAAGGAAGGCAGTGATTAAGGGAGATGTAGGGTTATCTAAGTCCATGGTTTCTCTCAAAACTATGGTGAAGGATATACAGTTGGCAGGAGGAGGATACTTGGTGGAGCTGCACAGTTTGGAGGGAGCAGGATTAGATGAGGGAGGGGACATACCCCTCTCCATGCAGCCGTTGATTTAGCAGTTCCAAGAGGTATTTCAGCCACCCCAGGGATTGCCACCGCAGAGGGAGCAGGAGCATGCCATTGTGATAAGGGAGGGAGTGTCACCCATCAGTGTACGACCGTATCGCTATCCTCAGTTCCAGAAAGATGAAATTGAAAGGTTGATTAGAGAAATGTTGGAGGCAGAAATCATCAGACCCAGCATCAGTCCTTTCTCTAGTCCCGTTCTATTAGTGAAAAAGAAGGATGGCAGTTGGCATTTTGTGTGGACTACAGAGCACTCAACAAGAAAACTGTCCCTGACAAGTTCCCTATACCAGTCATTGATGAGCTACTACATGAATTGAGTGGAACCGTGATCTTTAGCAAGATAGACTTGAAATCAGGATACCATCAGATCCGGATGAAGGAGGGTATACCCAAGACGGCCTTTAGAACTCATGAGGGACACTATGAGTTCCTGGTGATGCCTTTTGGCCTCACCAATGCTCCCGCTACTTTTCAGGCCCTTATCAATAAGGTTTTCAAACCTTATCTCAGAAGATTTGTATTGGTGTTCTTTGATGATATATTGATCTACAGCAAGACAGAGGAGGAGCACTGGGAGCATTTGAAAAAGGTGTTAGAGGTACTGCATGAGCACCAGCTGAGAGCCAACTTGTAGAAATGCTGCTTCGCACAAGGCAGTGTAGAGTACTTGGGCCATGTTGTATCAAGGGAAGGGGTGGCAGCAGATTAGTCCAAAATTGAGGCAATGCTTAAGTGACCAATGCCAAAGAATCTAAAGGAGTTGAGAGGATTTTTAGGACTGACAGGGTACTACAGAAGGTTCGTAAAGGGGTACAACACTATAGCATGGCCACTCACCGAGCAGTTGAAGAAGGACGGGTTCCTATGGGGGGAGGCGGCTACATCAACTTTTGAGAGCCTGAAGAAGGCCATGACTACAGTACCGGTCCTAGCCTTGCCAGATTTCACTCAAACCTTCATCGTGGAGACAGATGCATCAGGATACGGACTGGGTGCAGTGCTTATGCAGAGTCGTAGGCCCATTGCTTATTTCAGCCAGGTACTGACCGCTAGAGCCAGGCTGAAGTCAGTCTATGAGAGGGAATTAATGGCCATCATTTTGGCCATCCAGAAGTGGTGGCCCTACCTACTTGGGAGGCACTTCGTTGTCAAGACAGATCAGCGGAGCTTGAAGTATCTATTGGAGCAGAGGATGGTGACAGAGGAGCATCAGCGGTGGCTGTCCAAGCTGCTGGGGTACGATTTTGAGCTTCAGTGTAGACCCGGAGTGGAGAATAAGGCGGTGGATGCCTTGTCCAGATGTATGGGGGAGCTGCAGACAGTGACACTATCGGTTCCTTTGATGCTTGATTGGGAGGCCATCAGAGAAGAGAGTGCTAGGGATGAGGCTTTGGGAAAGATCATGGTAGATTTGCTGAAGGAAGAGGGTAGCCACCCAGGGTACTCGTTGGAGGGAAACAGATTGCTATATCAGGGAAGGTTCGTAATGCCCCGAACCTCGATCCACATCCCGAGCTTGCTCCATGAGTTTCATGGAAGTGTTGTAGGGGGCCATTCAGGAGTGCAGAAGACATACAGAAGGCTAGCCTCGGAGTTATACTAAAAGGGGATGCATAAAGATGTAGAGGAGTTGGTAGCCAGATGCGAGATATGCCAGAGGAACAAATACATGGCTATGTCACCAGGAGGACTACTACAGCCTTTAGCTCTACCGGGACGAGTATGGGAGGAGATATCCATGGATTTCATAGATGGGCTACCCCGTTCAGAAGGGTTCACAGTGATCTTAGTGGTGGTGGACAGATTGAGCAAGTATGCTCATTTCATCCCCCTCCGACACCCGTACACCGCAGTGACAGTGGCTTCAGCTTTCATCAGAGAAGTGGTCAGATTGCATGGAGTACCAGAGGCGATAGTATCAGATAGGGATAAGGTGTTCCTCAGCCATTTTTGGAGAGAGTTGTTCAGGTTGTAAGGGACAGTTCTGAAAAGGAGTACAGCTTATCATCCACAGACGGATGGCCAAACGGAAGTAGTGAACAGGAGCTTGGAAACTTGCCTGAGATGTTTTGCATTAGAGACACCCAAACTTTGGGCTAAGTGGCTATCATGGGCGGAATATTGGTACAACACCTCTTTTCACTCAGCTTCTCAGATGACTCCATTCAAGGTGTTGTACGGAAGGGATCCTCCCCACTTAGTGCACTTTGGGAGTGGCAGTACTCCAGTGTCTTCAGTAGAGGAGTACTTGGAGGAGATGGATAGAAGGCTGGAGGAGTTGAAAAGACATCTCCTGAGAGCTCAACAGATTATGAAGAAGCAAGCGGATGGACACAGGAAGGACATCCAGTTTGAAGTAGGGGAGAGGGTGTTCTTGAAGAACCGACCATACAGACAGAAGACAGTCGCCAACAGGAGAAATGAGAAGATGGCTCCAAGGTACTTTGGGCCTTATGAAGTGCTGGAGAAGATCGAAGCAGTAGCATATCGGCTGAAACTACCACCTACGGCGACTATACATCCGGTTTTTCATGTATCACAGCTGAGGAAGGCCATTGGTGACTATACTGCCAACCCCGAGCTGCCGGCGACACTTACGGATGAGTTAGAGGTGGGTTTTGGAGCCCTTGGAGCTGATGGGAGTTCGTTAGAAGGAAGAGGGAACTAAGGAAGTGTTGATCCAGTGGAAGAACCTTCCTGATTACGATGCCACGTGGGAGCCTTATGAGAGGGTGAAACAACAGTTTTCGGATTTTCACCTTGAGGACAAGGTGATTCTTTGGGAGGGCGGTATTGATATGCCGGCTCAAGCTGAACCGGCCCAACCAGCCAAAGGGCCGGTTCAGCATGTCTACAGGAGGCGGAATCCATCCGCCTCCCCTTGCTTGGTCCGCCCAATGGGTGGGCCCCACTAGTCCAAGAGGCTTTCAATTTGAATTGGAGGGGGCGGCTAAGGCATTGGGAGGAAAAACATATTAGGAAAGTTTTGTATTAAAGAGGAGAAGAGAGATTAGGGATTTTTCATGTTTTGTTTTGATTGAAATTAGGGTTTCCTTGGAGGCTTGGGCTCTAGACAATCTTGTCTAGAGATTTGGGAGAGACGATCCTCCTCTCAAATTGAGGATCTCTTGTATCTTGCTTTCGCATTTGCTTTGCTTTATTTCCAAGACGCAATCTATCGTTCCTAGTTTGATTTGCTCCAATTTATTGTGTTTTTCCGCTGTTTTTATCAATTTTACTTAGGTTTGATTGCGAACTCAAGTAGATCCGATAGGATTACTTGCGAACTCAAGTATTTCCTATCACAGCTGCACAACATTCTATGGTCCTACCCACTCCACAACTTCACAAAATAATGAACACAAAGTTGAGGTATCCTTTGTAATATCAGAAGCATCCACATATTTCAAGAAAGTTATACCCCAAGGATAGTACACTAGAAAATTAATCAATGTCATATTCTTGCTATCTATCCAACCATGAGCCATAAGTGTGCAACATATTTTTATCCATGATCTTCTGTATGAATCAATCAACTTATATTCCTCTTTACAATATCTCAATAGATTAACTCTCAATTTGTAGTATGATGGTATTTTATACACAGGTCCAATTACAATGATAGCATCAATTGCCTTAAGAGCGAAAACAGAGTTTATGGCATTAAAGGGGATGTAACTATCATAAAATCACATCGCTACTGCCAAATCAACACGGTGTATGGCTTCTTTGGATACCATAACACTTTTCAAGAATGGTTGGGAACATGTTTTAATTATTGGTGCAAAAAATTTTCTGTCATATATCTTTCTCTTTCCTCTATCAATGCCTTTATGGTGTGCATGTGAAGATTGTGACTTAGGAAGTGATAAAGAACCCCTTTCTTCATTCATATTTTCATCAACAAACATAGTAGTGCTCAGCTTCAACTCCTCTTGGATTTATTATTTTTCCTTGACAATTTCTTTCAAATTTTCTTGCATCTTATGACAAATGTCATGTGGGACTTTTTTGCACGAAGCAATATTACCTCTGATTCCTGCTAGATGCTGCTTAATCCTATTAATGCCTCCACCTTTGTATGTAATCCCACAATATAGGCATCTAAATTATTTTTGTACATCTGTGTCTTTACTTTCACTATAGTGACTCCAAGCAATATCAACCTTTTTACGCACACTATGAGATGAATCTATCGGTGGATCCATTCTAAAAAATAATAGCTTTATACAAGTTAACACCCCTATCGACAATGATTCCAATGGATGCATTCTAACAATACTCATATTAAAATAAAATGCTCAATACCTAGCTCCTGAAATGATTATTCTAAAGTATTGCTTGTTTTTTAAATAATCAAACATAAAAGATATTCTACATAAAGCAACAAATATAGAGGCTACTCAAATCTTTTCTAAGAAAAAATTTCATTCTTTTTATAAGAAAATATTTCATTAAACATAAAAGGATTTTCTTGTGGGATATTCTTATATATGCTACATCAACCATAATAATTATGAGATTATCTATATAAAGCAATTTAACAAACAGTCAAACATGTTCGATATGAAACAATTTAAAATACCTTGTGGCTCTAGGTTCCCGCACGACGTGGTCCGGCCATCCCGCGGCTCCCGATTCCCACACAAGATGACTGAAATAGCTAATAAACATTGCATTTGAGGAAGAATACATACCTATCGAGCCTCTATTGTGCGTTGTGTTTGGCGTTGAGGAGTTGAGCACGACATTTTGTGTTGGGTCGTGCGCCGAGTGGAGGTCGTGACAATACTATATGTACCAAACAAATGATGATCTTATATCAATTTTTCATATTGAATATCTTCTGATTAAATGAATGTATAAATAGCCAATCTTTTACCTTCGCAATGATTTTCACCAATGTTATCTACTTATATTCACTAATCTATGAAAATCAATGCTTGCAAATTATCTAAAATTACTTGCTATCTACTTTTCAAAGTTTCATCAACATCAACATCATCAACAAACATTCAAAAAAAAAAACTGAACCCTAACATCCGAATCCCAAATCCATTTCCAAACGCCTAATAAGAAAGCAATCCGCAAATATTTCGCAAATCCATTGCTTAGCACCTAGAATGAAATTAAAAGGCAAAATACATAAAGAGGCTTCTAAAACGACATACCTCGATGAGTAATCGATCGGTCACAGACGGTGGAAGGCAAACCATCGAGAGCTCTTAAAGGAAGAATAAAGGGCGACGTAGAAGAAGCCTACAGGAGAAAGAGGGACCAAATGAGACAAGAACTCTTCTCGCGACCTGAAGGAAGAAACAAAGGAAATAAAAGGAGAGAACGAACGAAATACCAAACACGAGCTTAGGGTAGGGTTATATGTTTCGAGAGGTTTCATTCCCACCGTCAAATGTGCGATCAACGGTGCCAAATCATCATCATTTGAACCGAAACGATTTTTTCAAACTCGGTCGACTCGCCGGTTACACGGCCGAACCAACGGTTCAGCCGGTTTTTTATCGGTTTAAGTTGAGCTGATTTTGAGGATATTCCGGACTGCTTCAACCGATTGACCCGGCTGGTCCGATTCCATTTTCTAAACCTTGGTTAAATCCTATTAAATTTTGATATATTGTTTGGATACATATTTTAAGATTTAAAGTTTGTTAATTAAAATAAGATTTTTAAAAATTAATGTATATTACATAATTTTGATGAAATTAATCAAATCATATTGAATCCTAATTATTATATATTAATATACTAATTGATTTTTAATTAGTAAATTATTAAATCACTAGAATATAATAATTTTTTTATTAATCCTAAGTATATTAATTAAAAATAAATAAAATTAAAAAAGCTGATGGATTAATATTAACATTAATTACTAAATTAAATTATTTACATATAATTTGCATAATTGATCATTGGTCTATCGCTGTTTGTTTTCCTCATCGCCATTTTTTCGTTGTTGCTTCGCGTGCTTTGCGTGAAGTAGAGTTTTGAAAGAGTCCCAAAATTTCTTAGCCTCCTTCGACATTATCTAGGGTTTGCTTTTCCTCTTCTGCATTTCTTCATTGCTATTTTGCTTCGTGTGAAGTGGAGTTCTGAAAGAATTGAAGCTTCTCCGCCTCCGACGACGATGTTGTTCCTATCGGATAGGAATTCGCGATGGGTGCTCACCAAGAAGGTAACGATATTATCCTCTCTCTCGCACTTCTTCCACTAAATTCATAAATCAACCAAAAAATCGGATTTACAAAATATGGGATTTAGGGCCAAAATGTTGAGAACACTGTTAAGTGGGGCTTCAGGTTCGTTTGGTCAGGCGTAATTACAGCGATTTCGATTTCGAAATGACAAAACAAATTTCCCATGTCTGTTTGGATGTACTGCTTTTGTACCAATAATTTTTTAAAAACATCAATTTTCTATCGTTTTTAAAAGGTTTTTTATATTTTCTTTAACGGTAGGCACCTCCATTTAGAGAGAATAAAAATCTAAAATACCCACCACATCCGCACATTTACTAAGCACGTCTTTCAGCTTCCGAAGTTATGTCATCATAGAGAGAGACATTTCTTTCGCGATTTCTCAATTTCCATCCATCCTTACGGCTTTGAGTTTCTTCCAGCTTTTTCTCTTCTCCGTTGCACCTCTTCCGCCCATCAATTGCTTCGACTCTCACCAGCACAAAGGTACATCTCGCATGCCCTAAGTAGGGCTGTCAAAATCGGGTCACGGGTCGATTTCGGGTCTAACCTGAAACTGACCCGGCACTGTTCGGCCCGACCCAAACCCGACCCGTTTTTGCAAACGGGTCGGTTTTTCGGACCCGAACCCGACCCGCTTCGGGTATGTTTTACTAAAAAAAATTTTATTTAATTCGATTTATTTAAAACTAAATCGAATTAAGGTAAGATTTACTTTAATCAATTTAAAATAAACCAAGCTTAATTTAGTTTAGGCAACATGGTTTATTATTTTTTGGAAAAATATTTACTTATTTTATAACAAATCAATTAAAAACAGGTCAAACCGAGTTGATTTCAGGTTTCCGGGTCAACCCGAACCCGACCCGATTTTACAAACGGGTCAAAATCTCTAATGTGAACCCGACCAGGTTCAGGTTCGGGTTGACCAGAACCCAAAATTTTCGGGTCGAATTTTCGGGTTGTGTCAAATATTGACACCCCTAGCCCTAGGTAGGATCATCGGTCGTTGTGAGCAGGGTTTATTTGTTTCATTCAGTATGGTTTGCATTGTTATCTTTGTCCTTCATCCCCAAGGAAAAAATATAAATCTGCTCTGCTAAAAGGATGAACTAGCTTATATTTTGCATTCTCTTGAGTGCATAGATTTTATATCTTCGTTGGCATACCATGATTGTCTGATTTAAGTATAGCATACTTCTTCAGCATAATGATGTCATCTGTGAACAAATCGGAGCTTCTAGACTAACAATTTGCTTATTTTTGGCAAATGAGTGCTTCCATTGATTTAGTTTTGTAAAATTGTGATGAACTGTCATTTTCTTCTCCACAATCATTTCCTCGTTTTTTAGATCTTTCTTATAGCTGCTTTATTGGGAAGGTTGTATAATTATGAAGACAAAACTTTTCTACTTCTAGGATGCCTTGCTGGTTTTATTCTTACTTTGTTGAGCAATAGTTCGGCGTACGTATTTGTATTTCTACTGTGCCAAAAATCCCTCATATTCCCAACATCAATACAATATATCAAATTTAATGCTTGTTTTCAGCGGCACAGGAACACTTTGTTTCAATACATTTATATGTATATCATATACGTGTTAAGCATTGTCTCGTTTTGTAAATAAGATGGTAAAGCAAAAAGAATGTGGTCCATCTGCAAGTTGCGATATTGGAACCACGTTAATCTACTGCAATATCTGCATAAGGAAATCTAGTTGGGTAATAGACCTACCACGCATTTCAATAAAGAGTGTTGAAGGACTTCATGAAAATTTTTAATGCAAGGATTGGAAAAGCATATGATTGTACACAACTCAAGAATAAGTGGGATCAGTTGAAGAAGGATTGGAAATTGTGGAAAGAGTTAATACGTGGGGAGACTGGGTTAGGTTGGAAGCAAATAAATCCAACCATAAATACATCGAATGAATGGTGGACTGATAAATTACATGTGTGATTGTTGACACCTCATTTACATTCATATTATATATAAACATATTTCGGTAGGTCATACCTACGGGGAAGAAGTTTAGGTAAATGGAATATCACTAGAGCTCGAAAAAAAAAACTTGAAATTATGTTTGCTCGCATTGTCGCAACTGGCGACGATGCTTTGGTTCCAAACTCTAGTAAATTACCCCCTAAACTAACAG
Organism: Dendrobium chrysotoxum; assembly: GCA_019925795.1. Taxonomy (NCBI): domain Eukaryota; kingdom Viridiplantae; phylum Streptophyta; class Magnoliopsida; order Asparagales; family Orchidaceae; genus Dendrobium; species Dendrobium chrysotoxum. Next base: position 8,973,347 of record CM034305.1, read on the forward strand.
ACGATCAAAGTAATTCACCAGAGAAAAATGACTTCCAAGATGATGTCCCATAACATTTTAGTTCTTAACGTGTTTGTTTTTCTCAGTGTTAAAAATTTAAGTTGTAGTTGTTATATAAGTTTCTGCTATTACATTCCTACTTTATACGTCATTATTTATTTAGGTGTACTTCTCTTGCCATTGACTGGATTAATATAATTGTGATTTCAATTAACTGGATTATTTCTCCTCTGGTGACTTATTTAAGCTTAATATATAAAGCAAATGCATATAGTTCTATTCATCATCACAAACCTAAGATTTGAAATTTCTAGCTTGAATTGATAATATCTACATACTTGTTATAATTCTATCTGGCAGTACGAGTCCAATCATATATGCAAAAATTATCCAGTGCTTATGTCATAATTAATCATCTCACGCATGCAACCTACTTCATGGCTGAATTCATACATTACTATGATAAACTGAAACGATTAAGTAAGCCCTTGCAAGCAGGATGCTATTATAGTCCTCTTTTTTGCTTCATTAAGACACTGGCTGGGATTTGGCCTTATTTAGGATTTCTCAGTTGATGAGTTTATAATTTGCTGTGGTGAAGGCACGGATACTGCGAATTCTATTTGACCAACTCTTCCTATTGGTTGAAACAGAAACAGATGCCAATCATTTAATCTTCCAAGTTCCACCTATGGTGCCGAGAATTCATACTTAAATGCGATGGTGAGAGATACGTGGTTACATTGAGTATACGTTTAACTAATCCAATCTTCTAACATGGGCAGCTTAGTAATCTGTTTTAAGGAAATAATTGATTCCCTCCTGTTTCTGTTTGGCTTGATCCTAATGATCAATCAAGTATGTTGACAGAGGGGTGTTGTATGTTTGCCCTTATCATAAAATAAGAGTTAAAAGGATTGCATTTTCCGAAGTATTGAATTTGTCAATGCCACTCTTTGACTTAATACAGAAGGTTCTCATCGTTCCATAGAAATAATTAGAATAAAATGGCTAAATATCAACAATTACATCAATAAAATCTGGATTAATAATGAACCAGTATTCATATTCCTAAATAAAAATATTTATAATTTTATTATTAATTCCACAACAATAATACATGATTTACGGCATGACATATTTAATTGATATCTCCCCTAAAATTGATGCTAGTTGTTTTAGAAGCATCAAATTGTTTACAAGAATCTAATGAGGTTTTTGTGCATGACACTCATACATATGTTGACAATCAAAAGGTTTATAATTAAGCATAAATAGTACATCTAAAATTTTAGATTACCATGTAGTTGTATCTTTCTTGGTGAAATTTCGCAACTATTTTCATTCTACCTGAATTAAACTTATTTCCAATGTTTGAATTGACACAAAAAAGCAATGACTGAGGAGATGGGAATTATTCGAGTGATGAATTTTTGGTCAACTTATGCTAACAAGGCAATTATTCAATTTAATCATGTGAAGATAGCTTCAACCATTTTAATTCATGATTACTACTTACTATACTTAAACAAGCGATCATGCATGACATCAAGGCAAACTGGAGATAAATGGCTTTGTTAGTTAATTTATGGCCATCCAATTAGGTTTCATGATATTTTCAGAATGTCACAGATCATTTTTGAGAACTTGCTTTGCTTACTTGAATCATATCATGGGTTGCATGGATCACAAAGAACAAATATTAGAAAAGCCCTTGCAATTATATTATTCATTTTAGGTCACAATGAATCTGTTCGAGCAACGCTAAGAGATTCCAACATTCCACAAAAATAGTCAATAGATATTTTTCTATTGGACTTGAAGCATTAGCTCGCTTGTAAGTGGACATTATTTCAACAGAAGATAAGGAATTTTATAATATTCCAGTACACATTCATAGTGATATGAGGTACATGTCATATTTCAAAAACTGCATCAGGACAATTGATGGAACTCACATTAATGCATGCATCCTTGTGGAAGATCAAATTGCATTCACAGGACGACATCATAAACCAACTCAAAATGTGCGGCTATTATTTTATTTCATTTAAGGCACTAGATTCATTTGCAACTAATATAGAGCTATTCTTAGACTTAGCAGGCTTCAAAATTATTTTGCTTCCATTATTTTTGAATGTAGATGCATTAAACTTTCCGACCTGAGTCAAATCTAAGTAATAAATCACAATTTACCCAAAATGAGATGACATATATCCATAAGCAAATCATCATACCAGATGTTATCATTATACATAACAATTTGAATGGGTAAAAATTCTTTGTTATATAAATTATAGTTCTGCCTACCATGCTAATTTTTATGGATGTGAGCAAAGTTCATGTTTCAAATTCATATGGCCAATAATTGCTTCTCCTCACTCATCAAATAGATTTTAGCTTGTTGTATTAGTTTTAATCATGCAAATCATAGATGTCTTTCAATCGGAAGTGTTCATCATTCAAAGAATAGTATCCATGTTCATCAATCAGTAAGAAAAAACCTTAGGATTTATTTTTCCATCAAATGCAGACGTCCCAATTTTACTTTTCTGGTAATAATATCAACATATTCTATTACCTTCAAGCTTCAAAAACAATCCAATAAACAAACTCATCAATTGGGACTTATATGCCAAGACTTTGGGGTTCAAAAACAATCCAATAAAAAAATGGAAACCCTAACGATAAAGAGGATCTCATAAACTCTCTTGCTGTTTGCAGTGAAGCTTCACACAAGATCTATAACTCAAAAATTTTATGGAAACGTGAACAAATCGCAGGAAACATTCAAACACAATCTAGGATAAGACCAGTAGTTACCCTTATGGATAGGAGCAACAGTAGGAGCTGGGACGCGGAGTCCTCCGCCGATTTCGAAGATCAATATTAGCGTGATGACCATTTCGGAGCAACAGTAGGATCTGGGACGCGGAGCGTGATGACCATTTCGGAGCAGCGGGCAAAGAGGAAGCGTGCCGAAAATGACCTACCGCACAACCATTCCGTTAGCTCCTAAACCCCCGCAACCACTGCCACCTTAATGACCGACCTCTTTCATTTCTCGTTTTCTCCCTTCTTATTAAAGTCCCCGCTCCTCTTCCGATTCATTCACCTCGCTCGAAACTAATCAACTTCCCCTCTTCTATTAGCTCTGATTTATCCATCTACTTGATCACACTCTCATTTCCTCACTTAGTTTCAGCCATCCATATTGCCGGAATCATGGACGGCATTGAGATCACTATCGACGATGATTTCTCTTTGTTGGTAATTCAGGATCATTGCTTTCTTGCGCTTTTTGTTCTGTTTTTATTTTAATGACTTCTTATTTCGCCAACATTAACTTTTTTTCTAATCAAGTATTTATGTAGAAAAAAGAAAAGAAATTTATAATATTGAAATCATTCAACAAAAATATGTGATAAGTTTTTTATTCTTATTAAAGCAATTGTTAAATTATTTTTTTTGAGATATTCTTGCATTGAAAATCTTTTTTTATTTGATTTAATTCTTTTAATTTTAAATGGTTATCATTATTTTGAAAGTATAGTATATTTGAATGAGACTCATCTTCCTCCTTTTTTTTTTTTAATTTTACAATTTTTGCTTAAATATTTTTTCTATTACTACTTAATTTGTAAAACACCGTGTGCTCATCATATTCTTCATAATATTGTGTTAAAAAAAAAATTTATGTTCTTCCTTCAAAAAATACAGGAGGACCTACTCAAATCGCCAATCCCTGACTTTCTTGACGACAATCAGCTCTTTGGAGATGCATTTTTTCAAAACTCAGAGATATGTTATAGCTCTAACAATGCCGCACCCAGCCAAGCTTATTGTCCATCCTTAGATGCAACAAAGGAATACCAACAAACGAATGTGGGAGATCTCGAAGGCTCCTTAGGGGAGAAAACTCCAAATTTAAGTATAGACGAGCCAAGGCAACAGGAACAAATACCAGCCATGACAACTTCTACAAATATCATCATAGAAAATGATGATCAACAAAATAATGAATATAACAAATACACCATGGAAGATTTGTTCAAGTTTGCAGAGGCATTGTCGCCTCATCCCCAACAAAATGTAATAAAATCGATTTACAATGATAATGAGCAATTTTTGCCACCCATGCCCCCAACAATATTAACAAGTTATCCAAATATGAATACTTGCATGGGCGGCTTGTATCAAGGGGAGATGGGTCTTTCTGCATGCAATGGAGGCCAAGGACAGCAGTTATTTTCATATGGCATTCTACCTATGCGAATGCCAGCATCGAATTTGATGCCTACGACGATGCGTAGGCCGATGTCAATATTGAAGACGAATTACCAAAATAACAACGTGAGGCCTTATAACTTGCATGATACTTTCCTTCCATGTGGTTATAAGCCCACTAATTTACAGGTAAAAGATTTTTTCTAATACAACATAAGGTCTATGATACTTCATAATATAATAAACTTCTATTTTCTTCATGTGCTTAAATAGGTGTTGAAGAATAGGCTACAACAACAGCCACATAATAATTCCTCACCTGTTACATTCAGTGGCACAGTACCTGACATCTCCACTCCCCAAATATCAACACTCAAGGGCGGATGTATCTCTGCTGAAGAAAAAAGTGAAAAGATTGAAAGATACAAATCTAAGAGAAAAAGAAGAGATTTTAGCAAGAAAATCAAGGTAAACTACTATTATACCAGCATAAATCTAGCCATCTCTAACCTTACATTGTCATTTCCGAGCTATGAGAAATGTTTGTGGAACCTTACATTCAATCCTATTGTAGTATGCATGCCGTAAAATACTTGCAGACAGCAGACCTCGAGTTAGAGGAAGGTTTGCGAAGAATGACGAGACAAAACAGATGGCAAGAGGTTCCTCTAGCAATCAAGATTGCAATATTGTTGAGGTGAATATCATTTTAAATTTATTTTATTGCATAAATCTATGAAATTATTAATAATTATATTGAACTTGATTTGATAAAGTTATGAACAGAGAACTTTATGAGCATATTTTTTCATATGAATAAAAGTTTTTTGACTTAAGAAAATTAACCATGATGCAAATGGCGACAAATGAAATAATAATCTTACTTGGATGCTTCCACTTGCAGGCTGCGATTAATGATGGGAGGAGCTTGGAGGAGCCAGCATTTGACCCATTAGACTTTCTAATTTTGGATGGTTAATTCCTTCAAGAAATGAAATTCAATTCTAATTTTATTAGGTCATTCAATAAAAAGGAATTGATCAATATGTACAGAAGTATTTAGATAATTCTCTTTCTGTATTATTCCTATGAGAGTTGCTTGTAGAAATTCTTTGGAGAAATTTAGGAAATAAATGATTGATGTTTAAGAATCAAATTTGTTATGTAAATTGAGAATTGTTGTTAGATGAAATAAAAAGATTGACTTACGAAGAAGTTTTCATATTTATGAAAATTTTACTTTTCTTTCTCTCATCATTGAATAAACATTAATAGTTACTAGAATTTTTTCTTACGAATGTTATTAGAAAAAGAGATCCATAAATGCCTGTTGAGACATTCACAAAGAATTTTAATAAGGCTTAACCTGGAACAACTTTTTACTCATATTTTTTTATTTCTTTCAAAAAAAAATTTACTTTTAAATGCAAAAAATGTCTCAAACAAAACCTAAATTTCTAGAATATAAAAATTTAGAACAAACTAACAAAATAAAAGCAGTTTATTTTCCAAAAAAAAAAGGTCAGCTTATAAAAAAAAAAGTTTGAATATCTAAGAAATAAATTTCTTATATTAACATAGAACTCTCTTCTAAGAACATAAAAAATTCAATAATAGATACCATATTAAAATAAAGCAACAAGGCCTACGAAAGAGAATAAAATAATGTTTAAGTGTCTATATCAAATTGAAGATTTTTTTTTAATTTTTTATTTATTTTCTTCTTTCATTTTGGCCCAAGATTTTGTTTGGTACAGCTTTTGGTCATAATCTTCTCGTTATTTTTTTTAATTATACTAAAAATTGTTTTAAAAAAATAAGAAAAATATCCCACAAACGAAAACTAAAACAACTTATATTATAAATTAAGTTTTCAATTTTTTCTCTTCATATTATACAATGACAACATTATTTTGTATTATAGTTATATAATAAAAAATAATTTTCAGGGTTAATCTAACAATAGTTGCATCACATATTGCATATTAATTATAAGATCGATATCAATCATCAACACCAATATTGACACCCACTGATTTCATTACTTGGCATTGCTAGTGGCATTAATGCATGCCATCAACAATAAAGCTAGTGCACATCATCAACACAAACATCGATGCATATGCTAATATTACCACATGAAGACAATGCAAATACTGCACAGAGCAGTAGAATTCCTAAGTAGAAAAAATACTACATGTATACTAAGTAAAGGTATTTCATTCCATAGTCATTTTGGTTACATCACTGGCTATTATATATAGAGATATAATATGATTCGCTTATACACGTGTATGATCAGGATTGCTTGTGTTTGTTACATGGTTTGTTATTGGTAGCAGATATGTCAGATGTAGTGGACATTGTTTCTTATATGCCCCCTCAAAGTGATGGTGCAGATTGCACACTCAATTTGGCCTTGAGTTTGTGAAACCAAATGGTGGGGAGAGATTTTGTTAAAATGTCTACTGCTTGATGGATTGTACTGATGGGCTGTATGCTGAGCTTGGATGTGATCCCGGAGAAAGTGATGATCTATTTCAATGTGTTTTGTTCTTGCATGGAACACCGGGTTTTTGGCAAGAGCAATCGTCAACGTGTTGTCACAGTAAATTGTGGTGGGATGAGTTACAGAGATATGAAAATCGGCCATTAGTCATCTAATCCATAAGACTTTTGCTGTGGACATAGCTAGAGATCTGTATTCAGCTTCAGTTGAGCAGCGGGCCACCGTGTGCTGCTTCTTGACACTCCAGGAGATGAGGGTATTACCATGAAAAGAGCAGTATCCGAAGGTGGACCTTCTTGAGAGAGTGTCGCTAGCCCAGTCGGCAACAGAGAAGGATGTAAGTTGCAATGGACCCTTAGAAATTGGTACAACAAAGCTACAGGTTCCATGAATGTAACGCAATAAGCATTTCAGTATATGAAAATAATAAAGCTGCGGGTCATGCATATGTTGGCATAGACAGTTGAAAGAGTAGGAAATATATGGTCATGTTATGGTAAGGTATTGAAAGGCACCAAATAGTTGACTGTAGATATGAGGACTGTTGATAATGGGGTTAGAGAAAGGAACAGAGATAGGTTTCGTGGTAGCGGGATTTGAGAGAGGATTGCAAGCTTGAAGTCCATCTTGGCTGAGTATAGAGTTGGCGTAAGCTGTCTGAGATAGGAAGTAAGAGTCTGAGAGCTTTTGAATTTGGATTCCAAGGAAATCATGGGCTTCGCTCAGGTGTTTCATAGTGAATCTAGTGTTGATTTGCTCAATCAGCTAAGTTAAGATGGATGGGTTGTTGCCTATGAGGAGGATAACATCAACTTAGATTATGAGATATATTTGGAGATTGGAGTGGGATAGAGTAAGGAGAGAATGATTTGCATTGCTGTGTTGGAACCTGAGTTTTTGAAGGTATTTGGAAAATGTATTGAACCATTGGTGTGGAGCTTTTTGGAGGCCATATATGGATTTATGTAGAAGGAGAACATGATTTGGATGAATGGAATCCTCAAATCCAGGAGGTTGAGACATATATATGGTTTCTTGAAGGTTGCCATGTAGAAAGGCATTAGCAACGTCCAATTGATGGATTGGCCAGTTGTTATGGAGAGCCAATATGAGCAAGACACGAATCGAGATGATTTCGCCACTGGACTAAAGGTCTCATTGTAGTCAAGGCCATATTCTTGGTGATGACCTTGAGCGACGAGACGGGCTTTGTGACGAGCTAGAGTTCCGTCAGTGAGATGTTTGGTACGGAATGTCTAGCGGCAGCTAGGAATGTTTGCATTTGAGGGAGGTGAGACATGGGTCCATGTCCCTTGTTTTTGAAGAGCCAAAAATTCAAGAGCTATTACATTTCTCCATTGTTTGAGTTTGACGGCTTCAGAGAACGTTGTAGAATCAGAAGAAGTGGTGGACTGAGATGCAGTAGTAGTGTGCAGTAGATTGAGAATAGTATGTGGTTTCAATGATCCCATTTTTAGTATGGTGACCATGGGATGAGGAAGGTGAGGTATTGGTTCAGGTTGACCGGGTGGAGTTGGGTTTTCATTGTGTGGTGTGGGAGGAGAGTGTGGGGGATCGATGTTGGTTAAGGATTGTGTAGCTGGCGTGGGAGCTGGGGTAGTAGAGGAGGAGGGGACTTGGGAAGATTGTTGTAGTAAGCATGGTGGAGTTAGTAAGTATGGGTTGGGATTTTGGGAACTTATGTTGAGAGGTGGTTCTGAGGCAGAGGGCTTTGGAGAGGCATATGGAAAGGAATCCTTGTCAAATACTACATGAAGAGATATTAGAATTTTGTTGTTGGACATGTCAATGCACTTGTAGCCTTTATAAGAATCGAAATATCCTAGAAAAAGGCATGTTGGAGCTGTGGGAGCAAGTTTAAGTATGTGAGCTGGTGGTAGCCATGGATAGAAAGCACACCCAAATATTTTGATGTGTGAGTAATTGGGTTTGCGGTTATATAACAACTGTAGTGGAGATTGTTGGTTAGTCGTAAGAGAAGGTAGACAATTAATGAGGTGAACTGCAGCAAGGGTGGCATCAGACCAGAACTGGTATGGTAGGTTAGCTATATGAAGTAAGGTTCGAGTTGTTTCAATTATGTGTCGATTCTTGCACTCGGCAATCCCATTTTGTTCAGGGGTGTAGGGGCATGAAATTTGGTGGTGAATGTCATTTTCCTAAAGGAATGACTTGACTGTATTATTTAAGAACTTCGTTCCTCCATCAGTTCGAAGACATTTGGTTTTAGCTAAGAGATGTTTTTCCATAAATGTTATGAATTTTGTTAAGAGGTTTGGTGCTTCAATTTTATGAGACATTTGGAATATCCAGGTGAAGCGAGAGAAATCATCAATAATAAGAAGATAATATATGTATCCTTGATTAGAAGAAACTGGGGATGGTCCCCATACATATGAGTGAAGTAGCATGAGAGGAGTAGATAAAAATTGGTGAGCAGTAGAAAACACTAATTTATGGCTTTTAGCAGCCTTACAGGAGGAAAAAAAGTAAGTGGAAATAGGACCACGACCCCGGGTAGTGTACATGATCGCTTGGGTGTTAGGAGATGGGCACTCGCTGGATGCTTCAGCCGCAAGGTTAATTTCTTCGCTGATTAACAGTGAATAGAGGTTGTCCAGACTAATTAGGGTGGGCATTGTGCGAATTGAACTCTTTTAAAGGCTTGTTATGTCGGTGGCAGTCCTTTAAGGATGTACAGTATGATATTTTTGGGGTCAACGGTGGAACCGGCAGTGACAATGTTGTTGACTATAGTTTTGACGGCTGTTAGATATTGTTGATATTGAGGTTCTTCATTCAAATGTTGTGTAATTAATTCTTGAGTTGGATAACTCTTGAATGATTGGAAGCCTGAAGTCTCTGCTCGAGCATCATCCAAATTTTTGAGCAACTGTCTGGGTGAAGAACATATCGAAGAACAGATGGCGAGATTGTTGAACAGATTGCCGCTGCAAGGTTCTGATCTATAATAAGCCATTGATTGTAGTGGGGATTGGAAGATGTGGAGCCGTCGGGTTGATGGATAATCCTCAGAGGTATGGGTACTGTGTGGTCAAGGTAGTTGGCGAAGCCATTAGCTTTCAGAAGCTTAAGGATCTATGAACGCCATAGTGGATAGCTGTTGTTGGAGAGGGAAATGGGAACAATGGTTTTGATGTTTGAGAGAACTAGTTTGAGGGAGGAGGTATGGGTGTGGGGTCTGAGACGGTTTCACCTACTTGTTCTGCTACCTGAGAAGAAGAGGAATTCGCCATTGTAAAAAAATAGAGGGAGAAAGGATAATCCGCTTTGGCTTAATCCTGCTTTGATACCATGAATACAGTGTAAATACTACATGTATAGTGAGAAAAGGTATTTCATTCCTTAGTCATTTTGGTTACATCACAGGCTGTTATATATAGAGATATAGTATGATTAGCTTATACGCGTGTATGATCAGGATTGCTTGTGTTTGTTACATGGTTTGTTATTGGCAGCAGATATGTTAGATGTAGTGGACATTGTTTCTCGTACCACCCATCTTCACCAAAAATCTATGCACACCATTGCCAAAAGCAAGCTATCAAAACCAACAATGACACCCCCAACTTCATCATTCATCATCACCACTAACATCAACTCTCAATGCACACCATCAGCTAGAACGTCAATGCATGAACTCTACTTTCGGTAACAACACTAATATTTATACTGGACTTATGAGTATCTGGTCCCCGATCTTTGGCCATCTTTTCTCTCCTATAAAGAGAACAAATTGAAAACTATTAAGGACAACTCCAATGCCACAAGGCCCTTCCAATTTCCTCTATGGAATTCACTCTTTACAACTTTGCATTTCTTATTCTTAGATTCAGACCTGCGCCCTTTTAAAGCAGGCAACATTCAAAGATAAATATTTCATTCATCACTGCATTTAAGAAATTAAAACAAGGATAAGCATGATTCAAAAAAAAAGAAGAGTTGAGAAATTCTGATAATAGTTAAATTGAAAATCGAAGACAATCCAACCACAACAATGTAAGGATAACTGCTCGACAACCAATTAACATCAACATTAGTAAATCTTAGAATGCAGCAGAAGCTGCCCTCTTCTTGGGTGTAGCTTGGGTTCATGCAGGCAAAATATTTTTATGATCAGATAAATCACTTGGATTTTTCTCAAATAAAAGCTCAATTCATGGCAGCATAAGCAAAATTCAACATTTTAGAAATATGTCCTTATAAGGCAGAAAGCTACTAAAATGCTAAAAAAGCAAAAGAACAGCATATAATAGCGCCTCTGAAGTTGCTATCGAACCTCCTAACTAGGTCATCGGAAGGCTGTCGTTTTAGTAGATCAAGTAAAATTCCAATAAAAGTATTAAAGCATGCACACATTTAGTCATGCAAGCTTGAACATAGTGTTTTAACTTTTTTATTGTATTGCTTCACTGCACGTTTTGAAGCAAGGCAACAACAACACTAAATAGAGAAGTTATGTGACGAATCACCTAACAAAATTATTAAAACTCCAATTGAATACAAGGACAGTAGATTGTCATCATATAGCTCAACCAAAACATAATGATGAATGATAGAAAGTCTTAGCAAGCCGTTGGGTGGAGCTATTTGATTCATCAATAGCAAATACCAATTGCAGTAATTGCTATGTAAGTGAAGTGACACAAAGACAACTAAATGAAATAATCTTCATTTATACCAAAAAAAAAGTTACTTAAAACATAATAAAGAAAAAACACTAATTTTATTACATTGAGGTAACAAAAATAACAAGTATTGAATAAAAAAATATTCATTCATCAATATTATAAATTAGGATTAGCCAGAAGAAAAATGAAAATTATATTCATTCATATACTTTTAAAAATACATTTATCAATAAAAAATACAAAATATGATCTCTGAAATCTTAATCCTAAAATGTTTATGTTTACAAAATAATCAGCTATAACTTCTATAGTTGAACCCCTCAAAGGTTGCGATTATGAAAGTTAGCTAGTCCGGCAAGGAATATCACTTCTATAGTGAAAGTTGTCACTTTATTCCCACATGTTGTAATCCTTGGCTGCAATGCCATGAACAACCCTGCATGCCCATTACCATCTTCAGTTACCTCTGCCAACATATTACTTTTCAAAATGGTATACAAGCAAACAACTTAGAGCACTATAGTCTTACCAAGGCCGAACATTTCCATTCCCAATCAAGCTTCTGAAAGTATGGAGATGGACTTTGCAACAATTGCAAGCATCTCAATATTCCATCCGTGCATCTATTTAGATGGTTTAAAAAAACTTTTAATAGAAGAATATAAGGACAAGGATAATCAATCAAATGATGAAAACATAATATATCTACCTGTAAGAGACCAACGACTAGGTGATGCTCACAATACCTCTACCTATCACTATAAGCTCACTGGACGAATGGCAAAGGCCCAAAAAAACACTTGTCAAGCAACAAAATTAAAGTGAAATAATCATTTGTGCTTGAAGTAAAAGATGAACATATGTCAATACTCAGGAAATTTAGAATATTATTATTGCGGGCTAGAATATAAGCGGCGATAGAGTTAAAATATTACGTCTTAGCATTGCACGAATATCCAGCTCACACACAGAGAACACAAGATTTTTACGTGGAAAGCCCTGAAAAAAGGAAAAACCACGGGGCCTGGCCCAGTTGAAATAATTCCACTAGAACTTGAGTAGATTACAGGGGGGCTGACTCGCCTTCAAGGGCGATCAGATTACAAGTATCACCCGTAGGGTGGAAGTTAAAGGCTTTTGAAGGCCTAAGGTTGTGCTGGCAGAACTTCGAGGTCTCCCGGTGGTCTGGCAGAATTCTTGTCCCTAGGTAGTTGTTGGGCAGAGTTGAGGACGTTAAATGATGGTCTGGCGGAGCTCGGGGTGTCAAGCGGTGGTCCCACAGAGCTGAGGATGTCGGGTGGTGGTCCGGCGGAGCTCAGGGCCTCAGGTGGTGGTCCGGCGAAGTGCACGGCCTCAGGTGGTGGTCCGGCGAAGTGCACGGCCTCAGGTGGTGGTCCGGCGAAGTGCAGGGCCTCAGGTGGTGGTCCGGCGAAGTGCAGGTCCTCAAGTGGTGGTCCGGCGAAGAGCAGGGCCTCAAGTGGTGGTCCGGCGAAGTGCAGGGCCTCAGGTGGTTGTTCGGCGAAGTGCAGGGCCTCAGGTGGTGGTCCGGTGAAGTGCAGGGCCTCAAGTGGTGGTCCGGATAAGTGCAGGGCCTCAGGTGGTGGTTCGGCGAAGTGCAGGGCCTCATGTGGTGGTCCGGCGAAGAGCAGGCCCTCAGGTGGTGGTCCGGCGAAGAGCAGGCCCTCATGTGGTGGTCCGGCGAAGTACAGGACCTCAGGTGGTGATCCGGCAAAGTGCAGGGCCTCAGGTGGTGGTCCGGCGAAGTGCAGGGCCTCAGGTGGTGGTCCGGCGAAGTGCAAGGCCTCAGGTGGTGGTCGGGCAAAGTGCAGGGCCTCAGGTGGTGGTCCGGCAAAGTGCAGGGCCTCAGGTGGTGGTCCGGCGAAGTGCAGGACCTCAGGTGGTGGTCCGGTGAAGTGCAGGGCCTCAGGTGGTGGTCCGGCGAAGAGCAAGGCCTCAGGTGGTGGTCCGGCGAAGAGCAGGACCTCAGGTGGTGGTCCGGCGAAGTGCAGGGCCTCAGGTGGTGGTCCGGCGAAGAGCAGGGCCTCAAATGGTGGTCCGGCGAAGAGCAGGGCCTCAGGTGGTGGTCCGGCGAAGTGCAGGACCTCAAGTGGTGGTCCGGCGAAGGGCAACGGCGTCAAGCGGTGGTCCGGCGGAACTCCGGTGGTGGTCGAGGAGCAAGGAGGCAAGAGCTCTCTCTTTCTCTCTTAGGATTAGGTCTCTCTTTTCATGAGAAATGGGGTCTCTATTTATAGAATTTTGTGAGTGGCATGGCCCGTAAATAGGAGGAAGATCAAGGGTAGTTAGGGAGTGGTTGAATGGACGGCCGATCTTGAATCCCTTGATCATAGACCGTTCCCTGGACATTTGAAGGTCTTAATGATGTCAGAATTTGGCGATCTTGGGCTTGTTGGATTTGACTCATCGAGACGCTCGATTCGATTATAAGCATGTCACATTTGGAGATCGTTTGGTAATCCAAATTATGGTTTGAACCTTCCAATAGCGCTTCTGACCCTTGATTTGGACTCATTTGGGCTCGGATTGGGTTGAATTTGGTGTCGTTAGGTTCGTATTTCTGAGACGTTCAGTTCGACTATAAGTTTGTTGAAATCGGAGTTCGAATGGTCCCAATTTTAATTTTGGAAGCTTCCAACTTGATTTTGCCTCGAGATTCGTGCCCGATCAAGATAATTTTTTGATGACGTATCAATTATAAAGGAATATACTTACCTAAAACTGAACAAATGAATGGCCTTTTTGGATATCTTTTTAGCCACTTCGCTATTAAAACATAAATTACGATAATTTTACAACTAATTTTTTAAAATTTTGTAGCTCTAAATAGATCCATAATCACCGTCTGATAGAAGGAAGAAAAGCAAAAGAGCCTCCAGCAAAAAAATTCAGATAACTCATACAAGAAAACTATTTAATATAGATTAACTTGGGCTCATCTAAAAGCGTTACAGTGAAGGGCCACCCAAACTCAATCAACATACTTATAACAAGGGCAATATTCTAAAGCATATAAATATTCCAACTAGAAGATTGCCAAGAAACTATTAAAATCCTATAGAGCAGGAAAACCAAGAGCAAAAAATATATCTACCCAGAAGGCTATCAAAACTACGTAAGCATTCATTGTTACCTCATCACCCAAAGCACCTCCATGCATTAGCTACCTGTAAGTAAAAAAAAATCTATAATACTTAATACCCTTCTATAAGATTAACTGTGAATCAAATGTTATTAATTCCTTTATCGCTTTCATATAACATTCTATATATTGTAAAGGAACACTATCAAGATTCGATAAAGGAAATCATTTCTCAAATTGCTATCTTGTTATCTACTATACACCAGAATCAACATTACACACTCGTCTATTTTTTATTTATATTTTCATTCATGTATAAAATACGGATAAAAGGATTTAAACCTAACAAAGTTGAAGCCTAAATTTCATGCTTCAATATGCATTTAAAAGCAACAAAAAAATGAAGCTTATTTTGAGAGGTGAACTGATAATCTGCTACCTTTCTATAGCAACTCTTCAAGTCGTACTAAATTCTCTATGAGAACTGCAAGCCAATCATTTATTTAATTTAAGATGTGCATGTTATGCTTACAAGAATTAGCAACCTAAAACATCTAGAAATAACAGGGAATTAAAGAAAGAATTGGAGGCAAGTTAAAAATAAAACAAAAAAAAATGTGTATTTCTTAACTAAATAATACTTAGCAAAACCTATGTGCCTATTGTCACCTAAATAGAGAAACAGATTAAAATATAAACAAAAATATGTATTTCTTGATAAAATACCTTCCAACCAATGCCTCAAGATGAGGATCAAGTTCTAATTGATATTTTCTTAAGCATTTAATTCATCTCTTCCTAGTACCTGAGCAAAAAGGAAAAAACTATTAAACTAAACCTTGTCAAGGAATTAAAGAGATGACAGCTTGAACATAGCCTTTTAACTTTTTTATTGTGTTGTTTCACTGCACGTTTTGAAGCAAGGCAACAACAACACTAAATAGAGAAGTTCTGTGACGAATCACCTAACAGAATTATTAAAACTCCAATTGAATACAAGGAAAGTAGCTTGTCATCATATAGCTCAACCAAAACAAAATGACGAAAGATAGAAAGTCTCAGAAAGCCATTGGGTGGAGCTATTTGAATCATCAAAATGAAAGATGCAGTTAAACCATAAAGTTCACAAAATCCCTAGGCTGATCTTCCACATTGAAGAGATTGATAATAATAAATCAAAAATAGTAAACAGGTAAACAAATTAGTCGTTGGTTCAAATATAAAATCTAAATTCACAGCATGAAGATAAAAACCAATGTTGTAATGAATTTAATAAAATCTCTATCACACAACATGTGTTAAAACAAGGAATTGGATGCGATAAAACAAGGTAGTTCAAGAGCTAAATTGAAAGAGACTTAAGAACACTATAGCTTCAAAAAATAGAAATAAATCAGATCTCTAATCATCATTTTATTCATTTGAGAAGTCTGGACCTTCAAGAATAAATTTATAATATTAGTTAAACAAAATTTTCAATCTTATTAAGTCAACCTTAATGTGCTTATTCTAAATACTTACCATCATCATTAGAGGGTTGCATGCCGGCTAAAGTTGAGTCTAACATGAGTTATTCAATATCTGTTACGGTATAGTTTTTTAAGTATTTGTTTAATCTAACAATGAACTTTTCAAAATTAAACCATATTTTTTATTTGATTTTATCGGCTCTAAAATTCTAAACCTCTACCCTACCTAGACCTTGGCCAACTTTTTGGGCTTGAACACAATTTCTCATTTAACGATGGTTTTCTTTTAGAATTTTCTATGGCATCCTATTTTACTTTTTTCTTCTTTTAATTATTTTAATTGAAGTGAAGTACATAAGTGGTTGTTAATAACATCTTTTTATGGTTATTTTTTAATGAATTATGCAATTACAGGAAGAATTGTCTGTGTCATGGTGTTTAGCAAGGATGCCTATCCAAGCACAGAAAATATGTTAGAAGTTACACAGTTACCTCGGTTGGCACGTTAGCTGGATGAAATGAGCTCTGATAATGATACAAGTGCAGAGATTAAATTGGTGTTATTAGTGAGACGGAGTTTGGCGTGGATAACTGCTATTATTCTTCTTGTCTCGACTCTAATTGGGGTAAAGTTTCATATTGATTTGATTTAACCATTTAGAATAGTTCCCTTTATTTATTAATGCTGATTTTTTCATACCATCAATTGCAAGGACAACAAGCTTACCCCAAGGTATTTCATGATTAAAAACTCTAATATTAAGGGAAGAAAATCAACATTAATGATAGCACAACAAGAGTGATACAAAAAATAAAGTAACATCAAGTTTGTTTGACATCTCAATTGTTTAAAAAATCTATATGCAAACAATACAAATAACCCTTAAAAATGCTATATGCAAAGAACTATCCTCTACACTGTTTTAAAGATGGATGATTTCATGAAACATACAAAACAGAGGCATAAGCCTTACTAAAATCAAAAAAGAAAGATTGCTACGTTGCTTCTTTTAACACAGTACATATGCCAACTTCTAAAATTTTAGGAGGCAAAAATAAAATCTGAAAAGTAACACCAAATAAAATGGACAATAACAAAATCATACAATAGTCATCATTAATAAAATCTTCATGACTTGGAATAAAAAAATTCGAAGCAGCAGTAAAACCTCTAACAATAATTTTGTCATATGCATAAAGAAAGATCTAAAATATCTGTAAATTGACACATCCTTCAATTCTTAGACATCCTTTAATTCTTTCTCCTTTATATAATGCCTATCTCATCCAAAACAAGTAAATTGGTCCTCAAAAACTCCCCAAAACAACAAATTCATAAAACATTTCGGGTTATTCACTTATTGAGAATCTGTAAGTACTAATATCTTCTTGCTTCAAAATACAATCCAATAAACAAACTCATCAAAAATGGGTTCAGGTTCAGCAATTTCAGGTTTAAATGCTAAGACTTAGGAGTTCCACAATACAATTTTAGATCAGTCTGCAGCATGTCATTAATCTTACAAAAAAATCATGCAGACAAACCTAGTTACATGACAGCATAACTTCATTTTTCCAATAAATAGAGCTCACACAAGTGAGCAAAACAACTACTAGAAAACCATATGTCATAAAACCTTTTTTTTTTTAATTAACAAAGGATATAATAAAGTATTTTAAAAAATGAAGAACAACGCAAGGAACATTAAACGAACAAGTCTAGGGGTGTAAGTGAGTCAAGCCGACTCATGAGTCGGCTAGGGCTCGACTCAATAAATGGCTCGTAAGTCGAGCTCGATGAGTTAACGAATCAAACTTGAGCTTACCCTGACTCGACTCGTCAGCTCACGAGCCGGCTCGTCTAAAAATATGAATAAAAAATACACTTGACATATATTAGTATTCATGATTTTAAGTATAAAGTTTTTAAAAATATTTTAAAATTATATCTCACTTTCTTATATTAACTGACTCTTTATTATTTTTCTTCTATTTTCTCATTCTTTTTAAAATAATTTATTATAATAATTGTTTGAATCATAATAATGGTTTCTCTTTCATAAAAAAATGAGGCAGCTCATGAGCAGGCTCGAACTCATAAAATATAGCTCCAACTCAAACTCTATTATTTAACGAGGCTCAAGTTCAAGTCTAGGGTAGGGGTGTAAATGAGCCGAGCCATCTCGCGAGCTAGCTCGAATTTGACTTGTCAACGAGCTCACGAGCTGAGCTTATTGAGCCAACCAATGCAAGTTGAAAAGCATGATCAAATAAGAGAATGTGATGAGAAGCCATCTCTTATTTTAATATTCTTTTAAATCATATCTAAACCTAGGAAGTGACATTTTAGGATCTTTAATGATTTTAGAATGCAAGATAACTCCTCAAAATAGTTCATAATTCAATGATAAACTTTGTTCCTTATTTTGAAGCAATAAATTCATCAAGCAACTATTCTTGATAAGATAACAATATATACTTTCATTAAATCCCTTTATTTTGGTACAATGAGTTATATGTTCTTTACCCAATCACCATTTGCTTCTCCTCACACATCAAATAGATTTAGCTTGCTGTATTAGTTTTAATCTTGCAGATCATAGATGTCTTTCAATCGAAAGTGTTCATCATTCAAAGAATATTATCCATGTTTATCAATAAGTAAGAAAAAAACCTTAGGATTTATTCCATTACCTTCAAGCTTCAAAAACAATCCAATAAAAAAACTCATCAATTGGGACTTATATGCCAAGACTTTGGGGTTCAAAAATAATCCAATAAAAAATGGAAACCCTAACGATAAAGAGGATCTCATGAACTCTCTTGCTGTTTGCAATGAAGCTTCACACAAGATCTATAATTAAAAAAATTTATGGAAACATGAACAAATCGCAGGAAATATTCAAACAAAATGTAGGATAGGACCAGTAAATACCCTTATGGATAGGAGCAATAGTAGGATTTGGGACGCGGAGCATGATGACCATTTCGAAGCCGGGCAATGAGGAAGCGTGCCAAAAATGGCCAAACCTACCGCGCAACCATTCCGTTAGCTCCTTAAAAGCTTTTATCCTACTACTACGTGGGGTCACCCACATTAACTTTTTTTCTAATCAAGTATTTATGTAGAAAAAGGAAAATAAATTTGTAATAATAAAATCATTCAACAAAAATATGTGATAAATTTTTTATTCTTATCGAAGCAATTGTTAAATTACTTTTTTTGAGATATTCTTGCATTTAAAATCTTTTTTTATTTGATTTAATTCTTTTAATTTTAAATGGTTATAATTATTTTGAAAGTATAGTATATTTGAATGAGACTCATCTTCCTCCTTTTTTTCTAATTTTACAATTTTTGCTTAAATATTTTTTCTATGACTACTCAATTTGTAAAACACCGTGTGCTCATCATATTCTTCATAATATTGTGTTAAAATTTATTTATGTTCTTCCTTCAAAAAATGCAGGAGGACCTACTCAAATCGTCGATCCCTGACTTTCTTGACGACAATCAGCTCTTTGGAGATGCCGCACCCAGCCAAACTTATTGTCCGTCCTTAGATGCAACAAAGGAATAACAACAAACGAATGTGGCAGATCTTGAAGGCTCCTTAGGGGAGATAACTCCAAATTTAAGTATAAACGAGCCAAGGCAACAGGAACAAATACCAGCCATGGCAACTTCTACAAATGTCATCATAGGAAATGATGATCAACAAAATAATGAATATAGCAAATACACCATGGAAGATCTGTTCAAGTTTGCAGAGGCATTGTCACCTCATCCCCAACAAAAAATAATAAAATCAATTTAGAATGATAATGAGCAATTTTTGCCACCCATGCCCCCAACAATATTAACAAGTTATCCAAATATGAATACATGCATGGGCGGCTTGTATCAAGGGGAGATGGGTCTTTCTGCATGCAATGGAGGCCAAGGACAACAATTATTTTCATATGGCATTCTACCTATGCGGATGCCAGCACCGAATTTGATGCCTACGACGATGTCGATGTCAATACTGAAGACGAATTACCAAAATAACAACCTGAGGCCTTATAACTTACACGATACTTTCGTTCCGTATGGTTATAAGCCCACTAATTTACAGGTAAAAGATTGTTTCCAATACAACAAAAGGTCTATGTTACTTCATAATATAATATACTTCTATTTTCTTCATGTGCTTAAATAGGTGTTGAAGAATAGGCTACAACAACAGCAGCCACATAATAATTTATCATCTGTTACGTTCAGTGGCACAGTACCTGACATCTCCACTCCCCAAACATCAACACTCAAGGGCGGATGTATCTCTGCTCAAGAAAAAAATGAAAAGATATACAAATCTAAGAGAAAAAGAAGAGATTTTAGCAAAAAAAATCAAGGTACACTACTACTCTACCAGCATAAATCTAGCCATCTCTAACCTTACATTGTCATTTTCTAGCTATGAGAAATGTTTGTGGAACCTTACATTCAATCCTATTGTAGTATGCATGCCGGAAAACACTCGCAGACAGCAGACCTCGAGTTAGAGGAAGATTTGCGAAGAATGATGGCACAGAACAGATGGCAAGCTTCCACTAGCAATCCAGATTGCAATAATGTTGAGGTGAATATCATTTTAAATTTATTTTATTGCATAATTCTATGAAATTAATTATAATATTAGTGGAATGGATTAGATAAAGTTAAGAATATAGAATTTTATAAGCATATTTTTCATATGAATAAAAGGTTTTTTTTTTCTTAAGAAAATTAAACATGATGCAAATAGCGACAAATGAAACAAAGGGCTAATAGTCTTACTTGGATGCTTTCACCTGCAGGTTGCAATTAACGATGGGGATTTGTTTGAGTCCTTTAATTTTCTCGATCAATCTAATTGCAATAACAGCTTGCCAGCTTTTGACCCCTTAGACTTCCTAATTTTGGATGGTTAATTCCTTCCATAAATGAAATTCAATTGTAATTTTATTAGGTATGAAAAGGAATAGCTCAATATGTACAGAAGAAATATTTTGTTATTTTTATTCCTCTAGTAATCCTTTTATTAATCCTATAAGGAACGCTTGTAAAAATTCTGTGGAAAATTTTAGGAAATAAATGATTGATGTTTTGGAATCAAATTTGCTATGTAAATTGAGAAATGTTGTTAGATGAAATAAAAGGATTGACTTATGAAAAAGTTTCCACATTTATAAAAATTTACTTTTCTTTTTCTCATCAAATGTTATTAGAAAAAGAGATTCATAATTACCTGTCGAGACATTTCAATAAAGCTTACTTTGGGACAAATTTTGAATCTTTCTATTGCTTTAAAAGAAAATTATTAAAAATTATTTAAAAAAAACTGCCCCAAACAAAACTTAAATTTTTTGTAAAAAATTTTTCATTGACTGCAAACTATTTTTGCTCATTTTATGAAAAAAAACCAAAAATTAAATGCAAA
This sequence comes from Dendrobium chrysotoxum, assembly GCA_019925795.1. Lineage (NCBI taxonomy): Eukaryota > Viridiplantae > Streptophyta > Magnoliopsida > Asparagales > Orchidaceae > Dendrobium > Dendrobium chrysotoxum. The sequence goes on from CM034305.1 coordinate 8,994,784, forward strand.
AGTTTAATAACACCAATAAAACGCAAAAAATTCAATTAAAAAAGAAAACTATAATAGCAATCCTCTAATATACATTTAGAACAAACTAACAAAACAAAAGCTCGATTTATTAAAAAAAAAAGTTTTAATATCTAAAAAAGTAATTTCTTAAATTAACATAGAAATCTCTTCTATGAATGTAAAAATTAAATAATAGAGACTAAATTAAAATAAAGCAAAAATGAATAATTCATCAAATTGAAGATTTTCATTTAATTTTTTACTTATTCTCTTAATTCATTTTGGCCCAATACTACATTTGGTGTAACTTTTGGCCACAATCTTTCAACTATTTTCAAAATATATATATATACTAAAAAGCTACTGTAAAAAACAAGAAAAATATTATTACAAACAAAACCTAAAACAGCTTATATTATAAATTAGGTTTTAAATTGTTTATTTTCATATTACAGAATCATATCATTAATTTGTATTGTAGTTCAATAATGAAAATAACTTTTAGGGTTAATATAACAATAGCTGCATCATATATTGCATATTACCTATAAGATATCAATCATCAACACCAATGTTGATGCCCACCAATTTCAATACATGCCATCAACAATAAGCCTAATACACGTCGTCAACACAAACGTCAATGCATACGACAATATTACAACCCACCTTCCCCAAACATCTATGCACAACATCGCCAAATGCAAGCTATCAAAATCAACAATGACACCCACCAGCTTCCTCATCCATCATCACCACTAACATAAACTCTTAATGCACACCAACACCTAGATCGTCAATGCATGTTGTTAACATCAACTCTACTTTCAACAACAACACTAATATTTATATTGGATTTATGAGTATCTTGTCTCTGGTCTTCAGCCTTCTTTCTCTCCTAAAATGATGACCAAACAAATTAAAAACTACTAAGGACAACTCCAATGCCACAAGGCCCTTCCAACCTCCTCCATGGAATTCACTCTACAACTTGCATCTACTATTCTTATATTCTGACCTGCACCCTTTTAAAGCAGGCAACATTCGAAAATAAATATTTCATTCATCAATCATCACTGCATTTAAGAAATTAAATTAAGGCCAATCATGGTTCAAAATAAGAAGAGTTGGAGAAATTCTGATAATAGTTAAATTGAAATCGAAGTCAATCAAACCACAGCAATGTAAGAATAACTGCTCAAAAACTAATTAACATCAAAATCAGTACAGCTTAAAATGCAGCAGAAGGTGCAGCAACAGCCCTCTTCTTGGGTGCAGCTTGGGTTCCTGCAGGCAAAATATTTTTTATGATCAGAAAAAACACTTGGATTTTTCTCAAATAAAAGCTCAATTCATGATAGCATAAGCAAAATTCAACATGTTAGAAATATGTCCTTATAAGGCACATAGCTACTAAAATGCTAAAATGCAAAAGAACAGCATATAATACCTTCTCTGAAGTTGCTCTTGAACCTACGAGGTAAGTGGCGCAGATACCTCATTCTTCCGGTGCCAGTGGTCTTCCTTCTGATTGCTTTAATACTCCAATTATCTGATTCATGATTCAAAATTGTTAATGTTTAAGTAGATCAAGTAAAAATCCAGTAAAAGCACCAAATCGTGCATACATTTAGTGATGCAAGTTTGAAGAGAGCGTTTTAACTTTCATATTGTATTGCTTCACTGCACGTGTTGAAGCAAGGCAAAACCAACACTAAATAGAGAAGTTTTTTTGGCAAATCACCTAACAGAATTATTAAAACTCAAATTGAACACAATAGATAGTCATCATATAGCTCAAATAAAACAAAATGATGAATGATAAAAAGTCTCAGCAAGCCGTTGGGTGGAGCTATTGATCCATCAATAGCAAATACCAATTGCAGCAATTGCTATATAAGTGACACGAAGACAACTCAACGAGATAAACCTTCATTTACCAAAGAAAAGTTACTTAAAATGTTCTCGCACATCCACGCATTACATTTGAGGAAAAGTATACAATTGCTATTTTTGTATATATTTTGAATCCATAGTAGAACAAACATTTTAGAACAAATGCAAGTAAAAAAAGTGATTATCAAGATTGCTATGCGATAAGAAAATTAAACTAAAAAGTAAAACAATAAATCTATGAGTGCGAGCAATGGAACGAAACCTTTAAAAATTAGATTAATTTCGAATAACCAATTGATTTCATGCTATAAAGATAAAAATGTCCTCGCACATGCAAGCATCAAATTTGAGGAAAAGTATACAATAGCTATTTTTTTATATTTTTTGAATCCATAGTAGAACAAACACTTTAGAACAAATGCAAGTAAAAACAGTGATTATCAAGATTGTTATGCGATAAGTTGATAATCATTCTCGAAATTTGTGTTATAAGATAATATGAGAAGAGTTTAATAGTATTTTTATAAAATCATAATTAGGTCAATGATATTATATACAAATCCAAATATTGGGCTCATAAAAAAGACATTGACATCTACATTAAGTGGGGGGGACTAAATGCAATGCTAAAACAAATATATGGAATCGCAAGAATGATAAAATTAAAAATAATTAGATTAAAGAAAAAAAATAGACCGATAACTATTGATGATCACACAAAAAAATAGGCTTAGGTAATTTGGATATGTGCAACAAAAGGTAGAAAATACACATTATAGATTTTATAAATGAGTTAGAAGATAAAAAAAAGGTATATTGATAGTTGTTCAAAATGATTTGTAAATAATAGATCTAAGACCTCATATAACACTCAATATGAATAAAAAAAGGAGAATTCATCATGTCAAATCCAAATAATTTGGATAAAGTTAATGATGATGATGTATCCATGTGAATATGAGGTGAAAAGAAATGTAGGTTCAATTCAATGGTGTAACAAAATATGGATAGTTGGTTTTTATCTGCATGAAGTTGCAAAGACCAAATGCTTGAAGTCATTATTCTATATGTTAATTTAACAAAGGTAAAAACAATTAAATAATGTTGGAAAAAAATCAAACCATCAATTGCAAAGACAAGTTTACCCCAAGGTATTTCATGATTAAAAACTCTAATTCTAAGGGAAGAAAATCAACATTAATGATAGCACAACATCATAGAAAAGTGAAACAAAAAATAAAGTAACTCAGTTGTATAAAAAATTTATATGCAAACAATAGAAATAATCCATAAAAATGCTATATACAAAGAACTATCCTCTACACAGTTTTAAAGATGGAAGCTTTCATGAAACATACAAAACAAAGGCATAAGCCTTACCAAAATCAAAAAAGAAAGATTACTTCGTTGCTTCTTTTAACACAGTACATATGCCAACTTCTAAAATTTTAGGAGGTAAAAACAAAATCTAAAAAGTAACACCAAACAAAATGAACAATGACAAAATCATACAATAGTCATCATTAATAAAGTCTTCATGACTTGGAATAAAAAAGTCCCAAGCAACAGTAGGTCCTAAAACAATAACTTTCTCATATGCATAAAGAAAGATCAAAAATATCTGTAAATTGAGACATCGTTTAATTCTTCCTCCTTTATGTAATGCCTATCTCATCTAAAACAAGTAAATTGCTCGTCAAAAACTCCCCAAAACAACACATTCATAAAACATCTCGGGTTATTCACTTACTGAGAATATGCATGTACTAATATCTTCTAGCTTCAAAAAACAATCCAATAAACAAACTCATCAAAAATGGGTTCAGATTCAGCAATTTTAGATTTAAATGCTAAGACTTGGGTGTTTCACAATACAATTTTAGATCAGTCTGCAACATGTCATCAATCTTGCAAAAAAATCATGGAGACAAACCTAGTTACATGATTGCATAACTACATTTTTTTCCAATAATTAGAGCTCACACAAGTGAGCAAAACAACTACTAGAAAATCATATGTCATCAAACATTTTCTTTTAAATTAACAAAAGATATAAAAAAGTATAAAATAAAATAAAAAATGTAGAACAATGCAAGGAATAATAAACGAACTAGTCTAGGGGTGTAAGTGAGTCAAGCTGACTCGTGAGCCGGCTAGGGCTCGACTCAATAAACGGCTCGTCGGTCAAGCTCGATGAGTTAACAAGCCAAGCTTGAGCTAACCCTAACTCGACTCCTTAGCTCACAAGCCGGCTCGTTTAAAAATATGAATAAAAAATGAACTTAATATATATTAGTATTCACGATTAAGTACAAAAAATAAAAATAAAAATAAAAATAAAAAAAGTACAAAGTTATTAAAAATGTTTAAAAATTATATCTCATTTTCTTATATTAAGTGATTCTTTATTATTTTTCTTCCATTTTCTCATTCTTTTTAAAAATTTATTATAATAATTATTTGAATTATAATCATTTTTTCTCTTTCATAACAAAGTGTCGGCTCATCAACGACGAACTCATAAAATAAAGCTCAAGCTCAAGCCTAGGGTAGGGGCGTAAATGAGCCAAGCTCGCTTGTGAGCTGGCTTAAACTCGACGCGTTAACGAGCTCGCAAGTTGAGCTTATCAAGTCCTGAGCTAGAGTTCGAGTTTGATAAAACTCGACGCGTCGGCTCACGAGTCGACTCGTATTTTTTAAAACAAAATTTAAATATTATCTTTGGTATTTAAATTTTTTTTTTAATTTGAAAAAAAATCATTAAAAGTTGTTCTGAGCTTAAATAAATTTTTCAATTTTTCTAAAAAAGTTTTAAAACAATAAAGTATACCTTTTGTCATTTTCTTCATTAATGCTAATTTTTGCTGTCACAAGCCTGTGAGCCAATCATATCCTTCATTAATCTTTTTCGATACAAATCGAGTTGCACGCCTACAAACCTTCTCCATCGAGCTCGGTACTACAGTGTAAACGACTTCCACAGGCCTCAATGAGATGCTGAGGCAACACGTCCGACAGTCTTCTCCAACACCGATGAGCTTCGTGGATGCCGACAAGCTTCTTTGACAAACTCAAATTAACAAGTTGAGCTCAAGCTAAGGTCAATTTTGACGAGTCGAGCTTGAGCTCAATATACAAGCTCAAGCTCGAGTTCGAGCCCAGTTGCCCACTATTCATTGGACGAGCCAAGCTCGAGTTAGGCATGCCTCGAGCACGGCTGAACTCATTTACACCCCTAGCATAGGATGACTCGAGCTCAACTCAACTCATTTACACCTCTATAAACAACTATTGAACCTTACTATTACTTTCCTTGGCTTTCCGAGATGTGAAAAGCACATGCAACAAACTTTCCCCACAAAGGAATGCTAATTATGCACCACAATAGGCTCGCTAAAATTTGGAAGTTTTCATGGTCTATGGTGAATCCCCATACCAAGGTTCCATAGTATCACTGACCTCTCCAATTCCTTCAACACCTCCACCACCTCAGCCACACCTACAGTTTGGATTTATTAGTAGTAACAGGCCAGAAATGCCAACAAGCACAGGCAATCATATGGGACTTCTATTTCTTGCAGCCACCATTCTTGGAACACTCAGCAAACCACACCTTCATCCTCTCTTGGAACACCAGGATACCAAACAGCAATTTGCGCTATCCAGCATCCACCTTTGGTGTCCCCATTCCAGATTATATCAAGATAAATATTGATGGTGCTCTTTTACCATCTCAACGAGCTCACTTGGGGGCTATTATCTGTAATGCGAGGGGAAATTTTCTTATGGCTTCACGCAAACAATTTCCTTTTAATCTACAAACACATAGTAAAACAAGCCAACAGAACAGCCAATTTTCGTATAAAGTTTGCCTTAAAGTATAAATTTGTACGGAAGAGCACTGATAATGATAATCTGCTTTCTTTTTTTTATTTTGTTGAAAGAATATAGTAATATTTGTATTTTTGTTGAAATTTTGTTATTGAAATATAATATGCAAGTTTCAAACAAAAGAGTGATGATCTATATAAACACAAAGCAATTTGTGTCAATATCCGTCGCCACTACCCTACAAATCATATCTCTAATTTTATAAACAAATCAAATAAAGCATACAAACACAGCAACAACGAGAGGACAACAACAACAATATCAAGCCTTTATCCCATTACATGGTGTCAGCTATATGAATCCTTTTTATCTATTCTGCATTGTTAAGAATCCAATTCTCATTTAAATCTAATAAAAAAAGGTCATTTCTAATATTTTCGAACCAAATCTAACAACAAAAGAACACAGTTTCAAAATTAAATGGGCACCTAAACATAGTATAAATTTACCATCAGAAAAAAGTGCAAACCCTAAAAGGCATGTTTGGATATAGGTAGAATTTAATTCGTGTAGAATTTCATAAATTATGTAAATCCGAATTTACTAAATGCTAAAGGTGTTAAATTCTTAAAAATGTTTGGCATTGTAAAGGTTAAATCTACGGTTGTGTAAATCGGACCAGACAACGAACCGGAAGAATGAGGCGTTCACGGTTTGACCGATCGAACCAGGGTTGAATCGGATGACATAATAAATAATAATTTTATTTAAAAAATAAAATTACAATAATAATGATGCTATCATTATAAATTATGTGACCAAAACAGAATACAAATTTATGAAAACAAAAATATACATAAATAATTAAAAGATCTCTTTTTATAATAAAAGAGATATAAAGTGTTTGGATAGTTCTCAATTAACTATTCATAATTTCATAATAATTCAAACTTCAAACATAAATTTAGAAATAAATATAGAAATCACCTCCTAAATTTGAGGCATCAAAAGTTGAATCCCTAAATACTCTTTCATCAAAACTTTCCCTCCAAATGCATCAATATCATCACTTCCAAGTATTTCAAGGTCATCTTCAACATTATCTAAGACATTATCATCTGCATAATAGAAATATAAAATATTATATCTATATTGAGCATCTCATTCAAATGATATATAACTTAATCCAATTGAGAACTTACTTTGAGGTTCTCTAGTACAACTAATATTTACTTCTTCAGCAACACGAGCGACATCTTCTGCATAAATTTCAGACTCTAGAATCTCCAAAACAAGCTTCAGAACTGGTTCTTCATCAAGCACCCAAAAATTCATTATCTCTATACTTGTATAATCCAAAGGATCACAGTTTCTTTTTTTTAGTTTGAAATGTATAAAATTAATAAGAATCTTTATTAAAAAATTATGCATCTTTGTATACATAAATATTTAAATATATTTAAATATAATTAAAAGTCATACAATCATACTCATGCCTCAAATCGGGGTTGTACCGAACAAATACAAAATCATTAAGCCTTTGATGCCCTAGATGATTTCGTCTCTTGGTATGAATTTGCTCAAATACACTCCAATTTCTTTCACATCCAGAAGATGAAGATATTTGGCTAACAATCCTAACAGCCAATTTCTACAAATTTAGTGCACTTGATCCAAACATCTTCTAATATTCATCTACAAACAGTTAAATATTAGTTAGTTAATAGGTGATTGATATGTATCAAAGAAGAAATGCGTATTAAAATTATTGTTTCACTTACCAGGTTGCATTTCTTTGACCATCGTTAATGCGATTGGTTTGTTAAAGCTTTCTAAATTATCACGAAAAAGCCTAACATTATTCATTGCTGCTATTGGTTTAAGACATATATCCTTATTTCCAATCAGCTCAATTAAACCTTGCATTACTTCAGGTTTGTGTCAAAAATTTTCTTTATCATAATGAAAATGAAGATTAAAAAAATAGGTTGCACAGTAAATGTCTTATCTTAGTTAATTATCTCATATTCTCTTTATAATACTTATGTAAGGTTTGCACATTCTTTTAACATTTCTAAACAAGAACTAAATAGCTCTCCTTGCTCTACATACCATCATAAAGAAACCATAAAAATGATTTATCATCAGAATCAACAATTCTCAATAATCGAATTATAGGCCCAAATAATTTGGAAGTTAACAAATAGTCATTCCAAATTTTATTATCCAAAATGATAGATGATATTTCTTTTCCTTTTACTGTTTGGATATCTTTGAATCAAAGTTTTGCTTATTATAAAAGCCTGCAAGTCAAGCTTATAATCATATATGTTTTTCAAAGTTATAAATGTTGTAGCGAATCTAGTAACTCCAGGCCTAATAATTTTCTTCCAACCAGTCCTTTTTCTTAATCAAGCCAAAATAAAAACATGGTTATAAACAAAAAGTATAACTTTTGATGCTCTTTTTGCAAGATCCTAAATATGAGGCATGTTTCTAATATCTTTCAGAATAAGAATTTAGCAATGAGCAGAATATGAAAACCAATATATATTGTCAAATCTCTCATGTAGTAGTTTCCATGCCTTCTTATAGTTTGTTGCATTATCTGTTATCAGCTACACAACATTCTATGGTCCTACCCACTCCACAACTTCACAAAATAATGAACACAAAATCGTGGCATTCTTTGTAATATCAGAAGCATCAACATATTTCAAGTTATACCCCAAGGACAGTACACAAGAAAATTAATCAAGATCATATTCTTGTTATCGATCCAATCATGAGCCATGAGTGTGCAACGTATTTCTATCCATGATATTCTGTATGAATCAATCAACTTATATTCCTCTTTACAATATCTCATAAGATTAACTCTGAATTTGCAGTATAATGGTATTTTATACCCAGGTCTAATTGCAGTGATAGCATCAATTGCCTTTAGAGCGAAAACAGAGTTTATGGCATTAAATGGGATGTAACTGTCATAAAATCACATCGCTACTACCAAATCAGCACGGTGTATGGCTTCTTTGGATACCATAACAATTTTCAAGAATGGTTGGGAACATGTTTTAATTATTGGTGCAAAAAAAAAATTTCATCTATCTTTCTCTTTCCTCTATCAATGCCTTTATGGTGTGCATCTGAAGATTGTGACTTAGGAAGTGATAAAGAACCCCTTTCTTCATTCATATTTTCATCAACAAACATAGTGATGCTCTGCTTCAACTCCTCTTGGATTTATTATTTTTGCTTGATAATTTCTTTCAAATTTTCTTGCATCTTATGACCAATGTCATGTGGGACTTTTTTGCACAAAGCAATACTACCTCTAATTCTTGCTAGATGTTGTTTAATTCTATTAATGCCTCCACCTTTGTATGTAATCCCACAATACAAGCATCTAAATTATTTTTTTCATCTATCTTTACTTTCACTATAGTGATTTCAAACAATATCAACTTTTTTACGCACACTATGAGATGAAGCGATCGGTGGATCCATTCTAAAAAATAATAGCTTTATACAAGTTAACACCCCTAGCCACAATGATTCCAATGGATGCATTCTAAAACAAAATAGATATAAATAAGTTAACAATACTCATATTAAAATAAAATGCTCAATACCTAGCTCCTAAAATGATTATTTAAAAGTATTACTTGTTTTTTAAATAATCAAACATAAAAGATACTCAACATGAAGCAACAAATACCAAATCTTTTCTAAGAAAATATTTCATTAAACATAAAAGGATTTTCTTGTGGGATATACTTATATATGCTACATCAACCATAATAATTATGAGATTATCTATATGAAGCAATTTAACAAACAGTCAAACATGTTCCATATGAAACAATTTAAAATACATTGTGGCTCCAGGTTCCCGCACGATGTGGTCCAGCCATCCCGCGACTCCCGGTTCCCACACAAGATGATCGGAATAGCTAATAAACATTGCATTTGGGGAAGAATACATACCTATCTAGCCTCTATTGTGCGTTGTGTTTGGCATTGAGGAGTTGAGCTCGACATTTTGTGTTGGGTCGCACGTCGAGTGGAGGTCGTGACAATACTATATGTACCTAACAAATGATGATATTATATCAATTTTTCATATTGAAAATCTTCTAATTAAATGAATGTACAAATAGCCAATCTTTTACCTTCGAAATGGTTTTCACCAATGTTATCTACTTATATTTACTAATCGATGAAAAGCAATGTTTGCAAATTATCTAAAATTACTTGCTATCTACTTTTCAAAGTTTCATCAACATCAATAGCATCAACAAACATTCAAAAAAAAAAACTGAACCCTAACATCTAGTTCCCAAATCCATTTCCAAACGCCTAATCAGAAAGCAATCCGCAAATATTTCGCAAATCCATTGCTTAGCACCTAGAATGACATTAAAAGGCAAAATACATGAAGAGGCTTCTAAAACGACATACCTCGATGAGTAATCGATCGGTCACAAACGGTGGAAGGCAAACCGTCGAGAGCTCTTCAAGGAAGAATGAAGGGCGACCTAGAAGAAGCCTACAGGAGAAAGAGGGACCAAATGAGATAAGAACTCTTCTCGCGACCGGAAGGAAGAAACGAAGGAAATAAAAGGAGAGAACGAATAAAATACCAAACACGAGCTTAGGGTAGGGTTATATGTTTCGAGAGGTTTCGTTCCCGCCGTCAAATGTGCGATCAACGGTGCCAAATCATCATCATTTGAACCGAAACAATTTTTTCAAACTCGGTCGATTCGCCGGTTACACGGCCGAACCAACGGTTCAGCCGGTTTTTACCGGTTTAAGTTGAGCTGATTTTGAGGATATTCGGGACTGCTTCAACTGATTAAACCGGCCGATCCGGTTCCATTTTCTAAACCTTGGTTAAATCCTATTAAATTTTGATATATTGTTTGGATACATATTTTAAGATTTAAAGTTTGTTAATTAAAATAAGATTTTAAAAAATTAATGTATATTACAAATTGTGATGAAATTAATCAAATCATATTGAATCCTAATTATTATATATTAATATACTAATTGGTTTTTAATTAGTAAATTATTAAATTACTAAAATATAATAATTTTTTTATTAATCCTAAGTATATTAATTAAAATAAATAAAATTAAAAAAGCCGATGGATTAATATTAACATTAATTACTAAATTAATTTATTTACATATAATTTGCATAATTGATCTTTGGTCTATCATTGTTTGTTTTCCTCATCGCCATTTTTCATTGTTGCTTCACGTGCTTTTTTAGTGAGTAGAGTTTTGAAAGAGTTCCAAAATTTCTTAGCCTCCTTCGACATTATCTAGGGTTTGCTTTTCCTCTTCTGCATTTCTTCATTGCTATTTTGCTTCGTGTGAAGTGGAGTTCTGAAAGAGTCGAAGCTTCTCCGCCTCCGACGACGATGTTGTTCCTATCGGATAGGAATTCGCGATGGGTGCTCACCAAGAAGGTAACGATATTTATCCTCTCTCGCGCTTCTTCCACTAAATTCGTAAATCAGTCAAAAAATCGGATTTACAAAATATGGGATTTAGGGCCAAAATGTTGAGAACACTGTGAAGTGGGGCTTCAAGTTCGTTTGGTCAGGCGTAATCACAACGATTTCGATTTCGAATTGACAAAAATTTCCCGTGTCTGTTTGGATGTACTGCTTTTGTACAAATAATTTTAAAAAACATCATTTTTCTACCGTTTTTAAAAGGTTTTTTATATTTGCTTTATCGGTAGGCAACTCCATTCAGGGAGAATAAAAATCCTAAGTACCCACCACGTCCGCACATTTACTAAGCAAGTCTTTCAGCTTCCGAAGTTATGTCATCATAGAGAGACATTTCTTTCGCGATTTCTCAATTTCCCTCCATCCTTAACGGCTTTGAGTTTCTTCTAGCTTTTTCTCTTCTCCGTTGCACCTCTTCCGCCAATAGATTGCTTCGACTCTCACCGGCACAAAGGTACATCTCGCATGCCCTATGTAGGGCTATCAAGATCGGGTCACGGGTCGGGTTCGGGTCCAATCCGAAACTGACCCAGCACTATTCGACCCAACCCAAACCTAACCACTTTTTGCAAACGGGTCAGTTTTTCGGACCCGAACCCGACCCACTTCGGGTATGTTTTACTAAAAATTTTTTATTTAATTCGATTTATTTAAACCTAAATCGAATTAAGGTAAGATTTACTTCAATCAATTTAAAATAAACCAAGCTTAATTCAGTTTGGGCAACATGGTTTATTATTTTTTGAAAAAATATTTACTTATTTCATAACAAATCAATTAAAAAAAGGTCAAACCGGGTTGATTTTAGGTTTTCGGGTCAACCCGAACCCCACCCGAATTTACAAACGGGTCAAAATCCCTAACCTGAACCCAACCAGGTTTGGGTTCGGGTTGACCAGAACCCAAAAATTTCACGTCGGGTTCGGGTCGTATTTTCGGGTTGTGTCAAATATTGACACCCCTAGCCCTAGGTAGGATCATCGGTCGTTGTGAGCAGGGTTTAGTTGTTTCATTAAGTATGGTTTGCATTGTTATCTTTGCCTTCATCCCCAAGGAAAAAATATAAATCTGCTCTGCTAAAAGGATGAACTAGCTCATATTTTGCATTCTCTTGAGTGCATAGATTTTATATCTTCGTTGGCATACCATGATCGTCTGATAAGTATAGCCTACTTCTTCAGCATAATGATGTCATCTGTGAACAAATCGGAGCTTCTAGACTAACAATTTGCTTATTTTTGGCAAATGAGTGCTTCCATTGATTTAGTTTTGTAAAATTGTGATGAACTGTCATTTTCTGCTCCACAATCATTTCCTCGTTTTCTAGATCTTTCTTATAGCTGCTTTACTGGGAATGTTGTATAATTATGAAGACAAAACTTTTTCTACTTCTAGGATGCCTTGCCGGTTTTATTCTTACTTTGTTGAGCAATAGTTCGGTGTACGTATTTGTATTTCTACTATGCCAGAAATCCCTCATACTCCCAACATCAATATAATATATCAAATTTAATGCTTGTTTTCAGCGGCACATGAACGCTTTGTTTCAATATATTTATATGTATATCATATACGTGTTAAGCATTGTCTCGTTTTGTAAATCAGATGGTAAAGCAAAAAGAATGTGGTCCATCTGCAAGTTGCGATATTGAAACCACGTTAATCTACTGCAATATCTGCATAAGGAAATCTAGTTGGGTAATAGACCTACCACGCATTTCAATAAAGAGGGTTGAAGGACTTTCATGAAAATTTTTAATGCAAGGATTGGAATAGCATATGATTGTACACAACTCAAGAATAAGTGGGATCAGTTGAAGAAGGATTGAAAATTGTGGAAAGAGTTAATACGTGGGGAGACTGGGTTAGGTTGGAAGCAAATAAATCCAACCATAAATACTTCTAATGAATGGTGGACTGATAAATTACATGTGTGATTGCTGACACCTCATTTACAATCATATTATATATGAACATAGTTCGGTAGGTCATACCTACGGCGAAGAAGTTCAGGTACAATGGAATATCACCAGAGCTTGAAAAAAAACTTGAAATTATGTTTGCTCGCATTGTCGCAGGCGACGATTTTCTGGTTCCAAACTCTACTAAATTACCCCCTAAACTAACAGACAATCAAAGTAATTCACCAGAGGAAAATGACTTCCAAGATGATGTCCCATAGATAGAAACGTCTATCGGAGAAGACGCCAAATTTAGACTTCTTCACAAAAATGTCAAAGTGCAGGCCAAGTCATAAATAAAAGAGAGTAAAACTAGTTCGATCAGGGGGAAGGCAACTTTTTCTAAATCATATTGATGATTTAGTTGATGTTGCGCAATCAGTAAGTTCTGTCATAGCATCATCGATTATGCCACATAGAACAGTTACAATGCTGGATGCGTTGGATGAAATATCTGTCATAACAGAGATATATGATGATGTAGAATTCTATAATTTTGCAACCGACTTCTTGCAAGATAAAAACAGCATGGAGACTTTTATGGGAGTTCCAACTGATTGAAAAGTTTGGTGGCTTACGTGATGATTCAACAGAAGTTTTAATTAGTTCTGTCTTAGAAACATTTTAGTTCTTAACGTGTTTGTTTTTCTCAGTGTTAAAATTTTAAGTTGTAGTTGTTATATAAGTTTCTGCTATTACATTCCTACTTTATACGTCATTATTTATTTAGGTGTACTTCTCTTGCCATTGACTACGTGTGCTTTGATTAATATAATTGTGATTTCAATTAACTGGATTATTTCCCCTCTGGTGACTTATTTAAGCTTAATATATAAAGCAAATGCATATAGTTCTATTCATCATCACTAACCTAAGATTTGAAATTTCTAGCTTGAATTGATAATATCTACATACATGTTATAATTCTATCTGGCAGTATGAGTCCAATCATATATGCAAAAATATCCAGTGTTTATGTCATAATTAATCATCTCACGCATGCAACCTACTTAAAGGCTGAATTCATACATTACTACGATAAACTGAAACAATTAAGTAAGCCCTTGCAAGCAGGATGCTTTTATAACCCTCTTTTTTGCTTCATTAAGACATTGGCTGGGATTTGGCTTTATTTAGGATTTCTCAGTTGATGAGTTTATAATTTTCTGTGGTTAAGGCCCGGATACTGCGAATTCTATTTGACCAATTCTTCCTATTGGTTGAACAGAAACAAATGCCAATTATTTAATCTGCCACCTATGGAGCCGAGAATTCATACTTAAAGCGATGGTGAGAGATACATGGTTACATTGAGTATACGTTTAACTAATCCAATCTTTTAACATGGGCAGCTTAGTAATCTGTTTTGAGGAAATAATTGATTCCCTCCCGATTCTGTTTGGCTTGATCCTAATGATCAATCAAGTATGTTGACAGAGGGGTGTTGTATGTTTGCCCTTATCATAAAATAAGAGTTAAAAAGATTGCATTTTCCAAAGTATTGATTTTGTCAATGCCACTCTTTGACTTAATACAGAAGGTTCTCATCATTGTATAGAAATAATTAGAATAAAGCATGGCTAAATATCAACAATTACATCAATAAAATCTGGATTAATAATGAACCAGTATTCATATTCCTAAATATAAATATTTAAAGTTTTACTATTTAATTCCACAACAATAATACATGATTTACGGCATGACATATATTTAACTGATATCTCCCCTAAAATTGATGCTAGTTGTTTTAGAAGCATCAAATTGTTTACAAGAATCTAATGAGGTTTTTGTGCATGAAAATCATACATATGTTGACAATCAAAAGGTTTATAGTTAAGCATAAATAGTACATCTAAAATTTTAGATTACTATGTAGTTGCGTCCTTCTTTGTGAAATTTAACAACTATTTTCATTCTAGCTGAATTAAACTTATTTCTAATGTTTGAATTAATACAGAGAAGCAATGACTGAGGAAAATGAGAATTGTTCGAGTGATGAATTTTTTGTCAACTTATGCTAACAAGGCAATTATTCAATTTAATCACATGATTATAGCTTCAACTATTTTAATTCAGGATTACTACTCATTGTACTTAAACAAGCGGCCATACATGACATCAAGGCAAACTGGAGATAAATGGCTTTGTTAGTTAATTTATGGTCATCCAATTAGGTTTCATTATACTTTCTGAATGTTACAGATCATTTTCAAGGATTTGCTTTGCTTACTTGAATCATATCACGAGCTGGATAGATCAGAAAGAACAAACATTAGAAAAGTCCTTGCAATTACATTATTCATTTTAGGTCACAATGAATTTGTTCGAGCAACCGCTGAGAGATTCCAACATTCCACAAAAATAATTAGTATTTTTTTGTTAGACTTGAAGCATTAGCTCGCCTGTCACTGGACATTATTTCAACAAAAGATAAGGAATTTCAAAATATTTCAGTACACATTCGTAGTGATATGAGGTATATGTCATATTTCAAAGAATGCATCAAAACAATTGATGGAACACACATTGATGCACGCATCCCTATGGAAGATCAAATTGAGTTCACAGGACGACATCATAATCCAATTCAAAATGTAATGGTTATTTGTGATTTTGATATGTGCTTCATATTTGTTGCAGCAGGATGAGAAGGTTAAGCTAATGATGCTCATATTTTCCAGCGTGCTGGGACAAATCCTAGATGTAATTTTCCTACACCTCCAGCAGGTAAGTTTTATCAATACATGAAGTTTATATTATTGATATAATATATATTGTCGAATGTGATGGAAATAATAAATTTGTTAACAGGAAAATATTACTTAGTTGATGCAGCTTACCCTCTTCAAAGAAGATATATGAAGTCTTACCCATATACAAGATATTATTTATCAAATTTTATACGAGACAATCAACCTGTAAGGGGTCACCGAGAAGTATTCAATAGAAGACATTCCTCATTACAAAGTATCATTGAGCATGCATTTGGTGTTTGAAAAAAATGGAGAATTACAAGAGATATGCCAAATTACTAGTTTAAGAAACATCTTATAGTTGTAGCTATGATGGCAATACAAAATTTTTTACAGAGACATCACTCACAGGTAGATCCAGATTTTGATGAATGTGAGATGGATGAGAATTTTATTTCTTTAGCGGCAGATGAGTACAAAGTTCCACAACAAGTTGACCAAATGGTTGCATGGATTTGGTTGATGGTGAAGGTGCAAATGAAATGGTAGAACTTAGAGATAATATTGCAATACAATTATACGATTGTAGAAGGTAGTACATTTACATTAATAAAGTTAGCTAAATTCGAAAATTGAAGAAATTGTATTTTTTTAGTGTTATTGTTGTTGATGAAGGATGTTATGATTCTCATATTGTCTTTATATATTTCAAGTGTGCTGATAAGATATATGATGCTCAACATGTGCAAATTCATGCAGAGTACCAGTGAAATGAAATATGCTGATTTCAATTGTTTGTTTTGTTTGTTAGAGTTTATGTAATTGAGATAGCTTGAATTGAAAGATACAATGATGTTTGTTATATAAATTATTGGATGTTGAGCGGTAATATTATCAATATGATTGTAGCTTAACCTTTATTTAATGTAAATTGTGTATAGATGTTTGGAAGTATAGCATTGCAAAAGTTCCGCACCAAATTAAATCTTTAGTGTTAGTTGGAAATGCGAATAGGTTCGACATCTATTTGTAGAAATTTCTTGAGCAGTGCAAGAAGAATTGTTCAGCTCCATTATTGGCAGCGCAGAAGGTTCAGTGATGAAATAAATGAAAGTTTCAATGATTCTATGAGGTTTTAAAGAGATAAATGCAAAGAAGAATGGTTGTTTGTGGATAATGGATCACCCACTCTTGGGTTGGCTACTCGTAATCATAATTTCATCATTCTCCAACTTTACACTTCTCTCTTTTCTTTCTTTTTTTCTTATATTATAATCTCTCAGTTCTGAAGCAAAGAGTTTTGTGGCTGAAGATAGAGATAGGTGGTAGGACGTTTAAAGGTGGAGACTTTAATTATCTTCAGCCACAAACAGTAATGACATAATATTCCATGTGCTTTTCATTCAATATACCAAATTATTGAAGCATATGATGTTTGAATGGAAGTGATCCATGAAGTGGCTTCACACTTCCACGAATCATCCATTCATGAATGGTATTGTCGCTAGTATTGTTGCTTCAATCATAATTCATGCCTGGTATTGTTGAAGGGCTCTCATACTCAATGGCGGAGCCAGAAACTTCTTATAAGGGGGCCCAAAAAATTTTTTTAAGAAATTCATGATTACATGGTAGACATGGACCTCTTTGCAAGTACGACCTTCAAACTTGATATTGAATATTAGAAATATATTTACTGATAGGATTTCGCAAACCAGGATCAGATAGAAGATTTTTTAAAATCTACTTCGAGATCTTTTGATAATTCTATTACTACTTAGCTTCTTTTCTGATTTTACTATTCATCATTCTTTTTTGTCTCATCTTAAAGTAATCGATAAGCTTGATTTTGAAAACTTCTTAAAATATCTCTCCATAAAATTTATGTCAAATTTGATTATCTAGACAAAAAAGTAAGAATCTAGTCATTATTTCGATAAAGAAGCATTTTATCAAACACCACAAGAGCATATCGATCCTAAGCATAAACAAATTCTTAATTTAAAAAAGCGTTCTCAAAAGCATGAAAATTTAAAGTACAATGCCCACATATGAGATACACTCTAAAATATCCACAAATTCAATTTAATATGCGCTTTGATAGGGATTAATTGTGCAGTTTTTTAGTCATATTATTCACCTTATGATCTTACCTGCTTAGCACAGCTAGCATTTCTACTATCCGAGGGATCACAAAATTCGAAACAACAGAGGGTCAAATAGAGTCACTGGAGCTAGATTACGGAAGCCACAGATACTGGCAGGCACATCTATGCTCTCATTAGTCTGTTGTGATCTTTGTTCTTCTACAAGAGTCGGCTCCTAAAGGGGAGGGGGCTATTTGGCATGAGATTTACGCTCGGATTTACACTGGATTTACGGTAAATCATGTCAAACATTTTTCAAGCGCTTTGTAAATCTTGATCATCGGTAAATCCCGAATTTACAGCGTAAATCCCTCGGTTCGGTGGATTTAACGGGATTTACGCTTGTGAGAACTCTCTCCCACGGCACCCATGTCGTGGAGTAGCTGCGAACGCCCTCATCCTACTTCGCCTCAGCCTCTCGACCACTGCCTCAGTGTCTTCCTCTGCGATTCGTCTTCGCCTGCAGTCGCTTCAAGCAAAGTTTTCTCGTCGCACAGAAAATGTGAATAATTATGTTGATCTGAAAGGGGTAGCTTGGATAAAGAATTTATGCAGTTTTGATGAGTTCGTTCAAAACCCTACCTCAATGAAGCAGGCGACAACGAAGAAATGGAGAAGAGGAAAAGCAAACCCAAGACAATACTAAGAACCTCCAAGCAATGGTATAGAAGAATGACTTATTCTTAATTAAGAATATATCTAATTAGCTTAAATGATATAAATTGAAATATAAATAAATAATTAGATATTTAGTAATGTAAATATTAATTAACTAATTAATAATGGAATATTTAATTGATTAATGAGATAATTAATAGTATAAATTTATTAAAATAACACATAAAAATTCATTTAATAATTATTACTGTAATTAGTAGTTAAATAATTAATTATTTTAAATAATAGTTAAATAATTACCGGTGTTATTAGTATTCAACTTGGATTTATTATGTTGTATGCACTTATCTTGAATTTATAACTATCTTATTGATGCAATTCAACACTACTTCTTTACATTTAAATCTCTAACTATCATAAATCTTGAAATATGTTATCAAACAGTTTCTTAGGATTTAACGGGATTTACTATTTGTCATACCAAACAATTTTCAGGATTTAACACCCTCAGGATTTACTAAATCCACATTTATAAGATTTACTAAATCATTTTAAAGTTAAATCCTACTTGTTGCCAAACAGCCCCCCCTAAGAGAGGCCTTCAACTTTGCGTTTTTTTGGCGTTTTACAGGATTTAGCTCAAATCTTGCCTAAATCCGGCCTAAATCCTGCATTCAAACTGACCAACAATAAAAAGGATCTCATTAAAGCTAATTTCTATTTACAGTGACGCTTCCCATAAGATCAATAATTTAAACTTCTTATCGAAACATGGACAAATCGTAAGTAATATAACATAGGCACATGAAATTTCTAGCAGACAGAGTTTAAGCACGACATAAGATAGTATCAGTTCTTACACTTGCGGATGCGAGCGGCCGGGTAGCCACAGGAGGAGCAGGTACTCTTCTGAAGGTGAAAGCTCCTTCGGCCGCACCTCACGCATAATGTATGAGTTTTGTTCCTCCGCTTACCAAAAGATCCCGTACCTTTTCCCTGTGAGCGACATTAGAACGGTTGGATTTGCACTTGTAAGATTAAAGTCGAGGTCAAAATTAGGGTTATAACCATTTCGGAGCGGATCGGAGGTTGGCGGCGACAGAGGAAGCGCGCATAAAACCTAATCGAAGATCCCTTGATGATCAGATAGGTTCCGTTCTTATAGTCGGTTCGGTCTGTGTGATTACGTTCTTACCCTTTACTAGCAATAAACATTTTATTATAACCTTGGACGGCTATGACCGACGATATGTCCTGTAAATATAGAATTGTCTAATTGGGTATTATATTATTTATTTTTATTTTTTTTATTGATTTTAAGTTCAATTTAAATATAATTTTAATTTTAAATATTATTTAAATTTATTTATTAAATATTTTTATTAAATTTAAGTCAAAGTTGAGTTTTAATCAAACATACTTAATTATTTAAATATATAGCATAATTACAATACATAACTGAATTTTTAAATTTTAATGAAATTAGCATTATTTATTAGGTATTATTTAAATTATTTGATAAATCTTAAATTATAATAAGAAAATATCAAAATATATCCATCTTGCTATTTATGTAATATTATCATTATATGCATTCCTTTAATATTTTACATCATTTTTTAAATATATAAATCATAACAAGTTCGATATAATAAGTTAACAACATAGAATAAATCATCAAGTAAAAAATTAAACATCATTAAATAAACATTTTATTGTACACTTAACTAACTATTTGTCAAACAATAATTATCCATATTTACAAACATAAATAAATAAGCGAGCGAGTGTTCAAATATGTTTTTTTATATAAAGTGCTTTTAAATTTTTGTTCAAACTTATTTTATTAAGTAAATAAATAAAAATGAGTATCATATAAATAAATATTGAGTTGTTCATCAATTGTATTTATTTGCTTACACAGAGTATTATGTTTAAGAGTCAACCCGTATTAATTATAGTGTTAACATTCAGTCTTTTTTATTTAAATGCTAATGCATCAGCCATCATGCATCAGTCTTACCATTCTCTCCATATAGTTCAGCATTGAACTTGATGTATCAATGATCTAAGAAACACAAGGAAAATTATACCATATTCATTTACTTTAGAAATCATAACTTTCATTTTACCCAATAAAATTTAATAATATTATAATTAAAATGATCATAAGAGATTTATCTATCATATACCAAAAGTTATGCGGTGAAAGTTTAATAAAATAAGAGATAATATATTTTTAATAGATTCAAGAGAGATAGAAATCATAGAAATTTAAACCATCAAAAACAAGAGTAAGATTATAGTCACTTACAATAATTAGAAAAAAATTCATAATAGGAGAAATGGATAGAAAAATCCTATTGAGCTTCCTCTCTCTCCTCTTCTCTCCCCTTTCCCTTCTTCTTCTCCTTTCCTTTCTTTCCTGGCAATCCAAATGAGAACAAGGGAGTGGTGGTGGGGTGGCATGGGTATTTAAAGGAAAATATTAAAAATAAAGTTTTGTGCATGGTGTTGTGATGTGTAAGATCCAACACCACTGTGCTGCATGCCATCTTTAAAGTTACTATAAAATAAAGAGTTTAACACCGCTATGACGCTTTGTCGACATCGTTGTGCTTGCTAGCCCAATGTCATAGTACTGCTTGTAGAATTTTCATATTCTAAAAATAATTATCAATTTAGGAAATTCAAGATTATTATAATCGGGCATCGTTGTGCTATATCAAAATAAGGGTTTTTAAAATAATAAATTTTCTCAATCCATTTCATTAACCCCCTTACCCCCAGCCATTTCCTCTCATTTTTTTCATGCCTTGCCGAAGAAGATAGAGAAAGTTGCCAGGGCTTTTTCATTTGTTAGACTTGTCATGAAATTTCTTTTGATTATGATAAGCAACCCAAATTCTACCTTTGTTTTCAGTGATTTTATATTTTATGAATTTAATCTTTTATAAATATATAAAAAAAATTCTCCTAATTTATTGAACTTTCGATATGAAACTTTTTGTATATTATAGACATAATTTTTAGTAGCATTTTGATCGTAATATTATTAAATTTCATTGGATAAATTGATATGAATGACATGATAAATGTGGCATTTATATATAAGCAAGGGAGGCTGGCTATGAATACTATAATTAACATAAGTTTGTTATTAAAATGATAATATCATATACATGAGAGTGGGTTGACAAGATTTTCTTAAAATAAAGATTTATGGTGTAATCCTGAATGGTAGCCTGTAACTAATTAACTAATAATGCCGGCGGGTTGACAGTGATGGCTCTTTATTGACTTATTGAAAGTCATCTATTGAAGTAAATGATTAATATAAATATTAAAATATGTGATTGATAAATAATGATAGATTGATATGACTTATGAATAACAGATGGAATGATGAAAACACCACATAAAAGCTGGATGTCCTACCTTACTGCATAAATTCATATAATATTGATGCTTATATTGGCATGCATACATTAAAGCATATGAAGATAGATGTATACAAAATTGCATGCATTAATAATATAATAAATGCACTCATAGAGATGATAATGATTGAGCATACCGATGTAGTATTTACATATGATGTATCATTGATATTAGTGATAAAAGCATTCATAATTCATATACAAAATAATGAAGATAACTGATAGCGTTGTATTCGACACTGTACTGATTATCCTCTTTTCCAGTATACTATATTTATTTATGGATTTTAGTATAATGGTTTTTGAGCTTTTCTCGTGTAGTGAGCATATTGATTCATATCACTAGTAACTTATTATCGTTCATATTGATAGATAATGTTACTAGTTTTATATTGATTGAGATGAACATGCATATTAATTCTTAAGACCTTGCATTAAAAGCAATAATAGTTTTGGAGCTCTACCGGGCTCTGTAAGTTCATTGTGTGGATTTTATTGATTTCAAGTTAAGGAATGGGTCAAGACCCTGTGGAGTGAGGTGGATCGAATCTTCAGGTTTTCTTTTGTTTTAAGCATTTTGTTTTATTCTTCGTATTCATAAGCTAAGAGGATATATTGTTATTGTAAGTGATTTCCTGACTATTGTAAATGAAATTTTAATAAATGAATAGATATGTTTTTATGTATACGATTTATAGTTGCTTTCGATGAATTTATCGTTATAGATGAATTATTAGTCACTCTAATTAATTGATTAAGTGATAAAACATATAATTCTTCTACTTCAGATGTTGGAGAATTACAAAATGAGAGAAAGATGAAGTCTATATTTGCTTTATTGTTGATAGTTTTGGGAATCTAGGCAAGATATATAAAGAGGAGAAAAATATTTGAATTAATTAATTAATTGGAATTATTTATAATTAAATTTGATTATATTAACTTTTAAATATTTTATTAATTGAGTTATTAATAACTAACTAGCATATTATCTTATATTAATTATAATTTAATAGACTTTCCAAAATATTTTATTAATAATCAACTAAAAGTTTAGATGTAACTTTGTTAATTAATGATAAAATTATATTTAATAATTAATATCAACTAATTAAAAAATTAGCTATAAATGATATTATTTTGCAATTTAATGATCTCAAAGAAGTTATTTGCATTAAAATTATGGGAGAGTATTTTTGAACATAGGTTATGATGTGATACTAATATTTCTCAAAATTAATTTGGATTCATGTCAGGTAGGTCTACTATTGAAGCTATAAATTTGTTGAGAGATTTGATGGAGAAGTATAGATATAATAAGGGGGGTCTACATATGATATTTATTGATTTAGAGAAAGCATATGATAAAGTTTATAGGAGAAGTACGTTGGAGATTTCTAGAAAAGAAAGGAGTTAATAATATTTATATTAAAATTATTACGGATATGTATGCAAGAGCTGTTGCTTGTGCTCAAACCCGAGGTGGTTTAACCAAGTATTACCTATTTTAGTTGGATTATATCAAGGACCCGCTTTAAACACATATCTTTTTTGCTTTAGTCATAAATGTTCTTACTAGACATTTACAAGGGGGATGCACCCTCGTGTATGTTTTTTGCTGATAATATTCTTCTTGTTGATAAGATTAGAGAGGGGGTTGAAGGAAAAACTTGAATTATGGAGGTCTACTATAGAGTTTACAGGTTTTCGTTTGAGCGAATCTAAAGTTGAATATATGGAGTATAATTTTAGTATAAATATATCTAGTAGAGATTGTGACTTTGGGCGATTAAGTCATTAAAAAGAGTACACATTTTAGATATCTAATGTCTATTATTCAAATTGATGGTGAAATAGATGGAGATATTATTAATAGAATTCTAGTTGGATGGTTGAAGTGGAGGAATACATCGAGTTTGTTATGTGATAGAAAAGTATCTCTCAAACTTAAGAAAAAAATCCATAAGATAGTGGTGAGACGTGTAATGCTTTATGGTGCAGAATGTTGGTCATTAAAGGAGAAACATAAAATTAAGTGTTGTAGAGATGAGGATATTCAGGTGGATGAGTGATGTGACTCTTTGAGACAAAATGTAAAATTATTATATACATGAAAAGGTTGGAGTAGCTCCTCCAGTAGCAGATAAGATCAGAAAGAGTGGCCTTAGATAATTTTGCCACATAAAATATTGGCCTTCCGTTGACCTGGTTAGAAGAGTAGATATACTATATTTGACCTATGCTAAAAAAAGTAGAAATAGACTTAAAAAGACTTGGTTATAAAATATTATAAATAAATTTTTAATCAGGTTTGAATAAAAATTTAACTTTTAATAGAATATAATAAAAAAGGATTCATGTTGCCAATCCACATAATATATTAATAATTTTGCAAAATAGTTCTTTAAATTCAATAGACCCTGGATTTACTCAAGCAATGTTTACTGGATTCATTAAATATTACTAAGGACTATTTGATTGAAATATAAAATTGTTGCGGGCTAGAATATATACGGTAATAGAGTTTTAATTTTATGTCATTGCGTTGCACGGAATCCAGCTCACACACAAAGAACACAAGATTTTTTTCGTGGAAAACCTTGGAAAGAAGAAAAATCACGGGGCCTAGCCCAGTTGAAAATGATTCTACTAGAATTTGAGCTCAGTATAGCGGCTTGACTCGTCCTTAAGGGCGATCAGATTACAAATGTAGTCTAATGCCAAATAGGGATGAAAGTCTAGCATCACTTGGAAGTTCTGGCGTCAGTTAGTAGAACTCTGGCATTCGTCGGTGGTCCAGTGGAACTTTCGGCGTCAAGTGGTGGTCCGGTGGAACTCCGGACGTCACATGGTGGTTTGGCGGAACTCTGGGCTTCATTTGATGGTTTGGTAGAACTTCGGGCATCAAGTAGTGGTCCAATAGAACTTCGAACATCAGGTGGTGGTCCGACAGAACTCCGGGCGTCAGGTGGTGGTCTGGCGGAACTCTTGGCTTCAGGTGGTGGTCTAGCAGAACTCCTAGTGTCAAGTGGTAGTCTAGCAGAACTCTGGGCTTCAGGTGTGTGGACCTCCGAAAGGAACACCGCCGTGTAGGGACAGAATGTAAAGGGTACGACCATACTACCTCGGAGGGTAAAATGATTGCATGCCTTTACGCTCTTTCTAGGTGGGCCGATGGGAGGGCAAATTATATCATACATATGATTAATCATTGAGAATAGTGGCTCTCATCTACGCACCTCGATGGGTAATAATATGTATGATCTGATCGGAGTTACGCGGTTTCTCCCACCCGATACATCAGCTCGAGTGAGGTTTATTTGATTGGGGGATTCGGTTTCCCACGGGCGCAAGCCCCCATGATTAATTACATCTCAAGCTGGGGCCTAAGAAGACTCTTAATTAAGGACTCTACATTATTCTCTCATATGAGATTGGCACATGGGGAGGAGACTAAGAAGTTCCTATTTAAAGGGAAGGAAAAGTTCAACTTAACTTAATTAATACACATGGCTCACATCAATACCTAGAGGGATCAGGGTAATGAGAAGAAACTGGAGAAAAGAAATAAACCAACATTCAGAACATACAAGAGAGAAAGATGGACGTGGCGTCATCTATGGATAGGCAGGATTTATAGTTTCTGAAGGATAGAAGACTTACCCACTGATGATGCATACTAAAAGACATCAAAAGCAGCAGCCTTGAACCCTAAATCTAAAGTGGGTTTAGTGTTCTACAACGTTAACACCTGTGTCCTAGCTAATACAGTGCAAAAATCTAGACTTACCCCCTCCTGGATTGGGGAGCCAGCTAACCACCTAGTCAATTTAAAATAATGAGTCCATTCATTTTTTATGAAAGAGTGATAGGGAGGCTTAAAGTTTTTTTGAGAATTGGGATCGACAATTTTTATGAAAGAGCGATAGGAATGCTTAAAGTTTTTTTTAGAAGTGGGATCGACATCTAGAGAGGTTCCTAAGTGGTCCCTTGACTTATATTGGGTGAAAATGCTAAAATAAATGCACTTAAAGTTTTAGACTCTCATTTAAATTGATTTCTAATGTAATGCATGCTAATCGACTCGATTAAATGCTTGAAATATATATAAAGTAGTTTAAAAAGGCTTAAAAATAGGCTTTATCCTAGAGTGCACAAGCTCCCATTGACAGATATGCACTTTCATAGGTCAGGTGGTCTGCCAGAACCTACATGCGAGGAGTGGCCTAATAAATGAAAAGAATAATGTAACAAACATGCTATGCAAACTCCCGGAGGTCCCAGGTTTACTTCTTAAGAGCGTTAGAGTTTCTATGTTATCTTTAAAATTTTAATTAGGTTTAAGTAGAAAATTTTTGGGCGTACCCTCACGGGCTCCGATCGAATGTAGGCTAAAATAAAAGCGACACATAAATACCAAGAAACTAAAAAAGCAGGCAAATTTTAATCAAAATTAATTTAAATTAACCACATTAAATAATCTAATTAATTAAATAAATGTTCATGGGTCAACTACCTTTTATTACAACCCAAGGTCTACAGAAAAGTAAAGTGGTCGAGCACCACTGACAACACCCAGATTCTAATCCTACTAAATGATGCAAGTCTTAAAAGCAAGACATTTCATCTTCAAGTCTTCATCTTTAATGCCTTTATATGGATCGTCTTCATTCGAATCGGCTCCCTTCAGTCTTCGTAAGGTTCACCATCCATAAGGGTACCCAAATGAATAAGAAATTCCCTATAAAGGGCATTTCTTTTTCTCTTTGGGTACCCAGTATTTGAAATGCCCCACTTTTGAAGACTCTCACAACTCGATACTTTTATAAATTACATCATTAAAAAGAAAATCTAGACTCTCCTACATGGTTATCTTAAGCAGTTAATATAAAATAACCCAAGCAGTTATATATGTAAATAAAACACTCATGTCAGTCACACTTGGCCATGCGCTTTATTTATTTGAGGGCTAAGTAGTTGAAGCACCTATATCAATTATATTTATATACATGATTATTATTTATTTTAGTCCCCCTTTATTAGCACTGCATGAGCATGTCCATCTACAGAAAATATCATTAGTATCAAGAGCGTCCCTAGCCCATCACATCAATTCACATAATACTGTAAAAGTAAATAAACATATCAATTAACTTTTTAATCACATCATGTAATGAAATCTTGAAAAATCTAACACACAGCAGTAAAGTAAACACCGGCCTAGCCTAGAGCTAGAAGTGGTACCCTAGCAAATAATTCTATGTATGTATAAAAGGTTGTGTGGTTTGGATATGTCCTACGTAGGCGATTTAGTTAAAGTTGCTTGTTATCTAGTTAGTTGAATGTCAAAAGGAGAGACTTTGGTTTAAATTTAAGTATAGATGTTTTAGGGTAATTTTTAAAAGTTTTATTTTCAATGTTTAGTTGACTATTACCTTTATTGCTCACCGAGACCGTGAGGTTTATTTCACCCTCCTTGGGGCTAACTTAATAGCCTCGTAGGCCTGGGTTATCTAGTAGTAACTAATTTTATTAAATTAATTTAATTGTTTGGTTGATTTTAATACTTAGGGTAATGTCCTCTGAAGTTAAGCTGAATTAACGGATTTTTAGGAGGTCTGGGGTCACCTTACCTGGTAAGCTAAGGGGGTCCAAAAGGTCACTTCTAGAAATATGTTAGGTTTAGTGGTTCCAGCCTTTTATTAAATATTAGACCTTACAAAGAGTAATTAGACTTTAAGTTTGTTGAATTTGGAGTTTTCTAGGCAAAGTTATGATTTTTAGAAGTTTTGGGCCCTAGTTAGTGAACTACGGTTGATCGGAGAGTTGACTTTTTAAGTTAAGTTGATTTCTGAAATTCTAATATTTTTAATAAATACTCAATTTTTAATTAGAGTTGAATGCCTTTTAGTTTACCCAATTTAGAATTTTCTGGAATTAGTTATGATTTTTTAAAATTTGGATAGTTAATGAATTATTAAAATTGTTTAATTATGGGGTTATTTTAGAGAGTTTGATCCAAATCAGCTTCAAACCTCTTGGAATCACCCCCAAAGATCAGAAATGACCTAAGGAGATGTTTCCAAGTATTTTGGAAAATTTTGGAATTTTTAATAATTTTAAATTATTTAATTTAATTAAAAGAGTGATTTTTAATCAAAATTAAATTAACATTCAAATGGAAGTCCAATTAAGGAGACTTTAATTTTTTGAGATTAAGGACTGAATTATGAAGAGTTTGATATATTATGGGTTATTTTTAGATTTAATTTAAATTTATTAGAATTTTTAGGGTTTGTTAATTAAGGGATTTAAAGGCTCCTAAAAATTCCTAGAAAATTCCATGTTTAAGATGTCACTAAGTTTATATGTTCCAAGTTTCAAGTCATTCTAAGCTATATCCTAGCTCCTAGAATTTCTCTAAGTCCACTAGACGGGTCCTTAAATATTATCCTTAGGGTATTACCAAGTTAAATAGGTTTAAATCAAATGTTATTGCCTAACCCTTAGGGTAACATAAAAGGAAATGTAACAAAAATATAACACACCATATCCTTAAACCTAGGAGAGCCTAGACTAAGTGCTCATGCAACCTACACATGCAAGGACTACTAAACACTAGTTAAACGAGCTTAATGATGTGATTAGTGACTGATTGAAGTCCAATCATACACTAATCATTCCCCCATGAATGCTATTCACATGCATAACCTATGTTTAAAATTTTATAATTAGATTTTGTTGACCTTAATTTTCCCCAGACCTAGGTCAAAGAGTTGACATGGCCAAATTTGACCAGGCTAGACCCCAGGACCCTTCCCAATGGGTTCAGGGAGTCAAGCCAAGTCTGCTGAGCCTAGACCCAGGCCTTGGGTCAACCTGGTTGACCCAATGAGCCAATATGGATCCAAATCAAGTTCAATTTCAATCTAAACTCAATCCTTGGACTCAATCCCCATCTCTTGGACTTGATTGCCCAGGTTGACCAAGTCAACCCTTGACTTGGTCAAGCCAAGCCTCTAATGGGTCAAATTGACCTATTTAAGCCAATTAAGACCCATTTAAGGCATTCAAACTATTCCTATTGGGCTCCCTCATTCAAATCCGGTCTGAATTGCCCCCTCTCCCTCCTAATTCACTCCTGATCGCATCTTAGCCGTCAATCTAAGGATTAGGGGTATAAATAAGCGAATTAAGGTTGAGTTTAGGGATCTTTTTTGTTCTCCCTCTCTCTAAATCTCCAAAACTCTTGTGATTTGGTGAGAGAGCTCCCACAACCTTCCTTCAATTCTTCCCAATCAAACCCCACCATCCAAAGCTCGTCGGCGGCAAGATTCCAGTGAACCCGAGCCTATATCCATTCAAGGTGGGATAGCTCTCGATCCAATCATCTTCAGCCCATGGAGTCTTTTACAATATTATTCGTGGACAATCTACAAGTTTCAACAAACCCAAGATCTTCTGAATCCACCGTGTGGATTAGGTAAAAACTCTAACCCTAGTTTAATGCACTTAGAGTTAAATAAATCTTTGTACATCATGTTTTAGACCACAAAATTATACCCACATGAATGCTCTTCATGTCTAGATGTTAGGTTTAAAATTTCATCAAATTTCATCATGTCGTTTGCGAGAACGAGAAGAAAATCTTATTCCAGGGCTCAGGTTACGTCTCCATTCGTTGGGAGAAGATCTGGACCGTTGATCTCGTGATTAACCGCGGAACTCGATCTCACGGTTCTGCTCGTCGTATGGTGAGATCTGGGTCGCTGATTCGAAAATGCGGATGATTGGACTGCTCTCGATCCACGCCTATATGGATTAGTGAGGCGCCGTTCGTGACAATCATTGCCGCGATCATACGTCAATGATTGCTGGCAGAACAATCATTGTGCTGCCATGCAACCATTACCTCGAAACTGCGGGATGAATCCAGCCGCGCCAGGTGTTATCCCGAGAGCCGTCGCCGCCGAATTAATCGTTTTTAATTAATTTAATTAGTGTTTTAATTATTTATTTAACCAGATTTCTTCAAAAATTATTTTAAAAATATTTATAAATCCCAAAAATACGTATAATATATCAAATTGATCGTATTTTTATTCTCTTTAATTTAAAATTAAAATTATTCAAAAATGATAATCATATCTTAAATTATTTTTAAAACAATGAAAAATCATTTTTTAAATGTTAATTTTATTATTATTATTATTATTATTATTATTATATTTACTATTTTATTATAATTATTTATTATTATTATTATTATTTTAAAATTCCTATTATTATATTACTATTATCATAATCATTACAATTATTATGTTAATTATTATTATATTATTATTATTAATACTTTTAAAATTATTTTAATTATATTATTATTATTATTATTATTATTTATTCATCTATTTTAAAATTCGGAGATCTTTAATAATTAATTTATTTTGATTTATCAATTATTTTTAAATATTAATTACTTTAAACTATTTAAAAAATTACTTTAAATCATTTTAAACTTTAAAAATTCATAACTCCTCCATTTTAATTCGGATTTTTGCATATAATACTTTGAATTTTTCAAAAAAATTAGGAATTTTAATTTAAAATTATTTTTAGAAGATAAAGCTTTATTTTTCTGGTAGATTTCTCTGTACTGTTTAATTACTTGATTATTTAAATATTATTTAATTATTTTAACACTAAAAAATTATTTTAAATATAAAATATTTTGAAACCTCACTTTGGGTGGTAGGTAAATCTCTCATGCCTATACATTGAACTATTTTCAAATTATCTTATTTTTAATTTTACATAAATATATATTTTAATATTTATGTATTTTAAAATTATTTTAAAATTATTTAAATATTTAAATTCTCAAATTATGAGAGATCCACTTCCTTGAAATTTTAAACATAGGCTATGTATATGAACAACATTCATGTGAGGAGGATTAGTGGATGATTGAGTCACAATCATTCACTAATCACTTTATTAGCCTCATTTTACTTACTGTTTCGTAGTCCTTGCATGTGTATGATGCACAAACACCTAGCCTAGGCTCTCCTAGATCTAAGGACATGGTATGCTCTTGTTTGTATTACATTTTCTTATGTTATGCCTAAGGGTTAGTTTAAAACTCACTTTACTCCAGCTTAGTGTAGTGACACCCTAAGGACAATAATTAAGGACCGTCTAGCGAACTTAGAATATTTCTAGGAGATAGGATAAATCCCAGATTGCTATAAAACTTTCAACACTATAATTTAGTGACATCTCAAACCCCCTAGAATTTTTTAGGAATTTTCAGAACTCTTTAAAACTCTTCATTAACAAATCCTAATTTATCTATTAATTAAGCCTTAGAAACTTCAGAAAATTCTAATAAATCCATTTTAGCTCAGAAAAATACCCATAATACCTCCAACTCTTTAGAATTTAGTCCCTAACTTTAGATAATTAGGGCCCCTTAATTGGACATTAATCTGAACTTTAATTTAATTTTAATTAAAAATCACCTTTTTGCCTTAATTAAATCATTAAAAATTATTAAAAATCCTAAACCTTCCCCAAACACTTGGGAACACCTTCTTAGGTCATTTCTGACCTTTGGGGGTGATTCCAACCAGTTTGGGGTTGATTTGGGTCAAAACCCCTAAAATACCCCTAATTAGACAATTTTGATAATTTTCCTAATTGCCCCAACTTCTAAAATTCATAGCTAATTATAGAAAACTCTAAAATGGGCAAACTAAAAGGCATTCAACTCTAATTAGGGTCTAATATTTATTAAAAATATTAGGTGTCCAGAAATCAACTCAGAATAAAAAGTCAAATTTCCAGTCAACCGTAGCCTATAGTCTAGGGCCCGAAACTTTTAAAATTCATAACTTTGCGTAGGAAATTTCAAATCCAGCAAACTCAAAGACTAGCTGCTCATCTTAGGGTCTAATATTTAATTAAAATGTTAGGAACCCCAAGTCTAGCTTAATTCTCATAGTCTCCTTTTGGACCCCCTTAGCTTAGTGTATATGTGGACCCAGGACCTCCTAAAACTCACTAATGCAATCTAAACTCCAATTACTAATACCCTAAGCATTAAAATGGATCAATAAATTAAATTAACTAAAATGAATCCTAATCCATTAATATTTAAACTTTAAATAAAGTTTCCTTTTCAGACCTTCAATAAACCTGAATTTTAGGTAGCTTGAACTAAGTATCCAGCTTAGGGTCTACCCTAGCCACACAGGCCCCTACACACACTATAGAATTGCTTGCTAGGGCACTACTTCTAGACCTAGGCTAGACTGGTGTTTACTTTTGTATTGTGTGCCAGGATTTTCGAGATTTTACTACATGTTGTGAGCGAAATTGATGCTGTGTTTGCTTAGTTTTACTGTACTCTGGGAATTGATGTGATTGCACGATAGATTACCCGTAGGTTAGGATCGATTTTGATACTAACAATATTTTTTTACAAGTGATCATGGTCATGCAATGCTAAATAAAAGGGGGGCAATATTTATGATTTAAATACTAACATTTTTTTATATAGGCATTTCAGAAATTGCTCAGTCCCCTTAAATAAATGAGGGCTAAATAAAAATCATAATTATAAATTACTATAGGTGCTCCAAAACTACTTAGCCCTCAAAATAATTAAGAGCATAAATAAGTGTGACTGTAATGAGTATTTTTATTTTTATATAAACTGCTTGGGATGATATATAAACTGCTTGAGATTTTATTAGGATAACCATGCAAGAGAGTCTAGATTTTCTTGCTTTCATTTAATATAAATTCTGTGTAATATTGGTTAAGAGTTGTGAAAGTGTATTTTGAGTGGGGATACAAGGATCCAAAGGTTGGATTCTAAAGAGGAAAGGACACCCAATTTGAGGATAACCCTTTTCTATTTGGAAATCTAAATTTGGATCATTCTACTACCCAAGGTGAAAAGAATAACCTCCCCTTTCGGGGAGAGATTTCTTCTCCACTCTGAGTATCCAACTACAACAAATCCAAGGAGCTCGAAGAGGAGGAGATCCAGGAGTCCAATGAAGAGAATATCAAGAAACTGAAGACCAAGAGTATCCCACTAAAAATTACTTGCGTCTGTTCTAGGATTAGAAATCCGGGTTGTTGATAATGGTGCCCGGCTACTTTAATTTTCTGCAGACCCTGATTTGTAATTAAGGGTAGTTGGCCCACAGATATTTACTTAATTAATTTGATTATTTAATGTGTTTGATTTAATGTTGATTGCACATATGGTTATATGCTTTTCTTAGTTTCTTGGCATTTGTGTGCCACTTTTGTTTTAGTCTGGACTCGATCGCTAGGCTTTTTAAGGACCAAAATATTTTCTAATCATAACTAAAATTTAAAATTTAAGAATTAAATAACTTAGGAATCTAACGACCTAGGGAATAGTCGAAATCATCTAGGGTCGCATGCATATTATTGTATTTCTCTTCCTCCTTATTATAAGACATTTGCCCACCTACGAGTAGAGTTCAGATAATCCGACCTATGAGGATGAG
Source organism: Dendrobium chrysotoxum (assembly GCA_019925795.1). NCBI lineage: Eukaryota > Viridiplantae > Streptophyta > Magnoliopsida > Asparagales > Orchidaceae > Dendrobium > Dendrobium chrysotoxum. The sequence goes on from CM034305.1 coordinate 9,028,450, forward strand.
GTGCTAGATCTGAGAAAGTCTAGTCTTTTCTAAAAAAATTATTTTTATAAACTTTTTTAAAATTTTATGCATACTTGATTTGAATACCTGAACTAGCATGTATTGCATTAGAAACTAATTAAATTAAAATTTTAATTGCATTAGTTTTAGAAGCATTCACCCTATATAAGTCCAAGGGAAAGTCTAGTCACTTGCCCACCTACGAGTAGAGTTCAGATAATCCGACCTATGAGGATGAGGTGCTGGATCTGGGAAAGTCTAGTCTTTTCTAAAAAAATTATTTTTATAAACTTTTTTAAAATTTTATGCATACTTGATTTGGATACCTGAACTAGCATGTATTGCATTAGAAACTAATTAAATTAAAATTTTAATTGCATTAGTTTTAGAAGCATTCACCCTATATAAGTCCAAGGCCAATTAAGAAACTCTTTAGACGTCGGCCCTACTTCCAAGAACCAAACTACCTACCCATCTTTCATAATGACTGGACTCATGGTTTTGGATCGATTAGATGGTTAGCTGGCTCTCCAATCCAGGCCGTGGTAAGTCCAGGTTTTGTATTGCATTAGTTAGAACACGGGTGTTAGTATTACATAAAACACTAAACCCACTCTAGATCTAGGATTCAAGGCTACTACTATCGGTGTCTCATAGTACGCCTCATCGATGGGTAAGTTCTCTATCTTTCAGAGACTGTAAATCCTGCCTATTCGCGTCACATAGATGACATCACCTCCATTCTTCTCTCCTATATATTTTGAGCGTATGATTTTCTTTTCTCCAGTTTTTCTCACTGCCCTAGTCCCTCCAAATGTTGTTATGAGCCATGTGTGTTGACTAAGCCAATTTGAAACTTTTTTTCCTTTGAGTAGGAATTTCTTAGTCTTCTCCATACGTGCTAATCCCATTTGAGAAGAATAATGTAGAATCCTTAATCGAGAGTGTTCTCAGGTCCCGACTTGAGATGTAATTAATCACAAGGGCTTGCGCTGGTGGAAAATTGAATTCCACTATCAAATAAACCCCACTCGAGCTAATGTATCGGGTGGGGGAAACCCATTATTCCTATCAGGTCGTATATATTATTATTCATCGTGGTGCACTTGTGAAAGCCGCTATCCTCAATAGTTAATTACATGTATGATCTAATCTACCCTCTGATTGGCACCACTACCTCCCCCTATGGGGCGGTGTAATTTCCCTTTTGGAGGTCCACAGGTTTCTAGCGATCATAGTGGGACAGGTTTCTCTCTCCATCTTTGGATTCTATATTATCCTTTCTAGTATGTACTCTGGGTTTGGTACTCCTTAGATTAGATCTATCCTACTCTTAGTTAGGGTCAATGCTTAGTTAGGATCATTTCTTCTTCTTAGTTAGGGTTTCCACCTAACTAAGTTCTTTTTCTTCTGGCCTACTGGGCCATTCCGTCCCTTATCTATCTTCCTACTTCTCGTGTCATTATCTTCTACTAATTATTTCAAATTTCTCTTTTGTTCTTCTTGGTAGACAGTGCCATGGCTTCCTTCGTGCCTTCTATTACTTTCAGCTTTGGTTTTGAAGCGCGGGTGATACTCCGTGAGTCCCTGCTAGCAAGTCATGCTGGAGGAATCACTTTTGGTTCCTTCACTGACTCGGCCTTCGTCACTATTGGCGGGCCAACCCCTATTGAGGCTGCCACCTTTTCTCCTCCCCAGAGGAGAGGTCGCGTAGCCATGCGCCCCTTCGAACGTCCAGTTGCTCGATGGACAGCCCAGACACCTGATCGTCCTACTCCCATTCGTGTGCAGCTAGTGCACCTTATGGTTAGGCAGTCAGTGCCTACCACACCTATTGCTCTGACTGCCTCGGCCTCTCGGCACCGACAGGCAGTACTTACTTCTGCTGTTTCAACAGAGGCAGCTCATGTTCGGGTCCCCCCTCCTTCTTCCTCCAGGAAGAGGGGTGCCTAGACCGAGGCTTCATCGCCTTCCTCAGGCTGGGTTTCTATTTTTGCTCGATTGTCTCACCCAGAGACTGTTGAGCAGACCCCTGCACTTTCTATAGTCCATGTTCTCCTTGCCCCCCAGGCAGTGGGTTCAGATGTTCCTTCATCCTCCACCTCTGGCCTTGGGAGAAGGGCCCAAAGGAATAAAAATCGTAGACTTCGGTTAGCTGCATTTGAGGCAGATAGACAATGGATAACAGATTTGTTGGCTCACCAGGAGCCGATTCAGAGGAGAGTGGTCCATGAGTAGCGGGCACCACGACCAGTTCCAGTTGCACCCACCCCGAAGGTTGTAATCGCTCCTGAGATAGAAGTAGTTCAGGGAGGACGATTCTCCCCTCTGGTACATAGTGGCGATGAGTAGGACATCACTCGCATTGCGGCGGCCCCTCCTATCACTACTACTCTACCACGCGCTAGGGTCCCTAGGGATGATGCTGCCCGAGCCCTCTCTAAGAGGATTCAGAGCATTATCCTCTTAGCGCGAGGATGAGGCTCTGTTAGTCGGGAGAGGTTACTCTACCAAATTTCTCAGGCATCCGTTCAATTACAGAGACAGACTTTGAGGTAGAGGTACAAGGGGTAAAGAGGACAGCCACCACGACAGCCAGTCAGTTCAGTTCCTGTAGTTAGACTGTAGGCAGGAGCTCCCATTGTTAGACGACGCCCCCATCATCATGGACTTAGACAGCAATTTGAGCCTACTAGACCCCAGATTAGTTCAGTTTTTATAGGTCCACAACAATCAGTTGCCCCTACTGGGTCCCGTCGTAGCAGATGGGTATGGAGATGATGACATGCAGACTCACCTGTCGAGGCAATGCAGCCGATTTTGGCAGTTGGACAGTTACACAGTTGTCCCTTCTAGATCAGAGGCAGTTCTGGTGGTTTGTGATATAGTATTAGATACTGATGATGTAGTTCCTCCTGATGGTTCATCAGACCAGATAGATGTAGTTTCAGATCCTATCCCCCGTAGGATTTCTTCCCCTATGGGTCCATTTATAGAAGCACTTTATTAAACCTTCTCCGAAGAGGACATACTCGAGGAGGAGTCAGATGGAGATGTGCATGTGTACATAGTATGTGTGATTACTAGACGAGATCTCTCGGACGAGCAGAGAGAGTCTAAGGATGAGAATGAGCAGAGAGAGCCCGAGGTGGGAGGATCTCCCAGGTCAGTCGATATAGAAGCTACAATTCTACACCTACAGACCCAGATGGCAGAGATGACTAGAGCCATAGAAGTGAAGACCGCTCAGTTGATAGCCTTAGGGGTGATGCCCCAGATGACGGGCGAAAATACTCCCACTACGTCTAAGGACGAGCCAGCAGTACCACCTGTAGTAGCACCAGACCCTGTAGGAGTAGACATGGTCCAGAGAGCAGTTCTAATGGCACCTACGGTAGATTTAGTTGTGACTAGATAGTGTCCTCGAGAGACTCTCCCAGTCTATATAGTCAGATGAAGGAACCTTAGCCTACAGTATGAGCCCCAGTTATAGGAGTAGCATGTAGTAGAGATCCTGTTGAAGAACATATATTGTCTAATAGTACCTTATTTGAAGGGTTTCGGCATTAGAACCTTTCAGAAGTTATTGATAAAGGTGATTAGTTTGCAGGATAGCATACCCGATGCAGTCCCTCCTAAGGTTGAGAGTCAACCTTTACGTAGACCTCAACGACAGGAGTCTTCAGGGGCACCTCCACCTAGGAGAGGAGAGGTATACAATACCTATGGACCATCAGATAAGAGCAAGAAGCCCCTAGTTTCAGCACCACCGCAGCAGTCGTACACACATGGTCAATCAGCACTGCAGCTTAGACCCTCCCGTAGAACTCCAGGGAGTCAGTAGTACCTACGGGAGAAGCTTAGTAAGGAATATCCCTTTAAAATAAAAAGTCCAAACAAAATTTTTAAGTTCCTTGTTAAGAAGAATATCCTAATATTTCCGAACAATAATAGAGTGGAGGAGGAGAGACAGACATACCACTCACTATGTTGTGCCTTTCATAGACATATCGAGCATATCTTAGAAGATTGTTATGTGTTCAAGGATAGAGTTGAGAAGCTTATGGCAAGCAGGCAGATATACCTCCAGGACAGTGATTTGGTACAACCCAAGGGCAAAACTACCCAGACAGTTCAGATGATTTTAGGTTTTGATTCTAGTGACAGTCAGAGCAGTAGTAGCAGATCACTTAGAGGTTCTGAGGGAGAGTGGCAACTGGCACTCTCTCGAAAGACAAAGCAGATAATCAGACAGACAGTTCAGAGTTCAGAGGCAGTTGAGAGGAGGCCTACACAGGCCAAGTCGACAGTTACCAGCCTAGTGACTTTGCCAGCACCTTTTTCTTCTTCTTCTTTTATTGTAGTGCATACTGAGCATATTTCTCCTTCTTTTATTTGTAATAAAAAAATATATGAAAGAGAGAAGATTGTTGTAATCTCCGAGGGGAAGACGGGATGCCTTCCAGTACTTATGCTGAAGGATTTCATTCTCCCTTCGACTGATGATGAAATAATAGAAGAAGGTAATTCTGGCTATTTTTTATATTTTGCTCCTACTTTAACACTCGCTCTTCTAGTATTTTATATGTTTCTTGCAATAACTCTATGTGCGATGATGAGTCTGAGTGTGATGAAGAACTGGTCTTTACAATTCTAAAGGGTGGTTATTACATAAATTCAGAAGATGAATCTGAGAACCCACTCCAGTCACTCTCCTTAGAGCCAACACAAGTCATCGTCGTTGAACCAAGTGAATCTCCTAGAATACAGGAAGTTCACTTGTGTTCAGGGAATGTTCTTCCACCTAGGATGGCTAAGAATACAATAAAAAATGATAAAAATATTGTTACTCAGCAGTATGATCCTATTCCTTGCTCCCAAGAGCAGTCTAAAGAGAAGGAAAAGGGCCTCAGCTGGAGGTTTATTACAATGTATTTGCTCATCTAAGAAAAATTCATTCCCTTCTTAGCATTTATGACGCTTTAATAATGTCTCCTTACTTGAGAGAGACCTTGGTGAAGGCATTGCTTGAGCCTGAGTCCTATCAAGCCTTCTTTACTTCTGAGTTTGTTAAGGACACATGCCATTTGAGAGGTATGCCATGCATTACCTTTTTAGATCGTGATCTTCTCTTAGGGACTTCCGAGCACAATCGTCCCTTGTACGTCACCGTTGAAGTCAATGGTTATAAGTTGAATAGGGTCCTCATTAACCAAGAGACTTTAGTTAATATCATGAGTTATGAAACTTTAAAGAGTCTCTTCCTAGGTCATCTGAAGCTCACTTCTGATAAGATTATGCTGAAAGGCTTCAATGACCAAGGTCAACGTGCTCTAGGGTCCATCACCCTGTCTTTGAGGTTCAGAGGTTTTCTAACCGAGGCAAAGTTTCATGTGATCCAAGCTGATACTTCATACAAGGCTCTCTTAGGAAGGCCTTGGCTTCACGAGTATGGAATGGTGCCCTCTATCTTGCACTAATGTATGAAGTATATAAGAAATGATGTCGAGTATTCTATTTTTATGTATACCCAAACTTTTCCGTGCACAAGGTCACTATTTACGATGATGCTGAGCTTTACATAACTCGTAAGATTAGTAGACTTCCTCCTGCCCAGTCACCAGTGATACCTGCCGGTATTGTACAGGGACCTATGCAGTCACCTGCACCGGGTCCGATACAGCTACCTGCACAGGGTCCATCACAGGTTAGTATTGAGGCAGATGTTTCCATTATAGATCTTGTCAGATCTCCTTTTCAGCTTGCAGTTGGGCACGATGTTCCCTATAGTAGAGATAGGAGAGGACGAGGTAGAGGTAGAGAATCAACTCGCTTGTCGAGGAACTATGACACTTAAATCCCTCCTCTCTCGTATCTTTACACTTATTCTTTGACTTTCGAGTCCGACTCCTCTAACTATGAGATGATCATTATTCCTCATCACTCAGCTCCCTCGCCAGCCTCGAGTTTCACTAATTATAGTTCACTACCTACCTTTCTTAGGTACTTAATACCTGAGGGTGGTTTAGTTATTGACAGTGACTCAGACGAGGAAGTAGACTCCCGACGTCATACTACTAGTCAACAACCCCTTTCCCGCTAGATATACGGAATAAGAGCCGATGAGTCTCGTTAGAGATCTTTTGTTACCCCCTCCACTAGTGTTGGTGGTGCACTACAGACTAGTGGTTGCCCTGTGCCTCCACTGTACAAATCCTTCGTGCCACCATGATCTAGTGATTGTGCCTCCTTATCTCATAGTATAGGTGGCCCACTGGGTCCTATGACTCGGGGCCTTACGAAGATCGCTATGGATGATAGGGTCATATCGGTCCCTTGTTACTTTTCTCCCGTTATGGAGGGCTACGTAGAGTGGGGTGTCGTTCCTTCGACTTGGTCGGATGAGTGAGCTCTACAGCAAGCCCATGTTTGGTGAACTGACATACCTCAAACCCAGCAAGGCTTGGGTTACGTTGAGAAGGGTCAGTCAGCTCATGCCCACGTCCGTGCTGTCTCTCACTCATATCTGATGGTTTCTCTTATGATGAAGAAGACCCGGATGATAATGAGGATAGAGTACTTGATGCTCCTCGAGAGTTTGAAGATGACATCACTTCCGTCATGGATGAATTGTGTAAGGTCAACTTAAGCACTGAATCAGATCCTATACTATTTTTTATAGTGTCTTATTATCTGACTCAGAGGCTCAAGAATACATCAAGTTACTCTCAAAGTTTAGAGACTATTTTGCCTGGAACTACACCGAGATGCCTAGTCTGAATCTAGAGTTAGCACTCCACAAGCTAGATATCAAGCCTGATGCAATCCTTGTTAAGCAGTCGCCTCGTAGGATGAGGTTGGAGATTAAATAATAGGTGATCGCTAAAATCAAGAAGCTTATATAAGCTGGTTTCATTCATGAGGAGAAGTATCCTACTTGGCTTGCCAATATTATTCCAGTCCAAAAGAAGAGTGGACAAATTCGTATCTGCATTGATTTCTACAATTTAAACAAGGCATGCCTTAAGGTTGATTTTTCTCTTCTTATCCCCGAACTCATTGTGGATATAGCTTCATCCCATAGCATTTTCTCCTTCATGGATGGTTCATCTGGTTATAATCAGATAAAGATGGACCATGAGGAGGAGAAGTTTACTGCATTCTGTACACCTATAGGTGTATTTTGTTGCAAGGTGATGCCCTTCGGTCTCAAGAATGTCGGAGCTACCTACCAACGTACTATAACTGTTATCTTTGAAGAGATGATACACGAGCAAGTTGAATGTTATGTGGATGATCTAGTGGTCAAAACCAAGGTCCGTGGAGATCACCTTCGAGATCTACGAATCATTTTGAGCGCCTGCACAAGTATGATATAAAGATGAACCCTTTGAAATGCACATTTGGAGTCAGTGCAGAAAAGTTCTTAGGGTTTATAGTTTGGAACCATGGCATTAAAATTGATCATTCTATGATCAAAGCCATAGTAGACTTGAAACCCCCTAAGAGTCTCATATAGTTGAGATCTTTTTAAGGTAGACTCGCCTTCCTGCGGAGATTTATCTCCAATCTTTCTGGTAGGTGTCATCCATTTGCTGCCCTAGCGAGAAAGGATGTCTGTTTTTATTGGGATGAGCATTGTTAAGAGGCCTTTGAGAGTATAAATCGCTACCTAATGAACCCCCCTATCTTAGCTGCACCCATCCCGGGGAGACCGTTAATTCTCTATATTGCGGCCCTGGATAAGTCTTTGGGTGCACTATTAGCTCAAGAGAATGAGGAAGGCAAGGAAAATGCCTTATACTACCTTAGCAGATGTTGATACCCACAGAGCTGAAGTACCCGGCGATGGAAAAGTAATGTTTAGCTTTGATCTTCGTGATATAGAAGCTTAGGCTTTATATGCTTTCACATAAAGTCAACCTGATCTCTCGAGTTAACCCTTTGCAATACTTAATGACCCGTCTGACCCTCTCAGGTCATCTAGCACGCTGGTCTATGATCCTACTGTAGTTTGACTTTACTGTTGTCCCTCAGTGGGCCGTCAAAGGACATGCTCTAGCTGATTTTCTTGTTGCTCACCCGATCCTTATAGATTCTCCACTCAATGATAATCTACCTGATGAACTAATCATGAGTGTGGATGAACAAAAGTTCCCTACTTGGGAGTTCTACTTTAACGGTGCGCCATCCATTAAAGCCTTAAATCTAAATGAAACTCCTATAGTTATGGTAGGTTAAGGCCTCATTTTTGTATCCCCTAGAGGTCACACTCTGAGGTATTCCTATAGTCTTTCAGAATCTCGTACTAATAACGAGGCTGAGTACGAAGCTCTGATTTTAGGACTAAAGTTAGCCATTCAGATGAATATTATGGGAGTGAAAATCTTTGGAGACTCCCAACTAATCATAAATCAAGTAGCGGGAGTCTACAAAGTGCTTAAGCCCGAGCTCTTGCCTTATCATAACAAAGCAATGGACCTCTTGTGCTTAATTCCTGAAGTGACGTTAGCTAAAATATCTAGATCTGTAATTGAAAAAGCAGATGCATTAGCCAAGTTAGGAAAAGAACTGGTTGACCCAACTGACATCCCATTGTCTATCATCGTCCAGTATCGTCAAGCCCTGTATCCCGTAGATTTATCTTCTCCTGATTAGACCCTCATAGGTCTCTCAGTTGAGGAAGAGTTAGATTAGAGAGTACCGTATATGGAATATTTAAAGCATGGCAGGCTTCCAGACGATAGATCCCTCGCTGCTCAGATCAGAAAGAGAGCTCTATTATTCACTTATGTGAATGACACCTTGTATTGACACTCTTTTGACCAAATGTGGTTGCGTTGCCTCAACAACAAGGAGTCTCACAAGGTCATGGGTGAGATACATGAAGGTCTTTGTGGTACTCATCAGTCCGGACCTAAAATAAAAGGCAGAATTAAACGCCTTGGTTATTATTGGCCGACTATGATCCGTGATTGCATGGAGCACGCTAGAAAGTGCTACCAATACCAAATTCATGGCATGGTGATTTACCAACCCATTAATCCGCTGCACCATACTATATCATCTTGACTATTTAAGGGTTGGGGCATGGATGTAGTGGGTCATATCGACCCTCCTTCCTCTAAGGTTCATAGGTTCATTTTAGCTGCCACTGATTACTTCTCTAAGTGGGCAGAAGTCATCCCACTTAAAAAAGTCAAATAAGAAGATGTGATGTATTTTTTTTGTGATCACATTATGTACCATTTTGGTGTTCCGCATCGTATCATCTCTGATAACGGCCCGTCATTTAGAAGCACCAAAATTGTTAGATTTACCCACCGCCGTAATATTAATTGGCGATACTCTTTGATTTACTACCCTAGAGCCAATGGCTTGACGGAGATATTTAACAAAACTCTCATACAATTAATAAGAAAAATCCTAGTTGCAAACAAGCGAGAGTGGCACGATAGGTTACCTGAGGCATTATGGGCCTATAGGACTTCCTATCATACTCCTACTCAGTCTATCCTGTATGCTCTGGCTTTTGGGGTTGAAGCAGTCCTCCCACTTGAGGTCGAGCTCCCCTCATTACGTGTTACAGTCAGCCACAATCTTTCCCATGAAGATAATGCCCGACTACGGTTGGAAGAGCTTGACGGTTTAGAAGAGCTTCATTTGCAAGCTTATCCGAACCTCAAACTGTATCAGACCCGTATAGCCCGATGATATGATCGCCTTGTTCGACCCCGTGCTTTCCAGGTTGGTGACCTAGTTCTTGTTCTACGTAGGCCTATCATTTTGCATCGTCGCCGAAGTGGTAAGTTTAAGCCTATTTGGGAAGGCCCCTTCATTGTAGAGCAAGTTTATAAAGGTGGTGCCTACCTACTTGTTGATGAAAATAATGTTCATCATATGCATGTCATCAATGGGCGGTACTTGAAAAAGTACTATGCCTGAGTTTTGCACTTCGCATGGGGAGTCTCCCTATCGCCTGTAAATATTCCTCTGTATATGTACCCCCTTGAAAGGAGCTTCTTTACTTTTCGATAGTCTGTGTGGCCACGATAATTTATCCTCTACCACATGATGTTCATTACGAAGAGTATGAGGCTATCCTTAAAGGTGATATGCTGATATGCCATAGAGATGTTTGTGCTTGTGTCTGTGCACACCAATCACATTGGTGTTAGCGCATAGAACCTTTGGTTCATCTACCCCTTTACGAGGATTTAGTTCCCCAGTTTCACTTGGCACCCCCGGGTGTGGTCTGGGCTATCATAACCAATGTGTGGTATCACTTATGACTCCTCTTGTCTTCCTAGTATAAACCATATAATTCACGTATAATCTAAACTTTAAGATTTGCCTAGCTTAGTCTAGACTTATAGAATTTATGTGTCTTTGAGTTCTCCATAAGTTCTAGTTCTCCAGTTTCAGTTGTTACCCCAAGTGTGGTCTGGGATATCAAAACCATTAGCTTAGATCCCTTAGGGGATGTGATACTGGGTCCATACCAACCTATGTTAGTTAGAGATGGTGATGTCGACCCACTATTCTAATTTGAATCTCACTCATATATTAATTATGTTATGATTGTGCTCCCCAGTTCATTTATATTAGTTGAATGTGGCATGGGTTAACAAAGCCAGTGTTTCATTCTTTACAAGATCCTGTTTACTCTCTCTCTCTCCCTAGTTTTATTCATGTGGTGAATATAGCCTGGGTTATCAAAGTTAATATTGTCTCCCTCTCTTTGTGTTCTAATCATTAGAGGATATCTCATACTAGGAGTAACTCACGGATATGATAAACATTCCCTCTACCGCGTGTTACCTTGGACAGTACGGGACATACTTAGTCTATGATTGTGAACAAATAAAAATATATGCAAAATAAAAAAAATATACATTGATGAAATAAAAAGAGGGAAGCTCTTAGCAGAGCAAAACCAGTTGTCATTGTCACATGTGGAACCCGGCAATACTCTCTAAAAGCTCAAATTCCCCAAGCTTTTCTTTTCCTCTCCTTCGAAGGGTTTAAGTAATCACTTCAAGGATGAGCTTACACTCGTGTTGTTGTGATTCTTTACGATTGTGATAGACTTTGCTAGTGATGTGACACACCTTATTCTAGATGTTAACATCACGTCTCTGAGAGCTTTGATTTTCTAGCAGAAGATTCGATTTCTAGTTTCTTTTAGCAATCTACTTTTTCATCCCTACCCTGCTCTCAGTTACTGGAGTAATTCTACAGATGTAGTTGTATTGCTTTCACCTCTCACAGGGTCCCACCGATCAGGGTGGGTGTTACTACTGTGATGTTTGATGTTTATTGATCTTATTCGTAAGTCATTATCCTCGGTGGCGAGTGTGTCCCCTCGCTGTCTTGAATTATTTTCCCAGTAGTGTTGTAGTACACCTGGTCTCAGGTGTTAACATCACTGCCTTGAGAGCTCTAATTTCCTAGCAGGAGATCAGCTCTTTTCTTTCTTTACCGACCTACTCACTCATCCGTACTCTACTCTTAGCTGCTAGAGTAGTTCTACGGATACATTGATGTTATTTTCACTTTCCACAGGATCCCACCAGTTTGTGTGGGTGATACCACTGTGAGCTTTTCATGATTATTGATCCTATTCGATGTTACTATCCTCAGTGGCGAGTGTGTCCCCTCACTACTCCACTTTATTTTCCTGATTGTGATATAGTACATCAAGTCTCGGATGTCAGCATCACCTCTTAGTGAGCTTTGATTTTCTAGTAGAAAATCATCTCTCTTGCCTTATAGTGACATACTTTCCTATTGTGACCCAACTCTTGGCTATAGAGCAGTCTTTTGGATGTGTCCATATTGCTTCCTCCTTCTATAGGATCCCACCAGTTAGTGTGGGTGTACCACTGTAGTCCTTTATGATTATTTCTCCTTGATGTAGTCCTGTTCTCTGTAGCGAGTGTGTCCCCCTCGCTACTTCAGTTGTTACTCACTGGGAATGAGATTACCCCTCTTGCACTCGGCTGAGGGCGTACCTCTCCCTGTTGTCCCTCGAGGCATCAGTCTGATGCTTTCAGCTTTGTATGATCTTGATATTGCCTAGGAAGTTTCGTCCGTATTTGGATACTCGTGGCCATAATGATTTATCCTCTACCATGCGGTAACCAAAATGCTAGCTTGGGACTTCTTAGTCGACTCTTCTCTTTAGAATTCTCCAATCTACCTTTCTACTTTTCCTCACATCCATACACATATGTATGTCAGGGTATGGTTGAGATGACTTTTTTTTGATTATCTTATCGTTCTGGTAGACATCAGACTTTACCCTGATAGTCTTGCTGTTTCCGGCAGACATCAGACTTTACTTGGTTGAGAGTGCCCGATAGAGTCCCTGAGAGGCATTTCTCACCACCTTTTTACCATGATCGTCTTGCTGTTTCCAGCAGACATCAGACTCTACCCTGATCGTCTTGCTATTTCCAGCAGACATCAAACTTTACTTGGTTGAGAGAGCCCGACAGAGTCCCTGAGAGGCATATCTCACCACTTCTTTTCTTCCGATCATCTTGCCCTAATCAAGCAGACATAAAAATTTACCCGATCGAGAGAGCCTGATAGAGTCCGTGGGAGGCATTCCTCACCACCCCTTTTTACCCTGATTGTCCTGTCAAAGACTAAGCAGGCATCAAATTTTATGGCTTATTTACTTTGCTGAGGTCAAGTAGAGTATTGGGTCACCCCTATCCGCTGTTCCGAAAGGAGTATGAGGAGACGAAATCCTTCCACCTTCTACCCCACTGATCCACTGAGGTCTGACTAATAGTTGGTTTTACTTAGCCGGTTGAGAGAGCCTGATAGAGTTCCTGGGAGGCATTCCTCACCACCTCTTTTTACTCTGATTGTCCTGTCAAAGACTAAGCAGGCATCGGATTTTGTGGCTTATTTACTTTACTAAGGTCAGGTAGAGTATTGGGTCACCCCTGTCCGCTGTTCCGAAAGGATCAAGAGGAGACGGGATCCTTCCACCTTCTACCCTGCTGATCCACTGGATCAGACTGGTAGTTAGTTTTACTTACCCCATTGAGAGAGCCCGATAGAGTCCCTGGGAGGCATTCATCACCACCCCTTTTTACCTAGATTATTCTGGCAAAGACTAAGCAGACATCAGATTTCGTGACTTATTTACTTTACTGAGGACAGGTAGAGTATTGGATCACTCCTATCCACTGTTCCAAAAGGTGCATGAGGAGACGAGATCCTTTCACCTTCTATCTTACTATTTCGAGATGATCAATTAGGTAGTTAGTTTTACTTACCTGGTTGAGAGAGCCTGACAGAGCACCTAGAAGGCATTCCTCACCACCTTTTATCCTGAGTGTCATGTTGTGATCAGGCAGGCATCAGATTTCATAATGCCTTATTTGCTATTTCGATATGGTCAGGCAAATATTGAGTCGCCCCAATCTACTGTTTTGGAAAGGATCAGGAGGAGATGGGACCCCCTTCACCTTCTACTATGTTGTTTTGATATGGTCAGACAGATACTTGGTTTACTTTACTACCTTACTCTTAGTTCTCTCCTCGGCTCTGTCCTAACTACAGGGTAAGACAAGGAGAAGATCTTCCCCTACTTGTTCACCTTTTGGTGATCCTTTACTGGTTATGCTTTACTACACTTTACTTGTCATATTCGGTCAACGCCAATACGAGTGGTTCACTAGTTTATTCGCCACTCCTGTTGGGGGTCCGTTTGTTGATCCTAATTATCTCTAAACCTAGGTCAAAGAGTTGACCTGGTCAAATTTGACCAGGTTAGACCCTAGGAACCTCCCCAATGGGTTCAGGGAGTCAAGCCAAGTCTGCTGAGTCCAGACCCAGACCTTGGGTCAACCTGGTTGACCCAATAAGCCAATATGGATCCAAATCAAGTTCAAATCCAATCTAAACTCAATCCTTGGACTCAATCCCCATCTCTTGGACTTGATTGCCCAGGTTGATCAAATCAATCCTTGACTTGGTCAACCCAAGCCTCTAATGGGTCAAATTGACCTATTCAAGTCAATTAAGACCCATTTAAGGCATTCAAACTATTCCTATTGGGCTCCCTCATTAAATTCTCGTCTGAATTACCCCCTCTCCCTCCTAATTCACTCCCGATCGCATCTTAGCTGTCAATCCAAGGATTAAGGGCATAAATAAGCGAATTAGGATTGAGTTTAGGGATCTTTTTTGCTCTCCCTCTCTCTCTAGATCTTCAAAACTCTTGAGATTTGGTGAGAGAGCCCCCCACAACCTTCCTTCACTTCTTCCCAATCAAACCCCACCATCCAAAGCTCGTCGGTGACAAGATTCCAACGAACCCGAGCATATATCCGTTCAAGGTGGGATAGCTCTCGATCCAAGCATCTTCAGCCCGTGGAGTCTTCTACAATATTAATCGTGGACAATCTACAAGTTTAACAAACCCAAGATCTTCTGAATCTACCGTGTGGATTAGGTAAAAACCCTAACCCTAGTTTAGTACTCCTAGCGTTAAATAAATCTTTGTACATCGCATTTTAGACCACGAAATCATGCCCACATGAATGCTCTTCATGTCTAGATGTTAGGTTTAAAATTTCATCAAATTCCATCGTACCGCTTGCGAGAACGAGACAAAAATCTTGTTCTAGGGTTCGGGTTACGTCTCCGTTCGCTGGGAGACGATCTGGACCGTTGATCTTGTGATCAACTGTCACGATCTCCCTGTTCCGCGGTTCAAATTAACCGCGGAACTCGATCCCACGATTCTACTCGCCGTATGGTGAGATCTGGGCCGCTAATTCAAAAACGCGGATGATCGGATGGCTCTCGATCCACGCCTACGTGAATTAGTGAGGCGCCGTCCACGACAATCATTATCGCGACCATACGACAATGATTGCTGGCGGCGCAATCATTGTGCCGCCATGCAATCATTGCCCCGAAATCACGGGACGAATCTCGCTGCGTCAGGTGTCATCCAGAGAGCCACCGCCGCCTGATTAATCTTTTTTAATTAGTTTAATTAGTGTTTTAACTATTTATTTAACCAGATTTCTTTAAAAATTATTTTAAAAATATTTATAAATCCAAAAAATACGTATAATATATCAAATTGATCGTATTTGTATTCTCTTTAATTTAAAATAAAAATTATTCAAAAATGATAATTATATTTTAAATTATTTAAAAAATAGTGAAAAAATTATTTTTTAATGTTAATTATTTTATTATAATAATAATAATAATAATAATAATTATCATTATCATTATCTTTACTATTTTATTATAATTATTTATTCTTATTATTATTATTTTAAAATTCCTATTATTATATTATTATTATCATAATCATTACAATTATTATTTTAATTATTATTATATTATTATTATTAATACTTTTAAAATTATTTTAATTGTATTAATAATAATAATAATAATAATAATAATATTATTATTATTATTATTATTATTATTATTATTATTTATTCATCTATTTTAAAATCAAGAGATCTTTAATAATTAATTTATTTTGATTTATTAATTATTTTTAAATATTAATTACTTTAAACTATTTTAAAAAAATTACTTTTAATCCTTTTAAACTTTAAAAATTTATAACTCCTCCGTTTTAAGTCGAATTTTTGCATATAATATGTTGAATTTTTTTAAAAAATTAGGAATTTTAATTTAAAATTATTTTTAGAAGATAAAACTTTATTTTTCCAGTAGTTTTCTCTATACTGTTTAGTTACTTGATTATTTAAATATTATTTAATTATTTTAACACTAAAAAATTATTTTAAATACAAAATATTTTGAAACCTCGCTTCGGGTGGCAGGTAGATCTCTCATGCCTTTACATTGAACTATTTTTAAATTATCTTATTTTTAAACTTACATAAATATATATTTTAATATTTATATATTTTAAAATTATTTTAAAATTATATAAATATTTAAATTCCCAAATTATGAGAGATCCACTTTCTTGAAATTTTAAACCTATGCTATGTATATGAACATCATTCATGTGGGGAGGGTTAGTGGATGATTGAGTCCCAATCATTCACTAATCACTTCGTTAAGCCCATTTTACTTACTATTTCGTAGTCCTTGCATGTATAGGATGCACAAACACATAGCCTAGGCTCTCTTAGATCTAAGTATATAGCATGTTCTTGTTTGTATTACAATTCCTTATGTTATGCCTAATGGTTAGTTTAAAACTCACTTTACTCCTGCTTAGTGTAGTGACACCCTAAGGACAATAATTAAGGACCGTCTAGCAAATTTAGAATATTTCTAGGAGCTAGGATAGATCCCAGATAGCTATAAAACTTTCAACACTAGAACTTAGTAACATCTCAAACCCCCTAAAATTTTTTAGGAATTTTTAGAACTCTTTAAAACCCTTCTTTAACAAACCCTAATTTACCCATTAATTAAGCCTTAAAAACTTCAAAAAATTCTAATAAATCTATTTCAGCTCAGAAAAATACCTATAATACCTACAACTCTTTAGAATTCAGTCCCTAACCTTAGATAATTAGGGCCCCTTAATTGGACATTCATCTGAACTTTAATTTAATTTTAATTAAAAATCACCTTTTTATCTTAATTAAATCATTAAAATTTATTAAAAATTCCAAACCTTCCCCAAACACTTGGAAACATCTTCTTATGTCATTTCTGACCTTTGGGGGTGATTCCAAGCAGTTTGGAGTTAATTTGGGTCAAAACCCCTAAAATACCCCTAATTAGACAATTTCGATAATTTTCCTAATTACCCCAACTTTTAAAAATCATAGCTAATTATAGAAAACTAAAATGGGCAAACTAAAAGGCATTCAACTCTAATTAGGGTCTAGTATTTATTAAAAATATTAGGTGTCCAGAAATCAACTCAGAATATAAAGTCAAATTTCTAGTCAACCGTAGCTTATAGTCTAGGGCCCCAAACTTCTAAAATTCATAACTTTGCGAAAGAAATTTCAAATCCAGCAAACTCAAAACCTAGCTGCTCATCTTAGGGTCTAATATTTAATTAAAATGTTAGGAACCCCAGCCTAGCTTAATCCTCATAGTCCCCTTTTGGACCCCCTTAGCTTAGTATATAGGTAGACTCAGGACCTCCTAAAGATCACTAATACAATCTAAACTTCGATTACTGATACCCTAAGCATTAAAATGGATCAACAAATAAAATTAACTAAAATGAATCCTAATCCACTAATATTTGAACTTTAAATAAAGTTCCCTTTTCAGACCTTCAACAAACCTAAATTTTAGGTAACTTGAACTAAGTATCCAGCTTAGGGTCTACCCTAGCCACACAAACCCCTACACACACTGTAGAATTACTTGCTAGGGCACCACTTCTAGACCTAGGCTAGGCCGGTGATTACTTTTATGTTGTGTGCCAAGCTTTTTGAGATTTTACTGCATGTTGTGAGTGAAATTGATGTTATGTTTGCTTATTTTTACTGTACTCTAGGAATTGATGTGATTGCACGTTAGATTACTCATATGTTAGGATCGATTTTGATACTAATGATATTTTTTTATAGGTGGCCATGCTCATGCAATGCTAAATAAAAGGATGGCAATAGTTATGATTTAAATACTAACATTATTTTATGTAGGCGTTTCAAAAATTACTCAGTCCTCCTAAATAAATGAGAGCTAAATAAAAATCATAATTATAAATTGCTACAGGTGCTCAAGAATTATTTAGCCCTCAAAATAATTAAGAGCATGGCCAAGTGTGGCTGTAATGAGTATTTTTATTTTCATATAAACTGCTTGGGATGATATATAAACTGCTTGAGATTTTATTAGGATAATCATGCAGGAGAGTCTAGATTTTCTTGCTTTCATTTAATGTAAATTCTGTATAATATTGGTTAAGAGTTGTAAAAGTATATTTTGAGTGGGGATATAAGGATCCAAAGGTTGGATTCCAAAGAGGAAAGGACATCCAATATGATGATAGTCCTTTTCTATTTGGAAATTCAAATTTAGATCATTCTACTACCCAAGGTAGAAAGAATAATATCCCATTTGGGGGAGAGTTTTCTTCTCCACTCTGAGTATCCAGCTACAACAAATCCAAGGAGCTCGAAGAGGAGGAGATCCAGGAGTCCAATGAAGAGAAGATCAAGAAACTGAAGACCAAGAGTATCCCACTAAAAATTACTTGCGTCTATTCTAGGATTAAAAATTCGGATTATTGGTAGTGGTGCTCGGCCACTTTAATATTCTACAGACTCTGGTTTGTAATAAAGGGCAGTTGTCCTACTCACATTTACTTAATTAATTTGGTTATTTAATGTGTTTGATTTGATGTTGATTGTGTATAGGGTTGTATGCTTTTCTTAGTTTCTTAGTGTTTGTGTGCCACTTTTGTTTTAGTCTGGACTCGATTACTAGGCTCTTTAAGAACCAAAATATTTTCTACTCATAACAAAAGTTTAAAATTTTAAGAATTAAATAATTTAGAAATCTAACGACCTAGAGAATAGCCGTAATTGTCCAGGGTCGCATGTATATTATTGTATTTCTCTTCCTCCTTGTTATAAGATACTTTCCCGCCTGCAGGTGTTAGTGTTGCGTAGAATGCTAAACCCACTCTAGATTTAGGGTTTAAGGCTACTACTATCGGTATCTCGTAGTACGCCTCATCGATGTGTAAATTCTTTATCCTTCAGAGACTATAAATCTTGCCTATCCGCGTCACATGGATGACGCCACCTCCACCCTTCTCTCCTATATGCTTTGAGTGTATGGTTTTTTTTCTCCAGCTTCTTCTCACTACCCTAGTCCCTCCAAATGATGATACGAGCCGTGTGTGTTGACTAAGCTAATTTGAAACTTTTCTTCCCTTTGAGTAGGAATTTCTTAGTCTCCTCCCTATGTGTCAATCCCATTTGAGAAGAATAATATAAAATCCTTAATCGAGAGTGTTATCAGGCCCCGACTTGAGATTTAATTAACCATGGGGGCTTATGCCCGTGGAAAATCGAATTTTACTATTAAATAAACCCCACTCGAGCTAATGTATCAAGGGGGGAACCTATTATTTCGATCAGGTCGTATATATTATTATCCATTGTGGTGCGCTGGTGAAAGCCGCTATTCTCAATGGTTAATTGTATGTATGATCTAATCTGCCCTCCCATTGGCACCACTGTCTCCCCCCGCGGGGTAGTGTGTTTTCCCTTTCGAAGGTCCACACTTGGTCCATGGGAAAGGGGACCACACCTTTTATTCTATTTGGATGAACCAATGCTTGGCTTGGTTTAGGGGGTTGGCTTAGGGATTTTTGAGAGAGAAAATGGGTCACTTTCTATCATGTTTGAGCAGGTTTTAGACTAAACTATGGATTGCCAAGATGGCTTGGTGATGTGGCCATGATTTGGCTCTTTCTCATGGGTTCAAAGGGGGTTGGAGAGGGTTTTGACTCCTCCAAATGGGTTGACCAAATCAACCCAAGGGAAAGCTTGACTTAGAAAGCTTTGGACATGTCAAGAGTGTTCAATTAAATAATTTTGAAGGTTTGATTTGATTTAAAATTGATTCAATCATTGAAATTGACCTTAGTGTAGGTTAATAATTTATTTGGTCAACCATGGTTGACTTGGTCAACCTGGTCAAACCACTAGTTGAGTTTGGGTCAAAAGGTTCAAATTAGTGTTTTGAGATTAATGGAGGTGGTGTCATGCATTGGTAAGGTCATTTGGATTGAAATTGACATTTGAGCCCTTAAAGGGCATTTTGGTCAACCTTGGTTAACTTGGTCAACTAGGCCAAACAAAAAATGTGAGTTTTGGCCCAATGTATTTCTAATGATGTTTAGGATCCATTGGGGTAGGTTTGAAGGTTGATATGAGAAGGTGGTGTTGAATTTTTAGGAAAAAGACCAAAACTCCTTTAAAGGGCATTTTGATCATTTTGACCCCTAGTCAATCCTGGGTCAAACTGGGTATGGGAAAATGTAGATTATTGGTCAAAAGTTATAACAAAGGTCATGGATATGGTTGAAAGTTTGGAAGGGGTTCCAAGGTTAAATTCTCCTGGATGAGATGTCTAGTGACATAGGCTGTAAATAACTAAAGGTTTTGTAGCCTTTGGGAAAAGATTTAGTTTTGAGGGATAGGAGTGTCGAATTGAGCTCATATTTGGATGGTTGACCCTAGGGACATGCCTAAGCAATATGCAATTAATAGACCTTAAATCAGATGTCATTAGGTTGGGTTCCATGAGATCTGAAAATTCTTCTAGAAAGGGTTTCAGGACCTTAGTCCTTAGCCATTGGATTTGGTTTGAAATTTTGAAATTGGATTGGATTGGGATTTGATTGGGACCTATATAGCTGAGAAGTGAGCATCCCCCAGCCATTAGTTCGCCAGAGAGAAACCTGGGTAGGTCCTAGTGACCTCATAAAAAATAAAGTCAACAGAGATAGAGGTCGGAAGGATCGTAGTTTGTGAAATAGGTCGAAAGGACCATATTAAGAGATAAAGGTCAGAAGGACCATAGTTGGCAGGAGACAGGGGATAAAAAGACCATTGTTTGGCATTGGGTAGAAGTTTGGCGTTGGGCAGAAGTCCAACGAATGTTCAGTGACTGGTGGAAATTCAGTGTCGGGTAAAAGTTTGACTACGGGTAGAAAATCGACGTCAGGTAGAAGTCCAATAACAGGTAAAAATTTAGCGTTAGGTAAAAGTTGGATGACAATCTAATGACGGGCAGAAATTTAACGTCGAGCAAAAGCCTAACGATGGGTAGAAGTTAGATGTCTGGTGGAAATTTGGTGTCGAGTAGAAGTCTGACGAAGGGTAGAAGTCTAACGTTGGGTAGGAATTCAGTGTCATTAACTTATATGAAAGAGGTTGGGAGGATCCACCAATGATGTATGACCTATCCTAGATTGTATGTCAGAGCACTACTCGATGACGTTAATCTATATGGAAGATGTTGAGAGTATCCACCAAGGATATATGACATATCCGAGGTTGTATGTCAGAGCAATGCTCAATAGAAGAGGTCAAGAGAATCCATTAAAGATATGTGACCTATCTGAGGTTATATGTCAGAGTACTACTTAATGATGTTAATATGTGTGGAAGAGGTCGAGATAATTCATCAATGATGCATGACCTATCTGAGGTTGTATGTCAGATCACTGCTCGATGATATTAACCTTTGTGGAAGAGGTTGAGAGAATCTACTAAGGATATATGACATATCCGAAATTATATGTTAGAGGGCTGCTCAATGACGTTAACTTGTGTGTAAGAGGTCGAATCAAATTCTCCTGGGATTATTTTGCCTTGATTAGGAGGGGGCGAATGCCGTATGTATCCCAAATCAAGGGTGAAGAATGGTCTATCTTTAGACTATTACTGCCTTTTTGAGATCGAGATTAAGATCATGTCGAAGGAGTAGAAGTCCAGCTAGGGACTGCATTGAGCTTAAAATTTATTATGAACATCCTTGTATTTGCTGGGAGTTTCCTGAAATATCATCTTGATATGTAAAGCATTTGACGAATCTTCTTGACTGCAGTTGGAGTCAAGGTTGCCCCTAGTCCGCATTTGATTCCCATGAAATTGATACAGTAATAGCTTATGTAAGAAACTTAACATGAATGATATTTTGAGATTTGAGCAAAAATTGTCCCGTAGTCAAGAATCACATTCTCACATACGACGTAATATTGTTGTGTTATAGAGTATTCGCAGCGGTAGAGAAATATAAAGCTTAATTTCTTAGCATTGTACAAAGATTCAGCACGTATATAAATAAAAAAGAGGGTATAATATTGATAAGAGACACCATAATTTTACATGAAATTTCCTAAAAAGTGGGGAAAAATCACAGGGCCTGGCCCAGTTTGAAGGAATCCACTAATATTTACAGTCGATTATAAATGATGCCCTTCCTTGGGAGAAGGCATTGGTTCGATGTAATAAATATATATCATATAAAGTGCATTACATAATAATAATAATAATAATAATAATAATAATAATAATAATAATAATAATAATAATAATAATAATAATAATATATAAGGCCATAGTCGATAGGTGATATAGGTTGGAAGGACCGTAGTTAGGTGACGGCGGTCGACGGGACTGTAGTCTGTGGGCGACAGAGGACGAAAGGACTGTTATCTAGCGACGGAGGTCAGAAGGCCCATAGTCGACAATGTAGGTCGGAAGGACCATAGTATGGTGACAAAGGTCGGGAGGACCAATGTCTGGTGATAGAGGTCAGAAGGATCATAGTCGATGATAGAGATAGGAAGGACCATTATCGAGCTACGGAGGTCAGAAGGACCATAGTCAATAAACATTGGAGGTCGAAAAAGATCGTAGTATGGTAACAGAGATCGGGAGGACCGTTGTCTGGCGACGGAGGTCGGAAGGACCGTAGTTGGTAGGCGACAGAGGTCGGAAAGATCGTAGTATGGTGACAGAGGTCGGGAGGATCTCTATTTGGCGACGGAGGTTGAAAGGACCGTAGTTGATGATAGAGGTATGAAAGATCGTAGTCGGCATACAATAGAGGTCAGAAAGATCGCAACCGATGGGCGTTGGAGGTCAGGAGGATTGTAGTATGGTGTCAGAGGTCGGGATGACCGTTATCTGGTGACGGAGGTTGGAAGGACCGTAGTTGATGATAGAGGTCGGAAGGACCATAGTCGGAAGGCAATAGAGGTCAGAAAGACAACAGTCGACGGGCATTGGAGGTCGGAAGGTCTGTAATATGGTGACAGAGGTCGGGAGGACCGTTGTCTGGCTACAGACGTCAGAAGGATCGTAGGTGACTAGGTGTAAGTCTGACCGAAGTCCGAGCGGATAGAAGTCCATCATTAATTGGCTGATGGGTAAGTCCAACGTTAATGGGTGGCTGAGCAGAAGTTTGATGTCACTCGGTGGCCGAGTAGAAGTCTGGCGTTAGTCTGGGTCGGACAGAAGTTCAGCATCAGTTATAAGTCCAATGAAAGTTCGACGACGGGTAAAAGTCTGGCAACGGGCTGAAGCCCGGTGTCGGCTATAAGTCTGACGAAAGTCTGAAGACTGGCAAAAGTCTGATGACAGGTGGAAGTCCGGCGTCGGGTATAAGTCCGATGAAAGTCTGGTGTCAGGTATAAGTATGGCGAAAGTCTAGCGACTTGAGAAAGATATGGGTCAAAAAGACTGTAGTATGGCGACAAAGGTCAAGAGGACCGTTGCATGATGTCAAAGGGCTTCTTGATGGCGTTAGCATGTGTGGAAGAAGTCAGATTGAATCATCCTAGGATTGATCATCCAATGATTGAGATGCAACAAAGATTGCGTATTTCTTGAATTAAGAATTTAAGATTTGATTGACATCCTCATAGGATGTTTGACCTATTCGAGATTATATGTCAGAGTGGTGCTCAATGACGTTAATCGGTATGGAAGAGGTTTGATCGAATCCCCCTGGGATTGATCATCCAGTGATTGAGATGCAAAAAAGATTGTGTATTTCTTGAATCAAGGATTTAAGATTTGATTGACATCCTCCTAGGATGTTTGGCCTATTCGAGGTTATATGTCAGAGCAGTACTTGATGATGTTAACCTATGTAGAAGAGGTCGAATCGAATCCCCTTGGGATCGATTGTGCCTTGATTGGGAGGAGGCGAATGCCACGTGTATCCCAAATCAATGATAAAGAATGTTCTATCTTTAGACCGTTACTACCTTTTTGAGGCCGAAATTAAGACCTTGCCCAAGGAGTAGAAGTCGAGCTAGGGATTGTATAAAGCTTGCAATTTATTGAAATCATCCTTACATTTGTTAGGAGTTTTCTGAAATATCATCTTGGATATTGGAAGCGTTGGAGGAATCTTCTTGATTGTTGCTGCAGTTAAGGTTACCCCCCAATCCACATTTGATTCTTATAAACTTGATATAGCAACGACTGATGTAAGGATGTTGACATAAATGATCTTTTGAGATTGGAGTAAAAATTACCCCCCCCAGTTAGGAAAGACATTCCCACAAACGGTACCAAACTGTTATGGGCTAGAATATCGTGGCAATAGAGTTTTAATTTTATGTCTTAGCGCTGCACGGATATCCAGCTCACACACAAAGAACACAAGATTTTTTACGTGGAAAATCTTGGAAAGGGAAAAAACCACAGGGCCTAGCTTAGTTGAAAATGATTCCACTAGAATTTAAGTTCAGTACAGCGGACTGACTCATCCTTGAGGGCGATTAGATTAGAAATGTAGTCTAATGCCAAATGAGGATCAAAGTCTGGCGTCACTTGGAAGTTTGGGCGTCAATTAGTAGAACTCTGGCATTCGTTGGTGGTCAGACAGAACTCTGGGCGTCATGTGGTGGTCCGGCGGAATTCCAGGCTTCAGGTGGTGGTCCGACAGAACTCCGGGCGTCAGGTGATGGTTCGACGGAACTCCGGGCCTCAGGTGGTGGTCAGGCAAAACTCCTGGCTTTAGGTGGTGGTCCAGCGAAACTCCTGGCGTCAGGTGGTGGTCCCGTAGAGCTCCGGGCTTCAGATGGTGGCGCAGTGAAACTCCGTGCTTCAGGTGGTGGTTCGGCAAAACTCCGAGCTTCAGGTGGTGGTCTGGTGGAACTCCAGGGGTCAGTGGTGGTCCGACGAACTTCGGGCTTCAGATGGTGGTCAGACGGAACTCTGGGCTTCAGTGGTGGTCGAGGAGCGAGGAGGTAAGAGCGATCTCCGATCTCTCTCTTACTTCTCTTCATTTGGCTTGGGTCATTTTTCAAGAAAAAGGGGGCTCTATTTATAGATTTTCTAGAGTGGCATAACCCGTAAATAGAAGAAAGATCAAGGGTATTTTGAGAGTGGTTTGTATGGACGACCGATGTTGAATCCCTTGATCATGGACTGTTCGCTGTACATTTGAAGGTCTTAGTGATGTCAGAATTCCGTGATCTTAAACTCGTTGGATTTGTCTCATCGAGCCGCTCAATTCGACTATAAGCATGTCACGTTTGGAAACCGTTGGGTAATCCAAATTGTGGTTTGAACCTTCCAACAATGCTTCGGGTCCTTGATTTGGACTCATTTGGGCTCGGATTGAGTCGAATTTAGTGTCATTGGGTTCGTATTTTTGAGACGTTCAGTTTGACTATAAGTTTATTGAAATGAGAGTTCAGATGATTCCTATTTTAATTTTGAAAGTTTTCAATTTAATTTTGCCTGGAGATTCGTGTCGATCAGGATAATTTTTTGATGATGTATCAAAAATGATATAAATTATTTTAAATTCAGGAGTTTTAAAATTTTTAGTATTTGATTGAAATACAAACTGAGGCAAAATAAAATAAAGTAAATTAATTTAAATCATTTAAGGGTTTTGGAGTGACAGCAGCAAAACCCTTGTCGAAGTAAATCACTCCCGATGCCAAATTTCGTGAAACGATGGCAGCAGGAAACACTGATGGATGAAAAGCAGAGTTCCTTCCCTTAAGAGCACACTGATCCCAGAGTTTCATTCACCTTCGCTCAGAAATCACAGAGCGAGTACGTCCAATGCGCTGCCATCCCACTCTCTTTAGGGCTTGGGGATTTTCTGTTTTTTTTTCCTGTGAAATATAAGAATCCACTGTTTTAGATCCACACTATACTAGCAACTGATCGTTCAGAGAATTTCCAGATCATTCTTGTCTCTTCCTATTCTGCTGCTTCCAAGTTGTATATTTTGCAGTTGTTTTATTGGTTTCAAAAATAGGCAATTTTCCTGGTCGCATGTCTTCTCTGAATTACTTCCTAGTATTTTTTATTTTTTTTTCACTTTTGGTTGCACTTTTTAAGAAAATTATGCCATTTATTTACGTGGAGTCTTCGGGGCAATTTGGCTGTAAGTAGGATTTATCAAATCCTGCGACTGCAGCTTGCTGCATCGAGGGGACCAGCGGCATGTGCAGAGGAAGAGTTAGCGAGACTTGCGGATTTAAGTTAACTTTGCCCAATGCCTTACGAAATCCGGGATTTAAGGCAAAATGGACGAGAAACGGGATTTAAGGTTATGTAGGATTTAAAATAGTCTTTTGTAATGTTCAGGATTTAGCTTAAATCCTGCCTAAATAGTGCGTAAATCCTGCTACCAGACAGTTGATGTTAGTATCTCAATGCAGGCATTCTTGGAGATTAATTGAAGGAAGCTTCAACCGAGTTTTTGTCTCCTTCATAGTTCTGTGTAAAATATCGTTAGGGATGGCTCCTTCTACTCAGCTGCAAAGAGCAATAGCAGCTGTTAAAGCCATGAAGCTTCTTGGGTTTGGTCAAGGGGTGGCTAAGCCAGTCTTGAAGGAACTTCTCAAAGTTTATGGGAACAACTGGGAGTACATCGAAGCCGAGAATTATAGGTTGCTTGCAGATGCAATACTTGATAATCAGGAGTCAAAGGTAATTCTGATTATGCTGCTGATTGATCTGTATCTTATTTTTGTTGGATGTCTTGAGTTTCTTGTATACATTCCTTCCAAGTCAGAAAATGAATGTAACAAGTGAATTCTCAGGTCGGGGAAGACTGTGGTAACTGTCGAAGCCATGAAATTAATGTCCTTCCATAGTTTAAGTTTTGAGTTGCAATAATTATTATTATTTTAATTAGGATCCTGAGACCAATGAAATAGATGCTGCTTTTACTGATGAACTTACGAAACCTCTAAAGAGGCTAAGGCATATAGAGGATCCTGGCCCTTCACAATCTACAATTGAATCTGAGGCTTCTGGGGAAACTTTACTGAAGAAGAAAAAACTGGTGGCATCAGGCGAAGGTACTTTAATAAACCTCTGAGGTGAAATAAATAAGCCCGCGGAGGCTCAGTGCTCCTATGCAGGAAAAGTTGCATCTTTATAACTTGACTCCTAACTAAAAAATGTTACAGCTGGAATTGGAGAGATGGCTCCTCAACATGCTATTAATTTTGAAGAGCCAAGCGCTCCTTTGGGTCATGCAATTGCAAAGTTAAGTAGGCGGACAATGCGCTCAAGTTATCAAAGAGATGAACAATACTTGTGTGATAGAACAGGAAATGTTGTGCGTTATAAAGAACCAAAAATTGAACTAGACGCTGAAGCTCTGCAAGAGAATGCCATTGTTGGTGCTTCAACCATTCCAGATAAGCCCATGACTATGACCGAAAATGACATCTCAACAAATTATAATGTTCCTATTGCCGTGGCAGCACCTAATGGAATTCCTTCAGGGATTGCAGGTATAACTGCACTAACAAATGTATTGAAGATTGCAAAACTTCATTTTTTTTTATTGAGGTCTTATGTGGCAGTGAATATCTAGTGCACAAACAACAACAATAACATCAAGCCTTTATCCCACCATGTGGGTCGGCTACATGAATCATTTTTCTCAATTGTGTCATGTTAAGAGTTAAGTTCCCATTTAAATTTAATAAAGAAATGTCATTTCTAATATTTTCTAACTTAGTTTTTAGAGGTCTAAATCTACCTTTCTTAACATAAGTCAAATCTAATACATCTACTCTTCTAACCGGATCATCGGAAGGCTGCCTTTTTATGTGACCAAACCATCTAAGGCGACTCTCTCTAATCTTTTCTTCCACTAGAGCTACTCCAATCTTTTCATGTATATGCTCATTTCATATCCTGTCTCTAAGAGTAAAGCCACTCATCCATCAGAGCATCCTCATCTCTGCAACACTTAACTTAATATTATGCTTCTCTTATAATGGCCAACATTCTACATCATAAAGCATTGCAGGTCTAACCACCATTTTATAGAATTTTCCCTTAAGTTTGAGGGGAACTTTTCTATCACACAACAAGCCCGATGCATTCTCCACTTCAACCATCCAAATTGAATTCTACTAATAATAACCCAATCTATTTCACCATCACTCTGAACAATAGACCCAAGATATCCAAAACGTGTACTCTTATTAATGACTTGATCGCCCAAAGTCACAATCCCCCCACAAGAACTATTATTACTAAAAATATACTTTATATATTCAATTTTAGATCTACTCAAACAAAATCCTTTAGACTCTAAGGTTGATCTCCATAATTCAAGTTTACCTTCAACTCCCTCTCTAGTCTTATCAACAAGAAGAATATCATCAGCAAAAAACATACACCAGGTTGCAATATCTTGCAAATGTCTAATGAGAACATCCATGATTAAAGCAAAAAGATATGGGCTTAAGGCTGATCCTTGATATAATCCAACTAAAATAGGAAATACTTAGCCAAACCACACAAGGAGAACAACTCCTGCATACATATCCTTAATGACTAGAATGAAAACATTATTAACCCATTTCTTTTCTAGAACTCTCCATAGTGCTTCTCTTGGAACTTTATCATATGCTTTCTCTAAATCAATAAATATCATATGTAGATCCTCCTTATTCTCTCTATACTTCTCCATCATACCTCTCAATAAATGCATAGCTTCCATAGTAGACCTACCCGGCATAAATCCAAATTGATTTTAAGAAACATTAGTATTACGCCGCAACCTATGCTCCATTAACTCTCTCCCATAGTTTTAAAGTAGTGACACATTAACTTAATTCCTCTATAATTTGCACAATCTTGTGCATCAACTTTATTTTTTAAAAAAGAAATCAACACACTCATTCTCCATTCATCTGATATTTTTTTAATCGTCAAACCAAAAAATTCCTTATAAGCATTTCCACACCTCTATCTAGTGCATGTAACAGTTAAATTCTATAGCTAAATAAAGCTAACACTTGAGTCTTGACCGCCTAAAAATCCCCCAAAGAAGTCTCCTATTGTTGCTTTTCACACCACATAAAAGACCGAAACGGGAAATCTCACATTAGCTAACTAAATCATTAATAAATTAGTTACACACATGGAAAATCTGCCATAATGTTTCAATTTAGCAATCTTTATTAGGTCAGCATTCTTAATATATTGATATAGTTGTTAATTTGCATTGCTATTGCTAAGCTTGGGTTTTTTTTTTGCTTAGATGTCTTATTGATTCAATTGTAGTTTATTAATTCATATTTGAGGGCATTGATTACTTAATTTTATTTGTTTAACTTGCTCCTTACAAAGGTGAATATCCAATATTGGCAGGCGTTTATTGTTTGTTTTTTTGCTGAAATTCTTATAATGCTTTCTACTGTTGGGTTTTATCCTAGAAAGTTTTGTATGCAAAGATTGCATTTTCAATTAGAGGGAATAAAAGCTAGAAGAAGTAAACCAATTCCAAAGCATTACCCGAAGAACTCTTTCTTGGTGTTGAATTTTATATGTATGCTGTATGCAATTGGCTGTTTACAGATATTTCTCTTCCATATAACTGCTTCTTTAATTAGAAACTATCATAGCTTTCTGGCCCTTTGTGTTGAACTTCTATTTACAGCATACTTTTGAGGATCTTTCATCAAGTTAGTCCCTGTTTTTTTTTTCGTGATTTTGTTGAGGATTCATTATGGTGCAGAATGTTGGCCATTAAAAGAGAAGCATAATACTAAGTTATGTGTTGCGGAGATGAGGATGCTTAGGTGGATGAGTGGATTTACTCTTAGAGACAGGATACGAAATGAGCATATACGTGAAAAGGTTGGAGTAGCTCCAGTGGAGGATAAGATTAGAGAGAGTCGCCTTAGATGGTTTGGTCACATAAAACGGCGGCCTTCCGATGACCCAGTTAGGAAAGTAGAGGTATTAGATTTGACTTATGTTAAGAAAGGTAGAGGTAGACCTAAAAAGACTTGGTTAGAAAATATTAGAAATGATCTTTCTCTATTAGATTTAAACGAGAATTTGACTTTGAACCGGACACAATGGAGAAAAAGGATTCATGTTGCCGACCCCACGTAGTGGGACAAAGGCTTGTTATTGTTGTTGTTGTGTTGTTGATTTGTTGAGGATTCATCACGCTTTAGGACAAAACTTTTTTCCATCCAACAAGGACAACTCATTTTCAGATAAAGCTGAACAAGTTTAATTTCTAGTATGTCTAACTATTATTCGAGCAAACACTGGAATTCTATGCTCCACACAGATAAAATTTATGTTCTATTAACTTGTCTGATGACTTAAACAAATGTTATGCTATCTTTTTACACTGTTCCCTAGCAATTTTGATATATTTTCATCAGTTTTCTCTGTTTTAGCTGTGAATTTATGGGGATAAACACATTTTTTGTCATCCCTGGTCATCCTATCACGCAATAACAACAAAAATAACTAGCCTTTATCCCACTCCGTGGGTTGGCTACATGAATTCTTTTTCTCCATTGTGTCCTATTAGGAGTCAAATTCTTATTTAAATATTGGTCATACTATTACACAATTAAGGAGTTTTTAGTGAATAACTTGGCTAAAACTATGTCCTTGCTTTCCGTCATTTTTTTATTTTTTAAAAATATATTTTGACTTTTGTGTTCCTCTTTAAAAGTTATGGCATTTGTTCTGTAATGTCTACCAGTTTTTAGTGCTTTTTTAACTGCTCTATTGTATTCCTGCTTAGCCAATCAAGATGGAGAAAGTAAAATTGGTTTTTCTGGGGCAAATGCTTCGTTTGGTCTAACAGATGCCTCCAGCCTACAACTAGCACCAAACGAAGGGAATGAAAGAGAAAGTTTTCTAGTTTCGGCACAAAATGTGCTTGCTTACGTACAGGAGAGACTTTCAACTAATGTTAACATAGCTTCCTCAAACACGGGGAAGGTAAAACTTTCATTGACCTGTAGCGTTGAATGTCAGAATTTTAAAATGCCTGTCATAGAATCAGTCTTTAAAATAGTTGAGGATAGGTGTTTAAAATCATATAAGATTCTTCATCCTAACTTCTCACTTTTGAACCTAATGAAAGAGATATGCCAGAGTGCTGCTGATTTGGCTGCTGAGTCTGGTGTTCCGCTCAATGATGTTGTAATGTCTCCTCTGAAAGAATGTTTGAAAAGTTCTGAGTCACCTGGTATTCATCGTAGAATGACCAGGAGGTCTTTCAATGGTTCACCAAATTTGGTTTCATTGGAAACTCGAAGGAAGAGCATGAATGGACTACAATCAAGCCTGCATATTGATGGTCAGAGTAATGGTATACGGAAAAACTGTGCTCCAGAGTCCTCAGACAATGATGTTTTACAGTGTTCGGCTATTCCGCCACTGCATGAGAATGCTATTATTGCATCCTTGCCCCAACATTTTGAACATGACATAGCAAAAGGTGAAGAAAGAATAATAATTTCACTCATTAATGAATTCAATAGTGAGAAGGCCCCCCCTTACTTTCGTTACATACCTTGGAATGCTGTTTATCAAAATGCTCATGTGAATTTTTCCCTTGCTCAAATTGATGAGGATGACTGTTGTATAAACTGTTTTGGCAATTGCTTGAGTGTCTCTATCCCATGTGCATGCACACGAGAAACAGGTGGTGAATTTGTCTACACACTAGATGGTTTGTTGAAAAAGGAATTTCTGAATGAATGCATTTCTATGAACAGCTATATGGATAAACGACATGTCTACTGTAAGAATTGCCCTATAGGGAGGTTTACGGGTGAGAATAAGTTTGATTCATGTAAGGGACATGTCGTTAGGAAATTTATCAAAGAATGTTGGAGCAAGTGTGGGTGCAACAAGCAATGTGGGAATCGTGTTGTTCAGCGTGGTATAACATATAATTTGCAGGTTATTATCATCATTCATTCTTTTATGGATATGTTATGGTTTCGTACAATTGTTTAGATTTTATACGTTGATATTAGGTTTTTTCTCACTGTCACTTTTCTGCATTCTAAAACTGTTGTATGCTTCAGGTGTTTTATACTGCTGATGGTAAAGGATGGGGGCTTCGAACCCTTGAAGAATTACCTAGGGGAGCATTTGTTTGTGAATATGTTGGAGAGATTTTAACGAGCAAAGAACTTCATGATCGAACTGTGCAAGGGTCTTGTAGTGCAAAGCATACCTACACATTGGTCTTGGATGCTGATTGGGTTTCAGAAGATGGATTGAAGGATGAAGAAGCTCTTTGTTTAGATGCTACTTTCTATGGAAATGTTGGGAGATTTGTTAATCATAGGTATTGTGTTTTTGGTTGTTTAGTCTAGTCGGCATTACTTTCATTAGTCAGATTTCTATTTCAACTTCTTTTGCACTTCATTGAAGTCTTAGATGACTACTATGAAAAGAAGGAATGGTGTATTATTGGAAGAAGTATTTCCCTTGCATAGCAAGGTTATTTTCTATAAACTTGAATATCAGTTGAAAAATATTAGAATAGGCTGTCCTTGTGGGGGGAGCTAGTATCCTTTTTGTGGACTGGATAGTTTCTAAGTTGTCTTTGTGACGTGAGGTTTACAGAAAACCTGTCAATTCTTTTATGCACTTGAGTTCAAGATCTAACTATTTGTTGTTCATTCTTTAGCAAATCTCTTTTTGTTTTTTGCAGTTATTATTATTTTTTTTCAAATTTTAACATTACTTTTTATTTCTGTATTACCTTGAAACCATGTTCTTAATAATATAATTAAATTTAGGTGGGCTGCTTATGCTGTTTGTTTTTGCGCAGCTGCAAAACATAGGCATTTTCTATTTTTTAACTATTAGTAATTTCCCATCATTATGATCTTGAGTGTTAGAGCTGGTATAAGACTATTGGCTGAAAATTGACATATACTAAGTGGACTATCTTCCGGAGGCCACTAATTATGAAGGATCATCCGAGTCTGAAAGATTATTATAAAAAAATTTATAATAATATTTTCGCCCTCGTTTCTGTAGTTCAAGGTTATCGTTGCTTGTCATGATAACTATTGGAATCCTAGAGTTACGTTGATTTTTTAAAGAGTGCTATTCTTTAACCTGGAAAGTTTCTTCCTAAAGCTGCCTATTTATTTTAATTATGCACGTGAAAGAGCAAGTTCTGCATTTGTTAACTAGAAGTTGATGCAATGCGAGATGTTTATCTTCATTTATCAATATTAAATCTTATGTTTGTCAGTGTAGTTATGTTGATGAGGCAAGGCTTTGATAGTCATTATGGGTTAGTATAGTCATGTTTTTCATTTTCTATTCGCTTGACATTATTTTATGTTCATTGGGTTGGAAAGTCTTTGAAATTATGTCCACCATTTTAAATAGTGGGTCTTAATTTATAATTGAAGATAGCTGATGATGGAATAAAAAAATCCCTTCATTTTGCATTTTCTCTAGGAATTAATTCATCCCATTTTCTTGTATCCGCGAGGTTGTTAATTTCCCTCCTGTTACCCTTACTTCCCTCTTCATTTGTTCTTAATATATTTTTTCTCTTTGCATACTTGATTCTTTCTCTGCATTAGGTTCTTTTCTTATGAAGAGTTAAGATATCAAACTCAATGTAGGGTCAATTCAAGTTGGTGGGTCGTATTTGAGTCAGACTCAAAGTTGATCTGACTTAAACATGCTTTACTCAAACACAACCCATTTATTATATGGGTGAAAATGTTTGATCCGAACCCATCCGACTCAACATAACCTGCCTAACTCAAACCTGACCCATGTAACCTATTTATTATTATGGATTTTGCAATTTCTTTTTAGATCAACATGACTTGTTTCACCCGAATTCACATTTTTTAACCCAAAATCAAATAGTAATTGGATTCAATTTTGAGTCAATTTTAGATTCCTGGTTAACTCGAACCCGTCTTGAAATTTAATTGGGTCAAGATTTTAGACCTAAACCCGACACTAAATTTAATCGGTTTAACATAAACTTGGATTTTTCGAGTTGAGTCTGTGTAGGGTTGTAAATTCGGGTCATTTATTGACACTCCTAAATCAATCATAAATTTTATTTTCGATGTCTTGCTCTTCATTAATATGTACTAGAGCAAATGCTTCTACATTTTAGGAAAGAATTGTTGATGTAATTTCCTTATTCTTTTGTTTTCCAAAAGTGATTGAAGTACTTATCCCATTCTTCTTTTTTCTTGATGTTTTTTTATTTTTGCATTTCTTAGTAGCAACGAGAATTTTTGTTCCATAAAGTATCACAGTAAAAATTTTACTATTCCCTGAATAATATTGTTACAAATTGATCTTTATCATTTGTTACACCTCAAACCATACATTATTTCGGCAATTAGATGGTTGTTATTGCCTTGCCAAGGTGTTTTCAGATAGTTGGATTTATTTGTATAATACATGTGTTTGGGTCTATTCTGTTTTTTAGCTTATTTGTTTTATTTTAGGACTTACTAGACATTGCATTTGTATTTGGATGCCTTGGAGGCTATTTAGTCACTCTACTCTCATAATGTTTGCTATAAACATCATTTCTTATAATTTGACCTGTTAGGAATGAAATGGACAACATTTGATGAATGGAATAATTATTCTCAATTGGATAGTTGCTTAATCTTCTTTCCTGCTGATTGTAGCTGGTTCCTCTCCTTCCCCCTTATCTCTTACCCTACTCTCGCCATCTACATTAATATTGGTGTCAAGATCAGCATCCCATCATCCCTCTAGCCCATGATCACTACACACTTCAAACATACTATTTTGTGCGTAAACTCTGATTCTACGCAAGTGCATGTATCGTGTTAAGTAATAAATTAATAAGTAGAGTATTGTTCCCATGAGAATAAGAATTACCCTAAGTTCACTCTAGTATTGCTTATATGAATTA
Source organism: Dendrobium chrysotoxum (assembly GCA_019925795.1). Lineage (NCBI taxonomy): Eukaryota > Viridiplantae > Streptophyta > Magnoliopsida > Asparagales > Orchidaceae > Dendrobium > Dendrobium chrysotoxum. The sequence continues at coordinate 9,063,136 of CM034305.1, forward strand.
CCAAATTTATCTTATTTATAGAAAGTCAAATGGGTACTATTGAGAATTATTAACTACGTCTTAAAATTGAAAATCCTATTTTTAAGTGACTATGAATTTATGATAGTTAAAAACTTAAGAGTGCAAAGTTAGATCTCTCTCTAAATGTTGTTATGAATCAGGGCATAAATACTGATCGTTTTTGTCGAGCTCGTTGGAGTGTATAACTATGATTTCTCTTAATTACAGTGATTTTATCTCCTTAAAATTTCAAGACTCTATCCTCCATATGTCTATGCGTGGTAGAATCTCGTTTTAAATCCCCTAATTATTCCACTATTTCTTCATCGAGACTATAGATCATACTAAGTTTTTAGTTTATGCAAGGCCTATACATAAATAAAATTAAGCACGAAGAATTTATAAACAATATTTAAAGATTCATGGAATTCAAAGCTAACTTAAGCAAACATGATTTTTCACCTATCATAAGCCCAAAGAAATATTTTAGCCAATCATGAAAATTAAAATAAACAAAGCACGGTTTATTTCTAAACTAAACAAAAGTACAAGAGGTAAGTTGATGATAGTCACCAGGAATTCTCTACAATACGATTACAAACTCTTCTTTCACTAGAATTGACTTCCTTGGCTCGCTCTCTCCCTCTCCTTCTAGACTCTAATTACAAATGAACAAATGGCCAGCCCCCTCCCAAAAACAACAACCCTTTCCCAACAGCAGCAACTCCTTAAGAAATAAGCTTTTTATTTACAATTTTTACAAATAATTAAACTGGCGCCACAATACTGACTTGGGTAGCATTGCGGCGGCACTATTGAATCTTGTCGATTCATCAGTCGTCTCATTGGTTTGCCGGTTCAACTGTCAATAACTGTTACCCGCAATGGTGCTGTTGTGATCTGGCGTTGCGGCACTGTGTCCTGGCACTGTGGCACTCCTTCCTTGGTGCTTCAGCACCTTGCTCTCTGTTTGGATTTAGCCCTTTACTGCTGCAATGCTGCCTTATAGCGCTCGAGCACTGAGGGTGAGTATAACTTTGCGGTGCTTTGTCTGTGACGCCGCGGAGCTCCTTCAATTATGAAGTATTTTGCTTCTTTTCCACACAAAATGATAGATTTAGATAGCATTTTTATAAAATAAGTGTAATTTGGATTATACATTTTTTTCCTTATCAGCTCACAACATTTCTCACCCTCCATTATATTGGCGGTGAAAGAAAAGCCTTGTTGTTGCCACTGAGTCACCTATGTTGTAAATTGTTTAAGTGATTATGGAATAAATCACATCGTTAGATATAACTGTGTGCAATTCATAGTTGATGCATTTGTATCCTCCATTTGTGTCAAAAGGGCTTTCTTGGTGTGCTATTATGTCTTCCTTTCCCTCTCTAAGCTGTTATTAATGAAGTCTCTTTTTTTTTTTTTTGCACTTGCCTCTCCTATGTTTTTATTGAAATTATATTGAATTATTGATGTCACTGGGCTTGGACCAGAGAAGGAAGCATCTAAATTTTAAATTATTTATCAAATCTTAGTTTTTTTCCAATAAAACTCAATCCAATTAGTCTTTGCCCAACATAACTTAACCTAAGTAGCATGACCAAATTAGAAGAACAAATGAAGAAAAATCAGTTTTAGTCAAGATTGTGAAAATCAAATCGAAGATAGAACCGAAAGAGAGAGAGAGAGAGGGATTTAAGGTTCAATGGTTCGATTAGGTTGAACCGGATGATATAATAAATATTAAAATCTTTTAAATAATATCTAATGAGAAGATAACGTTATAATAATTGTGAAATAATATAAAATTGTGACTAATAAATAAATAAAATTTATGCACAAATAATATATTTTATAATTTTAAATTTAAATATCCTCAATCATTAATTTTAATTCATATTTAATATAAAATTAGTTCACATATAAATTTTAAATTTAATTTAAATAATTACTAATTTATGTTTTATATTGGGTATAATTTATACCTATAGATTATATACAAAGTTCACATTATAAAATTATATTTATAAATTCATACTACATCATTTATAATTAAAAATTGATAAAAAAATTAGTTTTTTATTATATAATTAAATAGCTAAATAGATAAAAATTACATATTATTAACTAAATAAATAAATATTATTTACATTATAAATATTAATTAAAAATTATATTTAAAAATATGTATATGTGTTGTGAACTCGAGAACTTTGCTTTAGTTATTTAGTCCCACATGATGTGGACCTTTGCCTTAGTATTGTTTATATATGTTTTTTTGGTTTAAAGAGTAAACAAGTTTATTTTATGCCAATTTAATCATACTTAATCAAGAATTTACTTTGGCCTATTTTAAGTTATCAAGGGTAAAATAATTTCATTTTGGAAATGCTTATCATTATTCTAATGTTGGTACCGTTAAATGCTCTTGAATTTATGTCTACTATTATCATCAATAGATTTTAAATTTTAATTTATGATGGCTGATGATGGACTAAGGATATGATCTTCCTTTTGTCATCCTTCCTCTGGATTAATTCCTCTCACTTTTTCTTTGCCTTGTGGTTCTATTTTTCTTTATCTTTACCCTTGCCTCCTTGAGGCATTGTTGTATCTATTCTTCTCAATCTCTTCCTTCTCTTTACCTTCCTGGGACTTATACACCAAATATTTTCCTTTTCAACAAACGGCGGCCTTTCGATGACCCGGTTAGGAAAGTAGATGTATTAGATTTGGCTTATGTTAAAAAAGGTAGAGGTAGACCTAAAATGACGGGTAGAAAATATTAAAAATGACCTTTCTTTATTAGATTTAAATGAGAATTTGACTCTTAATAGGACACATTGGATAAAATGGATTCATGTAGCCAACCTCACGTAGTGGGTAAAGGCTTGATGTTGTTGTTGTTGTTGTTGCAACAATCAAGGTATCATATCTACACCCAAATCTTCACTTCAATTGGCCAGTCACAGATGTCCTCGAATTTCGTATTTTAATTGAAAATTGAGAAGTTATTTTTGTGCTTATGCTATGAATCTTTCCACCTTACATGTGAAAATGTCTAAGCTGTGCGGGAAACTGTGTTGTGACTTCAAAAATATAGTGCGCTTTTATCACTGATGGCTTATCATTTGGTAAATTTTTAAAGGGCACATGAGCATAGTCAATTTGCAATTTAGTGGGGTAAAGAAATGAGCATTGTATGTTGCTATCAATATTTCTGTCTGCTTTCTTGCTTCGCTGACATGTCATTTAGAAAATCTTCTCCCCTCTTTATTCATATCTTTTCCTTGTTATTGTGCTTCGTGGCATTATATAGTTGTTCATTTTAACACTAATGCTTATCTTCATTTGTTCCAGATGTTTTGATGCTAATTTGGTTGAGGTGCCTGTTGAGTGGGAAACACCAGATCATCATTATTATCATGTATGTGCAACCAAAATTTCAAGAATCCTTACAGGCTTTTATCGTAACGGATGTTTCTAAAATCCTTGTAAATGATATCTCTAAAAACCTTGTTAAAGTACAACGATTTATATTTCATCCATCTAAATATGCAGCTTGCCTATTTTACTACAAGAAAGGTAGAAGCTTTGGAGGAATTAACTAGGGTGAGTTGCTACAAAGTGATCTTTTTAATTGTCATTTTATGTTGCTGTTTTATATTTGTTGCACAAGCATAGTGTAAGCCCATATTTTGTCCTATCCATGAAGTTTTGGACTAATTGGTTAACATGATGATGTGAAACATAAAGGAATTGCATGAATTTAATAAAATTTGTTAAGTTTGTCAATTTTAAAATTAAGGTTTCACAAGATTAGATTCTAGGATTTCTTAGTTGTTGTTTTGTTTTGGCATGCGGTTACAAAATAGATTAGAAGGGCAATTAAAATAACATCAAAACTATAGTAAAAACTAGATGCGCAAGTAACAAAAATCCATCGGTTAATAATTAGAGCAATCACCTCGAGTTTCCCTCACACTCTTGAAGGCTTTTGCGAAAGAATAATTTGCGCAACAATAATGATGCTACCAAAATACAGAAGGCGCTTACAGTTTTATCCAAGGAAAAGTTAACCGGGAAAGAGGAGGTCGGTGGAAGATGGAGGATTTGCCACTGGACAGGACGCCGATGTTCGTCGAAAGCGGTAGTCAATGAGAAGAAGATCCGGTTGACGTAGTCTTCGGCGGATTGGTCAATCTCTCAATTGATGTCGAAGAAGGGGGAATGAAGAACATTCACTAGTCCTTGATTGTTGAAGACAAATATGTGATCAAGCTCGGGATCGGCCATTCATGAGTAAGGAGGCCGAGGGAGATCGTGTGTCTTCTTCCTTTGGTGATGTATCAAGCATGAGAGAAGAGATGAAAGGGAGAAGGGGAGAGGCTTGGGTGGTCGGCCAATGCTAGAAGAGGGGCTAAGTTAATTTCAAATTTTTAGGGTTTGGTTAGGGAAGGGAAGATAAATTACAAATCTGAAATTTAATTTCAGATTTAAGTGGAAATTAAATGAGAGGGTTTGAAATTAGAATTTCAATACAAATAGGGAAAGAGAGGGGGGGGGGGGGGGGTGCTCCTTTGATGAGGGAATTGATGTGGGCTCCAAAGGGGAGAGGGACGTAATGTAGGGGGGAGAGAGAGAGAGTAGCGGGGGGGGGGGGGGGGGGTGCTCCTTTGATGAGGGAATTGATTTGGGCTCCAAAGGGGAAAAGGACTTAATGTAGGTGAGAGAGAGAGAGAGTAGCGGGGAGGGGGGGTGGCAGCATGCTTGGGGAAGAGAGAGAGGGGGGGGTGCTCCTTTGATGAGGGAATTGATTTGGGCTCCAAAGGGGAAAAGGACTTAATGTAGGTGAGAGAGAGAGAGAGAGTAGCGGGGAGGGGGGTGGCAGCATGCTTGGGGAAGAGAGGGGGGGGGGGGGGGGGGGGGGGGTGCTCCTTTGATGAGGGAATTGATTTGGGCTCCAAAGGGGAAAGGAACTTAATGTAGGTGAGAGAGAGAGAGAGAGAGAGAGAGTAGGGGGGAGGGGGGTGGCGGCATGCTCGGGGAAGAGGGGTTTTAAGAGAGGAATTATAGCTTGCTTTATTTAGAATCCTAAAATAGGAATAGATATATTAAATCCAATCCTATTTAAAATTCAAATCGACATGCTTTGAAGGACTTTCCTAATATAACTCTTGCTAATTAAGGAAAGATTTCAAATTTGAAATTTGATTTCAAATTTGATTGATTATCCTCCCAAATTTATCAAGATCAATTTTAGGAAAGTAGTAATAGGTCAATTCGAAATTGGAATCAAGGGGAATTGGTGGGATGAGGCCGGCGGCTAGGGTTTTGGGGCTAGAGTGGCCGTCGGCTAGAGGAGGGAAAGGAGCTTGGGTTAGGTGGATATTGGGTTGGCTGGTGGAGTTCTAGGCCGGCGGCTTGGGGTGGGGGAGAAGGGATGGCTGAAATTTGGGAGGGGAGGTGGGTAACCGGCAGTAAGGGGAAGAGGAAGGGGAAATGAGGAACAAGAACAGATACAAACCGCGAGCCCGGACTCTACCGGTGGCTGACGGGAATTGCTTGGCCCTCTCTTAGGGTTCTCTCATCTCTCAAGAGCTCATGATAAAGAAAAGGAACAAGTGCCGAAAGTTTTATTCAAAATCATCATCATCCTAATGCAAAAGCTAGGGCCTTCATATATAGGCCTCAAGGAACAAAAGATACAAAGACTAAATTGCCCTTTGGGCTACAACACGAACTAATCCCTCTCAGGGGTATAATGGTAAAAACTAGAACAAAAGAAATACACAAAATGCATCACAAATAAAGTCTCCTAATCGTAGCCGTCGATCTACAATGCCTCCTCTGATAGACGCGCCTGAATCTCCTGCTGATGTCGTCATCACATGATCTACAAGCATGTTTTTTGTATTTTCATGATGACATGGTTCTTTTAATCAAGTAAATTGGTGTGCTGTAAATAGAAGATGCAGCAATTTTTTTGCTAGGTTATTGAATTACATTTTTAAAGAGATCATGATAGATTTTTGGATGCCATGTCTGTCTTGTCATAGTGAAGAGGGCAGCAAATGCTATTTTTGGTGAAAGTGCTGTAGCGGATGGTTACGAACTGCCATTATGTAGCTTGTCTAGCAGTTTCACATACTTTCTGTAAATCCTATTTCTGTCTTTTTTGGATAATTTATATATCTTAATGATGCACGTTCTTGGTGTTACTTTGTGTATAGCTGGTTTGTTTACTGTGGTACTTTTTATATTTTTTGAAGTTGGCCAGATTTAAGATGATCTTTGTACAAACTAATGCTTCTTTTAAGGTTAATGCAATATGCATTAACTGCACTAAATACTAGGTTTGCTAACTAATGGTGCTTGGACATACTTTTATAGTGAATGAATCCATGATACATCAACGCTAGTTGTATGTGCTTTGCCAGTGATCAGATAGCTGCCATTCTGATAATGGGAATAAAGAGATGCCTATTTTTTGTATTTTTGATAAAAGAAAGAACACTCACTTTTCCAAGATGAAATACATTTACATATGATTAGCTATTTAATGAGCCCACCAACTGAGTTCAAAAAAATTGCTTGCGAACTTGGGTGTAATCACTTCCAGCAGGCGAAGTGTTTATGTTGGTAGTCTTTTGGCAGTCTTGGAGAGATCTTATTATGAGCTTGTCCTGTCACACTTCTTAGTAGTATTGTTTTATGTTCAAAATTTTGAGCTATAGGTTGAGGTTTTAACTTTGTCTTGAACATTAAGTTCCTGCAGTAATAAGATTTTTCTGGAAACCTTTACATCCAGGCCTAAATTTTCTCAAGTTGATTAGAGTATTAAGAAAGATGGTTTCTCACTCATTCTCTAACTTATTTTGTATTGGTGCTTATACATGTGCGCATGCATATGGATCTTATAGCAGGATTCCATATGTTTATATATATGCATTTATCTGTGTGCATGATTGTGTTTACATTCAAACATGCTTGATTGCATGATTCTTTTATTGGTAAATTTCTTTCCTATGCGGCTTCTGTCATGTTAAATGATCTACATTTATTGTCTTTTGAAGGAAGCTCTTCGCTTAAATGTACACTGATTTGCAGGATTATGGGATTGACTTTAAAGACCATGCACATCCAATCAAGGCCTTTAAATGTCTCTGTGGAAGTAGTATCTGCCGAGACAGCTGCCGTTCAAGTTAGTACATCTCTCTTAAGCTTATAATTGCTTATGTATCTTGTGAGAGTTTCAAATTTATGTAGGACCAGTCCCATCATATGCAGAAGGAATAAAAATTCTTATCCAAACAAATAAACGCAATTTTTTTTTAATCATGTTGAAATGATTTATATTATAATATCCAAAATTTTAAAAAAGCGAGATGAAAATATCCCCTAAAAATTATACCTTATTTTTTGTTGATCCTTAAAATTATCAAAACTATTTTTATAAAATTGTATTTATTATTTTGATCTTTTTTTATATCTAGATATTTATATAGATAATGTCATTTTATTAATGTATTTAATTAAATTTGTGTGTGTGTTAAACTCCAAGACTATTGATATACTTTTTGATTGAATCAAGAAGGATAGATTACCTTTTGATTAGGCGGGGATTCTTAGAGGAAGAAGAAGAGGAAAAAGAAGAGAAGAGGGGAGAGAAGTAATAGAAGTTTCATTTCCTAAGCAACAAATTACAACAAGGGGCTTATTTATAGATTTGTACAAGTGGTTTAAAAGGGTTAGATGTCTAAATAATAAATTAACTAGGTTACAATAATAAAGCAATTGCAATAGGTTCATTTCTTAGGAAAACCATAGGTTGGTTTAGTCTTTGGACCAATTTTTGGACTGATTGCTGACTTGTAGTAGTTATTGGATCCTTTGGCTGAATTTCTATCGCATAGAGTTTGTCTTTTGATGTTATCTTCTTCCTTCCTAATCGGTGTTATGCTATAATGTTTGAATTGTTGTTATGAGCTTGTTCTTTTGAGTTATTGATCCATTCTTCATCTTATATTATATTTGCATCCACGGGAATGTATTTGTACTTAACACTCACGTCCCCATAAAAAATAATCTTATCCTCGAGGTTAAGGGATGGAAAAGAAGAGGCAAGAGCTAAAACATTCTCCCAAGTGGCGTTGTCTGGAGTAGATAGTGTCCAATATGAAAATGCATGCTTAAGATGTTGTCCATGTAGGCTTATAATGTGGGTAGCTAGGATGGCATGAGGTAGGCTTATTGGTTGGTTATTATGATTAAGAATAGGAGGTGTAACTGTAGTGGGTGGAGCACCAAAAAAGGTTTGAGGACAAAAATATGGAAGGCTGGATGAATCTACTTTTTGGAGGAAGTGTTAGTTGATATGCTATTGGATTAATAATTGATTGGACTTGAAAGGGTCTAAATAATGTTTGGCTAATTTAAAGTGTGTGCGGTTAACGACATAATTTTGACAAAAATGTTGTAATTTCACCATAACCCAATCTCCTACTTATAATTGTAAATCCCGACAATGACGATCAGTTATTAATTTCATTCTATTTTGGGCTTGCTGTATGTTAGTGTGGAGAGTTTGTAAAAGAGTCTGGCAGTTAGTTAATAATGTATGCAGAGTACCAATGTTTGAGGTTCCATGAACATCTGAAGGTATTGAAGCTGGTAAATGTCTATAGAGTGCCTGATATGGAGACATCTTAATGGCTGTGTGAAATGAGGTATTATAAGCGAGTTCGGCCCAACATAGGAAAGTAGATCATAATTTGGGCTTGTCGGAAGTGTAGGCACGAAAATACTATTCCAAACATTTATATAGTTTCTTTGTCTGGCCATCTTCTTGTGGATGATAAGCAGTACTATAGTGTAGTGTAGTATGAGTTAAAAGTAAGAGATGACGCCAAAACTTGCTTAAAAATTACCATCCTTATCTGAGATAATTAATTTTGGAAAATCATATAAATGAACAACCATATTGTCAAAGAGAAGAGAAAAAAAATTGTCAGAGAGTGGCGACTTGGGAGGCTAAATAAGTGGTGGGTAAGGGATCAAAATGGGCATATTTAGAAATGCAGACAATAACAACCAAGATAGTAGTGTAATATCTAGAATTTGGTAGACCCATTATGAAATGCATGGGTAAATTCTCCAATAAGGCACTAGAAGAGGAGATAGCAGGCCAATAGGTGCCATGTTAGAGGATTTGATTTCTCAACAAATGTGAAAATAATGAACAAATTTAGCAATTTTTTTATGTAAGCATTGCCAATTAAAGCTTGCAGTGAGGTGTTTGATAGTTTTAAGTGTATTGTTGTGACCTGCAAGAGGCATAGAATGAAATTAAATACGTAACACATTTTTTTGAGCATAATCTTTACTAATCTAAATACGGTTTTTATAATATAAAAGATCATCCATGATATGATAATTTATAGTAAATAGTTCCACTTTTATCATTTGTGATGTAATTTGAAGTATCTTTGGAGAAGTGAGATTCCTGTTTTAACTGTTGAAGAAAATGAAAAGAAAAAATTGTAATTAATGAAAACAAAGATGCAAGAGAAGAGATATAAAACTCCCTGGCATAAGGTATACGAGATAAATAGTTGGCGACAATATTTGATTTTCCGGGCTTATATTCAATGGTGAAGTTGAAACTTAAAATCTTATTAAGGTAATATTGCTGATTGGAAGATTGCAAATTTTAATTTTGTAGTTCCCTAAGGCTTTTATGATTGGTGGGAATGATAAATTGATTACACAAGAGACACTAGTTCCATTTGTAAACGACTTCTGTATTAACGTATAATTCTTTTAAATAAGTGGAGGATTGAGACAAGCATAGACCCAATTTCTTACTAAAGAAAGCAATGAGATGATTATTTTACAATAAAATAACACCGATAATAGTGTGACCAATGTCACAGTCATCTGTTTCTAATACAAAGGATTTAGTGAAATCAGGTAGAGCTAAAACAGGGGTAGAAGTCATGTCTAATTTTAAATTATGACAAATGGTGAACGTACAACATCTTTTTTAAGAAGATTGATAATAGTGTAACAATAGAAGCATTTTTGGAAATAAAATGATGGTAGTTACCTGTTAATCCTAAAAAGGATCTCAAATGTCTTACGGAAGATGAAATAAGCCAGTTAAGTGTAGCTTCGATTATCTTTGGATCAACTTTAATACTACCGGCGGTGACAATGCGACCAAGATATTCAATTGAAGTTTGACAAAATTGACATTTTGTTAGTTAAAAAAAAGATTATTATATTTTAGGCATTTAAAAACAAGTTGGGGATAATCAACATGAAGAGATAAGGTAGAACTTTGATGATAATATCATTAAAAAATATCATTACGAATTTGCGAAGATAAGAACAAAAGACTTCATTCATTAAGGCTTGAAAGGTAGATATTGCATTTCTAAGTCCAGAAGGCATTACTAAGAATTCAAAATGTCTGTCGTGTGTGAGGAAGGCTGTTTTATGAATGTCTTTTGGGTGCATTTGAACTTGATAATAGCTAGAACATAGGTTAAGTTTAGAAAAAAATAGTGGTACCATATAATTCGTCTAATAATTCATCCGTTGTATGGATAGGAAATTTATCTTTAATAATTAGGGAATTAAGTGCTCGAAAATCCACACAAATATGCCAAGTGCCATCATGTTTCTTAGTCAAGGGTACTTGCTGGAGAGATGTTTATGACTATGACGAATAATTCTTGATTGTAACATTTCTTTAACTAATTGTTATATTGCATCTTTTTTAAAGTGAGGATATCGGTAAGGACAAATATTGACTGGTTTGGAAAGTGAAGGAAGGTTTATATAGTGATCAATAGGACGTGGTGGTGGTAGGCCTTGTGAAAAGTTAAATAGATGTTGAAATTGTAGTAATAGATCGACGATAAAATCATGTAAAGGGTTAGTGATGGAAAAGGTTTCGTCAAGCGTTTTGATATTCAGAGTGTCATTAATTAGAAGATGAGAATGAAGGGTAAATATTTATACTGATGGAGAATGGCTAAATGGGATAATAAAGCACGAAATTAATGCAGGGATATGGGGTCGATAATTAATTATGATTTCACATGAATAATAATATTACAGTTATGATTAGTAAATTGCACGGTAATTATGTAATACGAAACTTAACGATATAAGCCATTGCATACCTAAGACAATAGTTGCACCGTGCATAAACGGAATGAATAAATCTGAAATGATCGAATGCTCTTGTATGTTTATAGAGACTTTGGAACATTTTGAATTGCAAGCTAATAAATTTCCATTACCAACTGAAACATTAAATTGTTTAATTGGTTTAATGTGAAGGTCAAGTTGGTGTATGATATAATCTTGAATAAAGTTATGAGTGTTACCACTATCAATCAAATTACAGATGTTATTTTCATTAATATAGTCAGTTAAACGAAAAGAACATGTATTGAACTGGTCAGCTTGAACATTTAGACTTTTTTCTGGAGATAAATGCTGAGAATCAATGTCATTAGGAGAATGTTGCTGGTCGTCTATAGCGTTAGAATCATCAGCAACCAGTAAGAGATAAAGCTTATTAGGGCAACGATGTTGAGGGCTAAATTTTGAATCACAAGTAAAACAAAGTCCTTTTTTGCAACAAATTTTAATTTCTGAAGAAGATAGCTTGCAGATGGGTAGAGTGAGAAGTTTTGACGAGGGATTTGATGGAGTGTGGGTAGATGATTGGCTAATAGGTGAGGGTGTGGAAGAGTGTGTAGGTTTGTTCGTGGTGATGGGTGGAAATGATTTCCGTTGTGTGAGGAAGGAAGGGCAAGAAAATCTTGAAATTTAGATTCATAGTGATGAGCTAAATCCATGGTATTTAAAAGAGAAATGAGTTTGACTAATAAAAGTTCTTTATGTAATTCTTATTTGAGACTAGAAATGAAATAACCGATATGAGTAGATTCGAATAGATTTAGAATTTTGAAAGCAAGCTCTTAAAAAGTTGTTTGGTATTCGAGAATGGATGATTGTTGAGTTAATTTGAAGAGATTGGCATATAAATCTTTGTTGGAAGAAATAACAAAATGTTGTCGCAATGATATCATGAATTTGGGCCAGGAAGGAGTTTGGCCTTTCATGCGAATCCATTGATACCATGTAGTCGTAAAACATTCAAGATGAAACGAAGCAATTCTAATGCGGTGGTAATCTAGTGTATTATGAAAATTGAAATATTCTTAGGCTTTAAAGATCCAAGTTTCCACATCGGATCCGTTAAAGCAAGGAGATTAGATTTTCATGTTTTTAAGGAAAGGTAAACTTGCATTGGCTGGTGAGTGTTGAGAGAGAGAAATCGAGCGGCTGATCCAAGAATCTTGGTGGATGATGGTGGTTCTTGATGAGAAGAAAAAGGTGGACGGTCAAAGCTGAGGCTGTCGAGGCGCTTGTCGTTGGATTTTATAAATAATTAAAATTGTTGTAATGTTGTTCCGATGGAAGCAAAATGAACACCTGCTTGTTATAGAGATTTTTGAATTTCAGAAAATTGTTGAGTCGTAAGTAGATTGCATGGTAAGTAAAACTTCTGCCAAAATCTGTGTTTTTTTATCTTGAATCAATGAATAATGTATCCGAACAACAGATATTGGGATCTGCTTCTTGAAATGAATTAGTTCTTGATGGGTTGCGAGAGAAACCATGAAAGAAAGCTTGGTTTGACGAGTATGATCCCAATGCAGGGGTGGAGTGCTGAATGGTGCAACAGAGCAATGCTTGGCTGAAAAGAGGACTAGTTCTTGCGGAAAAAAAGTTGTAAACGGCTGCTGAAAAACCGCTTCTGAAGATAGCCGGTGAAGAAAATTGCTAAAAATGCTTCTTGCAGCCGCCAAACGGGCGGTTAGTTGGGAGGATTCATTGGATGCCCCTTGCTGAAGGCGAAGAGAAGAACTGTGGCCAGTGGATGGAACCCGTGGAAGAAGGAAATGGAGTACCAGTGGAGCAGCAACTTACGGTGGAGAGGGAGGAGGATCTCAACGAGAGCACCAATTAGTATGCTTCTTGATTGAATCAAGAAGAATAGAACACCTTTTGAGTAGGCGGGCACTCCTAGAAGAAGTAGAAGAGGAAAAAGAAGGGAAGGGAAGAGAAGAGGCAAAAATTTCATTTCTTAAACAACAAATTATAACAAGTGGCTTACTTATAGATTTTTACAAGTGATTTAAATGGGCCAGCTGTCTAAATAATAAATAAACCAGGCTACACTAAGAAACTGGCTGCTATTGGTTCATTTCTTAAAAAAACTATGAGTTAGTTTTGTTCTTAGACCGATTTCTAGACCGACTGCTGACTTGCGGCAGTTATTGGATCCTTTGGCTGAATTTCTATTGCATAGAGGTTGTTTTTTGATGTTATGTTTTCTTTTTTCGTTGGTGGTACACTATAATGTTTGAATTGTATCATGAGCTTGTTCTTCTGAGTTATTGATCCATTCTTCTTATTGTTTTTGTATTATATTTGCATCCAAGGAAATGTATTAGTGCTTAACAACTATTCATCCTTATCTTATAGTTGGAGGTTGAACAAATAATAGTGGGGCTCGGGTAGGGTTGGCATAGGAAAATAAAGGAGGAAAGAAGAAGGGAAGATGGAAAGTAGTGAAGAAGAAGGGAAGAAGGAAAAGAAAAAGAAAATGAGGAGGAAAAAAAAGGAAAGAGGAGGAGAAGAGAATTTACAATTTCCGATAAGAAGATGATTTTAGTATTTTCTTCTATAAATTGAGTTTGGAATCTATTTTGTAGGATTGAAGGTTTCTTCTTAAAATCTGGAAATTCGTTCCGACGTAGATTGTATGATCCAGGTGAGATATTTAGGATCTGTTTGAGATGGCTGTAGCGTTTTATAAAATTAGTTGTGAAAGTTTATGTGAGGAAATTAACTTATGGTCTGTTTGGGACAGCTTACTAGCTGCTTTGCTTTTCCGACAATAATCATAATTTTGCTTGACTACTCTTTTCTTGTTGTTTTCTCATAGCTTTTTAGAAATTTCTGTGCTGGAAAGCTATTTTTTGTAATCATAGTAAGTAAAGTTGTTTTATGCACATTAACTTCACAACCAACTTTATAAAACATTGTAGTTGTCTCAAGCAAACTCTTAAATCTCTAATATTGGGAGAGAATTATTCTTAATATATTATTGTTAATTTATATAATTCCAGTGAATAACCATATGCATGCAAGTAGATATTCTTCATATTGAGCATGACATAATTATATTAACACATCTATGCATTTTTATATGATCACTTGTTTAAATAAATTCAAGGTATTTTTAATTAATTGAATTCATAAAATTGGTTGACAGAATATAATGTTTATGCAAGTACTTAGATGTTGACTTTCACACATCATATTTATCTTTGATGCATGTTAAACAGAGCAATTGATAACATATGAATATCAATGTTAAAAAAATTGAAATATTTATGATAATAATATTAATTTAAACATAATCAATGAAAGATAATATCATGTGAGATAAGTTGGCCGTTTATAATAATCTGTGTAAGGAGTGACAAAAGTTCTGACGAAATGAGCCTCAATAGATAAAAAGAAAAGATCTCGACTTTTGACCCTAGAAAGTTAATACTATAAGGTTCACTATTGAGGTCAAGGGGCCATTGATAATTATCATATTGGATTGTCCAAATTTTATCAGTGGGTTTTAAGGCAACAAGATAGGCTAAGACCAATGATATAAATGTGCCAAAAGACACTTGCAATATATGATATTTCTAAGAAATTAATGAGTAATAATTAAAATGAAAATGAAAATGAATGTAGTGCAAGTGATTGATAATTAGAGTACACTTCATTATTTAAAATTTAGCATATGCATTTAATGTTTTTACATATGCTCCTTGCCTAAGTTTAATTCTTTTATTTATTTAAATATCAAAGCCAGCTTTTTCTTCAAAATTTCTACTGTACTAAGCTGGCTATATTTATATTCACAAATATTCCTATTAGTTCAGAAAACTAACATACATATTATTACTTTTTTTTTTTTTTGGTATATTTGGACCTTATATTAGAATTATTTATTTCATTGAGCATGTAGCTTATGAGATATTATGATGACCATTTTTCAGGAAAGAGAAAGGAGCAGGTGGGATCATAGTAGGTGACTAAACTTATCATGTACCTTAGTGTTATGGATGGATGTATCATTTTGGGATGTAATGTAGAAAATAATGCTCATGATGTTAATTGAAAGACTTATATTATGTATAAGTTTTCTATGAAATTATTAGAAGTTCTATAATATATTTTGATAATTTAAATTTGTATGCTTTCATGTCAATAAGTATGACAAATTTATTAAAGAATGTGATATCTTTGTGGCGATCTAACTTGACTATTATTCACTCATTCGATTCTACTAGGTGTTGGTAGGAAAATTGTCTGCATAAATCGTCTCCTTCTGTCACATCTAATAGATTATTGAAAGGGGTCAAAATGGGTTGTGACATATACATATTCACTAAGGTTTCGTTTGAGATAGCTTTCGTGCTGCTTCCTAAAACGATTTTCTAGCATAAAATTTGCTAATTCAATAAATTTTTATATTAAAAAATTGTTCGAAAAAGCAATAAAAAAGTTGTTCCAAATGAAGCCTAAATGTATTTGTTCTAACAAATATTCTATTAAGTGCTTATATGTTATGGTCAAAATGTTGATGAAGGGGCAGTTAACATTTTAACATATTTACATAATATTGGTCAATTCATTATGATAAGTTTAGTGAAATTATCTCTTTAGCATTTGCATTTCATAACTGGCCTGATTCCTTGTGCCCCTCCTCTCATAGCTAAGTTATTAAGGCAATTTTAATATAATGCTTTTTTTTTTAATCTTTTGACGTTTAAAAAAAAAAAAAAAAGCGAGACTTTTGTTTTATTAAAATAAATCACACCCGCTTATTTAGAAATCAAAGGGTGTAAATCAAATCCAATCGTAAAATTACCTCAGCTGTTGATCCGGCGGCCCAATTTCCACAAGCCATGTCGACGTTAACAGCCGCCACTACGGGGAGGACATTTTCGTAAAATCGTAATACAACGAAACCCTAGCGAGCCCTAATTTTCCCTATAAAAATGAGGAGCCATCTCAGATGTTCGACGGTGCTCGTTCCTTTCGAAGATGTCGAAGCGGGGTAAGCCCTTCCTCTTCCGTCTTTTCTCCTTATGTAGTTTTATTCAATATATCTCTCAAACAAGCTTGTATATGTTCGACCTGCTGGTTCTAATGGAGGATGCATCATCTGTTTGTTACGATGAACTCAGGACGCGGAGGTAGCGCCGGAAACAAGTTCCGGATGTCGCTGGGTCTCCCGGTTGCAGCTACGGTGAACTGCGCTGACAATACTGGTGCGAAGAACCTGTATATAATCTCTGTGAAGGGGATCAAGGGACGTCTCAACCGGCTCCCATCCGCTTGCGTTGGTGACATGGTCATGGCCACCGTCAAGAAGGGCAAACCAGATCTGAGAAAAAAGGTCATGCCCGCTGTCATCGTACGGCAGCGCAAGCCTTGGCGCCGAAAGGATGGAGTCTACATGTACTTCGAAGGTACAAATCTCGCTTGGATTCTGCTTACAATTTCATTTTAGATGTAATCGATCTTTTTGACGGAGCATTACAGCCCAAATAAATTGCATGAATAGGGTATGTGTGGATTGCTTTTAAATTGAAGTTTTGATTTTTTTCCCAATAAGCCTGCTGCATAATTATGTTTTGTAGAACTATCTTTTTGAGGCGGGAGGTGTTACTAATTTTTGAATTATTTACTTTCGCAAATTGAAGGCTTGCATAATATAAGTTTTTTTGTTGCTTTGTTGTGACGGAGGGAACTTTTCTGGGTTAAATTTTCCTCAACTTGTTGGAGCAAACCCTTAATGTTTGCATGTTCCTAAGTAAACGTCATATATAGAGATTAGAGTTGTTGATGGTTCTTAAGTTCCTCCATCTTTAACGGTCTCATATTCCATCGCCTTAAGTAGTGGCGTTGCTGCTATTACCTTTTGGGACTGGCCATGAGGCAAACATTTTTGAAATGTACTACAAGCTGGTTTTGGCATGTTAGTAATTTTTGAGCATTTAATTTTGAAGTTTGAAGTTTGAAAATATATTAAACATGCTATTTTTCTCTATCGTATTGTATGAATCATTTGTTTTTTTTTTTTTTGGAATGGATTGTATTTTTTGTCATTTTTGGCTTGTTAAAATCAACTTGAAAACTTTGGTTTTATTTTTTTGGAATGCAATAAAATCATTTGGAATTTAAAAATCAATTGAGAATTAAAGTTGATAATTTCCCTACTCTTAAACATTCTTAATGTTCGTGTGGTATTATTAGAAAACTTGTGCCTTTTTTTCTAAAATTATGGAAGATTGTTGTGTGACACTGGAAATTGCTCTTATTTTTTACTGAGTTCACTTATACAATTTATGTTTTGTTGAATTGAAATGTTTGTTGTTCATTTTCAAGAGAACTTAATATTTCTTGTAATGGTTATAAATATTTTGTATTGCATGATTTGTTTCTAATTAAGCTGAATCAGGCTACCTTGTTTAGAAAAATTAGCTTTCCTTGCAATGATTGTTAAATATTGGGCATTATATGATTTGTTTCTAATTAAGTTGGTATATTTCATATTTTGTTCTGCTGGTTGTGAGAATATCTGTTTTATTATATTTTGCTTTTGATTTTCTTTAGTTACCATAAGTTTGTGCTGATTGTAATTAATGGAAACCTTTTTTTTCTCTGCTGCATTTTGAATTTGGATAATCTCAAATTAGCACCATGGTAGTTTGAGAGCATATAAATAACAGTTTTTAAAGGTTTAACAGTATCCTTGAAGGTACTTTCCTTGAGGATTTTAGACTGTTACACATTGATTTATGCAGCCAATGCCCATTTGAACTGTCTTTATCTTTATGGCCTTGTGGGCATGCAGGAGATTTTGTTTGCAAATTTCTTTTTATGTAGAGCTGATTATATTTGCAAATTTGGCTCATTCCATGGCAAATGTCAAGATCTTTTGCTGGGATTTCAAGGTATTTTATCCGAAGTTTTTCGTTCTGCAGATATCTCCAGCTTGTAGTGATGGCATTCCACTTGTAGCATCATTTACTGCAATGTCATTTAATGCTATCTATTAAAGTTACTATTATACTTAACGTACTCAGAGAGGCAAGAAAAGGTTGTGTTACCCAATTGTGGTTTTGATTTCTCCGCCCACTATTGGTCCAACTTAGGCGTATTTTTTCTGGCGTTTTATATTTGGAGATGCAATTTTCTTTTTATGGCTAAATTGATATATTTTCTTTCTGGTTTTCTGAATATTTAAGTGCTATTATTCATTTTCTTTTTTTTTTCAGATTTTAAGAAATTTCCACAATATGCACATCTTGTTGAAAAAAGCATTGATAGCTTATGTTTTCTATTATCGTTATCACATGATATTTTTGCTTTTATGAAGTATAATATTTAGTAAAAAGTCCTTATGTTGAAGATCTCAATATTAATCTATTTGTTCTACATTCGGTATAACTGCTTGAATGCTTTCAGGATATTTTATTGTATGCCCTTCATAGTAGGAAAGCATATGGTATTTTCATTCTTTAAAATCTATTCAAATATTATTATTTTACCTCAACCGCACTTGTAAATTTTATGCTTTTGTTGAATAGAATAACAGGGAATCTTGTGATAATTTTGTTATTTAAAATCTGCACGAACTTATGTGTTTTTTTATCCTTAATTGCACTTATACATTTAATGATTTATGATTTTTTTCCCAACAAGCCTGCTGCATAATTATATTTTGTAAAACTATCTTTTTGAGGCGGGTGGTGTTGCTCATTTTTGAATTATTTACTTTCGCAAATTGAAGGTTTGCATAATATAAGTATTTTTGTTGCTTTGTTTTGACGGAGGGAACTTTTCTGGGTTAAATTTCCCTCAACTTGCTGGAGCAAACCCTTAATGTTTGCATGTTCCTAAGTAAACGTCACATATAGAGATTAGAGTTGTTGATGGTTCTTAAGTTCCTCCATCTTTAACGGTCTCATATTCCATCGCCTTAAGTAGTGGCGTTGCTGCTATTACCTTTTGGGACTGGCCATGAGGCAAACATTTTTTAAATGTAATACAAGCTGGTTTTGGCATGTTAGTAATTTCTGAGCATTTAATTTTGAAGTTTGAAGTTTGAAGTTTGAAAATATATTAAACATGCTATTTTTCTATAACGCATTGTATGAATTATTTGTTTTTTTGGTTTTGGAATGGATTGTATTGTCATTTTTGGCTTGTTAAAATCAACTTGAAAACTTTGGTTTTATTTTTTTGGAATGCAATAAAATCATTTGGAATTTAAAAAACATTTGAGAATTAAAGTTGATAATTTCCCTACTCTTAAACATTCTTAATATTCGTGTGGTATCATTATAAAACTTGTGCCTTTTTTTTCTAAAATTATGGAAGATTGTTGTGTGACACTGGAAATTGCCCTTATTTTTTACTGAATTCACTTGTAAAATTTATGTTTTGTTGAAGTGAAATGTACGTTGTTCGTTTTCAAGAGAACTTAAAATTTCTTGTAATGGCTATAAATATTGAGTATTGCATGATTTGTTTCTAATTAAGCTGAATCAGGCTACCTTGTTGAGAAAAATTAGCTTGTCTTGCAATGATTTCTAAATATTAGGCATTATATGATTTGTTTCTAATTAAGGTGGTATATTTCTTATTTTGTTCTACTGGCTATGAGAATATCTGTTTTATATTTTGCTTTTGTTCTTTAATTACCATAGGTTTGTGCTGATTGTAATTAATGGAAACCTTTTTTTCTATATAGCTGCCTTTTGAATTTGGATAATCTCAAATTAGCACCATGGTAGTTTGAGAGCATATAAATAGCAGTTTTTAAAGGTTTAACATTATAGTTGAAGGTACTTTCCAAAAGGATTCTAGACTGTTAAACATTGATTTCTGCAGTCAATATCCATTTAAACTGTCTTCATCTTTATTGGCATGCTGGAGATTTTGTTTACAAATTTCTTTTCATGTAGAGCTGATTAGATTTGCAAATTTGCCTCATTCCATGGTAAATGTCATGATCTTTTGCTGGGATTTCAAGGTTTTTATCCGAAGTTTTCGTTCTGCAGATATCTCCAGCTTGTAGTGATGGCCTTCAACTTGTAGCATCATTTGCTGCAATGACATTTTATGCTATCAATTAAGTTACTATTATACTTACGTACTCAGAGAGGCAAGAAAAGGTTGTGCTGCCAAATTGTGGTTTTATTGATTTCTCCGTCCACTATTGGTCCAATTTAGGCGTATTTTTTCTGGCGTTTTATATTTGGAGATGTGATTTTTTTATGGCTAAATTGATATATTTGCTTTCTGGTTTTCTGAATATTAGGTTTTATTATTCATATTCTTTTTTTTTTTTTCAAATTTTATGAAATTTCCACAATATGCACATCTTGTGTTTTCTATTATCGTTATCACATGATCATTTTGCTTTTATGAAGTATAATATTTAGTAAAAAGTCCTTATGTTGAAGATCTCAATATTAATCTATTTGTTCTCCATTCGGTATAACTGCTTAACTACTTTCAGGATATTTTATTGTATGCCCTTAGTAGTAGGAAAGCATATGGTATTTTCATTCTTTAAAATCTATTTAAATTATGATATTATTATTTTCCCTCAACTGCACTTGTAAATTTTATGCTTTTGTTGAATAGAATAATAGGAAATCTTACGATGATTTTGTTATTTAAAATCTGCACGAACTGATGCGTTTTTTTAACCTTAAGTGCACTTATACATTTTATGATTTATGATTGTTTATTAGAATTGCGCTGCATCATATTCAGCTCGTTTCTCTTGTCAAGATAACCTAGCTATTGTAGACTGTTTTTCTCAGTACAGTCCCGCGTAAACATTAGATAATTGGTGGTGTTCTCGGATGGAATTTCCTCTGTAAGCATTCACCTCTGAAGAATTTATGGGTGTGAGACTCCTCATCAACATTGGAGGATTGATTTTGTCTCGAATGTCCAGAGTTAACATCAGATAATTAGCTTGAATGGTGATGTAATTTCTTGTAATCATTTGGTGTTCGGATATTGGAGAAATTATTAGTTGCCTAAGCATTGTGGACAGTCAATTAGGCCATTTTTTGGAAAGTAATTAGGCATAATTGTGCTTATGTTTTGATTGGTTTTTGTACATAAATAACAATAAAAAAAGTCATCGAGCTCGACTCAAAAATCATTTATCATGTCGAGTTTGAGCTGACCTATGAGTCAGCTCGACTCGCTTACACTCTTAATTAGGGCCCAAGAATTTGGCGTAAAGGGTAGCTGGGTCTCTTCTATTTCATTATTTCGGTATTGGTTATGTTCAAATGTAGTATTAATATTTGCTTCACTTCCTATTTTTTATCACATGATCTCTATTTTTTGCTTCAGTTTCCATTATCTTAGTATTAATTGGTGCTAACTTATTGTCCTCCACTCCACAATGTTGCTCCTCTACTTTCAGGATGATGCTGTTGTATATATCATTCACAGTGGGGAAGCATATAAAATATTTTGGCCAGTATTAAACAGCATAATGTTATTACTTACATTGTGTTACCTGTCTCCTGGGACATAATCTTAATTTTCATAAAATTTTTTTTATTAATCAATTTCCAAATGATTATAGTGCTTCATGTCTATTCTATTGTGTTTACCCCTAGAGGTTTATTTCCTTTTGTATTCTGTAGTCTTTGTTTAAATTCTCCTTTTTGGGATCTAGTAGATTTGATGCTCATTGTTCTAGTTTGCTTGCTCATTTCATGTAAATATGCTGGTAATTTTGCTCACTGTTTTGCTATCTATTATTTGTACTGCTGTGCAGATAATGCTGGTGTTATTGTGAATCCAAAAGGGGAAATGAAAGGTAATTAGTTAGCTGGTCCGGTCCATATGCATCAGAAATTGCTCGTTTACAAATTTTAGTACTTATCGAGTAGTATATCTTCAAAAGTTTTAATTTCTCCATTTGTATTTTGGTACAGGTTCTGCAATTACAGGACCTATTGGGAAGGAATGTGCCGATTTATGGCCAAGGATTGCTAGTGCTGCGAATGCAATTGTGTAGTAGTTATTTGTATCCATGAAGCATTCAATTGCTTTTCATCATACAGGAAGGTCTCAAGTTGTCCTACAGAACTGCCATGCTCCTTTTTAAATTTTTTGCTACAATATTATTTTCTAGATCATTTTTTTTCTTTGAACTTTGAGCTTATTCTGTAATGCATTGAACCCAGAAAATTAAGCTCTCAATGAATCGATTAAGGCAGGCTTAAAAATTCTGTTTTTATATGACCTGGTGCTCTGTTTTCAGTCAGCTTTTCTATATAACTGACTGTAAAAATCAATCCAATTTTCTTAGAATATGACAAACTATTGTTATCCAAACTTCGTAGAAAGAAATTATTTGACCTAAAAAAACCCATTTGATTGATGATTTTACATATGGAAACATAGTTTTTATTATTATTCTATGAAAGCTGATGTTGAGGGAAAGTTAAATTTCGTTACACATATTTAGAATCTGTGCAAGTTGTCATGTTATATGTTGATTGCATGCTCTTGAAACCGAACACCCTCATAAAGTAGAGGTAGAGATTATTAGATGCGGAGACCAGACATAGAACCGTTTGGTTGTCTCTATGAACAAGAAAAGTGTAATGGTGAATAGTAAAAGTGTAAGTTTGCTGTGTATGTTCTGCATGAGAAATTATTCTGTGCGGTCATCGAATGTTTGTCCAGAGGTAAATCAGGATGCGCAACATCACTTTCTTTTAGTGTATTGGTATTGTCTATTGGGTGACGTGATGCATTCGAATTCGTCTCTAGACGGTTTGGTGATCGCACATAATACTTAGTTTTTGCATGTATTTTGAACTTCAATTTTTTGATAATAATAGCAAGATGCTTGGTTGTATGAAAAACTTTGTGTAAAAAATAATGTGTTTGAAATACTATTTTTTTACAGTAATTTTACAAATTTTTTTGAAAGGGCAATTTCCGGAAAAATATTTTTCAAACTATGAAACTTTTAAAAGAAAAAAAAAAGCTTAAACTGTACCTATTTAAAATTAATAATCATACATGTAGGATTACAATTATGTGATTATTCAAGATTAAAATATTGGAGTTATTCAAAATATCTAATGTGCTTCAGCTGTTTAAATGTAAAAATAATCGAGTTAATCAATCGTTAGTGTATACAGCTTTTTTCATTACTTGTAATTAAATTATGATTTAAGAAAAGCGGTAGGTTTATCATATTTTATTTTGAGTGTGAAATTAAGAATTTCTTTGGGCCTAAAGTTATTATTCAGTATTATAAATATATTTTTTAAAAATTGTACAACACTTTTTTAAAGCTCTTATAATAGGGCCCTATGGGTGAAATTAAAATTTTTTTTTAATGGGCTGATGATTTTTAAAATACTTTCAAATATTTTTGGGTGGATTTTTAACCTTTTTATTTTAGAATTCATTATGAACTAATATTTTGATATTAATATTTTTTTAATAAATTATTAAATTCTATATTTTATATTCTACTACTTATATTATATACAAATTTATGATTACTTATTTTACTTTTAATATTTAAGTATTAATTTTATTTAAAAATTATAACTTAACATTTTTCTTATATATATATATATATATATATATATATATATATATAATGATGCAAATTTTATATTAAAATAAGAAATTGTGAAATTACTTTTTTTTTATTTTGAATTGTGTTATAATTTAAGTAAAAAAATAGTAAAATGTAAAACAAAAAGTGCTCTGTCCAAATTGATAAAACTCTACTTTTTTATGTTAGAAGCACCAGTATTTTTTTTTGGGGGGGAAATTTTAAGGGGCTTATCCCGTATCATTGAAATAAAAGAAGCAATTGCAAGTGAAAAATAAAAAAGAAAAGTCGAAGATGCTCAAAAACAAAACGAGCATCATGTATACAAAAGAGGAAAAATGTAAAGGTGTCAAAATGCACAGTGGCACAGAAGGACTCAGGAGAAAACTTGGAATCGCAAGGAAGCAGAAAATTGATGACCCTGGTTGCCCAGCAGGCCGTCCAAGGGCCATTCAGCTATTAAGAGCATTCATCATTGTCCTTCACAAAAAACATCTCGCACCAGAAATGGAGTTGGAATGACAGCATACATCAAAGGACAAAAAGAAGAGCAGTCGAACCAGAACAAGAAAACCAACAATACTACTGCAGTAATCGGACAAGCTCATGATGGTCTTTCCATGAGTTAATTTTATGTAGAATAGCTTTCCTAATTTTCACAATTAGCGTGGCCTTGCAGTCAAAGGAAGCTCCAAACAATCTGTCTTTCCTAGCTCTCCATATGAAATAAATGACTGCACAGGTAGTGAGGCAATAAAATTTAATACGGGAGGAGTGGATCCCTTGATCCATAATGATACCAAAAACCTGATGAAGATTGGATCGCATGAGAAGAGTCTTCAGTCAAGGTAGGAACCTTTTAATAACAACAAAGGTAAAACAACATTCAAAATACAAATGGCCATGAGACTCATTCTTGGCAAAACAAAATGGACAAATGCTTTAAGGTGTGCAGCCCTCTGCGGGCAAGAACATCTGCAGTTTTGAGGTCTCCTTTGAAAGCCAGCTACGCATAAGCAGAGAAGTCTGAGTGCATATTTCTTGTGCCAAATAAATTTCCTCCAGTTTATCGAAGGTTGAGAAGAGAAAAGCTGCAAGTGGAAATCTTTAAATTTAGGATTCCTTTCCCCTAACCATAGGCAATTAGTTCGTTTATCAACTATAGGGATGGCTTTAATAGCAAGGGTGAAGTTGTGGTTAAAGGCCTCGGGCAAATGCCAACAGGTGTTTACAATGGCTTGCCTAACTTCCCAAGAGGAGAAGTGCATAATGTAATTGTAATGGTCAATATTCTGGGAGTTAAGCCAATCCATGATTGAAATTCCACTGCACCAAGGGTCCCAGATCAGAGATAATCTGCTATTGACATGAACCATAAAAATGAAGCATTGTTTAACTTTGGCAGCCACTTTACTCAAGAATTTCCAATAGGGAGAGGGGTCTTGCTCATTGAGTTTCCAAGGGGAATGATATATATTTCGCCAGTCAAATAAAAGATTATTTGTCTCATAAAACCTCCAAACAAGAGTACAAGAATAAGCATGATAAACAGAGTCCAGTGCAGGAATGCCTAGGCCACCTTTGGTCTTTGGTTTGCAAGCATCTTTCCACCCAGTTGTGTGGAGCATCAGTTATAAATCGGATGTGTTCTAGACGCTCCAATATTACTTTTATGCTTTTAAAAAGCTTTTACAGATCTATTTTGGGTTTTTAACCCAATTGTGAGCTTTTATTGATAGATGGGCCACGGAGGCCTGTGCCCCGAGCTCCATTATAACTCCGCCCATATTCTTAGTAGGCCTTGTTATAAAAAATAAATTTTCATAATAATGTTCTTTAAAAAATAGTAAAAATATAATAGACAAATGAAAACATAATTACAATATGAAAAAATAAAACAGTAAAAGAATATCCTAAAGAGATTCTAAAAGTTTTTTTTTAAATTAATTTTCAATGCATTTATCTAAATTCTCTTTTGTATTTAATCGAATGATAAGTTGATTAATTTATTTATTTTTAATGTGAAATTTCAAATCGAATGAGAGCCAATATCCATCCGTGAATTTTTTATTTCTTTTAACAGTTTTATATTGAAACCAATATCGGCCCGGTCCGGTCCGCCCACCACCCCGCATATCGACCCGTCGTGAAGGCTAAAGGCGGGAAGTATAAACGGAGCGGCAAAGGTGTCTCCTTTCTTTGCAAGGGGGTTTCGAATCTGGATCCCCTGCTCCCGAATATCGACCCTTGTTGCTATTGGAAAGAAGATGAGTTGGTCTCATTCCGATATTTCAATGGAAGAACTCGTCGATCGGATCAAAGGCTTCGTAGACATACTTGTTCTGGCCTCTGGCTACCAATCGTCCGGTCTTCCTGCCATCTGGGACGTTGACAACATCAAGAAGGCCGTGAGATGGGGTATCTTCTTCGAAGATGTAAGCAATACGATTCCTCTTTGCTCGCAGTTGTGAATTAAACCCTTATTTGTTGAATCTTCTACATGCCAACATGGTTAGGGTTTCTGCAGTTCATAACTGCCGCATTTGTTGCTGTTCAGGTGTTGAAAAGCTTGCGGCTTTATAGTAATTATGTGGAGTCTGTGAAGGAGCTTGATGCGGCTCTGTTCAATCTGACATCAGATCCAATTTTCCCTTTGGTCAGTAAGCTTTTATGGATTTATTGTCAATAGAAATGTAAAATATGTATTTTTTTTCCTTTGCTCCAATTTAATTTGATGATTTTTTTTAACTAATAAACGGCAGGGTCTTGCGCATTTATCATCTGCGACTCTTTCTAATGCGAGAAGATTTGTTTTAGAACACTTACTACAGACTCACCCAATAAAGGATGAGCATTTGATTGCCTTTCTTAGAGCTGTTGTTGAAATGGACATTGATGAACTCTCAGAAGAACATAATGATTGTCCAAAGGTGTATATTGATAGGCTCACATTGCAAATGGATTCACTAGAGCTTGCAGCAGCAGGAAAGGGCTTGACAAAGGCGGATAAAACCTCGATGCCAGAAGATGATCCCAATGCTTCTAAATGTTTGAAGCAAATAGATCAAAGTCTTTTTACAGACCTTATATTTAATGATGAAACCAGGCGATGCATTGGTGCTGATGCTTCCTTCTTTGTTATTCAAGAAATTTTAAAAAGGCAGGCAGTGATGTCCCGTATGTCTTCTATTGAGAAAGGCTTAAATAGTCTTTCAGGGATTATCACAAGGAATACAGTGGGATCTGAGAACATAAGGTTTGAGTGGAAACCAGTTGATGGTGCTTCTTCAGAGTAAGTTTTTATTTTTTATTTTTTATTTTATTATTTTAATAATAATCTGATTTTCTTCTGGTTTAATGTGCCAATGCATGCGCGAATGTCTTAATTTGTCACTGTCCGTTAGAACTCTTTGAGGATGTATCAATTTCTTGTTTTCCTATGTACATGAAGCATGAAAATTACTTATGTACGACATGATTCTTAAGATTGATTGCGAGTGGCATTTAATGTTTCATTGGGTTTATCATGAAGATACTATGGGAAATATGTGGGATTAAATTGATCTTAGAAAAGCTTGACCACTACTTAAAATCATTCATGATGCTAAGAAGTAGTTAACTTTGCGTTGGTGATTATTATCATTATTTTAGTATTTTTATCATGGGATTCAAGCATTTGACTTTGTTAGAGGGCAAATATAAATATTGCCTGGTCACTTGATGAACAATTCTTCAGCAAGTAATGGTGATTTACAAGTCTTGTTGACACTGAGCTAAGAGCCTAAACACAGGTTAAGTTATTCAGGCTTATTGAGTTCTATAAAGAATGGTAATTATAATATAAAACTGTGCTGGGATGGTGCTTTTGATCTAAATTTGTTGACATCAATATTCTTACAGCGAACTGTGTCCAGATTTGGTTCCTTTTTTGGCATTAGGAGCATTTTGCATAAATCCTGTTGTGGTTGTAATCTTGTTGGCAGGGACCCAATAGAGGCTATAAGATCGCCACTTTTGTCCTATAAATGTGTAACATTGTATTGTAATTTACGTGGTTGCACTCTTTTCAGCTCAGCCAGTTGGGTTTAGTTTTTCTACTAGAAACTATGGCTGCTAATAAGTAGTGTTATTTGCTTCTTTTGTTATGGTATGCGGGAATTAATTATATTTTTATGTTTTCAAACCTGCATGTTTGCTAGACTAAGAAACGGTATCAATATGCTCACAATAATGTTTTAAGTTTTACTGGAGAAACATTTGGTGTTATCTCTCAGCGGCGATCAAATATTGATGGAGCTAGAACAGTTTAGTCAGTGGAGATCAAGGTGTCTCTCATATTTGCTAGACAAGAGAACAATCAGATTGCATTCTGGCGCGGAGTTGATTTTTCAGGCACCCAAGGATCAGTGGATTCAAATTTTTGAAGGGTTAAAATCTTCGACAGATCCTGATAATTTTCTTGAAATTACGGTAATTTGATATGATGGATTATTTGTTATTTTTCTTGTTTTTTTAAAGGCTCCTTAGACATTTAATACTGCGTAATTTTCAATTCGAACAGTTTAGAAAGCGGCAAATAATTATGTATGAAGGGATAGGAAGATATTTTTTGTCCTCACAAAAAAAGTTTATATACAAGTAATATTAATAGAATATATCATAGTAAATAATGAAAGAGAAACTAAAATAGTACATTAACAAAATAAAGTTACTACATGCAAAAGAGATATGAAAGAAATATTTACAGAAATGAAACTACACAACCCTCAAAAGGAAATACATGAATGACCTACCACAAAATATAAAACTATCAAATGCATTCTACAAGATGATCTATGTAACACTCTGGCTAGACCTATTATGAAAAGAGGTAACAACGAGTGAATTTGATAAATCAAATCCAACAAATAACTTCTATATGGTAAAGCATAAACAATAAGGGAATGAAACATGCAACCTTAGCAATCAAAGATGTAAAAATGACTATATAAAAACTGATAATCGATGTATCAATATAACAATGTCACATGTCATAGTTTCTACAAGTTTTAATAAGATGATATTATTGTGTATGCCAAACTGTTACTAATGTGGTATCAATCAAATGTTTACGCATTCAATTACATTATGTATGCTTATCAGTCATTTATTGTATTTTGAATATATAAAATCACTATCTGCCTTAGCCCAGCTAATTGTTGGTGGCTCTATGGGAACATATATGGATGATGTATAGTCCGAAGATCAGCACTATTGTACATGATCGACAACATCACAGCTGTTTACACTTTAAAATATAAAGTTTTTGATGGCCTAATGCATATCTATTGCACAATTTAAAAAGTTTCCTTAAAATGTATCTTTAGACTGATGAGAGCTAGGATACCTAGCCCACAATGCTCTTGATTCAGAACAATAATTTTTTTTTTCAGGGGTTGTAGATGGTATATAAAAATATGTCTAATGAAGTTGAAGTCTTTCCCCACTGACTGATATTGTTTAAATTTTAGACCATTTGAATCTATGAACCATGGTTGTGTGATCTTCCCTTCAATAGTTTAGACTTCAAGAATGCGTATTTGTTGTTGTCATGATATCCCAATTAAGAGAGAGAGAGGTTGGGAGGTTTCTCAATTCAATTATGCTAAATGTGTTGCAATAAATCTACTGAAGTCAAACAAAAATTTGTTCTATTATAAATTAACTTACAACCCATGTCTCCACGGTTTTACAGGAGATCTTGCTATTGGGGCTTATTTCAAGCAAATGGAATTACGTGATCCAGAATTTCATATCACTTCCTTGTGATTTCCTCTCCATCCCGAAGAAACTCTCCGATCTACGTGAATTGCTTCAAAGAAAAACCCCAATTTTGTTTTCCGATAAGGTAGTAATGGCTTTTCAAGGTACAAACTCGAAAATTATTTAATTTGGATCATAAACCACAGTACATTTTGAATGAAAATAAATACAAGTGAAGAGTTTTTCTCGACTGCTTTATGCAATAAACTTTTCGTTGTGAGATTCTTATTATTTCTTTGCTTGAACAGTACAGATGTGCTGTTTTCATGAATTGAAATTATGCCTTTCACATCACAATGAACGCAACTTAACAATCGCGCTAGGCCCACCGTTTGTTTAAGTATATTCTGCAACCTGAAAATGAGCCTGTTGCTTATTTGTGAGCTTGTTGATTTTAACTGATCAATACTCAACTAATAAATAAATAAATAAAAAAACTTATTTAATTTTTTTGTTTTTCATTTTTCCTACTATTTTAACTAAGTACAAAGCATGGGTTGGCATGTATGGGTTAGCTATCTTGCATAAGTAAATAATATCTCCGGGCTCAAAGTTTACTTCTCTCATGTGTTCATCAGCCTTCCTCTTCATGATTTGTTGGGCTCTCAACAAATATCCTTGAGCTCAGATAATATCCAGTCCCTCTCCTCTAAGTACTGCTCTACACTGGACACAGGCATGATGCTTTGCCCATAATGAATCAGATGGGGTGGATCTCTCCCATAGAGAATCCTGAAAGGAGTGGTCTTCGCCAAGGTTTTAAATTGTGCAATTAGGTATTGAGGCGTTTTTTATTTGTAAGGTGAGGTGTAAGCCTCAAAATTCAAAAATGGCAAAAAGTAAAAATAAAGGTCAAAAGTGATTTTTTATATAATGCCTAAATAATTTGTTAAATGATGATTGATGACATATTAACTTCCTATTATATTATGAATTAATATATTGATATACATATGAAAAAAATTGCACAAGTTGTAAAGTGACAAGTGATAAATTATGTGAAATAGAATTGAAATCCAAATATTATAAGAGCAAAACAATATTAAATATAGAAATTACATAAAAGCATCATATAACATCAAGTTCAACTCCAGATTTCTTCTTTCTCAATTCTCCACTCATTTACATTTAATTGCTAACAAAAGCTAAAATAATTGATAATAACTCAAAAATCATCTGCATTGTCATCACTGAGGTGATTTTTATTTGAGCTGTCGCCATAACAAATTAGTCTATCCTCTGCCTCATCCGGTGGAGTCAAATGCCTCTCAAACTGCTTCTTCTTAATTTATTTCAATCATGTTCATCTTTTATAAATGTTTTTCATCAACAAAAGATGAGATTAATACTACAAAGTTTTTAGGGTGGTGGTGTGCGGCTTTCAAGTGATTGTTAGTGACGGCTGTGATGATGTTGGCTGCGGCGTAGGCTGCGGGTTGGAGGTAGAGGCAGTTGAGAGAAAGTTATTGCAGCTCGAATGTGCACGAAGATGTGATTTATGTTAGTGTTAACAAAACAAACATATATATATATACAAAGGATGAGGCGTAAGCCTCACGCTAGCTAGGCGAGGCGTGCCTCAAGACGGGCCTCAGCAAGCTAAGGCCAAGCCTCATAAAAAAAGCTAGAGGCGTAAGCCTCGAGACGTTTTTCACTGAAATTGCGCTGAGGCGGGCTTTAAGGCGAGCCTCATATTGCGCAATTTTAAACAATGGTCTTCGTTGCTGAATGGTACGAGGTATTGTACTAATACTCTGCCCAAGCAAGCCACCTTGCCCAACTCTTTGGCGTGTCAGATGCAAAACATCTCAAATAGGTCTCTATGCTTTTGTTGGTCACTTTTGTCTAGGGGTGATATGCTATACTTTTCTTCAATACTGTCCCCTGTAACTGAAACAACTCTCTCCAAAAGTGGCTGAGAAACACCTTGTCCCTATCAGTCACAATGGCTTCTGGAACTCCATGCAGGCGCACCACTTCCTTTATGAAGACAGTAGCCACAGTAACAGCCATATAAGGGTGCCTCAAGGGAATGAAGTGTGCATATTTGCTCAAACGATCTACTACTACTAGTATCACCGAAAACCTCTTGGATCGTGAAAATTCCTCGATGAGGTCCATTGTTACCTCCTCCCATACCCTCTTCAATAGGGCTAGTGGCTGTAGTAACCCTACTGGCGACATGGCCATGTACTTGTGCCTTTGGCACACATCGCATTTAGCTATCCAATCCTCTACATCACGGCGCATCCCCACCCAATATAATTCTGCTACTAATTGACTATAGGTTTTCTGGGCTCCTGAATGCCCTCCCACTGCACTACCATGAAACTCCTGTAGCATCTTGGGAATGTATCATGATCCCTTCGATAGAACAAATATTCAATGATATAGAAGCTGGGCTCCCCTCAGCGTGTAGCCAGGATGACTATTCGGGTTTTGCAGAAACTCATCTTTGATCTTCCTTAGTGCCTTATCCTGTTCGCTCTCCTGTTTCAACTTTTCCCAATCTAGGACCAGGGGTACTGACAAAGCTGCTAACTGAGGCTCCTCGATTCTCCTAGATAAGGCATTAGTTGCTTTGTTTTCTAAGCCCGGGCGGTACTGATTCTCAAATTCGTATCCTAGTAGCTTGGATAGCCATTGTTGATGCTCCTTTGTGACCATCTGTTGTTCCAGCAAATACTTCAGGCTCCTCTGATCTGTTCTGCAAGGAAGTGTCGCCCTAATAAATAGGGTCGCCACTTCTTAGTGGCCAAGACAATAGCCATCAGTTATCTCTCGTACACTGACTTGAGCCTTGCCCTGGCTGTGAGCACCTGATTGAAATAGGCGATCGGTCGTTGATCTTGCATGAGTACTACCCCCTGTCCATATCCTGATGCATCTGTCTCCACCACAAACAGTTTTTTGAAGTTAGGAAGTGCTAACACTGGTACACTAGTCATTGCTTTCTTCAGTTGCTCGAAAGCCTGTGTAGCCGCCTCCCCACACTTGAAGTTGTCCTTTTTCAACTGCTAGTCAACGGCCATGCTATCGTGCCATATCCTTGTACGAACTTCTGGTAGTTCTCGGTGAGGCCTAAGAATCCTCTCAGCTCCCTCAGGCTCTTAGGCAGAGGCCACTTTAGCATAGCCTCAATTTTGGACTGGTTCGTTGCTACTCCTGCCTTGCTCATCACATGTCCCAAGTACTCTACCTGTGGCTGTGCAAACGAGCATTTCTTTAGGTTGGCATACGACTGGTGCTCTCTCAATGTCTCCAACACGGTCCGCAGGTGCTCCATATGTTCTACCTCTGTTCGACTGTAGATCAGGATGTCATTTATGAACACCAAGACATTTTCTAAGATATGGTTGAAAAACCTGATTCATGAGTGACTGAAAAGTGGCTGGACCATTGGTAAGGCCGAAAGGCATCACCAAAAACTCGTAGTGACCCTTGTGGGTTCTGAAAGCTGTCTTGTGCACATCCCCTGGCTTCATCCTGATATGGTGGTATCCCGACTTCAGGTTAATCTTTGAGAAGATGATCGCCCAAATAGTTCATCCAACAACTCATTGATCACACGGATAGGAAAGTTGTCCAACACAGTTTCCTTGTTTAAGGCTCTATAATCGACACAGAATTTCCAACTGTCATCCTTCTTTTTCAGCAGTAAAACAGGACTGGAAAAAGGGCTCACACTGGGTCTAATAATCCTTGCCTCCAACATCTCTCTGATGAGTCTCTCGATCTCATCCTTCTAGATCTGCGGGTACCGGTAAGGTCGAACACTGATAGGAGAGACTCCCTCCTTCAAGGAAATCGCATGCTCGTGCTCTCATCCACAGGGTTGTTGAAAAACCTCAGGAAACTGTTGCAATAGTTGATGCACACACTCAGAGATCTGGTCTGTCTGAGACTCTCGGACCCCCTCCAAACTCTTCGGCTCTACGAAATAGCCATGTCCTTCTCCCTGTATCGCATTGACCATGGTTTTGAGTGAGACCATGGTCCTGTATAAGCTGACATTCCCTCATAGCACCACCTTCCCTCCCACCTGCACCTCCATTGTCAGAGACTTCCAGTCCGCCTTGGTCTCTCCATTGGTTTGTAACCATTTCATCCCAAGGATGACATCAGTGCTTCCCAATTCCAAGGGAAGAAAATCTTCCATTATCTGTAAGCCTTGGAGCGCTAGCAACAATCCCCTGCAAATCCCCTTACTCCTCTCTACCTTTCTTGTCCCCATCATGATGCCAAAACTTCCTGTATCCATTAGCTTCAATCCTAGCTGGTCCACGACTTGGTTGGAGATGAAGGCCTCGTTTAGATCCTGCACTCCTTTTGCATAAGTTGGTAAAGAAGCAGTTATTGAACAAACGAAGTTCTGAAGAAAATTATTTAAGAAAACGGATACTTGTTTGGTCACAGTATTTTTTTTTACGCTTACACAAACCTAAATTTGGCTTTTTCGTTTAGTCTTTGAGGTATTAAACGAAATAAGCAGTACTTTTTTCCATTTCGATCGGCAGAAATTCAGAGTTTTAGGAAACTGTATTTTAGAAAAGTCGTGTTAACAAACAGGAGAAAAGTAACCGTTTTCCTTGATTCGAACTGAAAAAGGCGTAATTAAGCCCAAACAAACGAGCCCGAAGTTATGAGTGGCTCCACAATCCACCAAAACCACTATTGGTTGCTCCCCAATTTGCCCCCTTACCTTCATGGTGTGATTTGTGATAAATTCCACCACGGAGTTTAGAGACACCTCCGCCACATCTAAATGTAACTGCTTCGCCTCCTCCACGACTTCCTCTAGCTCGTCCTTGGTCTCCTCTTCCCCTTCACAGACCATCAAGACCTGAAGGGCTCGATTCTTGCACCTATGCCTGGGTGTGAATCTCTCATCACACCTAAAGCATAGCCCTTTTGCCCGCCGATCCTGCACTTCTGCTTCTGTGAGGCGTTTGAAATTGCCTCCAGGACGAACTCCAATGCTCTTATTCTTAGATGCTTCCCCTGAAATGACACTGTCTGGGTCCTCGGTGCCAAGGTAGTAGTGGTGTTCCTATAAGTCCCTCCCATGTGGTTGCTTCAGTTGGCCTTCTCCCTCTGATGTTTTTGCTCCACCCTTTGTGCTAGCTCCATTGTCTTTCTCAGCCCTCTAGGTCTCAATACTCGGAGCTCTGCCCATATGTCCTCCCTCAACCCCTTCATTAAATTCCCCTCCAATCCTTCCTTGGAGATTCCCCTCAATCTCCTCGACAACAATTCAAATTTCTCCTGGTACTCCATAATTATCCCCTCCTGAGTTAGGGCATAGAACTGCTCGTGGAGGTCTCCTTCCCGAATAGCTCGGAAACGTTCCAACAAGCACTCCTTAAATTCTCCCCATGAGTAGATTGGATACCTCTCCTCCCTCTATTAGTACCATGCTAGGGATTTCCCTTCCAAGCATAGACCCGCGTCCATGAGTTTTTCCCCTTCCATCAGCTCATTGATAGCAAAGTAATGTTCCACTCAGTATACCCAACCCTGAGCATCCTCCCCTTCGAAGACTAACATCTTTTGCTTCTTTAATCTCTCATCCATACCCCAATGATTTCTTCCACCATTGGTTCCTCCTGTGTAGTGGTAGTGTGATTCTCTCCCTTCTTATTGGCGGATTTGGACCCCAGGGTTCAGCCCAATTGTTGCTTCCTCTGGCCCACCGTCCCTCCTATTTGGGTGGTCTCCAAAAAGCTTCGGCCTCCCTTCCCCTTGCTGCCCCTTCTTCCGAATATCTTGATGCACCTCTCATCGGACCCCTTTGTGATGGTTCTTGAGGAAAAACCATCTCTACTTCATCATTGTTTTTCTGAAGTCTCTTTCCTTTTGGATCAGTCATTGGACTAGCTGGTGGAGCCTTCGATTGCATCTCGATTAATTTCATCATCATGCTTTCCATGTTCTCAAATCAGTTTTCCACAGACGATAGCCTTTCTTCCATTCCGGAATATTTTTCCTCCATCCTGACCTTGAATTGTTCCATCTCTCCTTCCAACGCCTCTATCTTCTTTGCTGCCATTCACAAATTTAGGTTCCAAACCGCAAAAAACAGTGATGAAGGGTCTTCAATCAGCAAAAAATAGCAAAGGAAAGGATTTCTGCAGCAGATTTCAGCGAGTAGAGGATGAAATTTGGTCCAGACACTGCTCTGATACCAATTTGATATGCCTTGACAAAATCAGTAAGAAAAGACAGTAAAAACAGCAGAAATTGAGAAACGACGGCTGATTTTTTGTATTAAAACTTCAACACCAAAACAAGATACAATGATCTACTATTAGAGAGGTAGATCATCTCTTCCACTTGACCTACACGTCGCTAGGAAGCCCTCAATAAAACTCCAGAAAAAACTACAGCAAACTCTCCAAACAAAACATGAAAAATAAACCCTAGAACTAGCCTTTAATAAACTCGCTAATTCCCCCCCAAAAACAGCCCCCTTCCTTAATTAATTTCCCTCTCTTTCTTTATTTCAAAATTAGAATTCTTTCCTTTCTTATTTCACTCCTTATTTCCTCTCTTAGTTCATTTAATCAAATCTTTGCTGGCCCATAAGGGTGGCTGAACTTGCTGCCTTTTCCCCCTTAACAATTCTCTTTTAGAAAGGTTAATTTTGTTATGGTTTAACCTTCACCGCTCAAACAAGTATTTACGAGCCTCCAAATTAATAGATGAGTCAATGGTAAAAGATGATAAGGGGCTGAAACTCTTACCATACTCATGGACATTATCAGAAGTAGAATAAGAGGTTAGAATGTTAATCCCATTTGTGATGCTTGGCATAGGCCACAAACTATTATCCTGAACATAGTTACTGTATTTTGAGACAAGAATCTTCCCTCCTATAGCTGAATTATTCTTAATCTCTCTCGCAGCATCTTTAAGAAGTTTAATAGTGCCCTTTTTCCTCAGTCTAGTATTTTTCCAGTGTGTCCAATTTCAGTAGTTGTCTGGCATAACAAAGTGCTACATCCAACTTCCTTAACTTATCTTCTAAGCTGAGGTGATATATTATTCTATAGTCTTTTACTTGCATGACTTTCTCAGCCTTTTCAAGCACTTCAAGTGCCTCATCCTGCCATCCAAACTAACAATTATTCTGTATGAGAGAGATACACCTTCTGCGTAAGCACTACTCTCCTCTCAAGTTTTAGAAGCTAGTAAGTGAGAAATATACATCCTCTTTTTCAATAGGTTCAAGGTAGTCAAACTATCACCCTCTCCTAAATAATCATGATGATGTTTAACATATACTAGTTAGTTTTGATATTGATGAAATACATGATTTAAATTTGAGTTTTAAGAGAGCTTTTGTATATCATTCAATCACAATCATAATTATGTGGGGGTCATTGGTCATTTAAAATTTCGACAGCCTCCTGACGTCTTCTCCTCACGAAGGGAGGTTGGGAGGGCACTTGCCTTTCAAATCAGCCTAATCGGATAAGATTCGACGGCTGAGGGTTTCAGGACGTTGACTCCCGACATAAGTCTTTAATTTGCTTGCGGTGCCTGTTATTTAAATGTGGTTTAATTTAAAAATATTCTTGTTCATTTCCTGTGAAAATCCGACAGCCTTTCCTCGCGAGGGGAGGTTGGGGAGGGCGCTTGCCCTTTCAAGTTTGCTCGATCGGGGATTAAAATTGACGGTCGAGGGTTTCGGTGGAAGAATCAATCTCGGAATAAGTCTTCGATGATCCCTGTCATAACACCTGGAATATATATATATATATATATATATATATATATATATTGTTGACCTCTCCATGTAAGCCAAAAACCCATCACAAATCTGGGAGAAACCTCGCATACCTCGTATATGTCGAGAGAAATCCTGAAAATCTTGCTGCTGTAGCCGTTCGCGTGTCCTCACGGGATTCCTGTGACTTGCCTCGATCTCGTTCCAGCCTCGTCGTTAAAACGAAGCTGGATGAAACGTCGTTGAGTTATTCTGTTCTTCGACACACACAAACTCCACTGCCTGCTCTGAATCCCTGTAGCAAACCTCAATCCCCTCTGCCTCATCCGAACGCTTCCCTAGCCCGATCCTCCACTTCTACCTCACAACAGACTGACTCCACTTCAACCAACCGTCGGATTCCGTGACCATAGCCTCGTCCAACCTTAACCAAGCACAACCCAGCCCCTCAACCTCCATCTTCCTCCTATCTCCAAATCGCGCTAGCCTACCAGCTTCCGTCGCCTGCTATTCACATGAACTCGACCTCCACAAATGCATGAAGTAGACCAAATCCCGATCTCCAATCCCGACCCTTCCGCCTCCGACTACAGTGGCCTCCTCACCCAATAGAAAGCCTTACCTGCATCCTCCCTCTTCGCAAGCCGATCGACCTCACAGCCATAGCCATATACCCCATCCGACTACACTACCTCGACCTGATCCGACACCTCCAATCCCCCCGTTTGCTGCCTCACGTTCGCACCCAGCCTAGCCCTCAATACCCTTTGACCTCTTCTAATTAGCAAGCCCAAGCCCACTCCAATCTCCCTTTTAGTCGAGATCTTTAGGCCGCACATCAAACCCAGCTGAGCCTCCACCCACTGAATCCAACCTCACTCTCATCCCCTCTCAACCTCTCTCTCTCTCTCTCTCTAAGATTTACATGAGTATTAACAATGTTTAATCTTATTAATAATATTATTATTTTAGTATTATTATTAGTATTGTTATAAAAAAGAGTTAAAAAAAGCAAGTAACAAAAAAGGAAAGGAGGAAAAGAGTTAAAAAAAAGAGGAGAGAAAAATTTTGTGTGCGTTTTCATGGTCCTCATGCCCCCTACACCGACACCAATGTTGACCTCATCGCTTACGAAGGTATAAATGCTTCCAAACCCTAAAAACTCCAAAATTCCTGTTTTTCGGCGCCGTGGTGCACCGGTGGACCACCCTACGTACTCTCATAGCACGGTGGGAGGGAACCCGGTGCGACGCTTGCGGCGAGGCGGGTAGGCCTCAAAGCTCTCTCGTAGCGTGACAAGGATGAAATTAAGTACTCGTGCGTGCCTCAGTGCCAGCGCGAAAAGAAATTTGCGCATTTCTAAACAGGTATCTCGAAGACCCCTAAGCGCTTTCGTAGCGTGGCGGGGATTGAAGATCATGGCCACGGTGACGTCTGACACCTACCTGAAGCGCTCTCGTAGCGTGGAGGGGAAGGCCTGACTCGTAGAAATTCCCCTAAACAGGGGAGACGATGGGAGGTTGCCATATTTTTCAGTAAACAGGAAACCTGATTTAAACAGCAGGGGACTTTCAAAATGAACAACGAACTAAACTCTAAACTAACAAATGTACAACCATGATCTAAATACAAATGCTAATAAACGGCCTTGATCATCCAAGTAAAATTCATGATAAATGCACGATAAAATTAGAAAATATAAGATCCTAAATAATGACTTAAAATATTCAAACAAGCATTAAAAAAATGGTCATAAGGCTCATGGCAAAGAAATGTCCAAATGCTATTCACTTGCAAGCAATGATAATAAAGATGTGTAACTTAATTACAAGTAGATGCACGAGAGTATCCCAACAAGCATTACAAGTCATATGCAAAGGATAATGGCATTCACAATGATCTTGCAAGCAGTTATAACAGACAAACGAAGAAACTGAAGTTGACTTGCAAGCAATGATGATTGATGTACGATGAATGTGAAAGGCTCCTTGCAAACACTAATGAAAGGATGAGTGCAGTGGACATAACTCATTGGCAATCAACATCAATTCACAAGTTGCCATATTAGTCTGCCTGCGGAAATAAGAAGGCTTGCAATGAGTGCAGTGTAATGCTTGCAAATAATGGCGGTTGATGCAGTCTGTATGTAAGCTGCAATAATAGACATATTGCGAGCATGGTAGACCCCCATGAACACAGATGCACATATGATACATCATCTACCTGTAGGTACAAAAGAATAACAACATATATCAGCACCTGTGAACTGTGACAGTTGACATATAATAAATGTGATGATTTATTAGCTGGTATGCATGAAGGTGCTGACGATGAATGTAGCTCAACCAATAGTCAATGACAAATCACAGATGAGCACATTGATCTGCATGCAAGTGGCGACATGGGATATGCTGTCGATATGATGAATCTCCTGTGCAAATGGATATTTATGCGAGGTGTCATTTGCAAGCAAAGACGAAAATATACAATGTTAATGGATATCTATTGACAAATGTAGAAGACTTTCCATGCATAAAGTAATCTACTTATAGGTGATGACGAACAATGTGCAGTAGACGCCAGTTCATCCTCGCAGTTAATGCTGAGTGATTATCAAGAAAATATGCTGATCCATTGCAAGCAGAGACAGAAGATATGTAGCAGATGTAAGCTCCTACATGCTGCTGTAGAAGACCTGTCATACATCCAATGTGTTGTCCAAAAGTAAAATGCAAAGTGACTACATCAAATGCAAATGCCTACGAGTTGCTGTAGGAAACTCGTTATGCATACAACAAGCCATCTATGGGCGAATACAGAAAACCTCCAGTACAGGTTAGCATCTACGAGCCGTAGCAGGAGACTCGTTCGTGCACGACAGTCTACCTGTATGAACCAATGGGCAAATAACTACAGTGCAATTCCATATTACAAGATCTGCAACACTCGTACAAGCGGACAGAAGACGTTTGTAGATTCCAAAATGAACCCCTACGTAGTCGTCAGCGCTAGTCGTTTGCGCAGCTGATCGTTGCAAAAACACCCCCCTCATGCATCGAGATACATACCGACATATATATTGGCAATTGGGATAAAGGAGACTCGGTGTAAGAAGAAGCCCGCTAACGTATTACTAGAGGAAGATCCTAACTGCGGCACTAAGCATGCGAAGTTGAGTGATCCTATGAATGATTCTATATAATCAAAGAATGAGCAATTGAAGAAAAAATGTCTCATTCTATTATCTCTTTGGAAATATTGAGGTTTCTGGAGAAATGCCGTGTTATTTGAATAAGGGACAAATACTTGGAGATCACACCTTACGACCTGATGTCCTATGCGTGCGTTCGCTACATCACGTCATCGGATCCGCAACATCCATGCACGAGGACAGAAGCATCTACTAGTTTCAAGACAAAATCCTGCATGCCTGTCGGCACTAATCACTTGCATAGCCAGTTATAACTGAATATTGCAAAATTCCCCCACATGCATAGCCAGTTATAATTGAATATTGCAAAATACCCTCACACATACACTGCAACATGTATACACACAAATACAGAAGTGCACATACAAGCACATCGATATAGGAATGAAAGCATAAATCGGCGTGCAAGTATGCAAATATAACACAAAGAAGTGCATATGCAAACATCTACCCGCATGGGCTTCGGCGAGCATGTTATGAGTTTACATATGATGTCTGAGGATGCTACGCGAGTAAAATGATAAATTTAAGTTCACTCCCGATCCTCCTATGCGAGTAGATATAAGTTAACACGGCTCGAACTGTCAAATAAATATACGGTCACGACGTCGATCGAGATATTTGTTTTAATATGTTATATCAGGCCTTCAAGTCTTATAATCAGGAAAAGTCACTAATAAAACCATCCAATCGACAATGAACTTGATCTTTTGTCAGGAGGTAGACAAAATTGATAGGATTCAACTGAGAAAATGAAATCGCCCAAAAACTCCGATGATGGCCATGTTGAATATTTGTCTCAACTGGAGGGGACCACGTATTTTCAAATGCCCTCAAACTTTCACAAAATACAAATAATTTCAAATCCTCGATGATGGCTGTGTTGATAGAAATCTCAAACAGAGGGGACCACAAACATATAAAATGCCTCCAAAAGGCCCATAAAAACCCAAAACCCACAAATTCTCCCCAAAATCTAAAATATTTAAATAAAATAAATTATCAAATGCTTAAAGCAAGCTCTATCCACTGGCCGCAATAATTTGCCAAGGTGGAAAAATTTAAATATCTCTTTAGCTCATAAAAAGCTAATGTCTGGTTGAGAATATCACTAAGATTCATTCTCAAACAGTTTATTGCCAGTAAGGACGTAGCATTGGTCCTCTAATCGGTGGTTTGGCCAGATGGCTCCGCAAATAACCTGTGGTTTGGCCAGATGGCTCCACGTGGTTAATGATTATGACCACGACCCTTTGACCTAGTGGTTTGGTTCAACGACTCCACTGTATTACGGTTACAGTTATAGCTCGTATGCTCCCGAATGACGTTAAATCCTTGAGATATGAATCAATAGGATATAATTGATAGGGAACAAAGCCCTCTGTTAGTTAAGGTGGATTCAAATTTATCCCCTTAGGCAAATATTCTCCCAGGTCTACAAGGCACCCTTGGACGAAGCAACCCATCGCTGCTGACAAGGATCCTTCTGTCAGGTTGGGTTGACTACCTCCTCTGACTAAGTAGACCAGGGACCACGATCGCTCGGTATGACGGAACCATGGGATCTTGATCGGGCTCATCATT
The DNA here is from genome assembly GCA_019925795.1 of Dendrobium chrysotoxum. Lineage (NCBI taxonomy): Eukaryota > Viridiplantae > Streptophyta > Magnoliopsida > Asparagales > Orchidaceae > Dendrobium > Dendrobium chrysotoxum. The sequence goes on from CM034305.1 coordinate 9,105,253, forward strand.
ATTCCCCATCATCAGCTTTAAGTGCAAGGTGGTGAATTTCTGATTTTAAATATTGAATTTTTAAAAACTAAACACATGATGCTATTATACACTAAATTCTACGTACCTCCACGTATTTGTTTGACGACTAGCTTTAGTCGAAAGTTCTCTCTCGCTATCGGGAGGGATAATTAATTATAGGGGCTTGCGCTTATAGGAAACCTGAACTCAGATCTAAAGTCCTCACAAAATGAGGGAGAAATCTCTGGGTAGTGTCTTTAATCCTAGTCGGCCTTTTGAAAGTTTACCTCAGAACTTAATTCGTTAAAACTCTCCTGAAAGTAGGAGAGATCGGGGCACTAATTTTCGGAGCACGCACACACACACAACCCCCCCTCTCTCTCTCACTCTCACACACACACATACACACACAGATATATATATATATATATATATATATATATATATATATATATATAATCTTACAAAAGCTTGCCCTACACTGCATACTCACTGGAACTGAGTCAGAAGTTGGGTTAGTCGGCTAGGTGCAGGAGATCGGATTGGATTATCAGATTTATGGGCTTGGTAAGAGTGGCCGTCGGACGAGTTGACTGTTTGAGTCGATTGGGGTCGGTGCTGCAGTCGGACGAGATCAACACTGGGGTGGTTGGATTTGGTTGCAGGTCTGGATCAGACGGGCACGCGTAGTGCGTGAGTCGAATAAGGAGGCGATTGGGTCGGTTGCAGGCAGATCGACGGCTTGGGCACGAGATCGGCGGCAGGTCTCGTGCGAAGATGGGTGCAGATTGAGCGGTTGAATCGCGTGGGCTGGAGTCGCTGAGATGTGGGGGCTTCGGCTTGTGTGTGCGGGAGGTAGGTAGGTTGGACGGCTCTTGTTTGTGCAACACAGTGCAGATGATAGAGAGGTGCTTGGCTGCGACGTCCTGTGTTTGAAACAGAGAGATTGTTAGGGAGAGTGCAACTGCCAGAGAGTTCAAATGCCTGGGATTGGGAGTTGTGTCGTGGGGAAGTTACGTGAGTTAGTGGGAGCTGGTTAGAGGTCGACGATCAACATGTATAATGGAGCGTTGATTGGTAGTCGAAATGGTTGTAGAGTGACCCAAGAGTTTTTAATTATTGTAGGTTTATAGCAAAGATCAATATTAAGTCCATATTTTTTGTATTAGTTATGAGATGCTTTCAAAAGGTATTCAAAATAAATTGCCTTTGTGTATGCCTTTTTAGATGATAGTTCTAATTGGTTAGAGGACCATTAAAATTAGTGAAAAATTAAAATAGTTGAGAACGTTTTTAAAAGATGGAGATCTTAGAATCAATAGAAAAAAAAATTGAGTATATGATATATAATTTTTTTGTGTTTATGCTATTAATAATTTTTAAAAGGCGTGATAATTTAAATATCTTGGATTTATGAGGAATGTAAATATATGTGAGGATGCAACTTTTAGAATAAGGCTGAGTGGTTAAAACAGAGAAGTACCTTGGGAGGTTTTTGTAATAGAAACATATCATAGAGGCTTAAAGATTAATTTATATAGAATTATAACTATATTATTGATTTTTAATGGATTTGAAATTTGGGCTATGAAAAATTCATTGATACCAAAGTTGAGTATTTCAAAAATAAAAAGGGTTTTTTTGTTTAATATTTAATTAACTTATTAACCATCGAAAAAAAATAAAACTCGTCAAAGTCGCCCATTTAACGGGCGACTTTGTATTTAAGGTAAGTCGCTTGTTAAACAGGAGACTTACCCCACTCACTTTATCACCCGTGAAAGCCCCCATTTGCCCTGCCCTAATCGCGAAAGTCCTCACTCGTGCGGTCGGCTCCGTCAATCCACAGGCGAAATCCGACAATCTTCTCGTGCTAGGTAAGTTTTTTAATTTTTTTTGGGTGTTGCAACTCTTTTCCTTTTGTGTCATGCTTCAGCTGTGTTAATGTTTTTGGAAGTTTAGGCTTGATTTAGTTGTTTGGTTTAAGGTTTGTGTATGTAGAAATGTGGGAAATTTGTGTAGCGAAATATGAAGATTTTTGGGTGAATGAGATTTTTAAATGTAATTTTTTGGGTGAATGAGCTATTTTTAAATGTATTTTTTTAGATAAATTTACTTATAATTAGTTTTGTAAATTTGTGTTAAATATATAAATTTATTTAGATAAATGCTTGTCTGTTGTGATTGTTTTATTTCTTTGAGGTAAGGTTGGGTTGTTTAATCGTAGGCTTTCATAAGTGATACATAGTAGCGCAACAATGTCTGGACGCGGAGTTTCGTTTGTTCTTATGTATGGTGGACAGTTGTCTTTAGATGATAAGTATGCACCAATACATGTTAGGGGTAGTTATCGTCTCTTGAAAGTGCCAGTTAAGACGAACTTAGACCAACTGAAGATTAGGATCCTTAAAGCCCTAATCGTTGGTTCGTCGTCTGCCCTTAGGGAATGAGTTTATAGCTTCGCCCCTGGAGGATGATAATGTATGTGAGATGGTGTTATTGATTGCAATTGGACAGACACTTCTACTTTATGTAGAGGTTGATTATTAGTGCACATAATATAGTTGCTGAGCAATTCACATCTATTGACCTATAATACGGTATACAAAAAAAATTGCTAAAATATCGTACATGTCCGGATTGCACGTCGCGGCAGCTCCAAACCCCTCTCTCTGCATGTCGCTCGCACGTCGTTCGCACAACCTCCCCAATCCGCTTTAAATAGCGAAGAAGAGAGCCGGGGCTGCCTCTCTTGACTCCTCTCCCTATCGCACACTTCTTCGGTTCCTTCATTGCTGATCAACTTCGCCCCTTCGACGTCGCTCCCTTCTGTCGGATCGGGAGTAACGAACGGGAGCTCGCTTGCTACGAAGGTAACTTTCTCCCTGCTGCGTGCTTCTTCGACTCCTCCGTTGTTGATCGGCTTCGCTCCGTCTGCGACGTTCCCTTCCCAATCGGATCAAAAGTTACGCCACTTTGACTGGAAGCAAGATGGGAGTTCACTTACTGTAAAACCCTAGCCGAAGCCTCTTCGCCTCCTTCTTTGCTGACCGACTTTGCTCCGTCGGCCACGTTCCCTTCTTGTAGGTTCGAAAGCAACGACGGGGAGCTCGCTTGCGTGAAGGTAACTTTCTCCATTCCACACGCTTCTTCAGCCAAGTCCCGTAAGCCATCGAGCTAAGTGAGGGAGAAGGAGGATTTAATTTAATTAATTACAATTAGTTAATTAATCATTCTTTAATTATAATTAATTATTAATTATAATGAATTATTATAATGAATTCTTAATTATAATTAGTTACTATTAATTAGTATTAATTATAATTAAACATCATTAATTATAATTAATTATAATAGACTAATTAATTAGTATTGAGTAATTAGTTAGTTTTAATTATAATTAATTATAATTAAATATTTTTAATAATTGTTAATTATAATTAATTATTAATTATAGATAATCATTATTATTTATAGTTAATTATAATTAAATATCATTAATTATAATTAATTATAATTAATAGATTAATTATAATTAACTAATTAATTATAATTAATTATTTAAGTATTTTTAATTATAATAAATTATATTTAATTATTGTTAATTATGATTAATTGTTGTAATTAATTATAATTCATTTATGTTAATCATGATTTATAAAAAAAAGAGGAAAAAAAGAAAAAAAAAAAGAAAAAAAGAAGAAAAAAAAGAAGAAAAAAGAAAAAAAAGAAAAAAAAGAAGAAAAAAAAGAGAAGAAAAAAAAAGAGAAAAAAAAGGAGGGGAGAGGGGGATCCCTTTTCTTCAGTTCACTCAAAATCCTGTTCTCGTCTTTTGCGGTGGACCGACAAACCCCTATACGCACTCTCGTAGCATGGTGGGAGGAAACTCGGTGCGACGCGTACGATGAGGTGGGTAATCACCTAAAATCTTATTTTCGGCGTTTGCGGCGGACCGAAGAACCACGTATACGTGCTCTCGTAGCACTGTAGGATGGAGCCCGGTGCGATGCATACGACGAGGTGGGTAAGCCCTATACACGCTCTTGTAGTGTGGTGGGGAAAGCCACTCGTGTTTTCATGCAGGTACTTTGGAGCCCCCATACACGCTCTTGTAGCGTGGTGGGATGACCCAGTTTCCGTTAAATGGGAGAGACGCCGGGAGGTTGCCAAAATTTTTAGCAAAATTGGGGACTTGGACTTGAGCAAAATTTGGACAGTAGGGAACCCGAACTAAACATTAAATGAACTAAATGCAAACTTAAATGATTTGATTCAAACTTGAACTTGAATTGAGCAAGACTACAGTGGGCATGAATTTGAATAGGACTCATATTTGAATCTGACTTGGACTTGGACTAGAACTCGAATTTGAATGAACTTAACATTAAACTTGAACTCGAACGAATAAGCATAAGGAATCAAGTTTAACTTGAATAATTAAACAAGTGCTTGGAACCAAACTTAATGTCTAAAACTAAATTTTGCAATTCATAAAATGACAAAAAATTTTAATTAAAATTAAATATGCAAGCAATAGCGCTTATGCTGAACAGAACTTCAATGACACACACTCTAATGGCAAGCTAAAGCAAGTAGACATTGCAAACCAAGGAAGAGCAATGATGAATGCAATAATATACTTGTGAACAAAGTATGTTACAACTATGATGAATCCTTGGTGCAGATAAAGTACTTATACGATGTGTCATTTGCAAGCAAGAATGAGGAGTTACAATACATATGAACACTTATAAACAAAAGTGGAAGATTTGCTGGGCATATAATGGTTCATCTATGATTGATGGAAGGTGACATGTAGTTGATGCCAGGGTGCTTTCACGGTCAACGACATCAAAACCACAAGTGGATACACACAACCTACCTACAAACGACAGTATCCCCTAGAAACAAAGGAATCCAACATACGATGAATTACTGACCAAAGTCAATTTGAGAGCATGAAACAACTGCAGTTTGCATACAATTGATGTCTCTTGATTGTAGAAAAATACACTGACCTATTTGCATATAGTAAAGATGGGTGTACTGTAGGTGGAATGAGTCTTCTACGAATGCAGATACACATTCAACATCAGCCAATTTACAAATAAATACACCACTCTACTTGCGAGCGACGAGAGTGGACAAACTTTGAATGCATATACTGTCAGTATACAATAAATACCAAGGTGTTCATACGATCAATTTGTTTGCAAGTGATAAGAAGATTATAAAAAAAAAAATAGCTTGATTACAAAGCCATGACGTGGAACCTTTGGATTATGTTGATTGACTTGCAATATTCGATATGATTCACCCGCAACAAATGACGATCGGTTTATAACTAACATCAAGGGATTCACAAACAAATTCATCAACCCGCTGTAGCCTCTTGCAAATTTGTCAGGGGATTACACAGTGAATGCAAATACCCGCTACTGGCAGCGAAGGATTCTTTATAAGAATTCCTTATATGCTTTATAACATGCTTACCGGTGGTGATCGGTACCAGGCAGAGAATATTGTAATGCTCCTACAGTCAACGACCATCCAGGGGAAGACAAGTACATAGATCCCTTGCAAACAAAAGGTGATTGATTGGCGATAAATGCAAATGCTTACGGGCCGCTACAAAAGGCCCGTCATATACCCAATATGCAATCTACAAGCAAAAATACAAAAAAGGGTTATAGCTAATGCAGAAGAATTGGAGCAAATGCAAATGCCTATGGGTAGCACTGGAAGATTTGCACTCAATGTTAACGTACAAACAGACACATTGTATCATACAAGTAGCGACAAACATAGGCTCCTACAATCTGCTGTAGAAGACCTGTTGTACACCCGATGTGTTGTCCACAAGCAAAATGCAAGAGAACCGCAGCAAATGCAAGTGTCTACGAGCCTTTGCAAAAGACCTGCTACATACACAAAATGTCATCTACGAACAAAATTCCAAACGACTACAACAATGCCATGCCACCAGATCCGCAACATTCATGCAAGCGGACAAAAGACATTTATAAATATCCCAAAATGCCCCGCTTTGTAGTGGCTCTGTAAGTATCTTATGTTGAAATTTAAAGTTATTAGTTGCTTCCATTTGATGAAATGTATGAGAATTGAACTGTTGGATGTTTTATATTATCAAATGTTCAAAAGTATCGTATGATCAACTAATGAAAGGTTTATGTTAGTAATGCTCCTTGTATCGTTAAGGGGTACTATGGGGTGTTACACGTGCATGCACTGCAATATGTATGCACATAGACACCAAGAGGGGATGTATAATACACCTGCATGGGCCCCGGTGAGTGTGTTATGGGTACACACGTGACGTCTAGGGATGTTACGCTGGTCAATAAATAAATTTAGGTTCGAGCTCGATCCTTTTGTGCGGTAAATAGGAGTTGACACGGCTCGAACTATTAAATAAATATGGGGTCGCGAGCTCGACCAGGATATTTATTTTATATATTCATATTATGCCTTTAAGGTCTATAACAAAAAAAATTCATCAACAAAGACATAAAACTTATGAAACCCGATCCTCTGTCGACAACTAGACAGAGTCGATAAGGTTCAATAAATGAATGGAATTCCCCATAAACACCTCGATGATGGCCATGTTGAACGTGGATCTCAACCGGAGGGGTTAACTCCAACCATTTCAAATGCCGTCAAACCTCCACAAAGTTCAAACTTCCATGATACAAATATTTTCAAATGACCCCATACACCTTGATGATGGCCGTGTTGAATGTAGATCTCAACTGGATGTGTTAATTCCAATATTCAAAATACTTTCCAAATATCCATCAAACATTCAAAATCTCCAAAAATTCCAAGAAAAAACCCAAAATTCCAAAAATCATCAAAATCCAAGATATTTAAAATTAAAATTAAATCATCAAACACTTAAAGCAAAATCTATCAACCCTCCGCAATAGTTTGCTGAGATGGGCAAATTGAAATTTACTTCAGCTCACATAGAGCTAATGATTAGTCGAAAATATCACTTGGATTCATTCTCAAATAATCTCTTGCTAGTAAGGACATGGTACGTGTCCTCTAACCGACAGTTTCGCCGCCAAATAACACTGCAGGTAAACGGTTATAACCCGTGGCCCTCTGAACCGAGTGGTTTTGCTGCCAAATGGCTCCACGAGATAACGGTTATGGCCAGAGCCAATACGTTCCTTAGTGGCATCAAATCCTTGAGATATGAATCAATAGGATATAACCGATAGGGCACAAAGCCCTCTGTTAGCTAAGGTGGATTCAAATTTATCCCCTTAGGCAAATATTCCCCCCAGGTCTACAAGGTACCCTTGGACGAAGCAACCCATGGCTGCCGACAAGGATTCTTTTGTCAGGTTGGGTCGACTACCTCCTCTGACTAAGTAGACCAGGGACCACGATGGCCCAGGACGACGGAACCATGGGATCTTGATCGGGTCCATCATCCATTCCCCCACCATCCGCTTTAAGTGCAAAATGGTGAAATTTCTATTTTAAATATCAAATCTCCAAATTCCAAATGCCCATGCTGCTATTATATGCCAAATAACACGTATACTCTACGTATTTAATGGATGACTAGCCTTAATCGAAAGTCTTCTCTCGTTGTCGGGAGGGGTAATTAACTATAGGGGCTTGCGCCTATAGGAAACCAGAACTGAGATCATAAAGTCCTCACAAAATGAGGGAGAAATCTCTGGGTGTGTCTTATTAACAAACCTAATATGCCTTCCCAAAATTTACCACATAACTTAATTTGTTAAAACTCCCCCCGAAATGCAACCAGGGAGGCCGGGGCTGAATTTTCGGAGACCACAACATCCCAAGTGCATTAGGCATTTAGTTTCAAGGGACTAGCAGAAGATGGTTCGATGAATCCAGGTTTCGAGCTGCAATATGCTAAGTAAGTTGTTTATCTAAATGTATGTTAAAAAAAGTATAATTGTGTGGATGTGTAACCTTTATTAACAAAAAATCTTTTATGTGATGAAGTGAAAGGCTAGATTTGTTGAAATTGGACGCCGTGAAGATGGTTCTTTTAAGGTGATTGTAGACAACGCAACGCTGATATAAATTACTGTATTCTGTACCGTAAATGACATCTTGCGGTTGATGCATTCTTCGTTGAATCATATGAGAATCTGAATGTTATGGCAGGTAAAAAGAGAAAAGAGTTTTTGAATGCATCAGATTGACAATACATCTAGCATGAGTTTCAGCACAAATTCAGTTGCTGCCCATCTCAATCCCAACTCCAAGCTCGCATGCGCATGGTGGTCAGAAATGCTTAAAGGCCTTTTTTTTGAACTTTGTTAATTGTGTTAGTTTGGTAAATTCTGGTATCTATCAATGTTTATTAACTTTTTTGGATGTGTATGTTCGTGTAAAATGTGTTTTTTAATATGAAGTTATTATTGTTGGAGTGTTGGTTATAAGTTAAGCTATTTTTTAATATTTTCTTTTGGTTCAAATTATTAATCCTACCATTCTCAGAATTATAAACCTACATATTACTATTAATGGTTCATATAAAATGTAATTCTTATATGCAATTTTAAAGAATTTATAGATTATGACATAGTACTTTATTATAAGTATTTTATTTATTTTAACTCGCTATTCAATTTCTAAATTAAAATTAATTTAAATTTTCTATTATTTACGATTTTCCTAATTATTTTTTAGAACTACAACACGCATAGAAGTAAAGTGAATAGTACATTTCAAAAAATAGAGCTAATCACCCATTCAACGGGCGATTACCATGTCGGCACCTAATCGCCCGTTAAACGGTCGATTATCATGTGCGTACCTAATCGACGTTTAAACAGGCGATTATGCCTACTTTTAAATTTTTTTAAAACATGCTTAATCACCTAATTACATTTCTAATCATGCTTACTCTAATTTTTTTTTTTAAAACTTAAGGGTTCAAGGATAAGATCTTACTCATCCAAAATACCTCTGCATCAACAACTTATATAGCATGAGAAGAACATATGAATAATGTGAACTGTAGGGACAAAATCATTTAATGAGATTTATTTTTGCTAATTACATGACATGAAAACACACACCTTCATACATTAATTAATAATACACACTATTTGATAAAACAACTTTACTTCTCATAGACTATGACTGCTCCTTACAGCTTTACACCTCATAGAGTGTGACTACTCACTATAACTTTCAAGTTTAAGGCACATTAAATTTATAATCGTATATAGTACAGTTGTAAAATCATTCATCATCAACAGTTCAAGGCACATTAAACTTACAATCATTTATAATACAACTATAAAACATTTGCTTATCAACAGTTGTATAAATTTAATTGTTGTTGCTTTCAATTTTTTTTTAACAAATTAATTCATATGTAAGTCGTCTGTTTAATGGGCGACTTACAAAGTCGCTAATCAAAAGGGCGACTTCTGTTGAGGATTTAAGTTGCCCGTTAGACTGACGACTTTGGCGATTTCTAAATTTTTTTTTTCCGTTGATTTAGTTACTAATTAATTTATTAATGATGTTTAGTTAAAAAAAATTTTCAAATAAAAATTTCAAGATGAATCTGACAAAATTATGAAGGATGAATTAATTGATGATTATATTATAGGGAAATTTTGGAATGATATATGTTGAAGAGAGGTGATTAAAGAGAGTTTTAGGTAGTTTGGCTTGAATAACGAAGGGTAGAAAATGCACTCGTTAGATGAGTTTATAAAATTAATGACCGAGATTTAGAAAGATAAAGGGTTAGAACCAAGGTTACATAAATATTAGTGGCTCAAAATAGTTTGTGAATAATAGGATTTACACCTCATATATTATTTAACAAAAACAATTGGAAAATGAGTATTAATAACGTTGACCCCAAATTTTTGGGATAAAGCTAATGATGTTGGTGAATAGACTTTGGCATTCTTTTTCTGGTATTCATTCTAATTTTGCAGGAACTTCCAGATTAGATATATTCATTCAATGAATTTTCCAGCTAGACATATTATTAGCTTATTTTACTATGCTAAGCAGTGAAGATACGCTTATGCTTGGAAAATTGGCCAAAAATAAATTGAGCTTTATCAGTTTTTTTTGTTCCTTGGCATTTTTCAGTTGCAGCAACTTTTATTAGATCTTATAATAGAGCATTCAAGATTCTTTCCATATTGCCATAGTAGGCATAACCTACCCTCCATCCCTCATGACAAACAAGGGGTAGCATAGGAATACACCTGTCATCCAGAGACTGCACGTTTTGGCATCCGAACTAATTTGCTTTTATTTTCATGAGCTCATCTAGTTTCTTCATGTGAACCAGGAAAATGGCATTCTTCAGTATCTGTCATCATTATTGAGGTCTCATCCTCGTAAACTATGGAAACTACCTTCAGTTCTTGTTGCTGCTGCAATTCCTTTATGGTAGTTTCTCCTTTGTTTCACAATATGCCTATGCAATGGACGTTCAATTTATTTTACTTGATATCATGAATGCTTCGGAAGAATGAGGAACATAGTTTTTTGTTCATTAGCATTAGCATTAGCATATGGCGAGCTTTATAGCTTTATCCTGAGAAAGCTGTTCAACAAATAAAATTTTGTCAGTGGTCTATAACTTTTGGGTCATCGTATAGAACAACTTTAAAGGATAGTATTTGATGATAAATCTTTTGTTTTTGGTTTTGCTGGACTAATTATTCTTTTATGATGGAACTTTATGATTTTTGAAACAAACTTTTTATGGTATTACGGGGTTCAAGTGCTTGATTTTGCATTGGAAAGTACGACCTTGTTCATGTTTTCTTCTATATTTGTACTCCTGCATCTAGGGCTATGAACAGATTGGTACACTCGATCAAAAGCTCGATATTCGTCCACATAAAGCTCATTTATGTTCACTTATTTAGGTAACTGAACAGGTTTAAACAAATTTTTGAAAGCTTGAGATGGCAAATAAGCAATATTAAGCATTAGCATGTTTGTTCATTTACATTCTTGAATGTTCTCCTTTATTATTTAACAATTAGCTTGCAAAGAACTCTATAATAATGTGTATTTAATGACAGTTTAGTTTCTTTTTGATAACTTACATTATTAATTCAATCTTCTTATTTTGCTAGAAGTATAAGTTTGATAAAAATATTGAGCAAATATCTTGATGAATGGATAAAAGATCTATTTTTAAATTTTATCAATATTTGATAATAAAAATGTTAAAAATACTAAATTAATAGAGTAAGATTTTAATAATGTCGAATAGGTAGTTTGATGGATGGATTAAAATTTTAATTTTGATGTTCATACAATATTAGAAATTATGCTGAGAGAATTATTATTAATTTTGATTAAAAAATGAATTTATTTATTGTTAATAGTAAGACTTCAAATAATTATTATTTTACAAATAGTTAGGCTTGATTAAAGTTGGATTAAAGTTCAAACTTGATAAGAAAATTAATAGACAAGTTTGAACAAAATTTGAAACTTGTGCTCAAGTTCGATAAAATAAATAAATAACCAATTTGAATCATGTGGTATTCGACTCAACTTGGTTTGTTTACAATTTTACAAGTATCATGTGTATAGTTGATTTAAGGCCACACAGTCATGTTTCCGTGTCTTCTTGTTTATGGCGTTATTGACTTTTATTATCTTGTTAAACTCCAACTATTACTCACCCCTCTCTTCCCCTAACCCATTTATTTTAATATAAATTTGTATATACATTTATGGCTTATTATTTGCACTTTTCTGTTGTTTTAATGTCATTGGATTTGATATTTCAGGTCAGTCTTGTTCAAGACGCACTTAAGCGATGTAGAAAATCATTATAACGAATCCTATTCTCCAGCTAGGTGATGCTGCATTTTTTTCCCATCCGGGCTAATTCTACTGGCCAATTTTTTTGTAATACTAAGTTACATTCAGACTCGTTTAAAGATACACGTTTGTTGATCCTAATTCACAACTTCTCCCTTATAGGTGCCATGGATGCGATCAGCATGGAAGCAAGCACCAATACTGTGAGTTTGTAAGTTGTTTTTTTTGTTCAACTGTTTATGGTACAGTTTGCATGATTTGGTTTTGTTTTGTGAAAAGATACTGCTTGAAATTTATATTGAGGAGACAAAGTTGTAACGCCATCAGAAGTTGAAGGCTTGGCTTGGTACAATTGTGTATTACATTACCATGATTCGCTTTATTTGAACCCTGAATGGAATGAAGTTTAAAAGACACTTTGAGGATTCTAATAAATTTGTATGTTCTTTATTTCTTTGCTATAGAAAATCTCAAGGGAGTAGGGTGGTTAGCATAATAAAGCAATGAGTTTTGGTCAACTTGCAAGTGACAGGTAGGAGGCTTCTGACGCACCGTACAACTCGTTTGTAGGTTGAAGTATATTCCTGCAGGCTGAATATTAAAGAAAATGATGGCTTGTAGAAGACAAAATGAGCAAAACCACACTGTCGAAGCACAACCAATTAAGCGCTAGGCACTGCTGAAGCATGTCACCAGATCTACAACATTCACAAAAGCGGACAGAAGACGTTTACAAGCACACAAATGAAAACCTGTGCATTTTTCAAATAATCATTATCTGCACAATTAAGCATATTTAAATATTGCAAAAATGTCCCCTCATGTATTGAAATGCGCACTAATGCATTCACATCATGCATATGCATTTTGCAAATGTTCTGAAAGGCATGCAAAGCATACACACACATTGCAGTATTGTGGGCTCCGAAAATTCGGCCCGACCTCCCCGTTGCTTTTCGGGGGAGTTTTAAAGGATTAAGTTTCGGAGTAAATTTTGGAAGGCAAATGGGTTTGTAGATAAGACATTACCTAGAGATTTCGCCCTCATTTTGCGAGGACTTTATGATCTGAGTTCTGGTTTCCTATAGGCACAAGCCCCTATAGTTAATTACTCCTCCCGATCAAGAGAGAGAACTTTCGATTATGGCTAGTCGTCAATTAGATACATAGAGATACGTGTTATCTGGTATATAGTAGCAACATGGGTTGGACATTGGAGAAAGTTTGAAAGTTTTAATATTTAAAATTTGAAAACTTCACCATCTTGCACTTAAAGCGGATGGTGGGGGAATGGATGATGGACCCAATCAAGATCCTATGGTTCCGTCGTTCTGGGTCATCATGGTCCCTGGTCTACTTAGTCAGAGAAGGTAGTTGACCCAACCTGACAGAAGGATCCTTGTCGGCAGCCATGTGTTGCTTCGTCCAAGGGTACCTCGTAGACCTGGGGTGAATGTTTGTCTAAGGGGACAAATTTGAATCCACCTTAGCTAACAGAGGGCTTTGTGCCTTATCAATCATATCCTATTGATTCACTTCTCAAGGATTTGATGCCACTAAGGAACGTATTGGCTATGGTCATAACCGTTATCTCATGGTGCCATTTGGCGGAAGAACCACTCGGTTCAGAGGGCCCTGGGTCATAACCATTTACCTATAGTGTCATTTGGTGGCGAAACTGCCGGTTAGAGGACACGTACCACGTCTTTATTGGCAGGAGACTTTTTTGAGCATGAATCCTAATGATATTCTCTACTAGGCATTCGCTCTGTGTGAGCTGAAGTAAGCTTTAATTTATCCACCTCGGCAAACTATTGCGGATGGTGGATGAATTTTGTGCTTTAAGTGTTTAATGGTTGAATTTCAATTTTAAATATTTAGAATTGAAGTTTTTCTAGAAGTTTTGGAGGCATTTGAAAATATTTGGAATTAATCCCTCTGGTTGAGATCTGCATTCAACATGGTCATCATCGGGGTGTATGGGTCATTCATATTTTTGTGTTTTGAACCTTATCGACTCTGCCTAGCTGTCGACAGAGGATCAAGTTTCGTAGGCTTTATGCCTTTGTTAATGAATTTCTTTTATTATAGACCTTGAAGGCCTAATATGAACTATAAAACAAATATTCTGGTCGATCTTACGATCGTATACTTATTTTATGGTTCAAGCCGTGTCGACTCCTATCAACCCACATAGAAGGATCGGGCTCGAATTTGGATTTATTTATTGACCCGCGCAACATCCCTAGACGTCACGTGTGTATCCAAAACACGCTCGTCGGGGCCCATGCGGGTATTATTATTGCACTTGCCCCTTTTGTGTACCTATGTGTATACATATTACAGTGCATGTGCGGGGGCATTCTTAGAATATTTGACGCCACTTGATTGTGCGAGCGACCGTCATTTGAATGCAACATTCTATTTGGGAGCTCGTACACGCCTCATATCCGCTTGTATGAAAGTTGTGGATCCGATGACGCGGCGTCATACTATAGTTACTTGCATGTTTCGTACAGGTAGACTGTCATGTACTACTTGTTGCTTTCTGCAAGTAGATTGTTGTACACTAACAAATCTCATGTTATGGTTCGTAAGCGATTGCATTTATTGCCGTTCTTTCACATTTGCTCGTAGATAGCGAGTTGAATGTATAACGGGCCTCCTTCAATGACTCGTGGGAGCTTACACTTGTTATAGTCCTCCCTACACTTGCCTATAGACAATATACTGAATGTATGAGTGTATGCATGTGTTTGCAGAGGAGCCATCACTTCTACAGCATATCTATCAATGTTGCTTGCGAGTGAACTGCCAGTTCCTTCTGTATTGGTTATCAGCACGTCGTGGCATTCAATGTGCACTCCTTGCATATATATTTGCAGGGAATAGACTACATTCATTATCTACTGATGGTTGTTGCCAGCAGATACACTATTATGTATTCTACGGTTCTTCCATTGTCATCATCTGATTCTGCCTGCAGAAGACCGGTGTATTTGATTGACGTTGCATGATTTGTTGAATACAAAGGTGCCGTAACTACTTGTAAGTGCCTTGTATATATGTATTGCAGAAGTATCGATTTTGACTACAGAAAATATGTTGTATACATCTGCAAGTTGATGTTGAATGCAGGGTGTTGTTATGGTTTTCTTGGATGTGTTGGTAGGATAACTGCCACATCTGTGAAACATCTAGCATTATCACTTGTTGATGAGCTAGGAGAGTTGCTGTATCCTCTTGAGGTTGAATCGTTGTTGATCATAATTAGGAGACACTAGTCATATTTCTTGCTACCATTCATGTATACTTCATTGATTGCATTGCTATGTGCCCATTGTTTTTGCTCATAAATGATGCATTTATCATTCGTTATATGCATTGAATCTTTTGTTTGCTCATTAATGCTTGTATCTCAGTTGGTATGGTAACCTCTTGATATTGAATGAAAACCTTGTATCATTGATTTCCAGCATATCATTACATCTCCATCTGATTGTTGTTTAGGGATGAATTATAATTATGCTTGCAGGAGTTTGGTACATCTGCTCATGTTTGTAAAACTTGCATATTCTAACTCTCCTTTATTTATCACATTCATGTTGCTTGTGAGCAAAACAATAAATTATGCTTACTAAGGCTTCAACATAAGTCTTCTATCCCTTCATTGATGATCAAATTCTTTGATCAACATTTATATTTAAATATGATCATACATTCCTCAAATTAGAGTTTGACTCTTTGCATTATTCATTTGTGTTCAAGTTCCTTTTGATCGTTCAAGTCAAGCTTGAATTTGCAAGTCTTTGTCATCTAATTCAAATCAAGCTTCAAGTTATTTGAATTCAGTTTGAGTTTATAATTCACTTAGGTTCAAGTTACAATCATGTTCAAGCTCTTTATGATCCTCTGCATTGCTTTTTCAAGTTCAGATCAAGTCTAAATCAAAGTCTTCGCTTGAGTTCAATTGCATGCTCAAGTCTTATTCAAGTCCCTTGCAGTCCAAAATTGATTCAAGTTCTATTCACATTCACGATGCTTGATTCAAATCAAGTCTATGTTCACAAGTCCTTGCTCATTTCATTGTCATTAGATTTCTGAATTCAGGCTCTTTTTTATCAAGTTTGATTTAAGTGTTTTGCTCATTTATTTGAATTTGAGTTTAGTTTATTTAGTGTTCAAATTCAAGTCCAAGTCTTCGTCATTTGATCCAAGTCAAGTTCATAAGTTCCCATGTTAATTCGTCTAAGTCCTCATGCGTTTCAGGCGAAATTTCAGCAGCCTCCCGGCATCTCCTCCGTTTAGCGGAAAAATCAAGAGTCATAGCCTGCCCGCCACGTCAAGAAAGACGTGCACGGTCGGTGTCGTAGGACACCGTGGCCATAGTTTTTGTCCTCCACCATGCCAAGAAAGGCGTGCATGGGTCTTCAAAGCATCTGTTTGAAAATCAATTTTTCTCCGCGTACAGGTACTTATATTTTTGCCTCGCTGTGCTATGAAAAGTGCGCACAGGGATTGCCCGCCTCGCCGTAGGCATCGCATCGAGTTCCCTCCCACCACGCCAAGAAAAGCGTTCATAGGAGGTCCCTCGGCGCGCTGCAAACCCCAAAAACAGGACTTTAGGGGGGAATCACCTGCCTCGCCACAAGTACTGCAACGAATTTCCTCCCACCGTGCTAAGAAAAACATGCATGGGTGATTATTCGCCGTGCTACGAGTGCCGAGAATGGATTTTCAAAGTTTAGGAGATTATATCTTGGCGAGGGAACGTCGTTGGAGTTGGCACGTGAATCGAGGCAAGAGAAGATCTCTTCTTTCTCATCTCTTTTTTTAATTATACTTAATATTAATTAATTATAAATAATTATAATTAAGTATAATTATCTTTAATTAATTATATTTATTTATATTTAATTATAATTAATTATAATTAAGTAAACTAATTAACTATAATTAAATTAAATTAATTATAACTAATTAATATTAATTAATTATAATTAATTATAATTGATTAATAATAATTAATTAAAATTTTAAAAATTAATTAAAGTTAACTGTAATTAAAATTAATTATAATCATTTAATTAAAATTAACTATAATTAATTATAATAACTATAATTAATTAAAATAATTATAATTAATTAAAATTAACTATAATTAAAAATTAATTAATCCATTAATTAATATATCCCTTCTCCTCTGTTCGGCTAATTTACGGGATTTCGTCGAATAAACGCACAATAAGGAGGAAGTTACCTTCACAGCAAGCGAGCCCCTTTCGTTTCTTCCGATCAAAATGTTGTAACTTCCGATCCCACAGGAAGGGAAGGTCGTCGAAAGTGCGAAGTTGAACAACAACGAAGGAGTCGGAGAGGTGAAGGAGAGCAGGATTTCGAGTAGTGGGAGAAGCGAAGGCTTCGACTGTGGAAGAAACGAAGTAGCGAAAAAAAAGTGTCACTCCCGGCTTGCTTTTAACGACGCGAATGAGGGCAGTCGAGCGGGATTTGAAATAAAAAAATTGCGATGATTTGCCCGTTGCTAGTCGAAGTGACTGTAGCGCCGAATCGCAGAGGTGGAAGCGACTGTAGCATCGACGGGATGAGACTGTAGCAGGATACGCATGGGATTCGGGCAGGTATGGCAGAGGTATTTCAAATCTTTTTTTTTGTTTCCTTTGGTTATTACATAAAAGGTTAACAAGTATGCATGGTATACTATTCAAGCACATCATTCAATATGCAAAATACACCATGTTGCGGCGACGCATTGTATTGACACACGATCATATTGTGCATATACACATCATAACATGCAAAGTGCTTTGCACAAACACGTTGTTCAATATGCCAAAGTGCATCACATGCTACGTCAGTGCCCTGAGCCACCGCACAAATACATTATGCAAATGCATGAATAACATATGAATGTATTGTACACATATGACTAACATTCAAATATATATGTAAATGCACAAATATGCATACAAGTGTGAAGGTACATATGTGAACACACAAACATATAAGTACTCGTGCAAATGTATATATACACATGCATATATATCATACATACCCACTGTATATATATGACTGTCATACAAACACATCTTGTAGAAAACATCTAAAAATATATGCCGCATAGGCCCCGATGAGCGTAACGCATGTACACACGTGACGTCTGAGGATGCTGCACGGGTCAAAAAATGAACTTAAATTCGAGCCCGATTATTCAATGTGAATAGATATGAGTTAACATTGCTCGAACCGTTAAACAAATGTACGGTCATAGCGCTGACCGAAATATTTATTTTATACGTTCATATTAGGCCTTCAAAGTCTATTACAAGAAAAATTCACTAATAAGGGCATAAAGCCAACGACGAACCCGATCCTCTGTTAGCAAGTAGACATAGTCGAAAAGGTTCAACCAACAAAATGAAATTGCCTATAAGTACCCTAATGATGGCCATATTGACAGAAAATCTCAACTGGAGGAGACCTTAAATATTTAAGATGCCTCCCAAATTCCTATAAAATACAAGCATTTAAGTTGACTTCAATGTCACCCCGATGATGGCAGTGTTGACAAAATATCTCAACCGGAGGGGACCCCGCACATTCAAAATGCCTCTAAATTCTCATAAAATACATTCAATTAACTCTAACGTATTCATAAATGATATTAATGTTTAAAATTGAAATAAAACATCTAAACATTTAAAGCAAAATACTTGTTCATCATTCGTATAGTTTGCCAAGGTAGATAAATTTGAAAATCACTTCAGCTCACAAAGAGCGAATGTCTGGTTGAGAATATCACTAGGAATCATTCTCAATCTATTTCTTGCTAGTAAGGACATGACACGTGTCCTCTAATCGTTGGTTTTGCCACCAAATAGCACCACATGTAAACGGTTATGATTGGGACTCTCTGACCAGGTGGTTTTGTCATCAAATAGCACCATTAAATTACGGTCATGGTTAGAGCTCGTATGTTCCCCAACGATGTGAAATCTTTGAGTAATGAATTAATAGGATATGACTGATAGGGCACAAAGCCCTTTGTTAGCTAAGACGGCTTCAAATTTGTCTCGTTAAGCAAATATCCATCCTAAGTCTACAAGGTACTCTTGGACAAAGAAACACATAGCTGCTTATAAGGATCTTTCGGTCAGGTTGGGTTAACTATCTCCTCTGACTAAGTAGACTAGGGACCATGATGACTCAGGACGATGGAATCATGGGATTTGATCGGGTCTATCATCACTCCCCCCACCATCCGTTTTAAATGCAAGGTGGTGAATTTCTATTTTTAAATGTTAAATTTCAAATATCAAAACTTTGTTACTACTATACACCAGGTACTATGTATCTGTTTGACGACTAGTCTTAATCGAAAGTTCTCTCTTGTTATCAGGAGGGGTAATTAACTATAAGGACTTGCGTCTATAGGAAATATGAACTCAGATCATAAAGTCCTTGCAAAATGAGGGCGAAATCTCTGGGTAATGTCTTATCTAAAACCTAATCTGTCTTCTGAAATTTACCTCAAAACTTACTTGTTAAAACTCTTATCAACGACCTGAAAAAAAGAAAGGGCCGCAGAGAGTTTGGGGCATGAATTTCGGAGCTCGCATTTACTTAGGTAGATCTAAAAAAAATCACCATTTCTTATTTCTTGACTTGAGCCTAACACCTCCTACAGCTAACTCTCTTTCTCTCCCACTCACGCAAGCAACTGAGACCTCCCTCTCTAACTCATGTGAGCTCCTCTTTGTTTTGCACAAAGGAGCCCACACCCAGCTGTAGCTCCCCCTCCCTCTTGCATTTTTTCTCCTCGGTCGCTGCTGCTCCTTCAACTTGCCCCCCACCATCTCGTTCTCATCTTCATTGAACTGCACAACCGTCGCCTCACACAAATGATCTGACCATCACCTCATTCCTATTCTTCTCCAGCCAAATTGACAGCATCTTCTACATGAACTCCAACTTGTCCACTCCTAAAACTCCAAACATCGTCGTTCAACACATGCCGCCGCCTACTTGCCTCTCACCTACTAGCCTACCCTCTCAAATTCATTCTAGATAGCATCAATTAGCTCGACCATTGGCTCACGCAAGGGAGTAATGATTGGGTATTGATGAGCAGATGCATACCTTCTTCCCTATACGAGACTCATTGCGCTTCCTCCACTTGTGGAGTCAGCGACCTCTCGATTCTTAATAGTCTCCTTGGTAATGACACTCTCTGTTGATCGGGATGGTGTGGCATATGCGCCCTCCTATCCGCCCTATGATTTCTCGCGTGACTTCTATTTTGCCCGCATCCTTGATGCCAATCATGCCTTGTGGCTAGGTCCTTGGGGCAAGTGATTGAGGACACCTGGATCACATTATTGTACTCCGCATTGACATGGTTGTTGGCAAGTTTCAACAGCTCGGCCTACATTCGTAGCTGTCAAAGGCCGACGACAACCTGAATGGCCCTTCTCGTAGGCCTTGTGTCAACACGACCTTTGTGATTGTTGTCTCTAGATCCTTCGCCTACATCACCTCCTTTTAGAATTTGATGAAGCTTCGCCAAACTCTTGCCTTATCTTCAATATAACTTGCGAGCTTTTGCATGGTTTTTGAGTGCTCGCAAACTGCATGTTGAATATTTTCTTTAACTTAAAAAAATGAGGTGATCACGCCCAATGATAGGCGGGAAAATCATCGAAGCGTGAGTTTCTTGAAGGTGGTGAAGAACAATCGATACTTCAAAGCGTCATTGATATTCATTAATGACATCATCAACTCAAAATAGGCCAAATGGTCAACGATTTCCCTCCCCTGGTATGATTTTAGGTGAGGCATTTTGAACTTGGCAGGCTGCATCGCCTTTGTGATCCCTAAAGAATGCGTTGGTTAGTTATGGCTCCCTCCTCACTCACTTAGGTAGAGGGTTATTCTATTTGTCACTAGTGTAGCTGTGGCTATGGTTAGCATTGGGCGTTGAAGTTAGTGCCCTAGTGTCAGGTCTCCTTCTCCTAGTTGCCAAGTCAGACGATTCTTATGGGATACTCTCCCTTGAGGCATTTCTTTGAATTGGCTTAGTGTGTCTTAGATCAACTTTGTGTTTCTTTCTTCCATCTCAGTTAAGTCAAGGTGGATAGTGTAGTTTTGGATATTCATGTCCAAAAATGACACTTGGCTTTGCTGCTCTTTGCAATTTGCTTATCTTTTGGTCACCGTTATCAATCCACACTTACTGTATCTTAGAGGATGTTGGATCCAAATTTGTACGTATATGACACTTGATCGTACTACCAGGTTTTTGGTAGGTTAGAGCTAGAGAACTAAGTGAGGGAAGCTAATGAGTATGGAGAGTCAATAGAAAGTTATAATATCTTTGTAAATACTTCCAATAGCGTGATCCTTTAAAATGTGCTTATTCACCACTTATTTATAGGATTTTGATTGCTACAGGAAAGGTTGCACCTAGAATAAATAGAAAAATAATAGGAGATGTGATTGATTAAGATTGACTCTGACATGTGGACTAGTTGGATGATGTATACGTGAATCCCTCTCTTTGACGTGGCCCCCCTACTCTCTTGTGAGTGCTTTGGACAAGTCTTTGAGAGTGAGTGCCTTAAGTCTTTGGGATTTGGCATATGAGGCCAGTCCCTAGGAATGATTTTCTAGTCCTAGGGTGCAATGGGCTAGTTTGTGAAGACTAGTCTCTAGGAATGATTGTTGAGCTATGATGTCAAACACGGACACGTGATACATCAATTATTAATAATGTAGGATACGGGTTGAACACGATATTTTAAATTTTATATCTTAAAAATAGCGTACAGAAATTGAGTAAGCAAAATATTAAGATAATTGAAAAATAATAAATCATTTAACTAGGATTTGTGCTTAAAATGATTAATATTAGGATGTCGAGAGTTGGGTGTTTGTGTAGTGTTTCAAGCGTCAAGAGGGGAGACGACAATGCTGTAAAGAGTCGGGCATCGAGCATTGATGTTGAGACAATGTCGGTCGTCTATATTGAGATGATGTTGGTCAAAGATAAAATGTCGATACGACGCGGGGGCGTGATTGTGGGGGTAGAAATTGCTAGCATCAAATTTTGATTTTCGGATTGTTTTGAAACATTGATGTTGTGATGGTGTTGGACATCGATATTGTGATGACATTGGATGTTGTTGTGAAACCCCATGTGCGATTTACATATATAAATGAAAATGGTATGTTCGGGGAATGGGGTATTGAGTTTGGTAATTATTTTGGGGTTGTTAAGAGGAAATATTTTTGTTTTTATTTATTAATGAATAAAAATTTAAAATATAAGAAATTATATTAAAATATTTTATAAAATATTTAAGACATGCATGCCTAATTTAGTTTTAATCGGACACGTGTTCGGCATGTCCGATACGTATTGGAGGTGTGTCGGACGCGTGTTGTATCCAATACGTGTCGGACACTGCATACCTCATTGAGGAGAAGTATCCGTGCATCATAATTGTTGAGTCCTAGGGTGCAAGTGGTGAGTCTCCCTGGGTGGAAGTAGCTATAATCCAAAGAAGAGTTCAATTCAATTATTGAAGCTGTAGTAATTGGCTTTTGAGGTGTATACTTCTTGTATCTTGATTGGGGATGTTTGTGATAAGTGAATGGTCTTGATTGTTGACAGTTGTTGCGAGTGAGCGGGTTCTGTTGAGGTGAGTGATCCTTAGGGTGTAGACTGGTCTGGGCGAGTCCTTTAGAGGACTCACACCCTTGGTTTGATCTTTCATGGCGATTTTGCAAGCTATGATCTTTGCATAGGGGAATGGTGATTTGTCCACGGGCTGGTGCCAGTGACTGTTATGTGATCTCCCTGATCAAGCTCTTTGACATGAAGTAATTTAGATACCTGCGAGTTACGTACATGGGCATGTATGAGTATGCAAAACCCATGAAGAATTTTGTCATTTGTTGAGTTTATTTTGTTTATATCATGAAACTGGGTTATAAAAGCTAAGATGATATTTCAAATTACTTTTTTGTAATGGTGTGAAGATAGGCAAAAATTTAAGTTTTAGGTTGTTTTTGTATTTTGATTTGATATTCATTCACTTCATTTAAGATTTCATTAAAATTGTACTTAATATTGGCCAATTAATTTAAGTTCGTTTATTTAGTTCTCTTAATAGGACAAAATAGAGAAAACAGATTCTTGTAGCCCACATAGTGGGATAAAGACATAATGTTGTTGTTGTTGTGTTCAGTTATCGTGTAACCTCAAAAAATTTATTTCAAATCAAATTAAAAGTTAAATATAAATTATGACTAGCCAAATTATTTGTTATGAATGAAAATAAATTTTAATTATATGTTAAAAGTCAAAATTCTAGCAAAAAATTAAAATTTTGATTTAAAATTAAGAAATCGGCTAAAAAATTGAATCAAGTTTGAGCTTTCCAAATGATTTCGGGCAGTAAATTCGAGCTCAAGCCTAACATTTTTTGGTCGAGCGTTCAATCTATGTATGAACTAAATGGCTTAGTTCGATGTAGCAATTACTCGACTCGCTTACACCCTTAGCTTCATCCACTGCTAGAATCAATGAAATTGATGTCGCCCTTGATAAGCACTCCAATCAATGACCTTTGCCTCCTTTTAGGGCACTCCATTGACCATGAGAACTGTGACCTCACAAAGGAGATGAGGGAGCTCAATGAATGGAGAGTGGTGTTGGGTTAAGGCTTAGTTCTTCGTGATGAGGACATCGACAGACGATATCGCCGAGTCTATCAGTGTAGGAATCGTAGATCGATAGCTAAGATTCACAGTCTTTATTTTTGATGCATTTATGTATTGCAGCTTATTTATGTGCTATTTACGATTGTACCCTTCATTTTAGTTTGCTTTGAGTTGTAGCCCAAGGGGCGTTTGAGTTATTGTTTCTTTTTATTTTCTAGGCCTATATATATATTGGCCTCTTCTATTGTAAGATGATGAAGATTTGAATGAAAACTTTATGTTTGTCTTCTTCTTCTTATGTTAGCACTAGAGGGAAGAGAGAGCCCAAGGTGAGGGTGAGCGCAATACCCACCAGTCATTGGAAGAGTCCGTGGCTCGCGGTTTATTTTATTTTAGTTTTCTTCTCCTTCTTTCCCCACCCACCCGCCGACTCCTTCCTCCCCTTCCACCGCCGGCCAACCTTCATCTCCCCAAGGCCTCCCTCAGCTCCACCACCTCAAACCCCACCGCCGGCCTACCCCAACATCCCCTCCCCAACCGAGCCACCTAGGCCTGCCCAACCCCACCCCCCTTCCAACCGAACCACCTAAACCTCCCCACCTCCTTGCCGCCGCCTCCTTCCCTTTCCCATCTTTAATGATGATTTCCATCATCATTACCACTTACCAAAAATAACCCAATTGATTTAGGAAGATAATTCTTTAATTTGAAATTCAAATTTTGAATTTCAAATAACTTCCTAAATTAACAAAGTTATATTTGGAAAGTTTTAAATCCAAATTCAATTTAATATTTAATTGGATTTGATTTAATTATCCTACCCCTTAATTAGAAAATTCTATTTGGAAACTTTTAAAAGCTCTCCAACTCCCTCCCTCCTCTATTCATGCCGCAGGCCCCCCTAATGGGCCTTCCCTTGGTTTTTCCTATTGAAGCCTAAACCCTATCCTTGTTTTGAATTAAATTCCCTCCAATTCCACTTAACCTGAATTTAATTTCAGATTACTTGGAATTCTTTTAATCCTAGCCACCCCTTTCTTCTCCCTCCTAAACCGCCGCCCTCTCTCCTCTAGACCGCCGGCCTCCCTCCACCAAACCGCTTGCCTCCTTCCACCAAACCGCCACCCTCTTTCCCCCTTCTCCACTTGTCTTCTCCTACCTCTCAAGACAAGTATGAATGGCCGACCCCGAGGTCGATCAGGGATTTGCATACGACGAACAAGGTCAAATAGACATTCTGCAATCACTGTTCTTCGATCCCGGCTTTAGTTTTGACTACACAGTTGAGGAATACGTTGATCGTATCCTCTACACTTTGGCGGAAGTCATCGAAGAACAACAACCATCCGGCTTGTGGAAGATCATCGCACATCCATCCACCCCTCCGTCGCCGGCTACCTTTCCATCAACGAAGTTCGTAGGCTCCTTCTTCCTTGTGGTGATCTCCTCCCTAGTATGGAGTATATTCTTCCGCTAAGCCCAAGAGTGAATGAGTGAGAAGTTACTCAAGGTGAACCTCTCGTTATTAAATGGTAGATTTTGTTATGTGCATGTAGCATTCGCTTTCGTCTTTGAATTTTGATTAAATTGTTTTGGTTAATCTCTAGTGTACTTCTTTGCCTAAGCAAGTTGAATACTTTGAATCCCTAAAATCTTTCTTTTTGTGAACAATAATTTTGTATTGGCAAGTTTTAACCAATTGCACTTCTTAATTTCTTAAATAACTCCTAGTAGTTTCACATCACTTCCTACCTCAACTAAAAATAAAACCAACCTATGGTGAAGCTATGAAATATATTTTTATTTATTATCTAAGTAAAAATAAAATAGATTTAAAACCTAAAAAGGTGATCCCAAATAGCCTAACTATCTCAAGCTATTTTATTTTATCACGTTATGTCAAACTAAATGGTTTGAAGAGAGACATTTGGTGCTAAACTTATTAGGCTACGTCAGTGTTTGTTGCAATTATTTTTGAGTATTTTTCAGTTTATTTTACTCATAATCCTATAATTAAAATTCTTGAACTTCTATTTTTATAATTTTTCTGAGTGCTACTCTGTTACTGATAAAATTATCTAATATTTTTCAGTTTATTTAACTCAATATCCTGTAATTAAAATTCTTGAACTTCTATTTTTATTGTTCAGTTTATGCCTCAAATATGTCCTGGGCTCAAATTTTTTCTAAATAATGGAACTTTTTATACCTTCGGTGTTTAGAAAAAATGCCGGTTTATTTGAAGTATCTGACATCTTGATATTGTTCTAGTGATTGGACTTGGTGTTGTAAAACACGTGAAACTTAATTCCATCTTCAAGACTGGAAAAGAACAAAGAACAACAAAGAATATCAACACATAAAAATATAAATATTTTATACAGGTTCTTCCAATTGATGATTATGTCATATTGTTATCATTGTAGAGAATTATAACTCTTATTCCCCTGATACAAAACATAAAATGATGCACCCCTCTTTATGAAAAAGATAAAGTAGAAAAATATATAATAAAATTCTTTATAATGCCTTAAATATTGAATGACATGCGAAGTCTATGTAGGGCATTTTTTGTGGGGAAAACATGTACCTCCAAACTTAAACACTCACACTATTGAGTGTTGTCAAGATGTTTTACATGATTGCACCAACTGTAATATGTCTTGAATTTCATATGCATACTACAGAGTTGTGCACACATGCATGAAGTAAAGTTTATTTCTCATTTCTTGGAAATGAATCACTGTATAGAAGTTGCATCATAATTGCATCTTCCATATTTTCAGGTTAAGTAACCAATAAAATTTACAGCATCTACAAATTCCATATTCACTGTTTTCCAAAATAATGAAACTTTTTATTTCTTTTCTATTTGAAAGAATTGTCATACAGAAGAATATGCCATCTTGATATTGTTCTATTGATAAGACTGGGTCGTGGGGAACATGTGAAACTTAATTCCATTTTCAAGAATGGAAAAGAAAAAATAAAATAAAGAATATCAAGATTTCATATAGGTTCACCCAATTGATGATTATGTCACATTATCACCTTTGGGGATTTCATTATGATTTAATTGTGGAAAAGTATAAGTTAAAATTATCTTATATAATACATAAGATGATGCTTCTCTATTTATAAAAAAATTAACGTAGTGAAAAACTATAATAACAGTCTAAAAATGCCTCAAATATTGAAGGTCTCAGAAAATCTGTATGATATATTTTCTGTGGGATAAAAATTTGACTCCACAGCATAACACTTAAACTATTGAACATTTTCAAGATGTTTTGCACAATTGCACCAAATGCAACATGTTTTGAATTTCATATGCATATTACAAAGTTACATGCATGAATCAAAGTTCAGTTTCTCATTATTTTGGAAATGAATCAGTGAATAGACGTTGCATCATAGTTGTATCTTCCATATTTTTAGGTCAAGTTACCGATATGATTCAGAGCCTCTACATATTCCACATTCGCTTTTCTCCAGGCAGAGATTGATTTGCTAGAGGGCTTGACAATGGAAGAGGTACCGACATATTCCCTGAAAAAAAAGGAAAAAAAAAAAAGAAAAAAACTGATGGTCTTCATCTTCTTCTAATTTTCCCTTGATGCAATATGTAAATTTTGCAGCTGTTTGGCTATGTTATGCATGTTTCTTCTTCTAATTTAAATACTCATTGCACCTCTCCTTATCAAAGTAAAAGCCGTTTGTTTACTGGAATACTCATTCGCACAGCACAGAGTCAGTGCTGACATCTCTGAAATGCAAAGTTCAGGCATTTGTACAGGGAAGTTGTATGATGCAGGTCTTGGGGCTTGATGCAGAGCTGAAAGATTAATACTGACTCAGATGGGATTTAGGATAACGAAGAAGATTAGGAGGTAAGCATACGCTGGAAGATTAGAAGGATTTGAAGAGCCAATGACCCATTGAACCCATCCTGGAAATAAGCCAACAGTTAGGTCATTGAGCAGTTACTAATTTGAGTGTCAGAGGCTTTTCCTAGGTACAAACTTTCTGTTTGAGTGTTGATCTCTTATTTTAGCTGTTTGTAGCTTGGACGGATGTTTTGGGAGAGGAATAGCTTTATATGAAGTTGCCTTTTCTTTTTCATTTCATCTACTGCTATATATCAAAACATCAAAATGAGCTGTCTCAATTGAAATAAAAAAATAAAATCAAATCAATCCAAATCAAATGTAGCTTGACTTTACAACAGATTAAAACGATTTTAGAACATAAAATTTAATTGAAATAAAAGACTAGATTCAATTTGAATCAAAATTAATGAGCCATACCTCAATTAAACTGATATCAAATTGATAGCCAAATTTAGATTAGCTTCAGATTAAGGTTTTCTTAAGCCTAGCTTGATCTAAGTTATAGTAGCTCGCTCACAGCTTAAGCCAATCGTTTTATAACTCCAGAAGCAGCAGTTAGTGCTCCTATTCTTTTGGGCATTCTACTGAAGGTAAAATAAGATGAAAGCTTAAATGGAAAAAAAAAGGTGAAAACTTATATCCAAAGGTTATAAAATAATAATAATAATTTAAAAAACATCAAGATCCAAGTTTGAAGGATACAAAATTCAACCAAAGCCATCATAAAATATAAAGATTGAAAGTAACGGCTACCAAAAGAATAAGAACAAATGGGGTTGTTAGTCACAGCCACACTTTGTCCAGGTTTGCTGCCTCATTAGCCTTACAGCTTTTCCCACAGAAACACGTTATTTGCTTCTTGTGTTGTATAAAACTTGATGCTTTAATGCTCGCTAGAGACAGTTTAAACAATGCAGACTAATAAATTAATCAGTTGACGACATCATGAACCAGCTTGCATGACTTCAGAACTGACCACTTTAAAGCCTGTAGTAGCCAGCTTGCAGAAGAGCAAGAGATGATACAAAGATCCATTTGAATCCCATCTGTAAGAGTATTGTAGTTACAAGTTTTATAAATACAATTGATCAACTATGGCTGTAAATTTTGAAGCTTTATTAGAAGAGTGATGTAAAAAAGCGATGTCTCTTGCAATGGAGAATGCACGGTTGAAGGCCAAGTAAGCTAAACTTCCAAGCAGAATTGACTTGTTCAACAACTTAGTCAAATTATAAGATTACATGAACTCCATCTATAAAAAGTATGAAGAAAGAATCGCCTTTTGTTTGAAGATATTGCTAAAGAAAGACTCCGTGGCTCCTGAA
This sequence comes from Dendrobium chrysotoxum, assembly GCA_019925795.1. Lineage (NCBI taxonomy): Eukaryota > Viridiplantae > Streptophyta > Magnoliopsida > Asparagales > Orchidaceae > Dendrobium > Dendrobium chrysotoxum. Next base: position 9,134,051 of record CM034305.1, read on the forward strand.
AGGCTAACAAAACCAACTCCTTCAATAGAATGGACGATTTTGACTTTGAGGTTTTGTGGGCTCCGAAAATTCGGCCCCGGCCTCCGCCCGCTTTGCTTTCTTCGGGGGGAGTTTTAACGGATTTAAGTTTCGGGGTAAATTTTGGAAGACAGATGGGTTTATAGATAAGACACTACCCAGAGATTTCGCCCTCATTTTGCTAGGACTTTATGATCTGAGTTCTAGTTTCCTATAGGCGCAAGCCCCTATAGTTAATTACCCCTCTCGATCACGAGAGAGAACTTTCGATTAAGGCTAGTCGTCGATCAGATACGTAAGGATACGTGCATCTGGCATATAGTAGCAGCAATGGGTTGAAGATATTTGAGGGTTGATATTGAAAAGGGTTAATATTTAAAATTAGAAATTTTCAACACTGCCGTTGCCAGGTCCCAAGTCCTGGATGAGAAAAGTGGAGGGTTGCGTTAGGTAGTCGATAGCCAGCGTAAAACTTGTCGAATAATAATGACATGAATCCTTTAAGAAATTGTGTTAATGCTAGGGCGTCCCCTGGAAGCGACGCGTTGTATGGCCTGAATACAGCGACAAGTGTGCAAGGGCCGCTGCACCGCCGCCCGGGTGCAGTGTTAAATAGGCAAGGGTTACCACATCAAGGACGGATGTGGGCAAAGAAGCTAGTCCATGAAACTAAAATTAGGATAGGAACTTGGAATATAGGTTCCCTTACAGGAAAATTAATGGAATTAATAGATATTATGATTCATAGGAAGATAAATATTCTGTGCATTCAGGAAACTAAATGGGTTGGAGAGAAGGCTAAGGAGATTGATAGTTTAGGATTTAAACTTTGGTATTCGGGTAGGAGTCGTACTAGAAATGGTGTAGGTATGATTTTAGATAAGAGTTTGAAAGATAATGTTATAAATATTAATAGAATTGGAGATAGAAATTATAGCTTTAAAGATTATTGTTGATGCTAAGATTGTTAACATTATAAGTGCTTATGCTCCTCAAGTGGGTTTGGATATGGATTCAAAATTAAAATTTTGGAATGACTTAGAAGAATTAATACAAAAGATACCTCTTGAAGAAAGAGTTTTTATTGGAGGAGATTTAAATGGACATGTTGGTAGAGAGGTAGATGATTTTAAAAGCATTCATGGTGGCCATGGGTTTGGAACGACAAATGAAGGTGGTAAGTCCATATTAGATTTTTGTTTAGCTTATGATTTTTTAATTGCTAATACATTATTTAAGAAAAGGAATGAGCATCTCATTACTTATAAAAATGGATATAGTACAACTCAGATTGATTATTTTCTTATAAGGAAATTAGATCATTTAGATTGCAAAGATTGTAAAGTTATTCCGAGTGAAAACTTATGTACCCAACATCGTTTATTAGTTTTGGACTTGAAGATAATGGGGAAGAAATTAAAAAATAAAGTAAAACGTTTTCCTAGGATTAGATGGGGGCATTTAAAGAATATTAACAAAAATATTTTTGAGAGTAAGATTTTAGATCTTAAGATTTTGTCTGTGCATGAGGATGCTAATGTTATGTGGGAAAAAGTGGCTAGTAATATTAAGAATATTGCAAAAGATGTGCTTGGAGTTTCAAAGGGAAAAGCTCATAATAGTAAAAATAGTTGGTGGTGGAATCCAAATGTGCAAGAAAAGATTAAAAATAAGAAGATTTGTTATAAAAATTGGTTTAATTATAAAAATTCTGATAATTAGAAATTATATAAAGAGGCACGTAAGGAATCTAAGAAAGCAATATGTGATGCAAAGAGTTTAGCTTTTAGTGATTTATATAATAGATTAGATACTAAGGAGGGAGAAAGATATATGTATAAGCTAGCCAAACAAAGAGATAGGAGTAGTAAGGATTTAGTTCAAGTGAAGTGTATTAATGATGAAGATCAAAAAGTACTTTTTTTAGAAGATGATATTCAACAAAGGTGGATGAGATATTTTGCTAAACTTTTTAATGAAGAATGTGAAAATAAAATTGACTGTAGTGACCTTAGCACCTTAAATGAAAATAAAGATTTCTGTTTTTATCGGCGTATTAGTAAAATCGAAGTTAGAGAGGCTTTAAAGAAAATGAAGGGTGGAAAAGCTGTTGGACCTGATGATATTCCAATAGAGGTGTGGAAATGCTTAGGAGATGAAGGAATTTCTTGGCTTACTAAACTTTTTAATACTGTTTTGAAGACTAAAAAGATGCCAGATGAGTGGAGAATGAGTGTGTTAATCCCTGTTTTTAAGAATAAAGGTGATGCACAAGATTGTGCGAATTATAGAGGAATTAAGTTAATGTGTCATACTTTAAAGCTATGGGAACGAGTTATGGAGCATAGGTTGCGGCGTGATACTAATGTTTCTCAAAATCAATTTGGATTTATGCCGGGTAGGTCTACTATGGAAGCCATACATTTATTAAGAGGTTTGATGGAGAAATATAGAGAGAATAAGGAGGATTTACATATGATATTTATTGATTTAGAAAAAGCATATGATAAAGTTCCAAGAGAAGTGCTATGGAGAGTTCTTGAAAAGAAAGAAGTTAATAACGCTTATATTCAAATCATTAAAGATATGTATGCAGGAGCTATTACTTGTGTTCAAACACAAGGTGGTTTGACCAAGTATTTTCCTATTTCGGTTGGATTACACCAAGGATCAGCCTTAAGCCCATATCTTTTTGCTTTAGTCATCGATGTTCTCACTAGACATTTGCAAGAGGATGTACCTTGGTGTATGCTTTTTGCTGATGATATTCTTCTTGTTGATAAGACTAGAGAGGGAGTTGAAGGTAAACTAGAATTGTGGAGGTCAACCTTAGAGTCTAAAGGTTTTCGCTTGAGTAGATCTAAAACGGAATATATGGAGTGTAATTTTAGTAATAATAGACCTAGTGAGGGCATTGTGATTTTGGCCGATCAAGTCATTAATAAGAGTACACGTTTTAGATATCTTGGATCTATTGTTCAGAGTGATGGTGATATAGATGGGGATATTATCAGCAGAATCCAAGTTGGATGGTTGAAGTGGAGGAATGCATCGGGCTTATTGTGTGATAGAAAAGTACCCCTCAAACTTAAGGGAAAATTCTATAAGATGGTGGTGAGACCTGCAATGCTTTATGGTGCTGAATGTTGGCCATTAAAAGAGAAGCATAATTCTAAGTTAAGTGTTGCAGAGATGAGGATGCTCAGGTGGATGAGTGGCTTTACCCTTAGAGATAGGATACGAAATGAGCATATTCGTGAAAAGGTTGGAGTAGCTCCAGTGGAAGATAAGATTAGAGAGAGTCGCCTTAGATGGTTTGGTCACGTAAAACGGCGGCCTCCCGATGACCCGGTTAGGAAAGTAGAGGTCTTAGATTTGACTTATGTTAAGAAAGGTAGAGGTAGACCTAAAAAGACTTGGTTAGAAAATATTAGAAATGATCTTTCTTTATTAGATTTAAACGAGAATTTGACTTTTAATAGGACACAATGGAGAAAAAGGATTCATGTAGCCGACCCCACGTAGTGGGATAAAGGCTTGATGTTGTTGTTGTTGTTGTTCGCACTTAAAGCGGATGGTGGGGGAATGGATGATGGACCCGATCAAGATCCCATGGTTCCGTCATCCCGGGCCATCGTGGTCCCTGGTCTACTTAGTCAGAGGAGGTAGTCGATCCAACCTGACAGAAGGATCCTTGTCGGCAGCCATGGGTTGCTTCGTCCAAGGGTACCTTGTAGACCTGGGGTGAGTATTTGTCTAAGGGGACAAATTTGAATCCACCTTAGCTAACAGAGAGCTTTGTGCCCTATCGATCATATCCTATTGATTCATATCTCAAGGATTTGATGTCATTAGGGAGCATACGGGCTCTAGCCATAACCATAATATAATGGTGCCATTTGGCGGCGACCACCTGGTTCAGAGGGCCCCGAGTCATAACCGTTTATCCTGCAGTGCCATTTGACGGCGAAACTACCGGTTAGAGGACTCGTACCACGTCCTTGCTGGCAGGAGATTGTTTGAGAATGGATCCTAGTGATATTTTCAACCAGGCATTAGCTCTTTGTGAACTGCAGTTATTTTCAGATTTATCCACCTTGACAAACTGTTGCAGAGGGTGGATGGGTTTTGCTTTAAGTGTTTGGTGGATACGTTTCAATTTTAAACATTTTTGGATTCTTGGGATTTCAGAATTTAAATTTATGGGTGTTTGGACATTTGGGAGGCATTTGAAAGTATTTGTGAACCCCTCCGGTTGAGATTAACGGTCAACATGGCCATCATCGGGGTGACTTTAGGGTCCTTTGTATTTATGGGTTGAACCTTGTCGACTCTATCGGGCTGTCGATAGAGGATCGGGTTTCGTAGGCTTTGTACCTTTATTGGTGAATTCTCTTGATTATAGGCCTTGAAGGCCTAATATGAACGTATAAAACAAATATCCCAGTCGACCCTGTGGCTGTATATTCGTTTAATAGTTCAAGCCGTGTCGACTCCTATCTACCTGGATAGAAGGATCAGGCTTGAACTTGAATTCACTTATTGACCAACGCAGCATCCCTAGGCGTCACGTGTGTACCAATAACACGCTCGCCGGGGCCCATGCGGGTGTATTATACATCCCCTTTTGTGTATCTATGTGTATACAAACTAAGGTGCATGTGCGGGGGGATATTAAGATATTTGTAAATGCCTTTTGTCCGCTTGCATGAATGTTGCGGATCCGGTGGCGTTTTACTACGGGTTGCCCGTTGCTTTGTACAGGTAGATTGTCGTGAACTGGTTGTTTACTGCAGGAGAATTGTAGTGCACTGACGAATCTCCTGCTTGTTCATTTGAATACCAAATCTTTCCACTTGTATGGGGCAAACGTTTTTGCTTGCATGAAGCTCATTTGAATGCTCTACACAAGTTCCTTACATGCCTGTTGATTTTTAACTTGGAGTCGATATAATAACTTCATTGATATTGATTGGAGAACTTGCATTGCATGTTGTGTGAAGGAGACATCATACTCATTGGGAGTTTCTTTCATTGGTGATATCCCTCTTTTTCGCATGAACTTGAGGACCCTACTGATACGGATACCGCGGATCTTATGTTGCTTATGTGTAGGTTGAAGGTTCTTTGTTGTAGCATTGAGTTACTGTAACACCTTTGTCCCCAAAGGTAGTTTGGTTCTGCTTGCAGTGACTTTATGTGTGAACCCTCACTTGGATGATATTTTGGATGGATCATCCTCTTTGACTAGCATTTGCATTCATCGTTAATGACTTCATGCCTACCAACTAGCAGCAAATCATTATATTCTTTGTGCCTTCACTATTATCATTTGTTATGATTCAGTGAATTCGTATGTAGATTGATGTAGTCATCTGTGCTTAAATGGTGTCGATTGCATGAGGATTACACTTGCTTTGATGTTATGAATATATCCATTATCAATAGTCTGTTGTATGTTGAAACCCCTTTGGTAACATTTTAATTGCATGATCAACACAAGTAAATTTTTATTGTTTAAAATTAACTTGTCAAAGCTTGCAAATCATTGATGCATAGATCCTTGATTGTTCATTTGCCTTTGATCTTTGTCTTTGCAGCACCTTCTTGGAGTTGGATTGTTGTTGGTAATAGGGATGTAGAAGCTTTCCCTAACCCATTAGGACTCATTCACTGATCATCTATATATTTTGATTACTCATTTATTAAAACTAAAGTTTGATTCCGCTCAAATGCTTCATTCAAATTTAAATTCTATAAAGCTCATTTGAGTTTGAGTTCTTTTCAACTTTCATTCATTTGATGTTCATGTCAAGTCCAAGCCTCATTTGATCCAAATCAAATTTTGGCTTGAGTTCAAATGTCCAAGCTCTCATTTCAAGCTTCATGTTATTATGAATTCAAGTTCAATTCAAGGTCCAGTTCCCTTCGTCATATTTAAATTTGCAAGTCCCCTGTAGTCACATCGAGTTCAAAGTTCAAGCTCTTTTGAAATCCGGTTCATACTCGAGTTACCTGTTGTCCAAAATTGATTCAAGTTCTTGTGATTGTCCAAGCTCAGTTCTCCTTGGTTAAACTTGCCTTAAGTATTTTGCCAATTTATTTGAGTTTGAGTTTAGTTCATGTAGTCTTTTTGAGTTCAGTCAGGTCCAAGTGTTAAGTTCACCCGAAATTTCGGCAGCCTCTCGGCGTTTCCCCCGTTTAGGGAAAAAAACAACAGGAGTCTGGGCCTTCCCACCACGCGCAATAAAGCGCGTGCATGGGGTCTTCAACGGTACCTGTTTAAAAAGGCAGTTTGCTTTCCCCTCGCTCGAGGGTACTTATAGACAACCCCGTTTCGTCGTAGGCACCGCATCGGGGTCCCGTCCTACCACCCACAATAAAGCGCGTGCATAGGTGGTTTTTCGGTCCGCCGCAAACGTCGAAATGAGGCTTAAGGTGATTACCCGCCTCGTCGTAGGCGCCGCACAGGGGTCCCATCCCACCACGCGCAATAAAGCGGGTGCATAGGTGGTTTTCCGGTCCGCTGCCAACGATGAAAGCAAGTTCTTGGAGTTTTAGGGTTGGGGGATTATACCTTTACAAGTGTCGAGGTGGTGGTGGTACGTGGATCGAGGCAAGAGTGGGAAAAGAGCATTTTCTTTTTTGATGTTTTAATTAGTTATAATTAATCTTAATTAATAATAATTAGTTATAATTAATAATAATAAATTACTATTAAAATATTAATTATAATTAATTGTATTTAATTATTAATTAATTTATGATTAATTAATAATTAGTTATAATTAAAAATAATTAATCATAATTAAATTCAATTAATTATGATTAAGTTATAATTAATTAATAACTAATTATAATTAAAAATAATAAATCATAATTAAATTCAATTAATTAAAATTAATTTATAATAATAATAATTAATTAAAATTAAAAGTAACCAATTATAATTAAATTCAATTAATTATAATTAATTTAGACATAAACAAGAACTCAATAGAATTTATAAAGGATTTATGCATAAATTGATCAGGAATTATGCTAAATCAAGGCACCGTCAATCTCACAGCAAGTTGTATCCTCTACTTCTCTCTTTTAGCCTCAAATCCAGGGTTTATTAAACCCTCTAGTTCAACATATTTACGGGACTTGGCCGAAATAGCGCGTGAAAGGGAGAAGTTACCTTCTCAAATAGCAAGGGATTCCCGTCGTTGCTTCTGATCGGACTGGAAAGGGAGTCGTCGAAGAGGGCTAGGTCGGAGGAGTTCGGCTGCAGGTATGGAGTTCGGTCGGTTGAGGTTTGGAGAAAAGTCCTCTCTCTCTCTCTCTCTCAAATCCAACGGAGTCAGCGGGTAAGGGCTGAGAGGGACGATCGAATAGGGGGGAGGAATGAACTAGGAGTTCGGTTTGGTGTTCGGGAAGAAGAGGGTGAGGCTTTGAGATCGTGGAGCTCAGTTGGGAGATTTGGGTTCGGCTACAGCAGCAAGAGGAGAGGTCGTAAGAGGGGATGAGGTTGCGGGAACTGAAGCCTTGGGATCAGTATTTAACGACAATGGCAGGAGTGGAGTCGGTCTGAAGCGGCGCCGAATCGCAGGGCTACGGACACTGTAGCAAGCGGCGGGTCTTCAGCAGGATTTGCGCAGGAAATTCGGGTATGTAGGATTTTTTTTTTCTTTGTACAGAGGTCAACAGGTTTCTAAAGAAAACTGATGCGGTGCATAATAGTTAAAGCTGCTTGGCGGAATAGTTTATCTTCACAAGTTTCTTATTTGTTAGTAGAATCATATCCCACTACTGATGCTATTTCTAGTACGCTAGCACTTGATTACATTTTTTACTGTTTTAACCTTTTTAGCAATTCTCTGTTTTATGGAGATTTATTTTAGCTGAAAACTGTAGCAGAGGAGAGTAGTTTTTTTTTTTTTTTGATACTCTATTTTCATAGCTAGTAACATTTCAAGTTACTGTTTTATTGCTTGCTGCTTGCTTGAGTTCATCTTCCACAGGATTCCTACATCAGTATTGGTATCAGGCTAGATGGCTAAAAGCAGCAGACGGGTGGCTCCTGGGGATGACAACAACCTTGAAGTTCTCTGGGTGGAGCACACTAGCTTGGCGTGGCAGACGGAGGAGTTATCGTTTGAATTTCATCGTTTCTATGGTGAAATGCGTCAGGAGCTGAGGGAGATCAATGCCTGTTTAGACAGAAATCAACCCGTTCGGATAGTACTTCCGACAACTTTACCTGCAGCAAGACAGGGGGTTGAGATCGACAGACAGCGTCAACGAGGTTCCCAGATTATCTAAGCGTCTGATTCAGAGGAGGAAATAGATCTTTTCAGGAATTTTGAAGTCTTAGACTCAGAGGAGGAAGTTACCAATCAACGTAGAAGGCGTCCGAGAGCAACAGACTGACGTCACAGTGAGTTTCGGGTTAAGCTAGACATACCCTATTTTGATGGTAAACTACACATCGATGATTATCTGAATTGGGAGGGATCCGTTGAAACTTTCTTTGAGTATATGGAAATTGATCTAGAAAAGCAAGTTACGTACGTTGCCTGCAGGCTCAAAGGAGGAGCTAATGCGTGGTGGCTACAAACCCGACGACGGGAAGGGCATGGACAAGTGCGTAGTTTGCACATAATGAAACAGTTGTTGCGAGGTCACTACCTACCGACCGACTATGAGCAAATCCTGTATTTGCAATATCAACACTGCATCCAAGGCAATAGATCCGTCAACGAATACATCGTAGAGTTTTATCGTTTAAGTGCTCGAAATAACTTAAACAAATCAGCAAATCAGTTGGTAGCCAGGTATATTGGAGGATTAAAGGAGGTGATCCAAGACAAACTGGAGTTAAATGCTGTGTGGTCTTTGTCACAAGTTGTTAACTATGCATTAAAGGTGGAGATGCAGTTACTCAGGCACAATCGAGCCAGCCAATCCATACGTACATCAGAACCAACAGCTGAGGGCAACAAGTCTTCAAATTCTACTACGCCTCAAATCAATAAACAATAATTTACGACACCTGGAGCAACCGGACCTAACATTTCAATTAGCAGAACTGTGGCCCAAGAGCCGGGCATGAAGGTAGAGCACCAATTAAAGAAAATCTATATGCCAAGCCCACAAACATTAAGTGCTTTCGATGCTTTCAGCAGGGACATCAGTCTAATGAGTGCCGTTCAAGACCACAGCTACAGTTGGTGGAGGCTAGGGCTGCAAGTGAACTAAACGTTCGACGAGCTACTCGATGCTCGATTCGATTAAAGCTCGTTTGTGATCGTTTAACTAACTAAACAAACAAACTTGAACAATATTTTAAATACTCGATCCTTAAATAAACAAGCTTGATGTGTTCGGTTCGTTTATGTTCACGAATAAAATCATTTGAAGTTCGTGAACAAGCTCAACATTTAGCTACATAAAAAGCTCGATAAAAGCTCGATTTGTGAGGCTGACTGTGACATTCAGTAGTTCATTAAGGAAGAAAATCCAGTAGTTCATTTTGATTGCTTAGAATGGTGGAAGGCTAACTTCATATTATTGTTTGTTTAATAGATTGTTTGCTAAACATGTTCACGAACATAGCTCGTTAAGACTTGTTTGTTTAAAGCTCGATAAGCACTAAACAAACCAAACATGAACCGAACATGAACCAAACATGAACACCCTTAAATTAAATGAACTAAACATGAACACAAACAATAAAGCTCGAATCAAACACGAACCAAACTTGAACTGGCTAATGATAAACGAACTCAAACATGAACACTTACATACTCGGCTCGGCTCGGTTCGTTTGCAGCCCTAGTGGAGGCTGACATAAAAGAGGAATTGACAGAGTTTGAAGCAGATCCAGAGAATTCACATGAGGACGTGGCAGGGGATGTTGGTGAACCTCTTGTTTGTATCCTAGAGAAATTGTTGTTAGCACCTAAACAGCCTTGTACTTCTCAGTGAAATTCTTTGTTCAGGACAAAATGTACTATTGGTGGAAAGGTTTGTGATCTGTTAATAGATAATGGATGCACTGAGAACATGGTGTCTCGTGCGATGGTCCAAGCTTTGCAACTTAAGACAACAAAAAATCCTAACCCGTACAATATCAGTTAAGTTAAGAAAGGAATGGAGATGTCCTTGATTGAAATGTGCAGGGTGACATTTTCTATTGGTAAGCACTATACTAGTGAAGTTTTATGTGATGTTTTAGAAATGAATGTATGTCCAATTATTTTAGGGAGGTCGTGGCAGTATGACGTCGGGACTATATATGATTGTCGAGCCAACACCTATGCATTTGATTGGAAAGGCTATCACCTGCATTTACTACCAAGCAGTTCAGGACAAGAAGTAAACACTTCAAAGAACAAAACTGCATTGTTTACTGTATCCGCCTCAGCTTTACTGAATGCGTGGAAAGAGTCCTCCAGTATACTCGCATTAATAGTGAAGGAAACGGCTGCCAGTGCTTGTAATTCCAACATCCCAGTGGAGGTGAGCTCTTTATTAAATCAGTTTGTAGATGTATGGCCCGAGAACCTACCAACGGAATTACCACCACCTTGAACTATTCAGCACCAGATTGAACTTACACCTGGTGCTACACTGCCCAATCTTCCGCATTATAAGCTTAGTCCAAACGAAAACAAGATCATGCAGCATATAGTTGATGAGTTGTTAGACAAACAATTGATATAGCATAGCCTAAGTCCTTGCGTTGTGCCCTCCTTGGTGCCTAACAAGGATAGCAGTTGGAGGATGTGTATGAATAGCCGAGCAATTAATAAGATCACAGTTAAGTTCAGATTTCCTATGCCCAAAATGGACGAGATGTTAGAGAGGCTATCCGGTTCAAAAATATTTTCTAAATTGGACCTTCGTAGTGGCTACCATCAAATTAGAATTCCACTAGGGGACAAATGAAAAATTGCTTTTAAGACATGTGAGGACCTCTATGAGTGGAAAGTAATGTCCTTTGGGTTGTGCAACGCCCCCTACACCTTCATGCGCTTGATTAATGAAGTTTTGAAATCATTCTTAAACCGTTGTTGTGTGGCCTATTTTGACGATATATTAGTTTATAGTGCCACTTTTGGGGATCATTTAGAGCACTTAAAAGACATCTTTGAAACTCTGAGAAAGAACAAACTTTACTTAAATATCTCTAAATGTGAATTTGCAACTTAGGTGGTGTCGTTTTTGGGGTTCAGAATTTCTGCTATAAGAGAATGGCCGATCCCCAGATCCTTTACTGATATTCGAAGTTTCCATGGTTTGACGAATTTTTATAGATCGTTCATTAAAGGATTTAGCATTATAATGGCACTAATAACTGATATCTTAAAGTTGAAGTTCTTATGGTCGGCTGAACAATAAAGGAACTTTGAGGATATAAAAACTGCTTTGACTACAACACCCGTTCTAGCACTGCCCGACTTTGATAAACCATTTTCTGTGAAGACCGATGCTTCAACTGTTGGCATCGGCACTGTGTTAGCTGAGGAAAACAGGCCAATTGATTTTTTCAGCAAGAAGTTATGCTTTGTGAGGCAGTGTTGGTCAGTTTATGAGCAGGAACTATATGTCGTTGTTAGAGCGTTAAATCAGTGGGAGCACTATTTGTTATTGCAGAATTTTGTTCTTTGCAGCGACCACAAAGCCTTACAATACATCAACACGCAGAAAAATAATAATAGAATGCATGCTAGGTGGATTATGTTCCCGCAGAAATTTACATTTTTACTAAAACATAAAAGTGGTGCACAAAATCGGGTCGCAGATGCATTAAGCCGCCGATCGGCATTGATCACGCAATTACAAACAGAGTTCGTAGGACTCGAATGCTTACAAGAGTTGTATTCGGATGATGCTGATTTTAGCGATGTATGGCACAAGTGTATCAACAAGGATCCTATAGAAGATTACTCCATCTGGCATGGTTTCCTCTTCAAGGGAAACTTACTTTGCATTCCTAAATCATCACGGAAGCAAATCATTAAGGAAGTTCATGGGGGCGGTCTGTCGGCGCACATGGGGCGTGATAACACCATCACGCAACAGCAGACAAGATTTGATTGGCCTTATTTACGGAAGGACGTAGCTCGATTTGTCGAGAGATATTCGGTATGCCAAAACTACAAGGGCAGAGGTCAAAACATAGGGCTCTATCTGCCATTACCTGTTCCAGAATCAATATGGGAGGATCTCAGTTTGGATTTTATGTTGGGTTTACCCCGCACCCGTCGTGGCAATGATTCAACTATGGTTGTGGTGGACCGATTCTCCAAAATGGTGCATTTCATCGTCCGTAAGAAAACGTTTGATGTATTGAATATTGCAAAATTATTTTTTCATAAGATTGTGCGATTACATGGAATCCCTCTAACTTCAACATCGGACTGCGATGTTAAGTTCATGAGTCACTTCTGGCGAGAGCTTTGGAAACAAATGAACACACAGATTTAAATCAGTCCGTCATACCATTCACAAATAGACGGGCAAACTAAAGTGATCAACAGAATATTGAGAAATTTACTACGTTGTTTGGTGCATGAACATCCGAAATTGTGGGATGAAGTGCTTGGTTAAGCAGAATTTGCATTTAATTCCATGCCAAACCGGTCGACTGGTAGGTGTCCTTTTAGTATAGTTTATACTAAAGTACCAAACACCATTGTTGATGTTGCAGTTATTCCAAAGTGAACAAACAAAGCAGCATCTAATATAGCCGAACAATTTACCGACATGTTATCTAAGGTGCGGTTGAAGCTTCAAGAATCCAATATGAAATACAAACAACAAGCAGACATTCATCGGAGGGAGAAAGTTTTTAATCCAGGAGATCTAGTTTTGGTCCGATTGAGGAAAGAACATTTTCCTCCTGGAACTTATTCCAAACTCAGCCGCCGCAAATTTGGGCCGTTTGCAATTGTCCATCGAATCAATAACAATGCTTATGTTATTGATTTACCCGTTGAGTTTAATACCTCACATACTTTCAATGTTGCATATATTTATCCATATTTGCCACTACATGACAGTTGCATTATTGTTGAAACAAGAGACAACAGCTCTCTTCGTGGAAGGGGTAAATGATGTGGAGCATAATAGTTAAAGCTGCTTGGCGGAATAGCTTGTCTTCACATGTTTCTTATTTGTTAATTATAATCATATCCCACTACTGATGCTATTGCTAATACGCAAGCACATGATTACGTTTTTTATTGTTTTAACCTTTTTAGCAATTCTCTATTTTGTGGAGATTTTTTTTAGCTGAAAACTATAGTAGAGGAGAGTAGTTTTTTTTTTGATACTCTATTTTCATTACTAGTAACAGTTCAAGTTATTGTTCTATCGCTTGTTGTTTGCTTGAGTTCATCTTCCGTAGGATTCCTGCATCAAAAACTCTGAGGAAGATGATGATTAGTCAATAAGTTGTAATTTTTTGTTCTTTTCCTTTTAAGAAGCCTGCCGAGTTAAACTCTACAAGCAACTTGTAACTGACAATCATTGAAATGACAATTTGTACATTCCAATTTCCTTGTGTGATATATTTATGAATGGGCTATTTCTTTTGTAATGATATTTTAGGTAGTTCTTCATTGTATTAGAATTTTATAAAAATTGATAGTTAGCCGCAAGTCTTACAATGCCTTTAACCCGTTGCAAAGAGAGAGTTCAAGTCCTATGGCTCAATGTTTGGTCCTCCAATTTTAAGATTCAATGCGATGCGTGGTAAGTGATTTCAGTGATTACAAGAGAGTATTCAACTACATAAGATTCATAGAAAAATAACGAAGTCATTGATTGACATGCAAAAAAGCCCATATATTGGCAACTCATTCATATTCAACACGTGTGACTTGTTGAAATATCCATGTGTGAATGAAATAGGCTACTTATAATCCTAAATTATAATATTTCTTAGAAAGCTTATAAGATTTATGATGAGGACATCCACACTTGGAAAGTCTACCGGAGACGTGGCCGTCGATCTACGGCCACGATCGAGTCTTTATATTTTTGAGTTTAATTATGTCTTTGTTTTCTTTTATTTTAGTTACCGTCGTACCCTTACTTATGGGTGTTTTGATTGTAAGCCCATGAGGGCATGTTTGTCTTTTGTTGGTCTTTTGTTTAAGGCTATTTAAAAGCCTCCTTTGTATTGTTTTGAGGTAATGAATGATTATTATAAAAAAATTTCTGCATATGTGAGTTTGAGAGCTTGGAGAGATCCCTTGGAGAAGAGAGTGCATTACCCACCAACTTTGATGTGTCGGGTTCGTGGTTTCAACGTTTAGTTCTTGTTCTTCCCTTCCCCTTCCCCTTCCCCTCTTCCCCAACCCACGGCTTCTTCCCCCTCCCCCTTCCCTCCACCAAACCGAACCCCTCCCCACCGACCTTCCCCCCCCCCCCCCCCCCTCCCCACCGACCTTCCCCCCCCCCCCCCCCCCCCCCCCCTCCACCACCGCCGGCCCCCCCCAAACTCCACCTCCCATGCCGCCGGCCCCCTTGGCCCTTCCCTCTCTATTTGGGTTTCCAAATTTGTTTTATTAAATTAGGAAGGTCATATAAATTTAAATTCAATTGGATTTCTAATTGGAAACTTTCCAAAATTACTAATCCTATTTTTGGAAAGTTGCCTAATATAATTCTAAATTGAATTTAAATTTCAATTGGATTAATTAGAGCCTTCTTAATTTACTTATTCTAAATTAGGCAATCCCTAATTAAGCCCCCACGCCCCCTCTCCCCTTCCTATAGCCGCCGGCCCCTTACCCTTAACCCGCCCCCTCTCTCTCTCTCTCTCTCTCTCCAATCTTCTCCCTTTCCTTATTTTAATTTTCTATCCTAGTTCCCTCCCAATTTCAAAAATCTGAAGATAATTTCAGATTTTGGAATTTGGAACCTCTCCTAAAACCCTAACCCTAACTCCCCTACCCGCCCCCTCTTGGCCGGCCACCTTCCCCTCCTCTTTTCCCTTGGATTTCAAGAGAAAACTCCTCCTCCCTCACAACAATACTTCAAGGACAGTAAAGGTTAATCGAATTCAACCATCCTCCGGCCCACTCGCTATGAATGGAAGCTCGCCCTTGGGATTCGGGCTTGGTGCTAGATGATCAAGATAACATTGACATACTCCGCTCCCCCTTCTTCGACGTAGGGTTTGACTACGAAACCACCGTCGAAGAATACTTTGGGCGGATTCACATTCCTCTAGTTGATACGATTGACGACCAAAGGTCCAAAGGAAAGTGGACTATCGTCGGCCGCTTCACGCCCGCCACCTTCCCGATTGTGTCACCATCTCCCTTCAAGGACTGCATCCATCGTCTTCTACCAATCATCGCCGGTATCATTAGCAAATCAAAGGACTTCCTCCGGCGACGATTCCCCACCACCTACGGTTGACCTTTCTTTCTTATTTCAATTATTTCGTTGCTCTCTAACTTTGTGAATGATGACAGAAGCGCAAAAGGATCGTTCTGCTTAATCCTGCTAAAGCCTAGTAAACGTAGGGTTTTATTGAGTGTACTTTCTTGCTATTAATCTCATTGTTAATCAAGGGATTACGAATGAACGTTTACTATGTTAGCCTTAATTTAATTTTCTAATCTATTTTGTTTGTGCAAGTCTTTATATGTAGTTTGGCCTAAACGCAAGCATCTCTCCTTTGTTTTATCTCTTCGTTTCTCTTGCTAGTAGATTTAATCACGTAATGTTCTTTAATAAGTTGTGCAAGTCCTAGTTTTCATTTAAAAGCATCATAGTCCTGCATCAATTTACTTTTCTTAAATGAAATTCATTCTTCAAGTAAAAATAAGGTGACTATAGCTTATAAGATTTACTTTTCTTGAATGAATCTGACATCGATTGTTAGTCAATCACAAGCCTAACTAGTTGAGCATAAATTTAGGGGGAACAACAAAGAAAGTTCCCTTGGCGAGTTTTGCTAGTAAGAATCTCTAGTTAATCGACAAGTACTTGTTGACCTTCCACATATATTCCATGATCAATCCGAACGAGTGCAACGTGGACAATGATCAAGCGATGCTATAGTAATCGATCGATATGATAACTCTACTCTTTATAATTTCATATCTAATGATCATGCTAGTTGGCGGTTTATTCACTTGTGCCTTTGCTAGTGGGTTTAGTTTTGCTGCTGCAAATTTCTTGACTATGAGTTCTCTGGAGCAGATGCTTAGCTATGATCTAGTTGATGTTAGCTGATAGTTTTTATGATGATTGGTAGTTGTTATATTCCATACTGCTTTTGAATTTTTGCTGTGATGGTTTATTGATTTGGGTTTACATTAATGCTGCTGCTCGTCACTAAACTAGAACTATCTTATTGAGCATTGCACTTGGCTGGAATTACATTATTTTGAAGGCAATAATATCCAACAATCTATATTTGACTCAATCAGGCTGTCTTCCATATCTTATGAGTTTTTCTTTTTGGCTGCTTTCTGTTCCACATCACTGTTTTTAACTTGTGGATTACTAGTGGGTTATTCTGCTAGCATTCGTTAAATACAATGTGGTTTATTTTGCCTAGCAGACTCTCAGCAATTTTTACTGTCTCTGCTGCTGCTATCTATTTCTAATTTTGCTACTTTTTTGGGACTCTTAAATTCAGCCTACTGTGATGTCCAAAACTCTTTAAGAGCTTCCTAATTATGGAGAAGTTATCCCTAATAAATTAAATTGGAAGCCTACTTGACTTTAAGAGGTCTAATTTCGATATATACCTTATTCCAAACTTTATGCTTGTTTGATGTGGGTAGATGCAACTATCATAGCATCAAAAATAAAAAAATAAAAACTGTCTAGAACTCTGTAAGGCCAACCAATCCATATAGTTAGATAATTAATTCCACACATTATTAATTCTTTCATCTTCCAAATTATTTGCATGGATTCTTGTCACCTGCACATTGGGCTACCCTGCCCGAATGGGGGATTTGATGGCATTGTCTTCAATTAGCAACCCAAAAATAGACACATTGTGATATGGTAAGGATAAACAGTATTTCATGTTCACATTCATAAGTATTATGAAGATTGATGAAATTTGATTCATAACTAATTTCTCGTATTATAGATCACAGTCATCCTTAAATTGATGAAATCTCATGTAATATGTAAATGTCAAGCATTTTAAATCCTACAACTTTTGTTTCTTCAACCTTTTACTACTCAATCAGCATAATACATACTTCTTCGGCACTCCAATCTAGTTAAAACTAAAAATAATCAACCCCTGTTCTGTATTTCTTTCAACTCTTCCTTCTCCTCCCCTGTCAATGTTTCAAACAACTCAGTCTTATAAACATAAAACCTACAAACAATCAAAAAGAAGAAAAAATTACAAAAACTTAAAATGGACAGCAACCCATAGTAGTAATCAAGATGTGAAGCATTCAAATTGTTCAGAATCCATCCCTTTCTACCATTTCTCTGTGTGATATTCGCCACTAAAGACAGCAAAAAACTGCTCAAAAAGCTCCCAACTCCGTAAGTAACCAGCGAATATGCAGTCCCCAAACTCTTCATACCCTCAGGAGCTTGATGATAGAAGAAATCTATCTTTCCCACAACCAGAAAAGCTTCACTCACTCCCATAAGCACAAATTGAGGGAGCAATATGAATATGGTTAGAGGCACTTGACCTCCATTACTTGGATTCTCTCTTGCAACACTTAGTCTCCTTTTCTCTATTAGTGAAGCAACAATCATTACTGTGGCATCAAAAACAAGGCCAACTCCAATTCTTTGAAGAAGAGTGATTCCTCTTGGATTCTTAGTCCAAGCTCTCATGATTCTGACAAAGAAACGATCGTAGAGGAAGATGGTGATGAGCATGGAGATGGTGGTGAAGGAAGCAAGGCTGGCTGGAGGGATTTGGAAGTGAGGGCCAATGTGGCGGTTCAGTGTGGTGCCTTGCTTGATGAAGAGGGTGTTTACCTGTACATTTGGTTTGTATTTTCCACAGTATTAGTTGGCACTGGTATTAAATAATACAGGGTGAGAAAAACGTTAATACAAATAATCTTTTGGTTATATTTATATGGAACCATTTTAATTCCATTGATTTAATATATTCAATTTAATCTCTTGACTTCCAAATATTCTCCAAAATAGTCCTTTCATTGGATTATTTTGAATTTAATTTGATGCGTCAGATGACTAATCTGAATCATATTTAAGAAGTCAAGAAGTTAAATTGGACACATTAGATAGCATGAGAGTAAAATGAACCCTCATAAATAATCCAGGACTATTTTTGACCTTTTTCTTAATTACAAAATAAAAATATAAGCTAAGATCAGGTAAAGTATCATTCCTCACCTGGGCAGTCATTGTTGATGGAATGAACATGGCAATGAGGACTGGGATCAGTCTTAGCATCTGCTTTGTTTCCTCTATGTGAGTTACAGGGCATAGTTTCCATGGGTTTCTGCTTGTGCCTACTATAATTGCTGCTTTGTTCAGAAACCTGATCATCAAGTAATAGAAATTTGTTAAGGTTGAGGATGAATTGGGTTAGCCTCAAGTGTATGAAGCGCCCGCCGATAAGGGCCTCAGGACGGGAGGGGATGGAGCATCTTGACAAAAATTTTTAGTTTTAGAAATTTTGTTACTAGAAAATAGTTTAGAAAGCAGTAAAAAAACTATCCCAAACGAAATCTTA
This sequence comes from Dendrobium chrysotoxum, assembly GCA_019925795.1. Classification (NCBI taxonomy): domain Eukaryota; kingdom Viridiplantae; phylum Streptophyta; class Magnoliopsida; order Asparagales; family Orchidaceae; genus Dendrobium; species Dendrobium chrysotoxum. The sequence goes on from CM034305.1 coordinate 9,152,778, forward strand.
TTCGGCAAAATTATCTAAAGATTATAAACTAATGCGAGGGATTAAAGTAAGTAGTGTTTTTATCAATAAAAAATCTATAAAATTAAATAAAAACATTGTCTCCATAAGAACGATATTTAGAGGAACACGATAGAGAAAATGACTGACCTCATGGAGTTTGTGGATGGAATTTTAAACCTTTTTTGCTTCATATACTCATCTAAATCCAACTCATAAAGCTTCAGTGAATCCTTAGGCAGATTCACTTTACATTTTCTCATGGCAGCAACCAAAACTCTCGCCATCTTTGTAAAAGGACTTCCTTGAGGCACCTTGTGCCTGTAAAAGGAAGTCCCTGCGTAGAAAATCACCAATGAGATTGCAAGCCCAATTGTAGGGATCCCATACCCTAAAGTCCAGCCTATATTATCCTGCATTTCAAGGTGCAAATGAGTAGAGTATGAATAAAATCAGAGTAAACGATTAAAATACTCAAATGATTTTTTGCATGTCAACTTAGAAAATCACCAATGAGATTTTTTGAACTAATTTGATCATACTATCAATTTTGTTGTTCCTTTACAAAAAATTGGTTGAAAGAAGCTTTTCATGAGGACGTTTTAGACTTCTAAAGATCAACCTCATTAATGTGAGCTGATATTAAGCTGGGAGATTGCTCCTAAAAAAACCAAAATAGCCTCATAGAACGCTTTCATCCACCAATTTTTATCCAAACAAACGGCAAAGTTGGCAATAGTGGATCAGTTTGGTGAGCTGAGGGCTTGAACAAATAAAAAACTCTAGGATTAAAATGGGCACACCTAAAAAATTCAAAGACCTTTTTAAATATTTAATGTCTATCAATTTGACTAAATTTGCTAATTATCTAGCCGAATAATACCTTACCTGTACATAAACAAGCATGATGTTGGCAAAGAGAGTGCCAAGGTAGATGCTAAACATCCACCAATTGAAGAAGGAGATTTTATCTGCTCTCTCTTTGGGATCAAACTCATCGAATTGATCAGCGCCGATGGTCGAAATGTTTGGCTTGGTGCCTCCTGTTCCCAATGCAATAATGTAGAGTGCACTGAAGAAGATGCCGAGCTGAAGCTTCGACGCCGGCTTACAGTTTCCGACATCAGCAATGTCTTGTATGTTGCAAGGTGGTGGCTTCAGTGATGAAAATGATACAGCTGCAGTTAACAAGCACATTCCCTGTTATTGCAGCAATCATCTGTTAGTATTTACAATATGTAAATGTTCTATGATTTTTTATTATTGTATTAATCAATCATAAAAATTACAGGGCTCATCATTGAAATTACCAAGAAATAAACAACAGAGAAGATACTGAAAGTCCTGAATCGACCAAGATGGGCATCAGCAATGTAAGCTCCGAGGATGGAGGACAGAAAGGCAGTGCCCGTCCAGTATGTAACGTTGTTGGATGAAGCCACTGTGCCTTGATGGAGCTTCTTCGTCAGGTAAACCACCAAATTAGACGATATTCCATAATATGCCATTCTCTCAAACACCTCGTACACTGCAAGTAATCATAAATTCATAAATTCATATCATATCAAAGGTATAAACAGATAGATAAGAATTATAATATCTTGGAAATGAAGAAGGAAATCAAAGAAGAGAGAGAATTGATTACCAACAATGAAATAGCAGGCAGTCCATCCACCTCTCTTTGATCTGAGAACAGGTCTGCCTTTGCGATCCACAGAGCCATCCTTAGTGAAAATTGAACTCCCACTCTCCGAGCCGTTGGCTTCTTCCATTTCTCTTCTGCTTGATTTCTTCTCTTCACTAAAATATTGATATATAAAGAAAGAGAAAGAGCACAGAGCACAGAGCAGACCACTCGCACCACTCATCAGTGCCTCTTATCAAATATTATTTAATCATGAACTTATTAATTAATCGACCGTTGTATTTGACTGAAAGATGACTAGTCGGAACATGAGGGCAGCCTATAGTTGAACAAATTACATCTCATTATTGCTTTGCTTCTAGAAACAAATTAAAAAGTCTGAGAAGAGGAAAATTCCAAGTCAGAGACCGATCTTCGATGAAGACAGCCAATCATATGAGGACATGAAATATGCAGAGAAGCGTTTTGAAGTAAGCATGACCATTTGCCTGGTATAAATTTAGAATGAAAGGAGTTTCTTTACGTGAAGGTAAGATATGGCTATTGATCATCTCATCAATTGTGCATAGGTTGAGTGATCCGTCCGATTAGATAGCTTGAACTGAATTGCACATTTAAAGGACTATGCTCTTTCTAATTAGGGAAAGAGCTCTAAAACTTGGCTACAGGAAAACAATTCCTCTTATAAGAAAATCCTTTGGCTCTAAGCTCATTTCCTCCTTTGTTTTCTAGGAGTTAGCCTTTTATCTTTGGAGGTCCTTCTTAATGGTCTAAGAGTTTTACAAATTCTTCTACAATATGCAGTTCATCACCTTGACTTAGGCTTCGTTTGGAATGGCTTTCTTACTGTTTCTTAAAGCAGCTTTTTAGAACAAAAATTAAAATTTTTGTACTAAAAAGCTACTTTAAAAAATAGTAAAAAAGTCATCCCAAACAAAACATTAGTTGTTAGGAGTTCAAATCTAATCATAAGCTCATAGATTTGAGGGCTATCGTTTGCTGAGTATAAACGAAAGAGCACATGCACATCTTCATTATCATGCTTATGCTTTTGCATGCGAGCTCTTATTCTTACAAAGAGAGTAACAAAGACAATATAATAAATAAAAATATCCTTAATAAAGATACTATATTATTATAATAATTATTATATATTCCTATTATAAATGTTACAAGATATATATTCTAATATTTAATTTTATTATATTGAATAATTTTGTTTAACATACTAGAAAAGGTTGGAGTAACTCCAATGACATAATATTAGAGAGAGTCGTCTTAGATGATTTGGTCATATAAAACGTCCGCCTTCCGATGAAGCGGTTAGGAGAGTAGATTTGTTAGATCCGGCCTACGTTAAGAAAGTAGAGGTAGATTTAAAACAATTTGATTAGAAAGTATTAAAAATGATATCTTTTTATTATATTTAAAGGAGAATTTGATTCTTAATAGAATGCAATTAAGAAAAATGATTCATGTAATTAATCTCATATAGTGGGATGAAAATTTGATGTTGTTGTCATTATTATTGTTTATATTGAATAATTTTAATAACTCTAATACTGGGATATACATCTTACACATCTAATCATAAATATTCTCATTCCCTGTCCACCACTCCCAAACCCAGCAAGAGGAAGATGGTAATGGACTCTCCATTGAGGTACTGCATCTAAGTGGTAGCTGAGGCATGGCCTCGTACCTCACATTTTACTGAAATTGATGTTTTTGTTCTTCGTCTTCTTATGGAGAAATTGTTCTGTGCGGAGTTTGGACGGGAAGAATCATCCGGACTATAAGTGTACATATTATGTACAAATAATGTGTATACTGATTTGATATACACTGTGTACACTCACATATCCGAACCGTCCGATCTCCACACAAAATAATTTCTCCTTCTTCTTAATTATATAGTATTATTTTATATTGAGTTAAATGATTAGTCACAAGAAATTTGTTGCGCAGCACAGTGCTCACCAAATGCACTTTAAATTTGAGTCAAATGCCATGCTTTAATGGAGCATACCCGCATGAAAAAACATAAATTAAACCACTTATAAAGTTTATATTACATAAAATAAATTTTTTTATTATATAAGTCTTCATTTGGAATAGCTTTTTTACTGCTTTATAAAATTATTGTAGAAAAAATTTTAAAGCTATTATAGAAAGTAAGATTTTAGTACAATATTTTTTTTGGAAATAATGAAAAAGTAGTGGTCAAATATAAATTATTGTTGTGATTTGAAAAGCAAAACAGTAAGAAAGCTGTTCCAAACGAAGCCTAAGTTTATTCTCTCACTCTTAATAGCACACAATAGAGAAAAATAAATTCATATAATCAACTTCACGGAATAAAGACTTATTGTTGTTGTAGTATATAACAGTTTTCTTACTGAATTATTTTTCAGATCACAATCATAATTTCTATTCATCTTGCAGCTTTCTTAGAGCTTAAAATGTACTTTATATATAACTATGCAAAATAATAAAAAAATTGTATCATAGAAAGCCTAAGATTCTTCTCTAGTAATAAAATCATTGAGCCAAATATAAAAATACCAGCAGATCATCTATTAAGTTTGAATGGGGCCTCATAAGCACGAAAGCTGCCAGATGGAATAATACCAAATAACATTACAAACGATTTCACATTTGCTTTCAATTGAATGGAAAAAAAAGCCTTATCTCGTTGTGTTGGCTATTTCTGATTGGGAAGCCTTTTTCGTTCGCTTGACTTTGTGATCAATACATTCAATTTGGTCGACATTTGAAGAGAATGATTTAATTTTTATACTATTGATGATAGCGATTTAAGTTATTATATTATTAAATATAGATATGTATTCACAATAGTTATCAAAATATGATTAATTTGCTCTTTTCATGGTAGTTGGCCATAAATAATAATAAGTTGTGTTCGACTTTATGATTGATCTAGGCTGGTCACAAAAATCTAGATTAAACTGACTCACCCCTTGATTTCGATATATTTAGTTTTCCTAATTCTCAACTCTCTTTTGCACCGACACGGCCTTCTCTCGTTATGATTGATCAATCATATCTTCTTCATGCTATGATCGGCCTTGACGACCGGCCTTAGGTAACTTTCTTGGCCACAAGCTTCAACAACTTTTTCGTCGAACTACCCCTTTCCACCGCCATCCCACTCCATACTCCTAAAGAAATTTTTCACAAATTTTATCATCTTCTTCGCCGTCGTGAGTTCTCCCTATCCGACTTTAGGAATCAATTTCCTTGAGAGAAAGTTTACAACAACTATAAAATACATTTTCATTTTACAACTTTGTTAATCCATACAGTGTTGATGATAATTCCAATATTACTAAAACATACTATTTTTTGTTATTTATATGCTCAAGAGTTGAAAACGGTAACTATCATATATTTCTAGTTATAGTTGTGACTTACATGTATTTTGTAAGTTATAAGATAAGAGAATCTAAATAATTGTTTATAATCACTAAAATAAGTTTTGCAAAAAAATATTGAATGGATTGTGTGCAAGAAAAAATATTTTGTTTCTGGACATAATTTTAAATTACAGAATATATATATAATATGAATTTTTAAGATAAAAATAGGTAATTTTAATAACAAAAAAAAAAGGTTTTAATAAACAAAAAATGGTTATCCGCTTTTTGCATTATGGAAGAAAATTTAGATTTTATTTGGGATAGGTTTCTTACTGGTTCTTAAAACATCTTTTTAATATAAAAACTAAAATTTTTATACTAAAAAGTTCTTTAAGAAGCAGTAAGAAAGCCATCCCAAATAAAGCCTTAGACCATATTTTTGACTTATTTAAAATATAATAAGTTATAAAAATTGCATTATAATTTATTTAAAATATAAGTAATTATAAAAACTAATATTCTCCCACTTGGTCTAAATATTCTATCATTATTGTATTAGGAAATAAAATTTATGGATCATTGTGATAGGTCTTTTAAGAGCGAATATTATCTCTCATATATTAAATGAATATATTTCTTATACATATACCCATATAATTTAATAAATAAATCTCATATTTATGTCATTTGCACCTTTAATAGTACCCATAATTCCTCTCATATATTAAATAAATATATTTCTTATACATATACCCATATAATTTAATAAATAAATCTCATATTTATGTCATGTTCATCTTTAATAGTACCCATAATTCCTCATCGATACCTGTTGATTCTTTTGAGCTCGCTCACTTCATTCAAATTATCATTAGGATCTATTTTTTTATATACCCCGTTAAATCAAAATAAAATTATGATTTGTTTTTTATTGGAGTATTCTTAGAAGTGTCTAATATTATAATCAACCTTAAGAATCATGTTTCTTTAGAAGTCATGTCCCTCTTTTAGAAGCTCTTGTTCGAATTTTTATTAGGTCCGGACATGGGATGTAGCTCTACGTTCGGACTCCACTAGAATAGTGCCACGTAGCATTCATCTACACAGTATCCCGTTCCGTTGAATTGTGGTTTTTTAGCACGTGTTATGACAACTTTCGCGCGGTCCGACGACCCGACCCGAATTAGACGCAAAAAATTAAAAAATTCGCCCTTTTTTAGGTTTAATAAATTGATTAGTAAAGGCAGTTGGATTTAAACAACAGGTAGAAAAACCAAGTAATACTGACTAATTCCTAAGTAATACCGAGTAATTTTTGGTAATACCGAGTAATTCCTAGGTAATACCGAGTAATTCGTAGGTAATACCGAGTAATTCGTAGGTAATACCAAGAAATACTTAGGTAATTCATAGGTAATACCGAGTAATTCTTCGATAATACCAATGCTCAATACTGCTCGGTACCGCTCGGTACCAATGCTCGGTACCGTTCAGAACGGCTCGGTATCAATGCTCGGTACTGCTGGGTATCATTCGGTACCAATGCTCGGTACCACATGGTATATCTAAATAATATGTATTTCTTAATCAGGTCGAACCTCGTCAGGGGGCGTTGCCCCCTAGGACCCCTGCCAGGGGGCGCTGCCCCCTCGGAACCCCCGACTAGTCTTCATCTTTATCTTCACCGGCTTCTCCACCTCTAAACCAGTATTCATCTTCATTTTCACCGGCTTCTCCCCCTCCAAACAAGCCTTCATCTTCACTGGCTTCTCATCGTTTCATTTTTCTCAGCAGCTTTGAAATGTTTTTTGAGCGTCGTGATTTTATTGGCGGACTGGCAAGAAAAAAATTTAAAAAGAAATAAAAAAGATTATCCAATTGTACAATACAGATGTCATGATTTTATTGGCGTCCGGATATAAAGTTACGTCCAGTGTCCGGACCTAATAAAAATTCCTCTTTGTCTCTCTATTTGAGGCCTCTCACACACACACACTTCTAGAAGCTTCTCTATTTCTTTTTCTCTTAGAAGCTTATAAACCCCATGTTTATTTCCGGTTCAACTTTGATAATAAATGGGTACACAAAATAACTAAATATAAAAAGCAACATAATCATAAAAAAGCATCATTTACAATATTCATCCATGCAATAAAATCAACCAAAATTAATATAGTGCCCTGACCAAGATCTATTTGGTCAACATGATCCCTAAACTAATACAGCTCCATGACTTTACTCAAAGGATCATGTATCATCAACTCAGTACGTACTCACTTCGTCAATAACTATAATGTTCTCTTTGACACAATCACTTATGGCTAAGTACTTAATGTTGATGCACTTACTTTGATTATCACACTTGATGTGTCATGATAAAATCATCTTGATCCGGCACGAATCTCGAGGCAATTTTTGTTTGGAAGTTTCAAAAATTATTTCGGAGACCATTTAAACTCCGATTTCAGCAAACTTATAGTCGAACTGAGCGTTTCAGAAATACGAATCCAACGACACCAAATTCGACTCAATCCGAGCCCAAGTGAGTCAAATCAAGTACCCGAAGCGCTATTGGAAGCATCAAACAGCCTTTTGAGTTACCAAACGGTCTCCGATTTTGGCAAGCTTATAGTCGAATCGAACGGCTCGACGAGACGAATCCAACGAGCCCAAGATCGTAGAATTCTGATATCATTAAGACCTTCAAATGCTTGATAAACGGTTCACGATCAAGGGGTTCAATATCGGCCGTTCATTCGGATCACTCCCTATTTGCCCCTGATCCCTCACATATTTACGGGCTATGCCACTCCAGAAAAACTATAAATAGCCCCTCATTTCTCTTAAGAGGAAACCCAAGCCAAGAAGAGAAGAAGAAGAAGAGAAGAAGAAGAAGAGAAGAAACTCTTCCTGGACCACCGCCGGAATTCTGCTCCACGCCTGAATCACGCCGGAAATTTGTCTTATACCGGAATTCTGTTGTTACACCTGAGCGAAGTCAGAATTCTTGCCAAGTAAAATCAGAACTCTGTTCTACACCGGAATTCTCTTAAACGACGCCAGAATTCTATTCGACCTCCGAAGGACGCCAACATTCAGCCTGATTTCTACCTAACGCAGGAGCGCTGTTTGACATTGTAACTGTCTACTCCTAAAGAGATTCATTGTAATCTAATCGTCCTAAGTTTTTAAGGATGATTCATCTCTTGTATTCCAAGAAAACGCTAGTGGATCTTTTTCAACTGAGCGCGGCCCCGTGGTTTTTTCCCTTTACAGGGTTTTCCACGTACAAATACTAGTGTTCTTTTATTTTCTGTTTGTGCGCCAAATATCCGTTCAACGCTAAGACGCAATTTTTCTAAATTCTATCGCCGCGTATATTCGAGTCCGCAACAGTTTGGCGCCGTCTGTGGGAAATACTACCCCATAATTGCTAATATTGTCCCCATGACCAACAGACAGAGCAATCGTCTCGTAGGAGCCTCCCGCTCCCACTCTCATCAGTCCATAAATCATGGACGTCCAGTTTCTGCCTCCTTTTATCCTGGGGGACAACATGTTGCTGGAGAAGGAACGTCAGGACCATCTTTGGAGGAGCGAATCCGAAAGATGGAAGAATCTCAGAACGAGATCCTTCAACTCCTCCGACGAGAAACTCGCCAACCAGCATCAGCCCGACGGGAGGAAATTCTTCTCCCTCGCGATCCTCCACGGGTCGAAGATGTTCAACTCGAACATCTACAAGCAGAGATTCCTTTTTCTCCACCAAGAAGACACCCGTCATTACAGCCAGATAATGAACTGGCTGACACAGCAAGTTCTACTCATCCTTCCCATACAGGTCGGCAACCTCGCGTTCCTTTGGACCTCCCTGTTGAGTTAGACCAACCGCACGTTGCTGAGCTCCCTCGCAATGTTCTACGTCATGAATTACGGAGATTAGTACGAGAAGAATTTCCTGGAGGAGGTACAAGACAAAATCTTCGACGTTGGAATCGACAAGAGTCATCACCTCTAACAGAAGCTATTCTACAACATCCTATTCCGATTGGATTTAAACTACCCAGCATAGAATCTTACGACGGGACATCCGACCCATATGAGCATATCGATCATTATCGAACAATTATGCATATCCAACGAGCTTCGGATGCACTTCTATGTCAGGTTTTTCCTGCTACCCTCAAGGGACAAGCGCGAACTTGGTTTTATTCACTTCCGTCTGGAACGATCCCTTCATTCGATAAAATGGCTAAAGTATTCGGGGAACAGTTTGTAGCCAATCGAAGAATTACTAAGGATTCCTCTCACCTATCCGGAATCCGTCAAAATGAAGGAGAATCATTGAAAGAGTATTTTCAACGATTTTCTACGGAGGCTCGACAAATTCCGGGAGTAGATCCTGAATTATTAAGAGGGGTCTTTCTTGGTGGCCTTCGTCCTGGCCCCTTCTATTCAGCTCTTATGCGAGATACGGTTCATTCGTACGCTGACTTGATTCATCGTGTGGAGGCACAAATCTCTGCAGATGAAGCCATTAATGCTCACAGAAAGCAATTTGAGCAGACAAATGGGAAGCGCAAAGGTGCTCCTGAGATGGATAAGTCTCCCTTACAACGGAAAAAGCAAGGGAAAAATAATCTACCTCCTAGGCCTCCATTGACGCGACGGGAATCTCGACAGGAGAAAGAGTATACCCCACTCAACACATCTCGAGCAAATGTATTAATGGCCGTTCGAGATCAAGATACAATGAGATGGCCGCATCCTTTAAAGCCGAATACAGGCAATCAAGATCAGTACTGTCACTTTCACCGTAGTCGTGGTCACACTACGGAAGCCTGTAATCAACTCAAAGATGAGATTGAGAGACTTCTCCGCCAGGGTTATCTCCGACAATTTATTCGAGATCCACCTACTCGAGAGGAGTCTCGCCCCCGTCCCACTGGGGGGCAAAATCAACAACAGCAGAGGCAACCACCGAATAATCGCCCAACAGTTGGTGAGATTGAGACCATTGCAGGAGGACCATTATTATCTGATCAGGTTTTTTTTGCTGTGGCTGAAAATCCAACACCAAAGAAAGCTCGTATTGATCAGTCTATCACTTTTGATGATTCAGACTTGGAGGGAGTAAAAACCCCTCATCAGGATCCACTTGTAATTAGTGCGGGGATAGGTGACCCGTGTTATAATGTCAAAAGAATCTTGGTGGATAATGGTAGTTCTGTAGATGTGTTATTCTATTCAACTTTTTTAAATATGGGCCTCACCAGAGAAAAGCTTCAGCCTGCTGCAGGTCCATTGTATGGGTTTGACAATCGACCTGTACAGGCAGAAGGGACAATCAGTCTCCCAGTTGTGTTGGGAGAGTTCCCCCGACAGATTACTCATTATATTCAGTTTATTGTTGTAAAATCAGAATCAGCTTACAACGCCATCTTTGGAAGGCCGCTCCAATCCATTTTTGGGATCATCGCTTCCATCCCTCATTTGAAGTTGAAATTTCTTACCCCGACTGGAGTAGGTGTGATACGTGGAGATCAACAAATAGCACAAACCTGCTATCTTAGGCAGGTTCAACCACATCCAAAGGTGACGTTAAGTATTGAGGATTTTGATCTCAGAAACGAGGATATCCCTCAAAGGGCTTCTCCTGTAGAAGACCTCACTACCGTATCTTTATCACGAGAACACTCTTCAAGAACGGTACAGATTGGGTCTCTTCTTTCAGATGAAGAGAAGGAAAAATATATAGATTTTCTACGTAAGAATCAAGATATTTTTGCATGGGCTCCGGCAGATATGCCCGGCATCAATTCTGAAGTAATCATGCACTCCCTTAAAGTTAACCCTACATGCAAGCCAGTAATCCAAAAGAAACGAAATTTTGCGCCAGATCGTCAGCAAGCAATTGAGCAAGAGGTTGATAAACTTTTGGAAGCTGGATTTATACGGGAAGTGCATTATCCTAATTGGTTGGCAAATGTCGTCATGGTGCGGAAGTCAAATGGGACTTGGAGAATGTGTGTAGATTATACCGATCTAAATAAAGCCTGCCCAAAGGACAGCTTTCCACTTCCCCGTATTGACCAATTGGTTGACACCACCTCCGGACATCAAATGTTGAGCTTTATGGATGCATATTCCGGTTACAATCAAATAAAGATGGATCCGGATGATGAGGAGGCAACAGCTTTTCGCACAGATAAAGGGTTATACTGTTACCGAGTGATGCCCTTTGGTCTCAAAAATGCTGGGGCCACATATCAACGCCTTATGAATAAGGTTTTCAAGGATCTTATTGGACGTTCTATGGAAGTATATGTTGACGATATGTTGGTAAAAAGTCTTGAGAAATCTCAACATATATATGATTTAGAACAGTGTTTTCATTTGCTACGATACTACAATATGCGACTTAACCCCGCTAAATGTGCTTTTGGAGTCGCGTCTGGAAAGTTTTTGGGGTTTATGGTAACCCACCGGGGGATTGAGGCTAATCCCGAGAAAATCAAGGCACTAAGAGACATGGTGCCCCCGAGAACTATCAAGGAAGTTCAGAGATTGAATGGAAGAATTGCGGCATTATCTCGTTTCCTAGCACGCTCTGGAGATAAATATCTGCCCTTCTTCAAGGTACTTAGAGGCGCTCGTAATTCTGGGTTCCAATGGACAGACGAATGCCAAGAGGCCTTTGAGCAATTACGAAAATATTTGGCATCCCCGCCACTACTTTCTAAACCAACACCAGGAGAGAGATTATATTTGTATTTGGCTGTTTCTGTCCAAGCCATTAGTTCGGTCTTGGTTCGTGAAGAAAATGCTGTACAAAGTCCTATCTATTATGTTAGCAAAATCTTATCTGAAACGGAAGGACGTTATCCTTTAGCAGATAAAACAGCATTGGCGTTAGTTTACTCTGCCAGGAAACTACGCCCTTACTTTCAAGCCCATTCCATTGGGGTTTATACAAATCTGCCACTAAAAAGCATTCTACAAAAGCCAGAAGCATCGGGTAGGCTCGTTAAATGGTCTGTAGAGCTGGGAGAATTTGATATCCACTACTTACCTAGGCCCGATATTAAATCTCAAGCGCTAGCAGATTTCTTAGTTGAATGCACCATTCCGGTGTCCAATGTGCAACCGAATGCGTCCCCTTCTCTACCAGACTGGACATTGTATGTCGATGGAGCTTCTGGAAGTTCCGGAGCTGGGGCTGGCATTTTATTAATCTCCCCGCAGAACGTTACCCTTGAATATGGACTCCGACTCAAGTTCCCAGCGACAAATAATGTAGCAGAATATGAGGCTCTAATTGCTGGATTGAGACTAGCAATTGACTGTGAGATTCAAAATTTAATAATCCACACTGATTCACAGTTAGTCGCCTCTCAGGTGGAAGGGGAGTTTGAAATCCATAATCTGCAATTGGCACAGTACTGCAACATCGTCAAATTGCTTCTAGCTCGTATAAAGAAACATCAGATCATTCATATTCTACGAGAACAAAATGCGCGTGCAGATGCTCTTTCAAAACTTGCTACAGCAACCACTGGAGATATCTTCAAGCGAAAGTGTATCGAGGAAATCCACTTTCCAAGTATCCAAGGACCATGGGTCATACAATCAATCGACGAATCAAGAGAAGCTTCTTGGATCGATCCCATATTAGCTTTTTTACAATATGGATTACTACCTGAAGACCCCGTAACAGCAACACGACTTCGGAGACAGGCGTCGAATTTCACTGTGATTGATAAGGATTTGTATAAACGCGCCTTCACCGGACCATATCTCAAGTGTCTTCCGCCATCAGAAGCTGATTATGCACTCCGAGAAGTTCATTCAGGAGTATGCGGAGAACATTTGGGAGGAAGAGCGTTAGCTTACAAGATTATGAGACAAGGATTCTATTGGCCTACAATGAAACAGGACGCACTTGAGTTTACTCAAAAGTGCGAAAATTGCCAGTTGCATTCCAATCTCACCCATACACCTGCATTGGAGCTTGCATCACTACAGAGCCCCTGGCCTTTTGCTCAGTGGGGTATAGATATCATGGGACCTTTTCCTATCGCCACGGGACAGCGAAAATTCATCATCTTGGCAGTCGATTACTTCACTAAATGGGTAGAGGCAGAACCGTTGGCTAAGATTACTGAAGCAAATGCCAAACAATTCTTATGGAAGAATATAGTCTCTCGTTTTGGCATTCCTGCAAGAATTATCACAGATAACGGGACACAGTTTACTGGGAAAATCTTCACTTCTTTTTGTAAAGATTTTCATATTCATCTAGTCCACACAGCTGTCGCCCACCCTCAGGCAAATGGACAAACAGAGGTCACTAATCGAACGATTTTAAAAGGACTGAAGACACGCCTAGGGAAGGCTGGGGGGCAATGGGCGGAAGAACTCCCAAATGTCCTATGGGCTTATCGGACTACTGCCAGAACTCCCACAGGAGAAACCCCCTACAACCTCTGCTTTGGAACAGAAGCAATTATACCAGTTGATATTGGAGTTCCAAGCAATAGAGTTCAAACATTTGATTTCGATAATAACGAGGAGAAGCTCAGAAAGAACTTAGATCTCCTTCCAGAAGTAAGAGATGTAGCCTCACTTAGGACCGCTGCATACCACCAAAGGGTTGCTCGTCACTATAATCGGAAAGTTAAACCTCGATCTATCTCAATCGGGGATTTGGTTTTACGCAGCCTCGAAGCAGCCGGAAAGGGCCCTCAACGCAACAAGCTCTCTCCCCTCTGGGAGGGTCCCTATTTGGTAGCAGCTATGATCAAGCCCGGTACCTTTAAACTGAAGGATGCTAATGGAAAAATGCTCCCTCGAACTTGGAATATTAGTAACCTTCGTAAGTATTATCAATAGATATTGATAATACCAGTTATCTTGTGTTTGTTGTCTACTTCAAGCTATTCTAACGATGTCTTTGTACAAAGTTCGTATGTTCAGACATCTCTTGTATGAGAACTGTGATAGAAATATACTAAGGATTATTGTATTATCTTCTCCCATACAATAATATGACGTTCACTTTGTTGTGCTACAGTCTTAAACTCTTTACTCCTGATTCGAGAAATATACAATCTACATTGTATCTCAATCATTGGATACTCAATCCCAGGGGGATTTGATCCGACCTCTTCTATACAGATTAAGAATCATCAAGCAAGAGCTTTGATTAACAATCTTGAAAAGGTCAAGATATCCAAGGAGGATATCTCTCACAATCACTCCGGTCACCAAAGACTATCAAATATTTCTCATTGAAATAAAATTAAACCGGTCTCATGTATATATGCAAGAAAGAAAAGAGCAATATCAATAATTTCTTTATGGATCATTGAACATGACATACATCATATGAAAGCATCCACAACAAATACATACACTTATCACTATAAAGAAAATAAGGTGATACAATCAACATCAAACAATACTACAGGATATCAATATCATCCTCATCTTCCTCAAGGGAAAAAGCCTTCTGTAACTCGCTCTCTATTTCTTCGCCACCAGAATCTGAAGAAGGGTCACCGGAGGCCTGGCTAGGTGTCAACCCATCAATCTCTGCGCCAGTCTTGTGCTGCACTGCACGCACACCCTTCATGAAACCTCGAATGAAGCCCTCTTCCATACAGTCTGCTTCCAAAGCCTTTACCTCCACGTCATAAATATGATTGCGAGCTTCTTGAATGTGATCTTCAACAATTATCTTGAATGCAGCTGATTTCTTGAAATCATCTATAACGATGGACGGTGGCTGCTGAGTTTCTCTCTCTGATAGCATACTGTGGAGCCTCTTATTTTCAGCTACAAGGATCTCCTGATCTTTCATTTGCTGATTAATCGTCGTCTGTGCATCCACTAACTCAATATGTAGACAATCTATCTTTTGATTCTGTATGGAGGCTGAAGTCATCATATTAGCTAGCTCTGTCCTACACTCTGCTAGCTGCTGCTCCACCACTTGCATCTCCTTTAATTTTCCATCATGTTTCTTCTTATATTCACCCTGAAGATATTTAATCTTCACAAATTCGTCATTCCAGTCATTCAGTGCCTTAGTCATTTGCGCCGACTGAAATAATAAAAACAACTTTTATATGAGAAATATTTTGTGAAAAAGAACAAAAAGAAGAAGGAGAAGCAAAAAAAAAAGGGAATGTACCAATTCCTCAGTACGTCGACGGCCAACACATTGATGTTTCAAAACATCTTCAGGAATGTGTGAATTAGATGGAGAAATAAGAGGATCTTTACTAGTAACTGCTAAAACCTCCTCCACCCTTTTTTTCTTGACAGTCTGCACGTTATCCTCACTTCCTGGTCGTTTAGGAGGAATTTTTGAAGATTGAACAGCAGCTTCTGAAACTTTCACTGACTTCTTCAGCATCTGAGCATGTGATCTCCCGGCTTGAGTAGATAGCCCCACTTTGAATAGATATTCTTCATCTATGTATCTGCTCAAATAACGAACCTCGTAATGAAGAGTATCAATATCAGAGAATTTGAGTATCTTCAATAATTCTTCAGCTCCAAGATGTAGGGGAATTGGTAATTCCCTCATTTTCCCCCACTTTTCCAGAAGATTCCAGTCATTTTTTACATAAAAGAAGTCACTGATCCAGCTTTTTGACGGATCCCGAGTACGGATATCCAACCATTTGGATCTGAAAGAAATGCGACCTTGTGTATCACCAATCAGACGACCCATTCGAGCAAGACAATCAGGTGATAACACTGCTCCACGGTCCCGAAAGAGTACAATCAATCCCATGATAATTGACATAGCTCTATAAGATAATTGAGCTAAACTCACCCCACAAATCATTAAAATATCGCTCAATTCAGGAGATGGTGGAAACCTTAAACCGGCTCGTAAACTGAATTCATAGACTGTCACGAATCCGAGAGGAGGAGAACAAGCCCGATCAGACCTCGCTGGCACTTTCACCACCATGTCATTAGGAAAATAATATTTTTTCCTAAAAGCGAGCAAGGCGTCGCCAGTAACAGTGGAGACAACGTCATCTGTTTTTGTCGCTTTGTATGTTTTCTTTATTCCTTCACTTCGAGCAACAAAACGATCGCCTTTTGTCGAAAGATTTTTCGTGGATATTGGATCGCCCATGTCAACTTCTGCACCAAAAAGAACCACTGACTTCGCGTAGGGAAAGTCACCTACGAGCAGTAACAGAAAACAAGAAAGAAACTAAGAAAAAAAAAAAAAAATTTTACTTCGTTGCAAGAAGAGGGGTGCTAATTTAGTAGGGAAAATCACCTACATAAACAGCAGAATGCCTCGACTGAAAGAAGGAAAAAGGAGCGAATTGTTCTATAGCCTCATGGGGGTATTTATAGCTGTTTTGGGGAAGAAAAGAACATTCCGGAATGTTAGAATTTTCCGGATTTTTTAAAAAATTTTCGGAATTTTTCTGATTTTTTAAATATTTTTCGGAATTATTTCGAATAAAAAAAAAAAAAAAAATTGGATAATGGCTGGCGGTTAAGAAACCGCCAGCAGGCTGCCACGCCAGCAGCCGGCCAAACGGCGCGCCCAAATGGCGCTGGCCGGAGGCGGTTCCACGCGCGGAACCGCGCGGGTCGGACGGCCCGCGAAACAGCCCGCAGAGCGGGCCAGGCGGGTCCGCGGAATGGCCCGCGGAGCGGGCCAGACGGGCCGCGGAGCGGCCCGCGGAGCGGGCCAGGCGGGCCGCGGAGCGGCCCGCGGAGCGGGCCAGGCGGGCCGCGGAGCGGCCCGCGGAGCGGGCCAGGCGGGACGCGGAGATGCCCGCGGAGCGGGCCAGGCGGACCGCGGAGCTGACCGCGGAGCGGGCCCGGCGGGTCTCCCGCGTGCTGCTGGGCGCGGCTGCGCCGCCGGCAGCGCAGGCGGCGGCCGGCCGGCCGGTCCGGCCGGTTCGGCTGCCCACACAAATCCGAGCCCAATTTTTGGCCCGGAAGGGTCAAATTGGACATTTTTTGGATCCTTGGACACGTTTTTTCGACATTCCGGACTCAATTTTGATACTTTCGAAGCTCAACGAGACCCTTACAATCAAGTTTGAACAAACTCATATATTTTGGAATACAAATTTTTGCGATTCATCTGTTATACAGTGTCGGAACAAATATTTTTGGACTAGTGAAGTTTTGACGTCCAAAAATAGGGGGGCACCTGATGTGTCATGATAAAATCATCTTGATCCGGCACGAATCTCGAGGCAATTTTTGTTTGGAAGTTTCAAAAATTATTTCGGAGACCATTTAAACTCCGATTTCAGCAAACTTATAGTCGAACTGAGCGTTTCAGAAATACGAATCCAACGACACCAAATTCGACTCAATCCGAGCCCAAGTGAGTCAAATCAAGTACCCGAAGCGCTATTGGAAGCATCAAACAGCCTTTTGAGTTACCAAACGGTCTCTGATTTTGGCAAGCTTATAGTCGAATCGAACGGCTCGACGAGACGAATCCAACGAGCCCAAGATCGTAGAATTCTGATATCATTAAGACCTTCAAATGCTTGATAAACGGTTCACGATCAAGGGGTTCAATATCGGCCGTTCATTCGGATCACTCCCTATTTGCCCCTGATCCCTCACATATTTACGGGCTATGCCACTCCAGAAAAACTATAAATAGCCCCTCATTTCTCTTAAGAGGAAACCCAAGCCAAGAAGAGAAGAAGAAGAAGAGAAGAAGAAGAAGAGAAGAAACTCTTCCTGGACCACCGCCGGAATTCTGCTCCACGCCTGAATCACGCCGGAAATTTGTCTTATACCGGAATTCTGTTGTTACACCTGAGCGAAGTCAGAATTCTTGCCAAGTAAAATCAGAACTCTGTTCTACACCGGAATTCTCTTAAACGACGCCAGAATTCTATTCGACCTCCGAAGGACGCCAACATTCAGCCTGATTTCTACCTAACGCAGGAGCGCTGTTTGACATTGTAACTGTCTACTCCTAAAGAGATTCATTGTAATCTAATCGTCCTAAGTTTTTAAGGACGATTCATCTCTTGTATTCCAAGAAAACGCTAGTGGATCTTTTTCAACTGGGCGCGGCCCCGTGGTTTTTTCCCTTTACAGGGTTTTCCACGTACAAATACTAGTGTTCTTTTATTTTCTGTTTGTGCGCCGAATATCCGTTCAACGCTAAGACGCAATTTTTCTAAATTCTATCGCCGCGTATATTCGAGTCCGCAACAACACTTATTGTTCTTAGCCGTTAGGGTTACAGGTAAATTGTTACAATAAAACCTCAATGGCCTATACATAGAGTCCATAAATCTAAGCCTAGAAATTAAACACTTCAACCATACATCATGGGAGGTAGCCTCAAAACTAACCCTAATAATTAAGACATACAAAATGTTGATAATTAATGATCTTTTTTTCATTATTATATTAATAAAAGATACAATAATACACTTCATTGAAATGTACCAACACAACATAAAAAGTGTGTGTGGGTATGAAGTAAAGAAAATGATAAAGTTTCACTGAGTGACAAAACAAATCAACATGTAGTGCCCAATTATTTTATATAGAAGAGAAATGGATTTTATAAATGAAGATCTGAAAGAGAAAGAGGCTGTTCAGCAAATAGTCCAATAAAGAGAAGAAAATGAAGCAAATGTAGAAGGAGAAGATGCTGATTGAAGATAAGAGATAAAATAGCTTAACTTGACAGATGACTGAAGAAGGATGCTCAGAATAAATAGCTTATACAAAGAAGGAAAAGAGAAGAGGGAAGCCAACTAAAGAGAATTGGAAAATCTTTCTTATTCATTCATTAATCATAAAAAGGAAGCTAAACATCCATCCATGGTAGATAGCTATAGCTTCTTTTTACATATAACTATATTATAATTTTGGATTCTCTCATGTAAACCTCCATAAGATAAAACAAAATGTAATCCAAAATCATTTTGCATACTTGTCAAATACTTAAACTTCTTATACAAGACTTAGAACATGACATAATAATAATCACAAGAAATGCATAGTATAATTAGATGAAATTATTTGCATCATTTTAGGTATGCATGTAATAAAAATATTATTCTAAAAATACATTATTTTATATACATTTTTTTTTGTAAAATAACTATAAACAAACATCTAATTGCATGGTTTTAGAACACAAATTTAAGAAAAAAAAAGATACATAAGCTGACAAAAAACTAAGCATGCAATGGACAAAAAAAAAAGCTATTTTTATATGCATTTTTTGTAAAGAGTGATTATGTTTTTCAAATATGAACATGCAGAACAAATTAATAGGCTATCTTCAGCAAAAAAATTTCTCATAAAAGCTAAAACATACGGTTTTAATTTTGCGTATATAATATGTGTGTAAATTTATCTTAATTGGCTTAAAATATTAAAAAAAAACTAAAATTAATAACAATATATTGGCTCTTTATATATCCTCATCACATCCATAATAATTTTCTATTTTACATAAATTTGCCATCGCCAAATCAACCCATTCATCTCATCAACATACCAACTCTTGAAAAAGGAATAATGTTTTGAAAAGATTAAAAAAATTGTGTTTTTAATTATTATTTTATTCGATACGATTTAATATTAATAATTAAAAAATATCAATATTAAATAATATCAACAAATTTCGGACTTTAAACAGGAAATGTACCGAGCAATCAACCCCTGAAAGAATAATCTGATCAGTAATAAAGATAGAATTTTAATTTTTTTTAAATTTATTTTAAAATGAATATAATATAAAAATTAATATTCATTTTAGAATAAATTTAAAAATAACTAAATTTATCTTAATTAAAAATTGATCACTTCCGCTTGGCCATCTGAAACGTCCTCTTCAAGAACCGGTTGGCCACCTCGTCGTCCCTGTGACAAATCACCCGCAAAATCGTATTGGGATCCGATCTGTTCCACTTCCCCGTCGTCGGCGGCATGGGCACCTTGTGCGCTCCGATCCCACTCGCCTCGCACGCCACCGTCGTAAACTCCTCCAGCAATTTCTCCGTCGGCAAAGCCATGAGCGCCACGATCCCCTCCGCCGCCTCCATCTCTTTCTCCACTACCTCCTCTGACACCAACCCCTCACCCGATGTGCAGAAAACTCGCCGCAAACTCTCCAAATCCTCCGCGACCATCTCGCTGTCACCCCGCCCGAAGGCTCTCTCGCTTCCGCCGGCCAACAACACCATCAAAAAGGCTTCTAGTGCCGCCTTCATCACCTCCCGCACCGCCACTGGCTGAGCCCTGTCGGTTAAAATTGTGACGATTAAGTTGAGGTTCTGTTTTAGTAGGCGGAGGGAAGGGCGGATTCGGGCAGAGGCGACGCCGCCGGCGTAGAGGCCTTGGTAGAAGGCTTGGTGGGAGTCGACGAAGATGAGGCGATAGGCGGCGACTTCCGAGACGTGGAAGATGGCGGATTGAAGGGAGGAGCGGGCGAGGTCGAAGCGGGTGGGGGCGATGCGGCGGCGGGAGGTGGAGCCGGGGCCGGCGAGGCGGGGGTGAGGGGAGCGGGAAGAGTTTCGACCAAAGAAAGAGAGAGATTTGTCGATGGAGTGGAGGACGGCAAGAACGTAGTGGAGGGAGTTGAGGCGGATGTAGAAGCGTTGGGTGGCGCGGCTGGTGGAAGGGCGGGGATGGTGGCTTTCGGCCGGAGTGGGTTTCTTTCTGGTTTTGGGATGGGCTAATCCGATCAAGGCCTGAGCTTTCTTCCATAGATTGGTGAATCTTGAGTCCTGGTTGCATCTGGTTAGCGGTGGGAGGTTGGGGATGTAGCTCTGCTTCGTTCCTGCAACCAAGAGCATTAAGTAACGAAGAAAACAACTAGCTGGAAATTTAGTAAATAAATAACACCAGTTGATTACCGCAGGAAGCAACGAAGGAAGTGTAATCCTGGAAGAGGGTTTCCAGGCCATCGGCGAGTTCCTGAACCAGCTCTTCCCTTGCAGCCACCGGTATTTCAAAGAACTCATCCACTGTTACTTTAGCAAGCTTCATCAGATCAACTGCAGACTGTGCGTAGGGCTCTGATTTGGATTTTGGGTTCCAGCTCTGTTCAATATAATAAATCTTTGCCGTCAGTTAATTCACAAAAGATTTCTCTATAACACCCAAGAAATAATGATTATTTCTAATATTTCAATGATCATAAATTGTTACAAATAAAGGTAATTCATGCTAATTAAATTTAATCATAATTTAAATAATTCACTAATTCGACTTCCTGCTAAAACTAAAAAAAAATCATTTGATGACAAAATCAACTGACAAATTTGAAACAATATAGTTCATTCCAACATAACTTTCTCTTCAGCTCTAGCATTGATATCCACAGAGAATCCAGAACCTCTGGCATTGTAGACTCGGATATCCCCCCTCCTACTTTACTACTTTTAGTCTAGCTAAGAACAAAATCGTCCCTTTAGGACTAAATTGAGATCAATTTTATATCACAATTATAACAAAAGATACTATTTTGAATCAATTTTGTATAATCGAGAAATTAAATTGAGATAATATGATACTCTGGGACTAAATTAGCCACACTTTAACTCACATCCTACTCGAACTCGAACAGGGCTGGCGAACAGGGCTGGTGATCCCCCCTCATTGGAAATCCAAGATTGCATTACTATACTTTGCTCAGCAAAACTCCTACCTCCAAGTCTGTCAAGAACCAATTCACGGCGGCCGGCTCACCACAAAAGTTGAGCATAGAGCTTTGGCCACCGGTTCCGTCATCTTCTCCAAGACTTCAATGTTTCTTGATCATCTCCTAAGTCTCTATTATGTGATAATAATTTAGCTCTTGTACTTGCCAATAATAAGACAACAACAGTTGCCCTACTATCGTCTAGACCCTTCATCCAAAACTTTTGTAATAATCCAAGCCCTCAGTTTATAACAAGCATTTATAAGAGAGATTATTCTGTGCGGATACCGGACGGTATTTCCGTTCGGTATGCTCGGTATTCTAGCGGTACCCTCACCGAGGGTATCGACCGCGGCTCGGTACTGGTCGGTACCGAGCTTGACAACTGACATGACGCATTTTCATTGGACTCCGAATGACGTTCGGACTCCGGATGGAGTGCGGATTCTACACAGAATAATTTTTCCTTTATAAGTGTGGCAACTCAGCACAAATCTCTGTCTGTAGATACCATATAACTGCAGATCTACAATGAATAAAGAAAAAGCTTCTGCAACTTTTCTTCCTTTCTTTTAAATTATTGCCCAACGGTTTCAATACAAACCAATGAGTCACCATCTCTTTCTGCTAGATTAATTATTATTGCTAAAAAATTATAATTAAAAATATTTAGGTATCCACAAATTTAAAGAATTGGAATCAAATCTTACTAATATAAAATTAGTTCAACAACAACCGTCAACTTAATAGTAATAAAAAAAGATTGTGTTTCAAGAAATTAAAACAGTTCATTGAGTTAGGTAGAGAATACCACAATTTTTATAAATCTCAACAATATTCATTAAAAAATTAGCCGTTGGATGCAACAGGCAAGTGAGGAATTCACCAACCTCTGTTTCCTTTGCTCTGCTGAAGCACTCCCTGCCAATTCTCAGCCTTCCCGTTATCCAATTCTTCATCAGGCTAAGGATAATGGAGTCCACATCGTAGGGCACCATCTCCCTCACGATAGCCTTACCTCCATCATCGCAGTTGGCTGAGTCCTCCACCACCATCTGTACCAGCGTCTTCTCCAGCTTTCCGGCGGTCTGAAGAACCCGAACAGTCTCATTTTTCAGTCCAGGGATTCTAGCCAAATACTGCTTCAACACAATTCCGTAGCAGCTATGGAGTGTCGCCACCGCCACGGCCATCGAACCAGGATGCCATCTCTGGAGCACCGGACTGTAAGTCTCCTTCTCCAGGGCCACCAAGGTCTCTGTGTCTTTGGCCAGATGCACTAGAGTCTCGCTAGGTTCTTCGTCTACCTCCACCACCATGCTGTCCACGTTCCCGTTCCCGTTCTCTAGTATCTGATTCAAGCCAAGAACCCGTCAAAATGTTTTTTTGTGTCGATGCGTGTTAAGGAGTTTGATAGAATGACGCACCTTAGTGAATGCGCTTTTGAGGGAAGACTTTATGTAGCGTTCGATTGGGGATGCCGCAGAATTGATGACCTCGCCATTGCCGTCTTCATTGGCTGAGTTTCGTTGGTCATCGTTCATGATTTTGGCTGTGGTGAGAGCCAGCGAGAGAACCTTCTCCATGAGCCCAACGGAACATTTCCCGCGGAATACAGTGTGGTAATCAAGCAGCTTCCTTTCAGCCCACGCTAGCATCGACGACATCGCCGGAGAAAGGACTTTGAGGAATTCTGCCTCTTTTTTGGCTTCGGTGGCGATTTCGCCGAGGATGATCAGTGTCGCGCCGAGCAGGTCCTGCTCGATCTGCCCTGTCTTTACGTACTGCTCGAACATCGTCCAGGCCAGGCAGACATTGTGTGTCATCTTGTTGATACCAAGCGTAATCCATGTCTTCTTCATCAGCTCGATCATCTCATCGACCTCCTCGAGCACCACGGTTTCGTCGCGGAGGTCGAAGATGGATCGGAGGAGGGAAATATAAAGGTGGATGTTAAGAGGGAAGCCGTCGGCCCAATGGCAGGCCTCAGCGGGGAATCCATTGGGGTTCCGCCACGCGAGGGAGACGACTGCATTGCAGAGAGCTTTAAGGGATTCGGAATTCTTGCTGGTGTCGATGGGCTTGAGCTCGCCGGAGCGAATTACCTCACGGAGGCGCAGTGCCGATGAGTTGAGGCGATCAAGGGGGATGGAAGGGTGATGGAGCAGGCCGGCCTCGAGGATCTTGAGCTGCCGCCGTTGCCATTGATGGTATTCCTGCGCGTCGCTGAATTCCGATGGTTTTAGATGTCTCAAAAGCTCCAATGGGAGGATGATGGTCTCCGCTCTCTTTGCGGCCTGAAAAAGAATTCGTTTTTTTTTTTGAGAAAAATGGATCGACGATGATGAAAGAAAGGATCTTGGATTAGGGATTCGATCACCTGGCCGACGAGCGTGCGCATTATGGTTTTCCGGAGGCGGTTGTCGCTCTGCTCGGTGACCCCCATTTGCTGCCGCATGATCTCCGCGGAGGTCATGGGGCGCTGCTTGAGCCGGCCGGGGCCGGGGGATGAGGCTCCGGCGGCCCCGCCTACCGATACGAGGGGCGAGGAGGAGTGTGCGCTCATGGCGCGCATCGGTGGCGAGCCGCGACGGGTGCGGAGGCCGAGTGCGCGCTTGATCCTGCTGTTGACGACCATAATGCCGGTGCCGGAGGTAGCTGCGGTGTTACCTCCTTCCTGGGATAGCTGGTGGTGGTTTGAAGGGTAGAATGAGAGGGGGTTTCTACCGCCGAAGCCGGGTGAGGAGCGGCATGAGGCGAAGAAAAGCTCGTAAGCCGTTTCGCGGAGCTCGCCGCGATCGACGGCGTCGATTCTTCCGAATGGCCATTCCACATCGGCATCGCCGGCTTCGGAGTCGTGCCCCCCGGAAAGGGTGAAGTCGGAGAAGGAGGAAGCGGAGGGATGATGGTGGGCCATACGCGCGGCGGCCGCGGCAGCGCGGCGTAGGAGGGCGGTCAGGTCGTTACGGCTGGCTCTGAACAGGTCGAATCGAAGGCAAGTCGATGTGGGGCCTACCGCTTCTTTCTGTTCATTATATTTTTTTCCTTTTTATATAATTATTTTTAAGCAGTTCTGTTGAAGCGTTGGATAGAAAAACAGCTAAATTTTTTCTTGGCCGAGAGCTTTTCCAACAACTGGAGACAGCAAAGAAGATCCGATTGTAGGTTAGGGCAGCTTAGATTTAAGGGGGATTTATAGATTTCTAGCATTTAAAATTATAGGATTTATGTACTTAACGTACAAAATATGAAAAGATATCATTTATGCAATATAGGACTTCATTAATGAAGTTGATAAAAGTCCTGATGAATTTAATCAAAAATTATAAGAAATCATGGTGGAATCTCACTAAGGAGAAATTATTCTGTGCGGACACCGGATCGTTCGAAGGCGAATCAGACTAGTCATATGGTACATAGCGGGTACACAGCCGCGATACAACAAAGGGGTGATGTGGCGCGCTTTGATTCGCCTTTGGATTGCGTCCGTATCTGCACAGAATAATTTCACCTCACTAAGAGGGAAGTCTCCATGCAACTTTTGTATACACCCAAGCTCTTTTCTGCACCTTAGCTGGCCACTTTCTTCTTTCCCTTGTATTTCTACCCGCAAACTATCTACGACAAAGGAAGCGTGTAAGTTGCCATAAGAGCTTGCTATTGATCGTAAAACTAAGACTAAAGTCATATGAAAGAGAAGTCATAATAGGAGCTAGTCAGTGAGGCATCAATGATATCACAAGTCAGAAGAATAAGAAGAGGAGCACCTTGTGAGATGCATCTATCCATCTAATTAATGCTCGAATATGGTATATTCATGACATAAGCCAACAATGTTGGCAATTTCATCACCAACAATCTATCCTGTCATTGGTGATGGGATTCTAATGGAGAGGACGTAATAGTGTTATTTTTTTAATATTATTTAAAGGTTTGATTGCTATGTATTATTTAGTTGAATTTTGAATTGAGTAAAGCTTTGTTATAAATTTGTATTTCATAATATGCAGATCTATATTAGTTTAGGAAGTTAGGTGGACTCATCAAGAGTTCAAAATGCCTCAACTAGAGAAGTCACTCACCCATTCTTGAGGAGCACTCGCCTTAGCCAGAGAAGTCCCTCGCTCCAACCTCTGAGACACTCACCCTAACTTGAGGAGCGCTTGTCTCACCATACGAGTCACTCGCTTGATCTCAGCTAGAAACACTCGCCTCAACTTAAGGAGCACTCATCTTAACCAGGAGATACTCACTCATGTTTATCCAAGGACAATGATTTAACCTACTCATTTGGCAACTCTCCCCAAACACACATCAACAGCATCTCAGGTACTTGCCCAAGGGGTTTGTAGACACTCGCTAGAGGCCGCCACTCACATGTACCTCGTAGATTTTTTATCCATGTATTGTTATTCATTTTTTATATGTGACTTAGATGTAGTTTCTCCTGTAGGGCCCAAAATCCTATAAATATGGGATCAAATGATAGACTTTGGACACATTGTCTTTTGCATAACTTATATCTTTTTATGTAGGTAATTGAATCCTCTCTCTCTCTCTCTCTCTCTCTCTCTCTCTCTCTATAACATTCCCTTTGTCAAGTTTTTGTTAGTCTTAAGAGTACGATTAGCTGACATCTAAGGGAAATTGGATTCAACTCCTCTTAGGTGTTGCGAGCTTGTATTGATGCCAAGCATTGCAAAAAGTATAGCAACCCAACAAAGAGACATCAATAAATATGAAAAACCATGAGTTTGTGACCAACACACAACTCATGGAGATGAAGAAAGGATCACAAGGATGATCCAAAGAGCATTGGAGCAAGCTCATAGGGCTACTCCCAAAGTGGACATGCTAGAAGGATCATTGGATCTATATAATCTCGAGGGCACGATGGAGCGCTAAGGCATTAAGCTCCATACCCTCTCGGGAGACACTTATTACACTAACGATGATGATGAGTCTACTCCCCACTCAAGTGAGTGAAAAGGCAAGAGCCAAATATTGCAGATGCCAAAACCCCTAGCAAAGCTCAAATACTTTACATAGAGCCATACAAAGGGAGCACAAATCTCATTAATCATGTAGCTTACTTTGAATCGGCCATCTCGTTACTTGACATTAGTGATGCACTGAATTGTCACTTAGGTTTCATTTGGGACAGCTTTCTTATTATTTTCTAAAGCAATTTTTTAGTACAAAAAATTTCTACAAAATCTTCAGTTCACTACTTTCAAAGAATCAATTTTCAGGTTGTTATCGCATCTCCTGCTGGTGGTCATTACATCTTTTGTCAAGTTCGAAATAATATTTATCACTTAATTTGGTAGACATAAACTCTTGAAGAACTCATAAGCCCAGGCACGCATTGAGTCTGCGAGTTATCATGCCCAAATGAGAACATTGCGATGTAATCCAAATTTAATATTTTAGTTGCCAGGAGTTGATGTTTTGCTTCCTTTTCTCATCAACACTTTAAATTCAAACCTAAGCAAAGATCTTCTAAAATATTCATTGGAAATTAACTAGGTGATATATTGATTAGGGGTATCAATTTCAGTTGACAGGTTT
The DNA here is from genome assembly GCA_019925795.1 of Dendrobium chrysotoxum. NCBI lineage: Eukaryota > Viridiplantae > Streptophyta > Magnoliopsida > Asparagales > Orchidaceae > Dendrobium > Dendrobium chrysotoxum. The sequence goes on from CM034305.1 coordinate 9,180,058, forward strand.
GACATGAAGTTGACCAACCCGAATATACTTGATCTATATCCAACCCATTTATCAGATGGTTCAAATTATTTAACTAAATTTGACTCGACTCAAACTTGCCTAACCCGAATCTGATTCATTTACTATATAGAACATATAGTTTTTTTAAATTTAAAAAAAAAAAAAAACCTTTAACTCAAATACCACTTATTTAACCCAAAAAAATAAACCTGAACTCAATTTGAAAAATTATTTGAGTCAATTTTAGAATTTCAGATAATCGAAATTCAATGAAAATTAATTAGGTCAAGATTTTAGACCCGAAGACGACCTAGATAATAATCAAGTTAATTGAACTTAAATTTTTTGAGTCAAGCTCAGGATATGTCATATATTGACACCTCTAGTCCAGATCAAAATTTAATTGACACCAAAAATTTACTTGAATTTAAAACACTTGCACTTAATTTCAGATGTGTAATATAGAAATATTCAATCAACTCTTATATTATTTTTATCTCAAAATATATAAAAGCTGTGGAGGTTATTGACAACGAAGGATTAATAAATTTTACTTAATTAACAACCAAAGAAAATGAAAAACGCCTAAGTATTAAATACAATAAATTTTTGGTGAATTCCAAATTTTCTCTTCAGTTCATTTTTTATGTATTCAAAATGTCGCCGCCTGCCATCAATGGCCATCCATTTCCATTGCCACCACTCGTTGTCTGTCATGCATCATTATCGACTCCGCTATCAGTCATAGTCATCATTGAGCTTTACGCTGCATCTATTTTACTTCAAAACAAATACAAAAATAATCACATGCATTTGTTTCACATTTATCAAAATAATTTCAAATATATCAAATACATTTAATTTCTTTTACATTTCATTTCAGTTTATTCGAACATTTCTTTTTAAGCAAATCAAATAGCCCTAAGAGATTTTTGTATTCCAGCGTTGCATCATCCCCGGTGCTTCAAAAAGTTTGGAGCAGTAGGAATTTATGCTACCTAAAAATAAGAAAGAAAAAACTAGAATCGTTAATTCATCTGTATGATGAAGGACTGCTACTATACCAATTAACAAATGCCACAGTAACCAAAGAGATTAAGGTTTGGGAGACTTGCAACTAGGGGTGTCAAATTCGGATTTCGGGTCGAACTCGAAACTGACCCGGGTTTAAACGGGTTGATCCAAACCCAACCTGATTTTGCAAATGGGTCGAAAACACGAACCCGAACTCAACCCATTGGTTTGTCGGGTTGACCTGACTCGACACGGTTTTGTAAAACCAACAGACGGACGCTGGCTCGGTGAGTCAGGCAAACGGACGCGGGTCTGGCGGGTTTGACGGGGCTCTCAGCACTGGCATACAGACGCGGGCTCGACTAGTCGGCGACGAAGGTGAGCAGATGGCGGGTAGCTCGGATGCGACCGCGGGCAGCGCGGATGCGACTGCTTGCAGTGCGGGCGACGACACCGCAACACGAGCAGAAGGACGTGACTGTGGGTAGAGCGGATGCGACCGCGGGCAGTGCGGTAAGGCGGACAGGCAGAGGAGATCTCGGGTTAACCCGGGTTGAGTTCGGGTTGCCGGGTCAACCCGAACCCGATCCATTTTTTCAAATGAGTCAAATTCAGGAATCCGAACCCGACCCGTTTCGAAATCGGGTCAGGTCTAACCCGAAATTTTCGTGTTTGGTTCGAGTCGGATTTACGTGTCGTGTCAAATATTGACACCCCTACTTGCAGCATTAGGATAATCATAAGAAAATCCATATCAACATAAGTAGAACAGAAATTAATCTACAAACAAACAACTATACTAATGCTGAGAATCAAATTTCATATGTAGATCTTGTCACCTAGCAAGTAGCAACAGCTATCCAAACTTTCACTACTAAAAAATGGGGGTTTTCACAGCACTTATCACGGGTGGTTTGAAAATCGCTGCCAAAACTGGGTATTAGCATCGGTTTAAACCGCAGCTACTGGCTGCGGTTTAAAGCGGTGCAAAAACCGGCTATTACTAATTATATACTTGCTGGACTCTGGCGGCTCGCGATCCGCGCGGACTTCTTCTTCTCTTTCGATCTCGAACCCTAGCTCTCAGTGCGCGCGACATCCCTTCTCCCCATGTGCTCGATCGTTCTCGATCTCACGGTCTTGTTTTGATCGAAGTCGTCGTCTGCGTCAAAGATCGAAGTTCGACCGTCCTCTCGTGTCCAGTTTCACCGATCTCCCTGCTCAGTATAAACCCTAACCTAGATTTTTTTTTTTTTTCAAATGCTTGCACATTACGTTGAAGAAGATGATGATTAATGAAATGACCTTACTATTGTGAATTTGTTTATATGATTTGGATGAGTTTACAATGTTACTTTTTATTGTTGCTATTGTTGCTATTGTTGCCTATAAACTTGTCAATTGAATTTGTTAAGGTTACTCTCTTTATTAAAATGAACTCATCAAAGGAAGTTGCCCTTGTACAAAAGCTAATAGTTAGGTCTAAGTGAACTAGCTAGAGGTCTCATGAGAACCTTCAGTCATGAAGATTTCATCATTTATTTGGTGCTCATAAAGAGTTCTATATATACAAAAATAGCTGTAGGCTATCCATGTTTACTCACTTTAGAGCAAGCACTTATTAAACATTACATTTTATTTTAGCTATTTAAGTAGTTTAGGATATTATAATTATAATGATAGTACTCTCAACCAAGGAGTAAGTATAACGACCGATAAAGTAACTATAATAAAGGCATAACACCATGAAAGAAAACACAAAAATTTTGCTTAGTTTGACTTAAGGTAGTTTATGCCTATGACTACATAGAGATCAAAATCTATAGCTTGTAGCTCCTGCAACTTTATCTTCTAGGGCATTAGCTTTACTAAAGAACTTATAGCCTGAAATCCTAAGATAACTTAAAGATAATAACTTACTTTTCTAAATTTGATAAATACCTCACTCTAGCCAATAATGTTGCTAGAACACATGGCACTGTTGACTTCATTATGCCAACAAATCAAATCTCTTACAAGGCTCCATTTATAAAACATGGTAATAAGAACTTTACTTATTTATATTTCTAAATTTGAAAATATGTTGTTAGAATAAACATTTAGCCTGAAGGCATACTCTAAGGAATAATGTCAATAGAAGTTGGGTCCTCCACTGAGCAAAGTGATTATTGAATAAACATTTAAGACTAAAAGAGGCTAAAGTTACGATGATTACTAATAATGTCCGGTTGGCTGGAAAAACTACAACAAAGGAAATATAAACTTATTAACCAATGGTCAAAGCCAGAGGACCAGGTAAATATTGAGATTAAGCTTTTTTGTTAAATATTTATTACTATTATAAAATTTGGAATATAACATTATCATATCTCACAGGAAAGGGCTGCGAAAAATTCTGCCAATACGAAGAAACAAACTTGTCCTCACACAATGGGTCGTGTGAGTTCAGTTCGAAGACAGAAGGAAATGGTATAAAATTAAATATTGATTTATTAGTACTAATTATTTTATTTTCAAACTTACATTGTTATTATAATTTTTTTGTAGTTGATCAATGACAGATTGCAATTATGAAAAATCAATAGGATGCATAAAGATGGTATCTGGTCATGTGAGGACGCTATGCAGTGATAGGTATATATATATAGTTATTACAATTTTTTTTATAAATCGTTCTTCAATAGATTTAACTATATGTATTTGTATTGTAAACGCAGGCATGCAAGCTTCTTGCCAAAGAAGGGCTTACACCTGAAGATGGCAATATTGAAGCTAATGAGAGAGTATTTGCTATAGTTATGGGACATGAACATTCAGGTCGAGTTCGTACCTAGGGGTTTGGTGTCACACCGACTAGATTCTTTCCTCAAAGCAAAAGTGAAGAAGGTGGTGGTAGCGGCAGCCATTTTGGACAGATTGCTAGTCTTAGAGACGAGTTCAGATCATTTCGTGATAATTAGATGAGAGAGTTTGGCTCATTTCGTGATGAGATGAGACAGTTCATGCAAGAATTTTATATGAACCATCCACCCCATGGAGGATCAGAAATGGTATGAAAAAAATTATGTAATTTTAATGTAAATTGCTTTATTATTATTATCTCATTATTTTCATACTATTTTCAAGGTGTCAATGACAATTCATCTGATGCTTGACAGTCTACTGATGAGCTGTACTATTAAATGGGATGTTTCTACTTGTATGGATATTTTATGTATTTCCAAACTTATGTTGTTTTGATTTTGAACTCTAGTGGTTGTTATTTTGTGCTCATTTCCTTGTAATATATGAATCATAGTGTTTCCTAGTAATTTTTCTTGAGTTTAACTTGGCATTTGGAGACGAGTTACATTTTCTTCTTATTACACTTGCTTGTTGGAATCTATTTATGCCAAAGTTCATATCAATACCCTCTTGTTGTTGTGAATCTCTATGATTTAACTTGTGTTTTTGTTTCAGCTACAACTCTTGTTTATGTTTGTTTTATGTTTCGATTTAGTGAATGTCTCAGATTTATTTTCTGTGGCATTGTTGGCTGACCAACTTATTTATTTAGATGTAGGGTGAACGATCAGATTTTGTGATTTATAAAAAAAAATTTGGGCAATAGTGGCGGTTAAAACCGCCACAATGCTAGAATTCGTATATTTTCTGGTGTATAGTGGCGGTTATAACGGCCACTATGGCCCAGATTTGTAGTGGTTATAACCACCACAATACTAGGAATCGGTTCAATTTTATTGTAGGGGTCGCGGTTATAACCGCCACATTACTGGGTATTTACGGGGGGTTATAACCACTGCTAAAATATGCACTCCGTAAACTCTACCCCGCCGGTCTCTGAACCGCTGCGGAATGCCGTTGTAGCGCATTGCAAATACAGCAGGCGTGTAGTGGTTCCAAAACCACTGCAAATAAAATAGTAGCGGGTATAACCGCTGGGATATGTCAAAAATTGTGCTATGAAAATCATATTTTTTGGTAGTATTTGCACAGTAACAAAAATGTCCATCACATGAAAAAGTACTAATTTGGGCGAACTAGTAAGTAAGGCTTCTTTTGAGACAGCTTATTTATTGCTTTTTAAAGCAGTTTTTTAGTATAAGAATTTTTTGAACTAAAAATTTTTGTACTAAAAAACTACTTTAAAAAACAATAAGAAAGCAGTCTCAAACGAAGCGTAAGAGAGTTTGCAAAATATAAAAATATCAAAAAACTCGTCCAACATCAAACAATTTGAAGGCACTAATTTGATTAATTTATTGATTGAACTATCATCATCTTCTCTTTCATTCTCCTTAACATTAATCTTCACGATATCGTATGTGATCGATCTCATTAAGTTCAAAATCTATTAATTCCAAAAAGAAAAGGAGAAATATATTAACAATATATATGAATCCATGCGTGCTAAATAATGATGAACATCTCTCTTACAAAATATAATACATAGGAGACTTGCTTCTCCACGTGACCTGCATGCTGAAGCCATGCATGCCATAATTAACAGGCTGCATTGCTCTGTAAGAATGAATGAAGCGAATGTATGGAATATGTATATGTAATTAGTACTCATGCATGCATGACTGCTTTCCATATAGATAGTTGATCGATGAACATGCAGAGATGATTTCTACTGGTACTTTTGGGACCGACGTACGTAGTGCTATTAATTATATAATTAGTTTAAATTAACTATGAGTAGATTAGCCGAAGCTACACTGCACACATCATGGCAAATAATCACGTTTATTTGTGGTAATTATACTAAATCTTAGAAAGGGTATTAAACTATTAATCCGTTTCAAGGGAATCCAATCTAATTAAGGCTTCACTTTAGACATTTTTATTACTATTTTTTAAAGCAATTTTTTTTTTTACAAAAAATTGTTTAAGAAATTTGGTACTATAAAACTACTTTAGAAAGTAATAAGAAAGCATCCCAAACAAAATCTAAATAAATTGATTGTGTGATTAAGGATTTTACACTTATTCAAAAGTGTATATATTAATTTTGGTTTAACATCCTCACATATTATTATTATTATTGTTGCGGGCTAGAATATACGCGGCGGTAGAGTATTAATCCTACGTCTTAGTGTTGCACGGATATCCAGCTCACACATAGAGAACACAAGATTTTTACGTGAAAAATCCTGGAAAGGGGAAAAACCACGGGGCCGAGCCCGGTTGAAAGTGATTTCACTAGAATTTGAGTGGGTTACAGCGGGCTGACTCGTCCTTGTGGACGATCATATTACAAATGTCAACCGTATGGTTGTAGTTTAGTGTCGAATGAAAGTCCGACGTCACTTAGAGGTTCGGGCGTTAGTTGGTAGAACTCCTACGTTCGTCAGAATTTCGGGTATCAGGTATTGGTCTGATGGAGTGCAGGGCCTCAGGTGGTGGTCCGGTGAAGTGCAGGGCCTCAGGTGGTGGTCCGGCGGAGTGCAGGGCCTCAGGTGGTGGTACGGCGGAGTGTAGGGCCTCAGGTGGTGGTCCGGTGGAGTGCAGGGCCTCAGGTGGTGGTCCTGCGGAGTGCAGGGCCTCAGGTGGTGGTTCGGCGGAGTGCAGTGTCTCAGGTGGTGTCCGGCTGAGTGTACGGTCTCAGGTGGTGGTCCGGCGAAGTGCAGGGCCTCAAGTGGTGGTCCGGCAAAGTGCAGGGCCTCAGGTGGTGGAGCAACGGCGTCAAGCGGTGGTCCAACGGTGGCTAAGGAGGAACAAGGAGGCAAGAGTGATATCTGATCTCTTTCTTTTCTCCTTAGGATTAGGTCTCTTATTCAAGAGGAGAGGGGGCTCTATTTATAGATTTGTAGGAGTGGCATGGCCCGTAAATAGAAGGAAGATCAAGGGTAGTCAGGGAGTGGTTTGAATGGACAGCCGATATTGAACCCCTTGATCGTGGACCGTTTGTTGGATATTTGAAGATCTTAGAGATATCTAATTTTGGCGATCTTAGGCTCATTGGATTCGTCTCGTCAAGACGCTCGATTCGACTATGAGCATTTCGTATTTGGAGATTATTTGGTAATCTAAATTATAGTTTGAACCGTCCAACAATGCTTTAGACCCTTAATTTGGACCCATTTGGGCTCGGATTGGGTTGAATTTGGTGTCGTTGGGTTTGTATTTCTGAGACAATGAGTTTGACTATAAGTTTTCTGAAATCGGAGTTCGGATGGTCTCAATTTTGATTTTGAAAGTTTCCAACTTGATTTTGCCTCGAGATTCGTGCCTGATCAAGATAATTTTTTGAGGATATATCTATTATTATTATTATTATTATTATTATGAGCTATGACACACACATATTAGTATTTTTTACTTATATTGTGGGCTAGAATATACGCGGCGATAGAGTTATAATACTATGTCTTAGCATTTTACGGATATCTAGCTCACATACAGAGAACACAATATTTTTTACGTGGTACCTAAACTAAAGTAGCACCAATCTCCCACGGTGAACATTTATCTGCATGAAGCCAACCTATGGATAGAAAGAAAGATACAGGAAAGGTGCTGAGCAAAGTTATCCCCTCTTCTCTGGTAACCCTAGCCGATCATATAGAGCTATTGCCTAACCGCATATGTAGAAAAAGAAAAAAGAGGGAGCGGGGAAGCAAGAACAACCGTTTGACTTTGGCACATGAGGTGGCGGGTTTGGCTAGGTAACATAAATGGAAAAAACCCTGGAAAGGAGAAAAACCACGGGGCATGATCGCCTAGTTGAAAATGATTCCACTAGAATTTGAGTAGAGTACAGTAAGCTGACTCATCTTTGAGGGTGATTAGATTATAAATGTTAACCGTATGGTTGAAGTCTAGTGACAAATGGGAGTTAGATGAAAGTCTGGCGTCACTTGGTGGTCTGGCGGAAGTCTGATGCCACTTGGAAGTTCAGGCCTCTGTTGGTAGTCCGGCGCTGGTTTGGCAGAACTCCGGCGTCAGGCGGTGGTACAGCGAAACTCCGGGCGTCAGGCATTGGTCTGGCGAAACTCCGAATGTCATGTGGTGTCCAGTGGAACTCCGGCATCAGGTGGTGATTCGGTGGAACTCTGGGCGTCAGGTGGTGATTCAGTGGAACTCCAGTGTCAGGTGGTGGTTTGGCGGAACTCCAGGCGTCAGGTGGTGCTCTGGCGGAACTCCGTCGTTTGGTGGTGGTCCGGCGGACCTCTAGGCGGTGGTCGAGGAGGCAATAGCGATCTCCAATCTCTCTCTTACTTCTCTTCTTTTTCCTTGGTGTCCCTTTTCATGAGAAGCCTAAGATAGAGAGCGATCTTCTATTTATAAAATTTTTAGAGTGGCATGACCCGTAAATAGGAGGAAGATCAAGGATATTTTGGGAGTGGTTTGTATGGACGACTGATGTTGAATCCCTTGATCATGGACCACTTATTGGGCATTTGAATGTCTTAATGAGATGACACTAGTGTTACAAATCAAAAACAATACTACAGATACTCTTGAATCAGTTATAATAAGCCTTTTGATCAATTTATTCAAGGCTAGAAATTACGGTTTCATTTGAGACAGCTTTCTTACTACTTCATAAAACAGCTTTTTAGAATAAATATTTCTTGAATTAGAAATTTTTGTACTAAAAAATTACTTTAGAAAATATTAAAAAAGTTGTCTAAACGAAGCCTAAGATAGAAACCTCTTAATTAAAACATCCTATCTGTAAGAAAAAATATTAATCGTTGATGATGAACATGGAAGTTGCGTCCATCATCCAACATATAAAAGTTATATAAATATAAATTTGAAAAAAATTCAACCTAAGCCATTGTATATATACATATATATGGTTGGTCATGACAAATATAGCTTTATATCCGTGATCCATACCTAAAATTTTTTTATTCATGAGAGCCTTCATCTCTTCACTAAATTTTGGCCTAACTCGTCATTTTACTCATATTACCCCTCATGTTTTCCTACTAATCGAATACAATAATTGTATCATCAGCCTCTATCTTGCACATCCTACCTCCAAATTTGCAAGCTATTTATTCATTCTTATTAATATAAAAAATTTTACACAATTAGGCTTCTTTTGGGACGGCTTTCTTACTACTTAAAGCAGTTTTTAGTACAAAAATTAAAACTTTTGAACTAGAAAGCTACTTTAAGAAGTAATAAGAAAGACATCCCAAACGAAGTCTTAGTTTATCAAATATGTACTTTTAATTTTATTCTCTCATTGACTATTTTTTTTAATAGAATGACTATTTTGATCAACTCAAGTTAGCCATCAACATTACGTCCTCTTTTGATTTTCAATAATCGAATTTCCCTTGGCCTCTTTTCAATAGGTGATCAATCAAACTACATTTAATAGCCTACTCAACTTCCACATATAGTTATGCCCCTTTCTTTAGATTTTGCTATCTTTCAATATAAAAGAAAACAAATTTAACTATCTCAAGTAGCCTCCAAGATATTCCCGATGACTCCACCTTCATTTTCCTTTCATTTCAAAACCTTTTCTAGCAACCTTCGCAATCTCTTTTCATCATCTTATCTCCGCCTTCGAGTTATGCTATCTCTACATCCAAATGAAGGATTGACATCGCTACTCCCAATAATCCCATGACATTTCACTACTACTATTATGTTCACCATCTTAAAGCCTAAATTCTTTCAAATCCTTAAAAAAAATTGTCCTCATAACAAACATTAACGCCGCGTCATTAATATTAACGATACTCATAATAGTTATCGCATACACAACTTATAAATAAATAATTTTAAATCAATTTAATCACAATTCAAATATATATAATCTCAAATTTAATATTTCTTAATTAAAAAATTAAACTCTTTAATAATAGATTAAAATGAATTACATAATAATAAACAACTTTTAAATATCTCTACAATCTCTCTCATGATGAAGCACTCCATCTATAGTAGTACTTGTTGATGAAAGCGAGAGGCACTCTCATATTGGCATTGGATTCTCTCTATCTCAAAGCTCTGCAGTCTTTATTTGATCTTTTTCATCGCTTTTAGGTGTGTATGATGGGCAGCTCACCTTAGCAGTAAACCAACACTAAGGCGAAGGTGGGAGTTATAATTGAGACCAGAACGCCGTTACGTCGTCATAACGTCGTTTGAATTCCGTAACGGTGATATTAAAGCCGCCGTCACCGGACCGTTAAATGATTGGCATCAGCGTGCGGTGTCGGTGGTGGAGCAGAAGCCAGCAATGGAATAATGTCACCGGAGGATATTCACTTAACTTGGTTTGGGATGATTTTTTTTTATTTCTTCTTAAAATTATTTTTTATATAAAAATTTTAATTTTTATATTAAAAAGTTAATTTAAGAAGTAGTAAAAAATTTATCCCAAACGAAATCTTAAATTTTATTTGTCACGGTATTTTTATTATTTTCTTAAATAACTTTTTAGTTATTTTTTTTTGGAATACTGGTATCTACTCGCTGCAACTTCAAAGGAAGAGCTTGGCGGCGTAACTGATCCCTCAGCGGAACCTACTGACATCGGGCTCACACTTACTTTCCCCACTGAAGAGGCGAGGTCGTAGTAGAGAGAATTCGAACCAGGGATAGGGGGTTCCCAACCGTGCTCGCCCACCAACCACCTTAAGCCTCGGTGGATAGTTAAAAATTTTCAATTATAAAAAATTTTATATTAAAAAATTATTCTTTAAAATAGTAAGAAAGTTAATTTCAAATAAAGCCTAAAATTTCGTTTGAAAAAACTTTCTTATTACATTTCTAAATAATTTTTTAGTATAAAAATTTTAGTTTAAAAAAATTTTATATTAAAAATTTATTTAAAATTTTTACTTTAATCATTGATGTTATTTGGGTACATCAAGGATCAAATTTAAGCCCTTATCTTTTTGCTTTAGTCACGGATGTTCTTACTAGACATTTACAAGAGGATGTACCCTGATGTATGTTTTTTGCTAATGATATTCCTCTTATTGATAAGATTAGAGAGGGAGTTGAAGGTAATTCGCAACCTTAGAGTCTAAAGGTTTTTTTAGAGTAGATCTAAAGCCAAATACATGAAGTGTAACTTTAATAGTAATAGATTTATTGAGGGGTTTGTGATTTTGAGCAATCAAGTCATTAATAATTGTACTTATTTTAGATATCTTGGGTCTCTTGTTCAGAGTGATGGTGAAATAGATGGGGATATTATTAGTAAAATTCAAGTTGGATGATTAAAGTGGAGGAATGCTTCGGGTTTGTTGTGTGATAGAAAAGTATCACTCAAACTTAAGAGGAAATTTTATAAGATTGTTGTGAGACTTATAATGCTTTATGGCACAAAATGTTCATCATTAAAAGAAAAGCATAATATTAAGTTAAATGTTGCTGAGATGAGGATGCTCAGGTGGATGAGTGGATTTACTCTTAGAGACAGGATACGAAACTAGCATATTTATGAAAAGGTTGTAGTAGCTTCAGTGACAAATAAGATTAGAGAGAGTCGCCTTAGATGATTTGGTCGTGTAAAACGGCAGCCTTCTGATGATCATGTTAGGAGAGTAGATGTATTCGATTTGGCATATGTTAAGAAAGGTAGAGATAGATCTAAAAAGACTTGGTTAGAAAATATTAGAAATGAACTTTCTTTATTAGATTTAAATGAGAATGTGACTCTTAACATGACACAATGGAGAAAATAGATTCATGTAGCCGAACCCATATAGTGGGATAAAGATTGATGTTGTTGTTGTTGTTTGTAAAAAATTATTTTAAAAAGAATACAAATAGTATCACAAACAAAGCCTTATTTTAAGTGTTTTACTAATTCTCTAGAATGAATACTATAATAAAGAACAATGAAGTTGGAGCTATGTTTTTATATATTTAATATATAAATTTTTTATAAATTATATAACATTTAATTTATAAATAATATTAAATATATATTTTATTTTAAATAAATTAATACTACAAAATAATTAGAATGTTATACGCAGGAGCAAAATTATGTTGGAATAAAAGTGGGCATTTAAATTTTTTTTTTGAGAAGATGCTCCTTTTTAGAATTTAATCACCTTTAATTTACTTTATTGCTCATTCCTCTTAAAAAGATGTCTAATTTAACCCTTTATGCACAATAAATTGATTAATTAATTCAAAATTAAAAACCATCACATTCATATTTTTGTCTAATTATATTTTTATCATATAAATTTGATGGGATTATCTTATTAGTTGTTTAGGTTTTTGTATTCATTTAATTAATATTACTATTAGTTAATTATTATATTATTTAATTACAATCTCTAATCCCAAAATTCAAATATGGAGTTTTTCACAATTACTAATTTTTTTAATGGGAGCACAACTTGACTATTTTATAAATACTATTAATATTTTTTAAAAGATATTCATAACTAAATTTTTAAATTTTGATCAAAGCATATAGCAATTTATTAAATATTTTTATGATATTTATATTTTGTGTAAATAAAAAATGTATGATTTATAAAATATTTTAAAAATTTTTAATAAATAAGTGCCATTCTCATGCCCTATGAGAAATCTGCTCTTATTTTTTCTTGTTATTTTTATTTCTAACATGTTTTTATTGATTTTACAATTTATAATCTATTAGAAATAGCTTTAGCTTTTTATAAAGTTGATTGTAAAATTATTGTGAAAAAAAATTAAAACTTACACTATGATGATTGTAAAAAATAGTTTTCTATCATGAAAATATTCAAAAAAATATTAAAAAAATAATAAAAAATAATAGTCAAATAAAATTATAATTATTATTTAAAAAATAAAAAATTGCCCCGAACGGATCCTGAAGTTAAAAATAAAATTTAATAACGTTGTACAATTTTAAAAACCCAGGGGCTAAATTACAAATAAGAATCATGAGGGTATTTTCGTCTTTTTTTCTTCTTAGGTGGAGGCTTTTATGGGATTTTGACCGAAACATTTGACCGGGGAGACAGACCTCACGTCATTTGTCGCATTCTGCTGTCAGCTCCTCTGCGCCTCCTCAGAAGCAGCAGACCACGCGCCAAAATCCAAATGTGGAAGAAAGTAGATGGCGGAATCGTAATTCTTCCATCTCCTCGGGGGTAATTTAGCGAAACGGCTAAGGAAGGGACGGAGAGTCGTCAAAGTGGTTTGACCGAGAGAGATGCCAGCCCAAAGGAAAGCAGCGAAAGCTGAAAGCTGTCAGCCATTTCCTATACGACGAAAGTTAACGGTTTCATAACGCTGTTAAGAAACGTTGCCGTTCACCCCTCCTACACGAGAGGATATTCCAATCTTTATTAGTTGAGAAATGAATACATTAAAATGTTTGTAATCCCATTTTATGAGAGGAAAATTATTTTAGATATTAAATGTTATATAATAAACTATTAAGAAATAAAATTTTAAAAAATGTTATGAGATAACTCTATTTTGAAATAGAAATATCAAATATCTATATCATGATAGGTATAAATTTCCTGAGAGTACCTCAAATATGCATCCCCCTTCGTATCATTTTGATGTGTTGGATAGAGTGACATGATGTTAGTCAAAAATTTTTAAGCATGCTAATTACTAAAACGTTTTAAAAAGCTTGTTAAATTTAGAAAATTTACTACAATAAAGAGAAAAAATTTTCGTCTTTGCCTTGTGAGAAGGTCTCGCACAAACACAAACAAAAATAGTTCATAAAAGAGACATCAAATTTTTATATGAAAATTTTGAAAAAGAAAAAAAAAATCATGAGGTTTGATTGAGTTGAAATGAACCACTATATAAGTAATATTATAGAGGCCCATTTTTCCTCTCAATTGAAGAAAATGAGATTATAAAGTCAGTGAACATTAGCTTGGCCTTCTATGAGTGTAGTAGAGATTGATATAGAAATAGTGGAGTGTGATAGCAATCAGACAACCATCAGATAATGAGAGTTCTATGACATTATTCAGACAATGATAACCAAGCGACAACGATTGAGCAACTTTCAACGGTTGGATCACGATGGTCAAACAATGATGAATGAGCTAGGATTGTTATACGACGACAAATACACTACAATTGTGAGGCGACGGAGTTTGGATAGTGACAATGATCGAACAACGATAAACGAGCTACAACAGTTGAGCAGTAGTGCTTGGGTTATGGTAGTTGATGGTCGATGCCGAACAGGATTTTAGAGTTCTTCGTATCTTTAAGCTCTTTCACAATTTAAGTCAATGTTTCTTTTATGTGGAGAATACAGGTCCAGTCATAATTTTTTGTGAGTGATATTTTGATAAATATAGTCAAATCCCAAAATCGATTCATTTTATTATGAATCATTTTTTTAATGTTTAAGTACATTAATGTTATCAAAATTGAGTTATCTAAGTCTTTTTGGATTTTTCTCAACAAGATGCTCACTTTGATTATAAACACATAATATTTGAAGATTGTTTGGTATATTAATTAATAATAATAAAGTTTTAACTTGTATTTAGTGCTTCATTTGGGCTCATTTTGGCTCAAATTGAAACAATTTTGATTTCATTGGGTTTTTCTCATCAAAACATTTAGTTTGATTACAAGTTTGTTAAAATCATAGTTTGAAAGGCACCAAACTTAATTTTAAAATTTTCTAATTCAATTACTACATTATGATCCACAATTCAACAAGTACATTTTCTTATGATATCTCATTTGCTGCGTATTTTTTAGACATCAAAATCATTGTTGTTCAAAACTATATAAAGTCTTTAAAAATATTTGTAGTATAAAATTATAATTAAAAAAATAATTTATAAGGTACAACTACTCCCTGAACATCAACATGGATCTTCTCTCAAAGTTGTAAACTAAATAAATCTTCCTAAATTATAATTCTATCCTTTCTTGATGTTGCCACATCAATTAGAGCAAAAATTATTAAAAACTTATCTCCAAACTCTGCAAATCTACTCAAAATTGATTGCAGACAATACTTTGGGGTTTAGTGTAATAGCCCGTATTTTGACTTTGTTAATTTTTTTCTTGAGTCATTATAACTTTAAATTGCAAACTATCTTTGTCATAATATTTTGATTGTAGTGTTTTACTTGCATGAATTTTTTTGTAATTTTTGGGCACTGGTGAAAATCTTTAAGAAATTGGTACCTGTCGGTACAAGTGAGGATTTCAGGACCGTTAGGTGTCCGTTTTACAAACCGATTTCATCAATATTTTCTAAATTTAATGATTTATTTTATGAATATATTTTTATAATTTTTAAAGTCCCAAATTGATTTATGTGATTTTTTATTGAAAATTAAATAAATTAAATAATTATATTAATATTATAATAATATTTTATTATAAATATTTAAATGCGCTACAGAACCTTATTAAACCCTTTTTACCTTTTTAAAATTCGGATAACAGAGAAGAGGTTAAGAGAATAAGTGAGAGAAAGAGAGGAAAGAGAAAATAGAACTTGAGATTTTAAGGCCGCAGAGTGATTTTTGTTCGCCGACACTGTAGGAAAAATTGCTCGTTTCACTGTAAGGAACCTTTACTTTATTTCTAATTTCAAAATTTTTATATTTTTGATATTTTTCTGATCAAATTTGAGTTTCCGTTACAAAAAAATATGAATAACTTTGTATTGGCAAAACTTTTACCATGTAACTTTTTATTTGTTACAGATATTGAGATTATGAATATTTTGAGTATTTATTTAAGATTTTTCACCGGGTGATTTTGAAAATACAGTGATTTTTGCCTACTTAAAAATTTATTTTAACGTCTAAAAATAGTGCTTCAATTTAACTAAAGCTTCATAATGTTATTTTATGCAATATCTGATAATTTCATTAAATTCTAAAATAATGAATTTTTTTTTTCAGTATGACTTTTGTTTTCTACTATTAGTATATTTTGGCATTTTTTTGAATTATACTCAATTATGTTTTATTTACTGCATTATATTATAAATGAATGTGGATATGTGCTTAAGTAATAGCTAGTTGATATTACTGTTATAATATTGTGATAATAATGTGTGTGTCGTGTAAAAGATAAGTAAATATGGTTGACCCATTGGTTGGAGACTAACTGATCTGTATAGGATGGTGGGCCAATGGGCTTTTCTTTAAATAAAATAATTTGGTGTTATCCTCTATAAATTCACGTGATATACTGGTTGAGAGTTATAAGGAAATTATTACTGTATCGATGGGCAAAGAGTGACGACACTATTTACTGAGCTAATAGTTTACTAATACTGATATTAACACTGAAAAATATCGTGATAGTCAGGACTTTCTATTTGTTTAGTGTGACTATTAAAATGCATGTTCTTGAGGTATTGAATTTATTATTACTGCATGGATTTATACTGCTTATGCCACTAGATTATTATTATTACCGATTTAGATATTGATACTATTGATTTATTGTAAGCATGTGATATACTAAGCATGTGATATGGAATACCTAGATATTATGGATACACTCTTATATGATTTTACTGTATTTATATGATTTCGACAGTCTTTACTGATATTTTAATTTGATACTTTATACGATTTATATACTGATTTATATTACGGATATGACGATTGCTTTATAGATTTTATACTCATACTGATTTCTTTCTTTATTGACTTTCGTATTGTAATATTTTACTATTTACATACTGCTACTACATTGAGTTTTATCATTCTTGCACTTATTCAATGATCATATGACTACTACTCCTATGATTTGATCCTTAACATGCAAATTGCTCTTTTACCATGCTTTGAATTTAGTTATAAGTTTTGGTGACCTCCTAGGCATTTAGCTCATTATATGTGATTTTAAATAATTTCAGGTAAAGAGTCTGCCGCTTGAAGCTTTATATTTATACTACTATAGTTTGTATGTTAACTTTTGATTCATATATTTTTTTGGACTCGAGTTGTTGATTATAATTATTAATTATAATAATGTGAATTATATTTTTTGTATTTTATTTACTTTCTTTAATGTAATTAATCAACTCTGAATATCTGTATTGATTTGGTTGATAAATGAATGGAAAAAAATGACATAATTGAAAAATATTCTTTCACTTAAATTATGAGACGTTACATTTAGAAGCACCAATGATTGTTAAGCAGATAGAGATTAAAGCAAGCAACTATAGATTTGTATTTAATGATTATATTTTTGCAGTTGTGGGATATTACACTGATGATGATAATGATTAGAATAATAAATGTTGTAAATGAATATTTTTGGTTATATGATCATGTGAATTAATATAAAAAGAATGTGAATTTTATTTCCAATAATTTGAAGCTGCTAGTGGCTTTGTGTATTATTATGTTTATATAAAGAATTTCTTCCAATTAAGATCTTGAGCATTACTTGTTACGCATCTGACACTATATGACATGTCAAGTATAAAAGATGTGTCATATTGGGTCCGGACATGGGATGCCCTAGAATCTAATTTAAAATTTTTTTTTATCTTTTAATTTAGAATAACCAGAGCTGTCTAATTTTTTTTTATCAATATAAATAGCAATAAAAATATTAATATATACATCCATATTCAGTTCTAAAAAATTATGTACACTACTCATGATATATACAATCATATCATAATTACTCTATTCTGAGTACAAAAGAATAGTTAAAATAATAAGAACTTAAATTTGAAGAATACTAGTCAATCTTACACTCTTGCTCTCTTATCCTAATCTAAAATCATTTAATTATATATAATGAGCTCAAGAGTCCAACAAATAATAAAATCTTATAACTGACTCAAAGTATGATAAAGAAGCAGTATGCATGTCAACAGTCAAATTATAGCAATAATATTTATATAAGCATGAATCAGTATAGAAGCAGTAAAACTCACATATTATAGTAAAAAGTATAAATAATATAATAATATGTTATAAAAACTAGTATAATAGTATAATGGAGAAACCAATAAATCATTACGTGTGTTAAATTAATAAAACAACTATCATATTAGCATTATCAATTATTAAAAAAGTTGTATACAGTGATAAAACTAAAGCATCAATAAAAACTATTGAAATCATATCAATATAGTAAAATCATATAAATATATATGCATATGTATCATATCAGTATCTTAATCGCATGCTCAGTATATATATCATATATTTTTCTATTAGTAATTGAAATAGTATCAATAATAGTATCTGTGTCAGTATTACCAATAAAAGTAACAATAAAGCAATACAATAACTGTAATGCCCCAAGATCAAATTTTAGAATAACTTCATATTTTAATCTGATCTCCATTAACTAACTAGAGATTTTATGAATTTATTAATATAAATCAATCTAGTGAAAGTAATTAAAATTATATACATCAAAATATATAAATATATTTATTCTTTAAAATTCATATGCAATAGTCAAGAGTTTAATTCAATTATTTATTAATCTATCTTTTAGCTCTTGACTATAAAAGAATAAAACTAAAGAAAATGCATAAATAAAATAAAACATAAATCTCATATTTATCCTCACTTCATTGGATCTTGACCCATTTTTGAAAAATATATAAAATAACAGAGTGAGCTGATAGCTCAATAGGTTACCAAAACCTATAACTGAAATCAATGTAAGTCAATATGAACAGTATGCATGCAATCATTCAATCAGTATCAGTATGAATATATAACTATAAAAGCATATAATATTCAATAAAATAGTAACAAGTTATATGATTAATAAACATTAATACAACTAGCGCAGTGATCAATAACCAAGTGAATATATATAAGAAGTTAGTAAACTCTATCATTTTTACACTTATTTATTAAGAATATTTATATTTATCTCGATTCAAAAAATTTGTATACATATCATAATTAAATTCATGTCATACAGTATTGATGTTATGCATGTATCTTGTGTCTTATTTCAATGCAATGTAATATCTAGTGTAGTATATCATGTATGTTGTAAAACCCATATGAATCATATATATAACATGATGTTCTTATAATTTATAATCAATGATTTATACATATCATATGCTCTTATATCAGTCTTATCATATATTTGTATTAGTTATATCATATATCATATATAAATTATATCATATTATAGTTTAATATAATATATCGTATATGCTCCTATCGTATATATATGCAAGTGCTATAAGCAAGAAAAGGCATCTAATAATCTGTAATATTTTTCTTGTATCCAGTCATATAGGTCAATCCTTCAAGAATCAATCTCAATCATAAGTCATTTAGGTCATATAGTTTTCATATCAGAAGTCATCACATTTCGTCTATCGATGTATCATATTATATCAATTTCTCTCATTATATCTCCTTTTAAATATCATTTGGATTACATCACAAATCTTATTTTAAAAGAAGCTCGTTGGCTCACCCTCTTTTATAGAAAACATGTCTCCTACTAGGGGTGTCAAAATGGGTCGATAAGTCAGGTTCGGGTCAAACCCAATTTTATATTATATTTAATTAAAAATAAATTTATCCATTTTAAAACTTATTTATACTTAGGGGTGTCAAAATTTGACACGACTAGAAACCCAACCCGTCGACCCGTTTAGACCCGGATCCTTACCCATTTAGACCTGAATCCTTACCCTTTACTGGGTTATATACTCATTATGTGGTTTTACATATTTTGAGGAAAGGATAAGGATCTTATAATATGAGATTTCAGACAAGACAAAAATGCAATCATGTTTCTTTTAACTATTCATTAATAAGCTCTAGTTAAATGATTAAAATAAAAGACAGATGTAATTCTTTCAATATAGATCCTAGAGTGTGACAAAATAGTATCAGAGCAATGGTTAAGAATTGAAATACAATTAGAGCTTATGAGCCGAATAGAAATATAATTTTTAATTTATAATTAGTTGATTTGAGTTTAAAATTTTATTTTAAGCATGCTCCTCTCTCTCTCTCTCTCAGATTGATATAAAAATATTGAGGATGATATATTTTTTGAAGGTGGGGAGATTGTAATAACTTAAATATTTAAAATAAATTTATTTTAAAAATATAAAAAATTTGAAGTAGAGCCCTTTAACGCTGATCTGATGAGTGCTATGGCATTAGGCCTTGAATAGTATTTATATATATTTATAAATATCATTGCCTCACCCCACCGACTCCCTCACTTGATTGCTTGGCCAGGAAGAAATTGAAAGAGGAGAATAAGAGAGAGAAAAGAGAAAAACTTTTGGATCATATTTGTCAGTTATTCCTATTATAGATTTTATTCTATTTATTGTAAGTAATTAAACTCTTACTTCTATTTTTAATCATGTTAATTTTTGTGAATTTTGTCTCTCTTAAATCTGTCAAAAATACATTATCTTCTTATTTCATAAACTTTTACAGTGTAAGTTTGGTTATATTATAGATTTGATCATTCTAAATAATTTGATATGATTTTATTATATTTTAAATATATTGAATGATATTAGATATATGATATGATAACCATGTGATACCCTATTGATCCATGTGATTCATTAATTGGGAGTTATAAGGAGTTGAAGATTAATTAGGAGTTATAAGGAGTTAGGGCGACTAATTCACGTGATTCAAGGGGAGTTAGAAGGAGTACATTAATTGAGAGTTATAAGAGGAGACTGATTACGAGTCATAAGTGCATGAGTAAGATAACTTTAAGATATACTTATTAAATATTTGAATACTGATACCGACACTACTACGAATATTGTATTGATATTGTGACTACCACTATAAGATTTTAGTTATTTACTGAGCTATATGCTCATTACGTAGTTTTATATATTTTTAAGAAAGGATAAGGATCCTATAATATGAGATTCCAGACAAAGACAAAAATATAATCATGCTTCTTTCTACTATTTTTGGTAAGCTCTAGTTAAATAATTAAAATGAAAGACATATATAATTCTTTCAATATAGATTCTAGAGTGTGATAGTAACTATAAAATTAAGCATACCATTAACTAATTTTATGGACATAATGTTATGCACATTTTATGAAAGGTAATTTTTTTTTTCATAAACTGACTCAATATTGGGATGGATGCCTCCCATATGCCATGAAGCCAATGACTTATAAACTGCTCATGTCCTAATGATAAGTTGGAAGTGTGTGGAGTGGCATTTACTAGATAGGATCATGTGAAAATTTGATGGCATACAGTTTTACGACATCGAGCCTATTGAGAGATCATTTTATCATATAGATGGTAGAGGTTGAGCCAGCGTTGATTGACTTCAGTACCACCGATAATATGTTGAGTTGTGGAATAATAGAAGTACACTTCTGAAGCCCATCGGGCAGCGACTAGGAGATGGTAGAGCAGAGTTAGTGGCTTATTTGTGATGGTATAAAGCATATGCTTCCCTTTACTCACTAAAAGCGCCGACAACTCAACTGAAGACTATGTATCCATGGTCACCGGGGGAGAGGATAGAGGTATGTGATTATATATGTATTTAAATGATATTAAATTTAATAATATATAAAATTTATTAATTCACAACGTTCTATATGCAGGTTGATTACTTCTTGTGTAGCAAAGATATTATTGAGTCATATGCTGCGAGGCAGATGGAGGGTGGATAGGCAATGCAACAAGAATATTTTGACATTGTCGAGCTTGCAAGAGAAGTAAAGCAATCAGTGTATATAGACACTATTGGGCGAGAGTCAAGATGATAGGGAAGAGGTCACCATATGTGATAGGTCGCTAGGAGATCAACATCTGATGCTCCAGAATTGTAGACACATTTGGTTGATCCTGAGAGATAGTCCATGTACATAATATTAGCTGATTTAGTCAGACCTTATAGAACCACTATATGATGGACAATTATGACATGAGGGAAAGGAAGTTCAACTCAAAGAAGGCAAGGTGCAAGAGGGTGGACTACTTATGAATCATAATGGGACACCATTGCTACAGCTGCGACATATTCATATGGCCTACAACCTCCATATGACTTGAATATCCCCAGTTGGACATCCCTTTTTGGCTTGCTCGCTTCTCCAATCCAATAGGACATACTTATTAAGCAATTACAACCAAACATAGGTACTACATAAGAGGAAGGGGAGGGTGCCAAAGAAGAAGAACAACAGCTGCAGAGGAGTAGTAGATGTGAACCTTCAAGATACACCCCTGGAATAAATGCCATTTAACATAGGAAGAGGAGAGCATAGTTATAGTAGAAGAAGAAGGAATATTGTAATATATATGAACTTTTCATTCTACATATATGATCTTTTGTATTATCTTTATTATGATGAGATTACTCTTTTTGTGAGCATAAATTTCAATCATTTATTACAGTACTTGTTAGCATTTTATAAATAACCATAAAATAGAACTTAAAAAATTTTACTATAATCTTACAAACTCTAAATATAACATTAACTTTAATAAGCACGCTAAAGAACACTCAATAGAAGCAAACATACATACTACTACATAGAGTCCTATTTTCTAAGTAGTAAATACAGATGTGCTTGGAGTTCATTTTGAGTTGGGCAACAATGAAATATATACTCAAACTTATACTAAAGGTGTTGCCAATCCTCGCCATCTAGAACTTTCTTGGCTTGCCTTCTGATAGAACCTCTTTCATCCAATTATTATAGAACTCCAAAATGAAATCGTCTAAGATAGAATACCAATGATGATATAAAATAACATGCTTTGCGTCAAGGTTGTTGCACTCAACATCTGAAGGATGACAATCTTCTTTGTCACGTCGTATCTTATGATAACACATCTATAAGAAATGCATCCTAATGAGGTGACCAGAATATTCCAAGAACTTCATTTGAACATATTTCCAACCAGCGACATTCGAAAATCTCTTATTTTATAGAGCTTTATCCTTATTACCTCAGCATGCACATTCCTAAGTGCATTATCCTTATCTTCTAATCATTCATGGATACAACACCTAAAAACCTCATTCGCATTTATCTTTTGCTCCAATAGACTATCACGGGCCCATGTTATACATTTATGCATTCTTCTGCTTGTATCATCAAACTCTTCTTTATTGGAAATGCCGTGAACCCTTTATATACATGGCCAATACATTTTGAAGGCATAAACTAAAATCTTTACAACTCAACTTCAAATATACATACACACCTTAAATAACAGAGGTTAGCCATATCACACCTTCACGTGCATCTTAAAATTATAATATTTCTTAATTGGACCTTACATCTTTACAGATCATTTGATATGATAGGTTGATGCAATCTCACCTTTTAATAACACAATTTTACAACTCACCTATTACATAGCTTTATAGCTCACTAATTCACAATAGGAGGCTATTAAATATAGTACCAAATAATATATGAGCTATAAAGTTGTATTGTCCAAATATTTAAAGCTCACCTATAATTAAATTTAATATTAAATTTTATTAATCAATTTAATTTAATAAATGATATGTAAAGTTA
The DNA here is from genome assembly GCA_019925795.1 of Dendrobium chrysotoxum. Taxonomy (NCBI): domain Eukaryota; kingdom Viridiplantae; phylum Streptophyta; class Magnoliopsida; order Asparagales; family Orchidaceae; genus Dendrobium; species Dendrobium chrysotoxum. The sequence continues at coordinate 9,203,524 of CM034305.1, forward strand.
TATTATCTAAATAATATGTATTGTCAAATCAATTTTATAGGCTTATATTATCATGCCATTATGGCAATAATAATCAGTATGGTGGTTTATTTTTTTTAGCTGACATTAATAAAATCTAATGGCCTTGCTATATAAATTAAATATGTATTGGTTGTTTGGATGAGTGAGATCAGTATCTTGGAGGCTCAAGTTTACTTGAAAATCTTCTTCAACTTCTTATTTCTTCATCTGTTATGGATAAAACTCAAAAAATTCCTATGAAGAAGTTGATTGTGGAGGATAACCCTCGATCGAAGAAATATTATTTACTGATGATAGCCTAGAGTAGAAGGCCAAATCAAACGAAAATTTTCAATGTTGTATACATTCCTGGTTAGAGGGTGAAGATTACATATTGTGGCAAACGCATGATGAAGTTATAAAAATTAAGCTTTACAGGGATGGAGCAGATTTTAATGATGTGGGTTGGAGATTTTTACAGCAAATGTTCATGGAATATTGTGGCCATTTGGCTCCTATAAATATTCTTAAGGCTAGAATTTGTGAAATCGAAAGCAATAAAAAAGTTCTGTTGAGGTGATTGTTAGAAAGCGGACGGCTAATGTAGACCACTGTATTCTTTATCATAAATGGAATCGTACGGAGGATGCATTTCTATTTGAATCATATAATACGCTGAGTGTTGTGGCATGCCATAAAATGAAGAAGTTTCTAATGCAACGGACAACAATACATTTAGCATGAGTTTTATATAACTTCAAAAGATGTCAAACTCAAACTCAACTCAAAGCTCGCCTGCGCATGGTGATCGCGAATGTTTAAAGGGCTTATTTTTGTGTTGAACTTTTGTTAAGTATTTTAGTTCCCTAAAATTCGTCTTTGTGTTGATGTTTTATTAAATGAATTATTTTAAAAATATTTTCTTTATTAATGTGTAATTATTTTTTATTAATTTCTTAATAATTATAAAAATGCACTTTCAAAAATCAAGATCATTTTTCTTATATTTATTTTTCTTGTACTTTTTAAAATCTAAGGAAAAAATATTTAGAAAAAAAATGAAAATTAAAATTAGATAAATAATAAAATAATATTGAAAAAAATCAAATGTTGAAAAAGAAAGTAAATTAAAATTCAACAAATATAATCTTTGCAAAAAATAAAAAATTATAAAAATAAAAGAAAATAAAAAAATAAATTTTCATAATTAATTAATTTTATTTTAAATATAATATATAATGTTTAACACTATTTTTATATAAATATAATTTAACATTAATTAATTAATTAATCATATTTAATATTAAAAATTAAATAGTTTTAAAAAATAAATATAAAAAGTTTTTCAATCACCATCTCTCCCCCGTCTCTCTTCCTCATTTTTCTCTCCCCCCCCCCCCCCCCCCCCCATTTATCTCTCCAGTAAAGCATTAAAAAAATAACCATTTTTATGTTTGAAGGGAAAACGCAAAAAAAGTTGAGTTCTTCACAAAAAACTCAGATTTGCGCTTTTGAGGGAAAATGCAAAACTAAATTGTATTTTCTTTATTACTCTGATTATGCCTTACATTTTGCAACAAACGTACTCTTACTTTGCATTTTTTAATCATTTATAAATTAAAATTTTGTCACATTCCTTCTCCTCATTTTCCGCTCAAATGTGATTCTTTTAAAAATTTTGCCAACTAAGGCTTCGTCTGAAATTTAAATTTGTACTAAAAAAATTAGTTTAAATTATGATAACAAAGCCGTCCCAAATAAAAAAATTTATTACGTGTGGGGTCCTGATTCGTCCAGAGGCCTGATGCATTCGGGTAATATAACGCGTTCGAATTCACCTCCGAACAATTAGGATACTGCACGTAATAACTCTCCTCAAATAGAAAAATTATTAGGTGCGAACACCGGATGTAGCTCTACGTCTGGACTCCACTAGAATGGCGCCACGTATTTAGCACGTGTTATGACAATTTCTGCTTGGCCCGAGACCCGACCCGGATTGGATGCGAAAAATTAAAAAAACTTGCCCTTTTTTTACTAATTCCTAAGTAATACCGAGTATTTTTTCGGTAATACTGAGTAATACCGAGTAATTTTTGGTAATACCGAGTAATTCCTAGGCAATACCGAGTAATACCTAGGCAATATCGAGTAATTCTTCGGTAATACCTAGTAATTCCTAGGTAATACCGAGTAATACCTAGGTAATTCATAGGTAATACCGAGTAATTCTTTGGTAATACCGAGTAATACCGGAGTAATTCTTTAGTAATACCGCACGTGCATCATTTGAACTTCTCAACGAAATGGGTCGCCGGGTCTTCGGGTCGCTACGTGGCGCCATTCTAGTGAAGTCCGGACGTAGAGCTACGTCCGGTGTCCGCATCTAATAATTTTTCCCTCAAATAAAGCCAATGCGGATAATTTTGGCGCAGTATTCTTTTGCCGATCGAGCCGCACTGTCCAAAATTTTTTTTTTGAAAATTCGGGCTGTACGGTATCGGGCCCGATCGAGGACTCGGGCTGCCATGAATCCGACGGTTGGGATTCATCCAACTGTTTGTGCTCTCCAACGGAGTTGGAGTGGTCCCAACTTTGACCTTCTTGACTTTCATGTTAAATTCCTTTTTTAGTCTAATCTTTTTAAAATATAATTATTTTCCATCATTAGAAGGCAGGAAATTAAATTTGTCTTTTAAGAACTCAACTGTGGGCTCCACATGAAAGGACGATTCTCAGGAGCAATCACACCGTCAGGGATCATTTTACACAAAACACCACAAAAAAGCTAAAACTAAAAGAGTGATAATTACATGAAAAACCTTCATAATTACATTCATAACACTACAATTTTAATTATTTATAAAAATTAACAATTTTATAACATAATTTTTAAAATTATCTTTAAATATAAAAATGAAAAAAAAATATTTCAAAGTATTCTTATATTTATATTATATCATTTATATAAGAATAAACTAAAAAATTATTATTTTAAATTAATTATATTATATTATATTATATTATATTACACGAGTATTAAAATGAATCTAATCAATCAGTGCAACACAATTAATTTCTATTAAAAGTTTTTAAAAAATTAATTTATATTTTTCACTTTTATCAAATTAACAATAGCTAGAACAATTTGTATGTAATAAGGGTGCAAACGAGTCGAGTCGAGCTCGAACTAGGAGGTGTTCAAGTCGAGCTCGACTATCAAATGCCGAGCTCGAGCTTGAGCTCAAACTCAAGTTGAGCTCAAAATTCGAGCTTGAGCTCAACTCGTCTTCATATCGAGAGGCTCGTTGAGCTCCAGTGTCGAGCTTGTAGTCATGTCCGCTGTTGAGAACTGTCGTCCTGAGCTCGTCTATCGTCTTCCCGAACTTCGCCATCGAGATCCATCCTCCCGAGCTCGTAGTCCTGAGCGTAACGTCAACCGTCATCGTCCTGAGTGTAACCGTCAAGTGCTTGTCCATTGTCATCCCGAGCTCGTAGTCACGTCCGCCATCATCGTCCTGAGCGTAACCGTCGAGTGCTTGTCCGTCGTAGCCATTTTTTCGCTCGCGTTTTGGATTTGCCGCCCGCAAGCTCTGCCGTCGAGCTGCTCGTCGAGTTGCCGAGTCGAGCAGCGGCCTGTTCGAGCTCGATAAGCCGTCGAGCTTGACTCGCGAGCTCGATAAGCTCGACTCGTCAAGCCTGTTATCGAGTTGAGTCCGAGCCGGCTCGCTAGTCGGCTTGACTCGTTTACACCCGTAATACATAATGAAGAAAATTTTTTATCGGATATTATGATATAATTATATAGGGATAAAAATAAAATTATTAGATTTATCTTAAAATTAATGTAATTTAAGCTTGTAATGTCCAATACTATTTTTAAAATAAATTTAATAAATTTTAAGATTATCTTAGATAATTTATATTTATTATGACTTAATTTTTTTATATAATTCCCTCAAATATTTAAAGATTGTTAGCCACAGATCGAAAATTAAATTAAAGACAATTAAATATCTAAAGTGAAAATTTGGTGGTTTGTTGGGTGATGCAACCTTAATTTTTTCAAAATTTTTTTTTTTCTAAAATAATATATTTTTACATTTATTTATGTGAACATTTCTCTAATCTCTACAAAATAAACAAATATTATATATGTTATGCACGAGAAGTCAATTCGGTAGGGAAAAAATATCCTCAATCATTTAATTCGGTAAATAACAGTCAATTGTAATCATTTTAGCTATTTACAATGGCGCGCACGCAAACGAATAAAGAGTTAGAGACTTTTCCCAAAAAAAGTAACATAAAATAAAATAAAGAATTAGAGACAAATTTTTATGATTTTTTTTTTATTTTGAGCTAATGAAATATAAACTCACATATATATTATATATATAAATTTTGAACTCAAAATTTTTTTATTGCATATTATGATTTCTTTAATCGATAATTTGAGCAAAGAAGTATTGTGCAATATGACAGTATGAGCAAAAATCTCCACTGATAAAAAAAATGGGTAGAGGTAGTAAGAAGAACACTGGTAGGATAATGGAAGCATCTGCTAAAAGTATCATGCAATATATCAGGTGTGAAAGAAGGCATGCAGGACATTGCTATAGAGTGATAGGACAATTCTTCAGATGTGATAACTATGGGCATAAGATGATGTATTGTCTGTTGCATGGGTATGGTCAAGGGTTTATTCAAACTTGTATTGAAATTCTTGTGCAAGAGAGATCATCTGATAGTTCTACTGGTATGATTTTCTATTTTAAATATTTTATGCAATTTTGTCATTTTGATTTGAAATGCAGTGCATCACATGATTACCTGTTTAACCTATATGCATACTTGTTAGTGAATAAATATGTAAGTTGATTAATGATTGAGCTGATCGGTGATCAATTCTGTTATACATGAAAATATCGAGGATGATATTTTTTCAAATGTAGAGCGATTATAATAACCCAAAATTCTTAAAATGAATTTATTTGAAATATTTAATTTTGGATCCAATAAGCAGCATTATGGTGTTGTGCTAGCAAGTGTAGGTGTGATGTGGCATTGGGAACCACTGTCGCGGCATGAAGGTCTATGTTCTATAGTAACTCTAGGATTGGCATGCAATGCAATAGCACTGGGAAGTTGGGCGCCGCGGTGTTGGGCACTGAATTAGTTTTTTAAAACATTTTATATTAAACATATATGCCACCCCTCCTTTACAAATATCTTATACATGAGGGTATCCTCTAATAAAAGATTTTTTTTTTGTAATTATGGATGTTAGCCTATAATCGATTTATTAATTATACTGACGTGTAGAGAGTAATGACTCTTTGTTTTATTTATTAAAATCCACTAATTAAAATAAATGTTTAATAAAAATAATTGAAAAATATGATTGACCGATGATGATGAATTGATAAGACAAATAAAACGATGAAAATACAACTTTAAAAGCTAGATATCCTACCTTGTTTAATTCAATATTAATATACATACATGATAGTATATATAATTGCATGCATGATCTGATAGATATAGAAATAACATATGATATATTAGACAGAGTATATCTATGATAGATGAAATGATTGATTGATTGATATAATTGAGATGCAACTAGACTGATAGGGTACTGATATGAACATATGATACATGACAATGATATGACTGATATGAATATGATAAGATTGTATATGAATTATATAATATACATAATATTATTTCTATTGACTATTATACTTATGTCGTTATTGTTTCTGTTTGATGCATTTAATTCAGTTATAGGTATTGGTTACTTACTGGGCTATATGCTGATCATTATGTGATTTTTATATGTTTTTACTTAAGGGTAAGGATTCTGTAGATTGAGGTTGATTCGTGCATCAGGTTTGAGTTTCCTTTCTGCATTTGTCAGCCTTTCTCTCTCTTTTTGGAGTCAAGATGTAATTGCAATGATTGATTGTTGTTAGTCACATATTATGATTATCGTATATGTCATTTTGAACTCTGAGTCAAGGGATAAATAATGATAGAAAATTGATTTCTTAGCCTCCTCTTATAACACACAAAAGTATGGTTCTTCCATACCATTCATCTATAAACTTAGAGCGCATGATCTCTTCTCATTTCCAAGGACAATGAAATTATTCTGTTCATATTTGCGTCGAAAGTGATGGTGATGGTGAATTATTCTCAACAATCTTTCACCCAAGTTTGAGAGTGCTGAATCTCCAAGTAATGAATTGGAAGCTGAGGACTTATCGCAATCATGAGCAGGGAAAGAAACAGGTTAGTAACTAAGCATTAATGCAAGACTCCAACGACGTTCCTGTTAATGAGCAAGCCCTCAACTGAGATCCGGTGGCAGACTGCGACGATATATTGTGGCGGATGATTCTCATTTCTCAATAAATATTTGTCTGCATATTTTATCCTTTTTTTTGTCGTACATTATGATTTTATGTGCATGCATTTATTTATGGCTTTATTTAAGTGAAGCTATTGCTTTTCTATATCATAATAAAAATTATATTATTATGAAATAGATCAAAATATTAGCCTGAACCCGACCGCTAGCAACCCAAGTGATCGAAACTTGACCCATTAACCCCGTTTTGGTTAAAAAAATTTAATAATTTATTAACCATAGAATTTAGGACATTTCATAAAAAATAATAAGATTATACCAACATGTAAGAATAATTAAGAAAAAAATATTAAATGGTTTATTTTTGTGTCAAAAATGGATTTGCTAGTCAACCGGAATCCGACATATTTAATACAACAACAACAACAACATCAAGCCTTTATCCCACTACGTGGGGTCGGCTACATGAATCCTTTTTCTAAACAGATCAAAAAACTCAACCTGAACATGACCCGTTCATTAAACAGGTCAATCCTAACCCTGTTTTTTGGGTCGGGTTCGGATCTAGTTGGCTGTTCTGGTCATTGATTAACGCCCCTACTTTAGAGAGGTTAGGCTTTTATAATATTTTAGATGATATAAAAGATTTATTTAGTGATGCATAATATAAATAAGGATAATCCTCCTAATTGGAGGAGATCAATGAATTTCATTAATTGATCAAGTGTTACATAATAATTGCATTTTACTCAAGAGTAGGATGATAAAAGAAAATTTATATCCCACTTTTTCGAGAATAAATTTCAAACTCTATCAACATTCTCAGATCATGATGCAATTCAACCTCAACATCGACTCCGTTAATAATTCGCTGAATGGTTTTGATGATTTACACAATCTTTTTAGTAATGTTTGCAAGTTGTTGTGGTTGATGCTCCTCAACATGCATCTTATCCTCTCGGCGAATAGTCAAAAACTCCTTTAAGAAACTCTTATTGATGATCTCTTTTTTGTTTTATTTGGGACAGCTTTCTTACTGATTTTTAAAAAGTAATATTTTAGTATAAAAATTTTTTAGACCTGAACTGAAAAGATGCTTTAAAAAATAATAAAAATTTATCCCGAATAAAGGCGATAGACATTTTCATAAACAATGCCAAAAAAAGTAAGATTTTTTTTTCTAAAATGATATGTTATAATCAATAGTGCATAAAAATATTTTTAATAAAATAAAATATTTTTATTCTCCCATAGGTTTGTTTTCCTGCTTTATTGAGATTCTCTCTTATAAGCATGAAAACGATAGGGATCATATAAAATTGACAATTGGAATTTATTATTATTTATAAAATGAAATTTAACTATTTATGAAAATTAGATTATTAAATTTTGATAATTTTATTATTAATTATTGACAAAAATGAACCAAAACTGGAAAGTAAAAAAATCAAATTAAAATCAAATTAAAATACATACAAAACAATCTTTTTTTGGAGTTTTTAAAAACCGAAAGAGGTCACAAACTGATCACAGTCGGCAATCGGAATAGCGCTAAACAATCAGACGACTAAAAAATAATTATTTTCCATTTTCACTGATTCATTTATTTAATCCCCAAAGTGATCCATCATCAAAAAATAATGTAACTTGGATACCCGCCGGTCATCGGCCGTGGCCGCCGCGATGGTCGGCGACAAGCGAATGTACGGCAGCAGAGAGGCCATTCACGGCGGCGATAAGGCCGGCGACGGCCTGCCGGTTCATCTCCGTCCGGTTTTCTTCCATTCTCAGCCGCCGCTCCTCCAGCTCCATTAAATCCCTGTGCCGCCTCTCCTTCCTCTCCTCGCACGCAATCAACGCCCGAGCGAGCTCCGCCGCGCCACGCACCACGCTCGACCCCAAACCCCGCTTCCGCTTCCCTCCCGGAGGCGGCGGCGACGGGCTACCGTCGCCACCTCCGCCGCAACCCTCCGTCTCCGACGACCCCTCCGGCGTCATTTCCCCTGAGCCACAACATCAAATCAAATCCATCAGCTCAAAAGGTAACTTTTTCCCCCAGCTTTCTTTTATAAAAATCAGAGCTTTATGCTAAACAATAATAATCTCGGATGGGATAAATGCAGCAAGATTAAAAAATCGCAGCTTTAGACGTTAAGAAAGGATGGTCCGAGCTATCAGTGTTATGGACATTTGATACGCGAATCGCCCAAAAAATCCCGTTTTACATTCCCATTTCCATCGATATCTCTAACGCGACAGCGTTAATGCGATTATAATTGTTTGTTATTGTATTTTTTTAATATCGCATGCTGTGTGCGGAAAATGTCCATATCTACCGTACCGTACCGGAAACGGAGGCCTGGGCTGGCGGCAGCGGACGAGGAGGCGGAGGAGGGGGAAGAGTCAGAGGTCGAGGATGAGGAGCAGCAGCTGCGCCGCCGCCTGCGCGGAGAGTGGCCCGGCGGCTGAGGACGTCCGTGAGGGCTTCGTAGACTTCGAAGGCGAGATTGGTAGGGAGGTTGCGCTCCTTGCGCTCGTGCCGCTCGAGGGACCAATAGGAGGTGGGCGAGGCTGCGGCGGCGGCGGCGCGCGATTCATAGTCTCGGACCTTCTTGTAGTCGCGTAGTAGATTGTCCCACTTGTCGTTGCACTGGTTTTGACTGCGAAGGCAACCCTGTTTCCAGCAATAGTTCTCGACCCACTTCCATCGTTGTTCAGCGGAGCGCGGAGCGGTGGAGGGGTCGTCGGAAGAGGTGGAGGCGCCGCCTCGGCTGCGGCGGTCGTCGTCGAGGCGTTTTGCGGTGATGAGAATGAGGGTTTCCTGGACGGTCCAGTTGCCTTTGCGGTACTCGCGGGAGAGAACGCTGGAGGAGGGAGAGGGAGCTGAGATGCAGCCGGGGCCGGCGGCGGCGGCTGCGGCCAGAGGAAGAAGAGGGGTTTGGTGGTGTTCGAGGATGGCTAGGGGGGATCGAGTGAGCGAGGGGTCAGAGGACATGGTTTTCTGGGCATTTGTGTGATTACAGAAAGAGGAAACATAGGTGGAGGGAGGTAGACGGAGTTATAGTGAGATGCCGTCCGCTGTTTTCTTTTCTTTTCTTTTTTTTTTGTTTTTCAGGAGGTTTTCGTTATGCCCATTTTGTTTCTTTGTTATTACGTCTAAGTGGTTTAGTGAACAATTATTGAAATGCTAAATGAATATTAATAATTATGTGTTTCCTACGAAATTTAGTTAAAATTTTAGAATAAAATATTAATTTTTAATTTAAATTTAAGTTAATAAGGTTACTTTAATTAAATGTAACTTAGAAATAGAGAGATTTTATAGTAAATTATATTGAGATTTTTATATGATTTTATAGTACAAAAAATAGCTTAAAATACAACATATTTAAGCTAAGGTTGAATCATTTCCTTTCAGCTTTGTGGATGTTGTGGGCTGTGACACTTCCGATCTAATTTTAACTTACCATCCATTTTGCTAGATTCTTCTAAGACATTTAGTAGCTTTATCTAATTTATAGGCAATCATCGAGATTGACATTACAAAATTAGCAACAATATGTAATTTTTCAATAAAACTAATAGATTGAGCTCACTCTAAGTTGCTATATAATAGCTATGTCTGGCCAGAAGTTGATTTGATAGTTTCCCATCATGAACTTACGGGCAACTGCTAGATTAATAATGAGTATCTTTGTTGAATTTTTATGACATGAACTCCTAATTTATTGTCGAGTGCTATGGTCGAGTTAACAAGTTCTCAAAGCAAGAATCTTAATTATTGAGCAGCTTTACAAATCTCTTAAACAAATTCTGCAACATAATCATAAGAGGGCTAAATTAGAGGTAACTCTTAGGCGACCATCAAAGATACATTTGTACGTGACTTGAGGCTTTAGGCGGCTTTGAACTTGTTGAGCTTCAAATTATAGTGGTTGAAGATGATTATCAAGCATGAACTTGTTAAACACAATTAGATCTTTAGTGTGACTTGATTAACTTGACACTAGTAAATATGAGTGTACATCACCTTTTTAATTCTCTAATCCCTTTGAAAAAATTTTATTCTATTGACCTCCCATTAACTCTATTTCTATCAAGGGCATCTATATGGACCCCTTTATGGTACAATAACTTGAGTAAAGCATAAAGCAATTCAAGTAATACCTACCATGGAGACTTTTAGAAGTCAATATTGCTCTCCCTTTTCAAAATATCACAGGCTTATATATCCCAATCTCACTTCTATGGAAAAATACTTGGAAGATGAGGTCACACTATTGTATTCATCTACAAAGATGTGATTATTGGCTAATTCCAATAATTAATCTAATGCATTGGTTGCAACAAGCTGAGCTTATAGTAAAACAAAATCTTCTTAGGAACCTTGACAAAGTGTTGCCTAAGCAACATCAAATTTCAAGTCTTATACATCCAACATCTCACATTGAAACCAATTGATAAAATATCATAGTGGCTCTCACATTGCTTGTCCCATGTTTAATAAAGCTTAATTAGGGGTTTTTGAATGACTTGTGGGTGATAACAAATTGTGTGAAGAATTTCTTATTGATTTGGTGTAGGTGGTAATGTTTACTAGATGAATGTGGGAGAACTGCCATTATAACACCTCCTCAAAAGCACTGAAGGGTATATGAAGTATCAAGCATTACTCACAATAAGGAGAGACATTATCAACTCAAATCAAGTGATGTGGTCGATGGAGTATGTCTTTCTGCTATAGGAATCTAGTACTGACAAAAACATCGGAGGTGCTTATCCTTCCACAATATGGATAAAAAAGTTGCTTGTTGATTGAGCCTAATGTTTTATAATATAATAAGGAAATGAAATCTTGCAAGTACATTTGTTATGATTGTTACGTTCTGGAATATTCACGACGATAGAGAAATATAATGTTTAACGTTTTAGCTTTGTACGAAGGTCCAGCACACAAATAGATAAGGGAGTATGATTATAGAGCTTCTAAGAGAGACCATAATTTTTACGTGGAAACCCCTGAAAAGGAGAAAAATCACAGGGCCTAGCCCAGTTTGAATGAATCCACTAATGTTTGCAATTGATTACAAATGAGGCCCTTCCTTAGAAGGAAGGTCTTGGATCGATGTAGCAAATATACATCATATAGAGTGCATTATATGCTAGGAGCTGGAAGAATCCATGTTGATATGTTCATTTAGTCGGCAGTACCATTATCGATGAGTGATGTAGGCCGGATGGATGGTAGTCGGATGACACTGATCAGAAGAATCGTAGTCGGGAAACAGAGGTCGAAAAGATCGTAGTCAGGCAATGGTGGTTGGAAGGATTGTAGTCGACGGGAGATAGAGATCGGAAGGACCGTAGTTGGCAGGCGACGGAGGTCGGAAGGATCGTGGTCTGGAGACGGAGGTCGAAAGGACTATAGTCGGCGACGGTGGTCGGAAGGACAGTAGTTGGTGATGGTGGTTGGAAGGACAGTAGTCGTCGGGTGGCATAGGTCGGGAGGACCGTAGTCGGTGACAAAGGTCGGAAGGTCCATAATCAGCAATGGTGGTCGGAAAGGCAGTAGTTTGCGGACGACAGAGGTCCATAAGACTGTAGTCGGCAGGCGAAGGAGGTTGGAAGGACCGTAGTCGACGACGGTGGTCGAAAGGACCGTAGTCATAGGACGACGATGGTCGGGAGAACTGTAGTTAGGCGACGGAGGTTAGAAGAACCTTAGTCTAGCAACGGAGGTCTGAAATATCATAGTCTGGCGACAGTGGTTGGAAGGACCATAGTTGGAGGGCGACTGTCGAGATGAAACTCCAACAGTAGTCGGAGAACGAGCAGAAATCTGACGTTGGTCGGGAAGAACTCCGGTAGTGGTTGGAGGGCAGGCAGAAGTTCGGTGGAGGCCGGGAGGAACTCCGATAGTGGTCGGGAAGAAACTCCGGCTGTGGTCGGGAGGAACTCTGGCGGTGGTCGGGAAGAACTCTAACGGTGGTCGCGGTGAGGAAGCTCCCAAATTCTTCCCTTCTCTTCCTCCTTTCTTTCCTCCTCTTATGAGAAGAGTGTGGGCTATTTATAGTTTTTTGATAGTGGCATAGCTTGTAAATATATGGAGGATCAAGGTCAAAATAGGAGTGCTTTGAATGGACGGCCGATATTGATCCCCTTGATCGTGGACCGTTTAATGGTCTTTTGAATGCCTTAATGATATTAGAATTCAGTGGTCTTGGGCTCGTTGGATTTGTCTCGTCGAGCTGCTCGATTTGACTATAAGCATGTCATCTTTAGAGTTTGTTTGGTATTCCAAATTGAGCTTTGAACAGTTCAAATATGCTTTGGGCCCTTGATTTGGGCTTATTTGGCCTTGGATCTGGCTGGTTTTTGGCGTCGATGGGTTCGTCTTTTCGAGACGTTTAGTTTGATTATAAGTTTGCTAAAATCGGAGTTTGGATGGTCCCATATTTAATTTTGAAAGCTTTCAACTCGATTTGCCACGAGATTCATGCCCAATAAATTTTTGAAATAGAGTCGACAAAACAACTCGTAGAGTTGGACATCATTCGTGCCTAGAAGAGATGATGTATTCTTATTCATGAGGAGCATAAGGGACTAGAAAGCAAAAAGTGCTCAAATATGCTCTCAATCATTATTGTGAGATAAACCTCAATATATTATATTTATTTAATAGTGGCGTAGTCGCTCACTATCATAGGCCTCTCTAAGCCATTAGAACAATCCATATTCTTTTTCTTGATCATCAACTTAATCCACTCTCACACCAAAGAGAATATTAGATCCAAAATTTTTGTTAGAAATATAACAAGCCCTTGCTAGAGAAATGAATCAAACCTAAAATAGTGACAAGAAGACAGAGAATTAAAATCATAATGAGAGTATTACAGAACTATTTTATAAGAATTTTGATCAAATTCCTTTGAATAGTGAAGGGCAAGTCGATTTGACCTATATAGAAAGAATTCATAGAGAGAGATTTCGTAGATAATATTAGTGAGATTTTCAAATAATTTAGGGTTTGCCTACGCTTGACTATTGACTACCTATTTATATGAAAGGATCAATATTTGCTTTATAGAATTGGCTTTTATATTATAGTTTCAAAAGAAATGATTCGATTGAATATGTTATAACTAGTTATATAGCGACCAGGTTAGTGCAGAGGTCAGCATCTAGTCATGAAATTATAGTCAAGGTATCAATTGAGGGAGAGTACCTTCAGTGAATTTTTAAAACTAAAATCTTTAGTCAACTAACGAGTATTTTGAGCAATTTGGTGATTTATTTAGGTGAATAACATCAATTAATGGGAGATTTTGTGATTTCTATGGTTGAATTCAACATCTTAGCACTCCCGGTCACTATTACCTTCCTCTCTACTCTCTCTCTCTCTATTGCCATTTTTTTTGTTACCGGCAACTTTATGTATTTGCTACTATTTAACCCTCTTTTTCCTCTCTCTCTCTCTCTCTCATGAGGGTGAGATGATTTTAAACTTTTTTTAATTTATTTTTCACTATCTCTCTTGTGAGGTTAGCTATTTTTTATTTATTTTTATTAGACTATCTTAAACCTTTTTTTCATTTATATTTCTCTCTTTATTTATATATTTTCTTATTTTAATCATTTATCTTCACATTATTAGTTTTTTTTAAATTAAAAATTTCATCAATTTTTTTAATTATTTTAAAATCTCTAAATTCTCTTTTATAGGAAATTTATGTAATTAAAGCCAACAAATTACACTAGAGAAATATTACAATATTTAAATTTAAATCAAGTAGCTTAAAATATGCTAATTTTAATTTTTTATAATTTTTATATTGGTAAGATATAGCTTTTTTATATATTTATTGCTCGTTATAAAATATTTTTAAATTATTTTTTTATTTAAATTAGATTTGAAAACCTTAAGTTAGATATTTAAAAAAAATTAAAACCCTAATGTCAATTTCAAGCTCGAATGAAAAAATGGAAATTTGTGCCCCCACAGATAAATAATCCTAGCTCCGCCACTGTTCGCGGCGGTAGAGAAATATAAAGTTTAACGTCTTAGCTTTGTACGAAAATCCATCACACAATCAGATGAAAGAGAGGGTGTAACATTCTTGAAAGACACCAGAGTTTTTATGTAGAAACCCCTAAAAGGGGGGAAAAATCACGAGCCTGACCCAATTTGAATGAATCCACTAATGTTTGTAGTCGATTACAAATGAACCCTTCCTTGGAGGGAATGCCTTGACTTAATGTAGCAAATATACATAATATAGAATTCATTACGTGGTGAGAATTGGAAGAATCAGTATTGACATGTTCATTTGGTCGGCATGATCATAGTCGGCGGGCGACTAAGGTCGGAAAGACTATAGTTTCGTGATGGAGGTTGGAAGGACCGTAGTCGGCGAGCGACGGAGATCGGAAAGACCGTGGTCTGGCGACAAAAGTCGAAATGACTGTAGTCAGCTGGTGACGTAGGTCGGAAAGACCGTAATCTGGCGATGGAGGTCGGAAGAACCATAGTTGGCGGGTGACGGAGGTCGGAAGGACCGTAGTCTGACGATGGAGGTCGAAAGGACTACAGTCGGCAGGCAACGATGGGCCGAAATACCATAGTCTGGCAATAGTTGTCGGGGGGAAGTCCAACAATAATCGATGGTCGGGAGTAAGTTCGGCGGCAGTCCGATGACGGTCGGTAGCCGGGCGAAACTCCAGTGTCAGTTGGTGGCCGGGCAGAAGTCTAGCGTCAGTCAGTGGCCGGACAGAAGTTCGACGTCAGTAGATGGCCGGGCAGAAGTCCAGCGTCATTCGATGGCCTGGCGGAAGTCCGGCAATAGTCTGGCGACGGTCGATGGTCGAGGAGGATTCTGGTGGCAAGAGAATTCTCTCTCTTTCTTTCTTCTCTTCCTTGCTTCCCCTGCTTCCTCCCCTTTTTCATGAAAAATTAGGGGTCTATTTATAGTTTTCTGAGAGTGGCATGGCCAATAAATAGGGATGAGAACAATGGCCTATTGGGAGTGTTTTGAATGGACGACCGATATCAACTCATTTGATCATGGACCGTTTATCGAGTATTTGAGTGCCTTGATGATGTCAGAATTCAACGATCTAGGCTCGTTGGATTCTTCTCGTCGAGCCGCTCAATTGGACTATAAGCATGTAATGTTTGGAAACCGTTTGGTCATCCAATTTATAGTTTGAACCTTCCAAATGCGCTTCGGGTCTTCGATTTGGTCCCATTTGGGCTCGAATTGAGTCTAATTTGGTGTCGTTGGGTTTGTCTTTTCGAGACATTTATTTCGACTATAAATTTGCTGAAATTGGAGTTTGGATGATCCCAAATTTAATTTTGAAAATTTCCAAGTTGATTTTTCCTCGAGGTTGGTGCTTAATCAAGATAAATTTTTGATGATATATCAATATTTATTTCAAATTTTCTTAAAATTTTTAATTTGAGAAATATATTTTTAAATATTTTATTCATTACTAAAAAAATTATAAAACAATAGAAACTAAACATTAAAATTTCACTGCGAAATTATTAAAACTATAGCAACAAAATGAAACCAAAACTACTGAAGCAAAAACCTCTGTCTGGTCCCGAGTTGATTTATAGGGTTTATTAATGGAACTTTAAGGTTAAAAGGATGTTTTCTATTAAAAAGATGGTGGGCCGGAAATTTCCCAAGAGGTTTTGGGTTTCGATTTTGTGGGCCTGCAGCTTATAAGAAATTGGGTTGTTGCTCAAGAATTTATCTTTTTTTTCTTTTTTCGGAAAATAATAATTTGTGTTGGATGAACCCACTCTCTGCAATTTTACAACCTTCACATCACACGTGGCATGATTCATCATTGTCACGTGTCGTGATTAAACCATGCCACGTTGCATGCGCAGTTAAGCCTCACACGTGGCGGCTACTAGTCTACTAATGTTCAATCGGAAATAATATCATGCTTCAATTACCAGTAAAATAAAAGTAATTAATTTATTTAAAATTGTAATATTTAAATATTATTTTAATAGAATTTATTAATATTAATAGGGGTGTCAAAATGAGTTCACAGTCGGGTTTGGATCCAGCCCAAAATTGACCCAATCCAAATCATGTTAATTTGAACCCTACAATTTAATAAACTGATCAAAAAAACTAACCCGTTTATTAAATGGGTCAACCTAAATCCAATTTTTTGAGCCAGGTTCAAATCGGATTGACAGATCAAGTTATTTTTTGACACCCCTAATATTAAATCAATTCATATTTGATAAAAATATTAATATGAATCGAATCAAATCAAATCAATAAAAAAATGTGCAAAATATATATTTTATGCTGAAATTAATGTAAGTTATTATATTATATAAACTATAAAGAGCTAAAATTAATTCAAATTCAATAATTTTTAAATCTATTCTTATAAATTTTATATTAAAATATTCTACTAAAAACATTCATAATAATAATAATTATTATTATTTTCAATTCTTCATGTTTTTAAGCATTTAATAATTTTTTTATAAAAAAAATTAAGCAAATTAAGAGGAAAAAGTAGGGCTCACATGGCTAACAAGACTAACAGCCCAAGCATTATTGTTTCCAAATATCTTTTAAGAAGAGTTTCCAATCTCCATCATTCAACTGATACGATATATGCATTAAGAAATTTTCTAAGTACTTAAGTGGCCCACACCATGCATGTATAGGTCTCCATTCAATGTAACTAAGGCAAAAGGGATAACAATGAGATTTAGTAATGGAGAGAAGGCAAAAGACAAGGATATTGTTCATGTATAATTTCTCCTATGATCATCGTTTAGGTATAATTGTAAATATCTATTTTTAGGCCTATGTTATTAGCTTGATTTTCGAGCTTTAATCTTTAATTTTGTAAACAAGCTCAAACCAGAGACACATCAGAAGAAGGTGTTGAGTGCTCTGGAGGCTAAGCATCGAAAGAGTGAGTTCTCAAAACGTTTCAATTGGCAGAAGTTGATTTAGTGATCAACTGAGTAGAGCCCTTAACATGCCGAGGTGTTTAAGGAGTCAAAATGTTGAGGGTTGGATTGTTAGGGATGTCGGCGAAGAAGGCTGAGTTCTCGGAAGGTCTCCAAGTTCTAGTTTAATGATACAAAGCTATCGTCATGTCCAATTGACTATATTGAGCAATCTTGTTGAGTGCTAGTTTTAATTGAACTCTGATGATATTAGCGAACTACTTTGTACATCAATGATTAACAGAAACACTTACAGATAGTTGACTTTGAGTAGAGAGTGCCAATCATGAGAATTTTGGATAATTGAATGGCTGGAATGGGCAATAATGATTGACCTCAAGATTTTTAAATTTTAATACAAAAATAATATTGTTCATTCTCAGCCATCTCACTTGATTTTTTTTCAGCAAAATAGTATTATAGAAAATATTTAAAATATATATATTTTTTATTTCTTCTAAAAATAGATGCTATTTACCGCAAACATAGATGCTATTTACTGGATCAGGCATGATTCACGGAAGCCGTAAGAAAAGGCTACAAGGCAGAAACGTCCAGCTGTTCCCGATTAAAATCCTACCTACCATATTTCTAACGGCTAGCTTGTCGATTTGAAAAGATCCCATTCTTCTTCCGGACAAAATCCTCCTATTCTCCCGTGTGCTTTCTCGCTTTCTCTACCCCCTGGGATTCTAACTGTTTGGCAAACGTTTGAACCCTACTTCCAGTCCGGTGTTCGGTCTTCTTGGAGAATTCTAGGATTTGGTTTTGTCCATCGACCTGTTCTCTTGCCTTACCATTTCTAGGGGTTTCGGCAAGCATCGTTTCTTTTACTCAAATCTTAGGGATTTCAAGGTTATTGGCTCCATTCGATGGATATCCCACAAGAGACAGAAAATTACATCCGGGAATCCATTCAGGATTCTCTAGGCCTCCCCGTTTCGGAGAAGACGCTCCGGCTGAAGCTTCTCGCTTCGCAGGAAGAGCGCCACCTCCTCCAAGATCAGAACTTTATCTTGCAGGACCAACTAAAGGAGCTCCATAAGCGGTTCCAGAGCTCCAAGGTTCGTTCTCCCTCTCTTCCCCCGCCGAACCAATTCCCAAACAACACCAAAAAAAAACTTGCCTTTTTAAGTGTCATTTAATTCTATTAGGGATTCTTTGGTTTTGTTTGGTTTGGAGGAATTAGGTAGATGTAAATGTTGCTTTTTTAGGTTAGATGCGATTTATAAGAAAAGGATTTTACCAAGGAAATTAGTGCATATGCATAGTTTATTTCATGCACAGCGCTAAGGTTGTTTAAAACTTCAATTTATTGGTACTACACCCAAAAAAACGAATTCGCTATTCCATTCCATTTCTTCTCAGTCAAAAATGTTGGCTAGAAGTATTTTCAATTAAATTCCTTTATCGTTTTCATGGTCTTCCTTTTTATTTCCTCTTTTTCAATTCCTTCAAACCTAACAGAACCTTTGGGTTTATTGTGATAGGAGGAGGCGAGTATGAACGCCCAGGCTTTAAGAAAATGTATCCAGGAGAGGGAAACATTAGTGGCAAAGTATGCTGAAATGCAGAAGTACTGTGCCAAGTTGGAGAGAGAATGCATGCTATTTGAACGTGATTTGGAGAAGGCCATGGAGTCCTGTGATGAGTTGGAGAAGGAGAACAATGAGCTTCGGGCTCAGTTGCAGGATAACTCCGCGGTGAGTTCTCGGTGCTCTAAACTTCCAATATATCTTGCAGTATTTCATGTTTATTCTTGAGATATGATCATGTTACAACTTTTTGTGGATGATTTTATGTTTTTAATAGTTTGCCACGTTTCAAAATTCAATTTGTCATGGAATATGCAAAATGTTCCATGGGCGAAGTTGAAAAAAGACTGTATTTCTTGCTAAAAAAAACATTTGGTTAGTGTTACACATTTTGGTTTGAAAATAGAGAAAGAAATTTTAGAAATAGCCTCCATCGATATCAATTCAAGCGGTTCTTTGTTTGTTCTTCTTAAGTCACTTTCTGGTTGAATGTCTATACATGCCGGTATGGGTAACTCATATATGCCAAGCATATTCACCCCCGAGGAGCTCGTTTAGGAGGTGCGCTTGCCTACATAGAGTCTTGCCTTGAGGAGCACTCGCTGGAGCAAGATAAGAGATAGGCAGGTGTTCATCCTAATTAAAATTGCGTAATAGGAGTTCACCCCCGAGGAGCTCGACAATAAGACACATATTTTGAGTAGCTCAACTAAAGAACTCATCTCAACAAGTTTTCACTCGAAAAAGCATTCGTCTTATGAGACTCGGTCCTTGCAACGATTATCCTCAATCAAGGTGATGTAGAACATACATGTGAAGATGAATTAATTGAAGGAATTTGCACGCTTAATATTTAGAAAACGATATTAAATAAAACTTATGCTGATTTAAATGCTAAGATAAAACAATAAGGTGATAAAACAAACTTAGGCCAAATCACATGCATAGAAGTTAAGATCGTAAAATAATCAATTCATCTAATGATTCGTACATGGATGATTTTCAACAAGAGATTCCTAGGTTAACAATAAGACTAGTCACTACAAAGAGATTCCTCACTCAACTCTTCTAATTACTAGGTTTTAGTGGAGAAGCATTAATATTATCCTCATGAATATAATAAACCACATTTGAGAATGCAACTATGAAGATAGAGAGTTGGATGCCAAGTTTACCCAAAGACGAAGAGATGCGAACCCCTGTAAGGTCGTCTGAAGGTTGGGAACGGAGTGGCCAGCAATCACAAGCTTCCTAGACACCTTGAACAACAGCCGGAAATTTGGAACAGCAATTCCAGGAAATTCTGGATAGCAACAGTGGCTTTTGAGAGGATTGAACAGCAACGAATTCCTGCTGGAGGCTTGGGATAGCAAGCAGAAAACTTGGGATAGATTCTGGACAGCACTTTCTCAGGTTCAGAAAACTTTGGACTGTTCTTCTGTACTGTGGGAAACTTTGAACAGCCAACTGTGGTCTTTTAGGTTGCTGGACAGCAAGTGCTCTTGTTGGACTAAGGGTACACCAAGCAGAAAATTCAGGGGAAATCTGAACAATGTGGGGAGGGAATTTTAATCCTTTAATTTTGGAAAAGGATTTAAAAGGGAAATTGGGTATTTAAGTTTAATGCATGTGGGCCCAAGGGTTTGAATTAGGCTCCTAAATCAAATCTTAGATTTATTTCAGATTTTCTTAATTTAGGGATTTCCTAATTAAGGTTGCTCTAAATTTGGCCAAGGATTAAATCAAATTCAATTTGGGATTAATTGTGGAAACTTTCCAAAAATAGATCAAGAAGATTAAAAAAGAATCTGAATTTCAAATTCAATTGAATTTGAATTCAAATTATTTCTTAATTATCACCAATCTAAATTAGGAAAACAAATTAAGAGGAGGGAGGGGGCTTGGGAGGGATCTAGGAGAATTTAATTAGTTGGGATTGTGGGCCAAAGTAATTAAATTAATAGGAGGAAAAATCTGAAATTGATTTCAGATTTTGTGAAATAAGAAAGTTGCCTAATTTAAAATAGGAGAATTAGGAAAGGAATTGGATCCAAATCTTTTTGAATTTGAATTCAAAATTCCCTCCAAATCTTACCTACCTAAATTAGAAAGCAATCAAACAATTAATGGGAAATTTATGGGATGGGAAGGGGTATGGCCGGTGGTCGGGTATGGTGGAGGATATGGCGGTGGCACTTGGACAGCAGCAAGGGGGAAAGGAGCGGTTTAGATGGGTCGGTTGGGAGGGTAAGGAGGGGTAGGCCGGCGGTGGGCTTGAGGTGGTTGGGTTGAAGGCCAAGGGTGGCCGGCGGTGGAAGAACAAGAGGGGAAACGGGTGGGTGGAGGAGAAAGAGGAACCGACGAGGGGAGGGGAAGGAAAACCAAGGAAAATAAAAATAAACCACGAGCCACGGACTCTTCCAATGGCTGGTGGGTATTGTGTTTGCCCTTACCTTGGGCTCTCTCTCTTCTCTAGTGCTCACACAAGAAGAAGACAAAATTTTCATTAATCATTCATCATCGCCCTCTCCAAGGGAGGGGAAGGCTTTAAATAGCCCAATACATGAAGGGAAATAACAAAGATACTATTGCCCCTAGGGCATACATAAGACAAAGCCCTCAAGTGAGGGTAGAAAGGGAAAAAGAACAATAACAAATCAAATACATAAAATAGATAAAAATAAATAAATAGGCACGATCGTAGCCGTAGATCTTCGATGTCTCCTCGCGCTAGAATATCCTGTAGATGTCCTCATCACAAGGTCATTTGTCTTTCATAGATATCCTCATTTAAGTTATAGGAGGCACAAACTTGCAAATAGGGGTGTCAATAAATGATTCGATATAAACCCGACTCAAAAAAGTCAAGTTCAAGCTGACCCGATTACTTTTCGGGTTGGGTTCGAGTTGAAAATTTTGACCACCAGATTACTTTTTAGTTCATGTTTGGGTTGACCCAAAAATTCAAAATTGACTTGATAACCATTCAGGTTTGCTTTAAATGAGTCACTTTCGGGTTAAACGACGTTTTGGTAATTGCATAATCTATATGATAAACAGGCAAATGCATAAAAAGGTTAACACAAAATAATGGATTTGGGTTTAGCTTATATAACAAAAAATAATGATCTATATTAACACATTAAAAAAGAAGTTGGGTCAAGTACCCAAATCACAGAAAAAGTGCCACCGCACTTATAATCTATAATCAAAACAAAATTAATAATAATTAAAAAAAAGGCATCACCAGGATCTATAGCAATCATGTTTACTTATGTTGTCATCATTATGATGGTTGTCACTTGCCTACCATTGTTCTTCTTCAATGTCGTTCCTCTCTAGGTGTATCCTTGTAATAAAATAAATATTATTCTTGCCAATAGACTTGCCTCTAGAGATAGACCCTTTCTCCATTTCTTTTCTTCACCAACACCCTCCAATTTAGAAATTACATATTGAATTTTTCATATCCTCCAAGCTTATAGTATATTTCCATATAACATGGTGTCATAAATGTTCCTATAAAGAGCTATAAAGAGCACAATAATAATAAAATTTGATCCTCATCAACAACAATCACATTAATGTTTCTTAATTAATGAATAATTAAATTAAATCGATTCATATGTGACTATATTGATGATATACTTCTATATGCAAAGAAAAATAGTCTTTGTATCTAATAAAGCTTGTTGGAGAGGCTTTTAGTCATAAACAATGATTCTAGTTGGAGCCATGAATTTTCCATATTTGACTCATCCAAGTCCTCATCCGTCAAATACAACTATATTATCATAAGTGATTTTTCCTTCATCTCTATCTTTTCATCTTTACTCAACACTGTCGAAATCTTCAAACATCCCAGAAGTGCATTCACAAGACCTTATTAGACAATAACATTAATCATATTGATTCTACAAAGGTTAGAACTCTTACCCATCAAACTCTTTGTCTTGAACTTCATGAACATTGATCTCATTAATTTGTTCTAATACCAATTTATTATAATGAGGAAGATGAATAACTCAAATATGTAAGCATCATCAAAATCGAGAAGGATGTGCCATAAAATAGAAAGAGAATGCAACACACATGACACCAAGATTTACACGAAGAGGATTTTGACCATAAACAATGATTCCAGCATGAGCCATGAATCTTCCATGGGTGGTTCCTCCAAAACTTCATCCGTCAAGCATAACTAGTTTAGTATAAGTGCTTTTTCATCCCCTTATATTTTAACTTCACTCATCATCACTGTCATATTTGAACAACCCAAAAGTTCCTTCACAAGTCCTTGTTAGATAATAACATCAAGTATATTTGTTCTCCAGAGATGAAACTCTTTGACCCAACAAATTTCTCAATCTCAAACTTCATGGATATTGATCTTATTAGTATGCTCTAATACCAATTTATTGTAATAAGTAAAATAACTCAAACGTGGAGATGAGAATGATGTACCATAAAATATCACAAAAGAGAAAGAGAACCTAACACAAGATCCTAAGATTTATATGACTCGGCTTCAACTAAACTTAGGTCCATAGGAGAGGATAGAGATTATGATCCACTAGTAAAGAAACCAAAAAGCATGGTGTACAAAAATAAGATCATTCATTGGCTTTTTCTCAATTCCCAAATACATCTACGCACAAAAGGGGAAGTAGAAGAACCCCAGAAATCTTTTCAATAGGTTTAACTCACATCAATGATTCTTCTCTTTCTAGCAGGCACCGATGAAGTTATCAATACCTCTAGAAACTCTAGCCACCATTAAAGTATGTCCAATAAGAAAGATCTCTAAGATTTCAGGAAATCTAAACCTAAAAGCTCCCTCCATACAAATAGCCATTGCAACATTCCAAGACAGGCATGTAGAAGCACACAAATTAAGGCATGACATGATTCCCAAGGTAGCAAGTTGCAGTGTCAAACCCGTTCTTTTTCCTGAATTACCAAAATATTTGTTTTTAAAACCGAATTTCCCCATGAAACTACCGAATGCAGTTCTTTTTCCTGCTGTTAAGTATTGTTGTTTTCATTCAAAGCATTAAATAAAATCTTTGTATGTACAATAGAATTTGATTTACTAATTGAAAGTAGGCCAAACCCATTTACAGAACAAATTTCACGCTAGGAAAAAATGAATATTTATTTTAAATAAAGTCACAGGTTTGCTCAAATATTTGAACTCAACCTTCTATTTTGTATGTCTTGTTTGTAACATCATCTTTTATTATAATTTGTTTTACATTTATGATTCATAGTAAACTATGGCCTGCTAAATTCAGTACCTTTCTGTCTTACTCTTTTATATCTTCCTCCATTTATTTTAAATTTTGATCACTTCTATTCAACTATAATGCAATGTTAGCTTCAAGCTATGTCTGCTGAAGTCAAGTCCTTGCAAGAAGATAAGGAGAATCTCCTGATAAACCTGCAGAGAGCTGAAGAGGAGGTAACAGATTCGCTAATCAATTGTGGTTTTATTCTCTAGGCCATTTTCTCATTAGCCATGGCTTCAATTTTGCATTTTTAAGGTGAAAGTGCTGTTTGAAGACAACAAATTACTGGATGAATTGAATAAGCGGTTGCTAAGGCAACTGCAAAGAGGGAAGGAACGTCATGGATCTGACTACAAGCGCTCAGCTAGTGGCTCTTCTGCTAGGGTGAGTCAAAACTAACTAGAACTTTGTTTTCTTCACTCTATTCATTACTGATTTTGTTCTTAACCTTTATCATCCACACGCCATTCTTTTGAGAAATGCTTCTTACATAGTCTTTTGACAAATCTTTTTTTAAAAAAACCTCCATCAACTTCCTTGCAACTAACACTCTAATAGATTTCATTAAAAAAAAATTATTTTTCATCATAAAAATTTTTGAAGAGTAACAAGAAAGGTATAGTCAAACAAGATTGTGATTGTTGTAATGACTCTTAGGCTTTGTTTGAGCCTGCTTTTATGTTAAAAAAGCACCCAATAAAAAAGTAGTATTTGTTTATATGAGAGCTTATAAACAGAACAGCCTTTGTTGTTGACATTTGAGCTTTTAAAAGCCAAAATAGATAAGCATAAGTTAAAATACTTTTAATATAATTTGTTTTTAACTCCAATTTGATATGAGAGGATGTGATGATTAGCCTGTTGTATTCTATCGCATTATATTTCTCTTAAATATAACTTGTCGAGTACATAAAAGTATTGAAAATATGTTGATTTGTCTGGGTGAGCAGCATTGTCCTGTTTTTTCAGGGTAAGAGGAAGTCAAGGAGGTTCAGGGAGGGCAGTCCTTTTGCGAGAGAGGCCGACTCCAATCTGGAAGAGCAGTCAAGACAACCTTTCAGCCCTCTGTATCAAAATTCTCCAGAGTCAAGATTACTGAACAAGTGACAAACACTGCTCTTACTGTAGAAGCTTTGAAGCAAGCTAATAGAAAGCCCCCTTGCTTTCAAAGCAAAAGTTCCTGCGCAATTTTACTCTTTAACATAACCAAAGTGTAGCTCCACATAGCATGATATTTGTACTGTTATCATTTCTCGCTACTTGAGAGAAACTCTGATGATTAAAAAATGGCTGCTGCTAACATTTCTTTTTTCGGGTTGCTGCTTCTTCATGCGAGTTTTGCTCTATATTTGTTATCCAATAATCAATTATTATCTTTTTAAATATATATTAAAAGATTTATTATTATTTGACAAATTTTATGTTGACTGCCAATCACCTAACACAACTTTTACTTCTATCATCCAGTGGCCAGTAAGATTAGAAAGTCATCTGGGATAATTTGGCCACATAAAATGTCACCCTTCTGATGGTGAAATTATTCTATGCGCGTCTGGAGATAAATCAAAATGCACCACATCATTTTTTTATTGTGCACTGATATTATTTACCGTGTATACCAAGTGATATGACTCATTCTAATTCGCCTCCTAACGATCTGATGACCACACAAAATAATCTCTTCTGATGACCGGCTAAAAGAGTAGATGTATAAGATTGGCTCATATTAAAAAAAGTAGAGATAGGCTAAAAACGACTTGATTAAAAAGTATTAAAAATGATATTATTTATTAAATTTAAATGAAAATTTAACTCTGACACAATATCGTAAAAAAAAATTATTAAATTTAAATAAGTATGGATTCACTCAACCCAACCCATATTCAATTGAAGTTTGGCTGAATCATTGAATTTGAAATCAATCCAAAACATTCTCCATTGAATATTCCAACAGTCAATAAATTTGACATCAAAAAGCAATCTCTTAACCACTGCTATACTAGAAGTCCTTCATAAAAGTACATTCCGTTTGCTATCAGATTTTTCCTGGGTTTCAAGACTCAACAAGCCAGCTTCCTAACAAACGAAAAACCAAATGACACAAACTTCTGCCTCTTTATAATTCTGTGTAGAATGTTTTAAACACCAAAAACATGGGAAGAATATATGCTAATATGGTTTTGCCTCAGAAATACAATACTGACATGTGATAAAAAATGCTATTACACAAAAATATTGATTGGCCGGAGAAAAAACTAATTAGATAATAAATAATTCTATTGGTTGCAAAAAACCACAGCCTCATTTTGAGGATCTTATTCAAAGAATGATTCCTAAGATGAACACCAACTGCATGGCATGTCATGCTGCAGCAGATTGCTTCTCATCATGATCCACAAGGTTCAGCGCCTGAAGTAACTTTGGCCAAGATTCTGGGATTCCCCCTGGTAAATCAAATTCCAGTAGTTTTCCTCTGCTCCGATAGAATTCCTCAACTGGTTGACTCTATATTAACAAAGGAAAATCATTCTTAGGCTTCCTTTAAGATTACTTTCTTATTATTTTTTAAAGCAGCTTTTTAGTACAAATGTGACTGCTTTTCCAAGGTTAACATAGCAAAAATGAAGTTCAAGTGAAAAAAAAGACTACTAATGGTCACTATAACATTATTCGAAGTGAAAACTTTCAAACAGAAAAGATCAAAACGATATCAATAGCATCCTAAGTTGTATTATACAATTACAAATAATTTCTACCTCATGCATCAATACAAATGGATATCTAACAATTATGCTGAATATTGACCAAATGTTTGCTTTCAAGCAGAGAAAGTTGCCTATATTTCCGTCTCTGCCTGATAATGTAGATGTCATTATTGCACAAGAAACATGGCAGTAATAGTTTGATGATTGTTTATGGATATAAAAAAAGCATGAGTAACAACATATAGATGGAGATAAACCAAGTTTGAGTAGAACTTGCAACTTTGTTAATGGCAAATAAAGTTATGTATCAGTTCATAAAATAGCAACTGAGAACTAAGTGATCATTACCAGCTCATGGTAGACGCGCAGCCTTTCCTTCACAACATCTTCAGTGTCATCAGCTCGAGTAATGAGCTTTGATGCACACTGAGGCGGAGGTGGGAGTGGAGCCATTGATATTCCAGGTCTACCATTTTCTCCCTTTAAATTGATGGAAGCGATATTGAAATTTTTACCGCACTCGTTGCAAATCCTTCTTCCAAGACATTTCTCAATAAGCACTTCTTCTCTCAGCTTAAGGTTCACTACAAGATCTATGTCCATTACTCCCTCTAGTATTTCCTGTAAAGGTGAAGCAAGACATTTCAAACTCAGTAAATTATTAACTAATAAAACAGGTATGCATTAATAGCTGTGGGTGATTGATTTGTATGACAGACTGATGATTATTACCCTCTCAAGAAGAAAAATTCAAAACATGCATGCTGATAATTAGCTGATTACTAAGTGTTAGGGAGGACAAACGAAGCGTAAAGTTGGGCTAGATACACCAATGAACAACCTATTTACAATCTAAAAATGTAAGCCTATGGTTGAGGGTCAAATGCTTGGTATTTTAATATCAACATATTTTTTCACGTATCTAATATGGACTAAAGTTGAGGTTTTCATGTATTTTATCATATGAGAGCTCTTTATATCAACCATTACTCACCCTCAAATGAAAGTTTTTGATATCATTAAGTACCATTCACCAAATGCCTATGCAAACATGAGGACTTATTGTGAGAGTCACTCACTCGTGAACATGGCTCAACCATGATAAAAAAAGCCAAGACCCATGAGGGCACAACCTGCATGAATCAATAAATCTCAACTAAACTATAAGTTCTAACCAATTGCTAGGGAGTGTGAACCAAAGGAAGACCAAAATTTGGTTAGATACACTAACAGTCAAACTCATTTTAACATAAAAGCATACCTAAAATGAAAGCCAATGGCTTAATATTTCTATGCTAACATTTTTTCAACTATTTGTTGTAGGACTTGAGACTTTCCCTTATCATAAAATGTACATTTCAAAAAATTAATATTATTATTGTTGTCGTATGCTCGTTTCTCTTATCATTAAGGTGAAATTTTCAATTGTTAGTTAGGAAATTTGACAAGACAACGAATTTTTCCTTTTTCTTATATGACATTTCAAGGATCGTATTAAAAATCAAACTTTCATAAGAGGGGAATTAACTCTGGTAAGTATAATTTTCCTACAGAACATGTTCTTTGGAGATTTGGCAGCATTAGTAGAGGATCTTTAGCAACAAGCAAAAAATATTATATATAAACTATCAACTATTATACTTGAGTTTTTTTATTTAATTTTTTAAATGCTGCAGCGATCAGATCAAGAACAGCAAAGATGCTTAAATTTTCTTTTTCAAAGAATAAATATATTAATTTTAAGTGGCTTTAAAAATAACATAGGTCTAAGTCTTTAAGTAAATATAAATACAACTCATTGTGAAGCCAAATAAGCAATTCACCAATAGTCCATTTCTAATTCAAAAAAAAAAGTAATAAGAAGTACCTCTACTATCCAATGTTTCAGCTCTGTAAGTATTTCTCTTCTCATGCATGCAAGCATTATAGATTCATGTTTAATTTACATACATTAGTTCAACTTTATAACCAAGCCCATCCATTGTACGAGTCTAAGGACTACTTTAAATATTTCACGAAGAAAGGCCTTAATTTATATCAATATTTCATGATCGAATAAACTACTAGCAGATATACCCAAATAAACCTTGATCAAGCAACCTAAGTTGCTTTTTAGAAAAATTAACAATAAAACTTTCATCTGCAATTTAGTTCAAGGGCTCCAAACACACATGTACAGAGACATGATATGTCTAGAATTGTAACGATGCCTCCTCAAAATAGAAAACATTATTTTCCGTTGCCAATCATTGATAAATAATCTGATTCAACTATAAGCGTGAAAAAATGCTTCATTTATCAATAGATATGCAACCTGTTTTGGTGGTTACAACATACCACCATCATATTAGACCCAAAAAAGAAAAAAAAGGTTTGACAGAAACAACAATATATTAAATTGCTGCATGATGCTGGGACAATAATCTAAATAGTACAATGCAAGAAATATGAGAATCTATGTAAAAATTCGTAAGCCTTAAGCAGTATTCTTATACCTGCTTCTGCCATTGGAAATTCAGGCATCTTTAAGTAGAGAATTATAAAATTACTTTTTAAAATTTAGAAATAAGACCTGATTATGTAAATATAAAATTTAAGGAAAAAAATTTTAAAAATTCCTAGTTGCATATGAAACTTAAGGGATTCTATTGTACTTATTATCTAGAATATTTTCCTCTTGGCTAATAGGGACTACAAGTATGATAACCACTATTTTCTCATAATAACTGCTTGGCATTACAGTGGAATATCATTCTTGAATTAATAACGTTAAGACAAGGTTTGATAAGGAGTCTACATGAATAGGGAAGAATGACATGAGATAATACCACAAAGTTCATTAATAGGATAAGTTTCAGGAATTCCTTAACTGCTAGAGAGGTTTAAAACCACGAATATGTTTCTAATAAAGCAAAGGAAAATTACCTGGAACTTATAGCTAAAAATCATAACACTAAAAATCTGGTTCAGAAAGACTGGGAATAAAAATTAGGCTGCACTTCGGTGCAATGAAATGTGAATATTCTAGTAGGAGAACCCAAAAGCAAAATTACTGGTGCATTGTGTTCCAACTTCAAATTGGTGTATTGTGTTCCAACTTCAAATTAGCTTGGTATACTGGCTAAAACGACAAAAAAAAAAAAAAAAAAAACAATTGTATCCCATGGAAAAAAAATGTAGGATCCAAATCAGAACTGACCATCACTGTCTTTCAAAAAGGATTGCAGTGTTAGGTTTTCAAATCTAGCTAGCGAATTGAGGTTTGAAAGGACCATATACACATGCAAATCTAAATAATTTTATGCAGGCATGAATGAGATTTGTGTACATAGGTCACAATCCTAATGTAAGTTTACAACCCTAGTGTCCACAACCCTAGCTCGAGCCGAAAATTAAGCTGAACTCGGATTGTTCACAAAAATCAAGTCAATTTGATCACAATATCATTAAAAAAATATCATTAAAAAAAGTTTTTTTTTTAATTTCAATAAAAAACCTGAACAAACCAAATGAAAGGATGTGCTTACTGCTTGTTTGATTGTCCTTGGAAAACCATCAAGAATGAATCCAGATTCACCCTTAGCTTCACCGCTTTCAAGGCGTTTTGACAACAAGTCAATAATGACTTCATCAGGTAACAATTTGCCTTTATTGACAATCTCCGCAAGCTACAAAATAAATAAGGCCAAAGAATAAAAAGCAATTAGTGTACTGAGCTGCAAAAGCAATTTAGTCGCATTGATTTCTCAAAGGGTTGATATTTCAATGACAAGGAATCTGAACAGCATTTCATACTTCCATGGGACTGATATTTAAAGAAAGGTAAATCATCTCCTCTTAGTGTCCACAAAGTAATATTTTCAGAAAATTGATAAGCTAGGACTCAAATGGAAGTAATATTGAATAACTTAATTCTTGATGAGTAGCAGACTGCGGATAGAATGACCTTTGTCACATTGCCCGTGCGTTAAATAATTAGCAAAAAGATATATTTAGACATCTACATGTGGTTACTGTATTAGCAACACAACTTGGGCTTAGTCATGCATTTCTTTTAATAAGATTTCAAGTTAAACCCCTATAGCAAGAACTTCAAGGATTGAACATTTGATGTTTTTAGAACGTAATAAATTTCTCCTGATATGTGTAGCTAAAGATGCCAGACTAGATCTACAAAAAATAAGATGAGAAGCAACTAGAAGATCTTAATGATCTCAATATACTTAAGGAAGATCTTCAAACTATGAAAATAAGTTGTTATGTTAGCTCTTTTATGCATTACTGATTTTAGATCCTATGATAAATGTATCATAAAATCATAAACCACACATAAAAGCATGTGCATATCCGTGCATGCATTAATTCATGTGTATGCAATACAAACATATTTGCAAACAGACAATGACATCCACAAAAGCGCATGCAGGATACGTAATTCATCATCATAGGTGGACAAAACTGCAGATGCATCATGCACGCCATATCCTATTATGAAGGTAACAACCATTGGATTTTAAAGATTGTTACATGAGCAACAACCATAAAGCAAACCATCAGGTTTTTATAGCATTTTCATAATTATGAGATAAATAAAGGCTCACGTATAGATCAATCCCAAAAAAAAACCCCAATTACCCTTTAATTTATGTTCATTTGCCAAGCATAAAGACATAATTGTGTCGGACCCCAATTTGCAGTTAAACAAAATAAAAACCAACTTCATTGTATCCTAATCCAATACTTAAATCTCATCAGAAAATCCACCTTTCACCAAGTTTTTCCCGAACCATCGCTTTCAATCCTAACAAGTTCTACAGTAAGCACACGTGTCCAACCTCTACCAAACAAAAACCTAAATTCATCATCTCAAATCAAACTTAAGTTACGACGATTCACCTGACCAGCGAGCGGGCCGGCGGAGGAGAGCTCTTCGCGAACGAGATCCCCGGTGGCAATATGAGGCACACCGAGGAACTGCGAGAGGCGGCTGGCATATGTTCCCTTACCCACACCAGGACACCCAAGGAATACCCATTGCACGTTCCTCTCCGCCGGATCTCTCCTTACCTCCGGAAGAGCCAAGCCCGCCCGCGCGAAGCTAGCCGGCATCCGCGCGCCAGACTCGGACGCTACCGCCGACATCGCCCTTCTTGCTAGCGATAGCGTGGTCGCCGTACCGGCTGCTGCTCTTACGAACCGGTTGAGTGCAGCCATGAAGACGAAATGGAGGTAGAGAGATGCAGAGGAGGATTCTAGGGTTTGTTTTATTTCTTTTTCTGTTTTTTTTTTTATTCAATTTAAATTGTAAAGCGGAGCGTTGTGCAAGCAGCGGTCCAGACGGCGACACGGTGTTCCAACTTTCAATTGAATCCTATGCATTGTTATTTACAGTAATTAAAAAAAAAGAGAAGTTCTTAGCCTCTCAAGATTCTTAAAAGTCGTGCCATATATGAATACACCAATCATAAAGTAGATCTAAAGGCTAAAAATACGTTTGTTCTCGTTGAGCTACGCGTTTTATTTTCGTCCGATAGAGAGACCCGGTCTTCCGGGAAGAATGAGTATCACGTGTGAGAATTGAGATGTAAGCGTATGCTACTTATAATTCTCTTGCAGATTCCTGTAGGTGCTGGAGGTAATGGCTGTCTTCTATGGGATAAGGGCACTGTAAAAAACCACAGCTCTTATGTGCACTACATATACAGAAATGATAATTTGGTAAACTGGCACCAATTTGTGTGGCATAAACATTTTTCCCTTAGATTCTCCTCCTTCTGTTGGATGGCGATTATTGGTGGTCTTAAA
Source organism: Dendrobium chrysotoxum (assembly GCA_019925795.1). Classification (NCBI taxonomy): domain Eukaryota; kingdom Viridiplantae; phylum Streptophyta; class Magnoliopsida; order Asparagales; family Orchidaceae; genus Dendrobium; species Dendrobium chrysotoxum. The sequence continues at coordinate 9,236,232 of CM034305.1, forward strand.
ACCACTGATGTCCTGCTGGCTAGGGGCATTCAGGTGGAACCTAGTTGTGCTCTTTGCTTCACTGCCAATGAATCTGCTTCTCACCTTTTTTTTGAATGTGATTACTCCCACGCTGTTATCACTGCCCTTATTCCCAGGATGACTCAATATCTGTTAAGGCCTAATATTCTACTGGCTTTTGAAAGTATCAATAATGGCCCCTCAAATGCAAAGTTCTTTTACCAATTACTTATATGCTGTGCGGTTTACCACCTTTGGAGAGAAAGGAATGATAGGAAATTTGGCAATCTTTATGCTTCTGCTGCCACTCTCTGCCAGAAAATTAAAATGGCGGTTTTCAACAAGGTGCTGAATTGGAAAGGAGGGCTTAACATGCTGGATATGTTATAGTTATGTGTAATTTTGGTATGCCTGAACTGATGTGGCCGATGGTTTTTGTTGGTGCGGAATGTCCCTGGGTGCTAAATGAAGATTTCTCCGATTTTGCTGCCCTTATCAAGCTGTATTCGGGAGAGGTTTTGAAGGACGATGATGTTTGCTGCACTCCTCACCCCTTGGATGGTCTTCATGGCAACCAGGGGTGATTCCTGATGTCCTTGGTTGGATTTATGATACTCGTCGCTTTGCAGCAGCCTGAGTCCTTGGGATCTTTCTGATCCCCTAGGTTTTTCCTTTTACTTTTTGACCACTGTATTCCGTTCTATTTTTCTGTAAGTTGCAAGTGGTATAGGTGTTATCTCACCTTCCCTTCATAAGCTCAGTTTTGTTTTTGCTTCTGTTGGGTATGTGGTTTTTCATTCTTTTTACATGTATTCTTTTTTTGATATTGAAATACAAGGGCTTATGCCCCTAATTTTCCCCAAAAAAAAAAATAATTCTCTGAGTTATAAATGTTACCGATAATCATTCACGATTTTAATAAAATAAAATAAATAAGTATGATCTGGAACTAAAACAATTAAAAAAAATTAGGAAAATTTACATACATACCACTTCATATTATTCTATTTATATATTTAACATCTAAAATTTTAATATTACATACATATTATCCTTAGTTCATTTTCATATCAAATGTGAGTGGTAAAAATGAAATATATGAGTGGTAGGAAAGAAATATAAGTGGTATATTTGATATTAAAATAATATAAAATAGTATGTATGTAATATTAAAATTTTAGATATTAGATATGTAAATAAGTTGTTATAAAGTGGTATGTATGTAAATTTTTCAAAAAATTATTATCTTATTCTTTTAGATTTTCAAAAATTTCATTCAAAATTAATTATACTTATTCTAATATAATTATCTAATTATGCACGTATTTATTGCTTTAGTTATTGAATCCATATTATTATTAGAAATACATTAAAATGTTTGACCAAAAAAATAAGAATTATTCATTCATTTCATCTAAGTTATCATAAAAATGAAGCCTGATGGTGCTCTCAAATAAAATCCTCAGCAAATAGCAATGACCTTCGATATAATTTTATATTTTTTATCAAGAAATATATTTGAAATAAATTTGATGTTTATATTTGATATATCATCAAAAATTAATCATGATCAGGCACGAATCTTGAGATAAAATTGAGTTAGAAACTTCCAAAATTAAATTCGGACCATCCTAACTCCTACTTCAGCAAACTAATAGTCGAATTGAACGTCTCGAAAAAGCAAACCCAACGACAACAAATTTGACCCAATTCGAGCCTGAATATGTCCAAATTGAAGACCCAAAGCGCATTTGGAAGGTTCAAACCATCAATTGAATAATCAAACAATTTCCAAATATGACATGCTTATAGCCGAATCGAGCGACTTGACAAGACGAATCCAATGAGTCCAAGATTGCCAAATTCTGATATTATTAAGAAACTCGATAAATGATCCACAATCAAGGGAGTGAATATCGGTCGTCCATTCAAAACACTCCCAACTTGCCCTTAATCTTTTTATTATTTACTAGTCATGTCATTCCCAAAAAATAATAAATGGCCCCTCATTCCTCACATGAAGGAGGACCAAGCAAGGAGGGAGGAAGGGAAAGAAGAGAGGAGAGGAAGAGAAATTTGAGATCTCTCTTGCCACCAAACTCTTCATTGACCACCACCCGGCCATAGATCATCGCCAGATCTTCGTCTGACCACCAACTATCGTCGGACTTACGCGCCAGCCACTGATTGTCTCTGGACTTTCGCCGGCCACCAACTTACGCCATATTTATGCGACAGCCTTCGTTGCCCAATTACGGTCCTTCCGACCACTTTCGCCCGACTAGGTCTTTCTAACCTCCGTCACCCAACTACGGTCTTTCTGACCAACATCGCACGCCGACTACGGTCCTTCTAACCTCCGTCGCCAAACAACATTCCTTTCAACCACCTTCATCCAACTACGATCCTTCCGACCACCGTCGCCTGACTATGGTCTTTACGACCTCCGTCGCATGACTTTGGTCCTTTCGACCACCTTTACTAGACTACGGTCTTTTTGACCTCTATCGCCCTCCTACTACGGTCTCTCTGACCTCTGTCACCCGACTATGGTCCTTCTAACCACTTTCACCCAATTATGATATTTCTGACCTCCGTAGCCAGCCGACCACGGTCTCTCCAACCTCCGTCGTCGGTTGACTATAATCTCTTTGACTACCATCTCCAAACTACGATCTCCCCGATCTTTGTCACCCGACTATCATTTTTCCAACCTCTATCACCCGCAATTATGATCTTTTCGATCTTTATTGCCTGGCTACGGTCCTTCCGACCACTGTCGTCTGACTACGATCCTTCTAACCTACATCGCTCGCCGACTATGGCCCTGCCGACCAAACGAATATATCAACACTAGTTCTTTCAACTCCCGCCATGTAATACACATTATATGATATATATTTGCTACATCGAGCCAAAGCCTTCCCCCTAAGCAAGGGCGCATTTGTAATCAACTGCAAAGACTAGTTGATTCATTTAAACTAGGCAAGGCCCCGTAGTTTTCTCCCCTTTTCAAGTGTTTCCACTTAAAAACTCTGGTATCCTTTATAAATGTTATAACCCGACTCTTTTATCTGTATACGTGTTAAATTTTCATATAAAACTAAGATGTAAAACTTTATATCTCTCTACCACTACGAATATTCCAGGACTCGATAATATTATTTTTAAATATATATATATATATATATATATATATATATATATATATATATATATATATATGAAAGTCCACTCAAGTAAATTACAATTATGGATCCATTTTTTAGTTATACTACAATTCAAATGATGTTTTATAACTCATTAAAGCAATTTTTTCCTAAAAGACATGAATAAGAAATAACTTGTATTTTTAATCTTCTTGTAAGGAAATTTACATTTAATATATAATAGCAAAATACATTTATTGATATTTCCTAAATAAAACTAATTAGCTATGAATTATATTAGAGCCAAAAACTCGGCTAACTATTGTGGGCTCTGAAAATTTGACCCCGGCCTCCCCGCTGCTTTTCAGGAGAGTTTTAACGGATTTAAGTTCCGGAGTAAATTTTGGAAGACATATGGGTTTGTAGATAAGAAACTACCTAGAGATTTCACCCTCATTTTGCGAGGACTTTATGATCTGAGTTCTGGTTTCCTATAGGCGCAAGCCCCTATAGTTAATTACCCCTCCCGATCATGAGAGAGAACTTTCGATTAAGGCTAGTCGATAATCAGATACGTAGAGATACGTGGATACGTAGTATCGGGCATATAGTAGCGGCATGGATTGGGTGTTAAAAATTTGAAGGGTTGATGTTTAAAATTGAAAATTTCACCACCTTGCACTTAAAGCGGATGGTGGGGGAATGGATGATGGCCCGGATCAAGATCTCATGGTTCTGTCATCCCAGGCCATCGTGGTCCCTAATCTACTTAGTCAGGGAGGTAGTCGACCCAACCTGATAAAAGGATCCTTGTTAACAGCCATAGGTTGCTTCGTCTAAGGGTACCTTGTAGATCTGTGATGGATAGCTATCTAAGGAAACAAATTTAAATCTACCTTAACTAACAGAGGGCTTTATGCCCTATCGATCATATCCTATTGATTCATATCTCAAAGATTTGATGCCAGTAAGGAACGTATTGGCTCTGACTATGACTGTTATTTCGTGGTGCCATTTCGTGGTAGCACCATTCTGTTCAAAGGGCCCCGGGTCATAACTGTTTACCTGCAGTGCCATTCGGAGGCGAAACTATCGGTTAGAGGACACGTACCACGTCCTTACTAGCAGGAAATTATTTGAGAATGGATCATAGTGATATTTTCGACTAGGTGTTAGCTCTATGGGAGCTGAACTAAATTTCAATTTGCCTACCTTGACAAACTGGTGTGAATGGTGGATGGGTTTTTGCTTTAAGTGATTCGATGGTTTAATTTCATTTTTAAATATCTAGATTTTGGAATTTTAAAATTTTTGGATTTTTGTGGGTATTTGTGTGGAGCTTGGAAGGCATTTGAATATTTAGAATTAATCCCTCCAGTTGAGATCTACGTTCAACACGACCATCATTGGGGTGTATGGGGTCATTTTCATTTGTGGATCGAATCTTATCGACTCTATCGAGTTGTCAACAAAGGATCGGATTTCGTAGGCTTTATGCCTTTATTTATGAATTTTCTTTGTTAAAGGTATGGGTGTCAAAAATTGACCCAATCCGAACCCCGACCCGAACCCGACTCAAAAATATCCGAGTTCGAGTCAACCCATTTATGAAACAAGACGGCTTCGGGTTCGGATTTTTTACCCGTATGAAAAACTGGTCAGGTTCGGGTTGACCCGAAACTCACGGGTCGACCCGGCTAACCCGACTAACTCGTGACCTCCGAGCATGACCCCGTCACTGTCTAGCATAGTCGCCGCGTCAGACCGTATGTCTACATTCTGCATGTCGGACTAACATCAGTGGCGTCGGCGCATCCCGCCTCCTGGCCCTCCTACATCGGCTCGGCGCATCCCGATTCCCACATGTCGGACTCGCATCGGCATTCACCGGTTCAATGTGCATGATTTGATCGCATCCCGCCTCCTCCCGTCCTCCGGCATACAGTAGGACCCGCACCCACGAACGGTCGAACAACAAGCCCTCTTGCGGTGTTGCCCCGGCTCCGCCAGTCCGCAAGACTCCGCCAGTTCATACTTCAGAGCTCCGCCAGTCTACAAGAAACTGCTAGTTCGCAATACTCTGCCAGTGGTGCGACTCAATGATTCGGGTTCATGGGTCGTGTCTGGGTTATATATCCTGACCCGCCGAGCTAAACGGGTGGGGTTCGGGTCAACCCGTTTACGCCCCGATCAACTCGGGTTGGACCCGAACCCGACCCATTGACCTGAATTGACACCCCTAGTTGAAGGCCTAATATGAACATATAAAATAGATATATCGGTCGACGCCCTAACCATATATCTGTTTGATAGTTTGAGCCATGTCGACTCCTATCCGTCGATGTAGAAGGATGGGGCTCAAACATGGGTTTATTTATTGACCCGCACAGCATCCCTAGACATCACGTGTGTATTCAAAATATGCTCGTAAGGGCCCATGCGGGTGTATGATTACACTTGCCCCTTTTGTTTACCTATGTGTATAAAAATTAATGTGCATGTGCGCGGGGGGGGGGGCATTTTCGGGATGCGGATAATTGTCATTTGAACATGTGCGACGCTCTATTTGGGAACTTGTAGATGCCTTCTGTCTGCTTATACGAGTGTTATAGATCCGATGGCATGTTGTATGCATGATGAGTTTCTTGTAATAACTCGTAGGCATTTGCACTTGATATAGTCACTTTGTTTCTTTGCTTGTGGATGGTACATGGGATGTACAACGACGGGTCTTCTATAACTGCTACGACAGTATGTAGGTGTGCTTGCGTTAGCTGCATTCCTTACACATTTGCTGTGGTCTTTGGTCTTCTTAGTACATCCGTTGTAGTCATTTGGCACTTTGTTCATAGAAGATATTTTTTGTGTACGACGGGTCTCCTATAACTACTCGTAGGAATTTCCACATGTACTTGTATTTGTTATACATCGACCATCTTGATTGTATGGGAATTAGTATATTCACCCGGCACTGCATGGTGGTTGATTGCGGGGGTGAGGTAGTATCCATCACCTATTGCTGATTACCACTCATATGCCATCATTGCTTGAATGTGGCATATTCATTTGCCATTCATAAATCTATTGCATGTATTATGCATGATGTATCTTCTATATTTGCTCGTAGATGGCATGTAATATTTATAGCGGGTCTCCTAAAGGAGCTCGTAGGAGTTCACATCTGTTGTGATCTTTCTGTATTCTATATGTCATCTTCATAATGTTGTTCATAGACGGGTCTTCAATTCTTTCTTGCATAGGAACCATAGCAGCACTAATTGCATACAAGTTGCAATCGCTTCAAAGTCTTCAAAACACCTCTTAGTGGTTGTATGGTTGATAACCACTTCTTGTATGATTGAATGTGTTTGCTTGAGGTTGTATTGTATGCATTGTGCATGTAGAAATCTCTGCCTTTGTATGATGTGCCGTGAGCATTGCAACTTATTACATTTGCTGCATGTCAAGTTCTCGTCTGCAGGGGATTGATATATCTACTTACATGACTGATTCATAGGTGAGTTATGTTCACTACAACTCCCTCATTCATCTTCATTGGTGACTTATTAGATTCATGGCACATGAACTTCAATAGTCCATAAAAGATTGATGTGTTTACTTGCAAGTTGTTGTTGACTATGGGGTTGACCACAGTTATTGATAGTTTCCCCACATACATTTGTCAACAACCTACTATGCTTGTTGTATGCTTCCTCTCAATGTTCATAGGGCTCCTCTATTATTTGTTTATATATTGATATTGGATATAGGGATATTATTACATTCATCATATGTCATTATACTCATCACAATAGTTTCAAATCACATGATTCTGTGGTTGAGATGAATATCATGAATCAGTTGCTATCATTCGCATGCAAATTTTGCTATCCATTAAAGGCATCATAGCAAGAAGCCTGATTATGTTGTTTACAAGTCATCACTATTTGTAAACAAGTAGTATTTGCAAGCTTTCTCATTCAATTCACTACAAATTCTATGTATGATCTTTAGCATTTAAGTTGGAGCTTGAAGCTTGTTACTTGCAAATCATAAATTCATCTTTAACATCATCATTTTTCATATAGTTCCATTAGCATGCTCAATTTGACATTTGCAAGTCCTTAGTTCAGTTTGAGTTCAACCAAGTCCACATTAAGTTTATTGCAGTTCAATTTTAGTTTGCAGTCAGTTCAATTTCAAATTAAGTCCATTGTATTGTTCATTTGAGTCCAAAATATGTTCCATGTGTTCGATCAAGTCCTCTACTTTTTGTCCAAGTTTTGCCCTCGATCCACTAAAAATTTCGGCAATCTCCCGACGTCTCCCCGTTTAGGGGAAACTGGGTCATCCCACCACGCTACTAGAGCGTATATGGTAGGTGTCGGGGGACACCGGGTTGTATATTTTTTCATCCCACCACGCTACAAGAGCGTGTATGGGGGCTCCGGAAGTACCTGTATGAAAACACGAGTGGCTTTCCCTGCCACGTCACAAGGGCGTGTATAGGTACTTAAGGGACGTCCCCACCACGCTACAAGAGCGTTTATAGGGCTTACCCACCTCGTCGTATGCGTCGCACCGGGCTCCCTCCTACCATGCTACGAGAGCGCGTATAGGTGGTTATCCGATCTGCCACAAATGCCGAAAGTGAGATTTCAAGTGATTACCCGCTTCGTCGTAGGCGCCACATCGGGTTTCCTCCCACCGTGCTACGAGAGCGCGTATATGGGATTTGCCGGTCCACCGCAAACGACGAGAATGAAACCTGAGTAAACTGAACAAAAGGGATCCCCCTCTCCCCTCTTCTCTTTCTTTTTTATTTGTCTTTTTTCTCCTTTTTTTTTTTTTTTTTTTTTTTGAAACTTCTTCTTCTTTTGAATCCTCTTCATATATACACACACATATTTATTGATAATACTAGTGTTACTAATGACACATGATAATAAAATTACATAGTATTATTAATAGTAGCATAATATTAAAATTAAGATTAATTAAAATTAATATAAGTGATAATAAACAGAAGAAACAGAGAGAGTGGTTACCTCTCTGGCCGGCTGAAGGGATTGGGCAAGAGGCGACTAGGGTAGTTTGGATGGGAGGAGATCGACATCAACGGGATTGAAAGAAGGAAGAGGAGGTTCGGCTGGCTGCTTGAGGTCAATTGGGATCGACAAGGTCTAGGGCTCGCGGGACTGTGGGTTTCGGCTATGGAGGTCGGTCGAGTCTAAGCTTGGGGCAGGTAGGTCGGAAGCAAGATGGGGGGCCGGCTTCGGAGGAAGACAGGAGGTAGATGCGGGCAAGGCTTCGACTAGGGTGGCTTGTGTGAGACAAATCAGAAGACAAGGATGGAGGCCGAGTCTTCTGCGGCTTGTTCGTGTGAGATGGCGACGTCGGAAGTCGAACGGGTATAGGGAAGAAGGATCAGAGGTTGCTTGACTTGAACGAATGAAGGAAGAAGAAGAGGTCTAAAGGGGTCGGAGAGTTTGCGAGCTTGGAAAGAGGTGGTTGAGGGCTGGAGTCCGACTACTACAGGTAGGTAGTCGAGTGGAAGAGGCGTCGAGATGAGAGGTTGGTTCGGCCTGCTTGCATCTGGAGTCGATCGGCAAGAGGGAAGGTCATGGGTTGTTGCTTGGAAGAGACAGAGAAGGCTCGCAAGGCTTGCGGGAGTATTAGATGCGGGAAGAAGTCGAAGAAGCCTTTTAGGCTTCACTTCTCGTTTTAATGAAGCGAACAAGAGCGAGAGTCCACGCGGGAGAGAAGACAAGACACAAGCGGCGCCGTTGCAGGGTATCAGTATGGGGCAACTGTTTCTATAGGATTTGGGCAGGATTTGCGGCAGAGCTTCGCCACAGGTAATGATTTCATTTTAGCAATTTTTTTTTAAATTTTTCTTTTTGCTCTCTCTCTCTCTCTCTCTCTCTCTTCTGCTTAAGTAGAGGTCAACAACTATAGTAGTTTAGATCATTAGATGAATTGAAAGTAGAAATGAGAATGAAAAAGAAGTAATTGAATTGAAAATTTTCAGCACATGTTAAATAGCGAAGATTTTTTAATTATTACCTAAAGAAAATTCATTTACGTCGTCTCCAACTCCTTCAAGCTAAACAGAGCCATATCACGAGCCAAAAGATATTTCAGTAAAACAGAAATTCCGAAACAACAAAAAGCATAATAAAGCATCAAACTATCTCACCAAAACCATAAAACGTTTGGAAATAAGATTAATAGCTATTGCATAATTTCAGTTATAGAAATATTTAATTGCGCCAATCTTAAATGGAATAGAGGAGAGGTTATCCCCTTAAGGTCAACTAATCAGTTAGGAATGCGACAAATGAGAAGAAGGTTTCATTACATTCTTGAAATTTGAAGAGGAACTATGATTTCAGACATTTCCTCCCTAAATACAATCTTGAGAAGATCTGAAATACCATACTGCATTTGTAGACGCCTTTGGCAGTCTTCAGCAGCTGATATGCCTGAAGAATATGCTCCATGCACAGAGCCAGAGTGGTCGATGCTCGCCGCCTCACCGGCAAAATAGAGGTTATCAACAGGCGCCCGGAACCTCTCATAAAGATCTGCTGGCTTTCCAACTAGATCACAAGAGTACGAACCGAGCGAATTGATATCGGATCCCCATCGTGAAACCAAATATTGTGCCTGCAGAAAGTAACGGCATATAGCTTAATATTTTCAAATTCAAAGCTTCAAGAACTGAGAAAAGAATGATGATTATAAGAGTTTACAGGTCGTGTTGCATGTGGAAGAATATTCTTGAGTTGCAACATTACAAAGTTGACGGCTTCCACATCTGATAACTTCTCCAGTTCGACAGCAAAGCTCCCAGCAGCCATGTAAACTAAAACAGGATTTCCAGTTGCCTTGTGTAGATTGAGAAAGTAGCCACAAGCATATGATCTTGGAGCAACAACGCCTAATACCTCAACGTTTGGCCAGAAAACAGTACTGAAGCGTAAAGCTACTTTGTTCTCAATGCCAACGCCAATATCAGAAATGGCCGAGAGTTTCCAATCAGGTAGTTTAGGCTCAAATTCGATCAGGTCTGCTTTGAGAACTCCAAGAGGAACAGTTATTATAGCAGCATCCGCTACGAAGTTGGTTCCTCCCTCGACAGTGACTATAACTAGATTGCAGCGCTGAACAATTTTTGTGACCCTGATTGCCATAATAAAAAAGTAGAAATAACAAAAAAATGATGGTATGATCTCATTGACAGATCCCAAATTATTATAACTGCTCGTTTCTTTTAATTGAATATGGTAAAAAATTAAATGTTACCAATGGTAACCAACATGATCAAACACCAAAATAACTAAAGATATCACGAAAACTGCGTTTAGCAGATAAGAAATGGCCTTCCAAAAGCCCATACCTGTGGTTCAGACGGATATTAAGGTCACCAGCTAGAGCTTCAATTAAAGGATTGTAACCTTGCACCATGAGAGCATGACCGCCAGTTAACACATGCTCCTGCATTCACAAGAATACCACGCTGAAGAGTTTTCATTGAGCCTTAAGCTAACTTGGTTCAAAAGTTCCCTATCTTAATATCATATCACAAGGTAAACAAGAATGAACCAATCTTTATGATTAGATCACGAGTAAGTGATTCTGCAATTTTAGCTCCCAATATAAACCGTTCTATTGGCTTTCATAGGCCAATACCCGTTTTGGAAAAAAAAAGAATCAAAGGAAAACCTACAATTTCAATTATGCAATTTTATTAACTTCCTGAGGTTTCCCCACCCTCTTGAAATATCTGAAAGTATCAGATCATCCAGCATTGCAAGAAAAGTTTCCATAAATGGCTTATTAAAAACTGGAGCCGCATGTTCCTAAAACTCAATAGAAGTTCAAAAACCAAAAAGAATCTCGCTTTTGGGAGCACAGACTGGTGAAACGCTAGAAAAGTGCCAGGGTTTAATTGCACGTAATTCGAATGTAAAACCATATGATCAGGATTCAGCTTGCCAACATATCCGCATAATCAAAAAATATTGCAAAACTCAAAGCAATTCCATGACTATGACTTGAAAGTGCGTGTTCCAGCAGAATAGAGCAGTGTTACGATTTACTCTCACATATGTAATTTTAAGGTGGTTTCATGCTTTATCATTGAACATCATCAATTATCTACTTCCAAATAATATTTGACATGTTACCCTTTCTAAATCATCCATATATATAGTCTGAATTTGTTTTCAATATCTATTGACAAAAAGCTTAAATAGCTGAAATAAATGATAGCATACCAATGGAACCACAACGATGTCCACTCAACGATAAATTAGCCCAAGAAAAAGAAAACCTAAAAACTTGATCACCTCTTTAACGAATAACAAATGTTAATAGAACACTACTTTATCATTTTGATTATCTGAAAAAATTCTGAGCCTTTTTTTTTTTTTTTTTGAAGTTTTCAGCTTGTTTAATTTAAATTCTTTACGAGCCTGGTGGTGTGACAACACACCTACAGAGTTTTGGAACCTCTCAATAGTTTACCATTTCTGCAGTCAATGCAATTCTCTACTATTGCATTCTCATACTACATGTAAACAGCAAAGGATATGCATGACAAAAAAATTCAAGAAAGGACCAAAATGTACCATGAATTGACACCATTACTTTGCTGCAGTCATTCAAGGGAAAAGCCATTAAAAAAGACGGGTTTCTTCAAATTGGTTGTTACCTGATCCCAGTTTTTAAGTGATATAGCATCTACATCTGCAGCAAACCATGCTTCCATTCTACATATATACCATTGTAACACTTCATAGGCTAAACCTTCTTGCCTACAATATGATCAGAAGCAAATCAATTGCACTCAAAACTTTCATTGCACCCAAAGCTTATATATGAAAAAAAAAAAAACCATTTATACCTTAACTCCGGATGCTTATCCAAAACAATAGAAATTGCTTGCAAAACAGACATGTCATCTAGATGTTCATCTCTAACTTTCACCGTCTGTGAAATCACCATCAAGCTCATGTATATTAAACTATATCAATATAACATTTAAAACTTACAAATTTCAAACAAACAATTTATTACCTCTTTGAGAATTTTCTCAAATGCTTCTCCAACTTTAATGACGAGCTCTTGAGGAACCTGTTGGCCATCCATGCCAAAAAGTGCATAGCTGCATGAAGCATTTTAATATTAATAAAAAACAAAGAAAAAAATGACCAAGCTGCTAAACTGCTAAGATTATCAGACACTTGAAAATTTTAACATTACATGAGTAACATATAATATTTAAATACCTATTAGAGCTACTTTGAGATTATCCATAAAAACTCACATATCCATACCAATCGAATAAAATTTACATGTGGCCGTAAAAAAGCAGAACAACCTCCACAATGCCTTCATGTATTTCTAGGATGCAAAGGAGGAAGAAAATTTTGACAAAAGGTGCGGAAAAATTAGAAGAAACTAAGTGGAAGCAAGGATTGTACATTTTGTTGGTAAATACTATCTCAAAACCATGACATTACATCTAGCTCCAAGCATGGCAAAATTATAATTGTAACATCTAGTACCAACAAACACTAGAAGGTCCAACTATGCTAAATATAAGCTCCACAAAAGGAACAGAGATTTGAAATAATAGTTGCAGTAGGGGTTTAATTTAACAAAGGTTTAACATTAATAGAATGAAAAAAAAAGGATTTATTTGCTTGGCGTTACAAAACTAAAGAATATGGTAAACATTAACAATTAAGGATGAAGATTCAGATTAAAGGTTTTAAAGCACCTTTCAAGGTCATGGTCATACAGAATAGAGTTGTCACCACTCGTGCGGTATAGCTTCAATCCTAACAACCGAATAAATGGAGCCAAGGAGTTCTCATTACAAACACCGTGAAGCCTGCATGGTCATATAGAAAACAGTTGGGCTCAATGAAATAGAAACTCGTGGAATTAAAACATTAAAGGCATGTGACTGACGTACAAAAAGGAGCAAATAAAACAAATAAATTTACCATGATGCACCCATATCAACAGGACACATAAAAGAATAGTCTGTGTGCACCCGGCCTCCAATACGATCACGAGATTCCAAAAGAATGACCTAAAGTGAATTTGAACCTCATAAACCATAATAATGTTTGCGGCAATCACATATAACATTAGAAAAATACTAATGACATTCAAAATAACCAGCAAATTTCTTGAAACATACCCATATATTAAGTATCATCTGTAATAAAATAAACAACATCACTACAACAACAAAACTATTACCTTGAATGAAGCATTGGTCAATGCCCGAGCAGCTGCAATTCCTGAAATTCCTCCACCAATTACAATCACTGACGGTGGGGAAGGCTGCTTCTCAATGGGTGAGAAGAAGGAACCTACGATCAAAGGCTAAAATGGTTCAGCAATTAAAAATACAATATCACATCAGAATCTGGATTGGATAAGGATTCAAGAATTCCAAATGTAAGATGGTTTAAATTCAGACATGTAATAACCAAAGATGGTGATTACTTCAGTAAAAAAATATGCAACTAATACTAAGACATCTAATGCAAAATGTAGACTACACCTTTAGGACTTGAAGCAGAATCAGACTAATGGACATATACAAATTTAGAAAGCTTCCTCTAATAGCAACCTGAATCATGTACCCATCAAATTTGATTGTAACTTATGTACCCACGACTATCCAACTGAAGTCTGAGGAGACAACTCTAAAATAGTATTACAATTTTGTAATCTAAACAAAAGAGAATGATAAGAATACATATGGATGTTCAAATACATCATTTTATAAACATCAAATACCAGCATCCTTAGCAGATAGATTTTGCAGCAGCAGCCGTTGGCTCATCATAAAACTGCTCATTATTTAAAATCAAAGCTTTCAAACATGAGAAATATTTACCAACAAGATTTATATAAATAATGAGGGGAGTAAAATGAATAAAAAAACATAGCAAATTCAATATTGTTACAGCGGTTTAGGTAAATTTAATCATCTTAATTTTGCATGAAATTTTCACAAACAAATAAATAGCCAACCACACACATGAGATGCGGAATTTTTTATGCCATGAGCGGAGCGGTATGGAAATGACAAGAAATGAGGTTCCTACAAGAAGATCGGCAATTCGACTAACAGCTCAATCTTATATGATTTTCAACAAAAATTTTATAAATTTTAGTTATTTTTCCGACCGTTCGTCATTTTAATCAAGATTTTTCATTTACGCTCATCCACACATATATACTTTTCCTAAAAATTTTCAATGGGAAACTTTGTTAACTTTAATTTTGAAAAAAAAAATCATTTTTGAAATTTTTGATGCAAAATTGAGACACTTCTTCGTTTGACAAATTTCTAAGTTAAAATCAAAAGTACAAAAATTTTGAAACGTTTATGATGTTGCAAACATCATAATCAACCTTAATGAATTTTTTACTATCAAAATATTATCATTTGATAAGAGGAAAATTTTCAAAACAATAACTTTGTCGAATATATCAATTCCCAAAGTCATATATCTATTCCCTAATTATAGACTTTAAGAATTTATTTTGATTTCTACTATCATCAAAATTTATGGATGCTCCTCTTGATTTGTACACTCTGAAGGTTTTTAAAACTTTTCTTAAGGTACTATTTATACACATATTCTTGAGTTGTCGTTGGTCAACAATCTATATGATGTGATATTGTCATAGAAAAATGCATTAAGAAGTCAAACAAGCAAGCTTTCCACATCCTTGGTATCGCTAGAAAGATGACTTACTGATTTGTGTATTCCTATAGTTTTGTCTTTTGACTCCAAGTTCTTTTCTAGAATTTTAGATCTACGGGAAAAAATAGCATCAAATGTCCTAGAGTTATGGAGGCTCTAAAGATGGTGCTCTCTCTCTTTCTCAAGGCACAAAAAAATTACTCATTCTAAGTTTCTAAACAAGGAGACTCTCTACTAACCAGCATATATACTTCGTCTGATCAAACTTTCCTTTATATAATAGGGCATGTCAGTCACAACATAGGCTACATTTAATATGAAAATGACACAAAATATGTGGCATACATTTATTACAGGAAACTATAACTCTAAATAAGTAAGTTACAATGTATGATGCCTATTATTGATGCCACAAACATAAAATGGCATTGTCAGGCTATCATTATTATTATGTGATTAATGAGGTCCAAAGCCAAATCATTGATTAGGTGCCTTTTGAAATCATTCTCAAAATCTCTAGCTCATATGCCGCGTAAGGCTTCTTTTAGAATGCTTCTTGGGATCTCTTGCTCCCTACTCGATATCTATTGTTTTCGGGGCATCTACTTGGCACTTGGCATATAGTTCTTATGAATTTACCCAAAAGCCCTTTTGAGCTCTCTTCTCATCCTAGAGCCCTTTTGGCAGCAATACTCCTAGCTTGGGATACTCTCAGGTATATCATATACCACCTCTCAAATTCTCTTATTAACTTCCACTATACCTCAACTGCAGCCCACATCATCAAGTCAAATGATCCTCGTATCATTAAATGCTTGAAGGTGCCCAACTTGGCTGTCCACTTAGCCAGAGTGAATACCAGGTAACTAGGAAAAGGCGGAGATACTTGGATAGGTGTAATCCCAAAGGCGAGCAATTGGAGTTCTAAATGATAGAAAGAGCTCTAGAATTCTTTAAAGTTAGATAATTCTCTTCACCAAAAGTCCTCTTCCAATACATAGGAAGAGGGTCTATCTATAAATTTTCAAAATGGGGCATTATGATCATTTTTAAAATAACCTTGAACACTCCATCAAATAGTTTGAATAGGTACCCTTTGATCAGTTTATTTTTTGGGAGCATCTCAATGTTTTAATGAACACAGAACTGAGTGATCTTGGACTCAATGGAACTGTCATATCAAGTTTATTTCAACTACAATGACGTAAATTCTGGAGGAATTTTCAAGCCTCAAATGTCTTTGATAAATTTTCAACCATATGAATGAATTTTTATATAAGCCCATTCAAACTCAGATTTAAACATTTTTCGACTCATAAAAACTCATTGTTTCAACTACAAATTTATTGAAATTAGAGTTTAGATGATCTCCTAGCCAATTCTTGCAACTTCTGCCCTAAATACTTCAGTGCTTTAAGATCCAAAAATTGTGTCAAAATTCTGCTTAATTAGAAGAATTTTCTGATGTTTATCAAATAAAAATTCTATAAGAATAATTCTAAATAAGTCGCCGGATCAGAGGTACAGACTTGAAGAAACAGCTAAATCAGTATTATCCTGGAAAGTCAAACATCACAAAATCAAAATAAAACTTAATAATAGATGGATCTCAATTCAACATTAAAGAGAAAGCTACTATTCATGGGCTCCAACTCCAATCTTCTCCAGTTTCCAATAGAAACTAAAATTAGTAAAATACCAAACCGAAATTAATTAACACATCAGCCGCCAATTGCCCAGGTTAAACAATCCAAACAACATGCATTCACTCATAAGACAGGGAAAGAAATTATTACCGGCGACTGAGAAATCCTCGCAGGATGAAAGATTCTTCGATTCCATTGCGAAGAAAAAAAATTCTAGACCGCGATCCCGGATCCAAGACTTACGATTTCCAATTCAAAGGTATTGACGAACAATTGGAACGTATAGGGCAATGATAGAGGATAAAGATCAAGAGACCATCCAAAAAATGGCTCGGATCCGACAATCCGCGGAGATTATCAAACCAGCTCATACGTGAAACCCTGTCGAAGAGCTCAAACCGGCATAAAGAGAAGATCGAGGGGGTGGAAGAAATGTACGAGATCTCAAGGTCTTCTCCTCCGATGAGAGCAGGAGCGCAGGGGAGGACCTAGCGGTTTTTATATGCAAGAGAACGCGGAAGGAGAGAGGGGGTAGGACGGTTCTTGTATATTGATTTACGAAAACACCCTCGACTTCCTTTCTAGGAAATAAACTCGTGGATTTATAAAACAACGAGATAGGCGTGGAACTTTAATGGAAGACCAATAGGATTTTTGTTTATTATTGCCCTTCAATTTTGAAACATATTAAAGCGGCTGCCGTTTTAGGGAATATATATATATATTTTTTAAATAAGGTAAGAAACTTAAAAGATTTAAAATAATATTCTCACTTTTCAATTATTAGTACATAAAAAATCTATCATATCAAGCATAAATATTGAGACGAATTTAAATTGAAAATTTCTAAAAT
Organism: Dendrobium chrysotoxum; assembly: GCA_019925795.1. Taxonomy (NCBI): domain Eukaryota; kingdom Viridiplantae; phylum Streptophyta; class Magnoliopsida; order Asparagales; family Orchidaceae; genus Dendrobium; species Dendrobium chrysotoxum. The sequence goes on from CM034305.1 coordinate 9,253,624, forward strand.
TAAATTTATGATCATCTTAATTTTGATTTTAACAAACTTAAAGTCAAATTAAGTGTCTCTATAAGGTGATCCTAATGAAATAAGAAATGGTACAATATGAGTCATATGAGCCCAAATCGAACATATTAAATTTGACTGAAAATTTCATGATATTAACTGATGAAACAAACAGTCTCCAAATTTCAAATCAAGCATCTTGGTAACACAAATCTAACGAGCCTAAGATTATTTAATTTTATGGTGTTAAAGAGTAAAATACTAAATAAATTATATTTGCTCAAACTATTCAATATGGGTTGTTCGATGTAGTATTATAAACTTTTAGTTGAACTTACTAAACTGTCACCCCCAAAATACTATAAATAAACCATCATTTTTTTTGCATGAAGGGAGTCTAGACTTGAGAATTGAAATAACTTGGAGATATGAAGAACTCTAAAGTTATGCTAGATATTTGACACCAATAGCCACCGCTATGTTGTTATTGTCCAAATGCCATCAATGGACCACTAGTGCTCGATTGTCATCATCTGTCTATGACCACCCAGTAATTATACTCCATTCCTCATCATCTAACCACTATTATCCAACTTGTGTCGCTTGACCACCGTTACATGATTGTTTTCATTCAGTTACCATTGCCTGATTGACGTGATCAGATTATCATAATCATACCTTCATTATTTCTCTCATAATTTTTATTATAATTATAGGAGATCGAGCAAGTGCTCATAATTTTGTAATCTCATATTCTCTGGTTGTGTCGAAGAGTGAACTTCTATATTTCAAATGGTCGTGGACTTGTGGTTTTCTTCTTCGAGTTTTTCATATAAAAACTCTATTGTTACTTGTACATTTTCTCTTTTATTTTTATGTCTATTGGATCTTCATGCAATTGTAAAACTTTTATTTGTCATCATGAATTTTCTAATATGCCATAATTTGGTACCATCTATGGAAAAGATTCATAGCATACTATAATTCTTTTTTTCAATGGATGGTAATCAATCTCTCAATCAAAGACTGTGTAATCTAGTTGGTGATAACCACTCAAGCTTCACATTAGATAATTGTATGCATAGAATGAAAGAGTTTCAAATTCAAATCCTTCGACCCTTAAAATATGCTAGATAATAAAAAATACTATCACAACACAATAAAATTCTCCCATCACAAAAAAACAAGTTAAATCTGATCAATTTGATACAAAACATATAGTGCCTCCTAATTGTCATATTATAGCTCCTCCATCATAGCCTCATCAAGTTCTCTCATAAACAATCAGTTCAAATAATCTTTCCCTTGTTGCTCATCCAGCCTATAATCCTTCACCAGCCATGAAAGATTTAAATCAACATTATCTTATTGACACCGCTAATTATATTATACTTATTTAGAAGAAATTTTCTTTAAAGAAAAAAAGAACCATATTGAGTGTTTGCCTCTAACTAATGCAATTCCCTGGGATTCTATTTCAGTGGAGTTCATGATACTTATAATAAATCATTATGATGAGACCTTAGATTTTTACAAGCACATTGATCACTATAGCCAGGAGATCACTAACAATCAATGATGTATCAATATCTTCTGACTACAAAAGAGAAAACCTAATGATTTCAATCCACCATTCTCCACAGAGTCATGGCCTCTTATTTGACCTGAAATCAATAAAATCACATAGTAAACTTACAAAGTCCAACATAAACCCAAAACTCGCTAAATCTTTCAGTACAAAATATAAGAAATTAATATGCATGCTCATTTCAATTAATAGAATCAATAGCATTCAATAACATCAATAATCAGTTATCACTGGTATGATTCAACATGATCAATAACAAGAAGTTAAAAAATCATCATATTCAAATCCATAAATTAACAATAGGCACAAAAACATAAATATATCGACAATCAATAAATTAGTTATTAATAAATCAGTGTTATAGATCATGAATTATATGTGTGATCAATATCATCAGACTTGTCCATCTTATAAATCATTTATTATATGATATCAATATATGTAATTATTCATATGCCATAAGTGCACACACATTACTAATCTATCTATCAATGCCATCAATCTATGTATTTATGCATTAGTATATGATTCAAATAAGATATGACATCCAACTTTAATGTGATGTTTCAAGTCTTTCATTTATATTCATTGTATCATTATTATTATTATCATTAACATTGTAACATCTTTATCATCATCATCATCATCATCATCATCATCATCATCATCATCATTATTATTATTAGATGTGACTTTCAATAAATCATTAAGAGTTGTCACCCTACCTGTTGATATAATCGATCATTAGTTACAAGCTATAACTGGGATAACATCATAAGCCATCTTTAAAAGAAAGCTCATCGACCCACCCTTCTACACAGAGTATTATATTTTAACAGCAAATCTTATTAATTATACTATTAACTACCAGCCTTCCTTTCTGACATGTAAATGTCATATTTATCTTATATCAATTGTATCAATTTCTCTTTCATATGTATCAATATATCTTTCATACATGAGATATAATATAAATACTTAATTCTATAGAATACAAGAAAATCTTTATTTTAGTCTATAGCTTCATAAAATCATAACTTCAATTTTAATTAGTGAAATTCAATAATATTTTAGTCAAAATATCCATAAAATTCATATCTATCGATACGAAATATTATAGATTATCTCAGCTATCATGTTTGAGCTTTCATAATATTAGTTTAGATTATCTCCTATATTATCATATAAGGGGACTTTTATCCAAAAGTGATTACAAGTCATATATTCACACTACAATAAAATGAAAATATTTTATCTATCATTTATATTGTGAGGCATATAAAAACAAATTTCTCTTTTAATAGTTCTTATTATTCTAATGAGCTTCAAATTAAGAGGGTTTACATATATATCATAATGATTACTTATTTAGTTGCATTTATAATATCTAAATTTTTATATTTATTTATATAATATTGGTGTTGCATGCCAGAATATTTGTGTTGGTAGAGAGATATAGAATTTAACATCTTAGCTTTGTATAAAGTTCTGGTACACATACAGATAAGAGAAAGAGATACAACATTCATAAGAGATACTAAAATTTTACGTGGAAACTCTTAAAAAGAGAGAAAACCATGGGGTATTATCCAGTTTGAATGAATTCACTAGTATTTATTGTTAATTATAAATGATGTCCTTTCTCGAGAGAAGGCATTAGCTCAATATAGCAAATATATATAATATATAATACTTTATATGGTTAGAGCTGGAAGAATCCAATACCATGAGAGTTGTTCTCAAGAAAGTGTTGTCCTCTTCATTTGGTTGGTAGGACTATATTTGGCAGGCGATAATTGTCACAACCCAACCCGACCAGGATAGACCCTATCATGTTAAGCTTTGACAAGCAAATCCCAAGATCTAGTTTTAGAATATTTCAAATTTTCTTTCAATTTTTATTTTAAATAAATTACATACTACAAAGATACCAAACATTCACATACTGAAAAAAAAGCTCATCCAGAAGATTTCTTTCATTTTATTAAAATGTATCTATACTACAGTACATGGTTATAAATAAAAGCTGTAGAAGTGAATAATAAACTAGCTATGAATGTACAAAAATCAAAGTAGAAATATCTATAAACTCAAATTTGATTTAGAATAACTAATCAACAAGCTTCTTTCCTTTCTCAGATCCTGAAAGCCAGATACAAAACTATAGTGAGCCACAAAGCTCAACAGGCCACAAAAATTAATCTAAATTTCTAAATTCTTTTATTAAATCTTTTACTGAATATTTAAAATTAGTTAAATTCAATCTAATAAACCATTATATTGAGAAATCTAATAAGAGTGTAGCAGTTATCTAATTATTTAAATAGCAATACTAAGTAGATAAATAAATTATAATTCATATCATAGAGCTGTTTATATCACAATTTTCATACGTAGATATAATCTCAAAAGATTCTAGCACTAGAACATGCTTATAGCACCAGAACATGCTCATAGGCATCAGAAATAGCTTATAGCTTATTTTAAAATCATTAAATCAACAATAGCAAGTAGCAAAATGAAAAAATAAATATTTGAACAGGAAAAAGAGCTATACAAAAGATAATAATTTTTCTTATTTGAGTTACTTCTCCTTACAACCAGAAGTTAGTACACGAATAATTAAATAAATTCAGCAGATAATTTTGCAATAGATTAATTTGCATTACAAGCTTACAGCCAATTTTTTTACATTGTAGCCAATACATGAGAAACAAATTATAAATCTTTGAATTTATTGCTAAAGAGTAGAGAAAAATATATCTTCAAGACATCAAGTAGAATAAACTGCAAAAAAAATGATTAAACAGATAGAATTCTAAATCATAAGATAGTAAAAGGCTTAAGTTAATAGCTCAGATTTACACTCTAACTCATTCAGCAACTAATAAAATGTGAGTAACAAATATTTTTTATTACCATCCAAGGCAGCACTTTGTGTCACACCCCAATCCGATCAGAATAAGACTTATCGTGTTGAGGTGTGATAAGCAAATCTCAAGATTTAGTTTTAGATTATTTTATATTCCCTTCCAATTTCATTTCAAATAAAACTACAGATTATAGAGCTACTAAAATATTCAAATACTAAAAGTAAACTCATCTATAAAGTTTCTTTCATTTCATCAAAATAAATATCTACACTACAGCACATGATTATATGTAAAAGCTAAAGAACTGAAAATTTAACTAACAATGACTGTACAAAAATCAAAACAGAAAAATACTTATAACCTAAAGTTTGATCTAGAATTGCTAGTTCACAATCTCCTTCCCCTTCACAGATTCTGAAACTAGAAGCAAAATCACAGTGAGCTACAGCAGCTCAGCAGGCCACACAATTCGATCTAAATTTCTAAATTCTTTTATTAAATATTTTGTTGAATATTTAAAAGTAGTTAAATGTAGTCTAATAAATCACTATAGTGAGAAATATAATAATAGCATGTCACTTATCTAATTGTTTAATGATATTATTAAATAGATAAATAAATTGTAATGTATATCATAGAACAGTTTATATCATATTTCTCAAATCTAGATAGAATCTCAAAGGATTCTGACCCCTTATAACTCCCTTTTGTGCTTATAGCACCAGAACATGCTTGTAGGCATCAGAATATAGCTTATAGCCACCAGAATATACCTTACAAGCACTAATATATTCTCTGACACAGATAGAATCTCAAATGATTCTGATCCCTTATGGATCCCAATAGATATATTTTAATCACATACGTACATATATCATCACATCATAATAATTAAAGAGTAATTGAACATGTATCAAAATTGCATAGTTTTCTATAACCGTAGGCAATATAAAATCCTACTAGACAAAAATAGATATTTTTAGAAAATTATCAAATTATCAGGGATTGTGTAAAATAATATTTTAAGATTTTTATTGTACTACACAACTACTTTTAATATCCAGATAATTTTCTATTCAATAAAAACCCCACAAGTTTCAAAACCCCTATTATAAAATTTTTAAAAAATATTCAAAATGTGTATTATCATAATCTCTATAACATAAAAAAAGTTACACGATGAAAGTTTTACCAGTGCAAAGTTATCCTCATTTTTCACTAATGAGGATAAAATTTTAATCAAAAAATTAACTAAAAATTATATATTCTTAAAAATTCAGATGGGCATAATGTGACTTACTTTGAGACGAATAAGTTTTCCAACTGGGCCTACGAACAAAAGCAGCTTGAAGTCACCCACTGGATTTTTTTGCTTTCTCTCTCCTCTCTTTCTTCCCTAAAATCCCCAAGCTGCTCTCTGATTGATAAAAATGAGAATTTAAATGGAAAAGGAATTTATAAAGCCATTATAGCTTAAGATATTTTTATTTTATTATTATTATTTTTTTATATAATAAAATTCTTATAATTAAATTTTTTAATATAAAATTCATAAAAATTCTTTTAGAAATTCCAAAATTTATAGAAAAATATTCATAAAATATCTCATTTTATTTAGAAAATTTTGATGGACTTGGTTTGCAAAACGGACACTTAATGATCCAAAAAATCTCACTTGGACCAATAGGTGCTAATTTCATAAGAAATTTCACTAGTGCTAAAAAATTATGAAAAAATAAGGTAATTAAAGCACTACATTATATATATTTTGGCGAAGACGGATTGTGATTTGGACTTATAATGACTCCTGAAATAATTATTGATTATTCTAAATAAAAAAATCTAAAAGTTTTAAAAGTTTTCACACTTTGCTCTTTGCATTAAGTTAAACTTCGTTTAAATTCGATACTATTTGGGCTAACTTAATACAAAATGTCATTCGGTTGCAATAGTTTTTAGTTTTTACCCCAAGGGACTCTCACTTTCAGTTTAGAAGGATTTATCATCATTGCTTAAGCTCTCATTACTTGAACTCACCAACACCCAACAAAGTAAATAAATAAGTTCTAAAAATAGTAGTCATAAGAGTACAACAGGCCACAACTAACTTGTTCAATAATAGGTAAACATCTTACAAGTAGTAATATATAAATAGTTAAACACAAGTTTAGCAATAACCACTAGTGAGTAATGACTAATAATATAAGTTCAATAATATAAACTAAGCTAACAACTAAACATTAAAACAGCTAGCCATTTGGAAACAACTAAACATTGAAACAACCAACCATTTAGAAGCCTCTATAACCCAAAAATAAAGTTATCCAGCAGCCATAATTGTAAGAGGATTCAACCGCTGGGCTATAGATTCATAATCACTAAATCAGCAACACCTAACAAGTTATTGAGTTGTTAGCTTAATTTATATTATATTATATATATATAATGAAATCAACAAGGAATTCAGTTCAGAATTACAACATGCCAAAAGCCGACAATAAATTCAGTTCACAACCAATAATAGGGCAGCAACCATCACCCAACAACCATCAACAGACTAACAACCAACACCCAAGACCCAACAACCAATAATAGATTTAGTTCACAACTAATAATATGTCAGTAGCCATCAATAGACCAACAACCAACACCTAAGACCCAACATCTGATAATAAATTCAGTTTACAACCAACAATATGTCAACAACCAACATAGACAAGTTTAAAAGAGGATAGAAATTTATCTAATGACTGAACTTTCACCAAGATCTTCCTCGACTTGGATAACATTTAAACTTAGGATATCTTCAGTCATAGCTTCAAGTTCAAGATCATTTACTATAGCAAGAAATAAGTTTGACCCGTTAAATAATTAAATTGCAGTAAGAAATAATTAAAGGAGGAATTCAATTGGTAATATGATATTGCACTATTTTCTCCATATAACCAATCCTTGGCACAAACCAAGGCCTCAGCTAAATCATGTTTAAGTGCACTTCGGTACTGATCTAGGATTCTACCACTATTACTAAATGTATTTTCATAGGCTACTATTGTTTTAGGAATACACAACACATCACGAGCCATTGCGGAGACTTCAAGAAATCTATATTGATTGCCTTTCCAAAATTGTAAGATATCTAACTCAATTTTACTATCACGTTTCGGTTCATCGAGGTAGAGTTTGAGTTCTGACTTTCTTGGCAAAATGGCTTCCTCTTCGAATGAATCAATATCCTGGTTTGAAATCTCATTTTTTATTGATCAAACTAAAATATTAATATGAATAACTGAAATAGATTTTTAGTATACCAAATACCTAAAGAAATTGTGACTTAATGATAGTAGAATAAGAGTTTCTAGAGACATCATTATGTCTCCTCTGAGTTGCATTGGAACTTTCACCACTTCCCCTTATATAGTTTGCAAATAATGAAAATTATCTATCCGTTTCTTTTTTTGATTCAAATGCATAATCACCTTCATACAATCTTCTATAATACCACTCTACAAATTTAAGTTTATATCAAGGATCCAGAATAACTGTTATCGCCAATATGTCACTAAACTTTGACCAGTGCTTTTTAAATTTTCCAATCATCCCTTCAACCATTCTTTTAATGTAGTCATAACCAAATGAAAGCTCATGTTTTAAAGCTGCATAAGCAGTTAAAATATAAGGAAAGTAAATATTTGTTGTTGGATACTTCGTGCCAGATATTACACAGGTAATATCATAGAAAGGAGCTATAAAAGTACAAATAGCTTCTACTATCTCCCATTCTGCAATAGTAGGACAAGCTTTGTAGTTGGAATCACCCAACTCTAGATGTAGGCCTTCAATAGTATATAACAATATCAAGCATAGAGTTCCATCTTGTTGGAACGTCTTTCCTAAGGCCTCTTTTCGATTCTAAGCAACTATGTTTAATACAATCTAGAAATTTTTGCTTCCTTACTTGAGAGCCCTTCACATACTTGATGCTCTCTCTAATTTTTAAGATTACACTTCAATCTCTTTTAGCCCCTCGTGAACCATAAGATTAATAATATGTGCAGTGCATCGCACATGAAAAAATGCACCATCACATAGCAGACCACCGCGTAAATTAAGCTGATTTCTCAAGAAGTCCACGGAAGCATTATTTGCAGAGGCATTGTCCCAAAGTAATACTGAAGAGCTTGGACTCTATTTTTTATTCAAGGATAAGAGACTGTAACTTCTCAAATATCTATATACCATCATGAGGGGGTGTCATGAAAGAAAAACTTATGATCTTTTTATGTAGGTGTCAATCATTATCAATAAAGTGCACTGTTAAGCAAATAAATCCATTAGTGTTTATTGACATTCATAAGTATGATGTTAAATAAACTTTGCTAGTGCACTTTGATAACTGTGATCTTATACGAGTTTTTTCTTTAGTGAATAATTTCTTACAATCACTTCTTGCATTATTCTCAGAAAGTAGTTGTAGGTCTCATTGAAGGTATGACAAAAGTGCTCGAACACCAACCCATTCAACACATTAGATGGGTAAATCATGCATGATGATACAAGCAGTAAATAAATCACAAAATTCTGCATATTTAAACTTACAATCAGTCATACAGATAGATGAGTTAGAGTTGGTTTGGAGTATAAGCTGGCATATATCTTGCATATCCCTTTTCTTACAATTTTGCAAGGGGCGCCTTAAATTACTAGTGTCATTTTTGCTATCACATAAATATTGTGTACCACATTTCTTATACTTACACCTTTGTTTACCAACTTTGATATTAGACAACATCTCAAAATAACCCCAAATTATTGAAGTCATCATTATATGCTTTTTAATAATTTCTGAATCTTCATTGCATGCATCATTAGATGGCTTTACCACACTATCACCACTGCCCACTTGCTCATGCTCATCAAAAAAATTCTCAGAAATGGTGTTTGAATCCTCCATCTAGCCAACCAATCAAACCACATTTTATAATACAAATATGCCAAATATGAAAAACTATTTTTTAAATGTCAAACTAGTACACAAGAATGTAACACATTATACTTGATTTCAGCTGCAATAAGCAACAATAAAGTGCAAACACAGTGTAACACAACAATAATAAATGGTGTAGAATGTGAACATGTTTCAGAAATTTTCATATAACAACAACATGAAGCTGAAAAATGCAAAGGGCAAAAGGACAAAAAAAAAATGAAATCAGCAACAATAATAATAACTTAACTAATATACAACAACAACAATAGTAACTTTAGGTTTGTCCACTAGTCTCACCTTAACTAAATATACAAAACATTAACAATTGAGAACATGTATTCATTTACCCTACATTTAATCAAGTTATCCAACCCGACGAGTGAGGAAGACTATATGCAGTGCTGCTGCTACAAGAGGAGTACAAGTAACAAGTATAATTGTATAAACAACTAACAAGCCAAGTAGCCAACAATAACAAGGAATACAATAATACATTCATTTATTCCATTAAGAGAAGAGCTAAGTAAACCTAAAAACCACTTAGCCCTAAAAATTCGAAAGTATAACTTGGAGAAAAATGATGCTCTAATGGAAAATGAGACAAATAATAAGAGGTTCAACACAAACTTAGACAACATCATTCAAAAGAGCAAGAGCTAATATCAAATGAAAAATAAAAAAATTCACGAAAAACCTAACCGTCATTGTGAATCCTGACTTACGAACGTAGCAGCGAGCAAGAAAGTAGAAACAAATTAAATGAAATAGAACTAAAGTAAGAGGAGGAAGTGAGGAATCAAAACTGAGGAAATCTTCGGGCTGGACTCTAGAGGTGGCCGGAGGAGAGTGGAGATGGAGGAGAGGAGAGGGAAGAGTTGACTGAGGAGAGGGGAGAGATAATAAGCATAGTTGGCATAGATTAGGCTAATATACGTAGAAAATAGAAATGAATATAGCTAGGGGCGTAACCTAAATCAGATGGCTCTCCGCTTTTGAGATCTCATCGCTCGGCGCCCAGATCAATCCAAGTTAAAATCAAGTTTTCAGGTTGACTCGAACCCGACCTTGAATTTCAAATGGGTCAGAATTGGAGACCCAAACCCAACCCATTTTTCATACGGGTTGACCCTAACCCAAAAAATTTGGATCTTTTCAAGTCGTATTTTTGTGTTTTGTCAATTTTTGACACCCCTACTTCATCTGTATAATACATAAAAAGTTATGTGGTGAAAATTTTACTAGTGCAAAATTATACACATTTTTTTGTTAATGAAAATATAAATTTAATCAAAAAATTTAATAAAAATTACATTTTTTAAAAAATTGATATATGCGTAGTGTAATTTATCTCGAGATGAATAAATTTTTCAACTAGGTCAACAGATAAAAATAGCTTTAAGACCTCCAGAATCGGGACTTTTATTTTCTCTCCTCTCTTTTTCTCTCTTTTTTCTTTTTTTTTCCTCTCTTAGCTCTACGAATAAAGGGATTAAAATAGATTTTTAAAAAAATGTTAGTGAAAAATGATTTTTATAATAAAATATTATTATTCTAATTATTTAATTATTTTTTGTAAATTCATCTAAAATTTTTTATATATTCAAATATGAGAATTCAAAAATTACAAAAAAAATATTCATGAATTAATTAAGCATGTCCAGAATACTTTGGTGAAATCAGTTGCAAAATGGACACCTAACGATTTCAAAATCTCCACTTGTACCGACAAGTGCCATTTTCTTAAGAATTTCAGCTAAGCTAAAAAAATATAAAAAATAGGATAATTAAAGCACTACACTATATATATATTGGCGAAAATGATTTGTGATTTGGACTTATAATAACTCTAAAATAATTTTTTACTATTATAGGCCAAAAAAACTCTAAAAAATTAAGGGTTATCACAACAGTGGTCGGAGGAATCTTACTTGGCTGGCGATAGAGGTCAGAGAGACCATAGTTGGTAGGCATGCAACTATGGTTGGAGGGACTGTAGTCAATAAGCATTGGAGCTCATGCAGAGAGTCGATGGTGCTGGCCAAACAGAGGTCTAGCAATGGTGGTCATATGATGAGGATTCATCAGCAATGGTGTCAGGGTGGAGCTATGAAATTCTTCAAGCTTTAGATCTCTCTCGAGTCTTTAGCCTATGTTATAAGCCTTCTCTTATCTCCATCCCTTTATGTGAAGAATGATGGCATATAATTATTTAGAAGTGGCATGTTCCGTAAATATAAAGAAAATTCAAGGTAAATTCAGAGTGCATTATTGGATGATTTATATTGATTTCCTCAATCCTAGAGCATTTGATCAGTATTTAGGTGTCTTAATTATGTCAGAATTAAGTGCTCATGGGCTTGTTGGATTTGTTTCATCGACCCGCTCAATTTGGCTATAAGAATGTCATATTTGAATATAATTTGGTCATCTAATTAATGCTTTGAAGCTTTTAAATATATTTTAAGCCCTTTGATTTCGGCCCACTTGGGCTTAAATTGGACTGACTATAGTGTCATTGAGATATTCAATTTGCAAGGTTACTGAAATTAGAGTTTGGATGATTTCGAATTTAATTTTGAAAGTTTCCAATTCAAATTTGCATCAAGTTTTGTGCCTGATTAATTGGTGACGTATCAATTACCCCACTATTTTTAGACATTGAAGCTCACAAAGTCTAAAAATATATGTTAGAGTTTTAAAAAATATCGATATGAAATTATAATTTCAACAAATTACCAAGCTTGATAGCTCCGTTGACATCATCGTGGATCCCCCCTTAGGATCATGAACCAAGTAAAATATCATGGATTATAACTTTAGCATTTTCTAAAGTAAGTGCACCGATTTGAACAAAAAAATATCAAAAAAATTGAGCTCCAAACTCTTAAGATTGCTCTAAATTGATTGTAGATGCTCCATTTGGCTTTGAAAGTGTTAAAATGGAGTCCATAACATCAAAAAATGATTTCGAAAACCCCTAAAATGTCCAAATTGAACTATCCAGGCCAAAATTGGGTCTATTTTCGATAAAATTGAGCTCCAAAAACTAGGTGCAGGCTGCCCGTGCATGATACTTACGCACCCTGTGCATGCGTAAGGGGCACCCCACCCCTAAAAACAGTTTTTTTTTTCTTGCCTCCCTAAGGCGACAACAGTGCCACCTTATTTTATATGTTTTATATTATTTTTTTAATGAAAATAATTGATTTTTTTGCTCTAAAAATTTCATATATATATATATATATATATATATATATATATATATATATATATATATAATCTATAAAATCCTTCCATTTTACCTCCTTTCATTATAGAAGAGGCACATACTCTTGTGTCGATCCAAACTCTCTCTTGGATTGGTAAAATTTGAGATTGTTAAGGGTGATCTAAGCTCAATTTTCTTGTGCCGGTCCAAAATTTCTCTCAAAATAAAAATATGATGGATTTGTAGAATTAGAGATCATTAGTGGCGATCAAACCCGGTTCTCTTGTACTGGTCCAAATTTTCTCTCAAAAAATTAAGAAATAATGGATTAGTAGAATTGGAGACCGTTGGTGGCGATCAAAGCCCGGTAGACTTGTGTCGTTCCAAGTTTTCTTCAAAAATTTGGGAAATAATGGATTGGTAGAATTGGAAATCGTTAGTGACAATCAAAGCCTGATTATCTAGTGTCGATTCAAGCTTTCTCCCATAAATTAGGGGAAAGGCAGATTGATAGAATTGGAGACCGTTAGTGGCTATCAAAGCCTAGTTCTCTTGTGTCAGTCCAAAATTTCTCCATAAATTGAGAAAAAATAGATTGGTAAAATTGAAGACTGTCGGTGATAATCAAAATCAGGACCTCTTATGCCAACAACCATAGGCGAGTGTTGATGTGACAGTTGGAGGGTGCGCCATTAATGGTAGTTGAGCTAGGGGCTGATGATGGTTGTCTAGAGATGATGGGCTAACGATGATGGTTGACAGGCAAAGGGACAACAGTGTCCATTAGGCGAATGGCCGATGATGGCAGTGGTCAAGTTACATTTTATTAAAGGTAGCATGAATCCATACTAACGGGGTATGGACATTGAACAACTTGATGGATGTGGTCTGGTGGTGTGCTGATGATAGCAATTTTTTGTCATAAAGTGCAAACTAAGTGGAGGTCTAATGGGGCTCTAATCTTTCCTTTAAGGGGTTGAGAGAGATGCTTCAACGTACAGGTGTCAATATTTGACATGACCCGAACCTAACCCAAAAAAATCTAGGTTCAGGTCAACCTGATAAAAAAATGAGTCGAGTTTGGATCCTATTTTTGGACCCGTTTATAGTTTGGGTGGGGTTTGGGTCAACCCGGCAACCTAGGTTTGACCCAAATTGACTTGTTGTCAGTTGTTAGCCCTTCTCCAACCACTATACTGTCACTGTCTTTGACTGTCGCATATGCCTCTAGTGAGCGTAGCCTAGACCGACAGACCCCTCCCCATCACCCGCGGCCCCACGGAATGCCCTACCCGTACTCAGACCATCGGACGGCACTCGTGCTTGACCAGTTGACCTCGAAGGTTATGCTAGACGGCATAGATGCACCCCACACTGCTGCACTAGTGTACTTACTGACTCTCACACTCAGTAACTCGTGTTCGATAGAACCGTAAGCCCCGTACTCGTGTTGGAGCAGTTGACCTCAATGGAACCTAAACCTTATTCCAGGTTTACGAGTCAGGTAGGGTCAACCCATAACTCACATGGGTCAGGTTTGGTTAAAAATCCTGACCCATCTATTTATTAAAGTGGGTCAGGTTAGGTTCAATCCATTTATGCCCGGGTCAACTCGGGTTGGACTCGAACCCGACCCGTTAACCTGAATTGACATCCCTACTTCAAAGTGCTGTGTGGATGAGGTAATTGAATTCACCAAGGATGTTTGTGCTATCAGAGGTTATTTATAAGAGCAATGTATGTTGACCTGAACTTATATGGAGAAGGTTGAAAGAAATCCACTAAGGGTGTTTGACCTATTCGATGCTGTTTGTTAAAGCATTACTTGATGGTATTAACCTATATTAAAAATATTGGAAAAATTCATTAGAGATTTTTGACCTATCCAAGGTTATTTACCAAAAATATTATTTGATCGTGTTAACCTATATGGGGTAGAGGGAATCCACCAATAATTTTTAACCTATACGAGGTTGTTTGTCAGAGCGTTGCTCGATGACATTAATATGTGTAAAAGAGGCCAATTGAATATGCCAAGGATTGATTAAGCCTTCATTGGGAGGGAGAAAACCCTGATTGTATTTGAATCAAAGGTAAGAATTAGTCTATCTTTAGACTATTACTGCCCTTTTAAGGTTGATACCTTGCCTAAAAAGTAAAAGCCTAGTTAGGGACTGCATAAAATTTGAGATTCCATTGAAGCCTCCTTATATTTGTTAGAAGCTTTTATGAACGATGGTTTCCAACTATATGGTTTTTTATACGTAAAATATTGGAGGGACTTGCTTGATCGCAACAGTATTTGAAGTTGTTATAAAGTTGCCCCCTAATCTAAATCCGCTTCCATGAATGTGATGCAAAAATAACTAATAATTTAGTGGAGATAAAACAATAAATATTTATTATTATAATAAGGTTACCCTCAATATTGAAGGGCTTTTTTTGAACCTGATAGAAGTTCATGGTAAAGGGACGACCTCGCTTCAACTGTACCCAAAACATTGATGTGAATGACTTTTCAAGGATGTAGCAAAGGTTTCCCCCCAACTATGAGTCATTTCTCATAGACGATGCCAAATTGTTACGTACTAGAATATTCATGTCGGTAAAGAGATATAAAATTTAATGTCCTAGCTTTGTACAAAGATCTAGTACAAAAACATAAGAGAGAGATGCAAAATTCATAAGAGACACCAAAATTTTAATGTGGAAACCCCTAAAAAGGGGAAAAAACTACTAGACATTATCTAATTTGAATGAATCTACTAGTGTTTGTTATTTATTACAAATGATGCCCTTCCTCGAACCAAGGCGTTGACTTAGTGTAGCAAATATACATCATATAGAGCACTTCATATAGTTGGGGCTGGAAGAACCTAATGATGTGAGAGCTATTCTCAAAAGAGTGTTGGCCTCTTCATTTGGTTGGTAGGATTGTATTTGGCGGGTGACGGTGGTTGGAGGGATCATAGTTGGTGAGTGATGGTGGTCGGAGGGGCCTTAGTTGATGGAAGACAGAGGTTGGAGGGATCGTAGTCGGGGCGCGTCAGCGATCGGAGGGATTGTAGTCAACGACGATGGTGGTCAAAGAGACAGTAGTAGACAAGCGATTGAGATTAGGCGGAGAGCCGGTGGTGTCAGCTGGACTGAGGTCTAACAATGGTGGCCAGGTAGTGAAGATTTGTCGGCAATGTTGACCTCATTTCTGTATGAGGTCGCTAGGACCTAACTGTATTTTTTTCTGGTGATCTAATGATTGGAAGGTGTCTATTTCTCAATCATATAGGTCCCAGTCAAAACCAAATCCAATTCCACCTTTCAATTCAATCTCTAGTCCAGCCTTCCACTAACTTTCAATCAACCTTCAAATCATATCCAATCAATCTCAATCATTCATTTGATTATCATTGATGCAGATAATTCAAACATAACCATTCAAGTCCAAAATCCAATCCAAATCTAACATTCCAAACCAAATCCCAAGGTTAAGGACCCAGGTCCTAAAACCATTTCTGGGTGATTTTTATACCAACTTGAAACCCAATCAAATGACATCTGATTTGGGGTCTATCAAATGCAAATTATTTAGATATGTCTCGAAAGTCAACCCACCAAATTCAAGCTCATTCTGAGGTATCTAGCCCTAAAAACTCAATCAATTTCTAAAGGCTATAAAACCTTCAAATATTTACAACATGTACCACTGGACTTGCCATTTAGTGGAATTTGACCTTGGGACCCCTTTCCATGACCTCTATTATGACTTATTGATCAATAGTCTAGATTTTGTTGAACTCAATTTGACCCAGAATTAGTCATGGGTCAAAATGATCAAAATGCCCATTAAGAAAAGTTTTGGTCTTTTCCCCAAAGCTCAACATGGCCTAGCCATATCAAACCTCCAACGCCTATCCCAAAGGATCCTAAGCACCCTTAGGAACACATTAGACCCAAACCCACACTTTGGTTTGACCTAGTTGACTAAGTCAACCATGGTTAACCAAATTGACCCTTAAGGGTTTAAATACCCATTCCAAACCAAATGAATTCTTCTTGACTTGAGACCACCTCCATTTAGTTCATATGATCATTGAACTCAATGGACCCAACCCTTGACCCTAGGTCAACTGGGTTGACCAAGTCAATCAAGTTTGACCAAACCTCCCATACACTTCTACCCTTTCAAATCTTTTGACCAAGACCTTTTCAAACCTATTCAAATCTATTGGGTCCTCAAGAGGCCCCCCTTGAAGACCCAAGCCTTGGGCCCACTTGAGTTAGCCATTTAGCTTGACCCAAGTGACAAAAGAAGGGTCTCCCTTGAGCCAAGTTCCTACCCTAGCCCAATTGGATCCAACCAATGGTGGCATTAGGTTCCTCTTAACCCAATACACCCTCCCTAGTTGACCTAACCCTTAGGTTAACTTGGGTTAGGAATTAGGCTAACCCAAAGTGGCCAAAACCACCTTGGGCTGAGCCAATTCTCAACCCAAGCTTAATCAAACCCAACTAAGGCCTCTATTGGATAGCCCTAGGTCCAACACACCTATCCTAGCAAGCCCAGCCCTTGGGTTGACTTGGGTCAACCTTTAGGCTAGCCCAAAGTGGTTAAAACCATATTGACCCGAGCCATCTTTCACCTTAGACTCAATCAAGCCCAATTGACACTTGCATTGGATTCACCATGACCCAATGCATCTCCCACATCAATACCCCCCCCCCCCCCCCACCTGGCTTGACCTGGGTTGAGCCCAAATTGACCCAAACCGTACATGTTTGGGTCAACCTGAGCTCTCCAATCGACTCAGGCCTTCCCAAGGCCAATTTAGCTCACCTTTGAGCTCACCATGTCCCTAGCAGCCTTTCCAGCTCAGCTAGACCCAGCCCCTAGCTGACGGCGGTTGGAACCAATAGAGAATTGGCTCTGGTTGTTCGCCCATCCTCAAGCTCTACCCAAAGGCTTCCAGAGCCTAGGATCGCCGGCTTCGGGCTCACAGACCTCTGAGACGATGTCCCCTGCCACCTGGAATCCATACAGCCATCCACATGCCTCATCCCAGCCATCCGAGCTCGCATAAAGCATTCAAATAGGGCACCTCGATCAACAACGCCTCATTCACTGTCAAGCATTCAAAGTCACTCCCTATAGCTCTTAGAGCATTCCCCTCTTGTTTCCCATTTTTTTAGCCGTTCCCAGCCATCATCCTGAGCGAACTCTGGCTAAAGCTCTCTGCCCTCAGCTCGAAGTCCTACTTCCAGTGATCCTCCAGTCGAGACGTCTGAAGGAGAGTTGCTCGCCTTCATCCACTGAAGCTTCTCGATAGAAAAACCCCATTAGTTGGGGCTTTCTACATGGTGAGTTTCCCTTCTCGAGCTCCTAGCTAGGTAGTCAGGTCAAGTGTGAAAGAAACCTTCACCCCCAACGATTTTTCACTGTTGGATTGAAGGTTTCTATTGCTCTGATGCTCTCTATGAAGTTTGACAGAGTTTCACTGGTAAGACTCCTCGGATCACATTGAAAAAGCTCTATGGTCTCGGTTAGCTACGGGAGGTTGATGACATAATCACGGCCACAACACATATTCGATCATGCAGTTCTGGAGCCCTGTTGATCATAGTAGTCTGATTCATGATCCGATGGTTGAGATTAACCCCATGGTTACACAATCAGAGCTAATTATTGCCCCACCAGTCGGTGGACGCCGCGTATAAAAGCGCATCCGACTGTGTAATTCCAGGTCAAATGATTTCAAAAATCACAAAAAACTTCAAAAATTCATATCTCCTCACACACTTGTCCAATATAGGTGATCTTGTGCTCATTGGAAAGGTCTTGAGGAGACCTATCAAAGCCTTATGGCCTCAAGCCCTGATTATGTATGTGTTAATATCAATTTTAATTTGGAGGTTTTTAGTATTATTGTATTTGTAGGTTAATTATGTGTCACCATGGCTTGAGATTTAGGGGGATTGAATTTAGACATGTCCCTAACATGTCCAAAATTTATCCCCCATATTTGAGACGTTTAAGGGCACGTTAATGCCAATTTGGGTTTAAGGGTCATGATTTGACCCTTAAATTCAAATTGGGGTCATGATCTCTACAATGAGATTTAGGGATTGGTTTTTGGTGTGATGATTATGCTTAGTTTAGGGAGTTTAGGGCCACTGAATTTGCCCCAATCCGAGCTTAGGATAGTTCCCTAGGAATTTCTTAAGGTAACCTAGAGGTTACCATGGGTGGCTTAGTTAACCACCTTAGCTAGGTCTACTTGGGCCCAAATTTAGGAAGTTTGGACATTGTGATCAGGTGATCCTATAGTCTAAAATTCACAAGATTTGGAGCCCATTTGGCCCACCAATTAGGAACCCCAAAATCCCTTCCTAGATTTGACCTAGAACCTTAAGTAATTCACTATAAATTTATATTAAATCCAAAAAATTCATTAAGAACTCTAATTGACCACAATTCAATCCTTAATCCATGAAAATAAAACACCAATCAGTGGACCCATAATTTTTGTTTAATCTAATTTCTAAGAAAAATTAATAATTAATTCCAATAATTAATTAAAAATATTTAAAAATCCCAAAATTTTCCCAATGCTTGGAAACACGTCCTTAGGTCATCTTTGACCTTTGGGGATGATTTCAAGAGGTTTGGGGTTGATTTGAATCAAAAATAAAAAATCCCTTTAATTAAGGTAATTTTAAAAATTCCAAAAAAACTCAAACTTTGAAAAATCATAATTAATTTCAAAAAAATTCAATTCAATCAACTTCAAAGCCATTCATCTCTAATTAAAATTTAATATTTTCTAAAAATGTCAAACCTCCAAAATTAAGTCAAAGTTAAAAAGTCAACTTTCCGGTCAATCGTAGTTCAAATTTATGTCCAAACTTCAAAAAATCATAACTTTATATAAAAAACTCCAAATTAAGTAAACTAATAGTTTAACTACTCATCATAAAGTCTAATATTTGTTGAAAATCTAAAACTTTTAAAATTAAATTTAATTTGAAAAATTAACTTTTGGACCGTTAATTAATATGATTCCAATAATTCTAAAAATTCAATAATTTATTAAAATTCTAGAAAACTATAATTTGATTAATGAAATCACTTAACCAATATTCTAATACACAACAACTACTCCATAGATGAAGTTTTTAGGATAGACTACTCCGGGTTACAGGGCTACATATCTTAAGGAGGCCTGATTCCTCGAGCCTGGTGGAACAATGCTTCGAATGAATTTAATGGAGTATAAAACTTTAAATCAAGCCATTCTTAGTTATTCAACTACATCAACAAGATTTTTAGGATGGATTATTCTGGGCTGCGGGGCTACATGTCCTAATGAGGTCTGATTCCTCGAGCATAGTAGCATAATGCCACGAACTTGTTCATGGAAAATATAAACTAATTTAACTTCTAAAATCAATAATTAATCAAATTAATTAAGATTAATCAACCCTTGGTTTCCAACTAACTAAATCAACTTAAGCAACGTCGATTACTACTAGGTAACCTAGGCCTACGAGGTTATTAACTTAGCCCCAAGGAAGGTAAAATAAACTTCATAGTCTCGATGAGCAACAAAGGTAGTAGTCATTTAACCATTAAAACATGCTTAATTTAAAATTTAATATATTAATATTTAAACTCTAATTAAATCTTCCTTTAAACCTGTAATAAACTCAAATACTAGACAACTCGATTTACCTCAGCTACATGACCTTTAGCACACACTTTAGATGGTTTGCTCGGACAACCAACTCTAGTCTAGGCTAGGCCGATATTTACCTTACTGTTGTGTGTCGTATTTTTCGGGATTTCATTACATGTTGTGATTGAAATTATTTGATGTGTTTGCTTACTTTTTTTGCATTATGTGGATTGATGTGATGGGCAATTAGATTACCTTTGGGTTAAGAACAATCTGAATGTTCACTGAGTTTTCTGTAGGTGGCCGTGCTTATGCAGGACAATAAAAGGGGGGCTAAAAATAATGATGATTATAAATGCTACATATGATTCAGCCCCCAAATAAATAAGAGCACGACCAAGCGTTGCTGGATTGAGTACTTTAATTTCTTTATATAACTGGTTGGGATTGTTTTATATTTATATGCTTAGGATAACCATGTAGGAGAGTTTAGAATTTTTAATTTTATATTGATGAAACTTGATTAAGTTAAGAGTTGTGAAAGTGTCTTTGAGTCTAGGATACTTAGGCTCAAAATTGAATTCCAAAGAGGAAATGATACCCTCAAGAGGATAGTCCTTTTCCATTTGAAAGCTCAATTTTGGATCACTCCATTACCCAAAATTAGAAGAATAACCTCCCCTTCAGGGCAGAGTTTTCTTTCTCATTTGGGTCTTCAGCTATGATGAATCTAAGAAGCCGGAGAAGGAGGATAGAGAACTGAAAACAAAAGAGTATCCCACTCAAAGTCTACTTGCATCTATTTTAGGATTAGAATCCGGGTTGTGGTTAGTGGTGCCCGGCCACTTTCAATTTATGTAATTTTGGATTGTAATGAATGAGGCACTTGCCTACGGACTTTACATTAAGTATTTAACTATATTTATTGATGTGTTTGATTCAATGTGACTGCGTATAGGATTTTGCTTGCTTTTCTTAATTTTTTGGTGATTGCATGTCATTTTTAATTTAGCTGGGATATGCGAAGGCTCGTGAGGGTACGATAAAATTTTTCTACTTAAAACTTTAATAAAAATTTTAAGATAATATAGAAACCCTAACGATCTAAGAAGTAAGCCCAGGACCGCCGAGAGTTCGCATAAGCATCTTTGTTGCACTCTTTTTTTCCTTTTGTTAGGCACATCCCCACCTGTGGGTTTTGACAGAGCACCTGGCCTATGAGGGTGCAGATCAGTAAAGGGAAAGCTGTGTAATCTCTAGGATAAAACCTATTTTTATGCATTTTTAAAGTTGCTTCATTCTGATTTCAAGTATTAATTAAGTCAATCAGTATGCATCACATTATAAACATACTTAAAAAGAGTCTAAATCTTAATTATATTTTATTTTAGCATTTTCATCCTGCATAAGTCGAAGGACCAATTAAGACAATCTCTAGACGTCGGTCCTAACTAAAACAAAAAACCTTAATAAAAACATCCCTACCACTCTTTTCATAAAAAAATGACTGGACTCATGGATTTTAATCGCCTAGGTGGTTAGCTAGCTCTCCAATCGAGGCCGGGGTAAGTCCAAGTTTTGCATTGTATTAGTTAGGTTTGGGCCACCATGGTCCGGTGCCCAATTTAGATTTAGAATTCGGGGCAGATTTTAAATCATAAGACTCCAACCTCCAAGAATATAATCCCACATTTCTAATAAAGTAATCAATTCAAATTAAAATTCTTCTCAATCCAAAACTTAAAGCTCAACACTTAGCTTAGGTGGGAGCACTTCTGAATTGTTTCAGAATCCCAAAGTGCCTCCTACTCTTCATTCCTTTGATTCTAAAATAAGTGCTCAACCTTACTTTAATCCCATTTAAAATTTCAGTTTCACCCCTTTGATATCATTCCTAGAAAATATCTAGACAAAAATTTGCTATTATTTTAATCAAGAGTCTTCATAGGAAATTCCAGTTTTCTACGTTATAATTAACTACGAGGGCTTGCGCTCGTAGGAGATTTAGAACCCACATCCACCTTTCAAAAATGATTTTCAAAATTAAAATTAGTTTTCTTTGAAAAAAAATTAGATCAACGATGACCGTTATCGTCATGTCTAGTAATTGTTGATGAATGATATTCTTTTCCTTTGGGGAGATATATTATTTGTTAATAAAATTTTGAATATGAAATTAGCGATAATTAACCTGGAATATCGTAGTTAGAAATTAGATTGAATTTCATTTTGACCTTCCCGGTCATATGCAATTCTCTCTTGAGTCTAATTACGATATTCAAGGTAGGGTTTGCAATTTTAGATCTGAACCCCTTCCTTTGAAATCTTATTTCTACCTCTCGAGGTAGTATACTTTTTCGGAGAGGTGGTTCGATTTTAGAATTAAAATTCGAATTTAAAATTAAAAATTTTCAAAGAAAACTAAATTCTCAAAAATCACATTTTCAAAACTCCCACCAACAAAGCTGTATGCGAGCCCTGCTCTCGCAAGTCTCCAAGCAGCACATATGTGTATTCGCTCAACCCGCCGAGGTCTCGTCTGATCTACCCAATAAGCACGAACAAGAGGCTTCATCCTGCCTACACGCACAACACCAATCTGTGCCACGAGCGTACTACACAAGATCGCTCTGACCTAGACTACACATCCGCTCCACATGATCAAGCGAACCCTTGTGTGGACCTGCAACTTCACGCCCGATTCAGCTTCCACATGCGCGTCATCCAACGCCCGTACGGAGGTCTGCTCCGAGCCTTCACGGGAAAAAAACCGCCTTCTGCTTTAGATATGTGACCCAGGCCACTAGCGATTGTTTATCGCACGACCTTTGTGTCGTACTCGATCGTTGCTTCTTTCGCCTGAACGAACCATAAAGAACAGAAAATTCTTCTGTTCTTCACACCGTCGTTGGAAATTCCACCAGAATTCAACTCTAATATCAATTGTTGTATAAACACAGCAGAAATAAAACAAAAAAATCACACAATACAATCAACACAAAGAACACAATGATTTACGTAGTTCAACGAAGATGTATACGTCCACAAAGAGAGGATGATGATTTCACTATATTGAAGAAGAATATTGATTATAAGATGGCTCGCTCTCTTTTTTTCTTCTCATAATCATCTTTAAATATCTTTAAATAGATTTGAAACAAACAAAATAAAAAAACTAATTAATAAAAATTTAATTATACCAATTAGATATCCTAATCAGCACAAATAAATCTCATAAATCTTGACAGCAATTAGAACTCCTAATTAATTCAAATCAACCAATAAATTCTTTCCAACCAATGGTGACGTGGAATTGAAAAGATTTCAGATCAGCCATCTAAAACAATGAATCGATTACTTGAAACCTTTACCATCGTCTCCTGCTTTCCGACGCCTGCCCGTAAGGGTTTTAGATTGAGCTTTCCAGGATAAGGGTTTTGGTTCTCGCCATGGATCACCGCACCAAGCGCAGGAGAGAAGAGGAAACGGGGGTCCTTCCGTTGGTTTCTGAAAATGGCGGCTTCAATGGAGAAAGCGGTTTTGATGGAGTCGATCTGTCCCTTCTTGAGGCTGTGGAGAGCTCCCACAACGGCGGCGTGGAGGTCCTTGACCTCAGAGCCATGAAGAAGCTCGTGCTATCCTTCGAACGCCGCCTCCGCGATAACCTCGAGACCCGCATGAAGTACCCCGAGCAACCGGATAAGTTCGCCGACTCCGAAGTCGAGCTCCATGAGGAGATTGAACGGCTGAAGATCCTCGCCGGCGGACCCGAGCTCTACCCTGAGCTCGTAGCCCTCAACACAGTCCCCTCAATTGTCGATCTGCTTGGCCACGATAACATTGACATCGCCATCGATGTGGTGGGCCTCCTCATGGATCTCACAGATGAGGACGTTTTGGAGGACAATGACGAGCCCGCTCGCATCCTCGTTGACGCCCTGATCGAAAACAACGCGCTCGAGCTTCTCGTCCAGAACATCAGTCGCCTTTCCGAGTCTGATCCCGACGAGACTGCCGCCATATACAATACGCTGGCCACCGTCGAGAATATGATCGAGGTAAAACCTGCGGTAGCGGAGCTCGTCTGTGAGCGGACAAAGCTTCTGAGGTGGCTTCTAGGGAGGATTAAGATACGGGAGTTCGATGGCAACAAGCAGTACGCTTCAGAGATCTTGGCCATTCTGCTGCAGAACAGCACTGCGAACCAGAAGAGGTTAGGTCAGATGAACGGTGTGGATGGGGTGTTGCAGGCTGTGGCGATGTACAAGTCTAGGGATCCGAAGAGCTCAGATGAAGAAGAGATGCTGGAGAATTTATTTGATTGCTTGTGTTGCCTGTTGATGCCGGTGGAAAACAAGGAAAGGTTCATCAAATCTGAAGGAGTGGAGCTAATGATCATCATCATGAAGCAGAAGAAGTCTGCATATGGATCTGCCATTAGAGCCCTTGATTTTGCAATGACCAAATATCCTCCCGCTTGCGAGCGTTTTGTGGATGTACTGGGACTGAAGACAGCATTTGCCGCTTTCATGGGTAAGGCAAGTCCTCACCTACGGCTTACCTTTTCAGAATTTTGATTCATGCTGATTTTTCTTGATCACTCCTATAATGAACCAACTGGAAATTAAAGCCTGCACGTGTTGCACGAAGTGTACAAATGAAGTTTAAGTCTGATAACACTTATTTTAAACTTTTTCATCCCGGAACGAGCTCCAAGTTTCCTGCAGGTTCCTTTTTATAGACTTATGTTTGACGATTAAGCTCAATTCTTGTAATTATTGTGTGAAATATATCCTGTTTGATGTGGGCCGTAAGAACTATAAAGGTCCTTATAAGTACTTAAGCTAAAAGAAAGTTGTTGGCAATGCTGTTTTGGGTTTCAATGCTAAAGCATCCAAGATAGCTCCTCTTCTCATCTTCATTATCTTTATTAGCCTTATGAGAACTATTTAGAGGTTATCTTTATGAATCTTCATTCTGTTGAATCCGAAAATATCTATGAATCTCATTCAATTATATTGAGAATATTATGAAAAGCGAATAGGAAAGTAGAGAGAGAGAGAGAGAGAGAGAGAGAGAGAGAGAGGAGAAGAAGAAGAAGAATGCTAGAGTAAGAAGTTTTGGAATTTATGCAACATATGCTTGATTATAGAAAATTGAGCTTACCGCTCGACCCTTATTTATAGATTTGGGTTGGAGATTGAGTGTTAAAAGATTGGTTGTATACATGAGTATACAAGAAATAAGATAAAATACAATAATTGTGTAGCCTAATTAGAAGGTCCGACATGAAGCCGTCTGCCGAGCTTTGAAGAAGTCGTGGGCTTGGTATGTATTGATAATTAGGTAACTGAGTGGCTAGTTAATAGTTTTCATTGAGAAGTCATCTCTCATTGATTAGTCATCAGTGGCGACTTCATAGATAATAGTCGGTTGGGCCAACTAATGAGCTTTACTCAGTACTCACTAACTGGGACTAATTCTTGGATCATAGTTGCCTGCTTGAGACAAGTTCTCTTATTGGCTAGTGAGTATGATATCAAGTTATCTTGGCTTGAACTGGCTTGATTTAGCATGAACTAGTTTGATCTAGCTTGAACCAAGTTTTCTGGATATTTGGATGTAAAAGACTTTTTTAGGAGGGTTGGTTTTCAGGTTACACATCTCATGATTTTGTAGCATGACAATTGTGTTGCCATCTATTTTGCTAGTAATGTTGCATTCCATGAAAGAACCAAATGTATTAAGGCTAATTTTTATTTCATTAAGAATGTTGTGCTCTCTAAGAAGATTGCCACTCCTTATGTCTCCGTACCAAACTAAGTGGTTAATATTTTAACGAAGGTTCTACATTTGTGTTATTGCCCTTTGTCTTGATTATTCAAAAAGATGAGCTAATTGATATATCTGCCCGGACTGAAGGGGTAGTGTTAGCTTTGAGAATATTAAAATATGAAAGTTCTATATAATTGGAGAGTGGTTTATGCTATTTGGGTGTAACCTAGAGTGATTTATGTTACTATAAAATGGGGTTAAGGAATATTATAATTGCTCTGCTAGGATTATTATATGCTTCTTTGAAATTCTTCTTAACTCAAAATCTACACAATTAAACATGTTGAAATAAATTGTTAAACAATCAATCCAAACACAACATTGGTGATCGAATGAATCTGCTTATATGGATAAGCAAGTAAATGATAAAACTATTAAGTTTAATTGCAAAGATTTACTGAACCATACAAGCTATGATGAACAAATCAATAAATGCAAAAGCTACCATTAACAAATGTTCACAAGAAGATGATGGTGATGTGAATAGATCTATGTTATATGTGAGGGTATCTACTTTACACAAGATGGCAAGATTATATATCATAACATTCATCATGTATACATTCATCACAAGCAATATTTTAATGTCCAGGGAATGAAATCTAAGCTATTGAGATTTGAGCACAAAATATTTTAATATGGTTTAACACTCAACTAACTTCTATCCACGCTTAAAGCTTTTCTCTCGCTTGAGGTTTTCTCGCTTGAGGTTCCATTACACGACTTGCCATCACAAATCAAACTACTTCATTCATAAACTATGTGGAAAAATCTTCACACAATATTAATTCAAGGGCAAGAACACCAATTTCTTATTCTAACAAGAGCACCTCAACAACTTAAGCTTTATAGCTCTATAAGTCTCACTAGAATTCATAACCATAATATTACAATAGAAAAACCTAGCCAAAGTGTTCCAATACTTTGGATGTGGTTAAAAGCTTTTACCTTATGATAATTACAATCTTCTCTACAATATATTGTAAAATAGACAATGTAAAATAACATTAGAGACACCCAAAGAGATTGATGGAGAGTTGATGTTACCATAACAAAGCCTTGATGAGATTTATTTAAAGATGAACACTTTGATATTTTTTCTATTTTTCATCCAAAAAGAATAAGACTAGAAAAGCCATCTTACTTGATTTTACATTAGCCTTTTGCTCTTCAAATCAATAGTATTTAAAAGGAAAATAGAATTTTAAAATTTATAATAAAAAATTATTAAAAAAGCATTCCCAAAACTCTTCTAAAAAGAGTAGCAGTAGAACCCAAATAGTAATAATAATAATAACTTAATCAATATAACACATAAATGATGCTTTATATTATTATATATGAAATTATATGAGAACAACTCAATGAATCTAATGAAATAAAAAATAATTAAACTTCATTAAGTTTAGCGTAATTACATAAGTAATCATAACCTATAAATTAACCACTAAAGTTATCATTACTTGCTAGAAAATTTGTGGTAATAGAGTATTTAATATCTTAGTTTTATACAAATATTCATCAATGACATAAAAGTTTGTAGGAGACACTAGAATTTTTTATGTGAACTGCCCAAAAAAAGAGAAGAATCACAGGGCTACCCATATAAATGAATCCACTAAATAATGGAAGATACAAGAGTTCTCCCTTTCTCACAAATGAAGAATATGAGATTATACACAATTTAGAATAATTGTTTGATTTTTGTTATAGGGATTACAAAAATTGGATGTTAACAAGAAGGCAAAACTAACAACATGTTAGATGTTAATAGTCAAGCAACAATAGCCGTTAGATGAAGGTTTGGTGGTGATTGCTTGTTGTGGTCGTTGGCGATTGCCAAAAAATATAATAGAGTTCTTTAGCTCTCTTAGCTCTCGAACCTTTCTTCAGGTAGAAAATAGAGCTCTATTTACAGCCTTTTGTGAGAATTATCTTGGTAAAATTGGCCAAATCCAAAACGCTCTATGGAGCAATCCATTCCTTTGATTATTGATCGGTTATCTAGCTTTTGAGTGTCTTAATGATATCAAAAATCAAATGATTTTGGGCTCGTTGGATTTGTCTCATTAAGTCACTTGATTTGATTATAAATACACAAGATTTGAAGACCGATTGATCTTTTAATAATGTTCATAAGTTTTTAGATAGGCTTTGAGTGCTTGATTTGGGTTCATGTATACTCAAATCGGATGGGTTCGTCTTGCTAAGAAGTATAGTTTGATTATAAGTTTGTTTAAATTAAAGTTTGGATGGTCTTGAATTTAATTTTGAAAGTTTTAAATTCAAATATTATCTCGAGATTCATGTTGATCAAGTGAATTTTTTAGAGATGTATCATTTGTCCCCTATTTTTGGACATCAAAGTTTATGTTGTATGAAAATATATGTTAAGCCTTCGAAAAATTTTGCGGCACAATTTTAGAAAAATTACGTGGTGCGATCTCTATTTGGACGTCAACATGGACCTCCTTTTAGGGTCGTTAACTAAGTAAAATATATTTAATTACAATTTCAACTTTCTATAAAATTGATGCATCGGTTACGGTGAAAGTTATTGGGAATTTTGCTTCAAATTATTCAAATTTGCTCAAATTTAACCATTGAGGTTTTATTAGGATCCAAAATTACCTAAATTAGGTTTGAAAAGTTGGAAAAGGTCCCAAGGAATCCAGAAGAGCCATAATAGCTTGAACCCAAGGGAATAGGAAGTTGAAGAATTTCATCTGTTAAAGTTGAAGACTTGTGAAAGTACATCGAGGAGGAAGTTGATTCCCATTCCTCATAGGAAATTCCTTTTGCACATGATACCCTAATCCATGTCGTATAATATCATGAGGACTTTCTATAAGTCGGCACTGGGTTAAGCTAATTAAGGGTGGTGGAAGATTTTGCGTTGGCTGAGCGTCACAAGCAGGATGAGTTGAGTTAATAGTATCATTAAGTTTTGGGTTAGGATGTGGTGGAGGAGGAACTTCAGTATAATGATGAGGGTATCTTCTATGAGTATTTTCCAATTGTTCATCCCCATTATGATGTCATGGTTATTCGATAAATTTTACGCTGGCTGTCGACTACCTAACACAACCCTCCATTTTTCTCATCCAGGAATTGGGACTTGGCAATGACAATGTTGTAGAGATGAGGGTGCTCAGGTGGATGAGTGGATTTACTCTTAGAGACAGAATACGAAACGAGCATATACATGAAAAGGTTGGAATAGCTCTAATGATATATAAGATTTCAGAGAGTCACCTTAGATGGTTTGGTCACATAAAATGAAGGCCTTCAGATGACCCGATTAGGAGAGTAGATGTATTAGATTTGGCTTATGTTAAGAAAGGTAGAGGTAGACCTAATAAGACGTGGTTAGAGAATATTAGAAATGACCTTTCTTTATTAGATTTAAATGAGATTTTGACTTTTAACAATGGAGAAAAAAGGATTCATGTAGCAGACCCCACGTAGTGGGATAAAGGCTTGTTATTGTTGTTGTTCATCCCCATTATGATGTTAATTTTGTGGCTGGTGAGTTCCATCATGTTGTGGTAGTATTGGCCACCCTCGTCCAATATTTGAAAGATATGAGCCTGATGGTCCTCCAATTGTGTATCCGATCATCCAAGGATGGGCATGAGAGCCTACTCTTAGTCGATTATGACAGTCATGATTGCCAAACATGTTTCTTGTTTGATGAGTGTTGGAATGAGAAAATCCGCAACCAATGGTATTACTTATATTAGCCATTGTATTTGGGATATGATTTCCCATAACTTGTGTCAAATTATTATGTGCTAGGAAATTTGTGATGATAGAGTATTTAATATTTTAACTTTATACAAATATCCAATATGCATAGAAAGATGTTTTTAAGAGACATTATAAATTTTTATGTGAAAAACACACAGAAGAGAAAAAAAATCATGGCAATGGGCTCTTCTCAATGAATCCACTAAATAATGGAAGATATAAGAATTCCCTTTCCTCACAAATGAAGAAAATGAGATTGTACACAATTGAAAGCAATTGTCTGATTCCTATAATAGGGATTGCAAAAATCAAGTGTGCATAAGCGAATTGGTAAATCCTAATAACATGATTAAATTTTAATAGTCATGCAATAATAGTTGGATGCCGAAAGTTTACTGATTGTGGTGATGATTGCTGATGGTTGTCATTGGTGTTAATCATTAGAAAATGCAATAGAGTTCTTTAGCTATATCATCTCTCAAATCTCCCTTTGGGCACAAAATTAGAGTTATGTTTATAGGCTTTTTGAGAGGTGTATTTCAATAAATTTGGCCATAATCCAAAACAATTTATATTGATTCCCTTGATTTATAGGTCTTTTATCTAATATTTGAGTGACTTAATGATGCCATAATCAAATGATCTTGACCTTGTTGGATTCATCTCATTGAGTTGCTCGATTTGATTATAGGTATGCAAGATTTTGAGATTGTTTGGTCCTTCAA
Source organism: Dendrobium chrysotoxum (assembly GCA_019925795.1). NCBI lineage: Eukaryota > Viridiplantae > Streptophyta > Magnoliopsida > Asparagales > Orchidaceae > Dendrobium > Dendrobium chrysotoxum. Next base: position 9,284,260 of record CM034305.1, read on the forward strand.
TTAATATTAAGAATTTTTCAAATGATTCATGTGATTGATTTAGGTTTATCAATTTGATCATCTGTGGTGTAGATGGCTTTGTCTCGTCAAGACGTTCAGGTCAACTATAAGTTTGTTGAAATCAGAGTTCATATGATCTTGAATTTAATTATGAAAGTTTTTAATTGATTCATGCAGATTAAGTGATTTTTAAAAAAATGTATAAGTTATATATTTAACAAACTAAATGAAAATGATTGTAACCTTTTGACTTGATTAAACTGTTAGGAAATACTTGAAGATATCAAGTAAACCCTCACAGTAGAGACAAAACAGCGAGAAACTTCATAAAAACTAATGAAAAACACAACAAAAACAGTAGTTTTATTGCAAGGGAAGAACTAAAGGAACAAGGAAAGCAAGATACAATTGATCCTCAATTCGAGAGGAGGATTGTTCTCTTCCAATTCCTAGACGAAGCTAGGGCCCAAGACTCCAAATCAGCCATAATAATCAAGCATAACCCTAACCCTAATCCCTCCTAAGGGTGTCAATTTCGGGTCACGGGTCTGGTTCGGGTCGAACCCGGAATGACCCGCGTTTAAACGGGTCGACCCTAACTCGACCCGGGTAGGAAAACGGGTTGGAAATCCGAACCCGGACCCGACCCGGCGGGTTGTCGGGTTGACCCCACACGGGAAAGCGGGCTCGGACGCAGGCGCGGACGCTTGCTCGGACTCGGACGCGAGCATGCTCGGGCTGGCGCTGCCGCGCGGGCAGCCTCGGGTGCACGGTCGCGTGCTGGCAGACACGAGCAGCTTCGGCGGGCGAGCGGGCAGGGGGCGGGCAGGTCTGTGGGCAGCCGGGCAGTCATTTCAAACGGGTTTCTGGGTTGACCCGGCAACCCGTCGGGTCAACCCGAACCCGACCCGTTTTTCAAACTAGTCGAATCTGGGAACTCGAACCCGACCCATTTTGGAAATGGGTCGGGTCTAACCCGAAATTTTCGGGTCGGGTTTTCATGTCGTATCAAATATTGACACCTCTAATCCCTCCTTCCTACTTAAAGCATACAATTAAACATCTAGCCCAAATTACTCCCTTGCCGTAGCCGCCGCCTCCTTTTCCTCCAAATTGTTTGAGTTTGAATCATGAGTGGGTCCCACCCACTCAAGGGCAGCAACTACAAGAGGGCGGACCAAGCTGGACCACCTCTTGTAAACATGAGCCGGCCCTTGGCAATGGTCTTAATTAAGAAACATAAACTTGCTAACATATAAAACCCATAATTGAAGAAAATTCATGAAATTATCAATTAGCTATGTTTCCTTAATTAAGAAACTAATGATATAGCTTATATAAGTGAAGCCTATTTAGCAAATTTGATGATTATAATATGAAACTTTTAATCATATAAATTTTCTTAAAGCACAAGTAATCATGCTGATGAATTTTAACAATTTATGAACATGATCATAAAGAATATTTTAACTAAAATAATTTCATATATATAAATAAATAGTGAATAAACAAAATAAACAGAAAATTAAACCTATCAAATTCCCAAAAATTATGAAAAAAAAGTCATTTCTAAAATATATTTTAAATAAATATAGATTAATCTAATCAAATTCACTTTTGTATTTATCATCCTTGAGAGCTTCGGACATCTAACTTAATCAAATTTCAATGAAACATTCTAAATGGACACAAAGCTAAATAATCCGACGCGCATGAACCTGCCTTGAGAGTTTCTTGAAATGTACATATTGAGCTCATCCTTCAAGTAGCAAAGCTCCCAGCAAGCCTAGTGAACACCATCATTATCACAATGTTTGCGATGAAATAATTAACCTGAATGAAAACACTTAGCAGGCAAGATGATATCACACAAAGTTTGTATCATCACATTGCTAATAAGCCACATATGAGTCATTTAGGCTCATGGGGTCAATACTTGAGTTTAAAGTGTGGGGCTGTTGAAGGCCAGCGTGGTGGCTGTGGGGAGCATCCAAGAGGAACAGTAGGAGCTGCAGTGGTTTGAGCAGAGGTGTAAGGATAATGATTTAAAAGGAATAAAAAGCATGGATGGACAAGAAGCCTTTGTTTCGTTATGCATTGATTTACAGAAGCTGCCGAAAAGGTTGTGAGGGAAATGCATAAATGAAAACCCTACCCATTTATGTCATCGTACAGCTTCACGAACATGAAGAATGGACATGAGAATGAGAAGCAACTTAAGCATTTAGATATTGGCAACAAGTTTACTTTCAAAAACATTAAATAGCACAGCACCAGTATAGCATGATCAAATGAGGCTTATACCTCAATTACTTGCAGGATGGTCTTATCTTCTGCTTTGCATTTTGAACGAAAAGAAAACATTTACTTTTGTTGCACTTATTGATCATATTTGGATTCAAGGGATCAACTCTCACCAAACTTCTATTCTTCGGGTGCAAATGGAGAATAAAAGCAACAGAAAATACCGCAAAACCATTTTGGTTTGATCAATGAAGCTTATCACTTAAACTACATACTGGATGGAGTTGTCTTTTTCTAGGGAAGTTTTGATTGTGAAGACAACATTTACTTGTGCACCGATTTATCTATATAGTTGGGGATCAAGCTATTAACTCCCAGTTCAAGTTTCTATTATTTGTGTGTGAATGGAGAGTGAAATAGCTAAGTATCTGCTGTGAGAGTACAAAACTTTTTATTCAACTGTAACATAACTCTTTTTCATATATGATAGTTTGCTCAATTTTGTGCTGATCAGTTGCGATTACATTATATTATCATGTGTGCAAATGATATGGATCTCTTATGATGCTCTGGCAAGGCAATGGGAACAATGCTGTAAATGTTTGGATGTGTATTTGTTAAGGTTTGTAATGATTTGTTTATGTTGCTTGCAAGGTTTACCAAATATTGTGATTATTCATGTTTGAAATTGCTAACTTGTTAAAGCTGCATGGTAAAAGTGAGTTATTGAGAATGCCTATTTTTTACATGCTTTTTTGATTAATTTATTAGTGTACATATTTGAAAATAAATGATGAATGCAACCAATTGCAAACAAATATGTTTTTATGAATTAATTTATGCTTAAAACAATTAGATTAGATGATTTTTATAGAATACACTTGAAAATTAAAATGAGTGAGAGGAGAGTAAAGAATTGGAGATTTTTTATTGAAATTTATTTCGTTATTTTTTGTCAACAGAAGACAAAAAATTTACATAAATGTATGAAAAAATAACTATTTGAGAAAGCTATAAATTTAAAAATTAATTTTTAATTCTGGATTTCATAATTAACTATATAACAGAAATTGAAGCTTGCTGCCCACAGATTTACGAATTACTGTAGATGAAAAACTGCTGTTACAAACTTTGAAAGGTAGCTTAGATGTCAAATGGTGTGAAAAACTTTTCCTATGTTCTTGATAATATTTTATTTTTATTATGAATATTGCTAAATCAAAATGGTGTATGCTGTGTCAGATTTTTGCTAACAGCACTTATGCAGGATTTTGTTGAGGTGTTAACTTGGAGGGTTATCCCACTCTTGTGTATCCATTGCTTTCCTTTCTAATCATTATTGAGACTGTAGACTTGTATAAGGATGTCGATATTTTTGAAGACGTGTCATGCAAAAACAGGAATTGGTAGCTGCTACAATTAGTGGATTTAGGCAGGCTTATGCATAGCCATATTTTGATCATTCTTTTTTCTTCTGCTGTTTTCAATGCCACGTTACTGCTTTAATGGCCGTAGTTGATATGGGCATGGAAAATTTTCCTTCTAGTAGGCATGTATAGTGCGGACAAAAATTGCTCTACTTATTTTCATCTTTTTCAACATTAAATGCAAGTTTATTCAGGTCGATTATTATGGCTAAAGACTAGCAATTACCACGGGTATGTCTAGCCTGAGGTCCTATGCAAAGAATTCCTCTATTGATCCACATATTATAATGCACGTGAATTGGGATGTTTATGTGTCCTTGATATTTTTTCTTTTGTATTGAGAGAATCTTTGACTGTTGGCATATATGATATTGTTGAGCTGACTGATGAAGATTTCTACCATGATTATTTTTTTTTGTTTTCTAGTGTAATTTATTTACTTTTTTTATATTTATTCCTCACGTAAATGTGTAATTTTTTGTTATATTCAGATTCCCCTTAGCAAGAAAAACAAGAGGGAGAGCTACCAAGAGGAGTTAGAGGAGCGTATCATTTCTCTAATTGCATCGTTATTTGGTAAGAAGGCAAGTGAACAGGAAATTTTAGTATTTCTATTTAACATGACGTGCCAAAATTTTTTTTTCCTATTCTATTTGTCGTTCATCTCTTCCAATCCAACAATCGCTAATCCTTTTAATTCTAATCAAAGTTGTATTGTTTCATTATCATTATTGTTAGAGAGACATTAACAAACTATGGAATGAAGGAGGAGCAAAATTTAAAAAATTACAGATTTCTAAAGATTTTTCATGTTTTTTTTTTTTAAATTGCGAAAGTATAGTTTGCTGGATATGATTTCTTGAGTCAATTTTTTTGGGTCAAAACTCTACATTCTTATTAATTTTTGACGCCATCAATCAGTCAGAGTTAAACAAACAAGGAATAGTCTTAGTGGCTAGGGTTGAATACTTGAATTCATGAAATTGATTTCGTCCATTTGAGCATTATTGGCATCTCTTCGAGGATAATTTATGTGATGTTGGCCCCAGCATAACCAAGGGGCTTTTTGATATTGAGATTGTTTGAATTGCTAACTTCTCTAAACAATACTTCATTATCATCAGTAACAGTTCTACTTTATAACTCATTCTTGTTGAGTTCCACATGAGATATAGCTGTATTGCACATTTTCCATTCATGTTACGTTTGCTTTATTTATTTTTTCATCTTATCCTTTCACATGAATTCTATCTGTTTACCTTTTTGTTGCCTCTTCTGTCCACCATTATACATTGCTTAAACCACTCCCATATTTTCAGTGGGTGCTACTCTCTCCATCCCTCTACTATATTCATTTATCATTCTATATATATTTTTAATTTTATCACCTCATTTATCTTATCATTTGCATTTCCATTGTGCTTAACTTTAATATGAATACTTTATTAGTTGCCCAATGCACAATGCACAATGCGTATGCCTTATCTACGTGCAATTTTATTAAATTTGCCTATCTCCATGTTATTTTCTTATTACAGAGCACTTTTGAGACTCTTCTTCTTTCAACCACCTCTCCTTTTCTCCAGAAGTTATGTTCTTCTCAATATCTTCATTCTTTTATATAATAGATTCAAGATATTTAAACATTTCATATTTTAATATCCTTGGTCTTCTAACAATATTAATTAATAATTATTAATTTCAATCCATTTAGATTTATTTCTAAATTTTGAATAAGTCTGAACTGTCACGACCTGGCCCGATAAGCTCGAATTAATGAGGCGGGAACAAACGGTCGTACGATAAACATTTAAAACTTTCATTTCAATTAAACATATTTAAATAATCATCCAAATACAATTGAGAAAGAACCACTAAACTTCAAACAATATCTTCATTACATCATGAAACAAAAACTTGAATATATAAAGCTATTACAAGGAGTTCATAATATTCTAACAATATTCTATCACATGATATAAAAACAACCACAAAGAACCTGTCTCCTTGTGTTTTTTTACGACGGTAAGTGAAAGACTGAAAGGTCTATCAGCCATTAGTGCTTAGCAGGTTCTCCTAAAAAAATATTCCCACAACTAGGGTGAGTTAAAAGCTCAGCAGGTAACATGCATTTCTATCAATTTCATAAAGCAAGGAAAGGAAAATATATTATGCATGCTATTTTCATATTTCAGTGCATAAATAAATAAATAAAGAAATAATACAAGTTTCATGAATTCGTATCGGTATGCTTATTCTGTATGTCATCCTAAATGACCATTTTTCTTTTTCTTTTAATATGTTAATAACTTTTTTCATTTTTCATTTTTTTTCATAATTTTCTTTATGCTCTTTATGCATATAAAACTTATCCATATCTCATACACTCATAACAGAAGTATCAAAAATTTGTACTGATCAGGTACACATTCAATTTGACCATTGCTTTCATTTTTTTATTATTTGCTCCGAAAAGCCTTTTACTAATTGCTCCAAAGACATCTTTACCATTCGCTCCAAAGAGCCCTTACCAATTATTCCGAAGTGTCCTTTACCATTTGGATACTCCGTGCCAACATACACATTCTTTCATGCATTATTTTTCGTAAGAGATAATAATATTCATTCAACCATATGTTTCTATCTAATGTGATGTTTTTCTGCATTTTTACATGTAGGCATTTGAAAAGAACTAAAGGAGCATGCTACATTGTTTATCATTTCTTGCATCAATATGTAGTATGTAAGGAAAGGACATGTTACTTTCAACTGAATAAAAATACTAAAACATAAGGCATTTTTCATAAAATTTAGATTAGAAGAAATATGAAATTAAAAGAAGCACAAATATCTACCTCAACAAGCAATAATTCTTATGTGTGAAATATGCAGTTTATGCTTGTGGCGTCTATCTTCTCTTATTTTCAACACCTAAAATAATGCAAACCTTTATTACTTAATCATTAAACATAATTCATTTTCCTTTAATATTTTAATATTAATTATTTTCTGATTTAATTAAATCCTAATTTTTAAAAATCAAAATTATTGTCTAAATCCATAATTTTCATATTTTAACACTTTACCATTTCCTAAATTAAATTAAAATAATCTCTATTTTCAGTTTTTTGCTTTAAAACCATTATTTTGGAAACCAAATTTTCATTAATTCCATCATATTAGCATGCCAAAACCTCCCCATCACTTAATTAATAATTAGGGCTTAAGCATTTTCGGATTATTTTAAATTAAAAATTAAGAAAATTGAAAATTTGTGAAAACTCCTAATTTTTCACCATTAAAAACTTTCCTAAGACCATTTGGAGCAATATTAGTTAAGAAATTTTCATAGAATTCAAAATTTGGAAAAAAAACCCTAATTTTTGGAAACCTAACAAAATTTTGGGGAAAACTTCAAATTTATGGTAAAAATATATCCTCAAACTTTCCTTAACATTCTCCTTGAAAAATTCTAAGTTTTGGAGAAACCCTAAAATTTTCACCTCATGAAATCTAAGCGAAATGAGAAATTTCTAGGTTTAGAAACTTACATTTTTCTTCCCTAAGCCTTCCTCTTCAATTTCCCCCAAAGATGGTCGCCGGAAATCATCGCCGCCGCCGCCGCCACCCTAGACCTTGTCGTTGCCCCCCTCTCTCTGTTTCCTCTTGTTTGGCCGAATGGAGTGTCGTGAGATGAGAAGGGACTGAAAGGATTCGGTCCCTTTAAGTCTCTTGAACGGTTGAGATAATGCCATAAGACCTATATACCCTTATTAGTTTTATTTTCATAAAGACTAAAAGGGCTATTAAGTAATTTTCCATTTAATTATCTTTGTCGATTTCTAAGTTTAAATCCGTGCGAAATTAACTCTAAATTCTTTATATCAAAATGATCGAAATTAAATGTCGAATTTTATAAAATTTATTTCGTCGAAATCCGACAACTTCGAAAATTTGACTATTTTCGTCGTGATGCGCCGCAATGCGTCGTTACGCTCGATTTAGTATTTCCGGGTTCTGAATTATCAAAATTGTTTGATATTCAAAGAGTATTCATCAAGATATTTTATTTTGAACCCAAGTAAACTATTTAAACTTAATACTAATCTTATTGTGTTGAAAACTCTAGTAATTCCATAACTCTTTCTAATGTTAGTCACTATTTACTAATATATATTGTCAATAAACTTGCATATATACCTTTGAAAAGCAACTTTGCCCCGCCAAATTAATTATAGTGTTTGTTGAGGACATGCTTTTTCAAAAACAATAACCACTATTAAAAATCCTTTCATTGCTATATTTTTCCATAAACTGCATCTCACAGTCCCATAGTAGAATGTCATAAATTCAAATTGATATTCTAGTATCAAAATGGCTTTGATTAGCCTCTGTTCTGTTACCATTTCCCGATAAATTTATGATCTTATTCATTTAGTTCTTCTATAATTGTCACAATTTAGAACTTCTCCATTTTTTTTAAGGATACGAAAATGCATCTTCTCAATAAGTTCAAGTCTTCTAGGATTTCGTTAAACGTGTGATGGTTGAAATACATGCTACCAAAACATTACTATATTGCATATGTCACACCCAAGCCTTCATATTGGTGCCCATGCCACTATAATCTTCTTCTGACAAAATACTCTTATGTTAATTCCTATTGGTTGAAAATTAATGATAGACATGTAACATTCATCCAACCACCCTTTAATTAACAAATGACTATTAAATAAACTTTTATATATTCCCTTTTTTTTACCTCTCACTACTCTTGCCTATGATATGTCCAAGGTCATGAAGTGATATTGGGCTTTGAGGCCCAACTTGTTGAATCATCATGGAAGGATGGGAATGAGTGGTTGAGCTTAATGTCCTATGCTTGGTATTTTTGATGGAATTTAACCATGGCGGTAATTTTGAAATTGTAAGAGGATTGGAGGGTTTAGTGTACATATGATGGTTTGAATAAATGCAATAACGTAGCAAGATTTGTCGTGTATGTAGATTTCCCTTAAAATTTTTACCAACAAAATTACTCCCATTTTCCTCACATTTTCTAAATCCTAATAGTTATCTCACTTGGACTTATACTTTAGTTTTATGTATCTTCTTCAAAGCTAATTCAAGTTCACTCTTTTGGATCAATCAATGGTATATTTTATGATTCAATACATTTTACTCTTTTGGATCAATCAATGGTATAAGAGTACACGTTTTGGATATCTTGGATCTATTGTTCAGAGTGATGGTGAAATAGATGAGGGTATTATCAGCAGAATCCAAGTTGGATGGTTGAAGTGGAGGAATGCATCGGGCTTATTGTGTGATAGAAAAGTACCCCTCAAACTTAAGGGAAAATTCTATAAGATGGTGGTGAGACCTGCAATGATTTATGGTGCCGAATGTTGGCCATTAAAAGAGAAGCGTAATTCTAAGTTAAGTGTTGCAGAGATGATGATGCTCAGGTGGATGAGTGGCTTTACCCTTAGAGATATGATACGAAATGAGCATATTCGTGAAAAGGTTGGAGTAGCTCCAGTGGAAGATAAGATTAGAGAGAGTCGCCTTAGATGGTTTGGTCACATAAAACGGCGGCCTCCCGATGACCCGGTTAGGAAAGTAGAGGTCTTAGATTTGACTTATGTTAAGAAAGGTAGAGGTAGACCTAAAAAGACTTGGCTAGAAAATATTAGAAATGATCTTTCTTTATTAGATTTAAACGAGAATTTGACTTTTAACAGGACACAATGGAGAAAAAAGATTCATGTAGCCGACCCCACGTAGTGGGATAAAGGCTTGATGTTGTTGTTGTTGTTGTTGTTGGAACATGATTCCTTGTTTCAAGTTCGTGTATTTCTTTCTCAAAATCATATTTATTATTTTTACGTGATGTGTAAAATCTTTAATTGTGATCCCCTATTTTTAGTTTTAATGTCTTCTTTAATCACGTGCTCTAGTTGTTTTTTTCAATTTGTCCTCATTTTCTCATTTATTCATTTCCATTCAATAAATCATCAAGAGCAGTAGCTTAGACTTTATTAACCATTCTCTTTGCAAAATTTTTAGTTAAAATTATTGATATCTCAATAGTATTGTTTTTTCCCTGCTTTAAAAAAGCAGATGTTTCCGTGGTAAACTTGAACACTTCTTCACTTTACCTACAAGTTTTCTCTTTAGTTTATGGCTTACCTCACAATACAATTTTTTTTAGTAATTTTTTAAAATCAATTATATTCTGACCCACTTCTACTTTGTTTAAGTCCTAAATTTCCCATAGTTTCTTATGTTTTCTAAACGCTTAACAAAGTATTGTTGTCACATAGATATTTTTTAATCTGATTGCGTTCTGTGTTTATTTGTCCGTCTCGATTATATACTCTCTTTCTCATTACGTTTTAAATTTGAATGATAAACATTGTTTATTTAGATTTCGGTTTTTGACTTTTCTAGTGATTTGCTTCAATTTGTTAAATTTTATGCAATGGTTATTGCAATGACACCATCCTTATTGTTGTATATGCTTTATAAATTGGTACTTTTTTAAGTTTATTTAATATGTTTCTAACATATAAATTTCTCAAAATGTTGTTTGACTTACTAGTTAGTTTAATTTCTATTACTTACTACATTGTCAAGCCTTGTTTTTGTGAAGATTTGAGAGCAAAGTCAGGTGATTGGATATGCTCCTTATTATGGTGCATACTTAGCTTTTAGGTCAACTCTGCCCATATTCATCACATTTTCTTCTGCAAAGAAATCTTACCATATTAACAGTCAAGAATGGTGTGCTTCTCAATATTTAATATTTAATATTTTATATCATGGTAGTGGTAACTGCTCCTGCTCCGATGATTTTGGAAAAGTAACATTTTGGGTCTTTCTGTGCTATTATTAATGTCTCAATAGTCCTTGCCGACAATAAGTTTGTTGAACGTTAGAGACTAGAAGAAAATGTCCCTGCATAAAAATATTTTCATTTAGGACCATATGCACTACAGGATTTGCATTAGATTTTTTTTCTTTTGTCATCAACTGTCTATAGGTTCACCAAACTTCCATCTAGGGGTTGATTGATTAGTATGAATGGTAAATTGGCAAAAAATTGAAGCCAAGAGTAAATCGTAACCATAGCAACATCCATGCTTTCACTTTGTTGGAGGCAAATAGCAGGAATTGATATAAAGCTATATGAATGATACTCATTTGAAACTTCTTCATAAAGACATATGAGTTCCTTTCCAGAATCTGAGCCAAGTGCCAAATGCCAGACCTTAGAAAATTGCTTAATATTACACTTCTCCCGCTCTTGAAAGATTGTGCAAGATTAGAAACTCTTTTTTGAATGTTTATCCATAGAGTGTTTATTTCCCCTTGGATAGAATTGAAAAGTTAACGTAGGACATTTCTGCACTTTTCTTGCATACAGATTGATTGTTGAATTGCAAAACTAAGAAAAATCATGCAAATGTAGTGGTATCATTACTTTGCTTGAGATGGTTATCATAGTTGGCTAAAAATATTATTAGATTGGACTTATTTAGATTTTTGAAAACTTGAACTTGATGGAACGGAATCTTTTTTCCTAGAAGTTTAAGGCTCAAACTTTCACAATTAGGACAGGTGCCTCCTTTTTTCTTGCTATCAAACAAAAGTTCAAGTCCTTTCAGGCTTAACCTTTAATTGCTACCAAACACAAGGGACTCCACATTCCCGTCCAACTTATTGATTGGGATGGAACTGTCCATTCCATTTTTTTTTTCATTAGGGCATTTCTATCAAGGTCTTACTTATTTTAGTTGATAAAATGAAGATAATGTGTCTCTTTCACACTTTTTTTGTTGTTGTATGTTAGCTTATGCAAGTGAAAAAGTTATTAGTACTGGAACTTCTTTGGAAGTTGTGTTAAAATCATACTCTTTAATAGCCAGTAGTGCACTACGCAGCAAAGTCTCTTGGTACCATAGTGCATAATGTGGCAGTAGTTTTACAAATAAAGAAAATGATAAAAAGTATGAATACTTTTTAACAATTCAACAATATAAGAGAGAAATGGGTAGCATGGTTTCATGCATTTAAGATACGTGCATTTTGATAATGCAGAGTGAAGCAAATGCAATACATTTTTATTTCATAAGAGTTATTTGGTTGGATGTGATGTAAATACTAGGAAATACTTTTTCCTATTTGGTTGGTTGTTAGGTTTAGAGTTTGTTGCTGCATATATAGTGGTAAGCTTGTTGCTTAATTTTCTTAACATTAATATCTGTATTGGTCTTTAGCCTCAAGGATTGGGATAAAGCTGTTTATCAATTTTGCAACGGAATCCTTGATCGGCAAATGCTATTTGTATCCCTCCTGATAAAGTGGTTAAAAGGAGAATTTAGAGTTGAATTGATTCTTCTTATTGGAAATTTTAACATAGAGTGTGATTCGATGAGAAAGAGGTCATCGAAGTATAAAGTTCTGAGATAGATGCAGAGTTTTTGAGCTAAAATGTGAGCATGACAAACTTCTAGTTATCCATTCAACTATAGAATAAAATGGACAAAACTAGATAAACTACTAACTTTTTGAGATTTTAAGCTTGTAAGAACCAACATTTTCATGATGTTCTCTATCCTTTGGTGAAGCTGAATAATTGAAGATTAATTGAAGTTGGATCCATTAAAGAAAAAAAAAATATCATTTAAGTGCTGTGGGTAAAAGGAAATACACATAGATGGTAGTCGACAGCCAGCGTAAAACTTGTCGAATAATAATGACATGAATCCTTTAAGAAATTGTGTTAATGCTAGGGCGTCCCCTGGAAGCGACGCGTTGTATGGCCTGAATACAGCGACAAGTGTGCAAGGGCCGCTGCACCGCCGCTCGGGTGCAGTGTTAAATAGGCAAGGGTTACCACATCAAGGACGGATGTGGGCAAAGAAGCTAGTCCATGAAACTAAAATTAGGATAGGAACTTGGAATATAGGTTCCCTTACAGGAAAATTAATGGAATTAATAGATATTATGATTCATAGGAAGATAAATATTCTGTGCATTCAGGAAACTAAATGGGTTGGAGAGAAGGCTAAGGAGATTGATAGTTTAGGATTTAAACTTTGGTATTCGGGTAGGAGTCGTACTAGAAATGGTGTAGGTGTGATTTTAGATAAGAGTTTGAAGGATAATGTTATAAATATTAATAGAATTGGAGATAGAATTATAGCTTTAAAGATTGTTGTTGATGCTAAGATTGTTAACATTATAAGTGCTTATGCTCCTCAAGTGGGTTTGGATATGGATTCAAAATTAAAATTTTGGAATGACTTAGAAGAATTAATACAAAAGATACCTCTTGAAGAAAGAGTTTTTATTGGAGGAGATTTAAATGGACATGTTGGTAGAGAGGTAGATGATTTTAAAAGCATTCATGGTGGCCATGGGTTTGGAACGACAAATGAAGGTGGTAAGTCCATACTAGATTTTTGTTTAGCTTATGATTTTTTAATTGCTAATACATTATTTAAGAAAAGGAATGAGCATCTCATTACTTATAAAAATGGATATAGTACAACTCAGATTGATTATTTTCTTATAAGGAAATTAGATCGTTTAGATTGCAAAGATTGTAAAGTTATTCCGAGTGAAAACTTATGTACCCAACATCGTTTATTAGTTTTGGACTTGAAGATAATGGGGAAGAAATTAAAAAATAAAGTAAAACGTTTTCCTAGGATTAGATGGGGGCATTTAAAGAATATTAACAAAAATATTTTTGAGAGTAAGATTTTAGATCTTAAGATTTTGTCTGTGCATGAGGATGCTAATGTTATGTGGGAAAAAGTGGCTAGTAATATTAAGAATATTGCAAAAGATGTGCTTGGAGTTTCAAAGGGAAAAGCTCCTAATAGTAAGAATAGTTGGTGGTGGAATCCAAATGTGCAAGAAAAGATTAAAAATAAGAAGATTTGTTATAAAAATTGGTTTAATTGTAAAAATTCTGATAATTAGAAATTATATAAAGAGGCACGTAAGGAATCTAAGAAAGCAATATGTGATGCAAAGAGTTTAGCTTTTAGTGATTTATATAATAGATTAGATACTAAGGAGGGAGAAAGATATATGTATAAGCTAGCCAAACAAAGAGATAGGAGTAGTAAGGATTTAGTTCAAGTGAAGTGTATTAAGGATGAAGATCAAAAAGTACTTTTTTTAGAAGATGATATTCAACAAAGGTGGATGAGATATTTTGCTAAACTTTTTAATGAAGAATGTGAAAATAAAATTGACTGTAGTGACCTTAGCACCTTAAATGAAAATAAAGATTTCTGTTTTTATCGGCGTATTAGTAAAACCGAAGTTAGAGAGGCTTTAAAGAAAATGAAGGGTGGAAAAGCTGTTGGACCTGATGATATTCCAATAGAGGTGTGGAAATGCTTAGGAGATGAAGGAATTTCTTGGCTTACTAAACTTTTTAATACTGTTTTGAAGACTAAAAAGATGCCAGATGAGTGGAGAATGAGTGTGTTAATCCCTATTTTTAAGAATAAAGGTGATGCACAAGATTGTGCGAATTATAGAGGAATTAAGTTAATGTGTCATACTTTAAAACTATGGGAACGAGTTATGGAGCATAGGTTGCGGCGTGATACTAATGTTTCTCAAAATCAATTTGGATTTATGCCGGGTAGGTCTACTATGGAAGCCATACATTTATTAAGAGGTTTGATGGAGAAATATAGAGAGAATAAGGAGGATTTACATATGATATTTATTGATTTAGAAAAAGCATATGATAAAGTTCCAAGAGAAGTGCTATGGAGAGTTCTTGAAAAGAAAGAAGTTAATAACGCTTATATTCAAATCATTAAAGATATGTATGCAGGAGCTATTACTTGTGTTCAAACACAAGGTGGTTTGACCAAGTATTTTCCTATTTCGGTTGGATTACACCAAGGATCAGCCTTAAGCCCATATCTTTTTGCTTTAGTCATCGATGTTCTCACTAGACATTTGCAAGAGGATGTACCTTGGTGTATGCTTTTTGCTGATGATATTCTTCTTGTTGATAAGACTAGAGAGGGAGTTGAAGGTAAACTAGAATTGTGGAGGTCAACCTTAGAGTCTAAAGGTTTTCGCTTGAGTAGATCTAAAACGGAATATATGGAGTGTAATTTTAGTAATAATAGACCTAGTGAGGGCATTGTGACTTTGGCCGATCAAGTCATTAATAAGAGTACACGTTTTAGATATCTTGAATCTATTGTTCAGAGTGATGGTGATATAGATGGGGATATTATCAGCAGAATCCAAGTTGGATAGTTGAAGTGGAGGAATGCATCGGGCTTATTGTGTGATAGAAAAGTACCCCTCAAACTTAAGGGAAAATTCTATAAGATGGTGGTGAGACCTGCAATGCTTTATGGTGCTGAATGTTGGCCATTAAAAGAGAAGCATAATTCTAAGTTAAGTGTTGCAGAGATGAGGATGCTCAGGTGGATGAGTGGCTTTACCCTTAAAGATAGGATACGAAATGAGCATATTCGTGAAAAGGTTGGAGTAGCTCCAGTGGAAGATAAGATTAGAGAGAGTCGCCTTAGATGGTTTGGTCACGTAAAACGGCGGCCTCCCGATGACCCGGTTAGGAAAGTAGAGGTCTTAGATTTGACTTATGTTAAGAAAGGTAGAGGTAGACCTAAAAAGACTTGGTTAGAAAATATTAGAAATGATCTTTCTTTATTAGATTTAAACGAGAATTTGACTTTTAATAGGACACAATGGAGAAAAAGGATTCATGTAGCCGACCCCACGTAGTGGGATAAAGGCTTGATGTTGTTGTTGTTGTTGTTGTTGTTGGAGAGTTAGAGTTATGCTGACAAATTGTACTCATGGTTGCAACTTGATCAAGAGACTGTTGAGAAATGATAAGGAGCTGCAATTGTGGTGGCGTCTTATGGTGGCAAGGAGTTGGAGATATGAGGTAAATTTTGTGGTTAGTTACAGAAAAAAGTGCCTTATAGTCACCAAAACTTGAGCATGCCAGGAAGATAATGTCACATTTAGGTTGTAGTGCAGCCTGCAGGTGAAGTGTTAGTGGTGAGTTGTAACGGCGCAAGGGCTTTTGAAGATTCATGTTGTTTTGGAGGATGTGTTACGAAAGAAAATGAAATTAGTTGATTTGTATGTATTTTTTTGGCTGGTAAAATTTGGCTTGAGTTATTTTAATTGCATCAAAAATTTATGTAGTTCCTATATGATTTTGCAGAAACAAAAGTAAAATCTTTGGCAAACCTTTCACTTCAGACCCATAATGCATGCAACCAAGCAGCTCCCACATTTCTTAAGAGCAAAATCCTTAATCATTATCACATAAATGGAACTTAACATTGCTTTAATATGCATGAGGCTCCTTTTATCTTTGAATACTTAAATTTAAGAGCATCCGTTGAATTTGGATTTTAAGGATTTGATCTATAATAATTGTTTTGTGAGCTAGAGCTAAATGGTCATCATTCATCTCATCAAAATCATCTCCATCCTTATTATCATGTGGTATTTCATTATTTGTTTTTAGCTCATTAATCATATGCTCTGGAATCTCTTTTTTATATGTTAAGGGCAGCTTCAACAAGTTTTAGGTTTTTATAACCCTAATTAAATGTTATTTATGACGGAACATTGGCATGGAAAATATATTTTACATAGTTAATTTCATTTTTCTTGACGAAGACACCATGATTCAATACCTAACTGTTCTTATTTGAATGGGAAGATTGTTTGAAATTTTTTTTTTTTTTTTTTGCATATAATGCTGGTGTAATGGGGCTTAACATCATGACTAAATAATAAAATTATAGTTTAAAGACATGCTTATCAATTTAATCCAAAATAAAAAATATTTTAGTAAATTAGACCATTTTGGTTAGGTTTTTCGGTTGTTGCTGCCGATTCAGTCATCTGTATCGGTTAGTTCTCTAATCATTTGTGTTAATTTTTCTCAAGTTTGTCTAATTTCTATTGTGTAGTCTTTTTATGGATTTCTTTCTATTAATGTTTTTAATTTTCTTGTTATTTCATGTATTTGTTCTTTTAAGTGTTTTAACAGAATAATATTTATTTCTGGATTTATTTCTTCTAATTCTTCTATTATTGATGCATGTACTGGTGCTATTCTAATTTCTAAATGTCTAAATAAATTGTGTAATTCTGGTGGGATTGGTTTAACCATGTTTCTTAGTGTTTGATTTGTTGAAATATTTTTTGAAAAAGTGTTCTCCTTGGAGAGAAATTTTTGTATCAATTAGTTTCTGATTATCATATTAGAAATATTATTGTACTTGTAAAATCTTATCATTATTTTATATATCCGTTTATTGAGTTCAAGATAACAAACACAGACATGATCGCATTGGCACATGAAATTCCCCACGTCAAAGACACAGAGTTGCTATGGGGTTCTGATTCAGAGGTGACTTTAGCTATCATTCTGTCATAGAGGTTATAAGTTGATTCAATATTTATTGGATTTATAAAATTAATGATTAGATCTAACTTATGTACTCTTTTGTTTGAAATATGAATTATCAGAGAGTAAGACATACAAATCTTTCTCCCCAGAGAGAGAACTGGATTAACTACTCACTATAATACATAATTAATAAAATACTACGAGGAAAAAAATTTAATAGATTAAGAAAATATTTCTTACAATGGGAGGAGGTGCACACTTCAAGTTTAGACTCTTTACAACTTCTGCCTTCGATGATTTTTGTGATTAATCCATAATCCAGAAGTTGTTGGATCGTCCATTGTTGAAATTTTTGAAGAAGTGCTAAGTGAATTGATAAAAAGATCATGTTAAATCCCTTCACATAGATTTTGCATGAACCATCTCTCTGAATTTCTAATTTCTGAGATGCATAGGAGAGACCTGTTATGCTCTCATTTTGATTATAAGACTGGATAATTTCTTTAAAACAATTAATCATATCATCATTTTTATCATGTTTAATTGTTTTAAATATCTTTGTCTTAATTTCATCTGACATTTCTGGCAAATAAAGATACTAATGTTGTTTTAATTGATTATTTGCCAAAATGTCGAGAATTACTTCTGAGAAGTATTCATTGTCTTCTTGTAATTTATCATGTTTTTATTGTAAGAGTAAATACTTCTCTTTTTCTACTTGAAGTAATTGTTCAAGTTCTTGAATCTTTGATTCTTGATTTGCTATGACTATCTTTTGTAGGTTTGTTGGTGTTTTTGGTACTAAGGAAATATTTTCTAAAGACCTATTGACTAAATGCTGCTGATTTTTGTTTTACAGAAAATCTATTTGATCATTGAAGCCAATAAAATGAATTGTGAGACAATTTAGGGTATTAATCATTGCTGCAAAGTCTGACTTATTGCACTATAAATTATCTAATAGTACTCTTTGAAAACGATTTAATGGTTTTTGAATGTAAACTTTCTGTCTAAACTGGAGGTTTGCCCCATGTCTACTAGGTAGTGTTAAATGTCCAAAATGGACCAAATTTGAAAGAGGTTATGGAGAGGAGATTTTATTAGTAGTGGATATCGTCTGCTTGTCCTTTTCCATTTCCTGCATAAATTATGAGTATATGAGATAGAAAATATATATTTCTATATAAATGTTACTTTCTATACTGATTGGTTATCCGAAGATAAACAATTTTTCTATTTCTGAAGAGTGTTACTCTCCATACTAATTGGTTATCCAAAGATACACCATTTTGTTATGTTTTTAGATGGCTAACTTATCTCTTGGAGGTCTAAAATCCACTAATTTTATATTTTTGCTAGGATTTTTTATGATTCTAGAGAGATAATCTGCTAAAAAATTATTATTTCCTTTTATATGTTCAAATGTCACGTTATAGCCATTTCCTTTAATAGTTGTGATAAAAGTCATCCATCTTTTACTATATATGTTCTTTTCATTTTTATTTTTGTAAAAATGAACAATTGCTTCACAGTCTGTTCTTATAGTGAAGTCTTTTTGTAAAAATAATTTGAATGCATTTATTGCATTAATTACACCTAGAATTTCATAATCTATTGAAGTCATGTTTTGTGGTAATTGTTTAAAATTTCCTGAAGCATATCTACATAATTTTTCAGTTGATTTGTATGCTTCTTTATACGGCTTTATTTTTAATTTGGCTCCCCATCCTTCTGCGGATGCATCAATTATTACTATTTTATAGTCTGATTCTAATGGTAAAATTAATTTTGGAAGTTTTTTAACTTGCTCTTTTATTTTTTGAATGATTTTAATATATTCTTGGTTAAAATATTTGTCCTGTTTTATTGGTTTTTTGATATAAGGATTTAATTGTTTTTCCTAGATCTTTTATATATGGTCGGGCATAATTAAGTAAACCTAAAAATTTTTGAAGTTCTTTTATATCTTCAATTTTGTCTGAAAATTCTAAAATTTTTGTGGAGATGTGTTCTTGTAATTCTATTTGACCTTTTTCTATTTTTTGGCCTAAAAATTCAATATATTCTTTTGCTATTTCGATTTTCTTTTTAGATAATATTATTCCATGTGTTATAAATAGCTGTAATACTTTTTCTAGATGATTATAATGGTCTTTTAATGTATGGGATACTATTAAAATATTATCAATATAAACTAGAACAAAATCTAATTTTTCAAAGATGTTATCCATCTTTCGTTGAAAAATACTAGGAGCATTTTTTAACCCGAAAGGCATAATTATCCATTCATAATGACCTATTGGTGTGGTAAATGCCGTCCAGGGTATTGATTCAGGATTTAATTTTATTTGTCAAAAGCCTGATTTACAATCTAATTTACTAAAGTATTTTTTATTTTGGATTAAATTGATAAGCATGTCTTTATCCGGTATTTTATATCCATCATTCTCGATATTGCCGTTTAATCTTTTATAATTAATAACCATACGAGCTTTTCCTTGTTTTATTTCAACATGATTTCTTACTAAAAATGTGGCTGAACTATGTGGTGATTTAGATGGTCGAATTAATCCTAATTTGAGTAATTCGTCAATCTGGATGATGAATTCCTCTTTATCTAAAGGAGAATGTTCTAATTCCTTAGTTTTTATTACTTAATCGGGATTAATAATAAGTAAGAAAGGTAATTCTTTATTTTTATCCCAATGTTTTAATGGGTGTTCACCTATGATTTGAATTTCTTCAGCTAAGGCAAAGATTTTTTCAAGAGGCTTTGGTATACTATATGTAATTTCTATATTTGTTTTATAACACGTGGCCAAATATAATTGTATTTCGAATTCATCAAAAGCAGATGAATCATTGGAGGAAAGTAAAAATTGGTCGGAATTTGTTGGAGGAAAGTAAAAATTGGTTGGAATTTGTTGGGGTTGGCCCACCACGCTTTGAAAGAACTCTAAATTTGTTTGTAGGAATAGTGGAAGTTTGTTTACTAATACTAATATAATTATGATTAAAATTGAAAGTACCATGGAGAGATTACATAAAGTTAAGACCTAAAATAAATTTGGGTTTGGGCGCATCTAGGATGAGTATTTTGGGTAATTTATAAGATTCTGTTAAATGATCGGGAGAGAGGTAAAATTGGATTTGACTATTTAATAAACAAGAAGTAAAATAAAGAGTGGCATTACCAACTAATTGAGAGGACGTATTTGTAGAATGGGATAGGTATTGATTAGTTAATAAATGTGTTGTAATGACAGATGTCGTACTACCACTATCGATTAAAGTTTGTACATCAATTTGTTGTTTATCTTCTAACGTGATTTTGGCAGATACTGATAATAACGACATGGGTTGATTTTGGGCTATAAAATTTTCTGTAGGAATATAGTTATGGTCTATTTTATGTAGGCTAGCTATTTCTTCATCGGAAGAGTGGATATCTTTAAGAATTTGTTTCTTGTGTTGACTTTGTTTTTTATATGTTTTATATTTTAAAAGTTTTAAAGGTCCGATGTTTATAATATGAAAATCTAATACTTAAAGTTCCATCAGGATTTTCGTACGATGTGCTTTCAAGTAAATTCATGAAGCATAAACAACAATAAGAAGCAAACTTGGAGCAACTTCTTAAAGAAAAAAAAACTAGCAACGAGCAACCAAATTAGGCCAAGCAAAGCTAACCATACAAACAAGCAACAAATCAAAGAAAATAAAGGAAAAAATTGCACGTCAAAAGCAATTGCAAGAGGGAAAGAATTGAAATCGCCATCATATAGAATGGGAAAGTAAAGAAGCGAAATCTTATGAAATGAAGAAAATAAGGAATCATTCGATTGAATCCTCTAAGAAAATGTATGGGCTAATGAGGAAGTTTTGAGGCATCTGTTTACTGAGAAAGGATTGTCCATTCACATTCATTGTTGAGTTTGATTTAGGGTAGGAGGAGAAGAAAGAGACATAGGCAAGGGTCAACGGGTGTTATCAGAAGTCATGGTTTGTCGATTTCCCATCATTGGGCGGTCATTGAGGATGTTGTGGTGCCCTAATATGGTAGGATAAGTGTCATCGAGAAAGTTGAGGCATGAGTGAATTTTGTAGGTCTCTATTCCTATAGTTGAAAAAGAAGTGTCATGACTCCCATAGGAAGTTGAATGGCTATAATCCATTGTGTGGTGGAATGGAGTGACTTGAATTAGAATAATATCATAGACTTGGTTTAAAATAGCTCATAGTCAGGCCAATAAATAAAAAAATTAACCAAATCTATTGAAAATTAATACAAAAAAGTTTCCAAACAAATAATGCCACTTTTTTTTGCTTTGTGCAAACAAATTATGGAAATTGTTCGTATTATTTATTTTTTGTGCCTAGCTATGACTCTTGTGCAATAGGTTCACCTCTCTATGTTATGAGCTATAATGAGCACTAGTTTACGCTATGGGCTAGTATTCTTGAAATAGTCTAGGGTTATTCATATAATCAAATTTTATTAGTATCAAAGAGAACGTGTAAGACATTAGTATCTAATTAAAAGCTTGGGGCTTGCATTAAAGATTTGTGCTTTATTCCTTTAACATTTTGAGTATGCAAAAAATAATTTCAATGAGTAGATAAATAAATTCAAAATTGAGGTGATGATATCTGTCTGCGTCATTGAAACTTTGGTTGGGTTCTAGATGCAGAAAATGAATATATTCTTGGGATGAAATGACTTATATGAGTTATGATTCTTATGGTTCGGCAATGACTAAAAAAGGTTAAGGTTATGGTAAAGTAAATGGTGTTGCTTAGCCAAGGGAAAAGTAATGGATTTAGCCAATGTGGTGGTTGGTAATGTGAATTGGCTTGGAGAAGTAAACCAATAGGCAATAAGTATAGCCTTAGACGAATATATATATATATATATATGTATATATCTCATAATTGAATGCAAACCATGATGAATATGAGAAGGTGATCTCTTGCTTGGTCAAGTGGCACCTCTTTGGTGTGGTTGACTAGAGGACTAGGATGAGGGAGAGATTAATATAAAGCAACTTAATCACAATATGCAATTGGTGTTAGAATATCATTATGTTTATAATGCCCTTTTATTTATATTGGAAGGAATAAGGAAACTTTCATCAATTGTTTCTAATAAAAAGGTACAAGTGGTTGCACAAGAGATTAATATGGACTTGTCTTTCTCATTGGATAAGCGGTTACATAAGAAATTTAGATTAAGTTTTTCTTTCTCCTTGCATGAAGTGAGTTGACCAATCACCTCATCCTTGGATAAGAATGTGCGTGCAATTCATTTTTATGTAGGATGGTGATTTATAAACTCTTATATTGTTTTCATAAGTCCAATTAAGAGTTTCTTCTTTTGCCTTTGTGAATGTGTAATGCCGAACAAGTGCGACGTTTCAAGTTTAATTTAGTTTTAATAATAATAATAATAATAATAATAATAGAATAGAAGAGAAGAAGAGACACACTGTTTCAGATAGCAAGCGAACAAGGGCATCTCTTTGGAAGCGACGTACACATTCGATAAATTCATCAATATAGGAGGAGCAATATGAAACATACAAAGGAGGGTCCTATCACACTCTCTTTTGTCAAAACCGTTTCGAATCGAGCCGCTTCCACACTACTTTCAATCCAGACGACACTCCCAATTGCGATTCGACTCATTGTCTTCGGCAGGTGGCAGCCACTCCGTTCGAATTCCTCCTGCACAATCCCTGCTTTGACAGAACAATCCAGTTAGGCTTGCTTCAGCCTGCTGCCTGAACCTCCGCCCGCTTGCCTACTTCAACTCCCGTGAACAGCCCCACCTCCGTCTGATCAACCCTAATACACGAGCCCAGCACGTGAAGCCGCCTATACGCACGCAAAGCCGAACACCCAGGCCGCCCGCCTCCTTACGTGTGAAGTCCTGCTTTTGGTCATGAGTTTGGCTTTGTTTGTGCATGATCCAGTGACCATTGTCTCACCTCTCATCTGATTGCCCGGGAAGCTTCGTAATAAAAATATATAGATTAAAATAAATATAAACATAAAATTATAAAGCATCAGATGCCGACAAATTGTAAGGCTCGTGTCATGATCTTTGATTCGGGCGGATGAATGTTTAATTCAAAAAACTACGCTGTCGATCTTTGGTCCAGACGGTGAATTTTAAAATTTGAAGACACTATGCCATCGATCTTTGATCCGGGTAGGATGATTTCTAATTCAAAGACCTCACGTTGTTGTATCTTTGATCCGGGCAGGTAGAAATCACGACAAATGCCGTCTCGATCTCCCATCGTGGGGAGGGGATGCTGGGAGGCCGTCGAATTTCTTTTTGGAGCTATTGGAGAGTAGAGAGTAATTTTGAGATGTTTTTATTTTATTCAACTAATTCATCTAAAAAAAATTAATCCATTTAAAAATAATAAATTTAATTATTAGAGAATAATTCATCTCATTTAATTAATTAAATAATGAACTAATTAATTTTAAAATAAAATTAAGATTAATTCATGTAAACACTCATTTATTTAATTAATTAAATTAAAATTAAAATTAAGTAATTTAATTAATTAAAATAAAAGTAAAATTCATTTAATTAATTAATAAATTAAGAAATAACATTAAAATTTAATTAATTGAATAATTAAACCATTTAAAATTCTCTAATTAATTGAATAATGAATCAATAAAATTAAAATCTCATTTCTTTAATAAAATTAAAATTTGTAATTAAATCTATTAATCAATTTTAAAATAACTTTGAAATTTAATTGAGTAATTTAATATTACACGTAGTCAGTCAATTCAAAATAAATTTAAAATCTAATTATTTAATTGATCATAAAATTTATAACTTTATAATTATTTAATTTATTAATTAATCAATTTAAAATTTATTTAGTTAATTAATTGATCTAATAATAATATAAATCAAATAAAATGCAATAAAAAGAAAAATGCTTACACTAAACCAACCTAAAACAAATTCACACCAACTAGAGCACCAAACTCTTAAAACTAAAACACTAAACTCTCAAACACTGAAACAAAAACTCGAAACAAAACTCTCCAAAATTCTGATTCCTGTGCGAGCTCTAAAGCGCCTGGATATGCTCCAAAGCATCACGAACTCCTGCAAACGAACAAATAAAAATCAATACTGTAAATCAAACTACAATGCAAGAAAAGAAAAGCAGAGTACTGTAACAAAACTGCAATACTGAAAGCTAAACTAAAATGAAAAAAAAGAAACCACTTAAACTAAAAAATGCTGGTTTAGCGGTAGTAAAGAACTGTAAAACTAAAGTACCTACTATCCAGTCTATCCTAAAACTCCATAAGCCCCAAACAAATTCAAACCTTTGGGCAACTTCTAAACGAGGCCATAAGCCCCGAACCAATTTAAACAATCGGGCTACTTTCAATGAAAGTAGTAAGACCCATTTCTTAAATAACCAAACAACTTCCAAGGGAAGCAGTAAGACCTATTCCAAACCAATCCTACGGGCAAACTTCTAAGCAGAGTCATAAGCTCAGTTCTAAAACTAAACCTATGGGCTACTTCCAATAGAAGCTGTAAATCCCATTTCAAATTTAAATATACGGGCTACTTTCAACGGAAGCCGTAAGCCCCATTCTAAAACCCAAAGCTTGGGCAACTTCTAAATAGAGCTGTAAGGCCCAAACCAATTCAATCAACCGGTAACTTCTAAACGAAGTCATAAATCCCAAACTAAATTAATCACTAGGTATTCTAATAGATGTAAATCCTAAACCACCATAAAACTACAAGTCACATCTAACCACCTCAGTTTACTCGGGATCCCTAAGAGGAGTCAATCTATAGCTGCTAATCATATTCCTTGGACACTACGATCAATGATCACCAGTGTTGACAAGCTGAAACCTACGATATTCCCAGGACAACGGAGCCATGGGATCTTGATCAGGTCTAACTCCATCCCCCAATAAATGAGACTAAAACACCTAAAATTATTCATCCTTAATTGAGAGTTCTCTCTTACGCAGCAGGAGGGGTAATTAACTATGAGGGCTTGTGCTTATAGGAAGTAAGGATCCATTTCTAACTAAACTCTGATACTATCCTCAGGGGAAATCTGGTTAACTACAATCTACCTTAAGGAGAATGGAATTTTAAGTATGCAGAGTGGGATTCATGCCTATGCGTCATTTTTCTTGAGCAAACATGTGATTTGGCCTAATGTGTCTTGGTTAAGTTCAAAGTATTTGTGTGTTTAGGTTTGTCCAAACTATTTGAGCCAATGGGTTTGGGTTAGTCTAGAGTAATCAATCTTAGAACTGAGTAAGCCCAAAGTAGTGTATCCTTTGGTTTGCTGAACCATTCGTTTGAAGAGTCTCTCTGATCATGGCTCTCCTCTTCAAGTCATTTACTCGTGTAGGGGTGTCAATATTTGATATGACCCAAAAATTTCGGGTTAGGGTCAACCCGTTTGGTAAACGGGTTGGGTTCCGGTTTTTAATTTTCGACCCGATTGAAAAATCGGATCGGGTCTGGGTCAACCCACTAACCCGAAGTTGACCTGGGTCAACCCGCTTGCTGTAGTGACGAAGTCCCGCTCTCGCATTCATGTCACCTGAACGAAACTGCCTGGCCGCGCCTCTGCTTGCACTCACGCAGTGACAATAGCGAGGAAAATGTCATCGAGGGAAGGGCAAATGGAGAGGTCCAAGGATTCAATGGATGGATATCACCATAGTGGCATCCGAGGAACGTGGATAGATATTCAAGGCCGAGCCAAAGTAGACGGAGAGAGCAGCGGTGGCGGTGAGAGTCGTGGAGAAAGGCACGACAGACGAGGCAGAATGATTTGCGGTCGCCACCGGCCCATCCTCGATGATGTGGTTCAGGATCTGGACCAGGAGGTCAAGTGGTCCACGGATAAGATAGCCATGATGGATTTCAGCGAAGATGGAGGACTGGTGCTCTTCATAGATGAACCAAAAACAAAAACCTCGTGGATGGATTTAGGTTGGGATGAATAAGAACGAAGGGACTGGGAGGAAGAGGTGCAGAGGAAGCGGAGTGGTGAAGCTAGCTGGCCATCGAATCAAAGAAATCCTGTAGAAGGATTGCATGGCTGGAGCAAAGGGAAAAAGCTAGCGATATATTGTGTCAGGTCGGTCCGGATTGAAATATATGACTCATCTGCAAAAATGGGTCAGGTTCGGGTCGTGTCAAATAGTAGCGGGTCAATATCGGGTTTGACCCGAATGTTGTGAAATAAAATTGAAGGTGAAGGAGTTCCATATTTCCAAGTTGTCTTGGAATGCTGCCTAACTTGATCTTTAGCTGCTGCCTCCTTCCCTTGAGGTACTTATGCCTATAATTTTGAGATAGTAAAATAAGTATGAGTGGGGATTTTAGAATTTATTATCTTTGCTTGGAAACAAGCTCTCCTATCTCGCTTGTTTTACATATTTTGCATTTTGTGCTTATTTTGGTTGCATTTGTTAGATATGTCAGGCTTTGAGGTCATTGTGTTTCTTTTGTTTCTTGGAAGAAAGGTCATATTGCCACTTTTTTTTTTTTTTCAGGAAGGACCTCATTTCCCTTGCATATGCTTTCAACAATATTTTGGCTTGTTAGGTAGTCTTTGATGGTGTTGTTGTGGAGATTTATTGATGATAACCTTTCTTACATCTTTTGGTGGCACTAATTTTATTTCTCTATAAAGTTTATGACATCTCTATCTATCAAAGGATCAACCTTATAACTCACCTCATTTTAAATTGCCCAGTAATTGGAAAATTTTTCAGTGCATTGTTTATTCACCTTATGATAAACAGTTTTACGTGAATTTTGAGGGTAAATGGATCCTCTTTTCCATCTCTTTGCTACTGTCATTGGCCATCAAAGAGCAATGTGCCAACCTCTTCCAAGTCTAAAATTCTTTAATCTCATCAACAATGGTGGTGATAAACTATTTTCTTAGACATCTAACTTGGGATGAAGCTTCCAAAATTTTTTTTAGAGTTCCTTTGAATTGGCAATAAGTTCTGTTGGGCATGTGATCTTTTTTTTTTTTTCCTCTCATTGTTGCTAATCAATTTTCCAGTACACCTTGTACTGATGCTTTTGGTCTATTATTATTGGATTGGCTATTTTCTTCAATTACAATAGATTTAAAACTTTCTTTGATTTGATTTCTAGCAGAGAAATGCTTTGATTTTCTGCATAAGCCATCATGAAACCCTACGAAGTACTTAATGAATATAGATTTTTCCTCTGATGAAATTTCCGAAGTAATTATGGCTCTTAGAAATCTGTTGTTTAATCCTGACTTGGGGATGATCGTATTTTTTGTTAGTTGTTTCAGTTTTACTTCATGTCTAATGACTAATATGGTAGAGCTAAGCGTTTAAGAGTCTCTTAAATTCTGTCCATGTCATCTTTGATGTCATTGTCCTTGAACTGAGAATTCCAGAACACAAGTGCATGTAAAAGAATTATACAAGAAAAAACATTCTTTTTGGGTTTTTATAATTTTATATAGAGGAATATGCTTCATTATGCTCTAGCAAACTATGAATTACCTCAAGATTGACTGTGCCCTTGTCATAAAACAACTTGAGCTTTATATCGACTTTGAAGGATATGTCTAAGTTCTATTTTGCACCAATCATCTATTTACAATGTCAATCATCAATGGGATTTGCACGACTAACACTAGGTTTATCCATCACCGGATGATATATACAATTCAAAAGGTTGTGTGTACGATTTTTGGCTTGGATAGTGAGGGTCATATATGCGATATTGGACTCAGAGATATGACTGAGTACGTTATTTCTAATTACCTTATTTGGAGAGCTACCAAACAAGTAAAGGCTTGAAGTTTGAAGCTAGATGCTTGCCATTGGTGGTCTATAACATTTTTTGGTGACTAGGTTAATGGTTTGTGCCAATGTGATCTTAGCTGGAGGTGACATAAACTGGAAGGGAAGTGCTTGCCCATAATTTTATCATTTTGAAGGCTTGAGAGATTGTAAGAGCTGTGATGGAGTTTTAGGTGTAGTCCTAAGGTGGAGAAGGAGAGCTTGGATGAGCTTTGCTAATGATATATATATATATATATATATATATATATGGATTTGTGTGGGTAATTTTTTCTTCAACATAGAATGCAAGAGCTCTTCTATTACATGATGTTTTGTTATGGATGATGTTGATAAAGCATGTGAAGTGAATGAGTATGAAAATGACGCGTTATGATATGATATAATTCTTTCTATTGAACCTCATATGTTTTTATGTCTCATGATGATAAATGAAAGTTATATCTATAGCATACATACATATGTTGCCACATGTTGCGTGAAGCTTATGAGAGCTACAACTAAATATGAACATGGCACATGAGTGGAATCCTTTCATACTGCTACTATAATGATTACATGCGACATATAAATGACGATAGTACATGTTAAAGAGAATGTTTTATCTATGGAAAGTTATTATAGTTTTGTCAAGTAAAGCAAAGTTATGCATTGGCCTTGTGCATTGCTTGTCTGTGAAGCATAAGCTCGTAGAAAAATGTTCATGTTGCATAGCTTCACCGCATCGTGTCGCAGTGTTGTGCGTTAGGTTCCTAATCAAAGTGAAATCCTGATTCAAATTTTATGATTCAGTTCAACATGACAGTAACTCCTCACTACTTATTGTAGTCATCGGGTTATTTCTCATTGGTTTTTTTGTTCGTTCCGTTGGAACTAGTCGCCTTTTGGTGGTTCTTCTCTTCATGGTCACTCTGCTAGCTTTTATACACTTCTCATTAATTCTTATTGGTGGTGCTAGTAGCTTTTAGCTCACAACCTTCTTCTCAAGAATATTTTCAATGCTTCATCTTCACAGTATCTCCTCCGCCTTTCGATCTCTAATTGGGCACTTTTTGCACGAGTATATCTTGATTTTTATATATTCTTTCATCGCTTTATTATTTATATCATATATATCTTTGAATTTTTTTAGTATTTAAATAGACATAAATTACTATTATTGAATGTATTGTTATGTTTGCTTAAAAATATTATTTGATGTAGTTTAATTTTAATTTGTATATTTTTAATAATTGTTGTATTCATATAATATTCGCATATATATGATATACAACTCATGAATGCTTTAATCTATGATGCATCGACACTTTTCCTCAAAGAGACGTGCAGTGTCCAACTCGACACACGTCCGACACACCTCCGACACATATTTGATACGCCGAAAATATGTCCGATTAAAAAAATGTTAAATACAAATTGGGCACGCATGTCTTAAATATTTTATGAAATTCTTTAGAAAATATAATTTCTTGTTTTTAAAAGTTTTATTTATTTAAAATATTAAAATAAAATATAAAATTTAAATTTAGTATTTCCTATCCACAAAACCAAATCAATTGTCTGCACTCAATACCCCATTTATCGAATATTTTTATTTTCATTTCTCTTTGGCGAGTTGCGACTTTGGTTTCACAATCATGCCTGATGTCATCTCAATATTGACATCTGACATCGTCACAACATCGACATTTCAAAATCATATCAACATCAAAGTCTGAGACTGTCTTGACATTGATGCTCAACGCTAGCAATTTCTACACCAACAACTTGACAGCTCATCTTTGTCCGACGTCGTCTTAATATTGACGACCAACGCCCTCTCAACATCGATGATAGACACCCTATTGACATTGACGCCCGATACTTACTGCATAACATCGATGCCTGACTACCGACAACATTGTCGTCTCTTCTATCGATGCTTGATACACGACATCGACGTCCGACTCTCGAAATCCTAATATTAATCATTTTAAGCACAAATTCTAGTTAAATGACTTATTATTTTTAAATTATTTTAATATTATACTTATTCAATTTTTATACATTATTTTTAAAATATAAAAATTATAATACTGTGTCCAAACCGTATTCGTGTCATATATTTTTAATAATTGATATGTCCGGTGTCCGTGTCCGTGTCTCCGTGTCGTCTTGTCATGTCCGTGTTGCCGACCACACGTAGTGGGATAAAGGCTTGATGATGTTGTTGTAGTATACTATGAATCTCATGGATATGGATTATGGAATAACATGTGATGGCATGGTTGTAATTTAAAGGAAATAATATGGATATGATGATAGCCAAGAATGCTTGAATGATAACATAATAAGAGTAATAGGATGACAATGATGATGATCCCTGCACCTGCAGTAGAGTAAGCTTTACGCTTATGCTGAAGGACAGTGCCCATTGCATGTGTAAGAGGCTATTGGAAATTCTAGTGCCAATTGACCCCTACTGATGTAGAAGAGTAAGCAAGCAAAAGTGCTTGTGCTAATGATAGCCCTGAAAATGCAGGAGAAAATGTAGAAATGCTCCTGCTAATGGATGATCCCTAGTGATGTATGAGAGCAAGCCGATGCGCTTGTGCTAATGTTGAACCATGCAATTTAGGAAAAGTAAGCCAAAGTCCTTGTGGTAATTTTTAACCCCTACGTATTCTGGATAGCAAGCTTGGGGAATGTGTTATGGTGGAAATGATTGGTGGCTTGGCCAAGATTAATGGATCCGGCTAGGCATTGTAGATTGGTTTTAGTCTATGTGAAAAGCATAAAAAAAAAAGATAAACTGCAGTAATCTGTGAAAGATGGATTTATTTTATTTCTTCATTGAACCCTACCCACGATGAGGAAAACCACTTGTATGAAACTTGGATCATTCTTGGTGATGACTTTGAAAGATGGAATAAAACTTGTATTTTTGGTGATACGTTTGAAAGGTGGAATGAATTAGTTTCTTGATTGGATTCTAATCATGATGAAGATGACGGAGGGAGCACTTGCATGAAACTTGGATCCGTGGTGATGGTGGCCAGCCATGAGTGAAAGAGAGAAACCTTGTTCTTGATTGAACCGTGATGAGCGTGAGGAAGAGTGTACTTATTGAACTTGGTTCCTTGGTGGTGCTGAAAGGTGGAATGAATCCGCTTGTTGAGGATGAGAAAGAGAGCACTTGTATGAAACTTGGGATCCATGGTGATGGTGGCGGTTAAGGGGAGGGAATTAAAAAAATGTTAGCACATGGTGCGAGGGAGGGTTAGGTTGTGTCCATTAAAAAATTTTGAAGGGGGAACGAAGGAGGTCCAAGTTATATATCCATTAAAAATTTGTTAACACACAGGCCTCAAGCATTAATTTTATTCATTCAATTTTATCCATGTTTTTTTGTCAGTCAGTTGTATTTTTATGGTTTTGTTGACAATTTGTGGTTCTCCCGTCTAATTATGTATCATAGATTTTATTTATTGGTAGAAACGCAATTAGTTTTTCATGGGGATTTTCATATTATATAATTTTTTTTCTTTTTTGAAATTTAATGAAATGATTTGATTTTGTGGTCAACTTTTGGTATATATGTGCTATCTTTGGTTTGATCAGCTGGCATTACAAGAGGCTCAAGAAGGGAAAGACTGTTGAGCAAATTTGTTGAAAATGAATGTGAGAAAATTGATAGGCTTATGGAATTATATTCACGGTAAGTTAAGATTTTCCACATTACTTGTCCTGAGAACCTCTTACGTTTTTAGTTCAATTTTATTTCTCTATTTTTTAGTGCCAACTTGTGGGTTAGAAATATGTAATCTCCCATAATGTTGCAGGTACTCTGATAGAGTTAAGAATGAGACAGAACGGCTGAACAAACTTGAATTAGATGACCTGGAGGTAATCATCATATCTGATATTCTTTCTGTTTTTGGTTAAATTTTATTATTATATCATCTGACATCATTTTCTCCTAAATTCTTTAGATGGATGAAGAAGAACAGTATAACCGTAAGCTAGAAGCTGGGCTATACACTCTCCAAGTGAGTATATGTTTGTATTACCTGCCTTATACTATATGTTTAAGTTATGTGTTCCTCTTTCTATTTGGACGATTTACTTTTTATTTTTAGTTCAATGACTAATGGTAAGGCCTCATGGATTTTCAGTTGATTGCTGTTATTCTAGGCCACCTTTGGTCCTCTGAGTAAGTTATTATTTTCCTCTTATATGGTTGCTTCCAACTGTCATCAGCTACAGATTTCATGCACTGTTCTAGGTTTATATTTTTTAGATTTCATGCTGTGTAGGCATCAGCAGATGAGGGGAAGAATAGAGCTACTACTTCGGCAGCAAAGATTGACAAAGGAGGATGTGAAGGATGTACTTCTGGTACAGATTGTTAAGCATTTCATGCCCCATTAATTTTGTTGTTAGAGCTCTTACGATATTTCTAATGATATAGAATGTTTTATTAGTTCTTGTTTATAACTATCTTGCGCATCACTGAATGTTTTGTTTGAGATTGTATGTCGGTGTTATCAGCAAGGATACTGATTTTGTGATTTAATTTGACCGTTGTTTATACTTTTTTTTTTCTATTAGCAAGCTATGCAAAAGCTTGAGACATGGATTTCCCTTTGGTTGTTCAAGTATGTTCCGTGGTTTCCATTATTACATGAAGTGATTATACTCCCTTGGATTTTGATGTTTTTATGAGTAATTTTTCTGCTTTGATTCCCAGCAAATGCGCCAGACATTATTTTAACATTCTTATGAAACAAAATTTTGTTAAGTGTTGCAAAGTTGAGGATTGCTCAGGTGGACGAGTGGCTTTACTTTTAGAGACATGATACGAAGTGAGCATATACATGAAAATGTTGGAGTAGCTCTAGTGGAAGATAAGATTAGAGAGAGTCGTCTTAGATGGTTTGGTCACATAAAACGGCGGCCTTAGTAGATGTATTAGATTTGACTTATGTTAAGAAAGATAGAGGTAAACCTAAAATTACTTGGTTAGAAAATATTAGAAATCACATTTTTTATTAGATTTAAATGAGAATTTAACTTTTAATAGGGCACAATGGAGAAAAAAGATTCATGAGCCGACCCCACATAGTGGGATAAAGACTTGATGTTGTTTGCATGAAACAAAATTCATTGGTCTAATCTGCCAGTGAATTATTTTGGTTGTTCTGGTCAATCAGTTATTCAGCTTTTATAAAAGGTTTCACATGCTTGATAAAGTCTTCATGCTTGAAACTAACTTAAAAAAACTGTCCATTTCTGTTGTAAATTTCCGTTTGCACTAAGATGCCGGTCCGCTTGATCTTGGTGATGTGAAAGCACAAACCCTTCAGTTTCGTACACATGCCTGTACTGTCTTTATACTGTGACATCTCGGAAGTGTAAGGGGTGTATCATGTTTCTTTTATTGTTTGTCTCTTTATTGCATAAGCTTAGTTTACTTTGTGGGTTACCTGATATATTTGATAATTTTTGTCTAAGCTCCTTCAAAATAGAAGCTTGAATAAACGAATGGTATCATGCATAATTGAAGGCAGAATCTAGGGTTTTATGCCTTGTAGTGATTACTTTTTCTTTTTTTTTGGTTTGGTGAAACTACTCCCTCCAATTGAGAGTTGAAACCCTCACCTTATATTTTGTTAGATTGAGGCACTATAATAAAACAAATGCTCATTGGTTGTTTTAACTCTGTTGTCCGTCTACTACACTTCTCACAGGCATGTGAGCCAAAGCGTTCCCTACAGCTTTTGGGAGCTTAGGCTTTGTTTGGGATGGCTTTTTACCTGCTTCTTAAAATAACTTTCTAGTTCAATAATAAATTTTTTTTACTAAAAAGCTGTTTCAAGAAACAATAAAAAAGTCATCCTAAACGAAGCCTTATTCTTATACCAATTTATATTCTGCTTCTCAGAAAATTATGCCATACTAGTCAAATTTTTTTGTCTAATTTTTTGTTGTTTATCATATATTTTTGTTTAATCTTTCTTAAGTCATTTCGATTCATCAATCATCAACTATATATGCTGCTGCAGGAGTATCATGACAACATTGGTGATGTGGACGGGCCAGAAGATAAGGAACGAGCACAAACAAGAATCCAAAGATTCATTGCAGCACTGTCAGACCTATAAAATCCAAAAAATTTGAAGAGTTCAGTTTGTAAGGTTCAGTCTTTGCCAGTGTGCTACTTGGCTTAAGTGCGTCAATGCCTTTGGGCTTCTTTGATTGTTTTTAGAAAAGTTAAAGGACATGATAGGTGGAGTTTTCTCGCTGTTTTATTTTTTAGACAATAATTATAATTTTTTAAAATGTTTTTTAATTAAAATAATTAAGTTATTTTTCACACAATAATTTCATAATCAATTTTTTAAATAGATTCATAACTAAAAAATCATTTAATTTTTCATAATTTGCTGAAGTAATATATATATTATCTTATATATTTTGAGCACTTAATTATGCTACATTTATTGGAGTTTAGTAGTTTTTATTTTTCAATTAAAATTTTAAAATATATATATTGAGATTTGTAATAAATTCAAATATAACAATTTTAAATTTATTCTTTTTTTATTTTTTTTTATTTTATATTTTAACTTAGGCATGTGAGTTCACAGTATCCACCAACAAGTGGTTGACTTTGCCTATGTGGTTCAGGACAGCAAATTTATTACACATTGACTACATTAGTCGTCATTTAATTGTGTGATTCAATTATTTCTAAAATGTTTTTCTTCATAGTATGCGTATTTCTAATTGATATTTTATAGGCATTCCTTTGAAAATTTTGCCCAAATAATTTCACTTGCATGCATGACTATAAATCTTTAATGGAGGAATATTGTGCAGAGTTTGACTTTCAATTTGAGTAAAAGTCTGAATCGACAAATATGAATATTTTTGGAGCTGAATCGAAAGCTAATAGGTCAATTTGGGCCAGTGGTCGCCAGCAGGTCTGTTGAAGCCTTCACCCATCTTGTAAGTGTCCATTGGGAGCCTAGCCATAGAACTAATCATCAAAGTTTATCAAGGCTTCATTGAGTAGATTTCGTTTGGTTTTCTAAAGTAATTTTTTAGTTGAAAATTTTCTTAAATTAGAAATTTTTGTGTTAGGAATTTGCTTTAAAAAGTAGTAAAAAGCTGTCCCAAACAAGATCTAAAGCAATGAGTTAATCATCAGAAGTAGTGAGAAGGTTATAGAAGTTGGATGCTTTATGTTGGAAAAATTGTGCTTGCATCTTTGATTTAAGAATTTAAGTATTGGGGTATGATTCATTGGTATGATGTGTCATTATGAGTCCTCAAGAATCTCAATAAATTCATTTACATAATAATGTCCAATTAAATCTCAAGCTTCATCTGAAGTCTTTGAATGCCAAATCATTCTCTTGATTTTCTCTAATTTCACTGTTAATTTGAAAGATGGCTGAGCTGCTCTGTAACTATAGTATTCATGATCATAAAATCATAAAAAACTTAGCATATATTATAGAATTTTTTGTTACACATTTTCTTCTTATAAAACAACCAAAATTATTTAAGTTAAAGCTGGTAATAAAATGAATTTCGCCAACCAGATTTAGGCTTCGTTCGGGGAGAAATTATTCTGTGCGGAGACCGAATGCAGAATGCCGTCTGGAGATCAATCAGAATGTGTCACATCAGTAGTACCGAGCCGTGACATCAAGCAAGAGGTGACATGACGCATTCTGGTTGGCCTTCGGACGGCATCCGCATAGATAATTAATCTCTTTTGGGACGACTTTCTTACTATTTTTTAAAGCAACTAAAATTTTTTGTACTAAAAAATTGCTTTAGAAAACAATAAGAAAGCTGTTCCAAACAAATCCTTAGGTAATCTTTCAAGATAAATGAATGAGATAACAATTACAAGGCTAACATCAGTGGATTTTTAGCATAACTTCCTCTTTCTAATTTTTTTTAATTTTTTTTAATTTTATTAATTTATTTTTTTGAATAACACAACAAGAATTACTTAGGTTTCATTGGATGTTGGTGTATATGTGCTAGTCTTATGTTCTATTGTTACATGACATAAATACAATTCTTCTCTATTAGAGAACTGCTTTTTAATTGTATTATGCTGAGAAATAGATGAAATATATTCAAACATAAAGCTCCACAATATATTATCCATAATCATGAAATAAGTGATATAGAGGGTTTTTTCTTTCTTGCTACGGAAATTTTAACAGAAAAACATTGCAATATATATATATATATATATAGAGAAAAAGCATTACAAAATGAAAGCTTAATCACACAACTAGTCATTTACAGTATCACAAGATGAAGAAAAATCCTAGAAATAACAAGTGAAGCAGCTGTCCAAAGTTCCTCAAATCACTTATTTTTGGACCAAAAGCTTACAAAAACATGAATGGTTCCTTCCCAACATGGAAAGGGGGTTAGGTGCATTAATTTTTTTCTTTTGTTAGTCTAACAACACAGTAGTTCTTGAAGCTCATTTTGTTTCAGATTGCAGATTTATATCATTTGTAAGCCAATAAAAATACAAGTTACAACTCTATAAAAGAAATCTTGAAAGCCCCACTTTATACCCAGTTGTCTTGACATCTTCTTGCACTTGTCTTCTGAACTCCTTGAACGTGAACTTCTTGTAGCGAGAAGGCTCCTTGCAGCTACTTATGATGGAGTCTGATGAAGGGCAAAGAAAGTAAGCTATGGAGTATCTCTCTACTTTACTATTGGTCATCACTTTGTGCTCCACACTCTTGTACACATCGTTGCTCCATGCCTGTTATTCAACATAAATTTGAGTTAAACCCTAAGCTGAGGCCGGATTTGGGTAAAAGAACACTGAGTTACATTCAGGTTGACATTAAAGTTTTCTTTGGGACAACTTTCTTACTGTTTTCTACAACAAATTTTTGGTACCAAAAATTCTTAAGAAACAACGAAAAAATAGTGCTCAAAAGCTGTCCCAAACAAAGGCAAAGTGAAGTTTGAAAATCTGGAATAAGGATGAATTTGACTAATAAACCTCAAAATCAGAGCAAATCATACTGGATTCAGGTATTTGGGTCACTTTCCTATACCAGCTTGCTTCCAACAGCTGATTGCTCATTTACTTCTCATATATTCAGTGTGCTTAAGTCATGGTGATCAAGTTTATTTCATTTTAAAGCATATATTCGAATCTAAATCGTTGACATAAATTAACACTCCTAATAATAAAGATAAATGAAGATAAATAGCGAATCAAGAGTAAGTGATTGATGTGATCAGTCACTTTCTTTAAGATAAGAAAGTTGCTGGTCCCCCATCCCTTTCAAGTAAGAAATTGGTGTTGCTTAAAGGAAAAGGCAGCAACAAGGTCTTATCCTATGTACTTTGTTTACTCTATTATACTGATTCCATGGCCATCTCTTGTCATGGATTATCACAACATCAGACAACTTAATAAAAAGGGGACAAAGAAATGCCTGAAAGAGATCCCCAATATTGACTATGAGAGCTTCTGGGTTTGGCTTGATAGAGACCCATTTTGAATCCTTCATCAACTGGAGACCGCCGACATGATCTTGGTGGAGAATTGTTAGGAAATCACTGTCTGTGTGAGGCATCAGACCAAAAGTCTCGGGCGAAAATGGACATGGTGGATATCGGTTGAGGCGGAGAAAGCAGGTGTTTTCGCTACAACTTTTGGCGAAAAAATCTTCATGACATCCCAAGTTTTTGGCAAGAACACCGGCGAGTATCCTCGCCAATTCTGACATGGAGCCTGCAACCTTCTGCATCAATTCCCTGGAAGTAGCAGAATGGAAAATAGTTTGAATAGCTCAAAGGAGGGAAAATAGGGGGCAATTCAATAGAACAATTGAAGTGATCAACCTTGTCTTTTCCTTCTAGAAAACTTATGGGGATGTTTGGATATAAATATAGTTAATCTCAAAGGAAGATTTAGTTAATTGAGTAAATTAGAATTTAATAGATTTTGAGAGAATTAAAACCTGAAAACTATATGGATGACAATTTGATTATTTTGTTCGAGAAATTAAGATTTGTATGAGAGAAATTTTTAAATCATTCATTACTTTCAACAATAGTATTTAGCACATTGAATTTAATCAAATAGGGTCAAATTAAGATTTTGTTCAGAATAATAGGATTTAATGTCACCAAATAATCTATCATCTTATGTGCATCACACATGAAATCAATTAAAAATAATATTTCATGCATCTCAAAATAAATTGAAAAATAATACTATTATGATGTTTTTATATAATTTATATTAGAATGAGCTTGAAAGTTATTGAATTTGTTTTAAGATTAGTACATAGTACTTTTACCCTTTTTTTTCCTCTTTTTTTGAGGGACTTTTGAGTCAATTAGTTAAACTCACGCACACATCACATATATAAACTTCGAACTTAAAATCTCTCTGTTGATAGCCGAAGCTCCCAACCAACAAATCAAGGTGAGTTGCATATATATTTGCATATATATTCACAAATACACTGATCAAGGCTTTATCTTTATCTTTCACTAATCTTAATGATTTCCAATCTTAACAAAATACAATGATTCTCAGTTCCATTTTGATATATATATATATATATATATATATATATATATTCGTATATAAATTTTTTCTAAATAAATTCAATAGCTTTGGGACTTGTTCCAGCAAAAAAACTTAAAAATTTAATAAGAATATACTGAGATAGCTGTTTTTCTCCCTATTTAGCAATATAACTCGTGATTGAAGCCTTTTGATTCTCATTCACAACTGAATGCTTCTTCAATAAGATTGTTTTCAGACCAAAATTATAATGAAAAGCCTGACAATCAAATAAGTTTGGTCAGCCAACCCTTCTGATTCATTTGATCTAAAAGTTTTTATAATTTAATTTATTTAGAGATAAAATGATATATGGTATATCAAAACAAATTTCATCATGATGATCAAATTTGAAAAGGGGTACTGAAAGAAAGATAAACAACCTCAGAGATCTGAACTCGTCTTCATAGCAACCACCTTCCTCTGCAAGCTTAGAAAGAGGAACATGAAAGGCTTCTGACCACGAGAACTGATCCAGTGAAGTAGCGGTAGGATTCCCCCACCTATAAGATTCATTCAACAGCTTTGATCCAACCTTCTTCTCAAAGGGCCTATGAAAAAACCTCTTCTGCTCTCTCCTTATCTCCTTCAAAAGCTCTGTGCTGATTCCATGGTTCACCACCTGAAAGAATCCCCATTCTGAAGAAGCATTAGCTATCTCAGCAACACAATCCTTCCTCTCCTCTTCATTTCCACACTGTAAGTCTTTCAAATCAATAAGCGGTAGCTCACATTCCGCTATGACTCTGCTTTCATGGCTACTAAAAGAGTGTTCTGCTTCAGCTGAAGCAGAGAACAAGAAACTGTAATGTTGTGAGAAAGGAGGATCATAAGAAGAGGCTTGGAAGGCTGCCATGTCTAAAGAAGTGGTAGGGGGAGGCATTTATCCTGTGAAAAGAAGCATGGAGGGGCTGAAGAGGCCGATGGGGTGGAAAGCATAAGAGGCAGGATTGGTTTTTGCGAGCAGTGGGAAACTGACAAATGGCAGCAATTGAATCTTTCCACTGCAAGTCTTAAAGATGTTGATAAAGCAGATTGTGATGAAGATGATGATGATGATGATGATGATATGCAGTTAATGGATAGATTTTGACTGAGATGTGGAAGGTTATAAATGCTGACTGAGATGTGGAAGGTTATAAATACAGTCTTCAGTACTCCGACAGGCGACAGTTTTTGAATATAATGAACTGTTATTTCTATCCAGCTCACTGTTCTAGTTGATAGTTTTTTTTTTTCC
Organism: Dendrobium chrysotoxum; assembly: GCA_019925795.1. Classification (NCBI taxonomy): domain Eukaryota; kingdom Viridiplantae; phylum Streptophyta; class Magnoliopsida; order Asparagales; family Orchidaceae; genus Dendrobium; species Dendrobium chrysotoxum. The sequence continues at coordinate 9,324,132 of CM034305.1, forward strand.
TCAAAACGGTGAGCGATAAATTATAAATAATGATTTAATTTAAAAAAATAATATTCTCCTATTGATTTTTTAAAGAAATTGATAAAAATATCAAGATAATCTCAGGATTCTGGCTCTACAAGCCTACTGAGGCTTCAAAATCTTTCAGAAAAAGCTCCTACTCTCTAGATGAGTATACCAGACGCATTCTACTATGAAAACTGTCTTGACTCCCATAATTTTCTAGAGAATCTCATAGAACTACATGTGAATTTGGTCTCTGCTTTCTATACCTTTCTTTTGAAACGTGAATCTTATCTTCCACCTCCACCTCACTTTCTCTAGTCATGAGCTTGTGAAGTAACAGCCTTTTGTCTCTCTCTTTCAAGCTTAAGACTTCTACTTCTTAGTTCAATGAATCCATCTTCTTTTCCTTTCTTAGTAGATACTTTATGCTTATTTTTAAGAGAAAGAATTGAGCTCTGCCCTCTATTAAGTTAGCAAGGAGAGAGCAAAATGGGCTGATTGTACTCCTTTTTTAAGCCTTCTAGCTTCCTTTGCCTCTTTCATGTTTTCTTATTACCTTTTTGAATTATATTGTCACATGGCCACTTTGTTACCCTATTTAATAAAGGATTTTGCTTTACTTTGACAGTAAGGCGACGGATTTCTTACTGCTTTTTAAAACAATTTTTCGTATCAAAATTTTTGAATTAAAAATTTTGTACTAAGAAGCAGCTAAAGCCTAAGGCTTCGTTTGGGACGGCTTTTTTACTGCTTATTGAACCAACTTTTTAGTATAAAAATTAAAAAATTTGTACTGAAAAGCTACTTTAAGAAGCAGTAAAAAAACAGTCCCAAACGAAACCTAAGCCTTCGTTTGATACAATTTTCTTACTATTTTCTACAGCAATTTTTCTCCATACAAATTTCTTGAAATCAGCCAAAAAATAGTAGACAAAAGCTATTCCAAACAAAACTGATTTCATCTGATTAAAAACTTTTTGCTTACATGTAATATAAAATTTCTTTTTTTACCTCATTTTATATCAAGATATAGTCGTTTGAATTTAAATCTCAATTTTTAATAATAAATATTAAAAATAACTCAATTAAAGAATGAGTTTTTTTTTTTGGAACGGGGTATCCACCTACTGCCACCCCGAAAGGGCACTTGGCCGCGTGCCTAATCCTTGGCTGACTTAAAGAGGCACCCACCGCAAAAACCTCCTGACCCGCACTTGATTGATAGGTGCTGCCGCTCGACGGGAATTGAGCACGAGTTTTATTTTTGAAAAAAAAACTAGAAAAATAAAAAATAAAAAGAATCGATCCCAAATTTTGCTAATTTTGTAAAATTTTTTTGCAGCAAGAGTAAATTTTCAAATAAACTTAAAAAAGGTTGAAAATGTTAAATTAAAAATAACATTATTTTTAAAAATTATAACAGTTATTAAATAATTGTTACACTAAATGACATGATTGTGATTTAATTTAAAAATTAAAAAATACATATAGATCATTTATTTAAAATAAAAAAAATCAAAGTCAAGTAATAAAATATGGGATGGTGGGGATTAGTGGCATGGCAAGTGGAGCTCCTGTTAAGAGCCTCTTTGACTCTTGCTCTATTAATTAAATCTCCATTTACTTTTCATGATCAATTTTCTATTCTTAAAATTAAAAAAAAGAATAAATTTTTTTTCTTTTTAAAGTAAAGAAAGTTGCAGATTAGAGGACAAATCTAGTAAAATTAACCGGCCAAGAGTTGTTTATTATTTTTGTTGCGGACTCAAATATACGCGGCGATAGAGTTTAATATTTCCGTCTCAGCGTTGTACGTATATCCAGCACACAAACAGAAGAGTGAAAGAAACACCAGGATTTTTACGTGGAAAGCCCTGAAAAAGGGAAAAACCACGGGGCCACGCCCAGTTGAAAAAGTTCCACTAGTGTTGTTTGAAATACACGAGGCTGACTCGTCCTTTAACTTCAGGACGATCAGATTACAATGAGTATCAATTACAAGGCCAAGCAGAGTTCCAACGTCACTCGGGCGTCAGACAGAATTCCGGCGTCACTTGGAAAGAAGTCCGGCGTCACTCGGACGTCGGGTAGAATTCTAGCGTCGGGCAGAATTCCGACGTTGCTCCCGTGTCGGGCAGGGCTCCGGCGTCCCTCGGGCGCCTGGTGGTGCTTCGGTGGTGTTCCGGCGGTGTTCCGGCGGTATTCCGGCGGAGTTCCGGCGGTGTTCCGGCGGTGGTCGAGGAGGAGTTATTCCCTCCTAGGCTTCTCTTCTCTTCCTTCTCTTCTTCTCTTCTTGGCTTGGGTCCCCTCTTAAGAGAAATGAGGGGTTATTTATAGTTTTTCTGGAGTGGCATAGCCCGTAAATATGTGAGGGATCAAGGGCAAATAAGGAGTGATCCGGACGAACGGTCGATATTGAATCCCTTGATCGTGAGCCGTTTATCAAGAATTTGAAGGTCTTAATGATATCAGAATTCTGCGATCTTGGGCTCGTTGGATTCGTCTCGTCGAGCCGCTCGATTCGAGTATAAGCTCGTCAAAATCAGAGACCGTTTGGTAACTCAAATTGCTGTTTGATGCTTCCAACAGCACTTCGGGCACTTGATTTGGACTCGTTTGGGCTCGGATTGAGTTGAATTTGGTGTTGTTGGATTCGTATTTCCGAGACGCTCAGTTCGACTGTAAGCTTGCTGAAATCGGAGTTTAAATAGTCTCCGAATTAATTTTTGAAGTTTCCAACTTGAGTTTTTCCTCGAGATTCGTGCCCGATCAAGATAATTTTTCGATGACGTATCAGTTGCCCCCCTATTTTCGGACGTCGAAGCTCCAGGAGTCCGAAAATACTTGTTCTGACATTTTACATTTGCCGAATTGCGAAAAATTGCGTTCCAAAAGATATTATTTTGCTCAAACTTGATTGTAGAGGCCTTGTTGAGCTCCGAAAGTGTCAAAATTGAGTCCGGAACGTCGAAAAAACGTGTCCGGGGACCCCAAAAACGTCGAATTTGGACCGTCTGGGCCCGAAATCGGAGCCCGGGAACGCGTAGGCAGCCGAACCGGCCGGCCGGCCGGCCGGCCACCGCCCGCCGCCGCCCGCGGCGGCGCCTGCCCCAACCGGCGCGTCCGCGCGCGTCTGCGCGCGGAACCGCGCAGAACCGCGCGGGGCGCGGTTTTGGTTTTTAAAAAAAAAATTTTTTTTTTTTATTTAAATTGTGGGTCCCACATGGGATTAAAAATCCGAAAAAATCCCAAAAAATTCCGAAAATTTTGAAAAATTTCAGGAAATTTAATAGAATTTTGGAATCCTCCCCCCCTTAAAGAAAACTATAAATAGACCCCCCAGGGCCTAGTAGAAACTCGCCCCTTCTTCCTTTCTCCCTCTGGCTTTTGGCATTTTGAGGCTTTCCGCCGTTTTTGAGTAGGTGACTTTCCCTACTTAACTCGGCGCCCCTCCCTTTGCGCAGAAGTTAGAGTATTCCTCTCTTCTCCCCTCTAGTTTCTGGCATTTTGAGGCCTTCCGCCGTTTTTGAGTAGGTGATTTTCCCTACTTGACTCGGCGCCCCTCCTTTTGCACAGAAGTTAGCGGTTTTTCCTCTTTTTTCTCTCATTCTGGCTTTCTGACAGTTGAGGCATTCCGTTGTTATTCAGTAGGTGATTTTCCCTACTTGAGACAACGCCCCTCCTCTTGTACAGGAGTTAGAAATTTCTTTTCTTTTTCATTCCTTCATGTGGAGGTGAGATGTTAGTCGGAGGGAGTCTGAAGATGGTCGGAAGTCAGGCGTCGGGAAGAAGTACAACGAGGGTCCGACGACGGGCATAAGTCCGGCGTCGGGTAGAAGTTCGACGAAAGTCACGCGACTGACAGAAGTCTTTCAACGGGAGGAAGTTCGGTGTCAGACAGAAGTCTGACGAAAGTCCCGCGATTGGCAAAAGTCCTTCAACGGGAGGAAGCTCAGCGACGGGCAGGAGTCCGACGAATGTCCCGCGACGGGCAGAAGTCCTTCAGCGGGAGGAAGCTCGGCGTCGGGCATGAGTCCGACGAATGTCCCGCGACGGGCAGAAGTCCTTCAACGGGAGGAAGCTCGGCGTCGGGCAGGAGTCCGACGAATGTCCCGCGACGGGCAGAAGTCCTTCAGCGGGAGGAAGCTCGGCGTCGGGCAGGAGTCCGACGAATGTCCCGCGACGGGCAGAAGTCCTTCAACGGGAGGAAGCTCGGCGTCGGGCATGAGTCCGACGAATGTCCCGCGACGGGCAGAAGTCCTTCAACGGGAGGAAGCTCGGCGTCGGGCAGGAGTCCGACGAATGTCCCGCGACGGGCAGAAGTCCTTCAGCGGGAGGAAGCTCGGCGTCGGGCATGAGTCCGACGAATGTCCCGCGACCGGCAGAAGTCCTTCAACGGGAGGAAGCTCAGCGTCGGGCAGGAGTCCGACGAATGTCCCGCGACTGGCAGAAGTCCTTCAACGGGAGGAAGCTTAGCGACGGGCAGGAGTCCGACGAATGTCCCGCGACGGGCAGAAGTCCTTCAACGGGAGGAAATTCGGCGAGGGTCTGGCGACGGGCAGATGATGGCCGGCGTCCAGTAACATTGTGTTAAGGCAATATTCATCCATACTGAAGTGTGCCAACATCAGATATTACTGAATCAAGAGGCCGAAGTAGTGTGACATGCCAATATTCTGGCAATACACTAACACTGTCAACTGAGTGGAGGTCTGATGATGATCCAGTTATGTCCTTTCTTTAAAGGAGCAGTTGTAGGAGATGCTTGCGTGCAGTAAGGGAGAAGTCACTTAAATCCACCAAGGATATTTGACTGTGTTAAAGTTGCTTATTGCTTGATGATACTAGTTTGTACGGATGACGCCAATGTACTTTTCAATTTCAACTTCTAGTGAGAATAAATGTACACTTGAATCTGGATTTATGTAACTCCAATGATATTGTATATGAAATGAGGATTTGTCCCCTAGAGGGACCTGAATTGTTATTGCATCTGTAAGACATGCTTTGTGCTTTTGATGTATTATTAGTCTGAACGAATGTGAGAGACATCCTTTTAGGATGTTTGACATATTTGAGACTGTAGGTCAAAGCCCTTGCTTGATGACGTTAACATGTATGAAAAAGGTCGAGAGAATCCACCAAGGATGTGAGACCTATTCGAGGTTGTATGTCGGAGCCTTTGCTCGGCGACGTTAACCTGTATGGAAGAGGTCGGGAGAATCCACCAAGGATGTGAGACCTATCCGAGGTTGTATGTCGGAGCCTTTGCTCGACGACGTTAACCTGTATGGAAAAGGTCGAGAGAATCCACCAAGGATGTGAGACCTATCCGAGGTTGTATGTCGGAGCCTTTGCTCGACGACGTTAACCTGTATGGAAGAGGTCGAGAGAATCCACCAAGGATGTGAGACCTATCCGAGGTTGTATGTCGGAGCCTTTGCTCGACGACGTTAACCTGTATGGAAGAGGTCGGGAGAATCCACCAAGGATGTGAGACCTGTCCGAGGTTGTATGTCGGAGCCTTTGCTCGACGACGTTAACCTGTATGGAAGAGGCCGGATCGAATCCCCCTGGGATCGATCTTCCAGTGATTGAGAAGTAATAAAGACTGCATATTTCTCGAATCAAGGATAAATAGACTATATTTGTCAGTAGTTTTTCACTGTCATTTGTATTCTTTTTAAAGAAAGAGACAATATCAAAACTGGACGAACAACACATTATATTACTGTAAGACAATAATTCCCTTGTACAACAGAAGAGATACATATAGGGACAACCACATCATTTGACTTGGTAGAAATACTAAGGACATTAGAGTGACATCCTACTGATCATAGAAGAGATACATGGTGACACATGACAAGTAGTATTACTAACACAAAGGTTCAAGTTGCAGCATTACTCAATCTCACCAACCATTTGAATATTATTCAATGGTTGTCTTTGTTGTTGTTGATTTTGCCCCCCAGTGGGGCGAGCTTCTTCTCGGGTAGGTGGGTTCCCAATAAACTGTCGAAGATAGCCCTGGCGGATAAGTCTTTCAATCTCATCCTTAAGTTGCCGACACGCTTCAGTAGTGTGGCCACGACTACGATGAAAGTGACAGTACTGATCTTGATTTCCTGTATTTGGCTTCGAAGGATGCGGCCATTTCACTTTGTCCTGATCTTGAATCGCCATTAACACATTTGCTTGAGATGTGTTGAGCGGAGTGTACTCTTTCTCCTGCCGAGGTTCTCGTTGTGGTAATGGGGGCCTAGGAGGTAGATTGCTATTCCCTTGCTTTTTCCATTGTAAGGAAGAATTATCCATCCCAGGAGCACCTTTGCGCTTCCCATTTGTCTGCTCGAACTGCTTTCTGTGAGCATTTATGACTTCATCTGCGGAGATTTGTGCCTCCACACGATGAATCAGGTCGGCATATGAAGGGACCGTGTCTCGCATAAGTGCTGAGTAGAAGGGGCCCGGACGAAGCCCTCCGAGGAAAACGCCTCTAAGTAACTCGGGATCTACTCCCGGAATTTGACGAGCTTCAGTAGAAAATCTCTTGAAGTATTCCTTGAGGGACTCACTTTCATTCTGACGGATCCCCGAGAGGTGAGAAGAGTCCTTAGTAATTCTCCGATTGGCGACAAATTGTTCGACGAACACTTTTGCCAATTTGACGAACATTGGAATGGTTCCGGCTGGAAGCGAATAGAACCATGTTCGAGCTTGTCCTTTGAGGGTGGCAGGAAAGACCTGACAGAGGAGCGCGTCTGAGGCTCGCTGGATATGCATAATTGTTCGATAATGATCGATATGCTCGTACGGGTCAGTTGTCCCGTCATAGGGGTCGATGTTCGGTAGTTTGAATCCTGTCGGAATAGGGTGTTGAAGAATAGCTTCCGTCAGGGGTGACGACTCCTGGAAGTCCCACTGATGAAGAGGTTGCCTTACGCCTCCTGTAGGGAACTCTTCTCGAACCAATCGTCGCAGTTCGTGGCGTAGGGTATTGCGAGGGAGCTCAGCAATGTGATGTTGGGCTAGCTCCTCAGGGAGGTCTTGAGGAAGGAGAGATTGCCGACCTGTGTGCGGAGGATGGGTAGAACTTGCTGTATCAGCCAGTTCGTTATCTTGATGTGACTGCGAATGCCTCCTTGGTGGAGGAAGAGGAATCTCAGCTTGAAGATGTTCGATTTGAACAGCTTCAACACGTGGCGGATCTCGAGGGAGAAGAACCTCCTCCTGAGGTGCTAGGGTCGGTTGTCGAGTCTCTCGCAGGAGGTGTAGGATCTCGTTTTGAGATTCTTCCATCTTTCGGATTCGCTCCTCCAAAGAAGGCCCTGAGGTTCCTTCTCCAGCAATGTGTTGCCCCCCAGGAAGAAAGGAGGCAGAAACTTGATGTCCACGATTTATAGACTGGTTTCTGGATTGGGGAGAGTGGGAGCGGGAGGCTCCTATGAGGCGATTGCTACGCCTATTGACCATCGTAGCAATACTTGAAGTTGTGGGATAAGTTTCCCACAGACGGCGCCAAACTGTTGCGGACTCAAATATACGCGGCGATAGAGTTTAATATTTCCGTCTCAGCGTTGTACGTATATCCAGCACACAAACAGAAGAGTGAAAGAAACACCAGGATTTTTACGTGGAAAGCCCTGAAAAAGGGAAAAACCACGGGGCCACGCCCAGTTGAAAAAGTTCCACTAGTGTTGTTTGAAATACACGAGGCTGACTCGTCCTTTAACTTCAGGACGATCAGATTACAATGAGTATCAATTACAAGGCCAAGCAGAGTTCCAACGTCACTCGGGCGTCAGACAGAATTCCGGCGTCACTTGGAAAGAAGTCCGGCGTCACTCGGACGTCGGGTAGAATTCTAGCGTCGGGCAGAATTCCGACGTTGCTCCCGTGTCGGGCAGGGCTCCGGCGTCCCTCGGGCGCCTGGTGGTGCTTCGGTGGTGTTCCGGCGGTGTTCCGGCGGTATTCCGGCGGAGTTCCGGCGGTGTTCCGGCGGTATTCCGGCGGAGTTCCGGCGGTGTTCCGGCGGTGGTCGAGGAGGAGTTATTCCCTCCTAGGCTTCTCTTCTCTTCCTTCTCTTCTTCTCTTCTTGGCTTGGGTCCCCTCTTAAGAGAAATGAGGGGTTATTTATAGTTTTTCTGGAGTGGCATAGCCCGTAAATATATGAGGGATCAAGGGCAAATAAGGAGTGATCCGGACGAACGGTCGATATTGAATCCCTTGATCGTGAGCCGTTTATCAAGAATTTGAAGGTCTTAATGATATCAGAATTCTGCGATCTTGGGCTCGTTGGATTCGTCTCGTCGAGCCGCTCGATTCGAGTATAAGCTCGTCAAAATCAGAGACCGTTTGGTAACTCAAATTGCTGTTTGATGCTTCCAACAGCACTTCGGGCACTTGATTTGGACTCGTTTGGGCTCGGATTGAGTTGAATTTGGTGTTGTTGGATTCGTATTTCCGAGACGCTCAGTTCGACTGTAAGCTTGCTGAAATCGGAGTTTAAATAGTCTCCGAATTAATTTTTGAAGTTTCCAACTTGAGTTTTTCCTCGAGATTCGTGCCCGATCAAGATAATTTTTCGATGACGTATCAATTTTGTTAAAAAAATGCTAATTGCATAATTAATTATAATTAAGTTCAAAATGATTATGATTCAAATATTTTTTTATAATTATTAATAATATTTTTAAAGATAAATAATAAAGGAACACTTAATATAAAAAAGTGAGATATAATTTTTATATATTTTTAATAGCTTTATACTTGAACTCCTGAATTCTTATACAAAAAGAGACGGCTCACAAGCTAATTAGACGAGTTGCGACTGACTCAAGCTTGAGCTGTTAGCTGATTGAGCTCGAGCTGACTCATGAGTCAGCTTGACTCACTTACATCCTTAATTATAGACCCCACACGGTTGTTTGAATTTTTTTATTTTATTTTTCAAAATAATATTATATTCTTGCCTAAAAATAATAAAATTATGATTTTTTTTTTATAAGTTTGGCTGATATCGCATAAGAATCTGCCACTTGGAGAGGAGCAACATTCTCATACCTTTGACAATGTGAGTAAAAGGAGGAGGTGACGTGTTGGAATAGATGCTTATAATTTTGTGTTCAATGTTTCAGTATTGATGATATGGACAATTTTGGTTTTTTTTTTTTTTTATGAGTTTTGCCTACTAGAATTATAACATTTTGATTTTTTTTTTTTTTTTGGGTGGGGGGAAGGGATATAAAGATAAAAAAATTCCGATTTTTTTCTCTCTCCTTCGCTGAAAAAAAAAAAGTAATTGTAATTATTTATAAGTACTACCACATATAATGCACTCTAGGCCTAACGCCACGGTGCTCCAGTTCAAAAAGAAATTCAGATTTACTTTTATTTTTAAGTATTTTTAGAAATTCGGATTGTTACACATTCAATGTAAGTTTGAGTTTCACTTTAAATATTATCCAACTCCAAGCTTTCATCAGTATGCTGCTTAAAAAAATAATGCCTATTTTTTTCAACTCTAAAGTGGAAGAGTATTTGTTAACATTTGAAGAATCAACTTCCAAAAGAGTATAATATTAATTTTAAATATATTTAGATTAAAAAAATTACTTTATCTTAAATTAATTGAATATAATACCCTCTTTTTAAGAGTTATATTAAAATTATTCTAAATTTGTTGCAGCTATAAGCATGTCATATTTGGATATCATCCGGTCATCAAATTAGTTTTTGATATGCTTTAGTCCCTTGATTTGGGCCCATTTGAGTTCGGATTTAACTAATTTTTGTGTTGTTGGGTTCGTCGCCTTGAGATGTTCAATTTGACTATAAGTTTGCTGAAATTAGAGTTTGGATGACTCCAAATTTAATTTCGAAAGTTGTCAACCTGAACACACCGCAAGATTCGTGCTGAATCAAGTCAATTTTTGGTGATGTATCAAACTTAAATTTCTGTTCTAAAAAAATTATAAAATAAACTTAATTTTGTTTCAGGCAATGTGCTAAATCTGGAAAAAAAAAACAGCAAATCTATAACTGTTGCTTACAAAAAAATTATAGAGAAAGAAAAATAATTGTGCGAGGTAGGATGGGGCTTGTCGAAGCTCATTGTTGGCAAGCACGGAAGCTGGGAGAACGCAGGGATGCTTCGTGACCAAAGGATCAAGGAGGAAATTGGAGTGATGGTAAGGATACAACAACAACAACAACAACATCAAGCCTTTGTCCCACTACGTGGGGTCGGCAACATGAATCCTTTTTCTCCATTGTGTTCGGTTCAAAGTCAAATTCTCATTTAAATCTAATAAAGAAAGATCATTTCTAATATTTTCTAACCAAGTCTTTTTAGGTCTACCTCTACCTTTCTTAACATAAGTCAAATCTAATACCTCTACTTTCCTAACTGGGTCATCGGAAGGTCGCCGTTTTATGTGACCAAATCATCTAAGGCGACTCTCTCTAATCTTATCCTCCACTGGAGCTACTCCAACCTTTTCACGTATCTGCTCATTTCGTATCTTGTCTCTAAGAGTAAATCCACTCATCCACCTGAGCATCCTCATCTCCGCAACACATAACTTAGTATTGTGCTTCTCTTTTAATGGCCAACATTCTGCACCATAAAGCATTGCAGGTCTCACCACCATCTTATAGAATTTTCCCTTAAGTTTGAGGGGGACTTTTCTATCACACAACAAGCCCGATGCATTCCTCCACTTTAACCATCCAACTTGAATTCTACTGATAACATCCCCATCTATTTCACCATCACTCTGAACAATAGATCCAAGATATCTAAAACGTGTACTCTTATTAATGTCTCGATCGCCCAAAGTCACAATCCCCTCACTAAGTCTATTACTGCTAAAATTACACTCCATATATTCAGTTTTAGATCTACTCAAGCGAAAGCCTTTAGACTCTAAGGTTGATCTCCAAACTTCAAGTTTACCTTCAACTCCCTCTCTAGTCTTGTCAACAAGAAGAATATCATCAGCAAAAAGCATACACCAGGGTACATCCTCTTGTAAATGTCTAGTGAGAACATCCATGACTAACGCGAAAAGATATGGGCTTAAAGCTGATCCTTGATGTAATCCAACCGAAATAGGGAAATACTTGGTCAAACCACCTTGTGTTTGAACACAAGTAATAGCTCCTTCATACATATCTTTAATGATTTGAATATAAGCATTATTAACTCCTTTCTTTTCAAGAACTCTCCATAGCACTTCTCTTGGAACTTTATCATATGCTTTCTCTAAATCAATAAATATCATATGTAGATCCTCCTTATTCTCCCTATATTTCTCCATCAAACCTCTCAATAAATGTATGGCTTCCATAGTAGACCTACCAGGCATGAATCCAAATTGATTTTGAGAAACATTAGTATCACGCCGCAGCCTACGCTCCATAACTCGCTCCCATAGTTTTAAAGTGTGACACAATAACTTAATTCCTCTATAATTCGCACAATCTTGTGCATCACCTTTATTCTTATAAATAGGAATCAATACACTCATTCTCCACGCATCTGGCATCTTTTTAGTCTTCAAAATATTATTAAAAAGCTTAGTTAGCCAAGAAATTCCTTCATCTCCTAAGCATTTCCACATCTCTATTGGGATATCATCAGGTCCAATAGCTTTTCCACACTTCATTTTCTTTAAAGCCTCTCTAACTTCGGTTTTACTAATACGCCGGTAAAAATAGAAATCTTTATTTTCATTTAGGGTGCTAAGGTCACTAAAGTCAATTGTATTCTTACAATCTTCATTAAAAAGTTTATCAAAATATCTCACCCACCTTTGTTGAATATCATCTTCTAAGAAAAGTACTTTTTGATCTTCATCCTTAATACACTTCACTTGAGTTAAATCCTTACTACTCCTATCTCTTTGTTTGGCTAGCTTAAACATATATCTTTCTCCCTCCTTAGTATCTAATTTATTATATAAATCATTAAAAGCTAAGATCTTTGCATCACATATTGTTTTCTTAGAAACCTTACATGCCTCTTTATATCTTTCCCAATTATCAGAATTTTTACATCTAAACCAATTTTTATAACAAATCTTCTTATTTTTTATCTTTTCTTGCACAATTGGATTCCACCACCAGCTATTTTTACTATTAAGGGCTTTTTCCTTTGATACTCCAAATACATCTTTTGCAATATTTTTAATATCACTAGCCACTTTTTCCCACATAACATTAGCATCCTCATGCACAAATAAAATCTTAGAATCTAAAATCTTACTCTCAAAAATATTTTTATTACTATTCTTTAAATGTCCCCATCTAATCCTAGAAAATCTCTTTACTTTATTTTTTATTTTCTGTCCCTTCATCTTAAAGTCTAAAACTAATAAGCGATGTTGGGTACATAAACTTTCACTCGAAATAACTTTACAATCTTTGCAATCTAAACGATCTACTTTTCTTATAAGAAAATAATCAATCTGAGTTTTACTATAACCATTCTTATAAGTGATGAGATGCTCATCTCTTTTCTTAAATAAGGTATTAGCAATTAAAAAATCATAAGCTAAAGAAAAATCTAATATGGTCTTACCACATTCATTAGTCATTCCAAACCCATATCCACCATGAATGCTTTTAAAATCATTTACCTCTCTACCAACATGTCCATTTAAATCTCCTCCAATAAAAATTTTTTCTTCGAGAGGTATTTTTTGAATTAATTCTTCTAAGTCATCCCAAAATTTTAATTTTGAACACATATCCAAACCTACTTGAGGAGCATAAGCACTTATAATATTAATAATCTTAGCATCAACAACAATCTTTAAAGCCATAATTCTATCTCCACTTCTATTAATATTTATAACATTATCCTTCAAACTCTTATTTATAATCACGCCATCTCGCACAGCCGACTCCCCCGCCCGCTCTTCTGACTCGACTCCCGCCTGTCTGACTCCAGTCGCCCCAGTAGCCCGCGTGCCTGACCAATCGGCCACTTGGTCATGTGGAGGGTTAACAACTTGGCCAGTCGTTTATCCAATAACCAACTTTCTAGCCATCCCAGCTCGTCCAACACCTCCTCCCAGCAGCTCATTGCCACCTCGGCTCCTCATCACATCCAATTTCTCACCTCATCACGTCAGAGCCAATCGTTGCCTAAGCAAATCACTCACATTATTATTATTATTATTTTGGATTCGTTTTCATGTAAAAGAATATTAAACGATTTAATTTTAAAAATGTGTCCAACCCATTACTACTTAATTTAAGCAAAGTCGGCAGTTGGCAGGACATTCATGGCTGGAAAGATATAATTCGTTTTCTTTGAAAAATTGAAAATATTTAAAAAAAAAAAGTTTGAAGCCTTAAGGCCCTTAATCACGAAACATGTGGCATTTCTTGCTTGGTAGGTTAGCGCCGGTGGTTTATAATAAAGTTCTGAAGGTCATCAGTGGGCCGCCACCAGAAATCCTTCTGTACTTGCGCAGTTGCGCGGACTGGACCGGCTCGAGCTGGAAAGCGCTTCTCTGCTTGAAATTCACACGGAAATTAAAAAATAACATTAAAGATAATTTTTTAATTAAGAACTAAATTATAATATATATAAGTTAAATTCATTTACAATTATATATAGTCTGAAATCAAATTAATTATTTTTCTCTTCATTTGAATTTGAATCGATTGAACTAGCTAAATATATGTGCAACTTTGTATGAATGTATATCTATTGATAAACTTTATAAAATTAGATTTGATCTGGCATGACTCTTAATGTATATTTGAATTAAATTCAGGAACATTTGAACATATTTTTAGCAAACTTATAGCCAAATTGAATGACCAGATGAGATGAGATGAAATCATCGGCACTAAAAGTGGTCTGATCTAACTTCAAATGAGTCCTAATAAAAAACTTGATATTTAATTATAAAGTGTTGGATATTAATTGGATGACCAAATGATCTCATTGAGACTTCGTATTTAACTAACGAGCACAAATCACATAATTTTGATATTATTATGGTACTTAAATTTAAATACTGAAAGAATAGTTTGTGATCAAGGAAATCAATATGAGTTGTCTAATATAAGGTTTTGAATTTTGGCTATATTTACGAGGCAAGCCAATCTTAAAAATCTATAAATACATCCTCTCTCTACATGAAGAGGGTCGTACTTTTAGCTTGAGATTCAAGAGAGCTGATGGGCTCGAAAAAACTCGAAGTTCCCCCCAAGCATCACCATTGGACACTGCTCTCAATCGTCACAATCAAATCACCTCCCTAACACTGCCATAGGACCATTGCTCAATGGCCACCACCGGACCACCACCCGACTATGGGCTTCCGACAACCATTGCTCTACTACGCTCATATCATTATCGCCCAGCTATTGTTCTTCGATCACCTTTAACCTAATTATGATCCACTGACAATCATTGCCCAACCAAAATTAGATCTTCATACAAAACTAACACATTAATATGTCTCAATCATTACGAATGTTATGACACGCAACATATATATTAATGTATTTATACGTATAAATCCCTACTAAAATTACATTGGAAAAAAAAATGTGATAGTATCTCGACTAAAATTAGATCATGATGAAATTTAAAAATCTTAGATATATTTTGCGATAAATGTACCATACTAAGCAATTGATAAATGCACTCTTCTCAAAATAAATCCAATAATTTTATGATAAAAGACTACATTCAAACCAAATTTTCTCTCATGAAAACACTTTATAACTAACATGCTTATATTATTTTGATTAATAAATTTAACTTGACCAAAATAGATAAAAAATAAAATTCGGTTACATATTAATATAATTGTCAAAACAAGCCTTGCAAATATAGCAATAAAATAATTATTTTTTTAAGAACAAATAAAATATTTATTTAATTTATAAAAAAAATAATTTATTTTACATATAATAAGCTATATTTTCACATTCAAATATTAAATTTATGTGATGATGATGCATATGATATATCGGAATAAATAAAAAATAGGCAATTTATTTCTTTAATAAGTAGCTTTAAAGTAATTTAAAAACCAATTTACTTAAGTGGGTGATTAAAAATAATATTTATTCATATTATATATAGATATAAAAGCAGTGCAACTAATTAGCTGCAATAATTTTTAAATTAGCAGCTATTTAAATAACTATAGTAATATAAAATGTGAATAGATTATTGATTTAAAAAGAATTAGGTTAGATATCGTAATTAAATTTTTTTAATTAGAATAGACTTTAAAATATTTAAATATGTTATAAAATAAGTATAATATATGATATTAATTTTAAAATAGATTTAATGATTTCAAAAAATATTCTAAAACGGAAGTTTTCCTAAGCAATCACAAATTCTTATTAAAAATAAGAATAGATAGCGATTTAAATCGCAAAAAATTCATTTTTTATTATAATTTGCACATTTAAAAAATGAAAAATATATATTATATGAAACATATAAATAATCTCAAAATAATTTAGTAATGAGCACAAATAATATTTTATTATATGCAGATTATAAATAATGTCTAAAATATATTTATTTGATCGATTAAAATAATTCTGAGTAAATAAATATCTGCCATTTGGCAAACAAAGATAGGTGCCATTATATGCATAAATCTTTTTTTTATATTTTTATTAAATAATAACAGCAGAAAATAACATTAAGATTTCTATATATATATATATATATTAAGGTCAATATATTTTGTCGATTGTAATATATTAATAAACAAAGATGTGAGACTAATGGAGAGGAAAAATGGCATGAAAATAGCTTTAAGAATTGAGGAATGGCAATTAAGGTTTCGTTTGGAATAGCTTTCATACTGCTTTTTAAAATAATTTTTTAATACAAAAATTTTAAATTTAAAAAAAAATTGTACTAAAAAGTTATTTTAGAAAACAAGAAGAAAGCCATCCCAAACAAAGCCTAAGGCTTCTTTTGAGACAGTTTTTTTATTATTTTTTAAAATAATTTTTTAATACAAATTAAAATTTTTATACTAAAAAATTACTTTAAGAAATAGGAAGAAAACCGTCCCAAATGAAACCCAAGTCATTATTATTTTTTAATTTTAATTAAACTTTCATCCGAACTATAAAAATTTTATAGATCAAATATAATATTATTAATATCTAAAAATATTAATATTAAATACATTAAAAAATTAATTGGTCACTACACTATATATAATAAATAAAAACTAATGAGACTTATTTTAAATTTTATATTATGAGAATTATTTATAAAAAAATTAAAATATCTCACTTACTCTTTCATATTAAATAGTGAGATAATGTTAAAAAATATCAATGATCTAATAACGTAACCACTCACAAGATTTTTTTAATCTATCATAAATAAAAAATAACTTTAGAAGCTTGATACGTCATCGGAAAATTATCTTGATCGGGCACGAATCTCGAGGAAAAACTCAAGTTGGAAACTTCAAAAATTAATTCGGAGACCATTTAAACTCTGATTTCAGCAAGCTTATAGTCGAACTGAGCGTCTCGGAAATACGAATCCAACAACACCAAATTCGACTCAATCCGAGCCCAAATGAGCCCAAATCAAGTACCCGAAGTGCTGTTGGAAGCATCGAACAGCAATTTGAGTTACCAAACGGTCTTTGATTTTGACAAGCTTATAGTCGAATCGAGCGGCTCGACGAGACGAATCCAACGAGCCCAAGATCGCAGAATTCTGATATCATTAAGACCTTCAAATGCTTGATAAACGGTTCACGATCAAGGGATTTAATATCGGCCGTTCATCCGGATCACTCCTTATTTGCCCTTGATCCCTCACATATTTACGGGCTATGCCACTCCAGAAAAACTATAAATAGCCCCTCATTTCTCTTAAGAGGGGACCCAAGCCAAGAAGAAAAGAAGGAGAAGAAGAAGAAGAAAAGTGTAGGAGGGAACAGCTCCTCCTCGACCACCGCCGGAACTTCGCCGGAATTCCGCCGGATCACCACCGGAGCACCACCAGGCGTCCAAGGGACGCCGGAGCTCTGCCCGACGCCAGAGCAACATCGGAATTCTGCCCGACGCCAGAATTCTACCCGACGCCCGAGTGACGTCGGACTTCTTTCCAAGTGACGCCGGACTTCTTTCCAAGTGACGCCGGAATTCTGCTCGACACCCGAGTGACGTCGGAACTCCGCTTGGCCTTGTAACTAATGCTCATTGTAATCTGATCGTCCTGAATTTAAAGGACGAATCAGCCTCGTGTATTTCAAACAACACTAGTGGAACTTTTTCAACTGGGCGTGGCCCCGTGGTTTTTCCCTTTTTCAGGGCTTTCCACGTAAAAATCCTGGTGTTTCTTTCACTCTTCTGTTTGTGTGCTGGATATACGTACAACGCTGAGACGGAAATATTAAACTCTATCGCCGCGTATATTTGAGTCCGCAACAGTTTGGCGCCGTCTGTGGGAATCTTATCCCACAACTTCAAGTATTGTTACGATGGTCAACAGGCGTAGCAGTCGCCTCATAGGAGCCTCCCGCTCTCACTCTCATCAATCTAGGAATCAGTCTATGAATCATAGACGCCCGATATCTGCCTCTTTATACCCCGGGGGGCAAAACACACCTGGAGAAGGGACCTCGGGACCCTCCCTAGAAGAGAGAATTCAAAAGATGGAAGAATCTCAAAACGAGATCCTACAACTCTTGCGAGAGACTCGACAACCGACCCTAGCACCTCAGGAGGAGGTTCTTCTCCCTCGAGATCCACCACGTGTCGAAGCTGTTCAAATCGAACATCTTCAAGACGAGATTCCTCATCCTCCACTCAGGAGGCGTTCGCAGTTGCATCAAGATAATGAACTGGCTGATACAGCAAGTTCTACCCATCCTTCGCACACAGGTCGGCAACCTCGTATTTATTTGGACCTCCCCGAAGAGTTAGCCCGACCACACATTGCTGAGCTCCCTCGCAATGCCCTTCGCCACGAACTGCGACGATTGGTCCGAGAAGAGTTCCCTACAGGAGGCATAAGGCAACCCCTTCGTCAGTGGGACTTGCAGGAGTCGTCACCCTTGACAGAAGCTATTCTTCAACACGCTATTCCGGCAGGATTTAAACTACCAAGCATCGATTCCTACGATGGGACATCCGACCCGTATGAGCACATCGATCATTACAGAACCATCATGCATATCCAGCGAGCTTCGGATGCCCTCCTATGTCAGGTTTTTCCTACTACACTCAAAGGACAGGCGCGAACATGGTTCTATTCTCTTCCATCTGGAACGATCCCTTCATTCGTCAAATTGGCCAAAGCCTTCGTAGAACAGTTTGTAGCCAATCGAAGAATTGCTAAAGATTCTTCCCACCTCTCCGGGATTCGTCAAAACGAGGGAGAATCGTTAAAAGAGTACTTTCAGCGATTTTCCACCGAGGCACGACAGATTCCAGGACTAAACCCAGAATTGCTCCGAGGGGTCTTCCTTGGAGGCCTTCGTCCTGGTCCTTTCTATTCGGCACTTATGCGCGACACTGTTCATTCATATGCCGATCTGATCCATCGTGTGGAGGCGCAGATATCTGCAGATGAGGCAATAAATGCTCATAAAAAACAGTTCGAGCAAACCACTGGGAAGCGCAAGGGAGCACCTGAGGTGGAAATTCCCTCATCACAATGGAAAAAGCAAGGGAATAGCAATCTACCTTCTAGGCCCCCATTACCACAACGAGAACCTCGGCAGGAGAAAGGGTACACTCCGCTCAACACATCTCGAGCAAATATGTTAATGGCGATTCAAGATCAGGACAAAGTGAAATGGCCGCATCCTTTGAAGCCAAATACAGGAAATCAAGATCAGTACTGTCACTTTCATCGTAGTCGTGGCCACACTACTGAAGCATGTTGGCAACTTAAGGATGAGATTGAAAGACTTATCCGCCAGGGCTATCTTCGACAGTTTATTGGGAATCCACCTACCCGAGAAGAAGCTCACCCCACTGGGGGGCAAAATCAACAACAACAAAGACAACCATTGAATAATATTCAAATGGTTGGTGAGATTGAGTAATGCTGCAACTTGAACATTTGTGTTAGTAATACTACTTGTCATGTGTCACCATATATCTCTTCTATGATCAGTAGGATGTCACTCTAATGTCCTTAGTATTTCTACCAAGTCAAATGATCTGGTTGTCCCTATATGTATCTCTTTTGTTGTACAAGGGAATTATTGTATTGTCTTACAGTAATATAATGTGTTGTTCGTCCAGTTTTGATATTGTCTCTTTCTTTAAAAAAAGAATATAAATGACAATAAAAAACTACTGACAAATATAGTCTCTTTATCCTTGATTCGAGAAATACACAATCTTTATTGTGTCTCAATCACTGGATGATCAATCCCAGGGGGATTCGATCTGACCTCTTCCACACAGGTTAACGTCGTCGAGCAAAGGCTCCGATATACAACCTCGGATAGGTCTCACATCCTTGGTGGATTCTCTCGACCTCTTCCATACAGGTTAACGTCGTCGAGCAAAGGCTCCGACATACAACCTCGGATAGGTCTCACATCCTTGGTGGATTCTCTCGACCTCTTCCATACAGGTTAACGTCGTCGAGCAAAGGCTCCGACATACAACCTCAGATAGGTCTCACATCCTTGGTGGATTCTCTCGACCTCTTCTATAAAGGTTAACGTTGTCGAGCAGGGCTCTGACATACAACCTCATATAGGTCAAATGTCATTAGATGATGTCTTGTATCCCAATCATTGGAAGATCATTCTTGGGAGATTTAATCTAACATCTTCCCTTAACGTCATCAAGCAAGGGCTTTGACTTACAGTCTCAGATATGTCAAACATCCTAAAAGGATGTCTCTCACATTCGTTCAAACTAATAATACATCAAAAGCACAAAGCATGTCTTACAGATGCAATAACAATTCAGGTCCCTCTAGGGGACAAATCCTCATTTCATATACAATATCATTGGAGTTACATAAATTCAGATTCAAATATACATTTCTTCTCGCCAGAAGTTGAAATCAAAAGGTACACTGGTGACATTCATACAAGTTAGTATCATCCAGTAACAAGTAACTTTAACACAGTCAAATATCCTTGGTGGGTTTAAGTGACTTCTCCCTTACTGCACGCAAGCATCTCCTACAACTGCTCCTTTAAAGAAAGGACATAACTGGATCATCATCAGACCTCCACTCAGTTGACAGTATTAGTGTATTGCCAGAATATTGGCATGTCACACTACTTCGGCCTCTTGATTCAGTAATATCTAATGTTGGTACACTTCAGTATGGATGAATATTGCCTTAACACAATGTTACTGGACGCCGGCCATCATCTGCCCGTCGCCAGACCCTCGTCGAATTTCTACCCAACGTTGTATTTCTGCCAGTTGCGTGACTTGCCTCGGATATCTACCCGACGTTGTACTTATGCCCGTCGAGGGACTTTCATCGGACTTCTACCCGACGACGAGCTTCTTCCCGTTGCTGGGTCTCTGCCCGTCGCCGGACTTTCGTTGGAATTTTGCCCAATATTTTCGTCGGACTTCTGCCCGACACCGTACTTCCACTCGACGTAGGACTTCTGCCAATCGCGGGACTTTCATCAGACTTCTGTCTGACACCGAACTTCCTCCCGTTGAAAGACTTCTGTCAGTCGCGTGACTTTCGTCGAACTTCTACCCGACGCCGGACTTATGCCCGTCGTCGGACCCTCGTCGGACTTCAACCCGACGCTGTAATTCTTCCCGACGTCAGACTTCTGCCCATCGCCGGATGTTTGTTGGGCTTCTACCCGACACCGAATTTCTACCCGTCATAGGACTTCTTCCCGCCGATGGATTTTCGTCGGAGTTCTACCCGACGCCTAACTTCCGACCATCTTCAGACTCCCTCCGACTAACATCTCACCTCCACATGAAGGAATGAAAAAGAAAAGAAATTTCTAACTCCTGTACAAGAGGAGGGGCGTTGTCTCAAGTAGGGAAAATCACCTACTGAATAACAACGGAATGCCTCAACTGTCAGAAAGCCAGAATGAGAGAAAAAAGAGGGAAAACCGCTAACTTCTGTGCAAAAGGAGGGGCGCCGAGTTAAGTAGGGAAAGTCACCTACTCAAAAACGGCGGAAGGCCTCAAAATGCCAGAAACTAGAGGGGAGAAGAGATGAATACTCTAACTTCTGTGCAAAAGGAGGGGCGCCGAGTTAAGTAGGGAAAGTCACCTACTCAAAAATGGCGGAAGGCCTCAAAATGCCAGAAACTAGAGGGGAGAAGAGAGGAATACTCTAACTTCTGCGCAAAGGGAGGGGCGCCGAGTTAAGTAGGGAAAGTCACCTACTCAAAAACGACGGAAAGCCTCAAAATGCCAAAAGCCAGAGGGAGAAAGGAAGAAGGGGCGAGTTTCTCCTAGGCCCTGGGGGTCTATTTATAGTATTTTTTAGGGGGGAGGATTCCAAGATTTTATTAAATTTTCTGAATTTTTTTTGAAATTTTTGGGCCCCACCACTTAAAAAATAAAAAAATATTTTGCAGAAATCACTGTAGCATCGCGGCACTGTAGCGTTACTGTAGCAACCGTGGGGGAAGAAGGATATTCTACAGAAATCACTGTAGCAGTTACTGTAGCTTTTACTGTAGCAGAGGCGGTTACTGTAGCAACCGAAGAAAAAAAAAAAAAAAAAATCAAAATAGGGCAGCAACTGCTGCCACGCGCCCAAGGGGCGCGTCCCTTGCCCGCGCGCCCGCGCGGGCGCCGCCGGCAGCGGCCGCCGGCGGCCGGCAGGTTCGGCCGCCTACGCGTTACCGGGCTCCGATTTTGGGCCCGGACGGTCCAAATTCGACGTTTTTGGGGTCCCCGGACACGTTTTTCGACGTTCCGGACTCAATTTTGACACTTTCGGAGCTCAACGGGGCCTCTATGATCAAGTTCGAGCAAACATTTAATTTTTGGAACGCAAATTTTTGCGATTTTGCCAAAGTGAAAAGCCGACACATATATTTTTGGACTCCTGGAGCTTTGACGTCCAAAAATAGGGGGGCAACTGATACGTCATCGGAAAATTATCTTGATCGGGCACGAATCTCGAGGAAAAACTCAAGTTGGAAACTTCAAAAATTAATTCGGAGACCATTTAAACTCTGATTTCAGCAAGCTTATAGTCGAACTGAGCGTCTCGGAAATACGAATCCAACAACACCAAATTCGACTCAATCCGAGCCCAAATGAGCCCAAATCAAGTACCCGAAGTGCTGTTGGAAGCATCGAACAGCAATTTGAGTTACCAAACGGTCTTTGATTTTGACAAGCTTATAGTCGAATCGAGCGGCTCGACGAGACGAATCCAACGAGCCCAAGATCGCAGAATTCTGATATCATTAAGACCTTCAAATGCTTGATAAACGGTTCACGATCAAGGGATTTAATATCGGCCGTTCATCCGGATCACTCCTTATTTGCCCTTGATCCCTCACATATTTACGGGCTATGCCACTCCAGAAAAACTATAAATAGCCCCTCATTTCTCTTAAGAGGGGACCCAAGCCAAGAAGAAAAGAAGGAGAAGAAGAAGAAGAAAAGTGTAGGAGGGAACAGCTCCTCCTCGACCACCGCCGGAACTTCGCCGGAATTCCGCCGGATCACCACCGGAGCACCACCAGGCGTCCAAGGGACGCCGGAGCTCTGCCCGACGCCAGAGCAACATCGGAATTCTGCCCGACGCCAGAATTCTACCCGACGCCCGAGTGACGTCGGACTTCTTTCCAAGTGACGCCGGACTTCTTTCCAAGTGACGCCGGAATTCTGCTCGACACCCGAGTGACGTCGGAACTCCGCTTGGCCTTGTAACTAATGCTCATTGTAATCTGATCGTCCTGAATTTAAAGGACGAATCAGCCTCGTGTATTTCAAACAACACTAGTGGAACTTTTTCAACTGGGCGTGGCCCCGTGGTTTTTCCCTTTTTCAGGGCTTTCCACGTAAAAATCCTGGTGTTTCTTTCACTCTTCTGTTTGTGTGCTGGATATACGTACAACGCTGAGACGGAAATATTAAACTCTATCGCCGCGTATATTTGAGTCCGCAACAAAGCTAAAATATTTCACCGTGTATTTTTTTTTATATAAGCCCTCCGTAATTGAAAATTACAAAATAAACCTCGAACATCTAATAATGAAATTGGTATGATTGATGTGAAATTACCATCCTAGCCTCACTTTCAACGGCTAGAAAACTCCAAAATTTAGTTTCCTTGTGCTCAAATTAGCTCTTTCGTCGAGGAGAAATTATTACGTCCGGACATAGCTCGTGTTCCGGCTCCAATGTGTACAAGACACGTGGCTTGATTTTATTAAAGTCTGAACTCGTCCAGACTCTGCACGTAATAATTCCTCCTCCTCGAAAGGAAATTAATAAAATTCATATTATCATCATAAATATTTTATAATCAAATCAAATATTGAATAGGCTTAATAATAAGAAATTAAAAAATGCACCTATATTCACCTCATTTAAATTAATACATAAATTCTAATATTTGATACTTTAATAAAAAAAATTACATCAAAATATTATGATAAAATTTACGTTAAAATAAATGCCATTATCTTTAATTTTACATTAAATTAATGTAATTTTTTAATTTGATACATAATATTAATTTCAATATAAATATAAAAATTATAAGACATATTCTGACATTGTCATCTATCATTATTGTCTTATGTAATATTCATTTAAAAAAAAACTTATTATATATTAAATATACTTTTATTTCATATTAAAATGTAAATAAAATAAATCAGAAAATAAAAAAAATAAAACAAAAATAATCTTAAATGCCCCCTAAGGATACAGAGCTCAATGTTTCCAAAACAGGCGGTAGTTTTTTTTAATTAAGGATTGAGAGCTTTCTTACTTCTTACTGTTTTAATTTTTAGGTCACAATCACAATTTATTTTGGTCGTCATTTTTTTCATTGCTATTAATCAATTCTTATTTGGTCACTATTTTTTTCATTGCTATTATTAAATTTATGTGCTAGGAAACTATTTTCTACAGCAGCTTTTAAAAAAGTTATTTTCTCTTCAATAATTTTACAATCAACTTTATGAAAAATTACAGCCATCCCAAACAAACTCTAAGTGTAAGGTCTCAATGAGCAGTGGCCGCAGTACAAACCAGCTGCAAAGAACTGACGTGGGTAAATGATCTCCTGCTATTTACCATATGAGCAAAAGCACTCTGTTATCATTAGAAAAAATTGGCCAAGGATATCCTCACTAAATATTTGGTTTTCTTCTCTTAAAAAATTCCAATAATTATTGGAAGAGGTTTAATACCAAGAAGTCATCCCCTGAGTTCACCAAGAATTCAAACCTGCAAAAAATCATAAACACGTTCTTTTCAACTTGCTCCTTGTGTTTTTTAGCATCTTCAGGGCATGACGAAATTATTCTGTGTAGAGTACGGACGGAAAGAGCCGTTCGAACTGTGAGTGTTGTTGTGTACAAATAGTGTGTATAAAAAATTGATATATTATCTACAAATTTATACACAGTATATATACTCACATGTCCGAACAGTTCTTCCTATCCAGACTCCGCACAAAATAATTTTTCCAGGGCATGACCACTTAATGTGGAGAGTGAATCAATCTCTTTCTATAATTGAATGGATGCATTGAAGTATTGGGTGACATCCATCCCACCCTGCTTCAATTCAAGTGCTCTATTCTGGACATCGAAGAGTTGGGTTGAATTTTCCAAGAAATGCAAGTTGTACCTCTTTGCAGTGTAGTAGTATAACTCTTTGATTTTATCTCCTATTTATATTTTCTGCTTACAGGGTGTTTAGAATGTACTTAAACTTTCAATTTAAATATAAAAGTCAAATGTCAAATATAAAGTGTCCAGAATGTATCTAGATCGAGTTGTACAAAAAGTTGTAAAAAGTTATAGGCATTTGTCTATGTACATAGGACTCCAAAAGAAAATGCTTGATCAAAGTGTAATAGTATAAGTATGACTCTTTGATGCTGTCTTACATTGAGTTCACTATCCATTAAATGGCCTGACCATCAAGTTTTGAGCATCCCAAGTTGCAAAGATAATAACACTTGCATCTGATTTTTTTTATAGAGCAATCCACATTGCCAAGGCGACCTCGCATCCTCTTATCACCATCAGAGAAGTATGAGACCATTGAAGAAAATCTGATTGTTTAGCTTTATGGCAATGGTTTGAAGAGAAAATTTCTCAGAATAAATTGAAGAACTGCAATGGATGAACTTGTAGGGATGGATTGGTTGGCACTTGCAGAGATCTCAACATCCTGCGCTCACCAGAGATGGATTGTGCATCTTCTTGCCTCAAAGAGAACCTGGCTCTGATAACATGAAATCAACCATAAACAAGAGATCATAAAAGCAAAGGGGAAAAATACATAATGGAAAATAGAAGATTATATTCATCATAATCCATTACAGTGCATAATATAGTTTATACGATAGACATTAAACATTTCTGGAATGTAACAAAAGCTAAAGAAGTTCAACTCAGTATGGTTACCCATCACAAGACAACAACCCAAAACTGAGTCTGTTCATAATCGAGCTCACTGTATGTGTTGAGCTTATTGGTTTCTTAACCATAATGCTTCAAACAAGAAAAGATGAACCATTTATTACATTATAGAGGCCATTATATGAAGGCATGCAAAAGAATTAGGTCTAGTCCGATATGGATAGTTAAAAATACATTTGCACTGAAAGTTGCCAATTAATCAAAGGATTAAATTTTTAAGTTGAAAATAAATATGACCACCAATGTAATAATCTAAACTTTGTCCTCCTTTTGGTCCTCATTTCTTAACAAATGGCATCAAGGTTAATATTTTGGTTGGGGTTTAGTGATTTATATGATTTGGGGCCCCTATGGATCATCATGGCGTTCAACTATGGTTAAATAAAAGTCAAGAGTGCATGATCTTAACGTAAATCCGTGTAGTTAAGTAGGCTCATTGTGCATGACACTCGATGGTGTTAAAAAGCTCCTGTTAGAGATGGTTGATGGCCAATTGTCAATGCAATGAGTTCTCAAGTAAGAGGGAGACATGTTAAGGTGCATAAAAGTGCTACATAAAATAATTAAAACATATTCCTGGACAGAAATACTAAGTGGCCCTCATCAATAAGCCTAGGCTTTGGAACTAAAAATGGATTGGACCATTTGTGTATCAGGCTCAACTTTAACTCTCATTTGGTCCTCACTTCCTAACATTGAATTCCATCATAATCTAGAAAGGTAAAGGTCTCCTTTGTTCTCAATTGGACTCAAAAAAAAAAAAAAAAAAACTAACAATTTCATTAATTCTCATTCCTATGCCCAAATTAGAGATTTCCCTTCTTAGACATCCCAGATTAACCTAATAAAATTTTCAGGGTGATTTGGGAATGATAAGTTTGGTTAAACCATATATATGGTGCAACGAAAGTATTAAGAATCCAACGTGAAGGTCATGAAGAGAGATGTTGTTTATTATTCTTCCAGATGTCAGGCGGATGTGCAATGATATATGCAGCACATGTAAGACCCAATGCTAGCGAACAGAAGAGAGCCAGAGAAGGAAACGAAGGAAGAAAATGATTCTATTATATGTCACCACTGTACAGATATGAGTATAAATAGAAGCAAGTAGTGTGTGCTGATATAGGTGAACATAATAAGTAAACCTATCCTAGAGGGTTTCACTAACATGCCCCCACAAACTGAAATTCATTGGCTGAAGGTTCAGTTTGTCACGAAGAGCAGTGAAACGAGCTGAATGGAGAGGTTTTGTAAAAATGTCGGCGATCTGATCGATAGAACTAAGATGAACGATGGCAATGTTGCCGGCGTCGATATGCCCACGAATAAAATGATGATCGATCTCGATATGCTTGGTGCGAGCGTGAAAGACCGGATTGTGAGCAAGAGCAATAGCGGAGGTGTTGTCGCAATGGATGGTGGTTGGTAATGTTTGCGGAATTTGAAGTTCTTCAGCTAGACGTCGAAGCCATAGAACATCTGAGATAGCAGTAGACAGTGCTCTATATTCGGCTTCAGTAGAAGATTTTGCTACAGTTGATTGTTTCTTGGAGGACCAAGAAATAATATTTTGGCCAAGAAAGGTGCAAAAACCTGAGATGGACTTCCGATCTGAAGAATCAGCAGCCCAATCGGCATCCACAAATGTTCTAAGTTGAAGATCCCCGCGAGTTATGAATAGACCGAAATGGGAGGTTCCTTTAATATAACGAAGAAGACGTTTGAGAGCTTGAAAATCTGAGACAGTTGGATTGTGCATGTGTTGACAAATAGAGTTGATGGCAAAAGCAATATCTGGACGAGTAATAGACAAGTATTGAAGAGATCCTGCTAGCTGGCGGTAAAGCTGAGGGTCCGTGTACAATTGATCGGGTAGGTGTTGATTTTTGGATCTGGGCGTAATTGGCGTTGGAGCAGAGTTGCTGTCTGAGAAGCCGGCTTTGTCCAGAAGTTGAAGGGCATAGTGCTGTTGCTGGAGGAGTAACCCACTGGAAGTCTTAGTGACTTTGATTCCTAGAAAAAGGGAAACATCACCCATTTGCTTAAGTTTGAAGGTAGAGTGTAGATGGTTGAGAAGACGAGTGATAGTAGCATTGTCATTTCCTGTAAGTAAAATATCATCAACATAGATTAGAAAATATAATTGAATATTTTTGCATTGATATATGAGAAGGGAGGGATCGGAACGACTAAACCGGAAGCCAAATTGAAGAAGAAAATTTGTAAGTTTCCGAAACCATTGTCGCGGAGCCTGTTTGAGTCCATAAATAGACTTGTGAAGCTTACAAACGTGATTTGGGAATTGAACATCAGTGAAACCGGGTGGTTGCCGCATGTAGATATCTTCTTGAAGATCGCCATGAAGAAAAGCATTGGAGACGTCTAATTGACGAATAGACCAGTTGGAATGAGGAGCAAGATTAAGAAGAATGCGAATTGTAGGAATTTTAGCAACAGGACTAAAGGTTTCGTTGTAGTTGATGCCGAGTTGTTGTGTGAAACCTTGAGCGACAAGACGGGCCTTGTATTTATCAACTTGACCAGATGGAAGAAGTTTGGTTTTGAAAATCCATTTGCAACCGAGGACAGGTTTATTGGATGGTTTAGGCACAAGGGACCAGGTTCCTTGTTGTTGTAAGGCAAGGAATTCAGCAGACATAGCCGAACGCCAGGTTGCGTCTTTGACAGCCTGAGAATAGGAAATGGGAGTAGGCGGAGAAGAGGATTTGGCCAACATATTGAATATTGGTTTAGTTTTTGTTATGCCAGATTTCAGTCTAGTTGTCATAGGATGTTTGGAAATAGGCATGGAAAGTGACGGAGATAATCTGGACAGGGAGAGTGAGTTGGTTGAAGAAATAGTGGGTGTAGAAATAGAAGTCAGAGGAGAATGGGCTGTCCGAGAAATGGAATCAGTAGGAGGTATAGATTTAGAAGAAGATGTAGATGAAGAGAAGTTGCTAGGTAATGAAACAATAGTGGAGTGGGGAATTAAAAGAGATGGATTGAATGGTGCAATATCAGACGTACAAGAAGTGATAGAAACCGGTTCAAAAGATTGGAAAGGAAAAGTTTCTTCATGAAAAACAACGTGCCTTGAGATATGAACTTTGCCCGAGAGAATATTAAAACACCTGTAGCCTTTGTGAAGAGGAGAATAGCCAATGAAGATACATTCTTGCGATCTTGGAGCAAGTTTGTTAGCGGCATAGGGTTGTAACCAGGGAAAACAGAGACAATCAAAAGTGCGAAGATGAGAGTACGAGGGAAGTTTACCGTAAAGCCGTTGATAAGGAGTTTGAAGAGAAATAGATTTGGATGGAATGAGATTAATTAAATAATTTGCGGTGGAGAGAGCTTCTGCCCAGAAGCGTTGAGGAAGATGAGAAGCATGTAAAAGAGTGCGAGTGAGATCAAGTAAATGCCGATGCTTGCGCTCAGCGAGACCATTTTGTTCGGGAGTATGAGGACAACTAATCTGATGTAAAATGCCTTTGTCTTGAAGAAACAATTTGAATTCATTACTAGTAAATTCACCACCACCGTCAGAGCGAAAATATTGCGGAGTGGAATGAAACTGATTTTGTATAAGATTACAAAACTGTTTGAATTTTGAAAAAGTTTCATTTTTGGAGTGCATGAGATAGATCCATGAAAACCGAGTGAAGTCGTCAATAAAAAGAACATAATATTTAAAACCATCTAAAGAATGTTGGGGAGCCGGTCCCCAAACGTCAGAATGAATAAGAGTAAAAGGAGACGAAGAAACAGTAAATCTTTTATTAAAATGAAGTTTATGGCTTTTTGCCATATTACAAGATTTACAGATATAAGACGAATCAACAGAAGTAATATCGGAAACATTCTGAGCTAAAATTGATAAAATTTTCTGATTCGGATGCCCAAGACGAGCGTGCTATAGATGAGATGACTTGGTCATGGCGTGAAGAGCAGTAGGTGAAGGAGTGGGAGAGAGCCGAAGCTGATATAACCCATTATGAAGAAGCCCATGAAGAAGCGGACGTTGATCCTGCATATCCTTAATAACAAAGCCATTAGCATCAAAGCAAATGGAAACAGAGTTATCTGACGTTAGTTTAGAAACAGATAAAAGATTGTGGGTTAGGGAAGGAACATGTAAGAGATTACACAGGCGGAGCTTACGCGCTGTGTCCGGTAGCGGAAGTATTCCTTGTCCGGAATTATGAACAGGAAGAGTCATCCCATTTGCGATAGAAACATTGTCTGTGCCGCGATACGGAGCCGAAGATTGAAGATTCGTAAGTTCTGGAGTAAGATGAGTAGACGCCCCAGAATCGAGGACCCAGGCTTGCGTTGCGGAAGGCAGAGGTTGAGCTAGCAGAGCTCGGGGTTGCATTGACGTGGTTGGAGCATACTTGAAGTTGCATCGATGCCAATAGTTGAGGGCAACATGTCCAGTTTTACCGCAAATTTGACAAGTGGGGCGAACGGAAGGATTGAGATTGGCTGGACTGGGCGAGGAGTCGATATGCGGAACAGAAGGAGATGAATTCTTGTTTTTAAAGAAGCGTTTCTGAGAACGTCCACGGGCCTGATTAGAAGAAGAGTAAAGCGCAAGAGGTTCAGAGGAAGAAGAGGTGTCTTTATTGTGTTCTTGATTAACATGAATTTCCTCACTACAAAGAAGTGAGTAGAAAGTATCAAGATCTATGGGAAGAAGAGAAGTTCTGATTGCTGTTTTGAAAGAGTTGTAAGTTGACGGTAAACCATTTAGAATATATAACAGTATATCTTCCGAATCAACTTGAGAACCAGAGGCAGCAATGGTATCCACAATGGTTTTGATTTGAGCTAAGTATTGTTGCATTGAGGAGTTCTTCATTTGAATATTGTGCAACTCGTTCTTGAGTTGAATAACACGAGAACAAGTGGAAGATTGAAGGCGTTTTTCAAGAACGGTCCAGGCTTCATGAGCAGTGGAAGAAGAAAGAACATAAGGGAGAATTGAGGGAGAAATAGTAGAGAAAAGCGCAGAAATGAGGTTCTTGTCAACGAGCTGCCATAGGGAAAAATCTGGATGAGAAGAATCAGTCGGACAGGTTGAATCACCAGTGAGATGTCCGGCAAACCCATTGGTGGTGAAATGTTGGAGAAGTTGAAGACGCCATATAGCGTAAGTATCGGCGGTAAGCTGAGTGGGAACCAAATTCTTGATATTTGATATCAAGAATTTCAATGGAGTTGGAACAGTGAATTCGGCAAGAGAGGCGGAAAGAGAGGAGGTGGACGGTTGTGAGTTCGCCGAGGTTTGATCTGCCATGGCTGCTCTGATACCATGTAAGACCCAATGCTAGCGAACAGAAGAGAGCCAGAGAAGGAAACGAAGGAAGAAAATGATTCTATTATATGTCACCACTGTACAGATATGAGTATAAATAGAAGCAAGTAGTGTGTGCTGATACAGGTGAACAGAATAAGTAAACCTATCCTAGAGGGTTTCACTAACAGCACAATCATCCCATCGGACCAAGAAATTTGAACCTTATTCATATAATCACTAATCAATTTGTGGCGTAGCAGATACACAGACGCAGAAAAAACGTACAGGAAATAAAGAAATGCTAAAACTCTTATAAGTTGTATATCTTCTGTGTTTCTTTCTAGTGTCTTTCTTCCTTGTGTATTTCTTCTCTCTACTGTGCAAGTCTACTGAGCTGCTAAAAGTGAAAAACAAAATGGAGATAACAGAAAAGGGCAGGGTATCAACGAAGTAGTAGAAACCAAAACAGAAAATGATACTATGCAGGTAAAATATTCCTGCTATACTCTATTAGCCTTATAATACACCGCATCAATTTGGTTAGAAAAAGATATGATTTCCTCGGTTCTCATTCCACTCTAAATTAGAGGTTTCTCATCTTAGTCTGTAAACTAGAAGAACATTGCACTCTTGAGCTATGTTGCTATTTTGATGGTAAGAATAAATAACACAAGCATTATATCAATAAGGCATGATGAATGGGAAAGTATGAAGAAATTAATTAGAAGTATAAAAACCAAAAAGAAAAATAAGAAGAAGACCATGTCCATATAGCTTTTCCTTGAACTTTAGATAGATCACACTGAAAATATAATATTTGAGTCTTGTTAGAAAAGGAAGATGGCATAAGCAGCTAGACTAAAAAGGAAGTGGTTAAGAAATAACAATAACAGTGATATTTTTGAATATCTAGAATCTGACTGCCTACTACAATTTTTTTGGTGGATTAATCAGATGCAACTTATGATGATTTCTATGAAAGGAGCTATGTGATATGCATCAGTTTATTAACTGATAGAAACATACCTTCTTTAAAATCTTTATCAATAACGATCAAATAGACTGGCATGTTTGCAATCTTGGATATTGCTAATAAGACACGATGGCAAGTTGTTGAATGCAACCCGAAGAAAAAGGAAGCTAGGAAGAAAAAAACAAAATATGAGTTGAATATCATCAGAAATTTATTATCTCATTAAAGCAAAGAAAGGAGACACAGTAAAGCAAAAAATAAGAAAAGCCTCAAAAAGCTTTAATTACAGCTGCTTTAACCAGGCATTCGGATCAACTGGATCTTCTGTGCGTTCATTAGATGCTCCAGGGGAAATATCGTATCATTCACAAATCAACAAGAAGAATGAATAATCTCCAGATCCTCATATATAACAGTGCAACAACAAAATGAATAATCAAACGAGATTTGGCAATTCTGCAGATGTAGCACCAAACATATTCAACATTTTGGAATCCACATATTGACAGATAAAGCTTGATCATCCAATACTTTCCCAATCATCACGTACAACATTATGTTTACGTGAGATTGGTATGCTTCCTTGGCCCCAACCCTTTTGCACTTTCTTCAGTACTTTCATGACAATCCCACTACCATCATCTCTGAAAACAAATATAAATATAGTATCATTGATTTAAGATGAAGTAGGGGAATCCAAAACTTAATGCCATGAGTACTGAAAGGTAGAACGGTCCTTGTATTCATTTAACGATGTAAAATACTGTCTTACAACCTATGATGACGTATGAAAGTACAGAAAAAAGGAAGTTAGAAGGTTACTTGTGCAATAGAGTGCGCCAATCATCTTCCATGGAACCGTCTGTCCCATGAATATGAGACTTAGATCCAATAATGTTACTTCGATGCTGGGAAACTGCATTATATGATTTATCATCATCATGACGGGCAGCCATGTCCATCATTTGTGCAGAAAGTTTATCAGCATCACGCTTATTCCCTTGCCTACCCAATGCATCAATCACTGGCATGAAAGCTGCAGGATCTAAAAGAGAGCCTCTATTTATCAGAGCAACAAGCAAGCTGTGAGCATCATCCACTCTGCTTTCCTTGCAGAGTTCCTCAATAAGATATTTGTATGAGAAGTTCTCAACAACAAAGCCCTTTTCAAAGGAAATTTGAAATAACTCCTTAGCCTCCAACACCTTCCCATATCTACACAACTCGTGGCAAAACAAGCAATAGAGAACCTCCTTCTCACCGCAAATAGCAAGACCAGTTCGGAATGCACCTTGAGCAGCATCAAACTCACCGACCTTGCAAAAGGCTTTAATTAACAGGCTGAAAGAAGCTAATTTGGGCAGGATTCCACCCTTCATCATCTCATTCAAAAGCGAAGCAGCTTTACTAATCATTCCACCTTCACAAAAGGCCTGAATCAGGTTATTATACGTCATAGCATCCAGAGAAACGCCTTTATCACACATTTCATCAATTAAATCGTGCATTTCACTTATTTGGTTTTTCCTTCCCAAGCCCCAAATCAGCAAGTTGTAGGTTCTTGTGCTTGGTTGACAGCCTTTCTTCTCCATGTCCCTAAGAACTTTAAAAGCTGAGGAGATCTTCCCAAGTTTACAAAACCCATGGATAAAGGTATCATAAATTATGGCATCAGGAGTGATATTCTTTCCCAACATCTCAAGCAGCTTCTTCTTAGCTTCATCCAAGCGGCCTGCCTTGCACAACCCATTTATCAATATTGAATACGTAATTAGATCTGGAAAACATTTACTACTGCCATTTCTGTCATCAACAAGACCAAGAAATGCATTCCCAAGTTCACCAAGCGCTGCACTTCCATGAAGCCACATGCCACTAACGATCTCCATTGCCTTATCCAGCTTCCCACATCGGCATAAGCCATTAATAACTATATTACAGCTCACAATATCCAAATCATAACCTTTCTCATTCATCTTTTGCAGCAGCATTTCTGCCTCCCATGTTCTTCCCTCTTTCCAGAGACTCTGCAGCAAGATGTTGCAAGTAAAAACATTTGGAAAACATCCGTTGCTCGCCATCTCATGCAGAATCCAACTGGCAGCTTCCACCATCCCTTTCAGACAATATCCATGCAACAAAGAGCTGTAGGACACTGCATCCAGCAAGATCCCTCTATTTTTCATCAAAATCATCACTGATCTGGCAGAAAAAACCATCCCCTGCTTGCTTAGCCCATCAATCACAATATTATAGGAATAAACATTAGGCTCCAAACCATATGTTTCCATCTCCTCCAAAACCTTCATAGCTTCCAATAGCCTCCCATTTCTCACTAAACCAGACAACCATATGTTGTAGCTCTCCAGCTTCACAAAAAACCCATCCCTCCTCATCTCCTCTACCAAAATTGCACCCTCCTCCACCAATCCTAACTTGCATAAACCACCTAGCACCAAATTATAACTAATCTGATTTGGCCTCGGCAGCCCCAAATCACCACCTTCCTCCTTCATATCCCTCAAAATCCTGTGAGCATCAAGAACCATTCCAGCCTTACAAAGACCTGAGATCCTAGCATTGAAAGTGACCACATTGGGATACAAACCATCCTCCCTCATCCTCTCCACCAATTTCTCCGCCTCAAGCACCTTCCCCTCCCTGCAAAACCCAGCAATCAAGGTATTATAAATCACCATATTCAACCTGCAACCTTGAGAACCCATTTGCTTCAACACCTCCAGCGCCCGTTCAGCCTGTCCTACTCTGCAATACCCACGAATCAAAACCCCAAAAGT
Source organism: Dendrobium chrysotoxum (assembly GCA_019925795.1). Taxonomy (NCBI): domain Eukaryota; kingdom Viridiplantae; phylum Streptophyta; class Magnoliopsida; order Asparagales; family Orchidaceae; genus Dendrobium; species Dendrobium chrysotoxum. The sequence goes on from CM034305.1 coordinate 9,358,836, forward strand.
GAACTCATTCGGCCGGCACCCCTTCAATGGCATTTTATCAAACACCTTGAGAGCATCACCCAAGCGGCTGGAATCACAGAGCGAAAGCATCAAAAGGTTAAGGCTTTGGACATCCGGTGTGCCGCCGGAAAGAAGGAGATCATGGTAGATGATTTGGACTAGGTCATGGCGGCTGAAACGAAGGGAGGAGCGAATGAGAGAGTTGTAGAAGGACAGAGGTGGAGGGGACAGCGAGCGAAGGGAAGGGAGGAGGGAGACTGATAAGTCGAGGAGGCCGAACGAAGCCGAAGAAAGCGCCAGAGCAGTGAGAGAAGAGGGTGAGGAGGATGAGGAGTGAAGGAGGAGAAGGTGATGGAGGTGCTTGAGCTCGGGGAGCATGTTGGACCGAGCGAGAATGCGGGAGATGGCGGAGATAGAGGAAGGGCAGAGAGCGGAGGAAGGGGAGGAGGAGGAGAGGAGCTTGAAGAGGCGCCATGCGAGAGAAGGGTTGTTCGCGTTTCGACGGATGAGGAAGACTATGCTGGGGATGGTCGAGCAGATAGAGGAGGGGGAGGGGGAGGCGGTCATAGGCCGTCCGGTGATCCGGTTCGGTTCAGGGCGGGTGAGGGCTTATTTGAATTTCTGATCGTTCCATTGTGAGAACAAAGACCCCATACTTGAATGGATTTGCATGTTATGCATAAGATCTGCAACCTGTGTGAAAATAGTAATATTCGAATTCTTTGAAATTTTAATGAAAATTGTATGATAAAATTAACTTAAATTTAATAGTGTATTCATTTTAATTTAATTTTATCAAATTGTTATGGTTCAAGTAACTTATCAAATGATGCACGTTTTTCGATGTCAAAGTATAGAAGTGATATATCGCCAAAAAATCATCTTGATCGGGCACGAATCTCGAGGAAAAACTCAAGTTGGAAACTTCAAAAATTATTTTGGAGACCATTTAAACTCCGATTTCAGCAAACTTATAGTCGAACTAAGCGTCTCGGAAATACGAATCCAACGACACCAAATTCGACTCAATCCGAGCCCAAGTGAGTCCAAATCAAGTACCCGAAGCGCTGTTGGAAGCATCAAACAGCTATTTGAGTTACCAAACGGTCTCCGATTTTGACGAGCTTACAGTCGAATCGAGCGGCTCGACGAGACGAATCCAACGAGCCCAAGATCGTAGAATTCTGACATCATTAAGACCTTCAAATGCTTGATAAACGGTTCATGATCAAGGGATTCAATATCGGCCGTTCATCCGGATCACTCCCTATTTGCCCCTGATCCCTCACATATTTACGGGCTATGCCACTCCAGAAAAACTATAAATAGCCCCTCATTTCTCCTAAGAGGGGACCCAAGCCAAGAAGAGAAGAAGAGAAGAAGAAGAGAAGAGAAGCCTAGGAGGGAACAGCTCCTCCTCGACCACCGCCGGAACTCTGCCGAAACACCGCCGGAACTCCGCCGGAACACCGCCGGAACTCCACCGAAGCACCACCAGGCGCCCGAGGGACGCCGGAGCTCTGCCCTACACGGGAGCAGCGTCGGAATTCTGCCCGACGCCGGAATTCTACCCGACGCCCGAGTGACGCCGGGTTTCTTTCAAAGTGACGTCAGAATTCTGTTCGACATTCCGAGTGACGTCGGAACTCAGCTTGTCCTTGTAACGGATACTCATTGTAATCTGATCGCCCTTGAAAGCGAGTCAGTCCCCTGTAATCTGCTCAAGTTCTAGTGGAATCATTTCAACTGGGCGTGGCCCCGTGGTTTTTTCCCTTTCCAGGGTTTTCCACGTAAAAATTCTGGTGTTACTTTCTCAATTCTGTTTGTGTGCTGGATATACGTACAACGTTGAGACGGAAAATTAAAATCTATCGCCGCGTATATTTGAGTCCGCAACAGTTTGGCGCCGTCTGTGGGAACAAGTCCATCCCACAACTTCAAGTATTGCTACGATGGTCAACAGGCGCAGCAGTCGTATCATTGGAGCTTCTCGCTCCAACTCCCACCAGTCCAGAAATCAGTCTATAAATTATAGACGCCCGGTATCTACCTCTTTCCTCCCCGGGGGGCAAAACGCACATGGAGAAGGGACCTCGGGACCCTCCTTAGAGGAGAGAATTCGAAAGATGGAAGAATCTCAAAATGAGATCCTACAACTCTTGCGAGAGACTCGACAGCCGACCCTAGCACCTCAGGAGGAGGTTCTTCTCCCTCGAGATCCACCCCGTGTCGAAGCTGTTCAAATTGAACATCTTCAGGCTGAGAATCCTCTTCCTCCACCCAGGAGGCGTTCGCAGTCACGTCAAGAGAATGAGCTGGCTGATACAGCAAGTTCTACCCATCCTCCGCACGCAAGTCAGCGATCTCGCCTTCCTCAAGACCTCCCTGAGGAGTTAGCCCAACCTCGCATTGCTGAGCTCCCTCGCAATGCCCTACGCCACGAACTGCGACAATTAGTCCGGGAGGAATTCCCTACAGGAGGCATAAGGCAACCTCTTCGTCAGTGGGACTTCTAGGAGTCGTCACCCCTGGCAGAAGCTATTCTTCAACACCCTATTCCGGCTGGCTTTAAGCTGCCAAGCATTGAATCCTACGATGGGACATCCGACCCGTACGAGCACATCGACCATTACAGAACCATCATGCATATTCAACGAGCTTCAGATGCACTCCTTTGCCAGGTTTTCCCTGCTACTCTTAAAGGACAAGCTCGAACATGGTACTATTCACTTCCAGCCGGAACGATCCCCACATTTGTTAAATTGGCCAAGGTGTTTGTCGAGCAGTTCGTAGCCAACCGAAGAATTACTAAGGATTCTTCTCACCTTTCCGGGATTCGTCAAAGCGAGGGAGAATCATTGAAAGAGTACTTTCGACGATTTTCTATCGAGGCTCGACAAATCCCAGGAGTGGACCCAGAATTGCTCAGAGGGGTCTTTCTTGGAGGACTCCGTCCTGGCCCCTTCTATTCGGCACTCATGCGCGATACTGTTCATTCATATGCCGATCTGATCCATCGTGTGGAAGCACAGATATCAGCAGATGAGGCAATAAATGCTCACAGAAAACAGTTCGAGCAACCCACTGGGAAGCGCAAGGGAGCACCTGAGATGGATAATCCATCATCACAACGGAAAAAGCAAGGGAAGAGCAATCTACCTCCTAGACCCCCATTGCCACGACGAGAACCCCGACAGGAGAAGGAGTACACTCCGCTCAACACCTCTCGAGCAAATGTGTTGATGGCAATTCAAGATCAGGACAAAGTGAAGTGGCCGCATCCTTTAAAGCAGAATACAGGAAACCAAGATCAGTACTGCCACTTTCATCGTAGTCGTGGCCACACTACTGAGTCCTGTAGGCAACTTAAGGAGGAGATTGAAAGACTCATCCGTCAGGGTTATCTTCAACAATTTATTGGGAATCCACCTACCCGAGAAGAAGCTCATCCCACTGGGGGGCAGAATCAATCACAAAGACAACCAGCGAATAACCGGGTAACGGTGGGCGAAATTGAAACAATCGCAGGAGGCCCCTTACTATCCGACCAAATCTTTTTAACTGTGGAAGAAAACCCAACTCCAAAAAGGGCTCGTATTGATCATTCCATCACGTTCGATGATTCCGACCTGGAAGGAGTAAAGACCCCCCATCAAGATCCGCTTGTCATAAACGCAGGCATTGGTGACCCGTGTTACAATGTCAAAAGAATTCTTGTGGACAACGGAAGCTCCGTAGATGTTCTATTCTACTCTACTTTTCTCAACATGGGTCTCTCAAGAGAAAAACTTCAACCTGCTGCAGGTCCTTTATATGGATTTGATAATCGACCTGTACAAGCAGAAGGAATAATCAGTCTCCCGGTAGTCCTTGGAGAATTTCCTCGACAGACTACACACTCCATCCAATTCATTGTGGTGAAATCAGAATCAGCTTATAACGCCATCTTCGGGAGGCCGCTCCAGTCAATTTTTGGGATCATCGCATCCATTCCTCACCTCAAGCTGAAGTTCCATACCCCATCAGGAGTCGGTGTAGTATGCGGAGATCAGCAAATAGCACAAACCTGCTATCTTAGGCAGATCAAGTCTCGTCCAACGGTTACCCTAAGCATCGAGGACTTTGATCTGCGGAGCGAAGATATTCCTCAGAGAGCTTCCCCTGTGGAAGACCTTACTACTGTATCTATATCTGAAGAGCATCCTTCAAAGACAGTGCGAATTGGATCACTTCTCTCAGATGATGAGAAGAAAAACTTTACAGCTTTTCTACGAGAAAATCAGGATATTTTTGCATGGAGTCCAGCGGATATGCCTGGAATTGACCCCGAAGTGATCATTCACTCTCTCAAAGTCAATCCAACATGCAAACCGATTATCCAGAAGAAGCGAAACTTTGCACCAGATCGCCAGCAAGCAATTGAACAAGAAGTTGATAAACTTTTAGAAGCCGGATTCATACGAGAAGTGCACTATCCTACTTGGTTAGCAAATGTTGTCATGGTACGGAAGGGGAGTGGAGCCTGGAGAATGTGTATAGATTACACTGATCTCAACAAAGCTTGCCCGAAAGATAGTTTTCCGCTCCCTCGCATTGACCAGTTAGTTGATACCACTTCCGGTCATCAGATGTTAAGCTTTATGGATGCATACTCCGGTTACAATCAAATAAAGATGAATCCTGCTGATGAAGAAGCAACAGCTTTTCAAACAGACAAAGGATTGTACTGCTACCGGGTGATGCCCTTCGGGCTCAAAAATGCTGGAGCAACTTATCAGCGCCTCATGAATAAGGTTTTCAAAAGCCTTATTGGACGTACAATGGAGGTGTACGTAGACGATATGTTGGTAAAAAGTCTGGAAAAAACCCAACATATCTCTGACCTGAAACAATGTTTCCACTTGTTAAGGCATTACAATATGCGACTCAACCCCGCTAAATGTGCTTTTGGAGTCGCTTCTGGAAAGTTTTTAGGGTTTATGGTAACCCATAGAGGAATCGAAGCCAATCCAGAGAAGATCAAGGCACTAAGGGACATGGTGCCGCCAAAGAACATCAAGGAGGTCCAAAGGCTGAATGGGAGAATTGCGGCACTATCTCGTTTCCTGGCACGTTCAGGAGACAAATATCTGCCCTTCTTCAAGATACTTAGAGGTGCTCGTAGCTCCGGGTTTCAATGGACAGATGAATGTCAAGAAGCCTTCGAACAGTTGCGAAAGTATTTGGCATCCCCGCCACTACTTTCTAAACCAATACCAGGAGAGAGATTGTATTTGTATATGGCTGTATCTATCCAAGCCATTAGTTCAGTTCTGGTCCGAGAAGAAAATGCTATACAACGTCCTATCTACTATGTTAGTAAGATTTTATCTGAAGTAGAGGGACGTTATCCTTTGGCAGATAAGACAGCATTGGCGTTAGTTTACTCCGCCAGAAAACTACGCCCTTACTTTCAAGCTCACTCAATTGGAGTTTACACGAATCTGCCGCTAAAAAGCATTCTGCAGAAGCCAGAAGCATCAGGCAGGCTTGTCAAGTGGTCTGTAGAACTGGGAGAATTTGATATCCACTACTTGCCTAGACCTGATATTAAATCTCAAGCACTAGCAGATTTTATAGTTGAGTGCACTGTTCCAGCATCTGATGTACAACCAAGTGCTTCACCTTCTTCTCCATTCTGGATGTTGTACGTCGATGGAGCTTCAGGGAGTTCTGGGGCTGGGGCTGGAATTTTATTAATCTCTCCACAGAAGGTTACTCTTGAGTACGGGCTTCGACTCAAGTTCCCAGCAACCAACAACGTAGCAGAATACGAGGCCCTTATTGCTGGGTTGAGACTAGCCATCGACTGTGAAGTCCAGAACCTAATAGCCCACACTGATTCCCAACTAGTCGCCTCTCAGGTGGAGGGGGATTTTGATATTCACAACCCACAATTGGCTCAATATTGTAGCATTGTGAAGCTACTCTTAGCCCGTATAGGGGAACATCAAATCATACATATCCTCCGAGAACAAAATGCAAGAGCAGACGCTCTTTCTAAACTTGCTACATCAACAACGGGGGATATCTACAAGAGAAGATGTATCGAGGAAATCCACTTTCCAAGCATTCAGGGTCCATGGGTCATACAGTCAATTGACGAGCCAAGAGAGATGTCTTGGATCGAACCCATCTTGTCTTTTCTAAAAGATGGAGTGCTACTTGAAGATCCTATAGCTGCAATACGACTTCGGAGACAAGCTGCAAATTTCACTATTATCAGCAACGAGTTGTATAAGCGCTCCTTCATTGGGCCCTACCTCAAGTGTCTCCCACCATCAGAAGCCGATTACGCGCTTCGAGAAGTGCATTCAGGAGTATGTGGAGAACATTTGGGAGGAAGAGCGTTAGCTTACAAGATCATGAGACAGGGATTCTATTGGCCTACAATGAAACAGGATGCACTTGAATTCACACGAAAGTGCGAAAACTGTCAACTGCATTCTAACCTCACTCATACACCCGCTCTGGAGCTTGCATCTCTTCAAGGCCCCTGGCCTTTTGCCCAATGGGGAATTGATATAATGGGACCTTTTCCTATAGCAACTGGACAGCGAAAATTCATTATTTTGGCTGTAGATTACTTCACCAAATGGGTAGAGGCGGAACCTTTGGCGAAGATTACTGAAGCAAATGCCAAGCAATTCTTATGGAAGAACATAATATGTCGCTTTGGCATTCCCGCAAAAATCATCACTGATAACGGGACACAGTTCACTGGGAAAATCTTTACATCTTTTTGTAGGGATTTTCATATTCAGCTCATTCACACAGCTGTTGCCCATCCTCAAACTAATGGGCAAACAGAGGTCACAAATCGAACAATCCTGAAAGGGCTGAAGACACGCCTAGGGAAGGCTGGGGGGCAATGGGCCGAAGAACTCCCCAATGTCCTCTGGGCTTATCGGACCACCGCCAGAACTCCTACAGGGGAAACCCCATATAACCTTTGCTTTGGTACAGAAGCAGTCATACCGGTTGATATCGGAGTTCCTAGCCACAGAGTTCAGACTTTCGACTTCAAAACTAACGAGGAGAAGCTTAGAGCAAATTTGGATCTCCTCCCAGAAGTAAGAGATGAAGCCTCACTCAGAACCGCGGCATACCACCAAAGAGTTGCCCGTCACTACAATCGAAGGGTGAAACCTCGCCCTATCACTATTGGGGACTTAGTACTACGAAGCATTGAAGCCGCCGGAAAAGGCCCTCAGCGAAATAAGCTCTCCCCTCTCTGGGAGGGTCCTTATTTGGTAGCGGCTATGGTCAAGCCTGGAACCTTCAAACTGAAGGATGCTGGCGGAAAAATGCTTCCTCGAACTTGGAACGTGGGCAATCTTCGCAAATATTACCAGTAGGAGTTGATACTGCTATCAGTCTATATGTTATGTTTGTCTTATATTTTATCTTCTCCTGTAGTCGTATTATAAAGTTTTTCGTACATCCCTTATGTGTTGGTTATAGAAGAACTTCTTTCTTGTATCCCTAAGTTATTCTAGGGAACTGTTATCTCATATTACAGAGCAATATGATATTCACTTTGTCGTGCTATTGTTTCTTCTCTCCAAGCTCTTTTTCTGTGATTCGAGAAGTACACAATCTATATTGTATCTCAATCATTGAATGATCAATCCCAGGGGGATTTGATCCGACCTCTTCCACACAGGTTAATGTCATCAAGCAAATGCTTTGACTAACAACCTCGGATAGGTCAAGTATCCTAGGAGGATATCTTGAATATCAAAATCATTTGATGATCAATCCCAAAGGGAGTTGATCTGACCTTTTTCCAGACAGGTTAAGGAAATCGAGCAAATACTTTCACTAATAACCCTGGATAGGTCAAAATCTTTAAAGAAAAAGAATGCCTCACATTTGTTCAAGTCAAAAGAGAGCTCACTAAAGTCCAAACTGAAATAAAACTAAGTAAATTTCATTTGCATGTGAGAAAAGAACATCAACAACATCTTTATATATCACTGAACGTCAAGTACACCAGATAGAAACATCAACAACGAGCATACATACAATCACTAGAAAGGAATCAAAGTGATACAAAACATCCTATAGAATCTCAACATCATCCTCGTCCTCCTCCAAGGCAAAAGCTCGCTGTAACTCACTCTCCAGCTCTTCACCACCAGAGTCCGAAGAAGCATCACTAGAAGCCTGGCTGGGAGTCAGTCCCTCAATCTCTGCTCCAGTCTTGCGATGTACTGTCCGAACACCCTTCATGAAGCCTCTGATAAAGCCATCCTCTGCGCACTCTGCCTCCAAGGCCTTCACCTCCACGTCATAAATATGACTGCGGGCCTCCTGAATGTGGTCCTCAATGATGATCTTGAAAGCATAAGATTTCTTGAACTCTTCAATAACTGCTGATGGCAACTGCTGGGCCTCCTTCTCGGACAGTACACTCTGAAGCCTCTCATTCTCAGCCTCAAGGACTTGCTGAGCCTTTTCCTGCTGCTTGATCGTCGCTTGTGCCTCCACCAACTCTATATGCAGACGATCCATTCGTTCATTCTGAGAAGAGACTGAAGTGATCTTGTTCGCCAACTCAGTTCTGCACCCCTCGAGCTGATCCTCCACCACCTTCATCTCCTTCACTTTACTGTCATATTTCTTCTTGTACTCTCCCTGAAGGTATTTAACCTTCACAAACTCTTTGTTCCAATCGTTCAGAGCCTTGGTCATCTCAAGCTTGAAATCAGAATACTGAGACAAGAAAAATATCAGAAATATATTCCTTAAGAAATGTAAAGAAGGAGAAGAAGTGAAGGAGAACTCACCAACTCCTCAGCCCGTCGGCGGCCGATGCACTGATGGTTTAACACATCCTCTGGAATATATGTCTTGGATGGAGAAGCTCGGGGACCTCTGCTAACAACTGTCAAAACTTCACCTGCCCTTTTCTTCCTCAATGCCTGCAAACCTTCCTCGCTCCCTGGACGCTTGGAGTGGTTCTTTTGGGGAACCACTTCTGGAACTCTAGCAGACTTCTTCAACATTTGAGCATGTGATCTCCCTGCTTGAGTAGATAGCCCAACCTTGAACAAGTACTCCTCATCTACATATCTACTCAAGTAACGCACCTCGTAGTGTAGAGCATCCAGATCAGAGAGTTTGAGTATCCTCAGCAAATCTTCTGCTCCAATGTGAAGGGGGACAGGTAGCTCTTTCAACTTCCCCCACTTCTCCTGAAGACCCCAATCATTCTGAACATAAAAGAAGTTGCTAATCCAACCTTTCGAGGGGTCTCGGGTGCGGATATCCAACCACTTGGACCTGAATGAAACACGTCCCTGCGCATCGCTAAAGAGACGCCCCATCCGAGAAAGGCACTCTGAGGAAAGTACCACTCCGCGGTCTCTGAAAAGCACGATCAGGCCCATCACAATCGACATTGCTCTGTAGGAAAATTGAGACAAGCATACCCCACAAAGCGTCAGAATGTCGATCAGTTCGGAGGAAGGAGGAAATCGTAGCCCCGCTCGCAGGCTAAATTCATACACCGTCACATATCCAGGGGGAGGAAAGCAAGCGCGATCAGTTCTGGCCGGCACCTTCATCACCAAATCATTAGGAAAATGAAACTTTTTCCTAAATGAGATGAAGGAGTCCTCAGTGACAGTGGAAATCACATCGTCAGCCTTCGGCGCCTTCTGGACCCTCTTTGGAACTTCAGACCGTTGTGCAGGACGATCTTCTGAAGGAATTTTGGAGGAGGCAGGGTCACCCATTTTTGCTCCCTTTACTAAAGAGGGGCGCAGTTCTAAGTAGGGAAAGTCACCTATGAAAGACTGCGGAAAGCCTCCAAAGTAGGAAGAAAAAGGGAGGAAGAACGGGGGGAGGAAGGGAGAAAGCCACTAACTTCTGCACAAAAAGAGGGGCGCCAAGTCAAGTAGGGAAAGTCACCTACTTAAAAAATGGCGGAAAGCCTCAGAATGCCAAAAGCTAGAAAGCCAGAGGAAGAAGGGAAGAAGGGGCGAGTTTCTACTAAGCCTTGGGGGGTCTATTTATAGTTTTCCTTAAGGGGGGGAGGATTCCAAAATTCTATTAAATTCCCTGAAATTTTTCAAATTTTTCGGAATTTTTTGGGATTTTTTCGGAATTTTTCGGGCCCAAAATAAAAAAAAAATAATAATAATAATATTATATTATAAAACCGGCCGGCGGTTCCCCAAACCGCCGGCCAAACCGCCCAGCCAAGGGGCGCGGCCAGCAGGCGCGAAGGCGGGCCAGGCGCGGGCCAGGCGCGGGGCAAGGCGGGCCGCGGGCGGGCCCAGGCGGGCCGCGAGCAGGCCGCGGGCGGGCCCAGGCGGGCCGCGAGCAGGCCGCGGGCGAGCCCAGCGCGGGCCGCGGGCGGGCCCAGCGCGGGCCAAGCGCGCTCCGGCGCGGTTCTGCGCCGCCGGCGGCGGCGGCGGCGGCGGCCGGCCGGTCCGGCCGGTACGGCCGCCTACTCGTTCCCGGGCTCCAATTTCGGGCCCGGACGGTCCAAATTCGACATTTTTGGGGTCCCCGGACACGTTTTTCGACGTTCCGGACTCAATTTTGACATTTTCGGAGCTCAACGGGGCCTCTATGATTGAGTTCGAGCCAACATTTAATTTTTGGAACGCAATTTTTTGCGATTCGGCCAATATAAAATGCCGGAACAAGTATTTTTGGACTCGTGGAGCTTCGACGTCCAAAAACAGGGGGGCAACTGATATATCGCCAAAAAATCATCTTGATCGGGCACGAATCTCGAGGAAAAACTCAAGTTGGAAACTTCAAAAATTATTTTGGAGACCATTTAAACTCCGATTTCAGCAAACTTATAGTCGAACTAAGCGTCTCGGAAATACGAATCCAACGACACCAAATTCGACTCAATCCGAGCCCAAGTGAGTCCAAATCAAGTACCCGAAGCACTGTTGGAAGCATCAAACAGCTATTTGAGTTACCAAACGGTCTCCGATTTTGACGAGCTTACAGTCGAATCGAGCGGCTCGACGAGACGAATCCAACGAGCCCAAGATCGTAGAATTCTGACATCATTAAGACCTTCAAATGCTTGATAAACGGTTCATGATCAAGGGATTCAATATCGGCCGTTCATCCGGATCACTCCCTATTTGCCCCTGATCCCTCACATATTTACGGGCTATGCCACTCCAGAAAAACTATAAATAGCCCCTCATTTCTCCTAAGAGGGGACCCAAGCCAAGAAGAGAAGAAGAGAAGAAGAAGAGAAGAGAAGCCTAGGAGGGAACAGCTCCTCCTCGACCACCGCCGGAACTCCGCCGAAACACCGCCGGAACTCCGCCGGAACACCGCCGGAACTCCACCGAAGCACCACCAGGCGCCCGAGGGACGCCGGAGCTCTGCCCTACACGGGAGCAGCGTCGGAATTCTGCCCGACGCCGGAATTCTACCCGACGCCCGAGTGACGCCGGGTTTCTTTCAAAGTGACGTCAGAATTCTGTTCGACATTCCGAGTGACGTCGGAACTCAGCTTGTCCTTGTAACGGATACTCATTGTAATCTGATCGCCCTTGAAAGCGAGTCAGTCCCCTGTAATCTGCTCAAGTTCTAGTGGAATCATTTCAACTGGGCGTGGCCCCGTGGTTTTTTCCCTTTCCAGGGTTTTCCACGTAAAAATTCTGGTGTTACTTTCTCAATTCTGTTTGTGTGCTGGATATACGTACAACGTTGAGACGGAAAATTAAAATCTATCGCCGCGTATATTTGAGTCCGCAACAAGAAGTATTCAGTAAGATTTTTATGAATATATCTCATGATCATGTAAACTTTATTTTCAATAAACTTATTAAAAAAAAAAAAGCTAAGCGGAGTTATTTGTGACTCAAGCTCAATTCGACTTGCTTACAGCCCTACCAACAACTTCGATACTTGTTGTCACTAACATGGCTAATGCATATCATCACTGGCAACCCTAGTGCCTACCATTGCTAATAAGTTTCACACCCTCCATCGAAACTAATATTGCTAACGCATGTTGTTTCTATCAAGGTCGGTGCCAACCTTCTTAGTCGTATTTTTTTTCCCTCATATAAGAAGAACAAATCAAATGGATTATTAAATATCTCTTGATGACATCTACAACGCCCAAAGGCATGCACCTCCTACTTCCATCATTAAAGTCATATTCTACGATTCATGTCTACTATCTATACTACTATTAAAGTGTCGCTTGTGAATCTTCCAATACATCATCATGACCATACGTTTCAAACTGCTGAATAAATCTTCGCACTTATTTTTTGATTGTTCGTATAAAATGAAATGTTGCCGTTCTTATCTAACATTTGCATGTGAAATGGAGTGACTCTCCCGCTATTCTTCCTCTCCCGATCTCTTGTCCCTCGCGTTCTCCTCTCGTTCGCTCAACTCAGACGGAACGAAGCCCCTCCGCCTCTCCCTCTCTCGTGCGACCCGAAGTCAAACGATGTTGGTCCCGACCTCGTCGCCGACCTCCTGCCCTAGCTGAAGCCTGACCTCTTCCCTCCGACCCGACTCGCCTACCATCCGATCGATCCTAGCCAGTCGCACACTCCCTACCGCCGATCCTCTCTCACGCACAAGTAGCCCTTTTTTTCTTCTTGCTTCTTCCTCTTCTTCCTCTATTATTTTTCTTCCTCCTTTCCCTACCTCATTTTTGTCTACACTTCTTCTTCTTCTTTATTTTCCCATGCTTCCAATTTTTTTTTGATAAAAGTTAATTTCAATTATAAGGAGTATACATGATAGGTTATGTGCTTACTGTCTATGCTTCGATGCTTTCTTGATAATTTTAGCATGGAAATTCTAATTAATTGCTGCTGATATTGGAGGATGGAGGTCAAATAGATAAAGATTCTTATTGTAATGTTGTCATACGAATGTTTGATAGATTTTTTATTAGTGATCATGACTTAAATTTTTAAGAATCTTGTTTTGCAATGATTTATTGTGTAAAAATCTCCAAAAAAAATCAGAGCTTTTTTTTGTTGGAGAAATTGCTTTATAAAAAATGAGCTTTTGAAGATACTTTGAGGTAGCTTTCTTATTACAATTTGTTAACTTAATTTATAAAAGAAGGCAAATTAAATAAAGCCTAAAGCTTTCTCAGAAAAGGATATGGATGCATCAAGAAATACTAGGGCACTCTATTGAATACAGTTGAACTTTCATTCCTTGTTTAACCCATCAATCCAGTATGCCCCTGTTGGCTCAAGAAAAATGGCACGAATGCGTGAATCCCGCTTCGCAGCTGTAGGATTCCATTTCCCTTAAGTCAGATTAGAATTAACCAGATTTCCCCTGAGGGTAGTCAGGGTTTAATTAGATCTGGGGTCCTTACTTCCTATGAGCGCAAGCACTCATAGTTAATTACCTCTCTTAACACGTACGAGAGAACTCTCGATTAAGGATGAATAAATTTTAGGTGATTAGCCTCAATTATAAGGAAAATGGAGGTAAACCCGATCAAGATCCCATGGTTCCGTCATCCCGGGTATACCGTAGGTCTCAGTCTACCAACACTACAATCATTGATCGTAATGTCCAGGGAATCTGATTAGCAGCCATGGATTGCCTCCTCTCAGGGATCCCGAGTAGATTGAGGCGGTTAGGTTTAGGTTTTAATTTTTAGTTGGATTTCAGGGCTTACATCCATTACAATGCCCAGAAGTTGATTTAATTTAAGAATTTGTAACTTCATTTAGAAGTTACACAGAAATTTGATTGGGTCGGGACTTACAACTTTCATAGAAAGTAGCCCGATTGGTTAATTTGGAATGGGGCTTACTGCTCTATTTATGAGTTGCCCAGAGATGGGTCTTACAACCTAACTCTACAGCAAGGCTGCCCAAGGGATTTAATTATTTAGGTAGGTCTTATGACTTCTCTTAAGAAGTTGCCTGATTATTTGTAGGAGTGTTAGGGTTGTTATACTTCATTTTAAAAGTTTTCCTAACGTATGGGACTTACGACTTCACTTAGAAGTAGCCCGATAGCGGGTCTTACAACCTAATCCTATAGACTAGGATGCCCAAGTGAGGGGTCTAGGTTTGTGTTATCACCTAAACGTCTCCTTCAGAGATTGGACTTACGGCTTCTATTAGAAGTTGCCGGTGTTTTAAATTAGGGGTTAAGGGGTTAGGTCAATTTTACCTAAAACTTTCCCCTAAGGTCGGGCTTACGTCTTTCCTATGAAAGCTGCCGGGTAGTGGGTCTTACAACCGAGTTCCTATAAACAAGGCTGCCCAAGGGATTTAATTGTTTGGGTTTAATAATTGTTGTTATGTGTAAACATCCAAGCATGGTTCAGTAAGGCTTGGGTTTCGATGCCTAAGTTCTTGTCTTCATTGTAGGAAGCAATATTAACAGGGAAGTGAAATTTAATTATGTTTAACATATGGAAATGAAATTCCAATAATAATAATAATAAAACTATAAGGAATCTAACCAAAAGTGGTCATGATAAGCCTTATAGTATCATTTGTTTTCTCTTATAAATCCATTGCGTTCCATAGTTTCATGTTTTGTCATAAACTTTGAATTTTAAATTCAAAAAGGGGATAAGTTTATGCAACAAAGAGCAGCACCACATATTTCTGTAAGTTCATAATTTCTAATCTTTCAACAAGTAGATATTCTCACTTTCTGCCACTGTTTAAGCTTGAATAGGATGTCGAAGAATCAGTAAAAAAAAATTGAGGATTGATTGGATTAGTTAAATCCTTGTTATTATTCTGGCTGAAGGGTGAGGTTCATTTTTTTTAGTTTTAAAAAAAAAATGCATTTCCTATATTGATCTCTTATGCAGCCGATATGTATTCTGCTTGGATTATCTTGAGAATCTCAAACTAAATCTTCTCCTGGATATTTATTTGCACGATCATGTTGAGCTATTATCTTTGCCGTAAAGCAATTTTTTTATTTGGTCATAGATATTAGATAACACTGCCGTTGCCAGGTCCCAAGTCCTGGATGAGAAAAGTGGAGGGTTGCGTTAGGTAGTCGACAGCCAGCGTAAAACTTGTCGAATAAAAATGACATGAATCCTTTAAGAAATTGTGTTAATGCTAGGGCGTCCCCTGGAAGCGACGCGTTGTATGGCCTGAATACAGCGACAAGTGTGCAAGGGCCGCTGCACCGCCGCCCGGGTGCAGTGTTAAATAGGCAAGGGTTCCCACATCAAGGATGGATGTGGGCAAAGAAGCTACTCCATGAAACTAAAATTAGGATAGGAACTTGGAATATAGGTTCCCTTACAAGAAAATTAATGGAATTAATAGATGTTATGATTCATAGGAAGATTAATATTCTATGCATTCAAGAAACTAAATGGGTTGGAGAGAAGGCTAAGGAGATTGATAGTTTAGGATTTAAACTTTGGTATTCGGGTAGGAGTCGTACTAGAAATGGTGTAGGCGTGATTTTAGATAAGAGTTTGAAGGATAATGTTATAAATATTAATAGAATTGGAGATAAAATTATAGCTTTAAAGATTATTGTTGATGCTAAGGTTGTTAACATTATAAGTGCTTATGCTCCTCAAGTGGGTTTGGATATGGATTCAAAATTAAAATTTTGGAATGACTTAGAAGAATTAATACAAAAGATACCTCTTGAAGAAAGAGTTTTTATTGGAGGAGATTTAAATGGACATGTTGGTAGAGAGGTAGATGATTTTAAAAGCATTCATGGTGGCCATGAGTTTGGAACGACAAATGAAGGTGGTAAGTCCATATTAGATTTTTGTTTAGCTTATGATTTTTTAATTACTAATACCTTATTTAAGAAAATGAATGAGCATCTCATTACTTATAAAAATGGATATAGTACAACTCAGATTGATTATTTTCTTATAAGAAAATTAGATCGTTTAGATTGCTAAGATTGTAAAGTTATTCCGAGTGAAAATTTATGTACCCAACATCATTTATTAATTTTGGACTTGAAAATAATGGGGAAGAAAATAAAAAATAAAGTAAAATAATTTTATTAAGAAAATAATGGGGATGCTAATGTTATGTGGGAAAAAGTGGCTAGTTATATTAAGAATATTGCAAAAGATGTGTTTGGAGTTTCAAAGGGAAAAGCTCCTAATAGTAAAAATAGTTGGTGGTGGAATCCAAATGTGCAAGAAAAGATTAAAAATAAGAAGATTTGTTATAAAAATTGGTTTAATTGTAAAAATTCTGATAATTAGAAAATATATAAAGAGGCACATACGGAATCTAAGAAAGCAATATGCGATGCAAAGAGTTTAGCTTTTAGTGATTTATATAATAGATTAGATACTAAGGAGGGAGAAAGATATATGTATAAGCTAGCCAAACAAAGAGATAGGAGTAGTAAGGATTTAGTTCAAGTGAAGTGTATTAAGGATGAAGATCAAAAAGTAATTTTTTTAGAAGATGATATTCAACAAAGGTGGATGAGATATTTTGCTAAACGTTTTAATGAAGAATGTGAAAATAAAATTAACTGTAGTGATCTTAGCACCCTAAATGAAAATAAAGATTTATGTTTTTATCGGCGTATTAGTAAAACTGAAGTTAGAGAAGCTTTGAAGAAAATGAAGGGTGGAAAAGCTGTTGGACCTGATGATATTCCAATAGAGGTGTGGAAATGCTTAGGAGATGAAGGAATTTCTTGGCTTACTAAACTTTTTAATACTGTTTTGAAGACTAAAAAGATGCCAGATGAGTGGAGAATGAGTGTGTTAATCCCTATTTTTAAGAATAAAGGTGATGCACAAGATTGTGCGAATTATAGAGGAATTAAGTTAATGTGTCATACTTTAAAACTATGGGAACGAGTTATGGAGCATAGGTTGCGGCGTGATACTAATGTTTCTCAAAATCAATTTGGATTCATGCCGGGTAGGTCTACTATGGAAGCCATACATTTATTAAGAGGTTTGATGGAGAAATATAGAGAGAATAAGGAGGATTTACATATGATATTTATTGATTTAGAAAAAGCATATGATAAAGTTCCAAGAGAAGTGCTATGGAGAGTTCTTGAAAAGAAAAGAGTTAATAACACTTATATTCAAATCATTAAAGATATGTATGCAGGAGCTATTACTTGTGTTCAAACACAAGGTGGTTTGACCAAGTATTTCCCTATTTCGGTTGGATTACATCAAGGATCAGCCTTAAGCCCATATCTTTTTGCTTTAGTCATGGATGTTCTCACTAGACATTTGCAAGAGGATGTACCTTGGTGTATGCTTTTTGCTGATGATATTCTTCTTGTTGATAAGACTAGAGAGGGAGTTGAAGGTAAACTAGAATTGTGGAGGTCAACTTTAGAGTCTAAAGGTTTTCGCTTGAGTAGATCTAAAACGGAATATATTGAGTGTAATTTTAGTAATAATAGACCTAGTGAGGGCATTGTGACTTTGGCCGATCAAGTCATTAATAAGAGTACACGTTTTAGATATCTTGGATCTATTGTTCAAAGTGATGGTGATATAGATGGGGATATTATCAGCAGAATCCAAGTTGGATGGTTGAAGTGGAGGAATGCATCAGGCTTATTGTGTGATAGAAAAGTACCTCTCAAACTTAAGGGAAAATTCTATAAGATGGTGGTGAGACCTGCAATGCTTTATGGTGCCGAATGTTGGCCATTAAAAGAGAAGCATAATTCTAAGTTAAGTGTTGCAGAGATGAGGATGCTCAGGTGGATGAGTGGCTTTACCCTTAGAGATAGGATACGAAATGAGCATATTCGTGAAAAGGTTGGAGTAGCTCCAGTGGAAGATAAGATTAGAGAGAGTCGCCTTAGATGGTTTGGTCACGTAAAACGGCGGCCTCCCGATGACCCGGTTAGGAAAGTAGAGGTCTTAGATTTGACTTATGTTAAGAAAGGTAGAGGTAGACCTAAAAAGACTTGGTTAGAAAATATTAAAAATGATCTTTCTTTATTAGATTTAAACGAGAATTTGACTTTTAACAGGACACAATGGAGAAAAAGGATTCATGTAGCCGACCCCACGTAGTGGGATAAAGGCTTGATGTTGTTGTTGTTGTTGTTGTTGTCATAAATATTAGATTCAACCTGGGAATGAGCCTAAAAGAATAAACCTCATGCCTTTGTTGTCTGAGAAGTATTCATATATACTCACCAAATATTCAAGGAAGTCCTTTATTTAATGATGGTTCTTATTATGTTTGTAGAAGCAGCACACTATTAACAATATTTTACCGGTTATTGCAAACCTGAATCATATTGTCATTGCATTAAATAATATATTTCTTGAATGTCTAATATTATAAGAGTTTTGTTTCATTATGTGTGCAGCTTGATGGACTCATTTGTCCCATTTGATGGTTTATTTCCTCAAGCTTTTGAATCACTCGGAACATTAAACAGGTCATCTCAGTTAACGCCTTGCTATCAGCACTTCTTGGCTGCAAAAAGCTAATGCTATTGGCATCAAAGAAGGATTTGATCTCCCAAAGGAGCATTTTCTGCTGCATTTTTTTTTTTAGTTCTAAAAAAAAAATTATGTGGAAGCTTTTGAGGACTCATTTTTATCCATTTCTGTTGTTGATACAACTTGCTCAAATATTAACTTCTGATGGGCCATTGTGATTATAGTTTGCATATTTTCAATGGATTTAGTTCATGTGTAATTATCAACTTTAGTTTCTATTTTGCATCAAGTAGATCTACTTTCACCTATTCCAGGTTAAAGTGACAAATTTGTTTCAAAAAAAACTAAAATAATTGACTTGCAAAAGAAGAGGAAGAATAGATCTACTTTCACCTATTATAGTTTGATTTCAAATTGATTTTTTTGATTTTTTTTTTTGATTGATTTTCTTTTTGTTTAAAAAAAAAATTTAAAATTTCTTGAATTTTAATTAATCAATTGATCTATTTAAACTCGATTCAATTACTCTCCATTTTTTTTAGAAATTTTAATAAATTCGTGGAGGGATTTCGACAGCCTCCCGGCGTCCCCTCCCCGCCGGGGGAGGTCGGGGCGACACTTGCCGTTGTTTCTTCCTACCCGGACCTAAGGTCGACGGCGCAGGGTCTTTGAAAATTGAAACCATCCGCCCGGATTAAAAATCACGGCGCGGGTCTTCGCAAATTAAAACCATCCGCCCGGATTAAAAATCACGGCGCGGGTCTTCAAATTTGAAATTCATCTCGCCCAGATCAGAGATCAATAGCACGAGGTCTTCGAAATTAACATACATCTGTCACTTTAATTGACTAAAAGGACTTCATTTTATTTCATAGAAATTAATTGTTTAAATCAAAATTATACTCAGAATGGTACAGCAGGAAGAGACCCAAATTTTGATTTTATTCTCTTAAGAAATTAAGAACAATGTCTTGTCTTGTCTTGCATTGAATGCTATGCATTAAATGCTAATCCTGGACAATGGAAAACAGTTCACATGCAATAAGCAAATGGCTAGCTTTTTGGGATTTAATTTCTTAAGGAAGCAAGTAACAGGTTTGCTGGCTTGAGTCGAAGGGCATAAGAAAAAACGGTTATTTTATGTGACGAAGGGTTACAGATTAAAGTCAGATGTAGAGAGCAGACCAGTTATTAGATGTGAAGCGCGGGTGAGTCATGTAAGCAAGTTGACTAAAGGCTTGTGCGGCCTTGTATGATCAAACGACAGGTAAGGACAAAGGCGAAGACAGGAGTTACTTATAAGCAGGAAGCAAACAATGTCAGGGAAGTGGTTTGGAGTGAAAGTCAAGGCGGACTAATCACTCCAGTTGATCGTCGAAGACAAAAGTGCACTCCAAACAGAGGGAGAGAAACAAGCGTAAGTTTTTTTTTTTTTTTCGGTTCTTCCTCCTTTTATCCACTTAATTCTTGGAGTCAGTTATGATGCCGAAAAGATGTATCTATTGACGATATATTGCTAGCAGTGGGACCGGTTTAAAAAATGTGAAGAGATACAACTTTTCAATTCAAAAAAGAAAAAATCTTCGTTCTTTCTTTTTTTTTTTTAATTAAATTCTTTCCCCTTTTTTTTATTTGTCTAATCTTTGCATCTTTTGTTGGAATTGGGTTAGATATTCTTGTCATATCCTATATGTGAATATGCTTCATGAATGATCATAGGTATGAAATTGCTTTTGGTTATGAAAAGATAGCATATAATCCTTAACAGAGCTGTTATCTTCTATATGCTCTCAACAATCCGAGTTCCTGTTTCAATGATGAATTCAATATTTGAGTTGAGGAAAGAACTGCGGGCATTTTGATCAGCATTGTAAAGTTTAATTTTGCTGATGTTTATGGATCTAAGAAGGTTAACTACTTGTGTATGTGAAGAAAGATTATTAGAAATCTGCTCCTAATTAGAAAGCTGTTACAAACATGGAATTAAAGTTTTTGATCATTCTTGGAGATACTTTTCTTGAGTATATCACAAATTCTAGTTGGAGTTTCCTGCACTTCTCATGAGAACTTATCTATAATTTGTCCGATGAAGATGAACTAGGAACAATTGACTCATTTGATTATGAAAGATTTTCCTAGAATGAAGTTATTGCAGTGAGCTTCCACATCACTATCAAGAATAATATTATTAGATTTAATGTCTCGATGTTCATAGTCTCTTGGTTAGTGAGATTTGTTGCTAGAGATAAATCCACCTAAGGTGTAGAGACAAAGCATGATGATATTAAACTAGCAGAAAACATGATTGAGAACGTGAAGGGATACATGTCCTTCGATTTCTATTTCATTCATTCATCATCATTTTTTTTATTTTACTTATTTTCTCTTTTTTATCAGCCAACAAATTGCCTCCCAACGGGTTCGTTGCGTGACTTTTCACACGACGAATTCGTTGCAGTTATCAATTGCATTATTTTCATTATTTTCTTTTTTCTTCTCTTTTCAGGTTATGATGTTTGATTGGTGTAGACCTCGTCTGTTACCTAGATCGGAGCCTTCAGAGGAACATATATGGAGAGAGATTGATGCATACGATCTCTTGCAATCGGCTTCTATTTTAGACCGACTATATTGGCATAGAGAGATGCTAATTGATAGAGACATATATAATGGAATATTTACTAGATCACCTTGCATGCCTCATTTTGATTCAGACTTGCCAATTGGACATGACCCAGCAGATTGGATCATTACACACAGATTACGCTGTACTGATGGTGCTTCTTTGGAGAGGATTATAGAGGGCTTGAGTTATGGAGATCAGGACATTTTGCAGCCAGCAGCTGACCTTGCAGAGAGGACTGGTGCTATCCGTTTGCTCAGTTATCGCTTACTGCACCAGAAAATTGACGAGCAGAGTTACAATGAAGTATTTTGTAGTCCCATTCAGATCTTGAGAGGTTATATCAGTTGGGCTCGCTACACACTTCAGATGCATCAGGAGGTATTGAAGCAAGCAGGGGTATATGAAGCTATTTACATCTCTTTATTTGATTACAGTCGTCTTTCTCCTTCCTGGCTTCAGAGCATTATCGGGCATTGGGATAATGCCACGAATACTTGTTGGGTTGGACCCAATGAGATGACGATTACACTCTGGGACTTATGTATCATTTCAGGCTTGCCGATTTTAGGTGTTCCATACGAGGAGTGTATTCCTGCTGACTATGATTTATTTAGTCGCCGACCAGCAGGACAGCAGAGGAGAGGAGAGTTTGTTTACTCAGTTGGACTCCATCAGAGTTTGAGGCACTACTACCATATTTGTCAGCAGAAGAAGAGGGGCCGCGGTCGTAGAGCGATGATTTACTTGGATACCTGGATTGAGAGTTTACTATTTCCAGAGATGCTCACTACAGAGTTTGCACATATTTATGATCCTTTTAGCAAGGCGTCGAATGATACAGAGCAGCTTTCATAGGATTTGTTTGAGCCAGGGTCAGCAGAAGGATTACAACCTATTTCAGCCAGAGGATTTTCAGACGATATGCTTTTGGTGTCTTTCATTGCTACATGGCTTTGTTACTTTGTCTTTCCTAGCCAGAGCAGAGTTTTTCGACCCAGCACACTTTTAATGGCTAGTTTGATAGCGAGCGGGAGGAGAGTCTCCTTGGCTCCTGCAGTTCTTGCACAGATTTATCATAGTTTGGGGTAGATTTATGCTACATGCGATCGTGGTCACTGTAGCGTGGAGATTCCTTGGCATTATATCCACGGGTGGATACATGTACACATTGCAGGTGCTTTTAGTTGCCCAGAGCTACCGGATTACTTTATAGAGCATCATTTTCCTTCTCTGATCCAGTTAGCCAGAGCAACCTCCTCTACAGACAGAGCTCAGATCCGGTTGTTTATGTTTGCACCGTTACAGATGACCGATCGTTATAGACTGATCTACAGATCTCCTCCTGGTCTCTTACCTCCACAGTGCTTTGGAGTACCACTAGTGGATTCTCAGTCTGAGAGGAGCACTCCCACTTTACTTTCCAGGTCAGGCTATGTACCGATTGCTTCATATTTGATTAGTATGAGACCTAGTTAGGTTTGCTACAGACGGCACGGTTCAGTGGTACTGGAGGGATATAATCCCAACAGGGCTGCGAGACAGTTTGGACTGATTCAGGCCACACCTTTAAATGGATTACCGGTTGTTCCTGGGATAGTTGACACACGTCAACTAGGCTCTCTTTCGTTGTCTGTATGTTTGGAGGCAGCTTCCATGACCTGGGCATTTCTTCTTCGCCTTGGGACAGGTTCTCGATTCTTATCCCTCATATGGATGCTCCGACGGGCATTTCACACCTACGGTTGTCTTGGATTCGGCATACATTTTCTTCTTTCTTTGAGCTGGGAATCCGAGCATATAGCAGACAGATTAGAAGACAGAGACCGTCAGGGTACCCTTCAGTACCTCAGGGCCATACTATTGTGTATAGGGAGACCTCTAGAGTTGATGATAGAAGGAGGAAAAGGAGCCCTGAGCCTACTTTCAGACATGATGGTCTAGGTATGTGATGTATATTATTTTTTTTATTTATGATTTTATTTTTCATGCATACTGACATGCAAATATTATAATGTTTAGCAATAGACCAACCTCTCCTCCTACCAATAGGGGCCACCCTAAGCGTCAGGCTTCCCACGACGTTCCAGGTTAAATCACCATTCTTTATTAATATATATTTATTTCAAAATTTTCTTGGATTTAGATTTTTATGATACATTTTCTCCTTTTGTTGCAGTATCCAGACATATCCCTGCCGACCTGCCACGTTCTTCTATTTTGGAGCCGGATACTTTACCTACTCCTCCAGGCTTCCCTTTTCCTGTTTTCTTACCGGATCACAGTACCACTTTGAGCCCAGTACCAGGTATTATTATGGGTGTCTTTGATTTTCTGTATTTCTTCCTTCCATTTCTTTTGTTAATGTGTATATATTTAAATGCAGAACCTGGATTTATACTAGGTATTTTTGGTGTGGAGAATCGTCTGGCTATTGAATATGCGCCTGATGATGGTGAAGGTAAATATATATATTTATTTACCTATTCATTTCATTAATCAATATTTCTCCTTTTCATTTTTCTTTGGATATATGCATAGGTGAACAGTCATCCTCCTCTCCACTTGCAGACAGTGATTCTACACAGATGTTGTTTGAGGATGCTACTGATGCCACTGTTACAGAGTTAGCTGTTTCACCTTCTCCTTTCTAAGATTCATCTTGGGTGATTGTAGATGATGTACCAGAAAGCTCCTCACCAAGTGTTACTGCCCACTTAGGTGACCATTACTTGGCAGATTTGCCAAATCAGATCCACCCTTCAGGTATTTATTATTGTTCTTTGAAGTTTTATATTATTTTTATTGTCCCTTTTTTCTTATAACTCTAATTATGCCTTATGCTCAGGTTCAGAGCTAGCATGTTTTATGTCCAGAGTACCTTCTCGAGCTCGTAGATATTTTGGTCATCAGCCGCCGAGTAATGCTCGTCATATTGTTACTTCATTACGGCACCTACTACTAGGAGTGGACCTTAATGACTTGCCATTACCGAATTTGACTAGTTTCTGTGTTGAGGCTTCTCTACTTCTAGACTGTGCTGCAACTTCTGGACTTCGAGATACTGCTTTAGAGACATGGGAGCACCTTTGTCGTGTTATTGCTTTTGGGTTGTACCGGTTGCACTTTGTCTTCCAGGAGTTAACAGTTGGAGTTCCTGATGATTTAGAGGATGGAGTGAGAGTTGCTTGGGACAGGATGAAGAGGGCTCGCATGGATCTTAACTTTGGCCTTCAAGCTTTGAGGCGTTGCCAGCGGGATATTTCAGAGGAGCAACTTGAGCTCTTAGAGATATCAGCAGAGCTCAGGGCTTTGAGGTAGAGGGGGAGACTTCTTCTGGAGAGACGACTAGAGCTTCGAGCAGCAGCCGCTTATACTGAGGAGGACTTTGTTTGGGTGGTAGCTGAGGTTGAGAGATTAGAGCAAGCTTTGTCATCATCAACCGAAGAATTTGACTTGTTGCATCATCAGTTGGAGACCGCTCAGACTAGGCGGATGATGCTACATGATCATTTGCTCAAAGTTAGACAGCAGATATGCAGCATTCAGTTCAGACTTTGATAGCTTCTCTGGCTTCTTTCTGGTACGTACATGTATATTTTATGTATGTTTACACATGTATTTTATGCATTTTCTTCTCTTTTGTTTTATTTTATTGACATATTTTAGACTTTTAGTCTTTATATCCATCAAATGTGACTTAACCCTTAGGTTTGTGAGTATATAGAGTGTTCGGTCTTTAGACTTATTGAACTTATTTTTACCTTCAACCAGTTAAGTAGGTTGATAAAAATAGTTCGACCCCTAGGTGGGTATAGTTTTTTTTTAAAGGTTCGGTCCTTTAGACTTATTGAACCTGTATTTTGATTTTCAACCCTTATATAGGTTGATGAAAATAGCTCGACCCTTAGGTTTATGAGCATAGAAGATTTTATAGGTTCAGTCCTTGAACCAATACTTTGTTTTAACCATTTAGGTTGATGTGACTAGCTCGACCCTTAGGTTTATGAGCAAAGTAGATTTCAAAGTTTGGCCCTTAGGCTTGTTGAATTTTATGGATTTAGCTCGACCCTTAGGTTTATGAGCTTGAGGGATTTTTAGAGGTTCGGCCTTCAGGCTTGTCGAACCTGTAGATTTTAGCTCGACCCTTAGGTTTGTGAGCAGTACAATTTTGTAATTCCCTTATTTCATTTGGCAAAGGGATATTTTTACCTCCTGACTTTTTGGCGGGAATTGAATTCATCTCCTTACATTACAGGAGAATATAAAAATTGCCTCCTGTCTTTCAGGAGGGTATTGAATTTATCTCCTGCATTGCAGGAGAATATAAAAATTGCCTCCTATCTTTCTGGAGGGTATTGAATTTATCTCCTACATTGCATGAGAATGTAAAAATTACCTCCTGTCTTTTAGGAGGAGATTGAATTTATCTCTTGCATTGCAGGAGAATATAAAATTGCCTCCTGTCTTCAGGAGGGGACTTAGATAACTTTTGATTGGTAGGCAGATTCATACATAACATTTTTATGTATGATATTTCTTCAGGTATTGGCCATTAATTGGTGGCATGGGCCTTTGACCTTTTAGGTCTATGAGTTGATAGGCTCCTCCTTCATAAACTATTTCGATGATGAAGGGTCCTTCCCAAATTGGGTCAAATTTACCGCCAAGGCACGGTGAGAAATTATAGGTCTTCGGCGAACTAGAACAAGTTCACCCTCTTTGAAACTTCTAGGACGAACCATTCGATCATGAGCCCTAGTCATTCTTGCTTTGTAGGATTCTAAACTTTGTTGAGCTTGAAGTCGAACTTCATCAAGAGCTTCGAGTTCTTCAAGTCGTAGAAGATCATTTTCTTCTTTAGTTAATTCGTATTGAACAGCAATACGAAGAGACGGCAACTCGACCTCGAGAGGTAATATTGCCTCAGTTCCGAAAACTAGTGAATATGGGATGGCATGCGTTGCTGTTTTATAAGTGGTGCGATATGCCCATAGAGCTTCTGTCAATTTATTGTGCCATTCTCTCTTATTTTTAGAGAGAATTTTCTTAAGTAATTTTACCAAGGTTTTGTTAAAAGCTTCAGCTAAGTCATTGGCTCGTGGATTATATATCGAAGAATAGCGCCAATCTTTTTTATGTCGTTCGATAAATTTATAGATTTTAGCACTTTTAAAGGATGTACCATTGTCAGATATAACTCGCCGTGGTACTCCAAATCGATAAACAATGTTATCTTGAAAGAATTTCATCACATTATCTGCTTTAACTTCTCTTAAGGGAATTGCTTCAGCCCATTTTGAGAAGTAGTCAGTGGCAGCAAGGATAAACCGATGTCCTAAAGAAGATGGTGGTTCTATAGAGCCTATTATATCGGTGCCCCAGCTTTCAAATGGCCATGACGCTACTGTAGGGTGCAGCGGATTGGGAGGTCGATGCATGATATCTCCATGCACTTGACATTGATGGCATTTTTTAGCATGGTCGATACAATCTTGAACCATACTTGGCCAATAGTATCCCATACGTTTGATTTTGATTTTCATTTTTGGTCCAGACTGGTGTGCACCACATAATCTCTCATGAACTTCACTTATGACTTTTTGGGATTCATCAGGACCTAAACATCGTAGCCACATTTGATCAAATGATCTACGATATAACGTGTCATTCACGAAAGCATATCTTAATGCTCTTCGTGATATTTGCGAAGCCATAGATTTACTTTCGGGCAATCTCCCTTCCTTGAAGTATCTTATGAATGGATCTCTCCAATCATTTTCATCAGATACAACCAAGCTCTTTTGCATTTCTTTTCCTTCATCATCTTGTATGATAGCTGGAGTTAATGCATTCCTATTTTGAACAGTTATGAGGATTGGATCCTCCTGAGTATTTGCTAATTCTTTGGCTAGCTTTGTAAGTGCATCAGCTTTGCCATTTTCACTGCGTGTAATTCTAGTGAGAGTTACTTCAGGAATTTGTTGTAGAAGTTTCAGAGCATACTCATAATATGAGATTAATTCAGGCTTATTGATTTTGAAAGCGCCTATTATTTATTTGATGATGAGTTGAGAATCTTCATATATATGGAGTTTTTGAATGTTCATGTTAATTGCCAACTCAAGGCCTGCTATTAAGGCTTCATATTCAGCCTCATTATTAGTGCGAGGCTCTGTTAAGCTATAGGAATATCGGAGTATCCCTTTTTGGGGCGTAACAAATATAAGGCCAACGCCCACCTGAATTGTTAGAAATTTAGGTGGCTTGGCAGGTTTTATTGATGAAGCTCCATCGAAATAGAGCTCCCATTCTTGTATATTTTCTCTTTCCTCCACATCAAGTGTTTGCTCATCTGGTAATTCATCGTTGAGTGGAGAATCTGCAGGTAAAGGATGGGCTGCTAGAAAATCAGCTAGAGCCTGTCCTTTCACTACTTTTTGTGGCATATATGTTATGTCAAATTGCATTAACAAGACAGCCCATTTGGCTAGACGACCAGTGAGAGTGGGTCTCGTCATTAAAAATTTTAATGGATCCACTTTAGATATTAAAGTGATTTTATGGGATAACATATAATGCCGAAGTTTTTGAGTGGCAAAGATCAATGCTAGCATTGCTTTTCTATAGGAGAATATTTAGATTCTGCCCCTATCAATCGTCGGCTGATATAATAAAGGGCATTTTCTTTGCCATCTTCATTTGTTTGTACTAGCAATGTTCCGAGTGATTCTTCAAGAGCAGCTGTATATAAGATTAGGGGTTTCCCTGGGATTGGGGCAGCAAGGATTGGAGGATGTAGCAAATATTGTTTTATGCTATTAAATGCCTCTTGACATGCATCATCCCATATGAAAGGTGTATTTTTCTTCATTAGACGTGCGAATGGTTGACATCTACCTGAAAGGTTAGATATAAACCTTCGAATATACGCCAATCTACCTTGGATTAAACGAAGTTATTTTAACGTTTTTGGAGGTGGCATTTCCACTATTGCTTTAATTTTAGAGGGATCAATTTCAATTCCTCTATGACGCACAATAAATCCAAGAAATTTTTCGGAAGTAACACCGAAAGCACACTTTAATGGATTCATTTTCAAATTAAATTTTCGAATTCTTTCGAATACAATCCTAAGATCATTTACATGCTCATGTTGAACTTTACTTTTTACAACCAAGTCATCAACATAACATTCAACATGTTTATGAATTAGATCATCGAAGATTCGGGTCATTGCTCTTTGATAGGTGGCCCCAGCATTTTTTAAACCGAATGGCATCACCTTGTAGCAATATATGCCAATGGGAGTTCGAAATGAGGTGTGTTGTTCATCCTCTGGATCCATTTTGATTTGATTATAACCTGATGATCCATCCATGAATGAGAACATGTCATGGTTCGATGTATTATCAACCATAAGTTCTGCATTTGGTAATGGAAAATCATCCTTTGGGCATGCTTTATTCAAATCCCGATAGTCTATACAAACACGGATTTGGCCATTCTTTTTCTTTACTGGAACGATATTAGCGATCCAATCAGCATACTTCTCTTCTCGAATAAAACCAGCTTCAATAAGCTTCTTAGTTTCAGCAATGACTTGTTCTTCAATTTCAAGTCGCATTCGCCTGGGTGCTTGCTTAATAGGCAGTATTCTAGTATTGATGGAGAGTTTATGCACTGCTACTTCTGGTGATAAACCAGGCATTTCAGTGTAATTCCATGCGAAACAGTCTTTGTATTCAAGAAGTAACATTTTCAGCTCCTCTGCTTTCTCCTGTGAGAGATTAGTGCCGAAGAATGTAGGTTTGGGATCCTCTTCTGTACCCAAATTTATTTCTTTGAGCTCATCTACAGTAGCTTGACCACCTTCTTCAAACTCTTTTGGAGCTTCTTTCAGATCTACAATCAGATCTTCAGTTTGATTTTCAGACTCTAATGGTCTCTCCTCCCTGTCTGTAATATTATAGGACGTTGCGCATGTAATACGCGGACGCCGGGGGTATTCAAGATAATGATAGGATGTTGCTCGTGTAAGATATGAATTTCGAGCATATCCAAGACCCCATGTTGTATACAAACCATTGCCAATGGGTTTTTGTGCTTGCTCGTTGTGCCAGAGCTTTCTGAAGTAACGAGCTTGCTTGCTCGTTTGCACAAAGAAGATTCTTCTTTCTATCAGCTTTCTCATAATTGGTGGAGGATATTGAGGAATGATTATCCTTAAATCTCCATTTCTCCAATCATCTTCGCATTCAATTTCAGGAGTAATGTGATGCGGTATTACTCTTGATTTATAAAAGATAGATCCACGTTCATTGAGACCTCTTTTGGGGGGAACATAGAAGGTTTTTAGTATTTTTATGTCTGTGTTAGAGGAAGAAGTCAATGTTTTGGAATGTGCCACAGGTACACGTACTATTTTGATGATGTCTGCAGATATCTGCTCTTCGGAGACTCTTATCATCGAAATTGAAACTTTTTGGAATTTCTTAAATATGGAACTGGGTCCTGGGTCCCCTTCTCCTTGAGATTCTGTAGCACCCTTGGGCTGATAAAGAAACTCTTCTTCTCCTTCAATGCTCGATATGTTTGAACACCGTACCTTATTTGCGTGATTAGCTTCATAATCAAAAGGAACAGTTGATAGTTCATTCCTTCTTTTCCCTATGATTAGGGGCTTAAAAGTTGTGGAGATATCCTCTTCCTCTTCCGTATCACTACCGAGGTGAGGCATTGAGCAAATTTGCTTTGATTTATTCTTGCCTTTATCTTTTGACTTTATTTTATCTAGTGTAGCGGCCTGAATCCTCAGAAGTTCACTGTCTTTTGGCATAAAGTACTTGGCATCATCATAAATTTTGACTTCGTGCACCAGGAACGGTTGTTCATCACCATCAATGCGATATTCTTCGTTATCTCGAATGTATTTCATACATTGATGAAGCGTTGAGGGCACTATACCATACTCGTGGAGCCATGGTCTTCCGAGAAGTGCCCTGTATGATGTATTGGAATCAATGATGTGAAATGTTGCCTCTGTATTAAGTTCCCCAAAGTTTAGAGGTAAAACCAAGGACCCCAATGTTCTTTGCCCTTGCTCATTGAATCCTTGTAGAAACACTGTGCTTCTGTTCAAATATTGGACGTCAAGGGCCAATCCTTTGAGCGTTTTGAGGCTCATTAGATTAACAGATGAACCTGGGTCGATCAAAATTCTATTTATTTCAATGTTGTTACTCTCCGCAGTAACATATAGTGGACGATTATGATCCGCAGCTCCCAGGAGAAGATCACTATCACAGAAAGTGATTGTAGCGGTGCTTTGTGTATGCAAAGCTTCTTTCAAGTTTTGCTCGGCAAAGAAGGCCTCGTACTGTTCAGGACTTTGCAAAGCTTTAATAAGTGTTTCCCGAAGGTTTTTAGACATAAGAAGGGCATCATAGACACTCAGCAATGCAGGTAATTTATGGAGATGGGATAATATATTATAATCCACATTTGCACTAGCAACTTTGGGTTTCAGAGGCTCTTGTGGAATAGCGGCCTCGTTGAGTTGAATATTCTTCTCTTTATCCTTTATTTTCTTTTGAGGTGGAGGAACCTGCTTTCCACTTCTCAGCTGAATTTGTGTCACCTCTGAAGATGAACTAGCTTCAGCTTGAGAGTTCTTTGAAATTTCCATGTCTTCAACTTCCTCGGTCTCTGAGCTGCTCCCGAGTTTTGGCATTTTCCTTTAAGAACCTTCTTACCCTTGTGATCACTTTCTTCATCAGGGAAATGTAATTCTTCATCTGAATCAGTAAAAGGTGATGGTGTATAATGTACTTCCTTAGAAGGCATTTCCACATCAGTTTTATAGATAGCAAGAAGTGTATTGCGTCCTCTTGCAGCCCTTCCACCTCGTTTATTTATGACTCGACAAGTCTCGATTGGAATACTCTCTTCATTTTCTGATTCCGAGTCGAGAAATAAATCAGCCATGTATTCCTCTAACATGATAGGACGCCTTGAAGGTTGCTGATATTCATCGATGGAATCAATATATTTTTGAATCAAAGTATTCTTCTTTACCAATTTCTTTTTCTTTTCTTTTTGAGATTTTGATCCAGACTTACGCTTTCCTTTTTGGTCTTTGAAGTACTTCGAAGATTTCTTCTTGCTTGAACTGGCCCCCCCTGCCACTGAATTCTTTGAAGAAAAGAGTCTTGGATCAACTTCCAATTCTAGCGCACTTTTCCGACGAATGCCTTCAATGGCCAGTAGGACATTCATCATTTGTTTAGTTTTCTTTGAGATAAAGGTCTCCCAACCATCTTCATCTTCCTCGGGCGCTTTTCCTTTCTGGTCCTCTTTGTTCTGACAGGGTATAGAAGAGATAACATTGGTTTTCTCTCTCTTGGGATTGATAAGAACACTATTAGAAAGTGTAAGTTCACCGCTCTGATAATTCCTTTCAACCCAATCTTTGAAGATGAAGCAATCTTCGATTGGGTGACTTACGATCCTATGATACGGACAGTAGTTCGGATCATCAGTCATATCAGACTGTTCTGGTCGGCGGGATTCTGGCAATTGAAGGCCGATCTTTAGTGCATGCCTAAAAATCTTTCTCGTACATTCTTTTTTGAAAGAATACGGCTTGTTAATTTTCTCCTGTAAAGTAGGAGGCCTTTGCCTTTCTCTAGTTTGTTGCGGCATCTTCAGTGGATTCATTGAATTTTCTTTTTCTTTCTTATCCGAAGAAGATGGGAATGTAGCATTTACCTCACTTCTTTTCGGATCAAAGGTCTTGACTTGTTTTCCCTTCCCTGGTGGATTATTGTTATAGTTGAAGCTGGCACTTCTAGGCCTAGGTAACCTTTCGAATTTAGCAACACGATCCAGTAATTCTTGAAAAGTATTGATTGTAGCCATAGCCAGATATGGAGCCATATGATCATCTATATTCCCCATCAATAGCTCAACAGCATGCTTTTCAGTGAGTTGCTGCTCACATTTCATGCTGAGATTTCTCCACCTGGTTATGTATTTGGTAACTGATTCCTCTCTTTTCCTTTTCTCAAGAGCAAGGTCAGCAATAGTCACCTTCTTCGTTGCACTGGCGAATCTTTTAATGAACATCGTCTCTAATTCGGCGAACGTTCTTACTGAGTCGTTGGGTAACTCAGCATACCATTCAAAAGCTGTACCTGTTAAACTACTAACAAATTGACGTAGTAACAGAGCATCATTGCCTCCTGTATTACCACAGGTTGCTTTGAATTGTGCTAGATGCTGACGAGGATTTGCAGTACCATCAAATAAATTGAATTTTGGCACTACATATCCCTTTGGATACTTCTCTTGGTCATATTCAGCCGGATATGGACGACCTTTTCCTACTATGGCGTCGGCAGCTTCAGAAGCAATAGCTGCTTTAACCTTTTGGCTGATGAGATTTTCAATTTGGGATTTTCTGACCATTTCATCTTCTTTAGAAGCTACCATAGTTGGTTCCTGTAACTCTTCCAGTCTTCTGTCAGAAGTATCCGGTACATCAAGGGTAGTTTGAACATTCCCTTGAAAATTTGTTGCGGGTGGTTGACTAATTGTAGCCATCATGCCCAGTTGTCCAAATAACTGTTTCATCATATTACTCATCTCATCAAGACGGGTGTTCAAATGATGGATTTCTTGATCTTTCTTTTGTTGCATAGATTGCATTTCCAACTGCAATCTTCTTACAACTTCTTCAGCTTCTTTCTCTTCAACTTCTTCTGGTTGTGGAATTCTATTCACAGACGCTGCTTGCTCTTGGTCATCTCGTAGTTGTTCTTCATTTTGTAAATTCAAAGCTGCACTTCTACGAGTATGTCGCTGATTAGTTCGATCAGGTATATGATCAACCATCTGGACAACTTCAATATCTATGGGACCAATACACCCTTCCATTTCTTCATCGTCATCATAATAATTATCGTTCTCATCCAACTCATGGTCATCTCCAAGTTGGGACCGCCACTTCTAATGAATGACTGGAGAGTCGGGGGATTCATTATAGACATAATTCTCTTCCTCTTTTTGCGTAGTCCTATCAGCAGAAGTCTCCTTATTGGGGGATAACTTCTGGACATGAGATTTAAGTCGCCCTTTATAAGTTTCCTTATCATGATCATCTTTTTGAGCTTCAGGATATTTGGGCCTTTTTGGAACCCAAGCTTGCTGCCTTCTTGTAGTCACATACTGATGACCACTAACATCAGAATGTGCTTTTGAATAACCAGATTCATGATACCATTGTCGGGGCCTTCGTTTATCATATCTTCTGTTATAGTCTCTTGCATATAGATGATCAGAAGGCTCTCCCAACTGTTTTCTTTCATAATATGGGTATCGGCCCATATTAGGATAGAAATTCTTCGAGTCTCGGTAGTAGGGAGGACGTTTAAACTCCTCTCTATAAGGTCTTGTTGAAAATTTATTGTACTGAGGATGAACAGTATTTAAAGAAATAACTTCAGTGACGGATTTCCTCAGTCTTCGCTGCAGATTTCTATCTTTAACAGCCTTCAGTATTTTGTATATCTTGGAAGAAGCAGATTCTTCCTTCCTTAGCGGTTCTGGCTGCTGACGTGAGGTCTCCCAGAAAGACTTCTTTAATTGGCCTTTGTCATCATTTCTCTTTACCCACTTTAATGGTTCAAAACCATTATTAGTGGGTACATTTGCCTCTAACTGCGGTGATGATTCTTGAAGTGTATTAGGCACCCAACCATTAGCTCGTAAGCGAGCATTGGCCTTCCTTCTGGCTTTCCTAGAAAGATTCGTGCTTGCAATAGGAACTTCAGTACTGAACTCTTCATGCACTGCATCTTGGATTATGTTCTGACTAACTGTATTAACGGCAACAGATTGTAGCTTAGGATCAAAAATTTTTCTTTGAACGGCCGGAACAGCAGCAGATGCCGTAGAGAGCCTTGAAAATACAGAGGCCCTTTTAGGAGACTTCTCAGTGACAGCTTCAGTAATAGGCTTCTTAGTAGCACCTCCAACAGTAGATACATTGACAGTGTTCTCAGGAAGAAACTGTTGGAACTGCATGACTTCGGAAATGGTTCCGAATTGAATGGTCGCTCCAGCATAGCCAGTGTTCAGAACGGCTTGAGGGAACTGCACTCTAGCTCCCTCGCCCAGATTCACAGTCATGAAAGACTTTACAGGCGCCATATTATCAACCTGTCAACAGAACTCGTAGGGATTAGAGTCAACCTGAATTCTGCTGGAAAAAGAAAACACGAATTTGTGATAAAATAACATCCGTATTCATTTTAGATGTTTAGTATTTTGAGACTAACTATTTTCTTTTCATCCAAAGATGGAGAGAGAAGTAGTCCCCAGCGGAGTCGCCAGAAATCTGTTGGCTCAAGAAAAATGGCACGAATGCGTGAATCCCGCTTCGCAGCTGTAGGATTCCATTTCCCTTAAGTCAGATTAGAATTAACCAGATTTCCCCTGAGGGTAGTCAGGGTTTAATTAGATTTGGGGTCCTTACTTCCTATGAGCGCAAGCACTCATAGTTAATTACCTCTCTTAACACGTACGAGAGAACTCTCAATTAAGGATGAATAAATTTTAGGTGATTAGCCTCAATTATAAGGAAAATGGAGGTAAACCCGATCAAGATCCCATGGTTCCGTCATCCCGGGTATACCGTAGGTCTCAGTCTACCAACACTACAATCATTGATCGTAATGTCCAGGGAATCTGATTAGCAGCCATGGATTGCCTCCTCTCAGGGATCCCGAGTAGATTGAGGCGATTAGGTTTAGGTTTTAATTTTTAGTTGGATTTCAGGGCTTACATCCATTACAATGCCCAGAAGTTGATTTAATTTCACCTATTATAGTTTGATTTCAAATTGATTTTTTTGATTTTTTTTTGATTGATTTTCTTTTTGTTTAAAAAAAAAATTTCTTGAATTTTAATTAATCAATTGATCTATTTAAACTCGATTCAATTACTCTCCATTTTTTTTAGAAATTTTAATAAATTCGTGGAGGGATTTCGACAGCCTCCCGGCGTCCCCTCCCCGCCGGGGGAGGTCGGGGCGGCACTTGCCGTTGTTTCTTCCTACCCGGACCTAAGGTCGACGGCGCAGGGTCTTTGAAAATTGAAACCATCCGCCCGGATTAAAAATCACGGCGCGGGTCTTCGCAAATTAAAACCATCCGCCCGGATTAAAAATCACGGCGCGGGTCTTCAAATTTGAAATTCATCTCGCCCAGATCAGAGATCAATAGCACGAGGTCTTCGAAATTAACATACATCTGTCACTTTAATTGACTAAAAGGACTTCATTTTATTTCATAGAAATTAATTGTTTAAATCAAAATTATACTCAGAATGGTACAGCAGGAAGAGACCGAAATTTTGATTTTATTCTCTTAAGAAATTAAGAACAATGTCTTGTCTTGTCTTGCATTGAATGCTATGCATTAAATGCTAATCCTGGACAATGGAAAACAGTTCACATGCAATAAGCAAATGGCTAGCTTTTTGGGATTTAATTTCTTAAGGAAGAAAGTAACAGGTTTGCTGGCTTGAGTCGAAGGGCATAAGAAAAAACGGTTATTTTATGTGACGAAGGGTTACAGATTAAAGTCAGATGTAGAGAGCAGACCAGTTATTAGATGTGAAGCGCGGGTGAGTCATGTAAGCAAGTTGACTAAAGGCTTGTGCGGCCTTGTATGATCAAACGACAGGTAAGGACAAAGGCGAAGACAGGAGTTACTTATAAGCAGGAAGCAAACAACGTCAGGGAAGTGGTTTGGAGTGAAAGTCAAGGCGGACTAATCACTCCAGTTGATCGTCGAAGACAAAAGTGCACTCCAAACAGAGGGAGAGAAACAAGCGTATGTTTTTTTTTTTTTTCGGTTCTTCCTCCTTTTATCCACTTAATTCTTGGAGTCAGTTATGATGTCGAAAAGATGTATCTATTGACGATATATTGCTAGCAGTGGGACCGGTTTAAAAAATGTGAAGAGATACAACTTTTTAATTCAAAAAAGAAAAAATCTTCGTTCTTTCTTTTTTTTTTTTAATTAAATTCTTTCCCCTTTTTTTTATTTGTCTAATCTTTGCATCTTCTGTTGGAATTGGGTTAGATATTCTTGTCATATCCTATATGTGAATATGCTTCATGAATGATCATAGGTATGAAATTGCTTTTGGTTATGAAAAGATAGCATATAATCCTTAACAGAGCTGTTATCTTCTATATGCTCTCAACAATCCGAGTTCCTGTTTCAATGATGAATTCAATATTTGAGTTGAGGAAAGAACTGCGGGCATTTTGATCAGCATTGTAAAGTTTAATTTTGCTGATGTTTATGGATCTAAGAAGGTTAACTACTTGTGTATGTAAAGAAAGATTATTAGAAATCTGCTCCTAATTAGAAAGCTGTTACAAACATGGAATTAAAGTTTTTGATCATTCTTGGAGATTGGGATTGGCAGCCTTTTAATGTTGTGATGATCTGAATAGACACTGAGTTGTGAATCAGGAATCTACTGTGCTCTTAGCTTCTCAATAGGCTTACAGAATACCCATTATTACTATAATTCATATAACAGATTATACAAAACTATGTAAAAATATTTAAATATAAGCTAAGAATTATAATTTAATCAAGGTTATCTCTTCTTTGGTTGATAAAAACATTTTACAAATTGAAGCATATGCCTCCATTAACTAACATCACATCTATTTATATCTATAGACTTCATTAAATTTATTTTAAGATTAATATAATATATGATTAATTAGTCAAAATATATATTATTATCTTCTGAGAGTAAATCCAATAGCTTTTATATACATTCTAACTAAAAACATCACATTCTAAATTATTTTTATATACATGTACATCGAAAGTTACAATTATTTATGATATGTCTGGCTAATTGCCATTTTTACTAAAAGGAAATATTTTTCCTTGGTTTTGTCCTTTTCAATAACTTCATATATTATGATGATATATGCTCTGTTAAGAGGCAACTACTGGTAGATTTCTTCTCCCTCAATACGTCAATGATTGAAATAATAGTGATCGCTTAGCTGGAAGAAGTTTCTTTAATGATAAATTTTTATGATTAGATTCCTATTTTTTTCACCTCTTCCTCATTAGTCTTGAGAGTGCTTTCCATATTTTTTGTTTATTTTTCCTTCTTTGAATTACTTGGGCGTGTTATTTTCTGTTATTTTCAGTACTGTTTTTATATATTCAATTTGTTATGAATATTTATGATGAATCCAAAATTAGCTTTTATTTTTTATCTGCCAACCAATTGACTTGTTTGACAGTTCAAATAACATCTATTTCTCTTGCATAACCTTAGATGATGCTTATGCTCTCCATTATGCAGCAACATACTGTGATTCCAAAGTTGTTGTAGAAAATTTGGATATGGGATTGGCCAATGTTAATCTGAAGAATGACAAAGGTTATACTCCTCTTCATATTTCTGCTAAGCGTCGAGAACCAGCGGTCATTGTGTCTCTTCTAATCAAGGGCGCCTCTGCTTTAGAAACAACGGGAGATGGCCAGAGTGTTGTTAGTATATGTAGAAGATTGACATGGACAAAAGATTATCATACAAAAATAGAATAGGGTTAGGAGTCAAATAAAGGCAGGTTTTGCATCGACATTTTGGAGAGGGAGATTAGAAGGAATCCCTTGGCTGGGAATAAGGTAGTGGCATTGCCATTGTTGGCTGGTGACCTGCACATGAAGCTACTGTATCTGGAAAATAGAGGTCTGTTTCGCTTCATCTAATTCTATTAGTTTTCCTTATATAACATTAGCCTTTATGTTTCTTCTGAAGTAGGAGAATCTGATGTTCTTCTGTATGAATGATAAAATAGTTTAATTAGCTTTCAAACTTATTTTGTTCATGCTTTAATATTTGGGTCTGCAAAATCAGCATTTTGCCATTTTGATTCCTTCAGAAACAATAGCACGAATAATAACAGACATTTCTCATGGACAACATTATTAGTCTAACGACTTAGACAGAATGCATTCCAGAGAATGTATGCTATTTGTTTAAATATCATTAGATGGTAGCCGACTTTTCTAATGGTTCCATTTCCCGGTTTAGGTTGGAGAATATCAAGGAGCTTACAAGGTCCTCTGGAAATCAGAATCCTATAATCTTGTAGCATGTTACAAAATGTCAATATATTTGTATGTTGGTATAATGGCCCTTTTTAATACTTTTTTAATAGGTTTCTCGTGGACTTTTGGAGAAGTATAGTCCTGAAAGAGTTCGTGATACCCCAATCACTGAGGTTAATTTTGATGACTAATAATAGATAATGAGAACTTTTGTTGGATATTGCTTTGATGAGTAATGTCGGTCATTGATGTTCTACTGTGTTGTTGTCTCTTAAGTTTGCAATGTTTTGATGTCTGTTAGGCTGGATTTGCGGGAATTGGAGTTGGAGTAGCATACTACGGTTTGCGGCTAGTCGTGGAGTTTATGACCTTTAATTTCTCCATGCAGGTTAATACTTCTTTCAAATAATTATTTTTTAGGTTGAGAATCCGATTGTGGTGAAAAATAAGTAAGGATTGATTCTGTCTATATCCAAGATTAGATTTCATGCATGAAATTTAGGGGCATTGAATAAAAAAATGAGATTTTGTGGATAATATGATTAGAGGAATAAACAATATTGCATGTTTTCATGAAACTAAATGGAAATGAGAAAATTCTAAGGACATTGGGGGAGTTTAGAAGTTATTATATATTGAGAAGGTCAACAATATGAATGGGGTTGGGGTAGCAATAGATAAAGAGCTAAAAAATTAAATCACTGGGGTGAATAGGGTTGGTGACTAAATGATTTCTATTAATATAACTAAGGATGAGTAAATTATGAAGTTGGTTAGTGCTTATGCTCTTTAAGTAAAATTAGAAGATAGTTTAAAGATTCAATTTTGAGAAGAGATGGATGAACTAATATAGCATAGATCTAACTAAAAAGTTTATTGATTTGAAGTGATTTGAATGGATATATAGATTTTTTCTTGCCTGGGCTATGAGAGGATTCACAGTGGTATGAAATAAGAGATAGAA
This sequence comes from Dendrobium chrysotoxum, assembly GCA_019925795.1. NCBI lineage: Eukaryota > Viridiplantae > Streptophyta > Magnoliopsida > Asparagales > Orchidaceae > Dendrobium > Dendrobium chrysotoxum. The sequence continues at coordinate 9,398,009 of CM034305.1, forward strand.
ATGCAATGTGAGAAGCTACACTTATTTCATAGTAACCAATGATCTTGCAATAGAAAGCTTATATTTTAAGAAATCAGATGAACACTTGGTTACTTTTATACATTGAGCTACTAAATTACAAAATGATTATTTACGTAAAAGGAAATAAAAATCATGTTATAAAGATTGTTTGCTAATTCTAGGATGAGTTTGATCGCACAATTAGAGCAATAGTTACTGATTTTTATCTTTAGACTATTTAAACATAAGCAAAATAAATAATTGCTCTAGGATTCATTGATGGAATTTAAAAGGTTAAAAAGTTTTAATATTTAAAATATGTTGCTGAGGCATGCATTCTTTTGTTAAGCTTAATTTGAAGTGGGATAAGAGGTTGTTTCATTAAAAATATTATCATAGAAATTTTAGGACAATCTATGGTTATGGAGATTTGGTTTTGAAGTTGACTAAGAGTTTAATGGCAAATTTGTTTTGATGGTTAGTATTATTGAACCTTTTTTAATTAAACTCTCTAAGATCAGTCTCATTTTGAGTTTGTTATCGATATTAGAATATTTGGATTTTGTCTCATCGTTCTTTCATTGTGTCATTTGTGGTATGTATGTTATCGATTCTTCACATTGCCATGGTGTTTTATTATGATTATTTACATATGTTTATCCTTAGAAGATGTTATATTTTAGATTCATTTTGTGTTTCCATTTTCTTTGTTATGCAGGCAATTGATCACATTATCAATTCTGCTGCAAAATTAAACTATATGTCTACATGTCAGCTCTCCATGCCTATAGTCTTCAGAGGACCAAACGGAACTGCTGCTGGTGTTGGTGCCCAACATTCACAAGCATTGAATATGTCATTAGTATATTACACCCCAAAATTGTTTCTATTCTAGCCATTATCAAGCACGAGGCATATAGGCTTGACTCGAAATATTTTTGCTATTAAACCGTACCTCGAGAAAGCACACTTTTAGAGGATGTTAAGTCATGTTAGATATTTCAAGAAAGAATTTTTTAAAACTTTGTGAGCGGCCTTAGACATCACAAGAACATGTATTTTGTGCAAATTAGACAAAACCTATGTTTTTGTGTTCCAATATTTTCTATATTAATCCTATAATACCCTCCATCTTTCTAAATAACTTGCTCTGTCACTTCTCTTTACATCTTTATAATGAAATGGAAGCATAATCATGAGATCAGCAGGACACAAAGCAACTATGCAATAAGTGAATTTCATTTTGTGGTTTAGTAAATCCACACTTTCTAACTTTTCATAAATATAATTAATTATTAAAATTATTTATAAGTGATACATCCTCAAAAAATTATCTTGATCGGGCACGAATCTCGAGGCAAAACCAAGGTGAAAACTTCCGAAATTAATTCTGGGACCATCCAAACTCTGATTCCAGCAAACTTATAGTTGAACTTAGCGTCTCGAAAATACAAACCCAACGACACCAAATTCGACCCAATCCGAGCCCAAATGGGTCCAAATCAAGAGTCTAAAGCGCTGTTGGAAGGTTCAAACCATAATTTGGATTACCAAACGGTCTCCAAATGTGACATGCTTATAGTCGAATCGAGCGTCTCGACGAGACGAATTCAACGAGCCCAAGATCGCCAAATTCCGACATCGTTAAGACCTTCAAATGTCCAGCAAATGGTTTATGATCAAGGGATTCAAGATCGGCCGTCCATTCAACCACTCTCTAACTACCCTTGATCTTCCACCTATTTACGGGCCATGCCACTCACGAAAATCTATAAATAGAGACCCCATTTCTCATGGAAAAGGGGGGACCTAATCCTAAGGAGAAAAAGAGAGAGCTCTTGCCCCCTTGCTCCTCCTCGACCACCGCCGGAGTTTCGCCGGACCACCGCCTGACGCCGGAGTTCTGCCGGACCACCCCTTGAGGCCTTGCACTTTGCCGGACCACCGCATGAGGCCCTGCACATCGCCGGACAACCACCTGAGGCCCCGCTCTTCGCCGGACCACCACCTGAGGCCCTGCACTTCGCCGAACCACCACCTGAGGCCCTGCTCTTTGCCGGACCACCACCTGAGGCCCTGCTCTTCGCCGGACCACCACCTGAGGCCCTGCTCTTCGCCGGACCACCACCTGAGGCCTTGCACTTCGTCGGACCACCGTCTGAGGCCCTGCACTTCGCCAGACCACCCCCTGAGGCCCTGCTCTTCTCCGAACCACCACCTGACGTCCTGAGTTCTGCCGGACCTCCACCTGAGGTCTGGACTTCTGCCGAAGCACCACCTGATGCCCGGGGCTCTATCGGACCTCCACTAGAGGCCCAGACTTCCGCCAAAGCATCACCTGATGTTCAAAGTTATATCGGAACACTAACTAAGGTCCTCCTGACCTCTGACATCAGACTAAGGTCCTTCTGACCTCCAACGCCAGCCGACCACGGTCCTTCCGACCTCCGTCGCCCTACCAATTCAGGTCCTCCTGACCTCTGACATCAGATTAAGGTCTTTCTGACCTCCAACGCCAGCCGACCACGGTCCTTCCGACTTCCGTCGCCCCACCAAATAAGGTCCTCCTGACCTCTGACATTAGATTAAGGTCATTCTGACCTCCAATGCCAGTCGACTACGGTCCTTCTGACCTCTGTCGCCCCACCAAATAAGGTCCTTCCGACCTCTGTCATCTGATTACGGTCTTTTTGACCAGCAACATCAGTCAACTATGATCCTTCCGACCTCCGTCGCCTGACCAACAAAGGTCCTCCCGACCTCTATCCTCAGACTACGGTCTCCCTGACCTACAACGTCTGTCAACTACGGTCTTTTCGACTTCCATCACCAAACAACGGTCTTTCTGACCCCTGTCTCCCGCCAAGTACGGTCCTTCTGACCTCCGTCGTCTGCCAACTATGGTCAGCCGACCCAACGAATGTATGTATATTAATTCCCACCATGTAATGCACTCTATATGATGTATATTGGCTATATCAAGCCAAGTCCTTCCCCAAAACGGAGGACCTCGTTTGTAAACAACTGTAAATACTAGTGGATTCATTCAAACTAGGCCAAGCCCCGTGGTTTTTCCCCCTTTCAGGGGTTTTCACGTAAAAACTCTGGTGTCTCATATGAATATTACACCCTCTCTCTCTCATCTGATTGTGTGCTGGATCTTCGTACAATGCTAAGATGTTAAGCTTTATATTTCTCTACCGCCACGAATATTTCAGGACGCAACAATAAGGATGAAAATAATTAATTTTTTTCTTTTTATCACAGAAAATATAATTAAAATTATAATAATATGGTTTTTTTAAATTTTTTAATTTTTATTCATGTGTTTTTATGCATGTGCAATAAAATTTACACTACTACTATGGTTTGCATCAAATTCATCTTTTCTAATGTAATGATAGTTATGTGAGTTATAATGCCTGCATTATCCTGATGTAATGATAGTTAAGTGATTTTGTATTGTCGAAGTAGTTGTTGGATTTATTAAGAATTATTATGAATTATAAGGCTATACTCGAAGCTTTTATGAATGCTTTCAATTTACTAATTTAGTGCTATTTAACATAATATATTTTTAATTTATTTATAATTTTTATTATATATTTTATTTTTATAATTTTTATTATATATTTTTATTTTTTAAATTTGTATTCACGTGTATCATGTGCATGTATATTTCTACTAGTTTGCTATAAACGTCTTCTCCATTTACGAGAAAACACATTCTTTGCAAGTTGCAACATTTGACTCACTACTGAAACCATTACATTTTGGCCATGCTCTATGTTTTTTCTTCTTCCCGAATTTTCTTTATAAAAAAGCTCTTAAGCTGTTCTAAACTGTTCTAAACCTTTTCTTATATGCATGTGTACACAATTTTCATAGAAGTTTATAGAGGATTCATATTAAGAATCACATGCTGTTAGCATGAAAGATTAATCTTATATAAAAATGAAGCAAAAAATGCTATTAGCTCGACAATAGTTCTAAGTATTTATTGTTTAAATAACATTTAGTACTAATTGATATATCATCAAAAAATTATTCTGATCGTGCACGCATCTTGAGGTAAAATCAAGTTAGAAACTTCCAAAATTAAAATTGGGACCATCCGAATTTCAGAAAACTTACATTCGAACTGAACGTCTCAAAAATACGAACCCAACACACCAAATTCGACTCGATCCGAGCCAAATGAGCCCAAATTGAAGACCCGAAGTGCATTTCGAGAGTTCAAATCATAAATTGGATTACCAAACGATTTCCAAACGTGACATGCTTATAATCGAATCGAGTGTCTCAACGAGACAAATCCAACAAGCCCAAGATCGTGAAATTCTGATATCATTAAGCATTCAAATGCCCAGTAAATGGTCCATGATCAAGGAGAGCAACATCGGCCGTCCATTCAAACCACTCCCAAATTACCCTTGATTTTTCTCCTATTTGCTGGGCATTACACTCTCAAAAAACTACAAATAGACTTTTTCATTCCTCATGGAAAAGGGAACTCAAGCAAGGAAGAGAAGGCATTGCCACCAAACTGCTTCTCGACCACTGTCGGACTTCCACCCAACCGTCAATTGAAGTCGGATTTCCGCCCGACCATCAAACGTCGTCGAATTTTCGATATCTGTTTGTAACTGGATTTCAATCTGACAGTTAATTATTGTAATATGATCGTCCTCAATTTCAGAGACGAGTCAGTCACTTGTAATCTAATCAAATACTAGTTGAATTATTTCAACTAGGCGTGTCCCCCGTATTTTTTTCCTTTTCCTAAACTTTTCATGTAAAAATTCTAGTGTTCCTTTTTTCTTCTGTTTGTATGCTAGATATCCGTACAACATTGAGACAAAAAATTCTAACTCTATCGCCGCATATATTCTAGCCCACAACACTAACAATTAATCTCATAGTAATAATGATTCTTACACATTGATTTAAACATATGGATTGATTAGTGCTCATTAATGATATACGTTGTGCTCAACGTTAGTTCTAAGAAGTTAATATATGTTTATATCAAGAAAAGTATTTGACAAGCGTCTGATTCATTGTAAACTAAATTTTCCGAACGAGAGGCAATTACTATTTAGCACGTATTTTGAACCAATTTTTTATACGTTTCTTCCTCAAAATGCAACTTGCTAAGCAAACTCTCAAGTCTCATCACTTTTCTTTTCCGTCTCCGTCACCTTTGTTCAACAAAGTCGAGCAGCTAAAGAGACGCACGTATACAGCTCACCTTGGCTTATTGATTGAGAGCTTAGGCTTCCAACTAAGAGGTCTTGGATTTGAGTCTTTGTGTATGCGATGTGTGTATGAGTTTACCTTAATTGACCTAAATGTCCCAAAAAAAAAAGAGACGCATGTAGCTTGTAGCTGAACCTAGGCTTCGCTTGGTATAGTTTTTTTTTCTATTTTTTTAAACATTTTTTAATATAGAAATTTCTAGTTCAATAAATTTTTGTACTATTAAACTATTTTATAAAATAGTAAAAAAATTATCCCAAACGAGACAAAATAATAATTGTCTATCAAAAAGTTGCTTGGTCAATTCAAAGAAAGCTAAATGCATTAACTTTTGAGGGCGGCCCAGCAAGCAAATCAATCCAAGAAAAGGGATCAAAGAGCTTTGAAGCTAAGACGGGTCCGATGGCAGGCAAATGGGACAAAGTGAAGAAGCCTTGAACCAAGGATCTCATATGTGTCTACAATCTAATTGATGATTAACTATCAATCTCCCAACAATTTAATTTTATTTGAGTCCGATTTTAATGGCTAGCTCTTAAATATCAGCCTCCCAAGAATTTAATTTGCTTTATAGCCATTTTGACGAAAGCTTGAAACTAGTTATCAAAATCTCATATTTCGCTTCATTAATGTTGGTGGTAGTTTTGTGTGGAATCTTGTTGTATATATCTATCAATCAGATTGTACTCTTGACTCTGACCTCAATTCTGTTGGTTCAGCACATTGGGGGGTTGAGGAGGACAATGTTCATCTTGCCTGGATTTGGGGACCTAGCTCTCGAATTTTTTTTATACAAGCATCATGGCACTGTATGTTGGAGTTGTAATAGCCTCAAATTTAATTTCATTGAAATTCTTATAAATTCAAAATGTTGGTTGAATGAGCGTTGCACCGTTATATTTGTAAAATGACATATATATTGAAATAAAGCATAATTTAGAGACATACATAAATTCATAACTAATCTACAGTGTTATTTTGGACATGAGTATAGAAATAACAAAATATATTGATCTTTTTATACTGCTACTGATTATTAATTTTAATTTATATTACTTGTATTGATTCTCATTGTTCATATGAATTTATTTTTTTCATATTGATGGTCACCTGTTCTTCTTGTAGATGTTTATACTAATATGAATCGAATGAGCACATGCATACTATTTCTAGTATCTTGCATTGATTGTAGTTGTACGCTATAGTAATCTACTAAGTTGTTAGCTCATACTGTGATTTTTTCATGTTTCAGGAAGGGATCATGATCCATTGGAGTGAGGCTGATTAGGATTTCTAGGTTTAGTTTAGATTTCTTTATTTGGGTTTTATTTTCTTAACCAGGAATGATATATGATAGATTGATGTCATAGATTGAGTTCTTGCTATTGTACATGAATTTTGAGGAATGAATATAATTTTAACATTTTGACGTATATAATTTATGATTGTTCTGATAGATTAATTAAAAGATAAAATAAATAATTCTTCTAAATTAAATCTTGAGGCATCACAAGCTATCGGACCACTTAATTCATATTCCAGCTTATAAGGCCCTTATGTATCACGTCGTGACTCTTAGAGGCCCTAGGACTCTCGCATATAACTATGTGATCTTACACTGTGACCCAATTATAAAAGTGAAAGAAAAAATTCTCATAATAAATATATAATATAAAAAATAGTTTTTACTTTTATAAATTAGCTTAACTATTTGTTTTGACTGATGCTTATTCAAAATTGCAATATTTTGAGCAAAATGCTCTTGTAAATCAAAATTATTTTTTGAGAAATCAAACAAAAGAATTAATGTTGTGTGTTGGAACCACTGTTTTAAAAATCAGATCGGATCGGGCGATTGAAACGGGAAATGACCCATTCAAACTCAAAAACTACTTTAGCATTGGTCTGATCAAAACTGGGTAACTGATGAATTGATCTCGGTTTCTAAGAACTATATGGTTCAATTGAACCATTTAAATAATTTAGTTTATCTATATAAAATATGAAATAAATTCTTAAACTTAACAACTTAATTTAAATTATAAATAATTATTTTTTATTAAGGCTAAAATTTCTATAATAAAAATTTATCAAAGAAGTACCAAATATTTTTTTCTCACACGAACCCAACATTCTATATGAGTTCCTAACATAAGTAAATCTAAAAATATATATAAACAACACTAAGTGAGAGTTCAATTGAATAACTAAGTTAAAGTTACCAAGTTCAGTTCACAACATATATATTATATATATTTTAAACAAAATTTTCAATTAATTTACAATGTGAATTTTTTTAATATTTTTAGTTAATAATATTTAGTTTAATATTTGTTGGATCGGAATCGGAAGTAACGAAAACAACGAGAGGGCCCGAAGGGAGCTCGCTTGTTATGAAGGTAACCATTTTCTCGGTTTCTACCATTCACACACTTCTCGGCATTCTCGCACTGAAGAGGCAACCTTCAACGATGTTCATTCCTGTCGGGTAAGAAGTCATGATAGCTCGTCGTTCTTTTGTTGGATCGGAAGTAACGATGACGATGGGAAGGAGCTTCATCTTTGCGAAGATAACCATTTTCTCCCATTCGTGCGCTTCTCGCTTTATGCTTTCATGTTAGGTTGGGTCAACCCAGAAACCCAACGGTTCAAGTCCGGGTTGAAATTTCTGACATGCCTGCAAAAGTGGGTCGGGTCAGGTTGTGTCAAACATTAGCGAGTGAATGTTGGGTTCGACCCGCAACCCGATTTTGACACGTCTACTTCTCCATGATCGAGAAATGTATAGATAGACATAAACTATAACGTACACATCTCATGGTGAAGATTGTAAGATCTATGTGCCATGAGAGTTATCTTTAAGAGATTAGTTAATGTTTGTATTGTTGGAGAATAGTAGTCGGGAATGATGGTCGGAGGATCACAGTTTAGGCAATAGTGTTTAGAGGATTATAGTTGGGCAATGATGATTAGGGTACCGTAGTTAAGCGTTAGTTATCAGAGACCATAGGTAGTAAACGGTGATTGAAAGACTATAATTGGGCGATAGTGGCCGGATGACAACACTCAAGCGGTCATGGTAAGACGGTGGTCCAATGGCAGTGATTGAGTAGTGGTATGGCGGTGGTACTTGGGTGGAGCTCTTTAATTTTTTAAGTTTCTTAACTCTCTTACTTGGGTGGAGCTCTTTAATTTTTTAAGTTTCTTAACTCTCTTAAGTCTCAAGCTAAAGTCTAAGATTCCTTTCATATAAAAAGTGTGATATATATATATATATATATTGAGAAACATACAGTTGCACCGTAAATAGCACCAAAATTCAAAACTCTATCAGAAGACCTATATTGATTTCCTTAATTAAAGGCTGTTCTTTTAGCATTTAAGCGCCTTAATGATGCCAAAATTAGATGATTTTTGGCTCATTGGATTCGTCTTGTTAAAACGTTAGATTTGACTATAAGCATGCAATATTTTGATATCATTTGATCCTCCAATTAATATTTGGAAGCTTTCAATTATCTTTCGTGCACTTAATTTGAGCTCATACCAAGTCAGAACAAAACATTTTTATATCAATGGGTTCGTCTTATTGAGATGTTCATTTTAGCCATAAGTTTGATTGAATCAGAGTTCAGATGTTCCTCAACTTAATTCGAGTAAGTTTTTAATTCAAATACACATCGAGATTTGTGTCCTTTAAATCAAATGAATAAGAAGTTAATATACATTTATTCAAAGAACACAAATATTTCACAAGAATGATACGTACCACTTTATTAATCAAGAAAGTGACGATTTACATACATACCACTTTATTTCATGCTATTTACATATATAACGCTAAAAATTTTCATATTACATTCTTATCACTCATATAAATTTTAATATCAAATATATCACTCATATATTTTATTCTTACAACCCATACCACCCTATAAACTTTTATATTTTATTTCATGCACTCATATTTGTTCTATAGGAGATATGCATGTAATATTAAAATTTTAGATATTAGATATATAAATAATATGAAATAAAGTGGTATGTATGTAAATCCCCTAAAGAAGAATCAACTAGCAAATAGTAATTAACCATGTGACACAGCTTTTATTTCCTCCGCAAAATGACTGCTTGCTAGCAAACTCCCTCCAGTACTGCAGGCTTCTTACTCTTATCCTTTTCCTTTTCCTTTTTGGCCTGCTTCACATAGTTGATTACATCTTTCAATCCCTCCCATGAAGACCCTCCTTCCTCCATGGCCATCCTCGCCTTCTCCCTTAGCTCCCTTACCCTCACCCTTCTCTCTTCCCCTTCCTCTCCTCCCGCCATCAATGTCTCCAACACCTTCTCAACCTGCTCTCTCCTCACTTTCACAACCTCCTCCTTATTATTCTCTAACCCCACTGTTGTCGGCTCCTCGACGCCAACTGCTACCCCAATCTTGAGTACATTCACCACCAATTGCTCGTTCAAAAATTGGTCGGCGAAATGCGGCCAAGTCGCCATTACCACCCCGGCCGCCACCGCCTCCAACGTTGAATTCCACCCGCAGTGTGTCACAAATCCCCCTACCGCTATGTGCTCCAATATCACTGTCTGCGGAGCCCAACCCCTTATCACAATCCCCCTCCCCTCTACCCTCTCCTCGAACTCCGCAATCCATTCATCCAGCCCCAAAACACTCCCCTCTGATGCCTCTTTCACCACCCAAACAAAAGGCCGTCCTGACGCTTCCAACCCGTGACCTAGCTCCACCAATTGGGCCTTTGTATTGCGGGCAATGCTCCCAAAGCTAATGAACACCACTGACCCGTCCTCTTGCTTGTCTAGCCATTGGAAAAGGAGCTCATGGTCAATAGATGAAGCTCGCCCGCGTGTCACCTTAGCATCGAACTCTTCTTTATAGAGTGAGAGAGGCCCAACAGGCCATATTGCCTTCCCTGTCATCTCGTGATACTTCTCAAAGTACCAGGGCTCGAGCTCATTAAAGCTGTTGATAAGCACACCGCCTGCGGATTCTCCTGCCATCTGAAGAACTTCTATGAATTCGAACCAATCGGGCATAAAGCGCCAGATAGGGATCACCTCATGCTTGCGGATCTGAATGGGTTGAGGGAGTCCTGGAAGCAAGATGGGCTTGCCTGATGCTGCCTCCATCTCCGCCTCAAGCTCAGCTCTATTTCGATCAATGAGGAGGTAACATAAGAGGTAAAAGCAAGAGGGGCCATGGAATATGAGACGGGGGATGCCGAGGGCGCGAGCGACATCAACAGTCCAATATTGAATGTTATCAGAAATGATGCAAGCAGGCTTGGGCCACCGGGACGGATCAGGGATGCGCAAGTAGGCCTCAAGCGGTTCACGAAGGAGGGATAGAGCTCTCAGGAATGTCAGGTAGAGGTCCATGGAGGGGATGAGGTCGCAATTCTCGCAACCATCAGGGAGGCCGACATCCTTCGCTGGAAAGGGAAGCTCAATGAAGCGGATAGGGAGGGCAGCGGCTACAGCTCGATCGACGATGGGTTGGATGCGGGCCAGGTTGACTGGCGTAGTAACAAAAGTGACGAGGGCGCCACGGCCTACAAGGAGCCTAGCTAAATCGATCATGGGGATCATGTGGCCCTGGGCCATGAGAGGGACGAGAAGAAAGTGTAGGCGCTCTGTATTTGAGTTGCAATCATCAGCCTCGGAGCTCATCGTTGGCGATTGAAGCTGAGGAGAAGAAGATATGCTCTTATCTTCGCTGATGGGAAATTTAAGGGGAGCAGCTGAATTTATAGCCATAGGAAATAAGCTTTTGAAAAACATCTGAAGTAGAGATTATTTGACTAGAACTCCTCAGCAAGAAGGTTGGGCGGCGGGCTGACGACACATTCCTACAAACTTCTTTCCAGATGTTGTAAGAATGTAGAGAAAAACAAAATCTTGTTCAACAAAGTCGGACGGGCTAAAGATCAGACGGCTTTGACGTATAGTGGTGAAGGAAGAACGGTCCATGTAAGGCAGGAGAGAGAAACAAACGATTTATTATTATTTTTCTTTATTTGTTTTGTTCGGTTGGAGAGAAGCGACCACTAAATTTTTTTCTCTTATTTTATTTATACTTAAATATTTAGGTCAACTAAAATAGATTCATACACTTATTATACATATAAAATTCAAATTTAGGACCTCTTAGTTAATAGTTTAAGCTCACAACCAATATATTAAGATGAGCTATATTTTTTCTTTTATTTTTATTAGTGATTTAAGTGTAAATACATTTTTTGTGAATAATTAAGAATATTTTTTTAATAGTTTTTATGTGTCAAAATTTTATTAGATTTAATTTATTATAATCTTTTTAAAAAGTACATCCTTTTTTATAATATTTTTATTTTGTACTATATTAATATAGTTAATTAGTTGAAAATATAATTTTGAGTACTATTAGTTTTTATGCAATTTTAGTAAATACTAATAAAAATTTACTAAATTATATAATTCTTAATTAGATTTATAAATATTAAGCTAGTTCAATATAAAACTATCTATAAATAATATATTATTATTATTTTAAATAGCTGATTTTAACTAGCCAAAATTTGTCCAGATTCGTTGCTTGGCCTGCAAGCAAGCTATTAGCGAGCGTGACGGGGCAAAGTATTTTAAACGGCTGATTTAATTGGCCAAAATTTGACCAGCTAGACTATTGTTCCCAATTCAACAAGGAATATTGATTGTTCAAAAAGATTTACATATTTTCCTAAATTGTGCAAAGAATATTTTCGGAAACTTTTGGCTTCAAGCTAACAATCACTATCTTTAATATCTATAATATCTGTACATTAAGAGCATGTTGCTAAATTTCAAAAAATAATAAATATTATAAAATCTCATGATTAATAAGTATTATAACATTAAAAATATTTAAAATTAATGAGATGACTTTCTTATTGCTCAGCTTTTTAGTTAAAAATTTAAAAATTTTGTATAACAAAAATAAATATAAGAAATAGTAAGAAAGCCGTTCTAAACTGTTTCTTAAAGCAATTTTTTTACTAAAAAATTAAAAATTTTGCACTAAAAAATTGCTTTAAGAAGTAATAAAAAAACTGTCCCAAACGAAACCTTAGTAAACATAGAAGTTATATTATGAGGCTGACGTAGTATATATTTAATTTTCTTTTATTCTATATATTTATTTATTTCCAATGTTGAATATCATAATTTTTTATACTAAATTTTAATAAATATAATTTAATTTCTTGTACACTAAATGCAAGTTGCAAGAATACATAAAAAAAGAACATGAATAAAATATAAATTAATAATTATTATTTTGTAGATATGATGTAATGAAAATAATGTGAGCAATAAATTGCTTTTGTTAGAATTTAATGGAGTTGGAAAATTAGTTCATCATCTCCGAAAGACATGCCAAATTATCGAGAATAATTATCGGAAGCATACTTGAATCCATTGAAATATAGAATCAAGGTTTTCGATCTTCCACGTTTGAAGCAGCATTCTCCAAGAGGAGTGAGACCCCTTCTATTTTCACTCAAGATGGGAAATAAGGGAAATGAGAACTTAACCGCTTAAATTGTGGACCACGTTCTCTTTATACTTTAAATGTATTTATTTTATTTATGTCCATCATTAAAATAAAATAAATACTTGGCCTCTATACAATAATTAATTCCATATAAATTTAATTGAGATGTCACATAAGCCAAATAATAATTTAATTTAAATTTATCATGAATTTAATTGACTCAATTTTAGATAACGTCTAATGTATAATATTTTATTTATATTTATAAATATATGAGCCCACATATAGAAAATTTTCAACAATCTCTTACTTTGGCCACATATATATACATATAATTATACATTATAAAATAATTGCAAGAGCTCAATAGTTGATATTTTTATGAAATAACATCTCTAGACAATCTGGTCCATCAATCATATTAATATAGAATCAAAGCGACATTTATTATATTCTTCGTAACAAGACCCCTCAATGACCACTATATTAATATAATTAACGGCATAGATCAAGTATGGATGTGTAGCATGAAAATTTCATTTAATGTGATTTCAAATCATGACTATTTTCAACTGATCCAATTTTATAATTCAAAAGAGTTATAACCAACATTCAATACTTTATGCTAAACAACAACTAAAATTAAATAATTTTATTTCAGAGTTTTCAATAACCAAAATAACAATACTTTAATCTGATGAAAAAATAAATTCATAATAATTGAACAATACAAATAAACTCCAACTAAGCTAACATATCATCAAAATAAATTACACTCATTCGAGCCATATGCTCATGAAATATTTTAGGTGATAAGTGGGTCTACAATTATAAAGTTTGTACTAATATGCAGGGTTCTAAAAATCGGATGAAGGAGAGATTCACGGTTCGACCGGTCAAACGGTCGAACCGGATGATGTAATAAATAAAAATATTATTATACAAAATTAATAAAATTAACAAAATAATGAAATATAAAAGTTAATAACCATATAATTTAATATAAATTATTGCTAATTTATATTAAATATTTAGATTTAGTTTATAAATAAATTATTTAAAAACTCACAATACAAAATTATAAATATAATTAAATATTTTAATATAAAGGTATTTTATTTGGTAACATAAAAAAATTTTAGAGGTGAAAAATTGAAACTTTACAAATTTTTTAACATAAGAGTATTTCATTTGATAAAATTAAATATTATTAACTATAAAAATAAAATAAAAATTTTCCAAATAAACTAAAAAAATAAATATTATTCAAATTATAAAAATTAAGTGTTTATATTAAAAAATTATATACTCGAGCGACTTGACGAGCAAAAATGAATCTACATAAACTTTATAATATATATAATCAAAAATATAAAAAATAAATAGATAAAAATTAAATATTATCAACTCAAAAAATAAATATTATTCATATTATAAAAATCAATTAAAAATTATTGAAAAAAATTATGTTGTATAGTGTATATATGAAACTAAAGATAACATTTTGCTTTGTATAATTTAATCCCAAATCACTTGTGAAGTTTTGATTTCTATAGTTTATATAGTTTTTAACTTTCACTCATGAAAAGAGCTCATATGAAGTAATGAAGATATATGAGATGGTTGAAATTAATATTTAATCATATGTTTAATACAAATTTAAAAGTTTTATATTAATATTTCTATTCATTAATTAAGTTTAATATTTATTTAATATTAAATAATTTATTTAATTATTTATATTAAAAAATTGAACCGGCTGATTTTAAAAAATCGGGACTGGTCCGCCGGTTCACCGGTTGAGCCAGCAGTTCTTGCCAAAACCGGCCGATTTAAAGTAAAGCCCATTTTCACGTTGAACTGAACTGGCCTCCAGACCGGTTCACGGTTGAACCGGTCAGACCGACCGGTCTGGTCCGATTTTCAAAACAGTGCTAATATGTTCATTATAAATTTAAGAACTCTAAATCATTTTTTCACAATAAGAAACTTAATGTCAATGTGTTTTAACCTTGACGAGCTCCTATTGTTCTTGAAATATAACTCAGCTGCTTTATTATCACAATTTATCTTTAATAGTCTCTCAATGTCATCAACAATATGTAGCCAGATGATAAAATTTTATAGCTATATTCACTAATTTGAAGACTCATAACAAACTATAAATTTTACTTTCATTATTGAAGAAGCTATAAGTAATTGCTTGATACTTTTCTAAGAAATAGCTTATCCGGCAAACATGAAAATATAACCTGAAGTGAATTTCCTACTTTTGAGGCAACCAGCAATATCAGAGTCAGAATATCCTGTGATCTCTAAATGATCAGATCTCTGATATGTGAGCATGAAATCTCTTATCCTTTTTAGATGCCTCATAACACGTTTAACTGCTTTCCAATGATCTATTCCTAAGTTAATTAAATATCTATCAAGCATTCCAATAATGTACGTAATATTCGGATGCGTACAAACTTGAGCATGCATAAGACTCCCTGCTGTTGATGCATAAGGAATCTTATTCATCTCTTGGTTTTCAACTTAATTTTTTGTGCATTAAAGCATATTAAATTTATCTCATTTTATAATAGATGTGCCCTCTAGTACACAATCATTCATGCCAAATCTGTTAAGAACTTTATCAATATAGGCTATTTGTGATAACCCAAATATACCACAGAAGCGATCCCAATGAATTTGTATACCCAATATAAAGGATGCATTTCCAAAATCTTTTATTTCAAATTTATTTAAAAAAATCTCTTAGTCTCATGTAATGAGCCTATATCACTACTTGCTAGCAGAATATCATCGACATATAACACCAGGAGAATAAACTTACTCATATTAACCTTATGATAAATGTATTGATCAATAGTATTTTTCTTAAAACTAAATGAAGAAATCACTTGATCAAATTTTTTATATCATTGATGGGAATTGCTTTAAATCATAGATGAATTTCTTTAATTTGCACACCAGATATTTTGAATTAGAAAATTCAAAATTATTTGGTTGCATCATATATGTAGTTTTCTTAATATCTCCATTAAGGAATGCAATATTTACATCCATCTGATATATTTCTAAATAATAATGAGCTACAAGTGCCATAATAATTCTAAAAGAGTCATTTGAAGATATTAGAGAGAAAGTCTCTTTATAATCAATGTCTTCCTTTTGAGTGAAACCTTTAGCAACTAGGCATGTTTTATATCTTTCAATGTTATCTTTTGCATCCCTTTCGGTTTTAAAATTTTATTTACAACCAATAGGTTTGGCTCCTTTAGGCAATTTAGAAAGATCCCAAAAATTATTATCTTTCATTAATTTTATCTCATCTTTAATGGCTTTTATCCACTTTTAAAAATTGGAATATTATTTGATCTGACTGAATGAGATTGAGTCAACTTTCAATCCCATATCAAACTCATGCTCTTAGCGATATACAATATAATCATTTGAATTATTATTCTTCTTTCCCTTATGAATCTCCTTAATGGCACTTTAATTTAAGGTTATTTACCTTTTATATGAGTGGGAGATAAATCAAGATTATTTTGATTATCTGAATTTATAATCTGAATAATATTAGGCATAGTTCTCTGATCTTTTTCAATTATAATAATAAGAATAGTAACATATTCCTGCTCAAAATCAAAATCTCTAAATTTATCACTCTCACTCTATTCAACATCCTCAATAAATTTAGTATTACTCATATCAAAAAAGGATTTATTTAATGAATCATAAAACTTACATCCTCTTGACCTTCAGAGTATCCAACAAAATAGCACCTAATAAATTTTTAGTTTAATTTTTTTTCATTAGGCTTGTATGACTTAGTCTCAGTTGGACATCCCAAACATGAAAATGTCTAACACTAGGATTCTTTCCAGTCCACAACTCTATGAGATTTTAATTACTTCTTTGCTTGGAACTCTATTAAAAATATAAACTACAGTCTTTAAGGTTTCTCCTCAAAGTGATTCTGGTAAAGAAGAATGACTAATCATACTTTTAACCATATCTTTTAAGATTCTGTTTCATTCCTCAACTACACCATTATGACTTGGAGTTCATGTATAGTATATTAAGGAATGATGTCATATTCTACTAAATATCTTATTAAGGGCTTGGATGTTGTTCACCCGATCTATCATATCTACCATAGTATTCACCACCACAATTATATTTGATAGCTTTAATCTTCTTACCAAGTTGATTTTCAAGTTCATCTTTGAAGTTCTCAAATACATCTAGAGATTCTAATTTTTCATGTATTAAATATAAATATCCATAATGAGAATAATCATCTATGAAAGTAATAAAATACTGTTGATCATTCCAATAAGTTGTAGGGAAGGGGACACAAATATTAGTATGTAATAATTTCAAGATATTTAAACTCCTTTTGGCACCTAATTTTTGAATATTTATTTATTCTTCTTTAATACATTCAATACAAATTTTAAAATTAGTATAATTAAGGAAATAAGGAATTTCATCTAATATAAGCCTTTCAATTGTTTGTTTAAAAATATGACCTAAACATTTATGTCATAACATAAATAAATTCTCATCAGTTAATTTTTTCTTTGCACCAAAATTATTTATATGCAAAATTTTATTTATCTGTGAGATAGAAATATTCAATTTATATAGATTATCAATCAAAGAACCTGTACCAATAACTTTTGAACATTGAAAGAGACTAAATTTTTTATTTTTAAATGAACAAGAATAACCAAATTTGTTTGAATATGAAATAAAAATTAGATTCTATCTAAATGATGAAATATAAAAAGTCTCATGTAAATCTAAAGTACAATTAGATTCTAAGTATAATCTATATATATATATACATCTTTAACAAGAGCTTTGTTACCATTTAGCATATAAAAGAATCTTTCAACATCAGTTGGTACTCTGCTCCTTAGATAATCATGTATAGTCATATTTATATGAGTAGTTGCACATGTATATATCCACCAAGTATGATTTGATATTAAGGCCAAATTAACTTTAGAACAAACATGATTCAAAATTTTACCATTTATATGAGCTAATTAGTATATTTTGGACAATCCTTCTTCATATGATCAGTCTTCTTAAAAAAGAAATAAGTAATAAATAGATCTTGCTTTTGTTACACTTTAGATTGTGAAGTCCCTTTATTTGTAGCTCCTTTAGCTTTATAATATATTTCTTTTCCTTTTGGTAGTAAAATCATGAGAAGAAGAAGCTAAGTGAGCATTTTCTATCTTTTTCTATTTTAATCTTTCTTCCTCTTATACACACTGAGCAGAGCTTATTAAGAGTTCATATTTTCTTTTGAGTATTATAACTTATCTTAAAATGACTAAATTATATAGGAAGAGAGATCAAGATTCGATGCATAAGAATGTCATTAGATAATTCTAACTTTAATGTTCTTAGTCTTGTAACAAAATTACGCATTTCCATAATGTACTCTCTTATATTCTATTTGCCTTTATACCACATTGAAACAAGTTTACTAAGAATAATACTTATTTCGACCTTTTCAGAACCTATGAAACGGTCTGCAATTTGGCTTAGGAACTTCTTAACATTTTCCTCCTCAGGTATTGCACCTCTTATGGTATCTAGAATAGAATACTTCATAATCATAAGACTTGTGCGGTTTGAACGCTTCCACTTTTCAAAATTTGTCATTTGTTCAAAAGTGTTTTTCACAATATGAGCAGAAGGACATTCAGTCCGAATCGCATAGTCTAGATTCATACACTCAAAAATAATAGCAATATGATATTTTCATTTCTTAAAATTAGAGCCATTAAGTAGTAGAATGTTATTTAAATTGGTAGGTATTAAAAAAATATTAATTAAAAAAGAATAAAAAATAAGCTCATAATTAATAACAGTATAAGGTGGACTTTTTATAAGATACCTAAAACAACATCATAATTTAGTCTTTGGATAGAAATTATAATTTATAAATGGTACTCTTAAAATTATAGTTGATACGTCATCGAAAAATTATCTTGATCGGGCACGAATCTCGAGGAAAAACTCAAGTTGGAAACTTCAAAATTTAATTCGGAGACTATTTAAACTCCGATTTCAGCAAGCTTACAGTTGAACTGAGCGTCTCGGAAATACGAATCCAACAACACCAAATTCGACTCAATCCGAGCCCAAACGAGTCCAAATCAAGTACCCGAAGTGCTGTTGGAAGCATCAAACAGCAATTTGAGTTACCAAACGGTCTTCGATTTTGACGAGCTTATACTCGAATCGAGCGGCTCGACGAGACGAATCCAACGAGTCCAAGATCGTAGAATTCTGATATCACTAAGACCTTCAAATGCTTGATAAACGGTTCACGATCAAGGGATTCAATATCGACCGTTCATCCGGATCACTCCTTATTTGCCCTTGATCCCTCACATATTTACGGGCTATGCCACTCCAGAAAAACTATAAATAGCCCCTCATTTCTCTTAAGAGGGGACCCAAGCCAAGAAGCCAAGAAGCCAAGAAGAGAAGAGAAGTCTAGGAGGGAACAGCTCCTCCTCGACCACCACCGGAACACCGCCGGAACTCCGCCGGAACACCACCGGAGCACCACCTGGTGCCCGAGGGACGCCGGAATTCTGCTCGACGCTAGAATTCTACCCGACGCCCGAGTGACGCCGGACTTCTTTCCAAGTGACGCCGGAATTCTGTCTGACGCCCGAGTGACGTCGGAACTCTGCTTGGCCTTGTAATTGATACTCATTGTAATCTGATCGTCCTGAAGTTAAAGGACGAGTCAGCCTCGTGTATTTCAAACAACACTAGTGGAACGTTTTCAACTGGGCGTGGCCCCGTGGTTTTTCACTTTTTTAGGGCTTTCCACGTAAAAATCCTGGTGTTACTATTTCGATTCTGTTTGTGTGCTGAATATACGTACAACGCTGAGACGGAAAATTAAATTCTATCGCCGCGTATATTTGAGTCCGCAACAGTTTGGCGCCGTCTGTGGGAATCTTATCCCACAACTTCAAGTATTTCTACGATGGTCAACAGGCGTAGCAGTCGCCTCATAGGAGCCTCCCGCTCTCACTCTCATCAATCCAGGAATCAGTCTATGAATCATAGACGCCCGATATCTGCCGCTTTATACCCCGGGGGGCAAAACGCACCTGGATAAGGGACCTCGGGATCCTCCCTAGAAGAGAGAATTCAAAAGATGGAAGAATCTTAAAACGAGATCCTACAACTCTTGCGAGAGACTCGACAACCGACCCTAGCACCTCAGGAGGAGGTTCTTCTCCCTCGAGATCCACCACGTGTCGAAGCTGTTCAAATCGAACATCTTCAAGACGAGATTCCTCTTCCTCCACTCAGGAGGCGTTCGCAGTCGCATCAAGATAATGAATTGGCTGATACAGCAAGTTCTACCCATCCTTCGCACACAGGTCGGCAACCTCGTATTCCTTTGGACCTCCCCGAAGAGTTAGCCCGACCACACATTGCTGAGCTCCCTCGCAATGCCCTTCGCCACGAACTGCGACGATTGGTCCGAGAAGAGTTCCCTACAGGAGGCATAAGGCAACCCCTTCGTCAGTGGGACTTGCAGGAGTCGTCACCCTTGACAGAAGCTATTCTTCAACACGCTATTCCGACAGGAGTTAAACTACCAAGCATCGATTCCTACGACGGGACATCCGACCCGTACGAGCACATCGATCATTACAGAACCATCATGCATATCCAGCGGGCTTCAGATGCCCTCCTATGTCAGGTTTTTCCCGCTACACTCAAAGGACAGGCGCGAACATTGTTCTATTCTCTTCCATCTGGAACGATCCCTTCATTCGTCAAATTGGCCAAAGCCTTCGTTGAACAGTTTGTAGCCAATCGAAGAATTGCTAAAGATTCTTCCCACCTCTCCGGGATTCGTCAAAACGAGGGAGAATCGTTAAAAGAGTACTTTCAGCGATTTTCCACCGAGGCACGACAGATTCCAGGACTAAACCCAGAATTGCTCCGAGGGGTCTTCCTTAGAGGCCTTCGTCCTGGTCCTTTCTATTCGGCACTTATGCGCGACACTGTTCATTCATATGCCGATCTGATCTATCGTGTGGAGGCGCAGATATCTGCAGATGAGGCAATAAATGCTCATAGAAAACAATTCGAGCAAACCACTGGGAAGCGCAAAGGTGCTCCTGGGATGGATAATTCTTCCTTACAACGAAAAAAGCAAGGGAATATCAATCTACCTCCTAGGCCCCCATTACCACAACGAGAACCTCAGCAGGAGAAATAGTACACTCCGCTCAACACATCTCAAGCAAATGTGTTAATGGTGATTCAAGATCAGGACAAAGTGAAATGGCCGCATCCTTCGAAGCTAAATACAGGAAATCAAGATCAGTACTGTCACTTTCATCGTAGTCGTGGCCACACTACTGAAGCGTGTTGGCAACTTAAGGATGAGATTGAAAGACTTATCCGCCAGGGCTATCTTCGACAGTTTATTGGGAACCCACCTACCCGAGAAGAAGCTCGCCCCACTGGGGGGCAAAATCAATAACAACAAAGACAACCATTGAATAATATTCAAATGGTTTGTGAGATTGAGTAATGCTGCAACTTGAACCTTTGTGTTAGTAGTACTACTTGTCATGTGTCACCATGTATCTCTTCTATGATCAGTAGGATGTCACTCTAATGTCCTTAGTATTTCTACCAAGTCAAATGATGTGGTTGTCCCTATATGTATCTCTTCTGTTGTACAAGGGAATTATTGTCTTACAGTAATATAATGTGTTGTTCGTCCAGTTTTGATATTGTCTCTTTCTTTAAAAAGAATACAAATGACAGTGAAAAACTACTGACAAATATAGTCTCTTTATCCTTGATTCGAGAAATACGTAATCTTTATTGTGTCTCAATCACTGGATGATCAATCCCAGGGGGATTCGATCCGACCTCTTCCATACAGGTTAACGTTGTCGAGCAAAGGCTCCGACATACAACCTCGGATAAGTCTCACATCTTTAGTGGATTCTCTCGACTTCTTCCATATAGGTTAACATCATCGAGCAAGGCTCTGACATACAACCTCGGATAAGTCTCACATCCTTGGTGGATTCCCTCGACCTCTCCTATACAGGTTAACGTCATTGAGCAGGGCTCTGACATACAACCTCATATAGGTCAAACGTCATAGGAGGATGTCTTGTATCTCATTCATTGGAAGACCATTCCTAGAGAGATTTAATCTAACATCTTCCCTTAACATCATCAAGCAAGAGCTTTGACTTACACTCTCAGATATATCAAAGCATGTCTTACAGATGCAATAACAATTCAGCTCCCTTTAGGGGACAAATTTTCATATGCAATATCATTGGAGTTACATAAATTCAGATTCAAATATACATTTCTTCTCACCAGAAGTTGAAATCAAAAGGTACACTGGTGACACTCATACAAGCTAGTATCATCCAGCAACAAGTAACTTTAACACAGTCAAATATCCTTGGTGGATTTAAGTGACTTCTCCCTTACTGCACGCAAGCATCTCCTACAACTGCTCCTTTAAAGAAAGGACATAACTGGATCATCATCAGACCTCCACTCAGTTGACAGTGTTAGTGTATTGCCAGAATTTTGGCATGTCACACTACTTCGGCCTCTTGATTCAGTAATATCTGATGTTGGCACACTTCAGTATGGATGAATATTGCCTTAACACAATGTTACTGGACGCCGGCCATCATCTGCCCGTCGCCAGACCCTCGTCGAATTTCTATCCAACGTTGTATTTCTGCCAGTTGCGTGACTTGCCTCGGATATCTACCCGACGTTGTACTTATGCCCATCGAGGGACTTTCATCGGACTTCTGCCCGACGACGAGCTTCTTCCCATTGCTGGGTCTCTGCCCGTCGCTAGACTTTCGTTGGAATTTTGCCCAATATTTTCGTCGGACTTCTGCCCGACACCGTACTTCCACTCAACGCAGGACTTCTGTCAGTCGCGGGACTTTCGTCGCACTTCTACTCGACGCCGGACTTCTGCCCGTCGTCGGACTTCAACCCGACGCTGTACTTCTTCCCGACGTCGGACTTCTGCCCGTCGCTGGATGTTTGTTGGGCTTCTACCCGACACCGAATTTCTACCCGTCATAGGACTTCTTCCCGCCGACGGATTTTCGTCGGAGTTCTACCCGACGCCGTACTTCTTCCCGACGCCTGACTTCCGACCATCTTCAGACTCCCTCCGACTAACATCTCACCACCACATGAAGGAATGGAAAAGAAAAGAAATTTCTAACTCCTGTACGAGAGGAGGGGCGTTGTCTCAAGTAGGGAAAATCACATATTGAATAACAACCGAATCAAGTAGGGAAAGTCACCTACTTAAAAACGGCGGAAGGCCTCAAAATGCCAGAAACTAGAGGGGAGAAGAGAGGAATACTCTAACTTCTGCGCAAAGGGAGGGGCGCCGAGTCAAGTAGGGAAAGTCACCTACTTAAAAACGGCGGAAGGCCTCAAAATGCCAGAAACTAGAGGGGAGAAGAGAGGAATACTCTAACTTCTGGGCAAAGGGAGGGGCGCCGAGTCAAGTAGGGAAAGTCACCTACTCAAAAACGGTGGAAAGCCTCAAAATGCCAAAAGCCAGAGGGAGAAAGGAAGAAGGGGCGAGTTTCTCCTAGGCCCTGGGGGTCTATTTATATTATTTTTTAGGGGGGGAGGATTCCAAAATTTTATTAAATTTCCTTAATTTTTTTAAATTTTTCGGAATTTTTTGGGATTTTTTCGGAATTTTTTGGGCCCCGCCACTTAAAAAAAAAAAATTTTTTTTTTTAAAAAACGGATAACCGCACTGCTAACCGCGCGGACGCGCCTGTTGGCGCCGGCGCCGCCGCAGGCGGCGGCGGCAGGCCGGTTCGGCCGCCTACGCGTTCCCGGGCTCCGATTTCGGGCCCGGACGATCCAAATTCGACGTTTTTGGGGTCCCCGGACACGTTTTTCGACGTTCCGGACTCAATTTTGATACTTTCAGAGCTCAACGATGCCTCTATGATCAAGTTCGAGCAAACATTTAATTTTTTAAACGCAAATTTTTGCTATTTTGCCAAAGTGAAAAGCCGACACATATATTTTTGAACTCATGGAGCTTTGACATCCAAAAATAGGGGGGCAACTGATACGTCATTGAAAAATTATCTTGATCGGGCACGAATCTCGAGGAAAAACTCAAGTTGGAAACTTCAAAATTTAATTCGGAGACTATTTAAACTCCGATTTCAGCAAGCTTATAGCCGAACTGAGCGTCTCGGAAATACGAATCCAACAACACCAAATTCGACTCAATCCGAGCCCAAACGAGTCCAAATCAAGTACCCGAAGTGCTGTTGGAAGCATCAAATAGCAATTTGTGTTACCAAACGGTCTCCGATTTTGACGAGCTTATACTCGAATCGAGCGGCTCGATGAGACGAATCCAACGAGTCCAAGATCGCAGAATTCTGATATCATTAAGACCTTCAAATGCTTGATAAACGGTTCACGATCAAGGGATTCAATATCGACCGTTCATCCGGATCACTCCTTATTTGCCCTTGATCCCTCACATATTTACGGGCTATGCCACTCCAGAAAAACTATAAATAGCCCCTCATTTCTCTTAAGAGGGGACCCAAGCCAAGAAGCCAAGAAGAGAAGAAGAAGAGAAGAGAAGTCTAGGAGGGAACAGCTCCTCCTCGACCACCACCGGAACACCGCCGGAACTCCGCCGGAACCCCACCGGAGCACCACCTGGTGCCCGAGGGACGCCAGAATTCTGCCCGACGCCCGAGTGACGCCGAACTTCTTTCCAAGTGACGCCGGAATTCTGTCTGACGCCCGAGTGACGTCGGAACTCTGCTTGGCCTTGTAATTGATACTCATTGTAATCTGATCGTCCTGAAGTTAAAGGACGAGTCAGCCTCGTGTATTTCAAACAACACTAGTGAAACGTTTTCAACTGGGCGTGGCCCCGTGGTTTTTCCCTTTTTAGGGCTTTCCACGTAAAAATCCTGGTGTTACTATTTCGATTCTGTTTGTGTGCTGAATATACGTACAACGCTGAGACGAAAAATTAAATTCTATCGCCGCGTATATTTGAGTCCGCAACAATAGTTAATAAATATTGATAATAAATTCTGCCAATAATAAGTTTTTCTTCGAAACGACTTACTATATGCATGAATTATTCTAAAATTTGTATATATTTATTACTACATCTTTAGAGTCCGACTAAAAAATAACTTTTCTTTGGGCTGATTATTTTTTGCATAGACTTGAAAAAATTTTTAGCATTATTCAATCAATTTAAAATAAAAATAAATTGATCTAATAGTAGTCGGTTTGTTGACATTATTTCAATTTAAATTAATTTTAAATTAATGAATAATTATATATGGGAAATACTTATTTAATAAAAATTTTATTAAATAACCTATTTAGCAAATTTTTCCATAAGAAACAAATAGGCATCTCATTTGCTAAATTTAATACAGATGCAAGGCTACAATAAGATAATTAATTATATTATATAAATTAATTATCACATTGTCGAAAGACTTAATCCAAAATTAAAAGTTTTGTTTTTATTTTTAATTTATGTATTGTAAAGAACCAAATTCGAGAAGTCCTCATAATTAGAATCATGCAAATGTTAAATCAATTTAATTTATTCTGACACAAAACTAAATGCTTTTATGAATATAAAATTCATTAATTCATATTCGATATGCATAGAAAAGGGAGATAGTTATACTTTACACATTTATCAATAATTTACTGATTTAAAAAACAAAATGTCAAAACTAAATGACTTATTAAAGTAACCGTAATTTTCCAATAGAAATTAATGCCAAATAACTTAATTGCTTTGCGGAAGAAAAAAATGGAACAGAAATGTTTTATGGGAAAGTACACTTTTGATTTTTCTTTATTCATGTTTTACTAAAACATGACCGAAAATGACAAAGAAGAAAAACAAATTTGTTTACAAAAGCATGCCGAAAAAGAAATGATGAATTTCAGTTTATTGATATCTCTCATATTTGAAACTTTTTTTAAAGGAAAGAATTATTAAACGAATATTTCTTTTGATCGAAAAATTCAAACAATTAATAAAATAATTAGTGTTAATTATTTCTTGTTGATTCAACATGACAACCAACCTCTGATATCACTTATTAGAATTTAATGGAGATAAAAAATAAGTTCATCGTCTCCGAAAGGCATGCCAAATCATCAAAAATAATTATCGGAAGCATACCTGAATCCATTGAAATGCAGAATCAAAGTTTTCGATCTTCCATGTTTGAAGCAATGTTCGCCAAGAGAGTGAGAGACCTCTTTTTTTTCACTTAAGATGAGAAATGAGAGAAATAAAAACTTAACCGCTTAAACTGGGGACCACGATCTCTCTATACTTTAAATGTATTTATTTTATTTTTGTGATCATTAAAATAAAATAAGTACTTGGCCTCTGTACAATAATTAATTACATACAAATTTAATTGATATGCCACATAAACCAAATAATAATTTAATTTAAATAGATCACGAATTTAATTGGCTCAATTTTAAATGGCGTCTAATGTATAATACTTTATTTATATGTATAAATATATGAGCCTATATATCAAAATTTCCCAACAGCTTTATCCAAATTTTTATGAAAAAAAAAAATTATGTGTACATTAAACTATTTTTGTCAGAATAAATTAGAGTAAACCTATAAGATAAAAATATGAAACAAATGCCAAATAATTAAATAATATATTTTCTAGAAAATTTCTCTATGTGAGCTCATATATATATAATAGTATACATTATTTGCTATCTAAAATTGAGTCAATTAAATTTATGATTTATTTCAGAAATTAAATTATTATTTGACTTATGTAGCTTCTCATTTAATTTGTATAAAATTAAATATGGTGCAGTGACCAAGTATTTTATTTTATTTTAATGATGTGTTGAAATAAAATAAATACACTTAAAATATAAATAGGATTGTGGTCCCCAATTTAAGCAGTTGAAGTTCTCATTTTCCTCATTTTCTATCTTAAGTAAAAAAAGAAGGGGTCTTTCGCTCTCTTGAAGAACACCGCTTTAAAAATACATGAAAGAACGAAAATCTCGATTATGCATTTCAATAGATTCAAGTACGCATCTCATAATTCTTCTCAATAATTTGACATGATTTTTAGGGTGATTATATTTATTTTCATCTCCATTTTTTATCCGAACAATATTTTCATATAGTTGCATATTAATACTATTTTTATGACTACTTAGATGTCTAAGCATTTATGGAACAATCTTTATTACATATCCAATTACATATGTATTAAAAAAATAGCATTAAAAAGTTTATTACAAGACATGGAGAGAGAAAATAGTAATATTCATCTAAAGTATGTAACTTGCTAATTTCTAAATGATTATTTTCCAACTTTAAATACAAAAAACCTATGAAAATAAAATCCTTTATAAAACAAATGTATCTGACATATTTTAAATAATTATGTTATTCTTGGAAATGACTACTTGCTAGCGAACTCCCTCCAATACCGCAGGCTTCTCACTCTTATCCTTTTCCTTTTCGGCCTGCTTCACATAGTTGATTACATCTTTCAATCCCTCCCATGAAGACCCTCCTTCCTCCATGGCCATCCTCGCCTTCTCCCTTAGCTCCCTTGCCCTCACCCTTCTATCTTCCCCTTCCTCTCCTCCCGCCATCAATGTCTCCAACACCTTCTCAACCTGCTCTCTCCTCACTTTCACAACCTCCTCCTTATTATTCTCTAACCCCACTGTTGTCGGCTCCTCGACGCCAATTGCTACACCAATCTTAAGTACATTCACCACCAATTGCTCGTTCAAAAATTGGTCGGCGAAATGCGGCCAAGTTGCCATTACCACCCCAGCTGCCACCGCCTCCAATGTTGAATTCCACCCGCAGTGAGTCACAAATCCCCCTACCGCTGTGTGCTCCAATATCACTGTTTGCGGAGCCCAACCCCTTATCACAATCCCCCTCCCCTCCACCCTCTCCTCGAACTCCGCAATCCATTCATCCAGCCCCGAAACACTCCCCTCTGATGCCTCTTTCACCACCCAAACAAAAGGCCGTCCTGATGCTTCCAACCCGTGGCCTAGCTCCACCAATTGGGCCTTTGTATTGCGGGCAATGCTCCCAAAGCTAATGAACACCACTGAACCGTCCTCTTGCTTGTCTAGCCATTGGAAAAGGAGCTTGTGGTCAATAGATGAAGCTCGCCCGCGTGTCGCCTTAGCATCGAACTCTTCTTTATAGAGTGAGAGAGGCCCAACAGGCCATATTGCCTTCCCTGTCATCTCGTGATACCTCTCAAAGTACCAGGGCTCGAGCTCATTAAAGCTGTTAATAAGCACACCGTCTGCGGATTCTCCTGCCATCCGAACAACTTCTATGAATTCCAACCAAGCAGGATTCGAGCGCCAGAAAGAGATCACCTCGTGCTTGCGGATCTGAATGGGTTGAGGGAGTCCTGGAAGCAAGATGGGCTTTCCTGATGCTGCCTCCATCTCAGCCTCAAGCTCAGCTCTATTTCGATCAATGAGGAGGTAACATAAGAGGTAAAAGCAAGAGGGGCCATGGAATATGAGACGGGGAATGTCGAGAGTGCGAGCGACATCAGCAGTCCAATATTGACTGTTATCAGAAATGATGCAAGCAGGCTTGGGCCATCGGGACGGATCAAGGATGCGCAAGTAGGCCTCAAGCGGTTCACGAAGGAGGGATAGAGCCCTCATGAATGTGAGGTAGAGGTCCATGGAGGGGATGAGGTCGCAATTCTCGCAGCCATCAGGGAGGCCGACATCCTTCGCTGGAAAGGGAAGCTCAACGAAGCGGATAGGGAGGGCAGCGGCTACAGCTCGATCGACGATGGGTTGGATGCGGGCCAGGTTGACTGGCGTAGTAACAAAAGTGACGAGGGCGCCACGGCCTACAAGGAGCCTAGCTAAATCGATCATGGGGATCATGTGGCCCTGGGCCATGAGAGGGACGAGAAGAAAGTGTAGACGCTCTGTAGTTGAGTTGCAATCATCAGCCTCGGAGCTCATGGTGGGCGCCTGAAGCTGAGGAGAAGAAGATATGCTCTTATCTTCACTGTTGGGAAAATTTAAGGGGTGCAGCTGAATTTATAGCCATAGGGAATAAGCTTTTTAAAGATATATGAAGAAGAGATTATTTGACTCGAACTCCTCAGCAAGAAGGTTGGGCGGGCTGACGACACATTCCTACAACCTTCTTCTAGATGTTGTAAGAACAAAATTTTTTTCAATAAAATCGGGCGGGCTAAAGATCAGACGCCTTTGACGTATAGTGGTGAAGGAAGAACGGTCAATACGGAGAGCTTAGCTTAATCGTTTTTTTTTTAGTTCGGCAGGAGAGAGAAACAAATGGTTTAAAATTATTTTTTTTTCTTTATTTGTCATGTTCGGTTGGAGAGGGGGCCACTAAATATTTTTCTTTTATTTTTGTTTGTGATTTAAGTGTAAATACATTTTGTTTATTTTTTTTAGTGAATAATTTAGAATGAAAATTTTTTAATAGTTATTATGTAAAAAAAAAAATTTCAGATTTACTTTATTATTATAATCCTTTTAAAAGGTGCATCCATTTTTATAATATTTTTATTTTGTATTTTTGTACTACATTAATATAGTTAATTAGTTGAAAAAAAACTTTGAGTAATATAAGTTTTTATGCATTTTTAGTAAATACTAATAAAAAATTAGTGAATTATATAATTATTAATTAGATTTATTAATAGTAAGTTAGTTCAACATAAAACTATCTATACATAATATATTATTGATCTTATTAACATAATTCATGTTGGATGGATTTAGTGGAGGAATGCATCGGGCTTATTGTATGATAGAAAAGTACCACTCAAATTTAAGAAAAAATTCTATAAGATGTTGGTTAGACCTGTAATGTTTTTATGGTGCAAAATATTGACCATTAAAAGAAAAGTATAATATTAAGTTAAATATTGTAGAGATAAGGATACTCAGGTGGATGAGTGACTTTACTCTTAGAGACAGAATACAAAATGAGCATATACATGAAAAGATTGGAGTTGCTCGAGTGGTAGATAAGATTAGAGAAAACCACCTTATATGGTTTGGTCACATAAAACGACAGCTTTTCGATGACCCAGTTAGGATAGTAGATGTATTAAATTTAACATATGTTAAGAAATATAGAGATAGACCTAAAAAGACTTGGTTAGAAAATATTAAAAATGACTTCTCTTTATTAGATCTAAATGAGAATTTGACTCTTAACCGGACACAATGGAGAAAAATGATTCATATACCTTGATACGTCATCGAAAAATAATCTTGATCGGGCACGAATCTCGAGGAAAAACTCAAGTTGGAAACTTCAAAAATTATTTCGGAGATCATTCAAACTCTGATTTCAGCAAACTTATAGTCGAACTGAGCGTCTCGGAAATACGAATCCAACGACACCAAATTCAACTCAATCCGAGCCCAAGTGAGTCCAAATCAAGTACCCAAAGCGCTGTTGGAAGCATCAAACAGCTATTTGAGTTACCAAACGGTCTCCGATTTTGGCGAGCTTATAGTCGAATCGAGCGGCTCGACGAGACGAATCCAACGAGCCTAAGATCGTAGAATTCTGATATCATTAAGACCTTCAAATGCTTGATAAACGGTTCACGATCAAGGGATTCAATATCGGCCGTTCATCCGGATCACTCCCTATTTGCCCCTGATCCCTCACATATTTACTGGCTATGCTACTCTAGAAAAACTATAAATAGCCCCTCATTTCTCTTAAGAGAGGACCCAAGCCAAGAAGAGAAGAAGAAGAGAAGAGAAGCCTAGGAGGGAACAGCTCCTCCTCGACCACCGTCGGAACTCCGCCGGAACACCGCCGGAACTCCGCCGGAACACCGCCGGAACTCCACCGAAGCACCACCAGGCGCCCGAGGGACGCCAGAGCTCTGCCCGACACAGGAGCAACGTCGGAATTCTGCCCGGCGCCGGAATTCTACCCGACGCCCGAGTGACGCCGGACTTCTTTCCAAGTGACGCCGGAATTCTGTCGGACATTCAAGTGACGTCGAAACTCTGCTTGTCCTTGTAACTGATACTCATTGTAATCTGATCGTCCTGAATTTAAAGGACGAATCAGTCTCGTGTACTTCAAACAACACTAGTGGAACTCTTTCAACTGGGCGTGGCCCCGTGGTTTTTTCCCTTTCCAGGGGTTTCCACGTAAAAATCTTGGTGTTACTATTTCGATTCTGTTTGTGTGCTGGATATACGTACAACGCTGAGACGGAAAATTAAAATCTATCGCCGCGTATATTTGAGTCCGCAACAGTTTGGCGCCGTCTGTGGGAAACTTATCCCACAACTTCAAGTATTGCTACGATGGTCAACAGGCGTAGCAGTCGCCTCATAGGAGCTTCCCGCTCTCATTCTCATCAATCCAGAAATCAGTCTATGAATCATAGACATCCGATATCTGCCTCTTTATACCCCGGGGGGCAAAACGCACCTGGAGAAGGGACCTCGGGACCCTCCCTAGAAGAGAGAATTCGAAAGATGGAAGAATCTCAAAACGAGATCCTACAACTCTTGAAGAGACTCGACAGCCGACCCTAGCACCTCAGGAGGAGGTTCTTCTCCCTCGAGATCCACCCCGTGTCGAAGCTGTTCATATTGAACATCTTCAGGCTGAGAATCCTCTTCCTCCCCCCAGGAGGCGTTCGCAGTCACGTCAAGAGAACGAGCTGGCTGATACAGCAAGTTCTACCCATCCTCCACACGCAAGTCAGCAATCTCGCCTTCCTCAAGACCTCCCTGAGGAGCTAGCCCAACCTCACATTGCCGAGCTCCCTCGCAATGCCCTACGCCACGAACTGCGACGATTAGTCCGGGAGGAATTCCCTACAGGAGGCATAAGGCAACCTCTTCGTCAGTGGGACTTCCAGGAGTCGTCACCCCTGGCAGAAGCCATTCTTCAACACCCTATTCCGGCTGGCTTTAAGCTGCCAAGCATTGAATCCTACGATGGGACATCCGACCCGTACGAGCACATCGACCATTACAGGACCATCATGCATATTCAACGAGCTTCAGATGCACTCCTTTGCCAGGTTTTCCCTGCTACTCTTAAAGGACAAGCTCGAACATGGTTCGATTCACTCCCAGCCGGAACGATCCCCACATTTGTCAAATTGGCCAAAGTATTTGTCGAACAGTTCATAGCCAACCGAAGAATTACTAAGGATTCTTCTCACCTTTCTGGGATTCGTCAGAATGAGGGAGAATCATTGAAAGAGTACTTTCAGCGGTTTTCTATTGAGGCTCGACAAATCCCAGGAGTGGACCCAGAATTGCTCAGAGGGGTCTTTCTTGGAGGACTTCGTCCTGGCCCCTTCTATTCGGCACTCATGCGCGATACTGTTCACTCATATACCGATCTGATCCATCGTGTGGAAGCACAGATATCAGCAGATGAGACAATAAACGCTCACAGAAAACAGTTCGAGCAACCCACTGGAAAGCGCAAGGGAGCACCCGAAATGGATAATTCATCATCACAACGGAAAAAGCAAGGGAAGAGCAATCTACCTCCTAAACCCCCACTGCCACGACGAGAACCCCGACGAGAGAAGGAGTACACTCCGCTCAACACATCTCGAGCAAATGTGTTGATGGCGATTCAAGATTAGGACAAAGTGAAGTGGCCGCATCCTTTGAAGCCGAATACAGGAAACCAAGATCAGTACTGCCACTTTCATCGTAGTCGTGGCCACACTACTGAATCCTGTAGGCAACTTAAGGAGGAGATTGAAAGACTCATCCGCCAGGGCTATCTTCGACAGTTTATTGGGAATCCACCTACCCGAGAAGAAACTCGTCCCACTGGGGGGCAGAATCAACCACAAAGACAGCCAGTGAATAACCGGATAACGGTTGACGAAATTGAAACAATCGCAGGAGGCCCCTTACTATTCGACCAAGTCTTTCTAACTGTGGAAGAAAATCCAACTCCAAAAAAGGCTTGTATCGATCATTCCATCACGTTCAATGATTCCGACTTGGAAGGAGTAAAAACCCCCCATCAAGATCCGCTTGTCATAAACACAGGCATTGGTGACCCGTGTTACAATGTCAAAAGAATTCTTGTGGACAACGGAAGCTCCGTGGATGTCCTATTCTACTCTACTTTCCTCAACATGGGTCTCTCAAGAGAAAAACTTCAACCTGCTGCAGGTCCTTTATATGTATTTGATAATCGACCTGTACAAGCAGAAGGAATAATCAGTCTCCCGGTAGTCCTTGGAGAATTTCCTCGACAGAGTACACACTCCATTCAATTCATCGTGGTAAAGTCAGAATCAGCTTATAACGCCATTTTCGGGAGATCGCTCCAGTCAATTTTTGGGATCATCGCATCCATTCCTCACCTCAAGCTGAAGTTCCATACCCCATCAGGAGTCGGTGTAGTATGCGGAGATCAACAAATAGCACAGACCTGCTATCTTAGGCAGATCAAGTCTCATCCGACGATTACCCTGAGCATCGAGGACTTTGATCTACGGAGCGAAGATATTCCTCAGAGAGCTTCCCCTGTGGAAGACCTTACTATTGTATCTATCTCTGAAGAGCATCCTTCAAAGACAGTGCGAATTGGATCACTGCTCTCAGATGATGAGAAGAAAAACTTTACAGCTTTTCTACGAGAAAATCAGGATATTTTTACATGGAGTCCAGCGGATATGCCTGGAATTGACCCCGAAGTGATCGTTCACTCCCTCAAAGTCAATCCAACGTGCAAACCAATCATCCAGAAGAAGAGAAACTTTGCACCAGATTACCAGCAAGCAATTGAACAAGAAGTAGATAAGCTTTTAGAAGCTGGATTCATACGAGAGGTGCACTATCCTACTTGGTTAGCAAATGTTGTCATGGTACGGAAGGGAAGTGGAGCTTGGAGAATGTGTATAGATTACACTGATCTCAATAAAGCTTGCCCAAAGGATAGCTTCCCGCTCCCTCGCATCGATCAATTAGTTGATACCACCTCTGGTCATCAGATGTTGAGCTTTATGGATGCATACTCCGGCTACAACCAAATAAAAATGAATCCTGCTGATGAAGAAGCGACAGCTTTTCAAACAGACAAAGGATTGTACTGCTACCGGGTGATGCCCTTCGGGCTCAAAAATGCTGGAGCAACTTATCAACGTCTCATGAATAAAGTTTTCAAAAGCCTTATTGGACGTACTATGGAGGTGTACGTAGACGATATGTTGGTAAAAAGTCTGGAAAAAACCCAACATATCTCTGACCTGAAACAATATTTTCACTTGTTAAGGCATTACAATATGCGACTCAACCCCGCTAAATGTGCTTTTGGAGTCGCTTCTGGAAAGTTTTTAGGGTTTATGGTAACCCATAGAGGAATCGAAGCCAATCCGGAGAAGATCAAGGCACTAAGGAACATGGTGCCGCCAAAGAACATCAAGGAGGTCCAAAGGCTGAATGGGAGAATTGCGGCACTATCTCGTTTCCTGGCACGTTCAGGAGACAAATATCTGCCCTTCTTCAAGATACTTAGAGGTGCTCGTAGCTCCGGATTTCAATGGACAGATGAATGTCAAGAAGCCTTTGAACAATTGCGAAAGTATTTTGCATCCCCGCCACTACTTTCTAAACCAATACCAGGAGAGAGATTGTATTTGTATATGGCTGTATCTATCCAAGCCATTAGTTCAGTTCTGGTCCGAGAAGAAAAAGCTATACAACGTCCTATCTACTATGTTAGTAAGATTTTATCTGAAGTAGAGGGACGTTACCCTTTGGCAGATAAGACAGCATTGGCATTAGTTTATTCCGCCAGAAAACTACGCCCTTACTTTCAAGCCCATTCAATTGGAGTTTACACGAATCTGCCGCTAAAAAGCATTCTGCAAAAGCCAGAAGCATCAGGCAGGCTTGTTAAGTGGTCTGTAGAACTCGGAGAATTTGACATCCACTACTTGCCTAGACCTGATATTAAATCTCAAGCACTAGCAGATTTCATAGTTGAATGCACCGTTCCAGTATCTGATGTACAACCGAGTGCTTCACCTTCTTCTCCATGCTGGATGTTGTACGTCGATGGAGCTTCAGGGAGTTCTGGGGCTGGGGCTGGAATTTTATTAATCTCTCCACAGAAGGTTACCCTTGAGTACGGGCTTCGACTCAAGTTTCCGGCAACCAACAACATAGCAGAATACGAGGCCCTTGTTGCTAGGTTAAGACTAGCAATTGACTGTGAAGTCCAGAACCTAATAGCCCACACTGATTCCCAACTAGTCGCCTCTCAGGTGGAGGGAGATTTTGATATTCACAACCCACAATTAGCTCAATATTGTAGCATTGTAAGGCTACTCTTAGCCCGTATAAGGGAGCATCAAATCATACATATCCTCCGAGAACAAAATGCAAGAGCAGACGCTCTTTCTAAACTTGCTACATCAACAACGGGGGACATCTATAAGAGAAGATGTATCGAGAAAATCCACTTTCCGAGCATTCAGGGTCCATGGGTCATACAGTCAATTGACGAGCCAAGAGAGATGTCTTGGATCGAACTCATCTTGTCTTTTCTGAAAGATGGGGTACTACTCGAAGATCCTATAGCTGCAATACGACTTCGGAGACGAGCTGCAAATTTCACCATTATCAGCAACGAGTTGTATAAGCGCTCCTTCATTGGGCCATACCTCAAGTGTCTCCCACCATAAGAAGCTGATTACGCGCTTCGGGAAGTTCATTCAGGAGTATGTGGAGAACATCTGGGAGGAAGAGCGTTAGCTTACAAAATCATGAGACAGGGATTCTATTGGCCTACAATGAAACAGGATGCACTTGAATTCACACGAAAGTGTGAAAACTGTCAACTGCATTCTAACCTCACTCATACACCCGCTCTAGAGCTTGCATCCCTTCAAAGCCCCTGGCCTTTTGCCCAATGGGGGATTGATATAATGGGACCTTTTCCCATAGCGACTGGACAGCGAAAATTCATTATTTTGGCTGTAGATTACTTCACCAAATGGGTGGAGGCAGAACCTTTGGCAAAGATTACTGAAGCAAATGCCAAGCAATTTTTATGGAAAAATATAATATGTCGTTTTGGCATTCCCGCAAAAATCATCACTGATAACGGGACACAATTCACCGGGAAGATCTTTACATCTTTTTGTAGGGATTTTCACATTCAGCTCATTCACACAGCTGTTGCCCATCCTCAAACTTAGGGGTGTCAATATTTGACACGACACGACAACCCGACTCGAACCCGACCCGGAAAACCCGACTCGAACCCGACCCGGAAAACCCGACTCGAACCCGACCCGAGTTCAAAACGGGTCGGGTTCGGGTTCAGGAATTCGACCCGTTTGAAAAACGGGTCGGGCTCGGGTTGACCCGACGGGTTGGCGGGTCAACCCGAAAACCTGTTTAGAGCCTGCCCGCAAGCCCTGCCCGCGCGCATCCGCGAACGCCAGCAGCGCGCCCGCGCCCGCGCGCCCGCACCCGCGCCTGCACCCTCGCCTGGGCTCGCGCTCGCTCGCCCGCGCCCGTGCTCGCCCGCGCCCGCGCTCGCCCGCACCCGCGCGCTCGCCCGCACCCGTGCGCTCGCCCGCCCGCACCCGCACGCTCGCCCGCCCCGCACCCGCGCGCTCGCCCGCGCGCTCCCGCCTCGCGTCCGCCTTCCTGACCCGGGTCGGGTCGGGTTGACCCGCCAACCCGACGGGTCGGGTCCGGGTCCGATTTTCTGACCCGTTTCCCTACCCGGGTCGGGTTAGGGTCAACCCGTTTAGCTGCGGGTCATTGCGGGTTCGACCCGAACCCGACCCGAAACCCAATTTTGACACCCCTACTCAAACTAATGGGCAAACAGAGGTTACAAACCTAACAATCCTGAAAGGGCTGAAGACACGTCTAGGGAAGGCTGGGGGGCAATGGGCCGAAGAACTCCCCAATGTCCTCTGGGCTTATCGGACCACCGCTAGAACTCCTACAGGAGAAACCCCATATAACCTTTGCTTTGGTACAGAAGCAGTCATACCAGTTGATATCGGAGTTCCTAGCCACAGAGTTCAGACTTTCGACTTCAAAAGTAACGAGGAGAAGCTTAGAGCAAATTTGGATCTCCTCCCAGAAGTAAGAGATGAAGCCTCACTCAGAACCGCTGCATACCACCAAAGAGTTGCCCGTCACTACAATCGAAGGGTGAAACCTCGCCCTATCACTATTGGGGACTTAGTATTACGAAGCATTGAAGCCGCTGGAAAAGGCCCTCAGCGAAATAAGCTCTCCCCCCTCTGGGAAGGTCCTTATTTGGTAGCGGCTATGGTCAAGCCTGGAACTTTCAAACTGAAGGATGCTGGTGGAAAAATGCTTCCCCGAACTTGGAACGTGGGCAATCTTCGCAAATATTATCAGTAGGAGTTGATATTGCTATCCGTCTACGTGTTATGTTTGTATTATGTTTTATCTTCTCCTGTAGTCGTATTATAAAGTTTTTCGTACATCCCTTATGTGTTGACTATAGAAGAACTTTTTTCTTGTATCACTAAGTTATTCTAGGGAACTGCTATCTCATATTACAAAGCAATATGATATTCACTTCGTCGTGCTAATGTTTCTTCTCTCCAAACTCTTTTTCTGTGATTCGAGAAGTACACAATTTATATTGTATCTCAATCACTGAATGATCAATCCCAGGGGGATTTGATCCGACCTCTTCCGCACAGGTTAATGTCATCAAGCAAATGCTTTGACTAACAACCTCAGATAGGTCAAGTATCCTAGGAGGATATCTTGAATATCAAAATCATTTGATGATCAATCCCAAAGGGAGTTGATCTGACCTTTTTCCGGACAGGTTAAGGGTATCGAGCAAATGCTTTTGCTAATAACCCCGAATAGGTCAAAATCTTTAAAGAAAAGGGATGCCTCACATTTGTTCAAGTCAAAAGAGAGCTCATTAAAGTTCAAACTGAAGTAAAACTAAGTAAATCTCATTTGCATGTGAAAAAAGAACATCAACAATATCTTTATATATCACTGAACATCAAGTACACCAGATAGAAATATCAACATCGAGCATATATACAAGCACCAGAAAGAAAGCAAAGAGATACAAAACTACATCAAAGACACCCTATAGAATCTCAACATCATCCTCGTCCTCCTCCAAGGCAAAAGCTCGCTGCAACTCACTCTCCAGCTCTTCACCACCAGAGTCTGAAGAAGCATCACTAGAAGCCTGGCTGGGAGTCAGTCCCTCGATCTCTGCTCCGGTCTTGCGATGTACTGTCCGAACACCCTTCATGAAGCCCCTGATGAAGCCATCCTCTGCACACTCTGCCTCCAAGGCCTTCACCTCCACATCATAAATATGACTACGAGCCTCCTGAATGTGGTCCTCAATAATGATCTTGAAAGCATAAGATTTCTTGAACTCTTCAATAACTGCTGACGGCAACTGCTGGGCCTCCTTCTCGGACAGTACACTCTGAAGCCTCTCATTCTCAGCCTCAAGGACTTGCTGAGCCTTTTCCTGCTGCTTGATCGTCGCTTGTGCCTCCACCAACTCTATATGCAGACGATCCATCCGTTCATTCTGAGAAGAGACTGAAGTAATCTTGTTCGCCAACTCAGTTCTGCATCCCTCAAGCTGATCCTCCACCACCTTCATCTCCTTCACTTTACTGTCATTTTTCTTCTTGTACTCTCCCTGAAGGTATTTAACCTTCACAAACTCTTTGTTCCAATCATTCAGAGTCTTGGTCATCTCAAGCTTGAAATCAGAGTACTGAGACAAGAAAAATATCAGAAATATATTCCTTAAGAAATGTAAAAAAGGAGAAAAAATGAAGAAGAACTCACCAACTCCTCAGCCCGTCGGCGGCCGATGCACTGATGATTTAACACATCCTCTGGGATATATGACTTGGATGGAGAGGCTCGGGGACCCTTGCTAACAACTGTCAAAACTTCATCTGCCCTCTTCTTCCTCGATGCCTGCAAACCTTCCTCGCTCCCTGGTCGCTTGGAGTGGTTCTTTTGGGGGACCACTTCTGGAACTCTAGTAGACTTCTTCAACATCTGAGCATGTGATCTCCCTGCCTGAGTAGATAATTCGACCTTGAACAAGTACTCATCATCTACATATCTACTCAAGTAACGCACCTCGTAGTATTGAGCATCCAAATCAGGGAGTTTGAGTATCCTCAGCAAATCTTCTGCTCCAATATGAAGGGGGACAGGAAGCTCTTTCAACTTCCCCCACTTCTCCTGAAGACGCCAATCATTCTGCACATAAAAGAAGTTGCTAACCCAACCTTTCGAGGGGTCTCGAGTGCGGATGTCCAACCACTTGGACCTGAATGAAATGCGTCCCTGCGCATCGCTAAAGAGACGCCCCATCCGAGAAAGACACTCTGAGGAAAGTAACACTCCGTGGTCTCTGAAAAGCACGATCAGGCCCATCACGATCGACATTGCCCTGTAGGAGAATTGAGACAAGCATACCCCGCAAAGCGTCAGAATGTCTATCAGTTCGGAGGAAGGAGGAAATCGTAGTCCCGCTCGCAGACTAAATTCATACACCGTCACATATCCAGGAGGAGGAAAGCAGACACGATCAGTTCTGGCCGGCACCTTCATCACTAAATCATTAGGAAAATGAAACTTTTTCCTAAATGAAATGAAGGAGTCCTCAGTGACGGTAGAAATCACATCGTCGGCCTTCGGCGCCTTCTGGGCTCTCTTTGGAACTTCAGACCGTTGCGCAGGACGGTCTTCTGAAGGAACTTTAGAGGAGGCAAGATCACCCATTTTTGCTTCCTTCACTAAAGAGGGGCGCAGATCTAAGTAGGGAAAATCACCAACAAAAGACTGCGGAAAGCCTCCAAAGTAGGAAGAAAAAGGGAGGAAGAATGGGGGGAGGAAGGGAGAAAGCCGCTAACTTCTGCACAAAAAGAGGGGCGCTAAGTCAAGTAGGGAAAGTCACCTACTTAAAAATGGCGGAAAGCCTCAGAATGCCAAAAGCTAGAAAGCCAGAGGAAGAAGGGAAGAAGGGGCGAGTTTCTACTGGGCCTTGGGGGGTCTATTTATAGTTTTCCTTAAGGGGGGAGGATTCCAAAATTCTATTAAAATCCCTGAAATTTTTTAAATTTTTCGGAATTTTTTGGGATTTTTTCGGAATTTTTCGGGCCCCATTTAAAAAAAAAAGTTTTTTTTATTAAAAACCGGCCGGCGGTTTCCCTAACCGCCGGCCAAACCGCCGGCCAATAGGCGCGGTGAACAGGCGCGGCCAGCCAGACCGCGCAGGCCAGGCGCGGGCCTAGGGCGGGCCAGGCGCGGGCCGAGGGCAGGTCGCGGGCGGGCAGCGGGCGCTCCGGCGCGGTTCTGCGCCGCCGGCGGCGGCGGCGGCGGCCGACCGGTTCGGCCGGTTCAGCCGCCTACCCGTTCCCGGGCTCCGATTTTGGATCCGGACGGTCCAAATTCGACGTTTTTGGGGTCCTCGGACACGTTTTTCGACGTTCCGGACTCAATTTTGACACTTTCGGAGCTCAACGGGGCCTCTATAATCAAGTTCGAGCAAACACTTAATTCTTGGAATGCAATTTTTTGCGATTTTGCCAAAGTGAAAAGCCGACACATATATTTTTGGACTCTTGGAGCTTTGACATCCAAAAATAGGGGGGCAACTGATACATCATCGAAAAATAATCTTGATCGGGCACGAATCTCGAGGAAAAACTCAAGTTGGAAACTTCAAAAATTATTTCGGAGACCATTCAAACTCTGATTTCAGCAAACTTATAGTCGAACTGAGCGTCTCAGAAATACGAATCCAACGACACCAAATTCAACTCAATCCGAGCCCAAGTGGGTCCAAATCAAGTACCCGAAGCGCTGTTGGAAGCATCAAACAGCTATTTGAGTTACCAAACGGTCTCCGATTTTGGCGAGCTTATAGTCGAATCGAGCGGCTCGACGAGACGAATCCAACGAGTCCAAGATCGTAGAATTCTGATATCATTAAGACCTTCAAATGCTTGATAAACGGTTCACGATCAAGGGATTCAATATCGGCCGTTCATCCGGATCACTCCCTATTTGCCCCTGATCCCTCACATATTTACGGGCTATGCCACTCCAGAAAAACTATAAATAGCCCCTCATTTCTCTTAAGAGAGGACCCAAGCCAAGAAGAGAAGAAGAGAAGAAGAAGAGAAGAGAAGCCTAGGAGGGAACAGCTCCTCCTCGACCACCGCCGGAACTCCGCCGGAACTCCACCGAAGCACCACCAGGCGCCCGAGGGACGCCAGAGCTCTGCCCGACACAGGAGCAACGTCGGAATTCTGCCCGGCGTCGGAATTCTACCCGACGCCCGAGTGACGCCGGACTTCTTTCCAAGTGACGCCGGAATTCTGTCGGACATTCAAGTGACGTCGAAACTCTGCTTGTCCTTGTAACTGATACTCATTGTAATCTGATCGTCCTGAATTTAAAGGACGAATCAGTCTCGTGTACTTCAAACAACACTAGTGGAACTCTTTCAACTGGGCGTGGCCCCGTGGTTTTTTCCCTTTCCAGGGTTTTCCACGTAAAAATCTTGGTGTTACTATTTCGATTCTGTTTGTGTGCTGGATATACGTACAATGCTGAGACGGAAAATTAAAATCTATCGCCGCGTATATTTGAGTCCGCAACATACCTGACCCACTTAGTGGGATAAAAGTTTAATATTGTTGCTGTTGCATAAATAATATATTATTATTATTTTAAATGGCTGATTTAACTAATCAAAAATTGTCCAATGCGTTGCTTGGCCTGCAAGCAAGCTATTAGCGAGCGTGACGGGGCAAAGTATTTTAAACGGCTGATTTAATTGGCCAAAGTTTGACCAGCTAGGCTATTGTTCCCAATTCAACAAGTAATATTGACTGTTCAAAAAGATTTATATATTTTCCTAAATTGTGCAAAGAATATTTTCGATACTTTTTGGCTTTCAGCTAACAATCACTATCTTTAATATCTATAATATCCGTACATTAAATGCATGTTGCTAAATTTATAAAAATAATAAATATGATACAAATTCATGATTAATAAGTATTATAACATTAAATATTATGCATTAGTTGCTATCTAAAGTTGAGCCAATTAAATTTA
This sequence comes from Dendrobium chrysotoxum, assembly GCA_019925795.1. NCBI lineage: Eukaryota > Viridiplantae > Streptophyta > Magnoliopsida > Asparagales > Orchidaceae > Dendrobium > Dendrobium chrysotoxum. The sequence continues at coordinate 9,440,121 of CM034305.1, forward strand.
TGATCTGCTTTAGAAATTAAATTATTATTTGGCTTATGTAATATCTTATTTAATTTGTATGAAATTAAATATCGCGCAAAGATATTTCGTAAAGATATTTTTTTTAATGATGGACTAAAATAAAATAAATACACTTAAAGTATAAATAGAGTCATGGTCCCCAGTTTAAGCGGTTGAAGTTCTTATTTTTCTCATTTCTCATCTTGAGTGAAAAAAGAAGCGGTCTCTTACTCTCTTGGAGAACGTCCCTTCAAACGTGGAAGGCCGAAAATCTTGATTTGCATTTCAATAGATTCAGGTAGGCATTTCATAATTATTCTCGATAATTTGATATGTTTTTTAGGGTGATTATATTTATTTTCATCTCCATTTTGTATCTAATAATATTTCTTAAAGTTGCATATTAATACTTAGGTGGGGAGACTATCACAACTCAAAGTTCTTAAATGAATTTATTTAAAAAGTCTGAAATTTCTAAACCGTGGCACTATGATGCAAAGATTTTGAGCACCACGACTCTAGGGGTGCTGTGCTAGAGCGTTAGAATTATATGTGGCAACGCCGATGCTCTATATTTTACAATAACTATGAAATGAGCATGGGACACCATATTGAAGCATCGCGGTGCTAGGCACTTACAAATATTTTTTAATATAAATTTTCTCCCTATTAGTCCATTTCCACCTCTCTCATTTGGCTTGCCATGAAAAGGAAGGGAAGAAGGGGGGAGAGGGAAGGGGAGAGAGAGGATAGAGGATGCATGCTTTTGGCTGTCAATTTAATTTGTCATTTCTACAAAATTTCTTTAGAGTGTTATAGTTGGTTCTAACCTACTCATGTTTTCAAATATTCTGATTCTGATATTTATTCTTTTATTATATTTGCTCTCGATTTAGTGAACTTCCTCTGCATCACTTTTTGTATATTATAGTACTAGTTATTATGGTCATTTTGACTTGATAGTTTTATATCTTTGGCAATTTTAATTGGAATTATTGCATTTTATACAATTTGTGTAGAGATATTAATTTTGGCATTTTAATATGATTACATTGTTAATGTAAACATTGTCATCTGAGTGAGTAATAACTGGTTATTATTACTTTTATAATATTATGTGTGTAAAAATAAGAATGTTGATTAATTATTGAAGTTCGCTAGAGAATGATTTATAATTGTACAAAATGATGACTAACATGTTTTTATTTAAATACTGTGGTTTGTGATGTTATTCTTTATTTATTCACGTGATTTATTGATTATAAGTTATAAGGAGTAATTATTATACAAACGGACAAGATTAACGACTCTGATACTAAAAACCAATTGCTATTACTTCATTGTTACTAATTTACTATTACTGAAAACACACAGCACATACTAGAATTTCTTACTTGTAAAATGACTGATTGAACATGCATGTCAGATATTGGTATTTATCGTCATTGATTCATTCTATTGATTCACTTTTACTAAGCAGGTGATTAAAATAACAATATACAATAGCTGAATATTATGTGTACACTCCTATACGAAATGATTTCTTGATAGTATTGCATTATTATCGATTTTTTACGGTCAACATAAATATTTTAGTTTTATTAATTTATATGACTTATTTTTTCATAATTGAAGAACACTTGTCCTTCATTTAATATCCAGAAGCTTTCAAATATGCTTTGTTTGCTTTATTTGATATCATTTGAAGCTGGATCTCATTACTTAATGTTGATGAGTTTATCCTCTTGATAGGTTAAATTCAAATATAAATTGTCCAAATAGAGTTTTAGACATTCACAAAATAGACATTTAGAAAAACTATTATGAATGTCAAATGTATTAATTGTATTTTTTAGATGATTTAATTATATTTTGAGAGATAATATCTCTCAAAAATAGCTCTTGGGCCGTCAAAAGCGGGTTTCGGATCGAGATGAAATAAAAAATATATGTTATAAAAATAGCTCATTTTGTAAAATGTATGAGGATATCTAATGTAAATTTTTTTATCTTAAAATTTAATTTTTGACTTTTTTGTTTTTTCTTTAAAAAAATAGCAAAACTGTTCCAAACAATTAAAAATTTAAAATAGTTAAAATTGTAAAGATCCGGCTCTCCTAAAATTTCCCGCCCCGTTTTCCCGCCATTTTAATCGAACAAATTAAGCATACCAATGGAAATCGAGATCCATGCGTGCTGAGAGAGAGAGAGAGAGAGAGATGCCGAACGCCGAAGGAGCTCCGGCGGCGCCGACGGGTTGCTTCAAGTGCGGTAGGCCAGGTCACTGGTCTCGAGATTGCCCTTCCTCGTCCGCTACAAACTCCAACCCTATCCCTAATTCTAATGCAAGGTCAAACACAACCAATTATTTAAAGCAGCCATCGGCTGCTAAGGCCCCCATCGCCGCTGTCAAGAAGGTTCCCAGGTCACGCCCAAAGCTCACACAAGACTTATTGCTTTCTGATGATGGCCTCGGCTATGTACTCCGCCATTTTCCTCGGGCTTTCAAGTACCGTGGCCGCGGTCATGAGGTTAATGCCCTTATATCTGTTTTTTGCTTTATAATGTTTCTGTCTTACATATGTTTTGAATGCTAGGAATTCGAGTAAACGAAAATAATTAAGGGAGTAAAAAGTTTGAATTAAGATTGCAGAGATTCTTGATCAACCCATAAATGTTTTGGATTCATTTTGTTTCTTCAGTTTGCTTCATTTCAAACGAAGCTTGCATGAACATACTGTTCATCCGCATTATTACGGTTAGTGTAAGATCTGAGAGTTTCTCAGATCTGGTATAACACAATTGTTTTAACTGAAGAATGCCGCAGAAGGGTTCAAATATAAAAATTTAGTGGATTATCTTGAATCAGATTGGATCAGAACAAATGGATGGTGCACTAATATGTAGGTTTTACAAATAATATATGTATGATTTTTTGTTGAAGTTATAAATACCATGAATGAATTGTAAAGTGTCTTTTATTGTTAATAACTTGTTGTAGGAGTACCTTAAAATGGCTTGCTTTTGAAGAAACCCATTCCATCAGTAAGATGTTTTTGGGAAAATTTGTGCTGACAACATTACACAGGCATAGAAGCTCGAAATACACAAATTCGTTTAATTAGTTAGGACTCAGTTGACAAGATTGATATTGAGCCTGTTGGAGATGGCTTCATGTCAACCAATGGAGTCAATTTCATCAATCCACTTGTTGACCCCTACACCAAAAGATATGCGAAAAGGAGGGAAAATTAGTGATTTAAGCGACACACATGTTAGCGCGGCGCGTCACTTGAAGGGTCAAACTACATCCGATGGCCAAACGAACTGTGCCATTGCGATCAAAGCGTTGAATTCACCTAAGAGGGGGTCCCTCACAGACTAATCAGTCGAAAACAGTATCGGCTACCAGTATCCAAAATTGACGTGCGATGCCACCCAAATGACTTTCGATGGCAAAAAAAGCTTCACCGTTGCGTCCAGAATGTTGGCAATACCCAAAATTGATTGTAATCTTGCTCAACAAAAATCATGTGCGCAAATCAGCATGAATGTCAAGGCGACTACTTGCAAATTTTGAGAAAATAAGTGCAAATCAAGGCGTTGGAGAAATTTTGCCTCATTCTCATCACCTCTATAATAATAATAAATAATAATAATAATGATATTGTTATTATTATTATTTTTATTCAATTAAATCAATCAGCAAAATGAAGAAAAAAATTAATCAAAATCCTAATTACCTTGTATGTATCGAAGTAATCCTAGAATTCCTACCGAAATCTTACTGAAGGCCTCATTGATCGACGTCAAAACAGTTCGTAAATCCTACAATGGCAGCGACTCGCCTCAATCAACTCCTCTGCCTGTCGTTCCTCATGTTAATAAGATTGGAATCAAATTTCAGTTCGATTTTTTTGTTATTACACGCCCAAGAACCTCATCACTCCCGTCATTGTGCCGCCCGTTTCTGCACGCAATAGCAACCCAACCTCAATCCCTTTTCCTACCATACTCGATTGCCAGTAGTAAGCCACATACCTTCTATTTGAAACCCCATTTTTTCCTATCCACACATCCCCATTTTTCACTGGTCCGAACTCTTCAAACCATTCAAAACTTCCTCTGATCAGATCCTTGATTCTATCCGACCCGTTTGCCTCCTCCTTCTTTGTCCTTTTGTGCTGACCTCCTATATGCCGTTTAGACTACGACCGAATCCCTCAGCCAACATTCATTGCTGGCCGACTCCAACCCGCCTCCCTCTCACACCTGTCTGATTCAACTGCCCAACCGAGCCCTCACACAGTCACGTATCCTGTCTGATAAATGCAGTCGCCACTGTTACTGCCGTGTAAGGATGTTGTAGGGGGATGAAGTGAGCGTACTTGCTCAATGTGGCAACTACCACTAGAATCATTGTAAACCCCTTAAATCGGGTAATCTATTAATAAAGTCCATGGTGACCTCTCCCACACCCTGTTCGGTAGAGCTAGGGGTTGAAGTAACCCCCTCGGAGCCATGGCTATATCTTGTTTCGTTCGTACACCTCACATCTAGCCACCGTTTCTTCTACATTCTTATGCATCCCCTTCCAATACAGCTCCACTGCCAGTCTCCTATATATTTTCTGCACCCCACAGTGGCCCCAATCGCCCTCCCATGGAACTCTTGCAGCAGTTGTGGGATATGAACTGAGGTCGGTGGCTTCATAAACCTCCCTTGATACAACAGTCTCTCCCCTTCTAGAGAATAAATTGGGTGAATGTTTTCATCCCTCAAAAGATCTGCTCTAATTCTTCCCAGCTTCTCATTTTGCACACTCTCCTCTTTAATAACCCTCCAATCCAGTATTAGCGGTATCGACATGGCTAACTTCTGGAGCTCCCCCATGTATTTGGACAAGGCATCCGCCGTCTTGTTCTCCAATCCTGGCCTATAATGGATCTCAAAATCATAGCCTAATAGCTTTGACAATCACTTATGATGCTCCTCGATCACCACTCCAACATGAACTTCAAGCTTCTCTGATTCGTCCTGATAATGAAATGCCGACCCAATGAGTATAGTCGCCACTTTTGAATGGCTAACACAATGGCCATCAACTCCCTCTCATAGGCAGACTTCAACCTAGCTTTGGCTATTAACACTTGGTTGAAGTAGGCTTTGGTTTTGTGATTCTGCATGAGAATGGCTCCCAATCCATATCCTGATGCATCAGTCTTAACCACAAACATCTGAATGAAATATGGTAGGGCCAAAACTAGCACTCTATGGTCATGACTTTCTTCAACCTCTCAAAGGCCTGGGTAGCAACCTCTTCGCATAAGAAGCTATTCTTTTTTAGATGCTCTGTTAATGATTAGGCTATGGTGCTGTATCCTCTCACAAATCTCTTGTAGTATCCAGTCAAACTTAGGAAGCCCCTCAACTATCTCAGGTTCTTGGGTAGAGGCCACTTCTGCATTGCCTCAATCTTGGCCTGATCCGTTGCCACCCCCTCTTGAGATACCATGTGTCCCAAATATTCCACACTAGCCTGCACAAAGCAACACTTCTTCAGATTGGCTCTCAGCTGATGTTCCTGTAATACTTCTAGTACCACCCTCAAGTGCTCCACATGCTCATTCATCGACTTGCTGTACACTAGTACGAACTTCCCAAGATATAGTCGGAGCACCCTATTCATGAGGGACTGGAAGATAGCAAGGGTGTTGGTAAAGCCAAATGTCTTCACTTATAACTTGTAGTGCCTCTCATGTATCTTGAACACAGTCTTAGGGACATCCTCTTCTCTCATTCAGATTTGATGGTACCCTGACTTCAGGTCCATCTTTAAGAAAATTACTGCTCTACATCGCTTATCTAACAACTCATCTATCACTGGAATGAGATATTTGTCTGGCACAGTCCCCTTATTCAGGGCCCAATAGTCTATGCAGAATCTCTAGCTCTCGTCCTTCTTCTTGACCAGTAAGACTAGGTTAGAGAAAGGACTCCCACTTGGTCTGATTATCCTTGCCTCCAACATCTCTTGAATTAGCTTTTTAATCTCATCCTTTTGAATTTGATGGTAGTGGTATGACTTGACACTGATTGATGACGCTCCCTCTCTCAAGATAATGGCATGCTCCTACTCCCCCAGTGGGGGCAATTCTTGAGGTGGCTGAGAAATCTCACTAAACTGCTGTATAAGCGATTGCACTAAAAGAGCAATGTCTGCCTCTTCCTCCAATTTACCCCCTCTAAGCTTTGAAACATCACCATAAATCCACCTCACCTCCTGTAAGGTCCTTATCTTGGTTTTAAGTGATGCTATGGCTTTGGATAACCCCGCATCACCCCTAATCAGCATTCACCTTTCCCCCACTACAAACTCCATTTTCAATGCTCCTCATTCCTCAATTCACCTTGATATCCCCCAAGGTTTATTGTCACTTCATCCCTAGGATAACATTAGTGCTTCTTAACTCTAAGGGAAGGAAGTCCTTCCTTACCTAGACCCCTGTATGGTCAGAATCACTCCTCTACCTGCTCCACCTTCCCAATGCCCATCATTACCTCATAGCTCTTTGTGTCCACCAACTTCACCTCCAATTGGTCAACGACTTGGTTGGAGATGAAATTGTGGGTAGCCCCACTGTCTATTAAAATCACTATCTCCCTATCTGTTATTTCTCCCTTCACTTTTATAATGTAATTCAGAGTGAATCCGACCATTGAATTTAAGGAGACCTCTACCATGTCAGGATGCAACTCTTCTTCCTTATCTAGCACTGCCTTGCTCCCACCTCCCTCCTCATCTTTCTCGTCATCACAGACGGTGATGACTTGAAGAGTTCGACCTTTACACCTATACCCTAGGGTGTACCTCTCATTACGTCTGAAACATTATCCCTTCGCCCTCTTCTCCTGCAGCTCCTTCTCAGTGAGCTTTTTGAAATTTCTCCTAATTACCCCTCCTATAGGCTTATCCTTTAGGGCCTCATGAAGGCTTCCCAGTGTTGGCCCCTTAGAAGCTAAGAAAGTGGCGGCCATTCTGTACGAGCCTCCTGATCTGTTGCCTCTGGCCCCTCTTTCCAGGTGCTTTTGGTCTCCACTAACTACGCTAGCTCCATGGCCTCTCCCAAGTCATGAGGCCTCATGAAGTTCCCCTCTAACACTGTCTCAGAAAGCTGGTCTAATCGGCTAATAAGGTACTCGAACTTCTCTCGGTACTCTATCACCAAACTATCCTTTGTCAGGGTGAAAAATTACTCGTAGAAGTCTCCTTCCTTAATGGTTTGAAAATGTTCATGCAAGCAATCCTTGAACTTCGTCCAGCTCCATATGGGTTGTCTCATGTCCCTCTATTGGTACTAAGCCAAGGCCTTCCCTTTCAAACATAGGCTAGCTACTATCAACCTCTCCTCCGTTAAGCTATTGATGGCAAAATACCTCTTCACCTTGTAGATCCATCTGTGTGCATCATCTCCCTAAAAAACGGGCATCTTCAGCTTTGTCACTCTCGGATCGCTTTCGTTTCCCTTGAATCCTCCATTACCTCCCATTCCATGAAGGGGTGGCGCTCCCCATGTGTCCCGATCCCCCCTTCTGCCCTCGTACCCAAATCATTCTTCAAAATCACCTCTCCTTTTGTCCCACTCCTCACCCCTACGCTTAAAATCAACCCCTCGTCTTGCAAAATCAGCATTCATCCTTTCACACCTACTACCCATCTCCTTCCTAGAAATAGGTTCTATGAAATAATATACATTGTGATTAAAAATAAATAAAATTTATGCATAAATAATATATTCTATGATTTGAAATTTAAATATCCTTAATTATTAATTTTAATTCACATTTAATATAAATTTAGTTCACATATATATTTATAAATTTAATATAATTAATTTTTAATTTATGTTATATATTTATATATAAGTTATAGGTATAGGTTATATATAAAGTTTACATTATAAAATTACATGTATACATGCATAATACATCATTTATAATTTAAAATTAGAGAAAAAAATAATTTTTTGTATTATATAATTAAGTAGCAAAATAGATAAAAATTAAATATTTTTTACTAAAAAATAAATATTATCCGCATTAAAACTTATGTTTAAAACTATATAGTTTGTGTTATGAATTTGAGAACTTTATTTTAGTTATTTAGTCTCACATCACTTGAATACTACCTTAGTATTGTTTATATAAATTTTTTTGGTTTGAACGGGTAAACAAGTCACATCAATGGTGGGGCCATATGAATAAGCTTTATTGAAGCTTATTTGACAAATGATTATTATAAAAATTTAAAAGTATTTTTAAAATTAAAATAATTTAAATTTAAATGAATTTATTAAAAATATCATTTTATATTAAATTTATTAAACTAATTTATTTAATTATGTAAAGGAAAAAATAATTGAATGGATCAGTTCTTAAAAATCAGGATTGGTTCAACAGTTTGAGAGTTGAACCGCCGATTTGAACTAATTTTTTTCTATTTAATGCAAAATCAATTTTAGAAAAAATCCAGACTAACTAACCGATTGGTTTCCTGTAGAATCAATTGAATCAATCAAACTGGCTGGTCTGGTCCAGTTTTCAAGACAATGCATAACACTATTTTGAGGATAAATATTATTTGAGTATTGTGGAGAAATATTTCATAGATACTCAACATTAAAGGAGTTGTATAACCACTGTCATGCCCAACTACGTAACATAGTGGAAAAAATATTTGATATTTGGATTTTGGAACGAGACTCCAAGTACTGACTTACATGTGATAATTTTTACTTAGTGTCCATGCTGATATCGAGATTACTCGTGTGGTATTACACAATTTAATTAGTTGCAATCATGGATATGACATATACTTCCACATGTCTTAAACTAAATGGAACATTATAACTAGTGGGGTGAGATGGCAGTCGATGATGAAGATCTTATGCGCATAACAATTGAGGGAGTTCATGGAGATACACTCATACATGCAATTGCCATTGACATATGAGATGCATGTGTAAGATATTAACTTCATTAGTTGCCAAAATTTTTTATTGATATTGTATTGGTAACTAACACATTAATCTGATTGTAGTAGATGGCCCAAAGTCGTCAATCAATTTGATCATTCATTTTACATCTTCAACAAAATAAAAGGATATTGGTGTTTTTTTGTTCTTAGATATTTATAGGGTTTATCTCTTGGCCACACTGTTTATCATTTCTCGTTGTTGTGCTTTTATAATATGTTTTAAATTATTCATCAAATATTATTATTTAAATCCTACTTCAAGTAGCAGATTTAAATTCTAAAATAATTTGCCAAATAGTATCTCAGGATTTAATTGAATTGAACCACTTTCATGCCAAGCAGTTATCAAGATTTAACAGCCTCATGATTTAGTGAATCCAGATTTACAAGATTTACTAAATCCTACTTGAGTTATATCTTCCTTGCAGCCAAACCGCCCCTTTATGATGGTGCCTTTGCTAATTGATATAAGATTGTAATAGTGATATCTAATCAAGCTCAGGCCAGTCTACCGCACCATAAAATAGTACGTTTTGGTTTGTATTCAAGCCAAGTACAAGATGAGCAACGAATGATTGATATTGAGTTACCTTTCAAGATGATTTGAGTTAATAAGTTGTAAATTTTGGTTTATGTTTATAGAACGAGTCTCGTTCAAATTAAATTGATTCAATCATGAGCATGTCATCGTCAAGGTGGAGCAAGTCTGTTATGATTATATTAAATTTGAGTGATAATCTAATGAGTTCTGAATATTTATATAATTATTTTTGAGTGATAATCCAATGAGTTTTGTATATTTATACGATTATGAGCCCTGCATTGTTGCTTGCTGCCTTGTTCATGCAGTTTATCACTAAAATGACATTATACTTAAACGTTGGAGAATGGTTGTTAGCGGTGAATCCTGTTTAGCTATTTCCATCATTTCCCAGGAGAAATGGTGCATTGTAAGTCATTTGTTCCAGCGCAAATAATTATGTATCTGTTTAGTTTTTCAGGTCAGTGACCTCGGGAATCTGATAGGAATGTATGCGGAATGGCACTCTCATCTAATCCCTTACTACTCCTTCGATCAATTTATTCGCAAGGTTGAGCAAATTGGTGCAAGTAGACGTGTCAGAGTAAGTAATTTCTCCAGATTTTCGTCATCTGGCATGATGACCTATTCTTCTTTGGTACTACTTCACTTTTGCTCACTTGGTTTGACCTTCCATTGATTTTTTTTTAATATCTGCCGAAGTTTATAAGTTGGTGATTCCTGATTAGTTTCAAGTAACTATTTTATTAAATGTACAAGATGACTCGAACTTTCAATGGAGTGTTTTGCATATGTTTACGTTTCTATACTGCAGTGAATTGATAAAATGAACATTATAATGTTTTCAATTATACTCTGGTCTTGGTTGATTTGGACGATCATAATTGATTAAAAAGAAATGAACATAACCTTTGAATAATACATTGAGTGTATCTTTTAAAAGCGAACGATGCTATGAAAGGATTGACACATTTAAAAAAAAACTGCAATCCAATTTTTTTCATATTCGTTCTTTCATTGAATTGCTTTTGGTTATTTAAGCTCATTAGTTCTATTTATCATCTCTCCTGTACATTAAACTTGTCTGTTCGAGTAGAGATGCATTGATGAATTAAAGGAAAGAGTTGCCAGAGGAGGAGATCCAACCAAATTGCATGAACCACCTGTTGAGCTAGTTGATCCAGATAAAGAACCAGGTACTTTAGCATGCTCTATAAACAAGTATGGTGCGTTGGCTTTTGTTGACATTTTGAACCAAATAAAATCCTCTTTTGTTTTTTAATGAGATTGACAAGATTAATGATTGCATTTAGATTACTTTGTTTTTGCAGTGTTGGCAATTCACCTGAAAAACTTGTACCTCTTGTTTTTCAACTTTATGGTGGTTGCAATCATTCGTCATCTGCTTTGTCTATTCATCTTCAATCCTATTTTCATTCTCTTGTTATTGATCACAAATTTATGTTTTATTTTTCAAAAGTTCTAACTTAATTTTAAATATCTGGACCTGCCCTTTTCACCATTGAGTTATTGGTTGTGCTTAGGGGTGCAAACGAGTCAAGCCGACTCGCGAGCCGGCTCGAACTCGACTCGATAACGGGCTCGACGAGCCGAGCTTATCGAGCTCGCGAGTCGAGCTCGAACACAATTTCGAGCTCGATGGCTTATCGAGCTCGAGCTCGAACACACCTCCGACTCGACTCGTCAGCTCGTCGAGTAGCTCACGTGAAGGTCAGGCGGACCGCGGACGACGACGATGAGCTCGGGAGTCGGGACTCGACGGACGAACGACGGATGCTGGATTCTGCGGCGGACGCGACGACGAGCTCGGGATTCGACGGCGGACGCGATAATGAGCTCAGGATGCTAGATCTCAACGGCGGATGCGATCTTGACGGCAGACACGACGACGAGCTCTTGACGACGATGTCGACGGCGGATCAGATCCAGTGGATCTCGACTGCGAACGCGACTGCGAACTCGACGACGGACGAGCGGACGGGATGGCGAGCTCGCGACGACGACGAGGAGTTCGCAGCGGAGCTTAACTGAGCTCGACGAGCCTACTCAGGACGGAGTTCGCAGCGGAGCTCGACTGAGCTCGACGAGCCGCTCGGCATATGAGACGAGTCGAGCTCGGGCTCGGATTTTGAGCTCGACTCGAGTTCGAGCTCGAGCTCGAGCTCGGTTTTTTATAGTCGAGCTCGACTCGAACACTGCCTGGCTCGAGCTCGACTCGACTCATTTGCACCCCTAGTTGTGCTTGTATTCCTCGATTGATGCCATCCCAAATCCGCTTGTACTAGTACTTTCTACCATGTCTTTGCTGAAGAATTTTAATGCTGTATATTTCAGCTTTTGCCATCACTTGCAATAAAATAACCCTTGTCGGAATGCAAGCATTGATCCCCCTCAATCTTTTACACCGATGTTCCATACTCTCTCGACCATGTCATCATAATAAAATACTAAATTTTTTTGAAGTGGAGGGAAGCTGCGCTAGCACGCTACAACTAGCACCTGTTGAAAAATGCAAGATTAGCGCTAAGAAGCAACCCTAGTTTAAGTACTAGATCCCACTCCAACTAACTAGTGCTTGACTTGACTCTCCCTCGCTTGCTGCTCGCCTCAGCCAGACAAGGTTTGTGTAGTGGTCGGCATTCGTAGACTTCTCCGGAGATGATTAGTGCCTTTGGAAACAATTGCGATGCTTTGGTAATGAAGGTAATTGGGGTGAAGATTTGTTTATGGATGGATTCCGTTGTAGTCTCTGACTCCCTCCAACTCAATCAATATGAACATGTCATGATCATGACGGTTAGACTATGTTTACTTTCTCAAGAAAAAAAAGATAGTAGGTTGAGGGGCTTCATTTATTAGTAAACCTACGGGGTTGGTAAGGTCGTAACCTTGGTCATCTGTCTTCGGTTTGTCTGCCGATAAGATCGCTGATATTTCACAGTCAGTTGGGTTGGTTTGGCTATTCCTTTCTATTAAAAAGGAGTCAGTTGTCTGCGCGAGTAATCTTTCTTTTTCTAGGCTCCGAGTAACCTTCTTCTATGCTCTGCTAGACGACACCATGACATTCTCGTTCTATAGGCTGATGGTACTTGTACTGGTTCCTGAGAATCCAATAAACCTAATCTTTCAAAACAAAGCATATGGTTATTGTTCTTTAATTATTTTCATACTATAGACTCTTCTTTTCAACAAAGTTTCATTCTCATTTGTAGAGCAATGCGAAAATGAACATATGGATGTGGAAGAACCAGTTGTTATGGAAGATCCACCATTAGAAGACCATGGTGGAGACCATATACAAGAAGAAATGATCAACGAAATCTACCAAAAGGCAACTGATGTAAGCCTTCACACATCAACATCTATTATCCATCCTACAAGTGAAATTTATGAGATGTTCTGATCTGTTTATTGTATTCAATTTGTTTTTTTTTTTAAAGGATTCAGGAGACCTACCACAGCAGAAATCATCCGAAACTCCCCAAGCTATTTCTGCATTTGGTATTGACCCTATACCAGCAATTTCTGTGGAATCATCTAACCATATGCCAGACAGCGAGCAAAGGGAGCTTAGAAAGATTCAGATCACAGAGGAGCAGAGGGCTCGGATGGAAGCAAACCGCTTGAAAGCCTTAGAAAGAGCCAAGCAGGCATGCTCTTCTAAGGCTCCTTTTAGTCTTTAGTACTCCACTTCCACATTCTCAGTGTAAATAGATGAGCATTTTTGTAGCGTTTTCGGTCTTTGAGCTTACTGCTTCAACTATGAACATACTATTATGTAACTTCTCAGTTTCTTGTTTGCCTTTGGGTTCTTTTTGAATGGCTGCAATAGTCCTTGAAAATGATTGTAAAATTATTGTGAAAAAAGATAAAATTAAAAAATTATTATGAATATTGGATACCACTTTTAGATGTAGATATGTACTATTTGGGTTATTAATGAAGCACTTTATACATTAAATAAAAAGGGCAAAAATGGTCAAGGAAACACTTAGAAATGTTGCATGCAAGAGAACTCTATTTTTGGTTAACTATGTGGTAGAGTATGTATTCAAGAAAATAAATTCTCCTATGCTCTACAAATAGTATTATTAGTATTCATATGTAAGCTATGTTGTTTTTTGCATTGACTTTGTGCATTAGTAGTTTTTTAACTTTATCTTGCTACATTACTTGAACTTTATAATAATCTCTTTAAGAATAATATTTAAAAGGAAAAGAAGGGTTGTACTATTTATTCATTGATGGTAAGCTTTAAAATTTATCAAAATTTGAGTGTTATTAAGACTATATTTGAATTGAAGGAAAATAAAGTAAATGATATAAAATCTTAATTATTTATGAACAAATTATGAATCTAAAATTATTAACTATTTCTTTTATAGGTTTTAAAAATTGGATTGGACAGATTGGTTCAACCGGGAATTGGTGGGGTGACCAATTTGGTTTTATCGCTAAAGCCACTTTGCACAAAATCAAAAAAAGAATTGGCCAACTTGATAGTTGAACCGTTAAACAAATTGACACGCTACATTGTAAAGTAACGGTTGATTTTAAAATTTTGCAATTTCGAGCTGTTGATCATTACATTAAATGGTTAAAAATTGCCTAGCCAATTTAACTTTATAAACCACCTAATTCAATTAAAATGAGTAAGTGCTCTTTCTTTATCTCCTCTTCTAGTGAACGCGATTCTCATCAATTTTGTGAGTTTTTTGCCCTTCCGTTGCGATGTCGCATGTCGCTTGAAGCCTCACCCCGCCGTCACAATTCGTCACAGCTTCACCCAATTATGCTTCCTTCCTCGGCCTGCCTAGTCGTGCCTCACTTGCATTATAAGATTTGAGATTTATTCCACAAATGTGAAGTCCTTTACATTTGCCGTTTGTTTCAAATCAATCTTCAAAACAAAGGACTTGTTCTTTGTTTTAGAAGTTCCTAGAAAAGACTTATAATGGGAAGAAAATAGGATATATCAATTGTTTGATTCCTTCATACGTTCCTCAATTTTTATTGAAAGCAAGAATTTTATCATTTTATGGGTAGGCTATTTTTACATTCTATGATTATTAAGGTCATCATAATCATATTTAGCTAAACTAATTGCTTTAGCTATGCTACTGGAGCTAAATTGTTGTCATTATAATCTTAAAATGTTTTAGGAGAAAGAAATAGTTTGTTGATAAAAATATAAAAGTGATTGGCACACTTAATTTTTAATTAAGATTAGATTGTTACATTCATTATTTCAATTGAGATTTGCTTACATATCTAAAGAAAGTAATTTTGTAGTTGATTAGCTAGCAAAAGAATGTTGTGGTAGGTTAAAGAGTTAAAGAGTTTATATTTTAATATCATGAATAAGAGATCAATTACTCAAACACTTTATATTTTTTATTTTAAAAAAAAAAGTTTTTAATTAATTGTGTACATTTTATGCTTCATAATTTTGCATTTTATTTTATTTTTAATCACATTTAAAATAATAGCATCATTATTAAGTTAATTTTATTATTTATTAATAAAATTTATATTTATTATATCATTCGATTCGACCCCAATTCAATCTTGGTCGAACCATCAAACCGTAAATCTCTCCTTTTGATTTACCATCCGATCCAATTTTCACAATCTTGATTTTGTCATTAATAAAAAAATTCAGATATTGTGAGTACTCAACAAAAAATTAGTAATATATATATAAAAGATATCTAAAAATTCAATCACATGATCTTTAATAATAATCTTTAAAATTATTAGAAATCAACACATCATTTTTTTCATTTTACATGACATACCTCTGAAATAAATTTTATTTCTGATCACCCATATTTTTTCCTATATTTGTCGCACTAATCAGAATATCAATCCATGATTTCTATAACTTCCAAACCAAAGCTTCACCATCAACTCAAACAAAAGGATCACATTTCCATCACTAAATTCCAATAAAAGATTTACATCAAACTCTACAAATTACGAAAACCACTTCAACATGTTTAATTAATTTGACCGTTAAAATATTAATCCCGCCAACACTCTCCTCCCATTTCAATTTCAAATTCAAATTCCCAGCTGTAAACTTCCAAATTGGAATCAATTCCTCTCTGCAAAACTGAGATGCTCTGAACCATACTCCCTCGGCAAACTCTGCACAGTATCCGACCACCGCCCCGGCGAGTGCTCGTTATTCTCTCCTCCACCACCACCACCACTGCTATTCGATGACACCGATGCCGCCCCCTCCGCCCTTGCCTCCCGTATCATCCTCGCCACCTCCTTTGTTGCCGGACGCACCTCCGGATCCCTTGCCAAACAAGCAGTCGCTATCCCAAGCAATGCCGCCAGCTTATCCTCCGCCGCTGCGTCACCGCCGCTCGATGCCGAAGGGTCATCTGCGGACCCACCAGTTTCCTTCTCCTCATCACGGACCGCACGAACCCAAGCAGGGATTTCGGCGCCGTGCTGATCCATGAGGTCGTGGAAGGGAGTTTTGCCTGTGAGGAGCTCGAGGAGGAGGACGCCAAAGCTATATACGTCGGAGGCCAGGGAGAAGGAGGAGCAACGGGGGTTGCGGCATTCAGGAGCACGGTAGAAGAGAGAGGAGGAGGAAGAAGAGGAGAAGTCGGAGTCAGGGGAATGGAGGAGCAGGTAGAAGTCTGTGAGACAAGACTCAAATTCCGGGCCGAGGAGAACGTTTGAGGACTTGAGATTACCATGAATGGCTCCTGATTGATGGAGATAAAGAAGACCTGTTGCCACATCCTCTGCAATTTTAAGACAAGAAGTCCAGTGTAGAGGCTTCCCTGCTCCGCCCGGCCGTGAACCTGTGGTGCAAGTTCCATTCAAATCAGCAAGCCGACATACAGCAATACAATTCATCGAAAGCACAATCAATTCTGATACTCTGTTAGAACAATCCCACAATCTGATTTGTAATAATACATATAACATGCCAAGTAATAAATGTCTGCATATTTATGTGGGGGAATAAATAAAACAAAATCTTTAATGAAATTATGATAAAACCTTGATGGCTTTTAACAATTATGTTTTTTACAGGGTTTTTCTGGAATTTGTTATGTTCAGGGCCTCAGGGAAGGAAAAGACAACAGGAATCTGCAAACCAGTGTGGTCCAGAACCAGAGGGTTTGTAATGTAAAAAAAAAAAAACAGTACTTTTCAGAGGCAGGATTGTCGCCTGAACACTTACAATACTTGTTTGAAGCTTTTCTGCCGACAGAATTCTAAAATTTCAAAAATTTAGGATTTGTGAGGTTTTTTTAATATATATTACTTTCATGATAAGATAATAATTTATATCATGATATAAATTATAAAATTTATTTTAGGATTAGTGGTATGAAGATTTATATTGTATTAATTTAAAAATAAAATCAATAGCATCCTCAACATTCTTTTTTGTTATTTGTGTGTTGAACCTATGTGATAAGCTACAACAACAGTAACATCAAGCCTTTATCCTACTATGTGGGATCGGCGACATGAATCCTTTTTCTCCATTGTGTCCTATTAAGAGTCAAATTCTCATTTAAATCTAATAAAAAAATGTCATTTCTAATATTTCCTAACCAAATTTTTTTAGGTCTGCCTCTATCTTTCTTAACATAGGCCAAAGACGTGATAAGCTAATACAAAAAAAACATTAATTTTAATTCTGTAAATTTTCTAACACGCAACCATTAGCAACAAATCCATAATCAATTAGACACTTTTAATGCTCAATTATAACTCAAGCTTAAAAAGAATACAAATAAACAAATTAAAATAAACTTAAAATGCTTCATGTTGAAGTTGAGATTAAACACAATAATAAATATATTTGAATATAATAATTCTGAGTAGAGTATTTAAGGATAATTATTTGCAGAGATAAAATATTTACAAAAAAAAAATTCTTCATCATGTTCAAGAAATATATTTGAGAAAATTTTTAACTTAAACATCATTAGCGATGTAATTAAATGAAAAATTAAAAGTAGACGTAGTCGTCCGTTGAACGGGCAACTTGATCTATTTTCTTTTTATAAAAAAACTGGATCGAAAACCCTACCCGTGCATCTTCTTCCTCAGCTCATCTCCCCCGTTCGTCATGCGACTGTTCCATCGAGAGGTGAGGTAAGTTTTTGTTTTCCTTTCTTTTTATTTTGTAAACTATTGCGTATAATATTAGTTTAGATGTTAAAATTCAACACTTCAACCATTTATAGTTGAAGAATAATGAAGCTTTAGGTTAGGTTTAGCCTTTATTTTGTGAAAAATATTTGGGATTTGTTTTACCTAAAATGGAATGTTTGAGTGATGTTTTTTTGTTTAGTAGTTGTCGTGGAGTAAAAAGCATACACTATGGTATAATCCTCTTGCAAATATCTAATAAGAGAACACTGTGTATTATAGTACACAGTGTGTATTAGCTAATATACAGCTAGTATACAGTGTGTGTTGGCCACGAATCATCATTTGATTGGAGTCAGACGTAGCTCTACATTCGAACTCCGCCCGTAATAATTTCTCCAGAGAATGACTTAGCCCAATCAAAATTACGGGTCGAAAGTGAGAACGAAAATTGGTGAGAATAATATGCGGAACTCTTAATATTGGATAGATAATCAATTAACTCTTATAATAACCCAATTATTTTATTGGCTTTAGTAGTAGAAATTTGAATTCAACCAGGCTTCCGATGAGGAAAGGACAGGACAACTAAAAAAGGCCTAGCGAACAACATAACTAAAATGGTTCCCAAACAAAAGAACAAAAAGCAAAGAAAACCCTCGGATTTCTTCTTATTGCAAATCCCTCCTCCTCCTCCTCCTCCGTGTGCTTTAATAATTCAATTGACTCCGCATTCTTCGCTAAATGCCAATACTAATCCGCTGCCTTCCATCAAAATTATAAAAGATAACCGCGTCCACATTGGACCGTTTACTCGACGAACGGGGACCCACTAAGCACGAGTCACCAATGGGGAAAGAGACCGGACTACTGCTCTACGGTGGGGCCGACTCCTTGGGGCCGTACACGTGGCACGGTTTTACCGGCCAGGCTTGGCCTTGGATCGGATCTGAAAAGTGGCCGCCTGACTGACTTGTTTCCAGCCATTGTCGATAGACCACTTTTACAAATAAAACTCGCCGATGCCATCAATTGCAAAAGACAATTTACATAGTAAACCCTCTCATTTCGCATTGCGCACCACTTTTTTTAGTTTTAGTTAATATATATTTTTAGAAAATTTTCTCTAAAATCATATAATAATTTAAGGTTGCATAATGCTTAAAAATACAAATATTTAAATAAATTTAATAATTCAATAAGACTTAGATAAGACTAATATAATTTAAATATTTTGCGAATTTTTAATAAAATTACTATAAATTTTTAGATGGCATTATATTTTTGGGAAATAATTAAAAGAAAAAAAAATCAATCAGAACAAATGAAAAAACAATTAAAAAGGGGTGTTTTATGCAATTACCATGTATGAGAGAGAACAAACTCCCGTTCGGAAAGTAATCATAGACAAGCAGCCGCTCCTCCTTTGCCTGAAAGTAAGCCCGGAGAGCCACGAGATTCGGGTGGCGCAGCCGCCCAAGGTCCTCCATCCGTCGCCGGAACTCCTCCGGAGCTGCCGGGGAAACCGCCGTTTCCGTCAACCTCTTCACTGTCACAATGAAGCCAGACTCCATCACGGCCTTATATGTGCTCCCCACCGTTCCCCTCCCCAATGTCTCCGCCGAAGCCTTAAGCAAATCCTCCAAACTATATAGTCCACTCACTCCCCCTACAAAAACAAGCCTCCCTAAACCCTCTCCCTCCCATGAAAATGCGACCTTTCCGCCACCGACGCCGCCGCCGGAAGCGGGGGCGGCTATATCGGCAGCGGCATCAATGGCACCGTTTCCATCAACGGCTTTGCTTCTTCCAGCATTCCTCTTTTTCACAGAAGCCATGAGGACTACCAAACCCAAGCATATAAGAAGAAACAAGAACCCGGCAACTGAACCGGCGATGATTGCTGCAAGCCTCTTTCTGTTTCGATGGTGGGAAGATGAGAGCGGGGCCTTAGTGGTGGGGGACGGCGAAAAGATTTGATTTTTAGAACAGGGACGCCCTATTTGTGCGCCACAGAGGCCGGGGTTGTTGAGGAAAGATGATTCGTTGAAGTGAGAAAATGCGAGCGTTACCGGTATTTCGCCGGACAAGTAGTTGCCCGAGAGGTTGAGGAAGCGGAGAGTGGGTTGATTAAGTGCCGGGATAGTTCCTGTAAGGCGGTTGATTTGTAGCTGAAGGGAGTAGAGGCGAGGAAGATTTGTAATAGCGGTGGGAATGTTGCCGGAGAGGCGGTTATTGGACAGGACAATGGTTTTGAGGCGGTGGATGGCGGCGAGGGAGGCGGGTATTTGCCCGGAGAAGAGGTTGTTATTGAGGTAAAGCGACTTGAGGTTGGGTAGAACGGAAAGGTTAGGAATTTCGCCGAAAAGCGAGTTGGATTTGAAGCTGAGGACGCGAAGTTGGTCGAGAGGGGATAGAGATTCTGCCGTTAGGGTTCCGGTTAGGTTGAGGAATTCGAGGACAAGCTTTATGACTCTGCCGTCGGGGGAGCATTGCTTAACTCCCAACCACCGAGTGCAGAGCTCGTCGCCGGATTCCCTTCGCCATGGAAGGCGGTCGTGCGCATCAAGGGAGGTTTTGAGCGAAAGCAGAGCCTCCACATCGCCGGAGAAAGTAGAACATGGGAATATGAGAAACAGACCAAAATAGATCAAATACGGTAACTTTGATCCCATTTCTTTTTCCTCGCGACTAACCCTTCCAAAACCCTAGATCCATTGAAGATGGAGCCCGATGGTACCACGTGAATCGGATGTGGGGAGCGAGGCCGTGCTCCTCCGTTTCTTAACCTAATAAACAAAAACAATAATGGAAGGTGGTCGTTTTACCTCGAAGTCCAAATTAATAATGGCGTTACTGTTTTCTGTATAGGCGTTTCTTGGATCCTGTGGATCTCCGTTTTCTCATCGATCCACAGAATCTATAATTTTCTCTTGGCGGAGGCAGGAAAGGGAGGAGGAGCTCTTTAGGGTTTAGGTTTAGTCCCTCTGTGGGAACAAGAGCTTTGGACAAATTCAGAGAGACAAGCAGGTGAGGGGTTCCGAAAAAGATGAAGTGAGAGTGGGAGCACTCAGGAAACGAGTGATGGAATTTAAAGCTCAGAGCTGCAATTCTGCCCGGGAAATTAAATGCTTAGCAATTTCTCATGAAAATCAACTAATAAAAAAATAATATTCTTATAAATTATTTATTATTATTTATCTACGAGCAAACGTTAAAGAGAATATTGTAATATAAAATATTTAGACCTATTATTACTTTTTTTTAATTTTCATGAGATCATTAAAAATATATATTTTAGGAAAAATAGTTGAGATTGGACAAACCATGATTTAGAACTTAGAAGGGTTCACCTTCGAGCTAAGAGTAGAATATGATCTATAAAAGATTTTGACATTGAGAGAGAAAGAAAGGGCATCAAGACAATAAAAAAAGATTTATATAATCAATCTTATTAATCAACATTCACTGAAAAGAAGAAAATACAAACCCTCTTAGACCTCGTAGCCCTTGGTCTACCCAAATTAGATTAATTAAGCGTAAACTATTTTACCAAAAGTCTAAAGTTATCTATAATAAGAAAGGTGGTGTTGATGTTAACTAGGGGTGTCAAAAATGGGTTGTGGTCAGATTTGGGTTGAACCTGATATTGACCTACTATTGTTTGCTTAGGCGAGGCTGCGAGCGCTAGTCCACCGGTGCTAGCACGAGATGCGGGGGCGTGCACCAGTGCAGGCCACGGGGTAAGCGCTAGGCGGGGTCGTAAAGTCGCGGTGCTGTGCAGGATGTGAATCGGGTCAGTTTCAGGTTGATGTCGGGTTTTTGGGTTGACCCAAACCCAACCCAAATTTGCAACCAGGTCAGGATTTTAAACCCGAACTCGACCCATTTCTCAAGCGAGTTGATCCGAACCCGAAGTTTTCGGATCAAGTTTGAATTGGTTTTCAAGTCGTGTCAGATATTGACGCATTATGAAGAGCAATATGCAGGCTATAGATAAACAATTTTAAAGATAATAAATGACTAATCACAAGTGGTAATTTTTTAGGAACATGTGGCGGTCACCAACAGATCATGTGCTTACATGATGTTTGAACATAAGAGCGAAGTGAAGATTGATAGAGAGGTATTGTAGGGCATATGAAGATATTCCTGGTGCTAGGGTTATCTATGCTAGAATTTGTCATGTATCATCATTATATTTGTTGGACCTAATGGAGATAGTTGGTGGCTTGTTAGAGCCAAAAAAATCAAAATATTTCAGGATTGGGCAATGTATCGGGTTAGGATAATAAGTGTTTTCATGCAAATTGTTAGATTTATTTTTCTCAATCACCATTGAACTATTTAATCGGTGATGAAGGGATGATTTAGGGAATGAAGTGGTTTGGAGTGACTCTAGGTTGTGCCCCTTAGACTAGCCAAATGGTAAGATATGATTCAACAAATCATGAAATTTAAGCTAGTAAGCATGTTAAGAGGGTTGACTTACCAAATAAGAATTTAATTTTGATGTGGCAAGTAGGCCACCCTAATGGATTGTGCAAAATGAGGTGTTACACTTCTCAATCACCATGAAATTCTATTTATAGGAGTTTATAATGACTGAAAAACTATTTGCAGAAGACATTATTCTTCCCTATTGATGCATCATCAAAAATTTGGTTTAATCGAGCATGAATTTGGATGTATATTTGAATTGGTTTTAAAAGTAAAATCTTGGTTTACTTGAACTCTGATTTG
The DNA here is from genome assembly GCA_019925795.1 of Dendrobium chrysotoxum. Lineage (NCBI taxonomy): Eukaryota > Viridiplantae > Streptophyta > Magnoliopsida > Asparagales > Orchidaceae > Dendrobium > Dendrobium chrysotoxum. The sequence goes on from CM034305.1 coordinate 9,462,599, forward strand.
AAAAAGCTTATAGTCAAACTAAATGTCTCGAAGAGACAAACCTATGAACACCAAAAGTGGTCTGATCCAAGTGTGATGAGAAGCTTCAAGGCATTAATTAAAGGAAAAACAATCTTCAAATCTCACATACTTCTAATCAAATAGAGCGTCTCAATGAGACGTAACCAAAAAGCCTGTCTAATTTCAACATCATTAAGTCACTTAAATATTGAAATAATGATCTATGATGGAGGGAATTAATTTGAATAGGCAAATCGAGTGTTTCAAATTTTGGTTATATTTACAGGACATGACGCTCTTAAAATTATAAATAAGTCTCTACTCTCTATATGAAGTGACCTTAAACTTTGGCTTAAGATTCAAAAGGGTCAAATGCTTGAAGAATCATAGAGATCCACCCGAGCACAACTGTTGAAACATCGCTCGACCAACATCACTGGCATGTCGCTTGACTTTCATCCTCCAACTATTATCGCTTGACTGTGGCCCTCTGACGACCATCATGTGATTAAAGTTCCCTGATCATCATTATGTGACCATAATCCTCTGATCATAATCACTCAAATACATTCCTTTCACTATCATTGCCCGGTAAATATTCACCGACCACATTTGACTTATTAAAGCCCTCCAAACTCTATCAATCAACTGTAATCTCTCAACCACTATCGCCCTATTATTATCTTTTGAACATGTTAACTCAATTATGTTCTTTCGATCATAGTCACACGACTATGATTCTCTGACTGGCGTCACCCGACTATGGTCCTCCTAACTATGATTTTCTGACCACCATTACTCAACCTTGATTCTCTAGCCATTGTTGCTAACTATGACCCTGTAATCATTACTGTATGACTATATCGATACCCTCTGACTTTATCACTCTCTATCACCAACAACTTTAATGCCACCATTGCTTATAAGGTTGATGTACGACATTAACAACTACCCTTACTCTCAATATTAGCACCATGAGTTTGTTTTGATTTCTTAATCTCTAGTCTCCTCTCCTCAAATGAGAATGATCAAACAAAGAACAAACAATCTCATGAAGATGACTCTCATGGCATAAAGCTCTTTCAATTCTTACCATATATATATATATATATATATATATATATATATATATAGATATAATTTATATCTAATATGTTATATCAACACTTTCACCAATCACAGGCAAGGGCATAATTTGGAATAGATGACAAATACTAGTGAAATCATTTCAGTCTGATCATGTCCCGAGATTTTTCCACTTTTATGAGCTTTTTGCGTAAAATTAAGATAATAAATTCTTTAATTCTACTACCACGAATCTTTAGACATCTAACATCTATTATACACAGTGCCTTGCTTCTTGAATCATAAAGATGGAGCACTATGTCAATACTTAGACCAAAGAAGGTGGAAGACATAAGTACAACAATTGAGAAGATTGCAATGAATGTGCCAGCATATAAGGAGGCTGCTCTTCTCACAACACTCCCAACAATTAAGAAATAGGATTTTGAAATTAAAAATTGAAGTTATTGATATAGATTTTATTTGGGACTATTTTTTTATTACTTCTTAAACTAATTTTTTTTTACAAAAATTAAAATTTTAATACTAAAAAATTACTTTAAAAAATACATAAAAAAATTATTCTAAATAAAACCTCAATTTCTTGAGTTCTTACGCATCCAAAACTTTGCATCTGATTTAGTGCTTTTTCACAGTAAATTTATCGCTCACATTATAGAGAAAGAGAGCTACTCTTGCAGGCCTTAATTAATCACCTACTCATTATCAGTGACGCCATGTTCCCTCACCCTCTCTTCAAATCAAAAAAATAACCGTACTTTTAAGGCCATCCGCCCATCTCCAAGACATCATTTATTTTGCAGGTGATGGGAGAAAATCTGTCTTTTACTCTTTTGGACTAATGATAAACTTCAAATTAAATTATATATTAAGAAATATAGAAGTGTTAGAAAAAGACATGACCCAATAATTTGATCTGAGTTTAGATTGACCTATTTAATAAATAGATCAGACTCGAGTCTTATTTTCATATCTGTTTAATTATCGGTAGGATCGGATCGGTCAACATCCCGAACATGACCCGATTTTGACCTGCTAATTGAGAATTGGGAAATTATATAAATAGGAATGTTGCATAAAAAAATTAAAATTTAGGTTAATTAAATCTTGATTGTAATATAGTGAAAAAGTTCAAATAAATGGATTTGAAAGTTATAATTAAAATTATACTTTTTAAAAAAAAAATTAACTCATTAGTTGCCTTGGCAAGCTAAACATTTTTTTTAATTTAAATAGGTTATCAGATTAGGTTGGATCAACCAGATTAGGGGTGGCTCAGGTCCATGCTCGAGATTTTGACCCCGTTTACTACATGGGTTGTATGGATTCAAAATGAGTCAATTTTGAGCAGGACCTAGTCTTGACCCAATTTTTAACATCTTATGTAAAAATTGTCTTATGTAAAAAAAATTGTATGAAAATAACCTCATGTGTTTAAAAAAATATTTAAGAAACTAATTGATTTTAAAATAATAAAAAATTCTAATTATATCCAATCAAATAATATAATTCAGCATGTATCATGGCCCTAAATTTGCATGTGCTAATTAATCATTAGTAGAACACTATGCAAAATTTAATATTATACTAATCATTAATTAATTCTTTTTTGGGAACACATTAATTATTAATTCTCTTTAAACATTTTTAGAAAATTGTCAAAATTTTTATTAATTAAAGTTAAAAAATTGCATTAACCTTAATTCTTGTCGATGTAGATATGATGAGAGATTATTACGTGCGGACGTCGAATGCGTCTGGATGCGAATGAGGAGGTGCCACGTTATACAATGCACTTTGTATTGGGTGATGTGTCATCTCTTCATTCGCATCCGGACGTGTTCGACGTCCGCACGTAATAATTTCTCAGTTATGAGAGCCAAATATAAAATACGAAAAAGGGTGAGGGTCATTAAATGCATTCACAATTTTTTGATTGGTGATTTGACCCACAAGAAGAAAGAGAAATTTTATACTCTATAAAAATTGGTTTTTTTTTTAAACAACTGATTTATTTAAACAAATAAAAATAAAAGTGATCTAAAGAGGTCCTAAGTTAATGACACCCACCTAATTTAATTCATCCAACTATGGAGAACATAGAGGAGTTATTTTGGGTTTTGCAGGCCGGATTCAAGTCCGATATGAAGTTGCTTTGATTTGGGTACGCTTGCCCTAAAATCAAATATTTATCATATATGCCAAAATATTCAACCCGAACTTGACTTGACATGAACCCACCAAACCCAAACCCCCATTTAACCCATTTATTATATGGTTCGTAATTTTTTTTTCTTCAGATCAACATGAGGTTGAACGCAAATAGAACTCATTTGACTCCAAAAAGACATGTCTAACTCAAATAAGACCAATTTAACCCAAGTATTAATAATAATCATGTCAAATTTTGAGTCAATTTTAATTATTGGGAGAACTCAACTCCGAATAGAGAATTAATCCAATTTATATTTCATGTGAGTTGGAAGAATAATTTCTGCTATGATTGTTATAAAAAAATGACTACGAAAAAAATTTAGCGATTAATGGATAAATGATACTTCAGTTGTTTATAACTTTATATCGATAAAAAATATTAGATTGCATTGATAATGAAACGTAGAGGTTAAAATTTATAAAAATTTTACCATCTTATATTTTATATTTGACCTTTCTTTAAAATATTACATTCAACACAAATATTTTTAAAATATCAATATATATATAAATATAATTTCCTATTCATATAAATATTAATATTTCTAATCTATTACGAACCGACTTGACCATATCAAAAATCTAACTCAAAATAGGCTTGAAGATCAGATCAAGTAAAAAAATGTGGCGCATAACTTAATTTTGAAGGTGGGCAAAAGAAATTTTTCAGGAGCGACAAAATCTCAAAAATTGTCTCACTCATATGTTAAAATAAAATATAAGAGTGAGTAAATGCCCACACTCACCTCTATAGGGTTTAGCCCATACATGCATGTGCATGTGCCTAATTTAGAACACATCACAAATAATGATTTTCATATTTCCTTCTTGATTGAATTTGTGAATATCAAAGAAGAATCTTGCTTGGTTAAGCTTTTTTATTCCCCCAATGCATTAGAACAAAAATTTTGCTAGTTTTTAAATCAAGAAATATTTTTTTATTTAACTCAAATTATTGTAACATTACAAAGGATATCTAAGGATCAATAAATTAATTATTTTAGTTTTATGTCTCAATTATTTATAGGATAATTTTATCTATTTTGTTGATCCTTAGGTAGAAATTATGTTTTAATTATTATAATTAATTATATTTATAAATTAATTAGAGGTAATATTAAATTTAAGCTTCTCAAAAAAATTTAAAAGTTCTGAAATAATAATATTGATTTTCTATTTAAAACAAATGAAAATAAAGTATTATTTTTATAAAATATTTTTTTTAGAAATAGCATAGGAGCTTATTGCCATGTGGTTAAACTGTACTTGTGTAGCATTGGCCTAAAATTAGATTTATGGGACTTAGCTTTAACATTAACTTTCCGGCCACTATGCCTACAAGAAAATTAAAAAAAAATTATTTTATGAATAAAAATGTATTATTTTAATAATATTTATCTGCCAATAAATGAGAAAATTTTTAATGTAAGTATCATTAACAACATAATTAACTGATTAAGCACATATAAAAAATTAAAAAGTAGACATAATCGCTTATTTATGTGTTGAACGTTCTTTAAGTGTCTTAGTTCCCTAAATTTCATATTTGTGTTGATGTTTATCAAGTTTTATAGATGTGTAGCTTCGTGTGTCTGTTTGAAATGATTTTTAATATGAAGATTTTATTATTTGAGAATTGTTGGTTTCGAGTTAAAATATTTTTTATTTTAAATTATTAACATTAACATTAGTGATATGAAATAGTGATAAATGTAATGATACCAAAAAGATGCTAGTGATGATTATGTTTAAAATTTTTCATATTATTAAATAATAGTTATTTATTTTTTGTAGTTACTTTGGTCATTGAATTTCTCTTTTAGAAATTTATTCAGAGCATTAGATCCTTCTAAGTTTGTCTCATTATTTGTTGATAGGACTTCTTCCTGCAGCAACACATCATATCAGATGGCCTGTAAAAGTGTAATGTCCCATCAAATAATATTGTAGTTTTAAGGTGCATGTGAAGGTGAGATATGCACAACCTCAACTATTTAAAGGAGATGCATTAACATATCAAGTGGAGTTCTGAATATCTGAGTTTAGACTTTCAAAATATATTGGCCATCTATGAAGAGGATTCGAGGGATCCCTAATAAAGAATGATTCGATGATGCAAGCAGAAGAATGCATGCTTGTATAACACGAGCTAGTGACAGTCCATTGGAGCAAAATATGAATGTGAATGAGATATTTAGGTGTTACATACATGAATGGTCTGGATATGAGGATCATGCCCTTTGGAGCGTGCATGCTGAGGTAATGAGAGTAAGATTTGATAGGACGAGAGATTTTCTAAATGTTGCCAGTTGGAAATATGTTCAGATGAGGTTCTTGGAAGAAAATGTCCATCTTGTAAATCCTTATTTCTTGCAAATGCGATATCATGAGATGAGATGTGTGAGTGAGGGTATCATTCACCAAATGTTAATTACAGTGACTTTGACATCGAGCATGTTATTTTATATCATAAATGATATTCTGGCTATGACGAGTTTATATTAGGCTTCTATAAAGATCGGATGCATGAGATATTACCTGAAGGTAAGCCTAGAAAGTTTTTGAATGGTAAGGATTAGCAAGATCTTCAGTATTAGCTTGAGTTTCATCTCAAGTGTTGCCCAACTCAAACCCAACTCTAAACATGTCTGCGTATGCTGCTTAATAAATAGTAAATTTATGTATTAGTTTAAATGTTTACTTCAGTTATATTTTGTTCACCATGTTCTCTAAAGTTTATATGTTGTGTGTTAACATTTTTTATTGTAGTATGTTGTTGTGTCCTATGAGCACTTTTAAGAAATTTTTTTTCTTTTGTCTTTCTAACTTTCATCATTATAGGTAATATTTTTATAAAACTACAATATACATAAAAGAAATAAAGTGGAATACTACATCACATCAAAATAAGAAAAGTCATAATGTCTTATCAATGGTAGTGTCAACATCATCAAAATGCAACATCATATAAAATACAAATATAACATCAATTAATGCCTCCTACATCCTCTATGGGGTAATGCATCACTGTTGGGAGTGTAATGCTACGGCGATCATACATTTTTGTCATGTAACACATGCTACTTGTCGCCAATCATGCCATGCTGCTCCACCCCACATGTGAGTAGTTTTGAAATTGTTAGTGATATAATGCATGGAACATACTCAGGTGGGTACCATGCTGGTGTAGACTGCTGAGTCGACTATGTAAAGTAATACTAAGCTGATCCCAACTCTTTGAATGATGATGGTCCAACACCCATAGAATGGGGGTCTACTATCATTGGAGTTGAGATGCCTACTATATACTCTATATCTGCATGCTTTGCGTAGTGCTCATCAGGAGTATGTATCTCTCTACACAGATCTATTTTCATCTCCGTTATTCTCTTAATAACACTTTTGGCATCTGTGTAGTCATCACTACTCACTAAAGGTAGCTGCCCTCTCTGTGTCTAGAAAGAATGTGCGCTGAAGTAAACACATTAATGAACTATTAGGAGAATATTCTTTAATTATCTTTCATAATGACACATATAATGTGTAAATATCACTCACCAGATATTGCTCCAAGGGTGCTTGAGTGTAGTATGAAAATTATAAAATTAAAATCTCAACGTAAGTGGGACATAATAGTAGCACACCATTTAAATAAATATATCAAACAATGGTGATACAACACCATGTAGTACACATTTACTTGACAGGATAAGTAGAATAATCTATGACGGTACTCTGATAATATAACCATAATGATGTACGCATTAACTCCAAATATATTTAAGAACATAACTACAACATCACAGAACAATAGCTTCACGACTACATCAGCATAATTTGCAATATAAGTACGCCCAGGTCATGAATTTTATGAATAATTTGCATGGCATGTAGGGAAGGTTATTCTATTATGCCCAATTATATGGTAATAACTACAAACCCTACTACTTTGCTGTCTTGGTTCATCCATTATATTTCTATATTGCGTTGACTTTGGTCTACCGAATCTCCTTCTAAAATTGGATGGATTCAAAAAGTAGAGACCCAGTGTAGGACCATGACTTGGCAAGTACTATTTATCTGGCATTATGTGAAATTCATCAGAATATGTTATCTTAAATTTATTCATCATGTAGAACTCAGAAACATAATTCAGGTGACTTAGCTTGACTGAGGCAGTATAGTTAATTACATATGCACATGGTATGTGATATATAATACTTCAACCACAAGTACATAAACTGTTTGAACATGGTGCAATGTTGACCCGGTATGATCTAGATAATGTTTCGAACACCTGAAACTCATACATGTTAATCCATACGGATTCTAGTATTCTTCTAGAATCACTTTCTAGTTTTCGCATTTAAACATGCACTTGTGAGGTGAAGATGTTATTACTTTGGTGTTCTTTATTATTAATCATTTTGAATCATCGAACGAACATCCAAATAATGTTATAATAAGTTGTTGTAATCAGAGATTGTACCGGTAACCCACGTGCTCTCTTTAATATGCCATTAAATGCTTCAGATGCTTTAGTGGTCATAATTTCGTATCGAAACCCACCATCAAATGTTAATGTCCACTTGGAAACATCCCTCTCAACCAACCATTGATGAAGTTCAGGCTTTATTTTAATTATATATATCATGCTTTGATTGAATATTTTAGGATTATTAGTATTAGCTGTTGTGTAAATCTTCTGGCATAGAAATTTGACATCAACAACTCTCATTTGTTGGATAGCTTTCTTAAAATTCTCATGCAGATGTCTAAGATAGTGATGGTGTACTGCACCTGGGAATATGTCCCTACAGCTATGGACCAGGCCAACATGCTAATCAGATATGATATAAAGATTATTTTTACTGGTAACAGATTGGACTAAATCATAAAGCAAGCTTAGAAATCAGATCTAAGACTCATTACACTCTATCTCCATAATACCGAAAGCTAATGGGAAAAAGGCCATTATTTGCATCTAGTCCAACAGTAATGAGTAATGTCCCTTTATATTTACCCAGTAAGAAAGTCCCATCAAGGCTGAGGACAGGATGTCAAAATCTCCAACTACTGATAGATGGGCCGAAAGCCCAAAATAACCTCTAGAACTTATGTGTACTGGAGGATTGGATCTTTTAAACTATGCCTAGCATAGTTGCAACAATAGATTCCATGAATAAATATAGTGATCAACAAGAGTCCTCGAAACTACTTAACACTGCCTTAATAGCCTTTCGATGTACATCCCAAGCTTTCATGTATGAAACTCTTATGTTGAACTTCGCTTCGACTCTTCCAATTATCTCTTTGGGTTTTATATCCATTTGCTTCATTATGGTAGGAATAATGAAGAAGCTAATAAACTATGAGTTATATTGTCTATGATTCACTTGACGAATAGGATTCATGCATGTATGTTGCCCTTTGATAGTAGCTATTTTTTATACACCACTCAAATGCTTGCTTAGGCTAGCATGTAAACGTCAATGATACTTAGTAGTCAAATTATCATGTTATATACATGCAATGGTGAATTTTTATTTGTTTGAAGCCACCACCACAAATTGCACATTATTTCTTATGGACCAACCTTATAAGGCAAATTGCAGTTCTAATTTACATCGAAAGCATATATGTTCTATTGATTCATTTAGAATGACAAATTCCTTATTCGTTAAGCTAAATAGAGTACTACTGTCTGATGCAACCTCCGCATTCCACAGATAGGTACTCCTAAGAATCTCAGCATATTCATTATTAATTATCATGCCTTCCTCTGTATTACTAGTCCTTACGCAGTATTCATGAATAATCTTATTGATATTCTCCTGAATAACATTATTGCTAACACTTAGATCATGAACCATATCATCAAATTCTTCATCCACATCATCACTTGAACCACTGCTCGTTATCTCGTTCCCTTCATCAATTGTAGGTGCTGATGATAAGTAGGATGAGAACGTATTGAAGGACCAGGTAAATTCATTTTGTATGACTTTCGTGTGAATATGCATTGCACTTACTTAATATTAGATAACGAGCAATAAGAAATTACTAGAACTAAAATAATTAACAATTTCTTCGACTCCTAACATACCCAAAGTGTAAATTTGGCATTGCCAAGTGCCTTTCGAAAGCATCTTGCATCTCATCTCTATGGTCGAGTACGACTGAATCGTGAATTTGAACTGAAAGATTTTTTATAAAAATTGCTATCTACTGGAATTTGCTCAACCTCCACATACATAATTAGAACTTTAGCAATAGTCAATGAGAACGCAAATTCACATGCTTCATCATCCTTAACTTTTGAGGCAATGAATTTATTCCCCATTGGAAAATAACCCACAATGGTTGCTGTGAACTTTGATGTATCATATTTGAGCGCTCTAAGAATCCTATCCTTTAGCTGCTTTAAAGTTGACTTAAATGGAACTTGTAAGGGGTGACAATTACCATCACTATATGTAGGCAAAAAATTTGCATCTAAAGATAACTCTCCAACCTATATCAGTATAAAAGATGGTGGACGCGTAGTCATTGTGAATACCTATATTTACAAAATAATGGAAATGCCAAATCAAAACATGTCTCAAACCGATCGGTTAGAAGCCGACACAAATTTAGCTCAAGTCTTTTCAACCCTAATAGTGAAGTGATTTTCATAAAAAATAATTATAATATTTATAATTATATTACTTCAAATTTGTGAAAACTATAAAAATCATGCCTAATAATGTACTTAAGATACTCGTTAAATTTGTTTCATCGAGTAAATGAGCGTCTCAATAAAATTTAAAATTTTAATTTTTTCTATTTTTAAATTTTTAAATAAATGTATACTAAAAAAATAAAGGAGTCCTTATGAAAATTTTAGTACTATCAAAGGAAAGGAAATGGAAAATTCATAATAAATAGTTACTAAATTTAAAAGAAAAATTCTTTTAAAATAAATTACTGAGCCATATATATTATTTCAATAATAATATATGAAGAAGGTTTATTCTTTTGTTTACAACGGGTGATTTACATAGCTGATCGCCCGTTGAATGGGTGATTATGCCTAGTTTAATTTTTTTTAAACGTGCTTAATCCATTCATTACATTCCTAATAACACTTATGTTAAAAATTTGCCCATAAATTTATCTCGCATCGAAATCTAATAAGACTTATTAAGTTATCCACCAAATTAAGCATAAATTGAATTTAACTATTATGATGATTCATCTAAGAGAAAAGTCACTATTGCATTAACTAAATGATTTATAAATTTCTAAACTTGGGCTTCATTTGAGATGACTTTTTTATTTCTTTTTAAAAAAACTTTCTTGTATAAAAATTTTTTAAATCAAAAATTTTTGTACTAAAAAGCTACTATAGAAAACAGTAAGAAAATTATCCCAAACGAAGCCTTAATCACATTCTAATGATATATCTAATGTACTAGTTTATAAATTCTTCTATAGATGATAATCAACAAATAATATGATTATCATAAAATAATGAGTGAGTTTGTAATAATTAAGTTTAGTTGATGAAACTCAATGAGTAAAGCATAAATAATAGGGTACAAGGCATGAATATAATCAATAATAAGGTAAAAATAAAAATGGATATTATATTTCAATAGTTATAATATTACATAAACAAATAAGATTTTTAATTATGATAATTTGTTAAAAATGCTTATTACATGAGCTATAGGCTTCGTTTGGGACAGCTTTCATGCTGCTTCATAAAACGACTTTTTAATATAAAATTTTCTAATTCAAAAAATTTTTGTACTAAAAAGCTGTTTTAGAAAGTACCAAAAAAGCTATCCTAACCGAAACCATAGTCCTTTTTTAAGCAATTAAAAACATGTACGCTTTTACGAATTCATGCAATAAATAATATAAAAAAACTATCACTCGCATCATATCAAAATTTAAAATGACCAACTGAAATTCTATGAGTGAATAAAGTAACACAACAAATATTAAACAAAAAAAAATTTATATAATTAGGTTTCATTTGGGATAGCTTTCTTATTGCTTTCTAAAATAACTTTTTAATACAAAAAATTCTAGTTCAAAAAATTTTTGTACTAAAAAATTACTTTAGAAATAGTAAGAAAACTGTTATAAACGAAGCCTTAGTTTATGTTTTATGATCTTTATGTATTTATCACATATTTTTGCATTTTTTATTATAACTTCAATATAGTATAGATGCTTGTATCTATAGGCTTCATTTAAGATAATTTTTTTTATACTATTTTCTTTCTGTTTAAAAAAAATTTCTGTACTAAAAAACTATTTTAGAAAATAATAAGAAAACTATCTCAAACGAAGGAATTTTTATTTGGTGCGGACTACGTCCGGAGATCAGTAATATCGCACCACGTGGATCCCGATGTCCCCACCATTTTATTTACAACATTTTTCTCAATTACAACGCGGCCCGACGACCCGACTTGCCCCATACACAAAAAATTAATTTTTGTCGAGTCATTTTGGTTTTTCAAAATGACCCGAAGCATTTCAGTGTTGCACAATTGAACGAGTGTTTCAGTTTACTCTACATTTTTAAGAAAGAGTTGCAGGGGATCTTCATCTTCTACATGAGGCCACTTTCGTTTACTCCACTTTTTTCATTGCAGAAACATCATGGCTAAGGTCAATTTTTTCATAGTAGGATAACTTATATTCACTTTTTTTTTCATGTTTATAGTTTAGGGTTAGGGTTTTTTTATATATTTTGTAATGGGTAGTAGTTTGTATCTCTCCGTACCGTTGGGTACCCTGTCTGGGTACTGCTAGGTACCTCGTCTGGGCACCCATCGGTACCCCATTTGGGTACCTCTCTTTTCGTTGCGTAAACAGGAATGCATGGCTAATATTAGTTTTTTGTTACAAGTGTAAGTTCTATTCGTTCTATAAATGCCATGTTTAGGGTTAGGTTTTTTTTATATTCTGTAGAGGATATCGGTTTGTATCTGTATGTACCACTAGGTACCCCGTATGGGTACCGCTGGGTATCACTGGGTACGGATGTGTACCTCGTTTGGGTACCGCATCTGGGTACTGCTGGGTAACCTGTCTGTTTACTGCTAGGTACCCCGTCTGGGTACCCAGTTCTGGGTACTTCTCAATAGAACTGGGTAACGCGTCTGGGTACTGCTAGGTACCGTCTAGGTACCCAGTTCTGGGTACTACTGGGTACCCCTGCTGGGTACTTCTGGGTACCACTAGGTACAACTGGGTACCGCTGGGTCATGCATATGATTAGTTTGTGGGTACCACTGCGTATTTTTTGGTGATCAATTACATCTAAATTTATAGGGATATATTCCAAAGATTAGTTTCCTTTGTAGAACATCGACATTTAGAGAAGTATGTGATTATTTGATCGAAATGTTTGGCAAGACTTTATGGATAGACTGACACAAATTCATCTACATCAATTTCTTTTGATGCGTCGCTACGTTCAAAATATTCCATTAGTTTAGAAGTTACTGTCATTATGAGATATCAAGAAGCAATGCTTTATCATCAAGGATCAGAAGTTAGCATTCACTGTCGATGAAGTTTCTTTGATCTTAGGCCTGCCGAACATAAGAAATCATTTCGACTTGGGAAGCACCCGAATCACAGGGAAATCCGCAAATGACATTAAGAAGGAGATTCTTAATCTAGATGACTCAACTCCACTTCCTGATATCGTGAAGAAATTCATCATTTATTTATTGTCGAACATTTTTTTTCCTCTGCATAACTATTGAACACCAGCTATTATCCTCAGTGTAGCTTGTAATGCAAATAATTTTTTATCTTACAACTGGCCATAATCGATAAGAGATTCCCTTGTGGGTGAATTTGATGCAATTACGAAGAAGTTTGTAAAAAGACAACCACTCTGATACATGAATGATTTTGTACATATTTTAATTATGAGTACATACAACATTTTATATGTGCATGAGATTCCACAATTTTACTTTTTTTTGCTGATAGCCTTCTTTTTTGCTTGCATTTATGATTTCTTGAGCATACAACAGTACACGCACCAGTGGATTCTAAATCAAGATCATATTTTCTTCGCTGGATATAATGCATAGCGAAGCAGAGGCTTCTAGTTTATTTGAAGGTCTCGAAGACGTACATATATTACTTTTTTAACGGAATAATCAGTGAAGAGAGGACATTATTAGATACTTCTCCCCCTCAACACCCGCATGCATCCCCAGATCAAACATCCACTTCACCTCAAATATTTCCCAACTTACAACTCACCTTGCACAAACCTCACTATATTATTTTTTCACCTTCCAGCTCACCTACTCCCTCCAAACCCCCAAGCCCACCAAGCTCCCACCCCCCAGGTCACCTGGATAGCAACAACCTTCTCCCCCTAGTGAAGTATACCATGAGAGCATTGAGGAAGCCATAAGCAAGGTCAAGGCTCAAAACAAAATTCTTCAGAAATGATTAGTGCATCTTGAGTCGACAACTACTCTGATTGAGCGACGAGTTGCTGCAGTAGAACATCATGTATTCGAGCAGTAGCAAAAGGATGGGAGATTTGAGGCTATGAAGAAGTTTTTGTATGAGAATTTTCTAGCATTTAAACCTTTGAACACAGGACATCAAGCATAATCTTCTTTAAGGATTATAACAGAAGAGGAGAAGACTCCCACTCCTACTCTGAAGGTTAATGTCATTGAAAGCCCAATTAAACAAGATGCACCGAAGGACACCAACCTACCTGATATATCGAAGGCGAGGACAATACGTTATGCAGCAAAGGTTGAGGGCCATGATGAGGGGGATGAGGGCCTTGCTTCAACATGCAGCACCGGCATAGCAAGAAGGGTACGACGCAGGGTTGATTGGAAGCCTAAAGAGGTTAAGACTCCATTCACAACTGGTCAAAATAAGAAGAGGAAGACGACACTAATAAAGAAAGCAATTGCAAGGCCTGCTCATACTACTGCTATAATTGACATTAAAATCGTAAAATCACCCGAACCCAGACCAGCAGCTATTGAATTAGACTATCCTGGGCAGGCAATGATAAGTGAAGATACGAGGATATTTATCGATAGCTGTCTAAGTAAGTTTGAATTATGTTGTATGTTATTTAATTTATTTACAGTTTTGCCTCAGTCGGCAACATTGATTATCTCTCATTCATTCTAGGTACCACTATATATCGTTGGGTACAACTAGGTAATGCTGGGTACCACTCGATACCGATATCTTGGTACTTATCGGTACTGATGGTATCACAAGGTACAGCTGGATACAAATCGGTACCGAAATCTATGTACTTTTAAGTACAACTGGGTACCACTCGGTACCGAGAGCTGTATACTGAAATATCTGCTGCTGACCTTTTCTGTTTTGCAGGGGTGATATTATTTATTCTACAGGGAACGTCTATATTTTTAGAAGTTAAATTGATGAATTTTTAATGGACCAATACCTCGACAACAACCATGTAGATGCCTTCACCATTTTGCTAGCTGAGAAGAACAAACAGCGTCAATGCCTGTATTAACCATTCATTTTTGTTTCTAGCTGGGTAAGCTACAAAGTATTAAACTTGTTCTTTAATAAATATGTGTAAGTTATGCTAATATCTTTCAACATGTTCCACAACAGGGTTATATATTATATAACTACGATAACAAATAATATGTTCCCCATGTCACTAAGGAGTCAATTCAGGCTTCCAATTTCTGTGAATATAATTTTCGTGAATAAAACTGAGCGGCTTGCATGAGTATTAGAATACTTTTAATTAAAGGTACAATATCGGACTGGCTGCATTTGAAATATTTATCCTATTCATTCTGACGTCATGTCTTCATCACATTCTCTAACCCTAAAAAATAATCAGTTATACTACTTGTTGGCTTAGAAATGTCATGGCACACTATGTTAGTGGATTTGCTACACTGTGTTGAAAGAATACCAAGGTTAAAAGAACTCTTGTTGAATACTATAGACCATTTCTTCCTTATTCTATAAAGTTCGTTCAACCAGTCATGGTTTTGGAGGTCCCCTTTGTTGATCATTTCAGTCCAGGTTCTCTCAAACTCCTCCTCAGAATCACACTTGCTTAAACACCTATAAAAAAGGCCTCTAACTTTATTGTTGCTATTGAAGCACCACACCTTGGACGACGCCTTCTTGCTGACATGTCATTAGCACAGCCTATGGCGTGTTTGAGGTAATGCATTTTCTATTGCCCGAGCCATTTCCTGGTTCTGATCAGTAAATATTGTAATGAGATGTTTATCATCTATTATTCACAAAAATATTCTAAACAACCATATAAATGATTAAATTATTTCCTCCGATAGAAATGTCACCCCTAAAAGAACATTCTGCCAATAATTATTAACTCCGATAAAAGGTGCACATGCTAGATTAAATTTGTTAAGCCTATAGCTAGTATAAAAAATTATCACATCTCCGAAATAGTCATAATCTATTCTCTCCAATCCATCAACCTAAAAAAATTCAACAATATATCGTCTTCATCAGTTTAGATGTCCCATGCAAATATGTTATCATAAATTAGTCGATCTTTGAAAAGTTCAATTAGGGAATTGGTGTCCCCATTCTCAATCTTCACTCTTTTCTCTTTCTAAATATAGTTATATGCATCCTTTTTAATGAATCATACATTTTCTATTCCTCCAACTTCATCAGCTAGGTATGTAAATTCATCAATGATTCTTATCATGGCTTCTGTCATTGATTTAAGAACAGATGCTTTCTCATCACTAATATTCCTACATGATCTAAGAAAATATTGATCTTCATGCTTAGCTAATTCGTGATTGTGGCTCTCTATATATTTTTGTACCATCCATACTCCATCTAGGTCCACTTAAAATCTAATCATCGTGGGACACCCGGTCTTGGTATTAGATTTTCTATATTTTGATTTGGAGTTTAAGTCAATACCCTTCTTAAATCTAGCTTTTGAATAGACAAAGTCCTTGAATCTTATTATTCTTGAATTAGGCCAGTAACTGTGATGTTCTTTACGAACACTAAAACCAACATTATGAGCGTGATGACAGTACATCTCATATGCTTCTTTCTCACTGTTACAAGTAACCTGCGAACAGAAAAAACTAATTAAAACTTCGATTTTAACATGGGCAAGAAAACACACCAACTGTACCCACCAGTATACATCATCGGTACCTAGCGGTACAAAGCAATAGCAGATGAGCAAGATTACATAACAAAAAAAATATTTCAACCTTCCAAGTAAGCTTTCACAAGTTTAAGGAGATTTAAAAAAAATAAATAGTAAAACCTTTAAGGAGTGTTATATTTACTGATAATATCTCCGACTTATCTTTGGTAGTTACTGCAGTACCTCTTCCTTAGTTTGCTGGGTCTCTTGTGTAACGCCTTCCATGTCCTCGTAATATTCGACGTCCTCTAAACTGGTTTCCATCTTTATAGCTTCCTCTCTTCTCTTTCTCTGCTTTATACCGAGGAGTAAACCTGTCTCAAGTGAGAAAAATAGTCTGCGCTATCTACAAAAACCTTGGATATTGCTGCATTTTTTTTATTTTTTGCGTATGGGGCGGGTCGGGTTGTCGGGCCGCGCTACAATTGGAAAAAAAACGTGATAAATAGAATGGTGGGGTCATCGGGATCCATGTGGCGCGATATTAATGATCTCTGGACGTAGAGCTACGTCCGGAGTCCGTACCGAATAAAAATTCCAAATGAAGCCTTATATATTCTTGATTCTTTGATAAATAAAAATCATATACTTTTTTAGGCTCATCATTTTTTAAAATTTTAGATTAAAAAATCATCCATCTTATAAAGTTTATGCATTTTATAAGATTTTTAGATAAATTAAAATTTTGTATACCACTTCCTCAGAAACATTTTGGTGATTTATGTGTGGCACAAATGCCACAAATCAATCAATTGTCAGCTTTATGAATGCTTTTTCATATGAGTTTCTTAACTTAATTTGTCTGCCTAATGGCATATTAAAAAAGTTATTTTTTATTAGGAAAAATTATTTTAGAATATTTTAATATACATTATATCAAAATATATTTAGAAATTATTTGATTTGCCTCAGAATTGTTGCAATTCAAGCTCTTCATATTAGGGGTGTCAATTCATGTCGATGGGTCGGGTTCGGGTCGAACCCGAGTTGACCCAGGGCTAAACGGGTCAACCTGAACCCGACCCATTTTACAAACGGGTCAGCTATTTCAACTCGAACCCGACTCGCACGGGTTGCCGGGTTGACCCGATGCGACCCGTAAACCTGTTTGATTCAAAACAAGAAGTGCTGGCGGAGTCCAGTTCGAAGCGGCGACGACGGTCATCGAATCAGAGGGCGACGATGACTGTGGAGTCCAATTCGAACTCCTGAGCGACAACGAGCCATGTGATAGTCGGCAGGCAGTGAGCGACGGGCCGACAGCGAGCCGGCGGAGTGCAGTTCAGTCCAGTTCGGAGTCTTCACACATGTGAGCGACGGGCTGACGACAGAGACTTCAGAGTCCGTCCAATTCGGCACTTCGACAGAGGGAAAGATCGAGTGGATCTCATGCGACTCGTGCGACACCAGAGGCAGATTGAGAACAAAAGAGGGAAGATCGAGCGGATGAGCCGATCTCACGCGAGACTCTCGGCCTGGACCGCTTTGTGTCCTCGCAGACGCAGTAGGTGTTTGCTGCTTGAAGGAGAAGGAAACGGGTTACGTTGGTCGACCCACGGGTTTTCAGGTCAACCTGAATCCGACCCGTTTTACAAATAGGTCAAAAATCCCAACCCGGACCCGACCCGTTTTACAAATGGGTTGACCCGAACTGGAATTTTTCCAGATCGAATCAGGGTCGGGTTTCGGGTCGTGTCAATTTTTGACACCCCTACTACATATATAGCACTAAACTCAAATCAAATTCAATAATTTTTAAATTTATCTAATTTATGTCATGAAAATTCAATAAAAAAATAATATTTTTTAGCCCAAAAGCCTAAACTTAAAAAAAAAAAAAACTTTTGAGTGGTAAAAATCCCATATCTTTTTTTTTTCACATTTTCTGATAAAATTTTAAAACTTTAGATTTTTTTTTTTGTGAGAAAAGTGAGAACTTCAGAAATATTATTTTGAGAGGTAAGACATTTTCCCTAAAGCACAAAATGCACAGAGACTTGCAGAGCATCCAGCTTTTGCTACTTGGCTACATATGTGGGCAGGGTTGGGTAATCTACTGATGGGCCTCTCTACGATCGAACCCAAATGACGAAAAGTCCAAAATAAAAGGGCCCATTTAGTTGCTTAAGTGAAAGATTTCTATCTGATTAGGGCTTCTTTCGGTCAGCTTTGGTCTATTTTCATTGGATTCAAAAATATTTATACTAAAAAATTGCTATAAAAAATAATAAAATTACTATCACAAATGAATTCTAAATAAACCCTAAAAAATATTAATTCAGTCTCAAGCTTTACGAATGGAATTATTTTTTAAAGTATTAATTTATTTATTTTTTTATTTGCATTCAAATTAGTATTACATCAAATTTTAACACAAATCTAAAGGCTTTAAAGCTTACGGCAATAACAACGACAACAAGTTTTTATCCTACTATGTGGAGTCAGCTACATAAATCTTTTTTCTCGATTGTGTACTATTAAGAGTTAAATTCTTATTTAAACCTAATAAAAAATTATTTTATTGCTTTCTAATAAAGTCTTTTGAGGCCTATCTCTATCTTTCTTAACATACGCTGGATCAAATATATCTACATTGAAGCCTATCGTCATATATTTGATACCATATATCTTTTTTCTTTTTTTTTTTGAATGGGGGTATCTACTTGCTGCCACCCCTTTAGGAGGCATTTGGCGGCATAACTATTCTCTCAGTGGAACCTAGTGGCAGCCAACTCAAAGGCATCCGGGCCCATGTTTGCCCACTCCTCTCAAGGAGGCGAGCCGCTCGAGAGAGGAATTGAATGTGGGTTAGGGGTGCTGAATCACGCTCATCCACCAACTAAGCTAAGCCCAATGGGTGATACCATATATCTTTACATAAATTTTTTGAAATATATTCTTTAAGCTGTGCTTATTTGAAGTTGAATTTCATGTTATAAAATATATTTTACAAGCTAATGAAATTCATAAATTTCACCATTTCATTAATAGATATTTATATTTAGAAATTAATATTAATTTTAAATACTATGAATACTTTGAAATATCTCAACTAGATTGCTTTTATTTTTCAAAAAATAATAAGAGAAAAATAAACTATTATTTCCTAACTATACTTTCTAATTACAAAATGACTCTGAATTCATTAAGAGTCAAATCACCCTCTTCTTCTTAGATTCTCATATGATTCCAATCTGTAACTTGCAATTATTTATTAAATTATTCACACAAATAAATATATAATCCATTTATTAAAATGCACGAAAATAATATAATAATTTGATTTATAATATAACAGCAGTTGTATTAATGGCAAAGAGACTTATGAGCAGTTAGCAAATAATAGACTAATATATTCTTAATTAAGATATAATTACCTCTTAATCACAAATTAATATATTAATTTCTAGTTAATATTACCGAATCTCGTGACTCTCAGTGTCTCTCTGTCTCTCTTCTCATCTATTTCCGCTGGACCCGAAAGATCTGCAACTCAACATCAGGGAAGACAACGCAAATGAAGCTAACTCCTCAGAGAAGATTCTCCGGCTGTCCGTCTCCCTGAAACAGTAACCATTTTTTTCTTCTCCTAAAGAAAAAAATACAAGTATAGGTCCATTTACAGCGCATTTCTGTTCTTACATCTTACCATTACTCTGTTTTCTTTCTTCTTCAGAGTTCAATTCCTCTCAGTAGCAAAATTTTAACACTTGGTGCAAGGTATTGCCTTTAATCCATTTTTCTTTTCGATTCTCTATCTTCCTCTCTGTATTTTTACTGAGGATTTTAGTCTTTTTTTTTTTGGGATAATTTAAGGGTTAAAGTTTAAATTTGATGTAGAAGAAAGATGTACGGTATTCCCTAAAAGAATACAAGAACTTATGCTTCATAAGTACTTGATAATTTGGATTAGTAAAAACTCTAATAATGGAATGCCCTATCTATAGAAATGAGGTGCTAATGATTTCTTTCAATAATGTTCTTTTGGGGATTATTTTTATATAAGGAATGGTGATTTCCAAGAGACATATTTGATGTAGATAAGACTTTACATTAGCAGTAACTTTCAATAGGCTCCCACCGCAAAGTTCATGAGTTCAAGCAGTTGAGTATTTGGGTGTGTTTAAATTCGCTCAATGTCTTTAAATTTTTTTTTGACGCTAATATAAGACAAAGAAAAACAAATTTTTGGGAAGTTTAGTATTATTAGCAAGGAAAGAAAGGGAACACATGTGCCTTTTTTTCCCTTTTTCCTTCTGTGGTTAGAATTTCTATCACTCTTTCTATTATCTAAGATGAAATAAATGAGGATAAGAAAAAAAAGCATCCTCTTGAGTTTTTTTGAGGTTGAAAGAAACTGCTTTTTTGTGGTAATAGGAATTGGACTTTTTATGATGTAGAAATTGCATGCAGTCTTTATTCTTAAGGGAAGTAAGAAAAACTTCGCTATTGGTACTTTGGTCTCCTCCATTTGTTTGTTTTAGGTACTTGGCAACTTCATCATATTAAGGCTTCGTTTGGGACAGCTTGCTTATTGCTTCTTGAAGCAGCTTTTTAGTACAAAAATTTTAACTTTTTACTAGAAAGCTGCTTCAAGAAGCAGTAAGAAAGCCGTCCCAAACGAAGCCTAAATTTATACAAAAAAAATATATCTTGCTTTTTCAAAATTTATTTTCTCTTTCTATATTCTGCCTACTATTTCATCCACTTACTCAGCACCATTAAACTCCCCAAACTACTCAGTCTTGTCATTATAGCCATAGTTCCCTTAGCCATTAATCACATTGACCTACTGTAACTTTCTTTATTGGATGAGTTACAGTGAAGTTTATTCTGTAATATATGGATGGTATAATATTATTTAAGCTTAGCAATACAAGCTTAAGCACTGATATAAGAGCTTCTCTCAATGTAGGCAGTTGCTTTTATTTCCATCCTTAGAAGCTTTTGGTTGGTAGATATGGAAATGGAGGAGGTTATGATTCAGGTAAGTGAGACCATTATGTGCATTTATATACATTTTTGTCCATAATTCCAAATTTCTTACCAGGATAAATTATTTTAATCCTCTATTAAACTAGTATTAAATTGCTGAAATTATTAGTTGCTATCTGTCAGACTGTAAATGATGGATGAACAGTAATATGATTTGATTGCTATAGTTTTTTAGAGTTGTGTGAAATCCAGAAAATAATAAGCTGAAAGAAAATCATTAAATTCTTTGATGAAATATTTATGTTGCAGTGGGGCAATCCAAAACAAGGCTTTTAAAGATGATACTTTTAGTAGTTGGTGGTTTCTGGGAGTCGCAGATTCTTCTCTGCCTTTGGATCTGTTATCTTTTGTATAAGAGACATGTGTTCAGAAAATATTTTCAGAGTTCATAGCTTGGGCTGTAGAAGGAATATTGTAGATTGAACAAGTGATACACTTGTATGTAGAATGTGTAAAGAAGATTATCTATAAGGTAGATATTCTTAGAACTAGGGAGCAAATTTTTCTTCATGTAGCGGGTTCAATTGAGTTAGCTTCTCCAGGGCCTTAATTAGTAATTCGTTATAGTTCTTTGATCATGCTTAAGTTTAACATTGCAACTTTGGACCCTTTA
This sequence comes from Dendrobium chrysotoxum, assembly GCA_019925795.1. Lineage (NCBI taxonomy): Eukaryota > Viridiplantae > Streptophyta > Magnoliopsida > Asparagales > Orchidaceae > Dendrobium > Dendrobium chrysotoxum. Next base: position 9,484,717 of record CM034305.1, read on the forward strand.
ATTTAGTTTATATGCCTGCTTTACGTTTCATTCTTTTGTAGAGCAATATTATGGCCATGGATAAAGCAAGCAATGTGGTTTTAGACATTGAAAGCCAGAAGCAGCCTCCTGATAAACGATGCTCTGGGAGTGTAAGCAACATCTATCTCTATTCCTTTTACATTCTTTGTTTTCCATAGCGAAAAATTTCATTTTGTAAAGTACTGCATGTAAATCTTACAAAATATGTATGATTTTTGTTATCACAACTTTGCAGAAGTCTCTTGCTCGTAAGGGTTCCTACCGGATGGATAAGCAAGAAACAGAGGAGCCATCCAAAAATCTTTTTATAAAAGGTATGCAACGGCTAGCTTAATATTTTTTTTCCCTTAGTACAGCTTATTTTTTAGCCCTGATCCAATTATATTTAAATAGTAGATTAGTGTGCATCACATTCAGTCAGAATGTGAAATTTTATTGTCATTTGATATTTTATTATTCGATCTGGATTATAACAACCATGCTAAGTATATAATATTGAAGGAAAAGGAAATGCAACCTTTCTGAAGCTCCAATGCATGTGATCAACCAAACTGCTCTCCAACGCTTTCGCTTAGTATATTATAATTCTTATGTGCAGAAATAAATATTCTTAGCTTGTTTTATGACAATGGTAAGCAAGTAATGTGTATACTAACTATTAAATCAAAGTTACTACTTTAAGTTTTTTGCATTTGGTCTCCCTCCAACACTGTGAGGACATGCGATTTTGTGCTATGGAAAGCTTTGTTTGTTAGGCTCGGAATAAGATCATTTAAATCAATCCTTCTCCAGAACCTGAATTGGCAGGAGTTTCAGGCATTAAATTATACTCTTTTTTAAAATCTAAATTCTAATATTTGCTCCAAGTTAGTTCAGAGGCTATGTTGATATGATAGTAACAGCAACACCTTGCAGTGCTGCCTCCACAACTGGATCAACTGAAGCCGCCATTGGTTCAGAGCAAAGCTTTGATAACTGTACCTTCTGTGCTAAATAGCCCTATTTCAGCTGACTCTGGGGATGGAAGAAACAAAAGGTTCCAGCGTTGGACAACTATTCATCCCCGGAAAATACTCCTCTTTTTTGCGACCATGTAAGTTGTTTGACAAGTTCCTTTTACTCAAAAATAACTTGATTAGAACTTGCAGTGTATAATTCCTGAACCTGATTAGTAAAGGGGTTTAAATAAGAACAAAGTGTAGCCATCTCAACTTGATTTAGAATGTGCTAGTTGGGATTGAACTACCAAAAATTGGCAGAGTTTATTCATCTGATAACTAAATTGAAATTTCTTAATAAAAGAGTTTGCCTAATTTTATGCTACAGAAATGTCAGCTTAAGATAAAGTATGATGAAAATGTAATTACAAAAGAGATAAAAGACTATAAAAAAGAGAACACCAAAATTCGTATGGTTTCGCTTAAGTAAACCCACAGCCATGAGAGTAGAGAATCTGATCCACTAATAAAGAAATCACAATAATGATGGACAATAAAATAAGTCTCATTAGGCCTTTTTAAAACTCGAGTGTACTCTCACAACAAAGAACAAGAAAAACTCTATTTATCTCAAGATTAAAAAAAAAAAATGTATCTCAGGAAAGATGATAAAAAAAGGGATTAAATACATAATAGAACATTGCCGACTTCAGAAATTCCTAAAATAATTACCATCGATTAATTTATCAAGATGTGCTTCAAACTATTGGAAATGAACTTCTGGTGATTTCCTCCAATTTTCTCTCATCTTCTTTCCTCTTCTCTTGTCTCCTCAATTTTTTTTACAAAAAAAACTAAATTATCTTATACTTTCAAATCAATTAATCTTCCATGCATCAACTTTACATAGCCACCACCACCATCAACTTTAAGCTTTCACATAAGAAGCTTAAAACCTATCTCACAATATCTAGCAAAACTCATCTCTCTTCATGCTAGGGCTTCTTCATCATTAAATTAGTTTAAAATTCAAATTAAACCTGACCTTAATAAATGAACTAATCTCATTCAATCTAGCTTCAATTGTTTGAGTCTAATTGTGATGATCATCATACTAAATCCTAACGGTAACCAATTGTTTCTTTCATATGACTTTTCAAAAGCTAGTACTTTTGTTTGTATAGTGGGACAAGGACCTCTATTCATCTAGCTGTTGCGAAGCTGGGGCCTGATGGCTTAAGAAAATGAGTTGTGTCCATCCAGCTGTTGTTAAGCAGGCTGTAATTTGAGCTGCTCACCTGCTTCACGTGGAAGCATTAAAAGATTATATCTTTGTTTCGCAGTACATAATGAAGAAAGTATATCTATTTGTGTTTGGTATAATGATGATATCTATCCATATAAAAAAAGAATTACATCATAATATATTGATATATTTATGTCAGGATGAGAAGGCAAAATATTCAATGTTAGGAATTAAGACTTGGCTTCGTTTGAGATGACTTTCTTACTACTTCTTAAAGCAGATTTCTAGTACAAAAATTAAAATTTTTAAACTAGAAAGTTTTTTAAGAAGTGAAAAAAATCTCCCAAACGAAACCTTAGTTTGAGACGACTTTCTTACTACTTCTTAAAGTAGCTTTTTAGTAAAAAATATATTTAAATGTAATAAAAACAGATATCACTTCTGTTACTTTCAATAATAAAAACATAATCTGTGCTTTCCTTAAATGATAAAATTAGTTTATGTGTTCATATTGAAATAATTTTTTGACTACTGTAAGTCAAATTATAACGCTCAACTTGAATCCATCAATTGGAATTTCTAAAGCTGACAGATGAGTATGTGCTGGAAAAAAAATCACAGAGAAGATCAGATTGAACAATTATTTCATGAAACAGCTTCAAAATTTCTTCAGAAAACCATCTTTTTTTAATAAATTTATTCAAAAACACCTCAGAATTTTTTTAATCCAAACAAGATTTTCTGAGCAGCAGAAAATCACAGACAAAAGATCCATAGTTTTTCATGCAAGTGAACCAAAACTTTTAATTTCTGCAAAGCTATTAAAGTTCATCAAATTTGCTTTTTTTTTTGTATAATTTGCCCCCCTTATTCTTCCATTCCTATTAATTGATGTTCTTTTCATTTTCCATCTTCGTTCATATAGGTCGAGCATTGGAACAATGACTCTGATATACTTCACTCTCGCCATTAACAGAAGAGGTGGACTGTAGCTGCTTCTTGTGAAAGTTAGGTAGGAAGACAGCTCTCTTCTTTACTGTTCTGAATGTTTTGAAATAAAAAAAGATCAGAAAAGATCTGGCCGTCCTAACTAATCTTCTGTATCCATATGGAGAATTTATAAGTAAAAAGCCATGAGTTTAGAATAGAAGATGATGCCGAGGTAGATGAATGTGAGCTTTATTATATAGATTGCAGATTCCAGTATTTATTACTGTGTAGCTTTTTTTTTCTGAGCAGTACTCTTTAATTTCTTCCAGATTTGTTATTAATTGCAACAGAACCATCTTCATGGCCTTTATTTAGTGCATTCAATGCAGAAGGTTTATGATTCCCAGAATTTTAGAACCATGAATGTATTTTTATTTATTTATTTATAATGTTTATGATTTATGTGTCTCAATCAAAAAGAACTGGTCTTAGATACATATCACTTCCAGACAAATGAATTACTAAATTTTTTTATAAAGGACTTTTAACTAATTGAGCAACATTACATAATATTGAATGGCTGTAAATCATCTACACTTTCCATTACACTATCCACCTTACTCTCTAACATAATATGAAATTAAAATTTTCTCTAATCAAAGATAATTACCTCAATAATTTTTTTCCTCCTTCATTGTCGAATCAAAGTTGCTTCGTCTGGACTCTTCCTATCAACAATAATATTTTACTTCTTCAATTAGAGGAATGAAAATATAAATGTCCTATCTACTTAAAACATAAATCGATAATTTAAGCACTTACTCTTTTCTCCACCGTTAGAGAATGGAAGACTCCAAAAAACTCAAATTCTTCCTCTTCCAAACTTTCTTTCTCTACGCTCAATTTAGATATCAGCTCTTTCTTAGATTTAAATCATGGAAGAAATTGCCAAAAAAATGAATAAAATGCCCAAACCTTCCTTCATTCTCTTTCTTCCTCTCGGCACAATTCCTCTCGGCTAAAACTTCTCACGTTGTTTGCTTTCACTAACGTGAGTGAATCAAAGTTATATCGTGTGAGGAGTCACTGCTTTTCACTCCCGTACGCATTTCCTCACTCAAACCCAAGATCTGAACCGGCCAGGCGCACTCTCGCCCGCATGCGATCCGACCTGCTTCGCCCGCTTGTCACCTGATTCGTCTGCTGTTTGGATAAGAGCCGCTTCAGATGAACCGGCTAAACTTGTTCTTATACAGTAGCACCTACATTGAGTTTAGGTGTTGTACACTACTATGTAAAACTTATTTTCATTAAAATATAACCATATAACTATACACATCACATACATTAAATTTGTGTGTTGGACATAAATGTGCATAGTTTCAAAATTAGATTATATTTTATAAAAATATAAGTAAGCATCTATTTGTAGAACATATTACCATATTTAGATGTTGTATATTAATGTATACATTTTGTCTTTCATTATAATATAAGTATACAACTATGTATATCTTATTTTTTATTAAAATATAAGCACATAACAACGAATAGCCCCTGAATTGAGTTTGTGTTATATAAAGCTATATTCAACTTCTAAATTGAGCTATATTTCAATAAAATATGAGAAAACATATGCGTGTAGAACAAACGAATATGTTTAGGTGCTGTGCACGGTTGTGTACGACATAAAAAAATGGACTATCTTTCATTAAATTAAAAGTGCAGTGGCAGAGCTAAAATTTATTTTTATGTGGGGGCATGAATACTAAAAAAAATTCTTAACCTTATCATCCGGGCTTAGGATCAACATTGGTGATTTTAAAATTTTTTTGTTAGATTTACTATAACAAATGATAAATTATAGTGGTGTCAATATTTGACTCGACTCAAAAAAATTCTGGTTCGGGTCAACTTGTTTAGCAAATGGGTTGGGTCCGGGTTCGAAATTTTTGACATATTTTTAAAACTGGGTCAGTTCGGGTTGACTCAAAAACATGGAATTGATCCTCGCCCCGTTCTGCATTCTTGCACCGCATGCACCTGTCCTACATCCCACACCAGCACACTGCCAGCCTCGCACCACACCAACATGCTATGTCACACTCGCTCGCTACCTCACTCCACACCCGTGCGCTTTCACCTGCAAGCTCGCGTTGCTCGCCCCTTCGTCCGCACCGCTTAGGCCAACCAAATTCGGGTTAGTGGATCGGATCGGGTAAACTTGGTAACCCGATGGGTTGAGTCCGAGTTGGAATTTTGAACCGTTTGTAAAATCGAATCTGATTAGGGTCAACCTATTTGGACCCAAGTCAATTTTGGGTTTGACCCAAACCCGACCGAAAACCCTTTTTGACACCCCTTATGAATTATATAATAAAAAAACTTACAAAAAAATAAATAAATAAAGACCTACAATTAAGAATACAAGATATTCATATGCTTCTTACATGACACCTACAGTTACTACGTCTGAGTCTTTATATTTTGATATCGTCGTGCAATAACTTCATTATCAATACTATTAAGAATATATATTTAAATATAAATAATCAAATAATCATTCATCCAAGAGTCCCTTACAAGATTGTGTAAACGATTATTTTGAATTTTCATAGTGGAGATTACTCGTTCGATTGTTGCTATAGAAATTGATAATATCAGAGCCACCTTTATAAGCAAAAACACCAAAGGCAAAATATCATTTTTCTTAGTCTCCACCATTTTTTATACAAGTTCTCTAATTCCTCTTAAATTATTGAATTCAATATTAGATCTCATATCAATGAAGTTGGCTATCAATTATAATGAGATCTATATGTAAGAAAATCTAACAAATAAAATTTGTACCTACGTACTGATCTTTATTTGTCAAAAGTTAAATATAAGTCTCATTGATTCAAGTATGTAACACATATAAGCAACTCAATGTTTATCTCACTAAATTTGTTATTGAGTTCTAGAAATTGTATATCTATAACTGAATAAAATAACTCAATTTTGTAATGATGTTCATTTGCAGTTGCTTGAGAATGACGCTTCCATTCCCTCGTATTACAAAATTGTCAGCGATATTCGAAACAATTAAATTATTCTTATCACAAAAAATACAAACTTTCACTAACAAAGTATTATATCAATCTTCTCTCATATTTTGTAGCATTTACGAAGAAACTTTTTCTAATATCATAGCATTTATGATATCTTGATCATTTCCTTATAAAACCCAAGATAACGCATTTGTTCTCCTAATATATACTTCATTATATATAAAATAAAAATAAATTTAAAATATTGCATAACATCAACTATGACATAAACTTTGCCTTTTTTTTCTCCTTATTTGATTTATCATGTAATATTATATCAAGAACATTAATAATAAATACATATAAAAGAATTATATTGATAAGAGAACCATAGTATGGCCCTCAACATGTATATCTAGCTCGTTAAAGGCATATTTCTTAATTCAAACCTCTACCTTTGAAAACTTCACCACTTTGCAGTTATTCTAATATATTGTCATATTTTATCTCTTGTAGTTGATCTCTTATTTTACAGGAACTCCTGATAATATTTATTAAGTTAGAAATTAATACATCCTTGGAAAATTATCTTGATCGGGCACGAATCTTGAGGCAAAATCAAGTTGGAAACTTCCAAAATCAAAATTGGGATCATCTGAACTCCGATTTCGGCGAACTTATAGTCGAACTGAACATCTCGGAAATACGAACCCAACGGCACCAAATTCAACCCAATACGAGCCCAAATGGGTCCAATTAAGGACCCAAAGCACTGTTGAAGGTTCAAATCACAATTTGGATTACCAAACGGTTTCCAAACATGACGTGTTTATAATCAAATCGAGCGGCTTGATGAGACGAATCCAACGAGCCCAAGATCGCTGAATTATGATATCTCTAGGACCTTCAAATGTCTATCAAACAGTCTATAATCAAGGGATTCAACATCGGCCATCCATTCAAACAACTCCCCAACTACCCTTGATCTTCCTCCTATTTACGAGCCACTCCACTCCCTAAAATATATAAATAGAGTCCCCTCTCCTCTTAGGAGGAGGCACTTAATCCTAAGGAGAAAAGAGAGAGATCGAAGATCGCTCTTGCCTCCTTGCTCCTCCTGGACCATTAACTGATGCCCTGCACTCCGCTGGACCATCACCTGAGGCCCTGCACTCCGCCGGATCACCACCTGAGGCCTTGCACTCCGCCAGACCACCACCTGAGGCCCTGAGCTCCGTCGGACCACCACATGACGTCCTCAGCTCCACCGAACCACCGCCTAAGGCCCGGTGTTCTACCATACCACCACCTAGGGCCCAGAATTCCGCCAGATCATTGGGTGACCCCGAAGTTCCGCCAGTGCGACATCGAACTCTCACATACCCCCTATAGCTATTACTTGTAATCTGATCGCCCTTGGAGGCGAGGCAGTCCCCTGTAATCTACTCAAGTTCTAGTTGAATTATTTTAATTGGGCTAGGCCCTATGATTTTTCCCTTTTTCAAGGTTTTCCACGTAAAAATCTTATGTTCCTTGTGTGTGAGCTGGATATTCGTGCAACGCTAAGTCGTAAAATTCAATCTCTACCGCCGCGTATATTCTAGCCCGCAACAGAGATAATATTAAAAAGTAAAGCAACTTCAACATAATTTTTAGCCACAACGATCATTGCCAATTGGAGTTAATGTGCAAAATAATATGTAATAAGCTGAACTATTTTCTTTCATAATAAAAAATTTCAGCCCGTTGAACTCACCACGCATATTATTGGTGTCATCATAACCTTGGTCATACATCTGTGCTTTACTTAACCCATATTTTGTCAGGAGCACTTTAACAAGTTTTTTAAGTGTCAAAGCAGGTGTTTCTTTAACATATGCAAGTTTAATAAAGCACTCGAGTACGCACCATTTTAATCAACATAACATAATGCTATAACCATTTGCACTTTTACCGATGCATCCCATGACTCATCCAATAAAATTCTAAATAGATCTGTGGAAAAAAATCATCTCTTACTTGTCACACATGATTTGCTTTAAATATTTATAAGGTTGGTTTCTACTAGTTAAATCTGCATAGATGAATATTATATCATCTCAGAAGACAGACTAATGTTTCACTATATATTTGAAAAGGAAAATTATGATTTATTTTCCTAATCAAACACAACATTGGGAATATGCAATCCATCACGAAGGATGAAGGGAATATTAACCTATTATTCCAATTAGAAAAGTACATTAAGAAATTTATTTTCATAATCAAACACAAAAAGGATATTCAATTCACCCTAACGTTAAATAGAATATCCATTTATCTTTTGATTATGAAATTAAATTTAATATTTAAAGTAGGTTTACGCCCTCAGATGTTTCCTTTATCTTAGAGAGAAACTGAGGTAGGGTTTATTTTAATCCTGGGTCCTGGACTTCCTATAGGAGCCAGCCCCTATAGTTAATTATATCTCCTGAGAGAAAATTCTCGATTAAAGTGAAGACTAAAAGTTTTCAAATATATATATATATATATATATATAAGAAAATATTTGGGCTATTGAGATTGCAAAACATAGGCTTTATTTATAAATTCTGGAATTAATTTGAATTTATTGAAAAGATAGAATATGAAAGATGTGTAGGAGAGAGGTGTATACAATCTGGACATATATTTTCCTAGAGTGAGTTGCCAACTAACAATCTTAAACACAAATAATCATCATATGTATGCAAGATTTGGTAAGCTTTATCCTAAGAACTAAGGAGATATAATTCATAAAACTTTTAAAATGACATTGTGTAATATGTATATGATCGCATAATGGAATGCAATATAAAGAAAAAAAGTACAAAAATAAAACTTTTATTTATTAATGATCGAGGTCTGCAAGAAAATAATGTGGTCAGGTTCCACCACAACAAACATGGTCTTCTACACCTATGAAACATATAGATTTGAATGTGATTATTCATTTTTGCTTGGAATTATCTGGCTGCTGTTAGAATTCCAAAAGCAATTATCATCCAAAGAAGGAGAATCATTTCCTATTGGAATCTATATACATATGTAAAATAATCACATTCAAATCTTTATAACACTCGATGATATACAACTCAATCTAGCTATACAAAGCTCCTAAAACATTTACAATTATATCTGCATTTACATTTACATCAACACCTATGTACATTCTACTTTTACATGAATATAAAAAGCAGTATATAAAAAGATGCAATATATGATACGGTGCAAGTGAGAGTAGTTATATAAATAGAAATATAAATTAAAAGAAAATTATACAGTTCTAAATTTTTACTCTGATCTCTCGTGAACCAATAAAAAATGTAAATATGACATCCATAGTACATTAAGTAAGTACACAAATATGAGTGCCCTTTAGGCAAGGCACTCCACAAACAAAACAAATCAAAGCACCAGCCTAACCTAGGCTAAAATTGGTAGTCCTAACAAAACCATCTACAATGTGTGAAGAAGGTTGTGTGGCTTTGATATGTCCAAAGGGTTTTTTTGTTTAAGTTGTTTTATTTGGCGAGGTTTGTTCATTATAAGCTGAAGGAGAGTTTCAGTCTAAGTTTAAATATTAATGATTTAACATTTTATTATATATATTTTAAGAGGTTAAAATTGATTATTTAATTTTAAAGAATCATGTAAATTAGTGACTTTAAAGTGCCAAAGCCACTAAACCAAGTCTTGAGACTCATAATTACAATATTATCATTTCCATATGAAGGATAGGATTGATTACATAGAGTCCACACATTTTATTAATGATTAATTAGAAGGAGAGAGAGAGAGGGAGGGAAGACCACATTATTGGATCTTTGGTTTATTAATTATTTATTGAGGTTGATTGAAGATACCCAAATTCAATGTGTTAGTGTCTTCCTAAAAGGAGTCATACACAGCACATATGGATCCTTTTGGTTATTTAAAATTGTTTAAGATCCTCATAAATCCAATGTTAATATTCCCTCTAGAGGAATCAAGCATAAAGCATAAAATGCTATTTAATTATTTAATTAATATTTTTTATTTAAATTTATTTGATTAAAGTGAATTTAATCAAATAAATTATCAAATTAATATGGTTTATATATTTAAATTTTAATTATTATTCAATGATTTTTATTTGAATTATTTAGAATTTCTAGTTATTTACTGTATTTTTAATTATTTTAATTAATTATTAATACTTTATTACTTAATTTTATTTAAATTAGAGTAATTTTTTTTATTTTATTTCATTCTTTTTAATTTGTTTTACTTATTTGATATATATTTGTTAAATTTAATCAGTTTTATTTGATTTTTAAGTGTTTTTGTTAATTATTTAATGACTTTTATTTACTTAAGAACTTAGGTTGGCTAATTTACTAACCAAATTAATTCAAATAGTCATGAAATTAAGGTCATTGGTTAGAATGAACAAATAGACTAATCCAAACAAATTTGAAGTTAATTTGATTAGTATTTAATTTTTATGATTTTATTTAATTATTATGTAATTAAAGATTAATTAAATGTTAATTAAAATTTTAATAAAAATTGGAATGAGATATGAATTTCTCTGATTGTAGGCATGATTTAGGATTGATTGAAGGTTTCTTTGTATCTTTATGAATTTTAGATGATTTATAACAATTTTTACAAAAATTAGCTCTTACACAGGGGCTGATTTTAGATTTGTTTAATTAAGGGATTAAATGATTTTAAATTGTCAACTTTATTCCTAGGATGTATCATGTCACTAGGTTTATTGCATTTGAGTTTCACTCCTAATGTGTGTAGTATTTCCTAGAATTTGTTTAAGTTGACTAGACATATTCCTTAATTATTTTTTTAGGTGTCTCTAATATTCAAATGGGTTTGAAATCAATGTATCCAATCCTTGCAACAATATAAAAAAATCACATAAATTTAGTGTCCTAATGCTTTATGGACTGAATGCAATGAATTATCAAAGTTATAGGTTACACGATAACCTATAAACTTAAAAATTCAACTACAGCAAAGATGTATATCAAATTGGGCCAAGAAGATTGGAGAATGTAAAGAACATCTTCAAATACTTCCCCTCCAAATTTGAGCTTAAAATCATGAACATTTTGAGAGCAATAAACAAAAATGTGTAGGCACTTAAAGGTCATTTGCTTTTAAACTATGCATAATCTGATTTTAAATTTATTTTTAAATGAGTATATCTATCACACTGAATCCATAGAACTCTAACATGTAAAGATTGGACAAGAAATAAATTTACTATGAAATTTCAAAAATCTAGGTCAAATCATGACCTAAGTTTTATAAATTCATGTGTGATCAATGTTGACCTCACATAACACTAGGAAAATTACTAAATGTGAAAAATGTCCCCTACTATAGCTTAGCCGTGTTTAGACTTAGGCTTCGTTTGGGACAGCTTTTTTCCCGCTTCTTAAAGCAGCTTTTGAGTACTAAAATTTTAATTTTTGTACTAAAAAGCTGCTTTAAGAAGCAGTAAGAAAACCGTCCCAAACGAAACATTAATCAGATGTATGTACAAAGAGTATTTAATAAAATTGTACATCCACCTAAAATGGAATTGCTCTTTGTACATTCACTCTTCATTCACTCTTTTAGCTTAATTTTATATTTAAAATATAGAGAATTCTATACTGAAAATATAGAGTATTTATAAGCATTATTTGGTTGAGTATTCAATTTAATATGAACGAATTTTAGAAGTTTCATATGATTAAAACCATTTAATCAATGCTTTAACTAATTTTCCACCTGGCGGCGATGACTTTCCACGCGACAGCACATTACTGGGCTGTTCCAATGGCGGCGGTCAGCTGACTTAGCCCACTAACCAACGTGATAGCGGGTATGACCATCCGATTCAGCGTGAAATAGAAAGAATAGTTAAGATTGGGTCGGATGAGTGATTGGTTCGACTGAGGCTAAACCACAGGTTGATCAGGGAATGAAATGGCGAAATCATAGTCGTTTATCACAGATAGAAGGTATAAACGATCGTGATTTCGTCTCTTTCACAGCACACCCAAAAACCCTAGACTTAAGTTTGTTTTAAAACTTTACATATATAGATGTAAATGGAGAGAAATTTTAAATAGAGCTTGGAGAGGATTGAAGAAAGAGTGGAGAACATTTCTCAAGCCCATTCAAGAAATTTTTATAGTTATTTGTTGACCTCTACATATATGGCACGTTCAATACAAGCAACGGAGACGATGATCGATTATTATCGGTAGACAATATATCGTTTAGAATGAAGATCGGAGTGTCTCGATCATAAATTAAAACTTTATCCGATTATAAAATGGATCACATCGATGCATTCAGGACATTAAATATACCAAATAGAAATTGTTTGTATATATTTGTATCTTATTTAAAAAAAAAAAGAAAAGGGAAAATCATAATAACAAAAAAAATCTCTCTTTAGTTCCCTCGTCGCAAATCTCCGCCGTCGCTGTCGCCTTCCTCGCTTATGTGAAGGTATAACTCTCGCCAAACATTAAAACTCAAATCCCGTTTTCGACATTTGTGGTGAACCTTAGAACCTCCTGTACGCGCTTTCGTAGCACGGTAGGAGGAAACCCGGTGCGATGCATACGACGAAGCGTGTAGGCCCTATACACGCTCTTGTAGCGTGGTGGGGAGTCTCTAAGAACCTGTACACACTCTTATAGCGTGGCAGGGAAAGTCACTTGTGTTTTGTAAGCAGGTACTTTGGTGCTCCCATACATGCTCTTATAGTGTGGTGGGATCGAAGATGTACAGCCTCGGTGTCTCCCTACACCTATCATACTCGCTCTTGTAGTGTGGTGGGATGGCCCAATTTTTTGTAGCTTCCTCTAAACGGGGGAGACTCCAGGATGTTGTCAAAATTTTGACCAAACGAAAAGCATCATTTTGGAAAATTTCTTGAATTTAATTTGAAAATAGATTTATAAAAAAAATCAAATAAGAAAAAAGTATAAGAAAAGAAAAAAGCCATTTATTAAAAAGATAAGTGAGATTGGATCCCAATCACACAAGTCAATTTTGATGCTTTGAAACAATAGGTTATCAAGGCCCTTGCTTTATCTGTATTCAATATTAGGGAAGATTTTGGAATTGAATGTCATATCTCTAATGTGGAGTTAGTAATCTTGTAAGTTAATGAGGGCATCTAATCGCCTTCATTTAAAGTCTAAAGAGTTGGAAAAATATATATTTGGCTTACAATGAGGAGTTCTATGCCATGAATATAATATAGAGAGAAATAAGGTTCGGGTAGGGTCGAGGCTTGCGGCAGACAGGAGGTTGGAGAGGCTTTGAGTGGCTGTTGAGTGTAGACAGGAGGATGGGTTGAGAGCTGTGGGGAATTCGATTTGCTGGATGTGTGGGTTAAGAGGTGGAATAGTGTGGTTGAGTGTAGGTGATGCAAACAAAGGGAAGGAGAGGAGATGGGTTTATGAGGGAATTCGACTGATTGTGAGTGGAGGCGAGAGAGAGTTGGGTAGCTGAGGCGTAAGTTGAGATGAGTTCGTATAGAGGAGCTCGTGGGTGGACTTGCGACTTGTGCAGGTAAATGGAGAGTTGAGGAGTTTGAGTGGTTGTTTGAGTGGGTTGAGGGATGGGCTAGGAGTTTTCACAGCAAGAAGAAGGGAGGAGGAGTTGCCGGCTTGAGCTGGGAGGGGCTCGCAAACACAGAAGAGCGGGAGAGAATGGGAAAGATAGAGGCGTGGATGAGAGAGTGCGGAATGGCTCCATTGATCATAATATTTTGTTTTGTTTTATTTTATTTTTATCATTTATCTTATTCAACGGTGGGATGCATGCAAGCAAACACGTAGCAGAAAAATTCAGCTATTGCCATAGCATTTTCAACGAAGTCAGAAGGATTTGGAGAAGAATACGTGGATTGAATACATGGGAAAGTGTTGTAGAAGAAGCCACGTTGCTTTGAGGCTAGATGAATGAGCAGAATAAGTTATATTTTATTTGAGATAATGGAATTGTCAGAGCAGATAATTTATATATTTAAATCTTTCTTATTCATATAAGTTAAATCAATTAGCTGAAGAAAAGAGATGAACTTTAAGATTGCTGATTGCTTTGGCCCATTTATAATATCAAAGTATTATTAAATTCAAAGTATTTTAGGCAACTCATTTTGATACTTAATAATAAAAAAAACTCAGAATTTTATATCAATTTATGGCAACTTAGGATTTACCAATATGAACCTATAATAACTCAAGTAAAATTTTTTTATAATAACATAATATTAGCATGTCCTTAAATTTAATACAAATATTATTATCAAATTTACATTAATTATATAATAAATTATTTATTAGTCTGCCATGATTTGATTTTTTTTATGATGATTTTTTTTTTGCTTGTCATGCTCATGTGCCGGCAAATTTTTGCATTTTAATTGGAATGTCGTCGCCTCGTAATTTATATCAATTTTGTATTTACGTTCATGTAAGGATTTATACAATATTATTGTCAATTTTGAGTATTTTTGATGTTTTGGAGTTGATGGCGAAGTTTGTTTTATAAACGGACGATGTTTAGTCAATGTCGAGCAACATTTCGTTTGTAGTCTGTTGATTTTTTTTTCTCGTATTCATTAATTACGAGGTGTCCCTCCTGGTTAACTTTGATATTCTGAACACATTGATGCAACCCATTTAATAATTAGAGATTATTTTGAATAATTTTTGCTAGCGTCGTGCTCACTAACAAAGTGTTGCTCGATCGAGTCACATGGTTATTTAATAACCTAGATAAACGCCTAGGGTTTTGGTTTTAACTAATTAGCAGGATTGATCTCCAGGAGAGTTTATGGCTAGATTTGCTCTTTAAAAGTTCTAGACCAAGTTTGATGAAAGCACTTATCTTGGAGAAAGTCTGTATAAGAAGCCTAAATGGTTGGGATGGACAAGCTCACGGTCCTCCATCGATCACACCACTCGCGACGTGCAAATGACAGGGAATGACTAGGGTGTTATGGAGAAGCTTATGGGAGAGCAAAACAAAAACTCTAAGCGACTAGAGAGTGGGTGTATGACAGTATGAGTAGTATGTTTGGAATGAAGGTATGGAAGGGTTTACCCTATTCCATGCGGGCTGGCATGAGTCAAGGGCTGTGATGCATCAGGAAGGCTAGTTGGATGCTCAACACCTGTCCCAGATGGTTAAGTGATAGAGGAGTGGGCTGTATGCTTGAGTATGACATGGCTTGGTCTCATATGGGATGGGACCATTTTTCTAGTTTAGGCTAAACCAACAATTGGGCTGGGTTAGGAGAGTGTTTATGAAGGTTTTGAATTTAATTTAAAAGGGTTAGGCAAAGGGTTTTGCAGGGAAATGAAATGCATAGTGAGGTTTGACCATATGGATTTGTTTAAGCTCATGGTTGACTGTTTGACCAGTCAACCAATCAATGCTAATTAGGATGAAGGCTAGGGAAGTGTAACATGTTGTTGAGGTAGACTCCAAGAGGTTTGAAGCAATGATTTGAATGTTTGGTTGAATGGTTAGGTGTATATATAGGTTTTTCCATTCTTAGTAGGTTGACAAAGTCAAGCCACTTAAGGTTTGACTCATGATGGTGTTGGGGTATATTTAAGGCATGTAATAGAGTAGTTTAGAGGGATTAGATAGGCTTGATTTGATTGTATGCACTGAATTAAATTAGGTTGACCTGGTTTGACAAAACTTAGGCTCTATTGACCAAGTCAACTGGTGACTGAGTCAAGGTGGTCAATCAAGTCCAGTTGACTAGGAATTATATCTAGGGAGGTTTGATGAATTCAGGAATGGTCTGGGGTCTAGCTTGTGGGTCAATAGAGTATTTAACTAACCAAGCTAGGTTGGAGTAGCCCAACTAGGCCAAACAGGTCAACCACTGGCTGGAGGGGCCAGTGATGAGATTTTGATGTATGAGGCACCTAGTGAAGTGATCTGAATAATAGTTAAAGTCAGAAGGCTAGTGTACTGAGGGAGGCAATGCACTCAGTTAATTGACTGTAAAACAGGACTACTAATTATTTAAATGATTGAGAGTTATGATTGATTAAAGCTGAAGTAAATATAGGCCAAGTGACTGCAAGTCAAGTGACTATAAATCAGGTGACTGTAAATCAAGTGATTATAAATCAAGTGGTTGCAGGTTAGGTAATTATAGTTTAGGTGATTGCAGGTCAGGTAACATCAGCAAAAAGTGAGGTCAACAAATAGACCCTTAACAGGTGTGATGAACTGAGAAAAATAAATTACACGTGTTGGGATTGACCAAGATGATAAAGTAAATCCATGAGAATGTTTGAATAGTCAAAGCCCACAAAGGAAGTGATCCTAAATAGGGACATTAGAGTTTAGACTAGAATGATGTAACATGTGTTGTTACATCGCTAGTAGATTTAAATTTGAATGGGAAAATCTGACTGAGAGATCGATTCTAAGACAAAGTGATTTAGACTTTAAATGGGAGATCGATTCCAAAATAAAGGATGGAAGGCCTGATCGGGAGATCGATTCTCAGATAAGGAGATATAGACTTCAAATGGGAGATCAATTCCCAAACAAAAAAGTAGGACCTGACTGAGAAATTGACTCTAGGATAGGGAGATGTAGACTTTGAATGAAAGATCGATTCCCAAATAAAGGAAGCAGGGCCTGATTGAAAGATCAATTCTCGGATAGGGAGTTATAGACTTTGAAGGGGAGATCGATTCCCAAATAAAGGAAGACAGAGAGGGAGGGTATATGGCCTGGGTTCGCAAGGCTATGCTTATGAGGGCAGTTCATCCACATCAGTATTTTATGATTCTAGTGGAGTTGAAGAAACTGTTAGCCAGAGGGTTGCAGCCTTGACGAGAGAGATAAAAGAGATGAGAAAGGTATAAAATGAGATGCAGACAGAGCCGCGAGCCTATAGAGATGAAAATCAAAAGAAGAAAGATCAAGAGCAGACACATGAAACACCAGGCAGTGAGGAGACGGATGATGATTAGTTTTTTTATTTGTTTTATGAACATTTGGTTTAAACTTTTATGAACATTTAGTTTGAACATTTAGTTTAATGAACTTGTTATGTGAAAGTTGTTGACATCCTTAAACATTTGCTTTAATGAATATTTGGTTTAAACTTTATATGTTATGTTTATTATAGAAATTATTTAGTTTACAGTGGCGTGTTGCCCATATTTGTGGATTAATTATAGTGGCACGTTGCCCAATATAAACTGTGATAAATATTTGTTGTGCAGGTTTGTGGAAATCTGAATAAATAGAGGAGAGGCTGTCAAATTTTTTTCCAGATGCTACAGGTTTCCGGCGGCTTTCCGGCTGTTTGGTCATCGGAAAGCTTCGATACCAGACGGCTTTAGACCACCGCCGGTAATATATATATTAGCCTCTGGAAATTACAGGTGGTTACCGGTGGTTCGACCACCGGCGGCAGTCGGTTTGGCCGCCGGAATCTTCGTTACCTGACAGCTAAGTATAACCACCATATTCATAATTAAGCCGTCGGAAATGACCGGCGGTTAACCGACGGTCGCCGGTGGTTTCCTCGTCGGAAACATCGATACCAGACGGCTTATTTTAGCGCCGAAAATATAAAAAGAACGCCAGTAAAACCTGCATTTTTTTGCGACCGGAAAGCTGCCGTTGAATAACCGGTGGTCACCGGCGATTATAGGCACCGGCAATTACCGGCCGTCAAAATCGCCGGGAAGCCACTGGTTCGTCTAACCGCTGGAAAATGGCCTCCAGAAATCATTTCCTACGCGCCTAATACCGGCGGTTTAGGAACCACCGGTAAACTGCCGGTAATTTCTAAAACCGCTGGAAAAAAAATAAATACCGTCTGTAATAGCTGACTTTCCTGTAGTGTAACTCAAATATATGAATAAATTTTCTTGAAAAATATGAAAATTTTCAAGTAGAGCGCCTTGGCATTGATCTGGTGAGTATTGCGACGCCAAACCATAAATAATATATATATATATCCTTACCTCACCCCACTGACTCTCTCACTTGATTGTTTGGCCAGAAAAAAATTGAAAGAGGGGAAGAAGAAAGAGGAGAGAGAAAAATCTTTATAGCATATTTATCGGTCATTTTTGTTGCATATTTTATTCTATTCATTGTAAGTGACTAAACACTTCTGTTTTCAATGATTTTGATTGTATAAATTTTATCTCTCATAAATTTATCAAAAATATATTATATCCTGCTTTCATAAGCTTTCACTGTACAAATTTGGATATATTATAGATTTGATCATTCTGAATGATTTTATTACATTTTAAATGAAGTACTAAATAATATCAAATACATGCTATGATAACCTCACGTGATACCCTACTGATCCACGTGATTCACTGATTGGGAGTCATAAAGAGCTGGAGATTGATTGGGAGTTATAAGGAGTTGGGATGACTAATTCACATGATTCAGGGGGAGTTATAAGAAGAACATTGATTGGGAGTTATAAGAGGTAAATAATTGGGAGTAATAAGTGCAGGAGCAATATACTCTTAAGATACACTCATTGCATATCTGAATATTGATACCGACACTGTTACGAACACTGTAATGATACTGTGACTAACACTAATACTGTTTTATCTTATGAACACTATTTAACATTATTGATCATGATACTAATATTATTATTGACATTAGAACTATTTACTATTACTGATGCTGTGATTAATGATGTAGTGGATTGAGATATGATGAACTATAAATTGATACTGATAATCAATATAGATATACTGATAATCAGTCATTGATGCATATATTTCTTTATATGATTTATATCATATTATTTTCTTTTATCTTGTATTGATTTCAATTGTAAGAATTTAGTTACTTATTGGGCTATTTACTCGTTACATGATTTTACATATTTTTAGAAAAGGGTCAGAATTCTATGATATGAGGCCCTAGATAAGACAAAAATACAATCATATTTTTTCCGTTGTTTATTGGTAAGCTCTAATAAAATGGTTAAAATGAAAGACATATATAATTCTTTCAATATAGATTCTGGAGTGTGACAGCGACCACCCACCACCACCAGCTGCCTGCTACCACTACCGCCACCTACTGTCGCCATCGTCGTTGCCACTTGTTAGTCGCCACCATCTTTAAACTTTACACTATATTCATTTTACTTCAAACAAAATAAAAAAATCACTTACCTAAATTTACTTTACACTCATCCAAATAACTCTATGGTAATCCTTTTGTATTGTATTCTATTTACACTATATTTCTTTTACACTGTATTCCTTTTTTAGCCAACCAAATAGCCCCCTTAAAGATAAATACATAGATGTATACAAAACCAATATAAATTTGAGTGTTATAACAATTATAAACAACTTCTTTCATTAAAAAACATAAATACATTAAATTCAAAATAATGCATAAATAAATAAATACAATATATATATATATATTAAAGTGTCGCTTGTGATTCTTCCCATTTAACATCTTGATCATTCGTTCCCAAAGGCTGAATTAATCTTAGCCTTATATTAATTTGACTATTCGCATAAGATGGCATCACTTCACTTGAAGCATAACGAAATTTTCGTTCACATTCTTATATTCTAATCAAACCTTTTCTCCTCTCGTTCGCAAGACCTCAGCCTCCCCCTCTCTCGCGCGACCCGAACCCCGCTCAGGCGCCGGCCTTCTCGTTTGCACGCCCATACGGAATGAAGCCCTCCACCTCCCCCCCTCTCGCACGACTGGATGCCTGCCCTGCCACCAACCCTCTCTCACGCACAGGTAACTTATACCCATTTCTTCTTCTTGCTTCTTCCTCTTCTTTCTTTATTATTTTTCTTCCTCTTTTCTTTCCTCATCTTCCTCTCCATTTCTTCTTCTTCTTCTTCTTTATTTCTTCTTCATTCTTTTCCCCTTGATTTTTCTCTATTTTTTCCCTTTCTTTCCTTCTTCTTGTCCGCTTTTTTTTCCTTCCTTGCCTCTATTTTCTTCTTCTTCTTCACCTTGTCTATTTTCTTATCTGCTTTTTTTTTCCTTCATTGTCTCTATTTTCTTCTTCTTCATCTTGTCTATTTTCTTCTTAAGATTGATGCACAAAAGAATGATGGATAAAACCAACAAACTCCAACGGCGTTAGGTTTATTCTTCAATTATTTTGGACTCTTCACTTCTTATAATGTTAATAACGGTTCTTTCTTCTTATCGAGATGTAGGCTTTTGCATTCCACTTTCCCTAGCTTCCTCGGACAGTTGTTTTCTTCTCCAACTATTTCGGCCTCTTCACGTTCTTTAACGTCAATATTGTTCCTTTGGACCGGAATGTAGTCCTCTGGCATTCCACTATTTCGAATATGATAGAAACTTCCGCAATCAGAGTTAAACTAAAGGTTCCACTCTCCAAAACCATCAATCCTGTATTTCTCTCCCTCATATATAATTTTTTAAACTATTATCAATTGTTTTCCTTGGCTCTTTCGTGGTTTGCATTTCGTTTCTTATCTCTCGACTCTTTAGACTTCAAAGATTTGATAATGAATTTATATGTGCTGAATTGCCTATGTATATTTTGTTCGCTTTAATGAGTAAGATGAATTTATATATATTCTGTTATCGAATATTTTTTCCTTCCAGATGACTTTTATCATTATCTTTTGACTTGTTCCTGTTTTGAACCATTTTAGCAAAATTTAATTTAGTTTTTTTTTTTCATTTCATTTATTCTCAGCATTCAATCTTTATGACACTCACATGAAGCATGAGGCAGCACTGTCTTATGACACTCACATGAAACATGAAGCATGAGGCAGCACCATTTATCATTTGCTTATTTATACACTAATTTTTCTATTGTATTTCTTATAGCTCTTGGTGAATTGCTACAAAGCGGTTCAAGATTAAATATATATTGGTATCTAATTCAGTATGCTAATTCTACAATTTCGTTTGAATTTTCAAACTTCAATTATGTTTATTAAGCTAAACATTTTTTTAAAATATATCTATATTTATTACAAAAGTGTGCTAATGAGTTGAACATAAATATAATGGTACTCTATTATAAATATAATACATTTTAAATTTATACATTAAATTTGGATTTATATAGATTCCATAATCTGAATCTAATAAATATATTGATAAATAATTATGCTATT
Source organism: Dendrobium chrysotoxum (assembly GCA_019925795.1). NCBI lineage: Eukaryota > Viridiplantae > Streptophyta > Magnoliopsida > Asparagales > Orchidaceae > Dendrobium > Dendrobium chrysotoxum. Next base: position 9,506,090 of record CM034305.1, read on the forward strand.
AGCTTGCAATTTCTTCCCCTGTTTTCTTTTAACTTTCTTGGAAAATGTAGTACTACTTCATTGTTATGATCTCTAATGTGCTTTTGAATTTGTTCCAAGCCACCATTTTTAAACAACATATTCTTTGAATGCCTTCTGATTCATTTTTTTCTTACAGCATGCAGTGGACAAGAGTGATTATGATAATGTAATTGGTGCACTGCCATACCTTAAAGTGAATCGGCAAGCAACCTGAAGCCTTGCCCACTTGAAAATGAATCAATTCGAAAGCTTGATTTTGTAAAATTTTCAAGTCATTTAATTCCAATTTGGATGTTTGCCAATGCTCTACAGGTAATTGTTGTTATTGTACATTGAAAAATGTAATGATGAAAGCCTATGTATCCCTCATGTTTGTTTAGACTCAAAGCTATACTACGTAAATTTTTTATTATGTTGTTCCTAATATTGAGTTGTGTTTTGTTTAAATAGGATATTGGTTATGCTAAGCTTGCAAATTTGTATCCACAATATGGGCTATGTAAGCATTTATTAGTAAATATTTTCTTTCACAGTTGAGAGTAAATTGTCTAGTTTCCACTGTTCATACTTATTACTTACAGAACTCCCTACTCTGGATAGCTTTATGTGTTTGTTCATGTTACTTCTCTAGTGATGATCTGACTTAGAATAATGTTGCTAGGATAGATTAAAACTTTCTTTGATTAAGATTACTTAGTTATGTTCGAGTATTAGTGCTGTACAAGTTATTCATGTGAAGAGATGCGGGTTTTATGCTGCTAGCTTTTATAGATTTTATTATCTCATATTCTTTATAATGTTGTAATCATTTTTTATTTCATGTAAAAAATATATGGAGGAAAGAATATTGATGATTTATGAGAGCTCTTTCCTTCTGTATAAATGACTTATTTTTGCAGAATATAATTACATTTTTTATTAAATATACTATTCTGATTTGAATTTTGAGGTATTGTTTCTTCGTTTTTTTTAAAGACATTTTAAATAGGTTACACATTTCTTAGAGAGCATGCCTTTATTTAGATGCTTTTGATCACACATGTGCATGAGAATTTATTAACTCTATATAATTATTTATGATTCTTTTGTTCTTATATGTTGATATTTTCCTACTATTCTCGTTGTAACTGAGTGTGTTTGGGTAGTTTCCATTTACCAAACAAGTCTGTTCATTTGGGACAATGTTAATGAGCTGCTCCTAGTTGGAGTTTGTGGACCTCCGAAAGGACAAACAAACACCATCGCCCCGCGAGGGGAGACAATATCTGGCCAATGGAAGGGCAGATTCGATCATGCATATGATTAACCATTGAGAATAGTGGCTCTCACCAGCACACCCCGATGGATAACAATATATACGATCTAATCACAACGGGTTTCCCCCACCCGATGTATTAGCTCGAATGGGGTTTATTTGAGAGTGGGATTCGGTTTCCCACGGGCGCAAGCCCCCGTGGTTAATTACATCTCAAGCCGGAGCCTAAGAATACTCTCGATTAAGGATTCTATATTATACTTTCTGAATTGGGATTGGCACATAGGGCGAAGACTAGGAAGTCCTACTCGAAGGGAAAGAGAGGTTCAACTAGGCTTAGTCAACATGCACGGCTCACATCAGCATCCGGAGGGACTAAGGTAGTGAGAAGAAACTGGAGAAAAATAAATAAATCATGCACTCGAAGCATGCAGGAGGGAAGGATGGAGGTGGCGTTATCCGTGTGACGCGGATATGTAGGGTTTAGGGTCTCTTGAAGACAGAAGACCTACCTACTGATGAGGCGTACTACGAAATAATAGTAGCCTTGAATCCTAAATCTAATGGGTTTAGTGTTCTACGCAACACTAACACCCGTGTCCTAACTAATGCAATGCAAAACCTAGACTTACCCCGGCCTGGAAGGGGGAGCCAGCTAACCACCTAATCGCTTTAAAACCATGCTGTCCAGTCATTTATGAAAGATGGGTAGGTAGGTTATAGTTCTCGGAGATAGGGCCGACATCTAGAGGATTTCCTAATTGGCCCCAGACTGATGTTGGGTGAATGCTTCTAGAGCTAATGCAATTAAAATTTTGATTTAGTTAGTTTCTAATGCAATGCATGCTAGTTAAAGTATCCAAATCAGGTATGCATAGAACTTTAAAAAGGCTTATAAAATAATTTTTAGAATTAGACTGGGCTTCCCCAGGTTCGGCACCTCATCCTTATAGGTCAGATTATCCGGACTCTACCCGTAGGCGGGGAAGTGTCTTATATAAGGAGAGAAGAAATGCATTAATATGCATGCGACCCCGGACGATCCCGGCAATTTCCTAGGTCGTTAAGTTTCTAAATTGCTTAAACCTTAAAATTTTAAATATTGGTTGCGAGTAGAAAAGGGTTTTAGTCCTTAGAGAGCCTAACGAAATCCAGGCTAAAACAAAAGCGGCATGCAGATCGCCAATAAACTATGAAAAGCATACAACCTATGCACAATCATCATCAAATCAAACATAATACATAATTAAATAAATCAATTAAATGTCCATAGGCCAACTGCCCTTAATTATAACCCAGGGTCTGCAGAAAATTAAAGTGGCCGGGCACCACTGCCAACAACCCGGATTTCTAATCCTAAGACTGACGCAAGTTATTTTGAGTGGGATACTACAGATCTTCATCTTTTTGATCTTCTCTTCCTTGGACTCCTCGGATCTTAGCTTTGTTGGACTCCTTGGATCTCAGCTTCCTTGGGCTCCTCAGGTAGTAGGATAATCCAAATTTGGATTTCCAAATAGAAAAGGACCATCCTCATATTGGGTGCCCTTTCCTCTCTGGAATCTAATCTTTGGATTCTTGTATCCCCACTCAAAATTCACTTTCACAACTCAATATCAGATTACAAATGATTTACATTAAATGAAAGCAGTAAATCTAGACTCCCCTGCAAGGTTATCCTAGTAAAACCATCCCAAGCAGTTTAATACATCACAAGCAGTTATAAGAAGATGAAATGCTCATCACAGCCACACTTGGCCATGCTCTTAATTATTTTGAGGGCTAAGCAAGCTCTGGAGCACCTGTAGCAATTTATAATAATTTTTAATTAGCCCTCATTTATTTAGGGGGGCTGAGCAATTTCTGAAGCACCTGCATAAAATAATGTTAGTATTTAAATCATGAATTTTACCCCCCTTTATTTTAGCATGGCATGAGCATGGCCACCTGCAGAAAGTATCATTAGTATCAAGATCGATCCTAACCTATGGGTAGTCTATCGTGCAATCACATCAATTCCCAGAGTACAGTAAAAGTAAACAAACACACCAGCATCATCTCAATCACAACATGCAGTGAAATCTCAGAAATCTCGGCACACAACAGAAAAGTAAACACCGGCCTAGCCTAGATCTAGAAGTGGTGCCCTAATAAACCATCTAGATGTGTGTGAAAAGCTGTGTAGCTGAGGTAGATCCTAAGCTGGGTAGTTAGTTACAATTGCCTACTGTCCGGGTTGGTTGTAGGTCTAAAGAGGAAGTTTTATTTAAAGTATAAATATTAGTGAATTAGGATCCATTTTAGTTGATTTGATGTGTAGGTCCGTTTTAATTCTTAGGGTGATAATATTTAAAGTTTAAATTGCATTAGTGAGTTTTAGGGGGTTCGGGGTCCACCTATACACTGAGCAAAGAGGGTCCAAAATTAACTTTTTGATTAAAGGATATTTATGACCAACTGTGGACCTCCGAAAGGACACAAACACCATCGCCCCGCGAGGGGAGACAGTATCTGGCCAATGGAAGGGCAGATTCGATCACACATATGATTAACCATTGAGGATAGCGGCTCTCACAAGTACACCCCGATGGATAATAATATGTGCGATCTAGTCACAACGGGTTTCCCTCACCCGATACATTAGCTCGAATGGGGTTTATTTGAGAGTGAGATTCGGTTTCCCACGGGCGCAAGCCCCCGTGGTTAATTACATCTCAAGCTGGGGCCTGAGAATACTCTCGATTAAGGATTCTACATTATTCCTTCCAAATTGGGATTGGCACATAGGGCGAAGACTAGGAAGTCCTACTCGAAGGGAAAGAGAGGTTCAACTAGGCTTAGTCAACATGCACGGCTCACATCAGCATCCGGAGGGACTAAGGTAGTAAGAAAAAATTGGAGAAAATAAATAAATCATGCACTCGAAGCATGCAGGAGGGAAGGATGGAGGTGGCGTCATCCGTGTGACGTGGATATGTAGGGTTTAGGGTCTCTGAAAGATAGAAGACCTACCTACTGATGAGGCGTACTACGAAATAATAGTGGCCTTGAATCCTAAATCTAATGGGTTTAGTGTTCTACGTAACACTAACACCCGTGTCCTAACTAATGCAATGCAAAATCTGGACTTACCCCGGCCTGGAAGGGGGAGCCAGCTAACCACCTAGTCGCTTCAAAACCATGCTGTCCAGTCATTTAATGAAAGATGGGTGGGTAGGTTATAGTTCTCGGAAATAGGGCCGACGTCTAGAGGATTTTCTAATTGGCCCCAGACTGATGTTGGGTGAATGCTTATAGAGCTAATGCAATTAAAATTTTGATTTAATTAGTTTCTAATGCAATGCATGCTAGTTAAAGTATCCAAATCAGGTATGCGCAGAACTTTAAAAAGGCTTATAAAATAATTTTTAGAATTAGACTGGGCTTCCCCAGGTCCGGCACCTCATTCTCATAGGTCAGATTATCCGGACTCTACCCGTAGGCGGGGAAGTGTCTTATAGAAGGAAAGAGAAATGCATTAATATGCATGCGACCCCGGACGATTCCGGCAATTCCCTAGGTCGTTAAGTTTCTAAATTGCTTAAACCTTAAAATTTTAAATATTAGTTGCGAGTAGAAAAGGGTTTTAGTCCTTAGAGAACCTAACGAAACCCAGGCTAAAATAAAAGCGGCATGCAGATCGCCAATAAACTATGAAAAGCATACAACCTATACGCAATCATCATCAAATCAAGCATAATACATAATTAAACAAATCAATTAAATGTCCATAGGCCAACTGCCCTTAATTACAACCCAGGGTCTGCAGAAAATTAAAGTGGCCGGGCACCACTGCCAACAACCCGGATTTCTAATCCTAAGACTGACGCAAGTTATTTTGAGTGGGATACTGCAGATCTTCATCTCCTTGTTCTTCTCTTCCTTGGACTCCTCGGATCTCGACTTCGTTGGACTCATTGGATCTCAGCTTCCTTCGATTCTTCAAGTAGTAGAACGATCCAAATTTGGATTTCCAAATAGAAAAGGACCATCCTCATATTGGGTGTCCTTTTCTCTTTGGAATCCAACCTTTAGATCCTAGTATCCCCACTCAAAATAGACTTTCACAACTCAATACTAAGTTACAAACCATTTACATTAAATGAAAGCAGTAAATTTAAACTCTCCTGCAAGGTTATCCTAATAAAAATCATCCCAAGCAGTTTATATAGAAATAAAAATACTCATTACAGCCACACTTGGCCATGCTCTTAATTATTTGAGGGCTAAGCAAGCTCCGGAGCACCTGTAGTAATTTATAATGATGATTTTAATTAGCCCTCATTTATTTAGGGGGGCTGAGCAATTTCTGGAGCATCTGCATGAAACAATGTTAGTATTTAAATCATAAATTTTGCCCCCCTTTATTTAGCACTGCATGAGCATGGCCACCTGCAGAAAATATCATTAGTATCAAAATCGATCATAACCTATGGGTAGTCTATCGCGCAATCACATCAATTCCCAGAGTGCAGTAAAAGTAAACAAACATACCAGCATCATCTCAATCACAATATGCAGTGAAATCTCAGAAATCTCGGCACACAACAGAAAAGTAAACACCGGCCTAGCCTAGGTCTAGAAGTGGTGCCCTAACAAACCATCTAGATGTGTGTGAAAAGCTGTGTAGCTGAGGTAGATCCTAAGCTGGGTAGTTAGTTACAATTGCCTACTGTCCAGGTTAGTTGTAGGTCTAAAAGGAAATTTTAATTAAAGTATAAATATTAGTGAATTAAAATCCATTTTTTAATTAATTTGACATGTAGGTCAGTTTTAATGCTTAGGGTAATAATATTTAAAGTTTAAATTGTATTAGTGAGTTTTAGCGGGTTCGGGGTCCACCTATACACTAAGCAAAAGGGGGTCCAAAATTGACTTTTTGATTAAAGGGGATTTATGACCAGCTAATATTTTCATAAAATACTAGGCCTTAACCTGATCAGTTAGACAGTTAGCATGCCCGATTTGGATTCTTCTATCCAAAGTTATGAATTTCTGAAGTTTTGGTCTCGTTTTGAACTAAGTTTGACCGGATTGTTGACTTTTTTTATTTAAGTTGATTTCTGGAATTTTAATATTTTTAATAAATACTAGACCCTAATGTGAGTTGAGTACCTTTGAGTTTGCTGGATTTAGAGTTTCCTACGCAAAAGTTATGAATTTTAGAAGTTTCGGGCCCTAGACTATAGGCTACGGTTGACCAAAGAATTGACTTTTTATTTTAGGTTGATTTCTGGACACCTAATATTTTTAAAAAAAACTAGACCTTAATTAGAGTTAGGTGCCTTTTAGTTTGCCCATTTTGGAGTTTTCTGTAATTAGTTATGATTTTTAGAAGTTGGGGCAATTAAATGAATTATCGGAATTGCCTAATTAGGGGTACTTTGGGGGTTTTGGCCCAAATCAGCTCCAAACTGATTGGAATCACCCCCAAAGGTCAGAAATGACATAAGAAAGTGTTCCCGAGTGTTTGGGGAAAATTTGGGATTTTTAATAATTTTTAATGATTTAATTAAGACAAAAAGGTGATTTTTTATTAAGGTTGAATTAAAGTCCAGATTAAGGTCCAATTAAGGGGGCCCTAATTATCTAAGGTTGGGGACTGAATTCTGGAGAGTTTGAGATATTATAGGTATTTTTTTGATTTAAAATGGATTTATTATATTTTTCTGAAGTTTTTAAGGCTTAATTAACGGGTAAATTAGGGTTTGCCAATTAAGTGTTTTAAAGAGTCCAGAAAATTCTTAGAAAATTCTAGGGGGTTTCAGATGTCACTAAGCACTAGTGTTTAAGGTTTCATAGCAATCCGGGATCTATCCTAGCTCCTAGAAATATTCTAAGTTCGCTAGACAATTCTTAATTATTGTCCTTAGTGTGTCACTACACTAAGCAGGAATAAAGTGAGTTAGCTAACCCTTAGGCATAACATAAAGAGGGTAAATGTAGCAAATATAAACACACCAATCAAGTCCTTAGATCTAAGAGAGCCTAGGCTAAGTGCTTGTGTAACCTACACATACAAGGACTACGAAAACACTAAGTAAAGAAACCTAATGAAGTGATTAGTGAATGATTGGGACACAATCACCCACTAATCCTTCTCCCACATGAATTGCTCTTCACATACATAACCTAGGTTTAAGATTTCACCAAGTGGATCTCCCAAGATTAAGGATTTAATAATATATGTAGTTTTAAAAATGTTTAAAATACATATACGTATTAAGTACACAAATATATAATTTTTAAAATAAGATAGTTTGAAAATGATTTCATGTTATATCCCTATGAGATCCACTGGCCACCACCAAGGGGTTTTAAAATATTTTCATATTTAAAATTAAGTAATTAGGTAGCACAGAAAATAATCCAAACAATACAGAATTGAATCCAGAAAATAATTTTAAATAAAATTTCATATTTTTCTAAAAAATTTAAGGTATTATACACAAAAATCCGATTTAAAATGAATTAGTTATGAATTTTTGAAGTTTAATGTATTAAAAAGGATTTTTAAATAATTTCAAAATAATTAATATTTAAAAAGAATTATCAAATTAAATTAAATTAAGTATTAAAGTTTCTGGAATTTAAAGTAATTTAATAAAAATAATTTTCATAAGTTTTGAAAAATAAATGAATTTTAAATTAATTAATTATTAATTAAATAATCTAAGTATTTAATTAATTATAATAATTTAAAATGGAAAAAATATTTAATAAAAAAAAAATAAATAACAAAAATAATTATCTAATTTTGAAAATTATTTAATAAAATTATTTATTATAAATTTGAAAAATATTTAAATTTTAAATTAATTAATTATTAATTAAATAATTTAAGTAATTAAGGAAAGTATTTAAAATAAGGTATATTTATTAAATTTAAAAGAGTAAATAAACAAATAAATAAATAAAATATCTGATATGTTAACATAATTGGAATAAGAGATTCTTTACAAATTTGGAAAATAATTAAATTTTAAATCAATTAATTATTAATTAAGTAAATTAAGTAATTAATAATTAAGTAAAGTATTTAAAATAGAAAATATTTATTAAAAATAAAAAAAAGTAAATAAATTTATAAAAACAAACTAATCTGATTTTGAAAATAATTTAGTAAAATTATTATTTATAAATTTATGAATAATTAAATTTTAAATCAATTAATTATTAACTAAGTAATTTAAGTAATTAATAAATTAAAATAACTTTAAAAAAAATAGGAAAAATCATTAATAATTTGAAATTAAATATTAAAAAAAATAAAAATAATAATAATAATTTTCTTATTTTAGAATAATTCAATAAAAGAATAATTTTTATAAATTTAGAAAGTATTTAAAGTTTAAATTAATTAATGACTAATTAGGTAATTTAGGTAATTAATCAATTAAAATAATTTAAAAAAGGAAAGTAATTATAATTTGAATTAAATAATAAAAATAATAATAATTTTTCTGATTTCAAAATAATTTAATAAGAAAATAATTTTTATAAATTTAGAAAGTATTTAAATTTCGAATTAATTAATGACTAATTAAGTAATATAGGTAATTAATCAATTAGAATAATTTAAAAAAAGAAAAGTAATTATTAATTCAAATTAAATAATAAAAATAATAATAATTTTTTTGATTTCAAAATAATTCAATATGAAAATAATTTTTATAAATTTAGAAAGTATTTAAAGTTTAAATTAATTAATGACTAATTAGGTAATTTAGGTAATTAATCAATTAAAATAATTTTAAAAAAGAAAGTAATTATAATTTGAATTAAATAATAAAAATAATAATAATTTTTCTGATTTAAAAATAATTTAATAAGAAAATAATTTTTATAAATTTAGAAAGTATTTAAATTTCGAATTAATTAATGAATAATTAAGTAATATAGGTAATTAATCAATTAGAATAATTTAAAAAAGGAAAGTAATTATTAATTCGAATTAAATAATAAAAATAATAATAATTTTTCTGATATTTCAAAATAATTAATAAAAAAATATTTTTTTTAATTTTAAAAAGTAATTAATTAATTTTTGATTAAATATTAAGATATTTAAACAATTAACTAATTAAGAATTACTTAAAATAATATATTTTAACATAATTTTAAAAATTTAAATTATTGAAAAGTAATAATAAAATTTTTCTTATCTTTATTTATTTATTTATTTATTTTAAAATAAAATAGATAAAGAAATATTTAATAATATCATTTTAAAAGTATTTAATAATTATTAGTATTAACTAAGTGTTTAGATTTTAAGTAATTAAAACTATTTTAAATAATAATAAATACGTCATAAAATAGATTTAATTTTAAATTAATATTTTTAAAATAATTATTAAATTATTTAAACATATTTTTAAAAAAAATGTATTTAATCTTAATAAAATATTTATAAAAAAAAAAAGAAAGAGAAAATCAACGACTCATGCTATTCATGTACGCCGAATTCTGTAACCCTAAAATTAAAAAAAGATTTCATTCTCAAGAATGGCTTTATTGATTTTGATAAAATTTTAAATGTAGATTCAGAACATGAATAAAAGTCATGGGGAGGTATTTGAAAGCTCTAAAAAGTACTTATTAGAAAGATATACGGATCTAAGTGTGGTGACCTAGATCTAAAGTTTTGATAAAATCTTACCGTTAGATTTTCTAGATTTTGAAATATCTGAGCTTGTAGATTATCCTCGTATATTCCTCTAGTTGAAGTTGAACTCCAATTCACCTTGGATCGGACGGTAGAAGCTTTGGAAGGGGAATGACTCGGGTCGCCGGAGATCTCGCGGCCGGCAAGATTTTACCAACGAATTTGAGTGGAGGAAGATGTGGAGATGTTGGAAGAGCTCTCACCCTAAGAAAATTAGGGTTGAGAGCGGCTAGGAAAAAGAAAAAGAAGCAAGCCCGCTTCATGAAGCCCTAAAAGAGTATTTAAATGATTAAGGCCCTAGATCTACAGCTAGGATTCATCCTAAGATTAATTAGGAGGGAATTAAGGTAATTTAATTAGCCATCCGTTTGATTGCTTGATTTAGGAATAAATTTAAGCTCATGAGAATGAAAAAAAAATAAAAAATAAATCAATAAGTAAATTAAATTAAGCATATTAGATTAAAATCAAGCCTACAGTCAGATCCGATTTGGGTCAATTTGAGATTCAATTTGATTTACTCAAATTAACCCAGTTAAATTTAAATAAAATGAACACTCGAATTAAATTAACCTCGACGGGCCTAAGGCAAACTAATCGGGCTCAATTGGATACGGTCGAGTCTACTTTGACTCAATTCAAGCTAATTCGAGCTCGAATTGGACTTGACGGGGGTTGATTAAATTAATTAAAGGCCCTCAAGGGCACTCGAATGAAAATAAAGGTCAACAAACGGACCCCCAACAGGTGCGGCGAACAAACTAGTGAACCGCTCGTGTTGGCGTTGACCGGATGTAACAAAATGAGTGAAGTAAAGACTTAAGTAAAGTAGCGCCAAAAGATGTGAAAGAGAGCGAATGGGGATCTTCTCCTGGCCTTGCCTTATAGCAAGGGCAGAGCCGAGGAGAGAACAAAGGGTAAAGTAGTAACCGGCCACCAAAAGGCGAGAGAGTGGGGGTGATCTTCTCTTTGCCTTACCCTATAGTGAGGGCAGAGCTGAAGAGAGAAAGCCCCAGAAAAAAGTAAGGTAGTAAAGCAAACCGACTATCTGTCTAGCCGTATCGAAATAGTAGGATAGACGGTGAAAAGGTGATCATCTCCTGACCTTACCCTGTAGCAAGGGCAGAGCCAAGGAGAGAGCAAAGAACAAAGTGGTAGAGTAAACCAACTACCTGCTTGACCGTGTCGAAACAACAGGGTAGAAGGTGAAAGAGCGGTGAGGTATGCCTTCCAGGGACACTGTCAGGCTCACTCGACCGAGTAAAGTCTGATGTCTGCTTGATCAGAGCAAAACAATCAGGGAGGAAGTAGTGGTGAGGAATGCCTCCCAGGGACACTGTCGGGCTCACTCAACCAGGTAAGTAAAACCAACTACCTGACTGTTCATTTCAAACAGTAGGATAGAAGGTGAAAGGATCTCGTCTCCTCCTGCTCCTTTCGGAACAGCGGATAGGGGTGACTCAATACTTCTGTCTGACCTCAACAAAAGTAAATAAGCCATGAAATTGGAGTCTGCGTAGTCTTTTACAGAACATCCAGAGTAAAGGGGTGGTGAGGAATGCCTCCCAGGGACTCTATCAGGCTCTCTCAACCGGTAAGTAAAATAAACTACCTGACTGTTCATTTCAAACAGCAGAATAGAAGGTGAAAGGATCCCGTCTCCTCCTGCTCCTTTCGGAACAGCGGATAGGGGTGACTCAATACTTCTGCCTGACCTCAATAAAAGTAAATAAGCCACGAAATTAGAGTCTGCGTAGTCTTTTACAAAATATCCAGAGTAAAGGGGTGGTGAGGAATGCCTCCTAGGGACTCTGTCGGGCTCTCTCGACCGGTAAGTAAAACCAACTACCTGACTGATCATTTCAAATAGCAGAATAGAAGGTAAAAGGATCCCGTCTCCTCTTGCTCCTTTCGGAACAGTGGATAGGGGTGACTCAATACTTCTGTCTGACCTCAACAAAAGTAAATAAGCCATGAAATTGGAGTCTGCGTAGTCTTTTACAGAGCATCCAGAGTAAAAGTGGTGGTGGGGAATGCCTCCCAGGGACTCTGTCGGGCTCCCACTCAACCGGGTAAAGTCTGATGTCTACTTGATCAGAGCAAGACGATCAGGGTAAAGGTCTGATGTCTACCAGAGCGGCAGGACAGTCAGGGTAAAGGTGTGGTGAGCTATGCCTCACAGGGGCTCTACGGGGTGCTCCCAACCAAGTAAAGCCTGATGCCTACTCGGCGCATATGCCTGCAGCAGAGCAATCAGGGAAAAGAGGTGGTGAGATATGCCTCCTAGGGGCTCTGTGGGGCACTCTCAACCAAGTAAAGTCTGATGCCTACCCGGCGCATATGCCTGCAGTAGAGCGATCAGGGGAAAGTCATCTCAACCATACCCTAACACGCATATGTGTAGGGATTGGAAGAAGAGTAGAAAATGGAAAATTTCAAAGAGAGAAGGGTCGTCTAAGGAGTTTCAAACTAGTGTTTTGGGTACCACGTGGTAGAGGACAAGTCGTCGTAGCCACGAGTATCCAAATGCCAGTGAAACTGCCTAGGCGAAACCAAAATCATACAAACCTGGAAGCACCAGAATGATGCCTCGAGAGACCATAGGGAAAGGTACGCCCTCAACAAAGTGTGAGAGGGGTAATCTCATTCCCAATGAGTAGCTAAGGAAGACACACTTACTACAAAGAAAAGAACTATATTAATGAGAAATAATTATAAAAGACTACAGTGGTACATCCACATAAGCTAGTGGGACCTTGTAGGGGTGGAAAGCAACATAAACACATACAAGGGACCGCTCCACAGCCAAGAGTCGGGTCACGGTGGGAAAGTATGTCACTCTAAGACAAGTGAAATGATTTTCTGCTAGAAAATCAAAGTTCACTAAGAAGCGACGCTAACATCTGAGACTTGATGTACTGCATCACAACCAAGAAAGCACACAAGAGTAGTGAGGGGACATACTCGCCACTAAGGGAAGTAATATTGCATAGGAATGATATTTATGAAAGGCTCACAGTGGTGGCACCCACACAAACTGGCGGGACCCTGTGGGAAGTGGAATAATATCAGTGCATCCGTAGAGCTACCCCAGCAGCTGAGAGTAGAGTATGAATGAGAGAGAGAGAGAGAGTAAAATAGAAAATGAGTTGATTTTCTACTAGAAAATCAGAGCTCTCAAGTCAGTGATGCTAACGCCGGTAACCAGGCGTACTGCAATACTACTGGAGAAACAACTCAAGATGGCGAGGAGACACACTCGCCATTGAGGGAAATGATTTATGAGTAAAATCAAGAAACATCAAACATCACAGCGGTAACACTCACCCTGACCGGGGGGACCCTGTGAGAGGTGGGAGCCATACTACCAGACCCATAGGACTGCTCTCTAGTAGCTGAGAGTAGGGCAAGGGTGAAAAAGTAGGTCACTAAAAGACACTAGAGAGTTGATTCCCTGCTAGGAAATCAGAGCTCGCGAAGGTGGGATGTTAACATCTTGAGCAAGATGTATCACACCACTAACAAGGACTATCATGATTGTAAAAGATCATAATAATCACAAGTGCAAACTCATCCTTGAAGCGATCACTCAGACGCTTCGTAGGAGAAGAAAAGAAAGACTTTGGGGAATTTGAGCTCTTAGAGAGTATTATTGGGTTCCACCTGTGACAAGGGCAATCGGTTTTGCTCTGCTGAGAGCTTCCCTCTTTTATTGTATAGGTGCATATTTTCTTTATATGTTCACAATCATAAACTAAATATGTCTCGTACTGTCGAAGATAACATCCGGTAGAGGGAACGTTTACCATATCCGTGTGTTACTCCTAGTATGAGACATCCTCTAATGATTGGAACTCAAAGAGGGAGATAGGATTGACTTTGATAACCCAGGCCACATCCGCCACATGAATAAAACTGGGGGCACAATCATAACACAATTGATATGTGAATGAAATTTAGATTAGGATAGTGGATCAACATTACCATCCCTAACTATCATAGGTTGGTATGGACCGAGTACAAAAGAAGTCTGAATTGGTTTTGATATTCCAGACCACACTTGGGAGCACCAAGTGAAACTGGGGGAACATATAGGGAGAAACTCCCAAATTACCAGAACTCAAAAGAGGAAGGTACAATAAATGCGAGACTCTTATCAGTCCTTAAGGAATGTCCTTAATCAGATGGTGGGGTCAAAATATTTTTGTGCACGAATTTTTAAAAGAATAGGGCAAGTATTTAAATAAACTCAATAGTGGGACCACTAAGAGATGTTTAAGCACTCACCAATTAATCTGAGATAAGTCTGATTCACACATTTTCTAAAGAGTGAAAAATTCATCAGAGAGTGAAAGGATTATTTTTAGAAATGAAAAACTAACCTCTTAATCACCTTGAACCTTTAAAAAAAAGGTTCTGAAAGTCCAACAATATAGGTTGACTCCATCTAAACCCAAAAAGGTTAGGGATTTAAATTTTGCTAACCCAGCTTAAGCTCCCTACAAGCTAAGCTGGGCTTTCTCCCTTATATATTTTAAATAAATATCTAACTCAAAAGGGTTTAAATTAGAGAGAGAAACTGAATCTTCTCAATCCTCTTGCATGAAAATATTTTTATATCTAATAGAACATCATCGCACGATGATGAATCCAAAATCATGATTTTCCAACTCAAGTATCATAAATATCAAAGGGTATGGATTTTCTGAGACTTAGAGATTTACAAGAAAGGGAAGTCATTTACTTATTCACTTTGGGATCATTTTGAGCCCCTCAACTTGGTTTGGCGCACTGCGCATCTTTTAATTACTTGATGCACTTTGTGCATCTTTGACTTTGTGGCGCATTTTGCGCAACTTTTCACTTTTGATACACTTTGTGTATCTTCAATTTTGGCGCACTGCGCATCTTTTCATTGTTTGATACACTTTGTGTATCTTTCATTTTGTAAATGGATTCCTTTCTAAATCCCTAAAGGAAAACTTTCTCAGTTGTAAGATTATCTTCCAAACATAAGAGAAGAAAAACTCACTCTCTCGTGCAAGGAAGAAGAATCCACAAAGCAAATCCAATCTTATGATAAGAATGAATGACTTGAATAAGAAAATTATGAGGTAGATTCATCAGCGTGTGAAAGACGCCTATGAGATAGAAAACTGCAAGATGATTGGGAAAATATGCGTCTCTAAACCTAATTTCAATTTGATATAGATTTTA
The DNA here is from genome assembly GCA_019925795.1 of Dendrobium chrysotoxum. Taxonomy (NCBI): domain Eukaryota; kingdom Viridiplantae; phylum Streptophyta; class Magnoliopsida; order Asparagales; family Orchidaceae; genus Dendrobium; species Dendrobium chrysotoxum. The sequence goes on from CM034305.1 coordinate 9,521,290, forward strand.
GTTCAAAATAGGAAATCATCCCAAGCGAGGGATGAGAGAGAAGGCATACATTTTTCTTTGAATTATTATAATTTTCCTTCAAGCGCTTAGAGGAGTCAACCACTAATTACTTAATTTTCTGAAGAAGATATGGGTAAATCTTTCATTAGGAAAAATAAATTCTGTACTTTCTAAGGAAAAATTCTCTAAAAAGTCCACTTCGTGTTTTAAGCTCTCAGACTTTTCTCAGATTAATCTTTCTTTTAAAAACTTTGCACATTAAATTTAAAGATCCCACTATTAAAAATAGAACTTGAATTTGTATTTGGACTGATATGGGTCAAAATCTGGCCTAGAAGAGTTCAGACAAGGGAGATGATAGAGACTAGAGTTTATGTCAGTGTACGAATCATATCATCTCACCTCATCACCCCTAAGGATAGCCTCATACTTCTCGTAACAAACATCGTGTGGTAGAGGATAAATCGTCGTGGCTACACAGACTGTCGAAAAGTGAAGAAGCCCCTCCAAAGGGGGGTACATATACAGGGGAGTATTTGCAGGCGGTAAGGAGACCCCCTCCCTCTCGAAGAGCGAACTCAGGCATAGTACTTTTTCAAGTACTGCCCGTTGATGACAGGCATAGGGTGAACACCATTGGCATCAACGAGTAGGTAGGCACCACCTTCGTAGACTTGCTCTACAGCAAAGGGGCATTCCCAGACAGGCTCGAACTTACCACTTCAGCGACGGCACGAAATGATAGGTCTGCGTAAAATAAGGACTAACTCGCCAACCTGGAAAGCACGGGGTCGGACAAGGTGATCATGCGATCGAGCCATACGGGCCTGGTATATTTTGAGGTTCTGATAAGCTTGTAGGCGAAGCTCTTCTAAACCATCAAGCTCTTCCATCCGTAGTCGGGCGTTATCTTCGTGGGAAAGATTGTGGCTGACTGCCACACGCAACAAGGGGAGCTCGACCTCAAGTGGGAGGACGGCCTCGACCCCGAAAGCCAAAGCATATGGGGTAGACTGAGTAGGAGTACGGTATGTGGTCCTATAGGCCCATAGTGCTTCGGGAAGTCTATCGTGCCACTCTCGTTTGTTTGCAACCAAGATTTTTCTTATTAATTGCATGAGAGTTTTATTGAATGCCTCCGCCAAGCCATTGGCCTTGGGATAGTAAATTGAAGAGTATCGCCAATTGATGTTATGGCGGCGGGCAAATCTGACAATTTTGGTGCTTCTAAATGACTGGCCGTTATCTGAAATGATACGGCGCGAGACACCAAAACGATAGACAATATGATCACGAAAGAAACGCATCATATCTTCTGATTTGACTTCTTTAAGTGGCACAGTCTCTGCCCACTTAGAGAAGTAATCAGTGGCAGCTAAAATGAACATATGACCCTTAGAGGAAGGAGGGTCGATAGGACCCACCACATCCGTACCCCAGCCCTCAAATGGCCAAGATGATACGGTAGGGTGCAGCGGATTAGGGGGTTGGTGAATCACCGTGCCATGAATTTGGCACTGGTGGCACTTTCTAACGTGCTCCATACAACCACGGATCATAGTCGGCCAATAGTAATCGAGGCATTTAATTCTGCCTTTCATTTTTTGTACGGACTGATGAGCACCGCAAAGACCTTCATGTATCTCGCCCATGACCTTACGAGCCTCTTCGTTGTTGAGGCAACGCAACCACATTTGGTCGAAAGAGCGTCGATACAAGGTGTCGTTCATATAAGTGAATGATAGTGCTCTCTTTCTGATCTGGGCAGTAAGAGATCTATCATCTGGAAGCCTGCCATGCTTCAAATACTCTATAAAGGGTATTCTTCAGTCTGATTCTTCCTCAACTAAGAACACTGTGAGGGTCTGATCGGGAGAAGACAGGTCTGCGGGGCATAGGGCTTGACGGCACTGGACAATAATAGACAGTGGGTTGTCAGTTGGGTCAGCCAGTTCCTTTGCTAACTTAGCTAATGCATCTACCTTGCCATTGGCCGATCTAGGGATTTTAGCTAAGGTCACTTCAGGAATCAAACACAAGAGCTCCATTGCTTTGTTGTGATAGGGCAAGAGCTCCGGCTTAAGTACTTTGTAAACTCCCGCTACTTAATTTATAATCAGTTGTGAGTCTCCAAAGATTTTCACCCGCATGACATTCATCTGAATGGCCAACTCTAGTCCTAAAATCAGGGCTTCGTACTCAGCTTCATTATTGGTATGAGGTTCTGAAAGACTGTAGGAATATCTCAGAGTGTGACCTTCAGGGGATACGAAAATGAGGCCCAGACCTACCCTAACTATAGGAGTTTCGTTCGGGCTCAAGGCTCTAACGGATGACACACCGTCAAAGTAAAACTCCCAAGTAGGGGACTCCTGCTCCTCCACACTCATGATTAGCTCGTCAGGTAGCTCATCGTTGAGTGGGGAATCTGCAGGGATCGGGTGAGCAGCAATAAAATCAGCTAGAGCCTGTCCTTTGACGGCCCGCTGAGGGACAAAAGTGATGTCAAACTGCAGTAAGATCATAGACCATCGTGCCAGACGACCTGAGAGGGTCGGACGGGTCATCAGATACTGCAAGGGGTTGACTCGAGAGATTAGGTTGATTTTATGTGAAAGCATATAATGCCTAAGCTTCTGTACCGCGAAGATCAAAGCTAAACACTGCTTTTCCATCGCGGGGTACTTCAGCTCTGCGGGTATCAACCGTCTACTGAGGTAGTATAAGACATTCTCCTTGCCTTCCTCATTCTCCTGAGCCAACAATGCACCCAAGGACTCATCCAGGGTCGTAGTGTAGAGAATTAACGACCTCCCTGGAATGGGTGCAGCTAAAACAGGGGGGTTTATTAGGTAGCACTTTATACTCTCAAAGGCCTCCTGACAACGCTCATCCCAGGAAAAGCGGGCGTCTTTCTTTGCTAGGGCAGCGAAGGGGTGACACCTACCAGACAAATTGGAGATAAATCTCCGCAGGAAGGCTAGCTTTCCTTGAAAAGACCTTAGCTGGGTAAGACTTTTAGGGGGTTTTAGCTCTACTATGGCTTTAATCATGGACGGATCAATCTCAATGCCACGGTAGCGAACTATAAACCCTAGGAACTTTCCTGCACTAACTCCAAATCCGCATTTTAGAGGATTCATTTTCAAATCATATTTGCATAGGCGTTCAAAAACGATTCGTAGATCTTGAAGGTGATCTCCACGGACCTTGCTTTTGACTACCAGATCATCCACATAGTATTCAACTTGCTCGTGTATCATCTCGTCGAAGATAACAGTCATAGCACATTGATAGGTGGCCCCGACATTCTTGAGACCAAAGGGCATCACCTTGTAGCAGAACACACCTATAGGTGTGCGAAATGCCGTAAACTTCTCCTCCTCGGGGTCCATCTTTATCTGATTGTAACCAGATGAACCATCCATGAAGGAGAAAATATTATGGGATGATGCTATATCCACCATGAGCTCGGGGATAGGAAGAGAAAAATCGTCCTTAGGACATGCCTTATTTAAATCACGGAAGTCGATACAGACACGAATCTGTCCGTTCTTCTTCCGGACTGGAACAATGTTGGCAAGCCAAGTAGGGTACTTCTCTTCACGAATGAAATCGGCCTCTATAAGCTTCTTAGTTTCAGCGATCACCTGTTGTTCTATTTCTAACCTCATCCTACGAGGTGCTTGTTTAACAGGGACTGCATCAGACTTAATGGCTAGTTTATGGACTGCTACATCTGGATTTAGACCAGGCATCTCAGTGTAGTTCCAAGCAAAGAAATCTCTAAACTCTGAGAGTAGCCCGATGTATTCTTGAGCCTCTGAGTCAGATAACAAGACACTATGAAAAATAGGTCTAGGATCTGATTCAGTGCCTAAGTTTACCTCACATAATTCATCTATGGCAGAAGTGATGCCATCTTCAAATTCTTAAGGAGCATCAAGTACTCTATCTTCGTCATCACCCGGGTCTTCTTTATCGGTAAGAGAAACAATCGGATATGAGTGGGAAATCGCTCGAATGTTAGCATGGCTAGGTGAGCTTTGCTCGACATAACCTAAACCCTGCTTAGTCTGAGGCGTATCGGTCCGCCAAACACGAGCCTGTCGTAAAGCTTGTTCATCTGACCAAGTCGAGATAACTGCACCCCGCTCTACACAATCTTCCACGAAAGGGAAAAAATATCGAGGAGCAATTGTGATTTTGTTATCCATAGCGGTCTCCATTGAACCCTGACTCTCAGGACCCAGTGGGGCACCTACACTATGGGATAACGAGGCACACTTGCTAGCTCGAGGTGGCACAAAGGTTTCGTACAGAGGAGGCGGAGGGCGACCTCTAACTTGTAGTGCACCACCATCACTAGTGGAGGGGGTAACCAAAGATCTTTGGTGAGACTCCTCAACTCTTATTCCACGTATCTGACGGGAAAGGGATTGTTGACTAGTGGTCTGACGTCGGGGGTCTACTTCCTCGTCTGAACCACTGGCAATAACTAAACCACCCTCGGGTATCAGGTACCTATAAAAGGTAGGTAGTGAACTATAATCAGTGAAGTCCGGGGCTGGTGAGGGAGCTGGGCGATGAGGAGTAATAATCATCTCATCGTCAGAGGAGTCGGACTCGACAGTCAAAGGAGAAGCATAAAGATATGAGGGAGGAGGAATTTGAGTGTCGTAGTTTCACGACGGGCGAGTCGATCCTCTACCTCTACCTCTACCTCGCTCTCCCCTATCTCTACTAGGGGGAACATCGTGCCCAACTATAAATTGGAAAGGAGATCTAACAGGATCTGCAGTTGAGGTATCTGCCTCAATACTAACCTGTGACGGACCTCGCGCAGGTAGCTGTACAGGACCCTGTACAGTACTGGCAGGTGTCACTGGTGACTGGGCAGAAGGAGGTTTACTCTTCTTACGATGTATGTAATGCTCAGCATCATCGTAAATAGAGACCTCATGCACGGAAAAGGGTTGGGTATCCCCGGGAATGGAGTACTCGACTTCATTCCTCATATACTTCATACATTGGTGCAGGGTAGAGGGCACCATTCCATACTCATGAATCCAGGGCCTTCCTAAGAGAGCCCTGTATGAAGTATCAGCCTCGATCACATGAAACTTCGCCTCAGTAAGGAAATTTCCAAACTTCAGGGGTAGGGTGATAGACCCTAGGGCACGCTGTCCTTGGTCATTGAAGCCTTTCAACATAATCTTATCGGAGGTTAACTTCAAATGACCCAGGGAGAGGCTCTTCAAAGTTTCATAACTCAGGATGTTTACTGAAGCTCCTTGGTCAATGAGGACCCTGTTTAACTCATAACCATTGACTTCAGCGGTGACATACAAAGGGCGATTGTGATCAGAGGTACCCAAGAGGAGATCGCGATCCGAAAAGGTAATGCATGGCATCTCTCTCAAAAAGCATGCATCTCCAACAGATTCAGAAGCAAAGAAGGCTTGATAGGACTCTGGTTCGAGTAGTGCTTTTACCAGGGTCTCTCTCAAGTCAGAAGACATCATCAAAGCATCATAGACACTGAGAAGGGCAGGAATTTTCCTTAAATGGGCCAACACATTGTAATCGACCTCCAGCTGAGGGCCTTTCCCTTTCTCCTTAGACTGCTCTTGGGAGGAAAGGATAGGATCGTCCTGCTGGGTAACAATATTCTTATTTTTTTCTTTTGTATTCTTAGCCATTCTTGGTGGAAGAACCTTCCCTGAACGCAAGTGAACTTCCTGTATCATGTCATCTTTAACAGGAGATTCACTTAGTTCAGCGGTGATGGTATGTGTTGGCTCCAAGGAAAGTGACTGGAGTGGGTTCTCGGATTCATCTTCTGAATCCATGTAACAACCACCCTCCGGAATCATAAAGACCGGTTCCTCATCACACTCAGACTCTTCATCACATACAGAATCATCACAAGAAACATGTAAAATATTGAAAGAGCGAGTGCTAGAAGAAATAAAAGCAGGAACAGAACACCAGAAGTAGCCAGAATCACCTTCTTCTATTATTTCATCATCAGTTGAAGGGAGAACGAAATCCTTCAACGTAAGTGCTAGAAGGCGTCATGTCTTCCCCTCAGAAGTTACAACAAACTTTTCCTTTTCATACATCTTTTTATTACATAAAATAGGAAAAGAAATGTGCTCAGTAGGCACTACAACAGAAGAAGAAAAAGGCGCTGGCGAAGAAACTGGGCTGGCAACTGTCGACTTGGCCTGGGTAGGCCTCCTCTCAACTGCCTCTGAACTCTGAACTATCTGCCGGATCATCTGCTTCGTCTTCCGAGAGAGTGCTAGCTGCCACTCTCCCTCAGAACCTCTAGGTGATCTGCTACGACTGCTCTGTCCGCCACTCTGGCTGTCACTACAACTACTGGAGCCCGAGATCATCTGAACTGTCTGAGGTGTCTTGCCCTTGGGCTGAACCAGGTCGCTATCCTGTAGGTGGATCTGCCCACTAGCCATGAGCTTCTCAACTCTGTCCTTGAACACATAGCAGTCTTCTATAACATGCTCGATATGTCTGTGAAATGGACAATAGAGTGGGTGTTCTGTCTGTCCCTCCTCTTCCACTCTATTGTTGTTCGAGAATGTTAAGATGTTTCTCTTAGTAAGGAACTTGAAGATCTTCATCACACTTTCCCTTTTAAAGGGATATTCCTTACTAAGCTTCTCCCGTAGGTACTGCTGACTCTTTGGGGTCCTACGGGAGGGTCTAGACTGCACTGCTGACTGGCTCGGTGTGTGAGACTGCTGAGGCGGTGCTGAACTGACTAAGGGCTTCTTGCACTTATCTGATGGTCCATAAGTACTGTGTACCTCCCCTCTCCTAGGTGGAGGTGCCCCTGAAGACTCCTGCCGCTGAGGTCTACGTGAAGGTTGACTCTCAATCTTAGGAGGGACTGCATCGGGTATGCTGTCCTGCAAACTGATCACCTTTGTCAACAACTTTTGAAAGGTCCTGATGCTGAAACCCTTCAGATAAGGTGCTATCAGACCATCTATGTTTTTCAACAAAATTTCTACTGCATGCTACTCCTGTAACTGGGGCTCACACTGTAGGCTGAGGTTCCTCCATATGACTATGTAATTTGGGAGAGGCTCTCGGGGCCGTTGTCTAGTCACAACTAGCTCTCCAACTGTAACTCGGTGCTCTGCACTGACAAACCTCTGCACGAACAACTGCTCTAACTCTGCAAAGGTGCGTACTGAATCGTTGGGGAGATCGGCGTACCAGGCAAAGGCCACCCCAACTAAACTGCTGACAAAAAGTCTCAACATCAGTGCATCGTTCCCTCCTATGTTGCAACAGATGGCTCGGTACTGGGCCACGTGCTGCCTCGGGTTCCCAAACCCATCAAAGACTCTGAACCTAGGAGGGACAAAACCAGGGGGGTAGGGCTCGTGCTCGTACTCTACTGGGTAAGGACGCCCCCTGCTAACTACCTCTCCAAACTTCCTGGAGGAAATGGCCTGCTCGACCTTCTGGGCAATCAGATCCTGAATCTGTCCGGCTGATAACTGAACTGACTGACTCTGGACTGGGGTAGTAAAAGCAACAGCTGTAGGTGCCACTGGAACTGCTCTCTGGGCCCTGTCTACTACCACAGGACCTGGTGCTACTACAGGTGGTGCTGCTGGCTCGTCCCTGGACGTAGCAGGAGTGTCTACGCCCGTCATCTGGGGCATCGCCCCCAAAGCTGTCAACTGAGCTGTCATCGCTGCCATGGCCCTGGCCATCTCTGCCATCTGAGTCTGTAACTGTAGCACTGTGGCATCTGTCTCAACTAACCGGGGAGATCCTCCTACCTCAGCTTCCCCCTGCTCATCATCATCATCTGCCTCTATCTGCTCGTCTGAGTGGCCACGTCTAGTAACCACGCATACTCTGTGCACCGGTATATCTCCATCTGACTCCTCCTCGAGTAAGTCATCCTCAAGTGCATCATCCTCGTAGAGGGTCTGATGGAAGTCCTCCGCATACGGACTCAAAGGGGAAGAAGTCTCGTAAGGGCTAAGGGCTAGCTCTGCCCGAACCGGTGAACCACTAGGAGAAACTGCAACATCATCGTCCGTCGCTGCATCACAGACCATCGGAACTGCCTCTGATCCGGAAGGAACAACTGCCTCTAACTGCTCAACTGCCTGAACTGGCTGTACTGCATCGACAGGGGACTCTGCCTGTCGTCGTCTCCACACCCATCTACTGCGACGGGACCCAGTAGGGGCAACTGACTGCTGCGGGGCTACTACAACTGAAGGGAGCTGGGGTCTGGGAGGCTCCAACTGCTGCCTCTGTCCATGACGACGTGGGCGTCGTCCAACAACTGAAGTAACTGTCTGTGGTCTCGCCAACGGAACTGAACTGACAGGCTGCCTGGGTGGCTGTCCTCTCTGCCACCTATACCTCTATCTAGCAGTCTGGCTCTGTAACTGAACGAATGCCTGAGAAATCTGGTGGAGTAACCTCTCCCGACTGACAGGGCCTCGACCCCGCGCTAAGCGGATAATGCTTCGAATCCTCTGAGAGAGGGTTCGAGCAGCATCATCCCTGGGGACCCTAGCGCGTGGTAAAGTAGTAGTGACAGGAGGGGTCGCCGCAATGCGAGCAACATCCTCCTCATCACCACTATGTGTCAGTGGAGAGAAGCGTCCTCCCTGAACCACTGTTATCTCAGGGGTAACTGTAACGTCCGGGATAGGGGAAACTGCAACTGGTCGTAGTGTCCGCTGCCTAGGGACCACTCTCCTCTGGACTGGCTCCTGGTGAGCCAACGAATCTGCCATTCACTGTCTATCTGCCTCGGATGCACCCAACTGAAGTCTACGGTTTCTATTCCTCCGGGCCCTTCTCCCAAGGCCAGAGGCGGAAGACGAAGCAACATCTGAACCCACTACCTGAGTGGCAGGGGGAACAGGAAGTACGAGAAGTGTCGGGGTCTGCTCGAGGGTCTCTGGGTGAGACAGTCGAGCGAAAGCTGAAACCCGACGGGAGGAAGGCGAAGGAGCCTCGGTCTGGGCACCCCTCTTCCTGGAGGAAGAAGGAGGGGGAACCCGAACACGAGTTGCCTCTGCCGGAGTAACAACAGGGGTAACTACTGCCTGCCGGCGCTGAGGGGCCGGGGCAGTCTGAACAACAGGTGCGGTAGGCACTGGTCGCCTAACCGCTGGACGAGTGGGCTGAACTGGGAGTGGTCTAGGCACTAGCTGCCTAACCACAGGGTGTGCCGGCTGCACACGAACAGGAGTAGGACGAGCAGGTGCCCGGGCTGTCCGTCGAGCAACTGGACATCCAAAAGGTCGCATGGCTGCGCGAGCTCTCCTCTGGGGAGGAGAGTAGGCAGCAGCCTCAGTAGGGGTCGGCCCGCCAAGAGTGACGAAGGCCGAGTCAGTGAAGGAACCAAAAGTGATTTCTCCAGCGGGAGGACTGGCTAGCAGGGACTCAGGAAGTGTCACCCGCGCGTCAGAACCAAAACTGAAAGTAACGGAAGGCACGAAGGAAGCCATGGAATTGTCTGCCAAGAAGAAGAAAAGAAGTTTGAAATAATCAGTAAGAAATAACGAGAAGATGAATGATAGATAAAGGACGGAATGACCTAGAAGGTCTGAAGGAGGAAAGCTTAGCTAGGGGGAAACCCTAACTAAGAAGAACGGAAAGAAAGAAACCTAGCTAGGGGGGGAACCCTAACTAAGAAAAAGAAGAACGATCCTAACTAAGGAAGGACCCTAACTAAGAGTGGGACGGACCTAATCTAAGAGTACCAATCCCGATGTACACACAAGAGAGAATAATATAGAATTCAAAGATGGAGAGAGAAACCTGTCCCACCGTGGTCGCCAGAAACCTGTGGACCTCCGAAAGGACAACAAACACCACCGCCCCGCGAGGGGAGACAATATCTGGCCAATGGAAGGGCAGATTCGATCATGCATACGATTAACCATTGAGGATAGCGGCTCTCACCAGCACACCCCGATGGATAATAATATGTGCGATCTAGTCACAACGGGTTTCCCCCACCCGATACATTAGCTCGAATGGGGTTTATTTGAGAGTGGGATTCGGTTTCCCACGGGCGCAAGCCCCCGTGGTTAATTACATCTCAAGCCGGAGCCTGAGAATACTCTCGATTAAGGATTCTATATTATACTTTCTGAATTGGGTAGCTGAGGTAGATCCTAAGCTGGGAAGTTAGTTACAATTGCCTACTATCCAGGTCGGTTGTAGGTCTAAAAGGAAATTTTAATTAAAGTATAAATATTAGTGAATTAAAATCCATTTTTTAATTAATTTGATATGTAGGTCAGTTTTAATACTTAGGGTAATAATATTTAAAGTTTAAATTGCATTAGTGAGTTTTAGGGGGTTCGGGGTCCACCTATACACTAAGCAAAAGGGGGTCCAAAATTGACTTTTTAATTAAAGGGGATTTATGACCAGCTAATATTTTCATAAAATATTAGGCCTTAACCTGATCAGTTAGACAGTTAGCATGCCCGATTTGGATTCTTCTATCCAAAGTTATGAATTTCTGAAGTTTTGGTCTCGTTTTGAACTAAGTTTGACCGGATTGTTGACTTTTTTTATTTAAGTTGATTTCTGGAATTTTAATATTTTTAATAAATACTAGACCCTAATGTGAGTTGAGTGCCTTTGAGTTTGCTGGATTTGGAGTTTCCTACACAAAGTTATGAATTTTAGAAGTTTCGGGCCCTAGACTATAGGCTACGGTTGACCAAAGAGTTGACTTTTTATTTTAGGTTGATTTCTGGACACCTAATATTTAAAAAAAAAACTAGACCTTAATTAGAGTTAGGTGCCTTTTAGTTTGCCCATTTTGGAGTTTTCTGTAATTAGTTATAATTTTTAGAAGTTGGGGCAATTAAATGAATTATCGGAATTGCCTAATTAGGGGTACTTTGGGGGTTTTGGCCCAAATCAGCTCCAAACTGATTGGAATCACCCCCAAAGGTCAGAAATGACCTAAGAAGGTGTTCCCGAGTGTTTGGGGAAAATTTGGGATTTTTAATAATTTTTAATGATTTAATTAAGATAAAAAGGTGATTTTTGATTAAGGTTGAATTAAAGTCCAGATTAAGGTCCAATTAAGGGGGCCCTAATTATCTAAGGTTGGGGACTGAATTCTGGAGAGTTTGAGGTATTATGGGTATTTTTCTGATTTAAAATGGATTTATTATATTTTTCTGAAGTTTCTAAAGCTTAATTAACGGGTAAATTAGGGTTTGCCAATTAAGTGTTTTAAAGAGTCCAGAAAATTCTTAGAAAATTCTAGGGGGTTTCAGATGTCACTAAGCACTAGTGTTTAAAGTTTCATAGCAATCCGGGATCTATCCTAGCTCCTAGAAATATTCTAAGTTCGCTAGACAATCCTTAATTATTGTCCTTAGTGTGTCACTACACTAAGCAGGAATAAAGTGAGTTAGCTAACCCTTAGGCATAACATAAAGAGGGTAAATGCAGCAAATATAAACACACCAATCAAGTCCTTAGATCTAAGAGAGCCTAGGCTAAGTGCTTGTGCAACCTACACATGCAAGGACTACGAAAATACTAAGTAACGAAACCTAATGAAGTGATTAGTGAATGATTGGGACACAATCACCCACTAATCCTTCTTCCACATGAATTGCTCTTCACATACATAACCTAGGTTTAAGATTTCATCAAGTGGATCTCCCAAGATTAAGGATTTAATAATATATGTAGTTTTAAAAATACTAGGCCTTGACCTGATCAGTTAGACAGTTAGTATGCCCGATTTGGATTCTTCCATCTGAAGTTATGTATTTCTGAAGTTTTGGTCTCGTTTTGAACTAAGTTTGACCGGATTGTTGCCTTTTTTATTTAAGTTGATTTCTAGAATTTTAATATTTTTAATAAATACTAGACCCTAATGTGAGTTGAATGCCTTTGAGTTTGCTGGATTTAGAGTTTCCTACGCAAAGTTATGAATTTTAGAAGTTTCGGCTCCTAGACTATAGGCTACGGTTGACCGAAGAGTTGACTTTTTATTTTTGGTTGATTTCTGGAATTTTAATATTTTTAACAAATACTAGACCTTAATTAGAGTTAGGTGCCTTTTAGTTTGCCCATTTTGGGGTTTTCTGTAATTAGTTATGATTTTTAGAAGTTGGGGCAATTAAATTAATTATATTTTTGTGAAGTTTCTAAGGCTTAATTAACGGGTAAATTAGGGTTTGCTAATTAAGTGTTTTAAAGAGTCCAGAAAATTCTTAAAAAATTCTAGAGGGTTTCAGATGTCACTATATTTAAGTGTTTCAGATTTCAAGTCATTTGGGGCTCTACCCTAATTCCTGGAATTTTTCTAAGTTCACTAGACGATCCTTAATTGTTGTCCTTAAGGTGTCACTACGTTATATAGGAATGAAATGAAGTAACTAACCCTTAGGCACAACATAGAGGGTAAATGCAGCAAGTATAAGCACACCAAACTATGTCCTTAGATCTAGGAGAGCCTAGGCTAAGTGCTTGTGCAACCTACACATGCAAGGACTACAAAAATACTAAGTAAAGAAGCCTAATGAAGTGATTAGTGAATGATTGAGACACAATCATTCACTAATCCTTCTCCCACATGAATTGCTCTTCATATACATAGCCTAGGTTTAAAGTTTCATGAGAGGTGAACCTCCCAAAATTAAGGGATTTAAATAATATGTAATTTTAAAATCATTTTTTTCAAAATACATAAATATTATAAATAATAATAATATAAATTTAAAAATAAGATAATTGAAAATACTTCAGTTCATAAGTATGGGAGGTCTACCAGCCACCAAGGGAGTTTTAAAATAATTTTTATTTTTAAAATAATTAATCATATTAATTAAATAATATGTAAATAGCTAAATGACACAGTAATACAGAAAATATCCAGAAAAAGACAGAATCAGGTATAGAAAATAATTTTAAATTAAAATTCATATTTTTCTGAAAAATTTAAGGTATTGTACGTCAAAATCTGATTTAAAATGAGAAAGTTATGAGTAATGATTAAAAAAAATTTTCTGATTTCTTTATTATTTAAATAATAATAAAAAAAGGATTTTAAAATAAATAAAATAAAATAAAATAAAAATAAAAAGGCGGCGGCCAGCCACGTGGCGGCCCGGGACTGGCTCCGCGGTCCCGGGCAATGATTGGAGAGATAGCGCAGCGACGGCGGCTGAGTGGCCACGCGGCGGCCTCGGGTTGGTTCCCGTGACCGCGGGCAATGATTGCCGCAGAGGGCAATCATTGCCAAATCGAAACCGCGGACGCGGTTTCGACTTAGCCACGTCAGCGAAGCAACGGAGCCGCTGGATCACCCGCGGTTTGGATCGACGGCCCTGATCGAGCCGGACGAAGGCGGAGACCGCGGGATCGGATTCGCGGTCAAACGAACGCCGCGGAACAGCTAGATCTGAACCGTTGATCGCGTGATCAACGGTTCGGATCTTTCGTAACGTAACGTTACGTAAATCGAACCCTAGGGAAGGTTTTTCGCCTCGTTCTCTCGATCGGGTGGATCAAATTCGATGAAACTTGAAACCTAGCATGCATACATGAAGAGCATTCGTGTGGATGTGTTTTTGAGGTCTAAGACGTTGTATATGAAAAGTTATTTAACTAGGTGTGTTCTAACCTAGGGTTGAGATTTTCACCTTGGATTGTGGACGGTTTGAACCGTATAAGGGCTTGTTGAGCTTGTGGATTATCCACGAATAAATCCCTAGTTGATCTCGAGCCTTGAAACGCCTTGGATCTGACGGGATTCGCGTAGGAAGGTCCTAACCCTCGGTTCGCCGGAAAGTTCACCGCCGGCGAGGCCTTGGTGGCGGATTTGGGTTGGAAAAGGTGGGGACGGGTCGTGGGGGCTCTCACAAAGGATCTCGAGGTCTGAGGAGGTCTAAGGAGAGAGCATCAATGAAAAGTCCCCCCAATAATCCTAATTTTTCCTATTTAAAGGTCCTAACCCTATGCTTAACGGCTAAGATTAGCTCTAGGGTTGATTAAGGGAGATCTCCACTCCCCTTGGCCGTGGTTTGGGTTTGGGATCATTAGGAAAGGCTTAAAAGGCCTTAATAGGTCTTAAATAGACCTAAATAGGTCATTTAGACCCATTAAAGGCTAGGGTTGACCAAGTCAATGCTTGACTTGGTCAAACCAGTCAACTAAGCCTAGAGAATGAGAGTTTGAGCCCAAGAAAGGATTTGAGCTGAACTTGGGCTTGAATAGGACTTTAATGGGCCTTAATAGGTCATTCAGGCCCATTAGAGGCTAGGGTTGACCAAGTCAAGGGTTGACTTGGTCAACCTAGTCAAATAGGTTAAAGAGGGGAGGTGTTAAGCCTTGGATGGGTTTGGTTTGATCAAGATTTGATTTGGGGCCAACCTAAGCTAAATGGGTCTACTTAGGTCAACCCAGGTTGACCTGGTGTTTGATTAAAAAATATATGGTTTTGAAAAGAGGGTTTTAATTTTCTTTGGGAAATATCTAATTTCTGAAATTTAAATTTTATAATCGAACACTTATTATGAATGATATATCACCTCGAAAGGTGAACATATCGTTCCCTAATAGGTTCAGATTATAAATCTTTGAATTTATCATGATTATTATAATCAAACTCAAGGAGAAATAATATATGATCCCGAAGGATCAAAATAATGTTTAATCAATTGTTTGATTATGTTAATCTGAATAGGATCATTAATTTCATAATCAGAACTATGATTATAATTGACATATCTATCCGAAGAAAGAAGATATCAATCATTATCAATAGTTTGAATATGAAAATAATGATCGCCATTTTTTGTTTTGATTTCCCAAAAATAATTAATTAAAGGTTTTGAAAACTTGATTTTGAAATCAGGTCTGGGTTTCTAAATCTCCTACGAGCGCAAGCCCTCGTAGTTAATTACATCATAGGAAAATAGAAAATTTCCTACGAATACTCTCGATTAAAATAGCGATACGAATTTTATTTAAGATTCCAAAGATCGATATCAAAGAAGGTTAAGGGTTGGAAATTCAACAGGGACTGGATCAAATTTGAACAGTTCTTTCTGGAGGTCAAAGGATGAGAAGTAGGAGGTGTTTGAGATTCTGAAATAATTTAGAGACACCTCAAACTATCCTAAGTGTTGGGCTTGAATTTGATTGAAAGAAATTTAATGTTTAAATGATCAATTTTATTAGAAAATGGGAATTAGATTCCCAAAAGATTGAGGTCTTAAGATTGAACATTGTCTCAGAACCTAAGTCTAAAATGGGTACTGAGAATCAGTGACCCATAACCTAGCTAATGCAATGCAATCTGGACTTACCCCGGCCTGGATTGGGGAGCCAGCTAAACCACCTAAACGCTTTTAAAACCATGAGTCAAAGTCTTTAAATGTAGAGTGGTTAAGGACGTTATTTAAGATTGAGTTTGAGGAGTTGGGGGTCGACATCTAGAGCAGATTCCTAATTGACCCTTTAACATATGTTGGGTTAAATGTCTAAATAAAATGCAATTAAAATTTAGACTCAATTTTTAATTTGTATCTAATGCAATGCATGCTAGTTGACTCGATAAAATGCTTAAATCAAAATGAAGCAGTTTTAAAACAGGCTTAAAAATAGGTTTTATCCTAAAGATTGCACAACATCCCCTTGGACAGAACTGCACCCTAATAGGTCAGGTGGTCTGCCAGAACCCGCAGGCGGGGAGGTGCCTAACACGGATGAGAAAAGTCAATATGTATGCATGAAAAACTCCCGGCGAGTCCGGGCTTACTTCTTAAGAGCGTTAGAGTTTCTATCTGAGCTTAAAAATTTTAATTTTG
Organism: Dendrobium chrysotoxum; assembly: GCA_019925795.1. NCBI lineage: Eukaryota > Viridiplantae > Streptophyta > Magnoliopsida > Asparagales > Orchidaceae > Dendrobium > Dendrobium chrysotoxum. Next base: position 9,537,159 of record CM034305.1, read on the forward strand.
TTTAAATAGAAAAAGTTAATGACCGTACCCTCACGAGCCTCCGATCGGGTTCCAGGCTAAATCAAAATCGATATGCAATAGCGCCAAATAAACTACTAAAAGCATGCGGGTCCTTAATCGCAATCAACATCAAGTAATCAAATCAACATTTAATTAAATTAATTAAATAAATGCTCAAACTGAAAGTCCATAGGCAAGTGCCCTTAATAATACAACCCAGGGTCTGCAGTAAAGTAAAGTGGCCGGGTACCACTGACTACAACCCGGATTCTACTCCTAAGACTCAAGTGACTTTGAGATTTGAGATTCTTCTCGTTCTTCACTTCTTCGTCTCCTTAGAACTCCTTGGATCGTCGGGTCTGGATATCCAAATGAAAAGAAACTCCCCCTGGATAGGGGTGTTATCTTTTCTCTTTGGATACTTGAAATTCATTCTAATTTGGATCTCCAAATGGATAGGAACTCTCCCTAAGGGATGTTCCTTCCTCTTTGGATTCCAAATTGGATGTGCAAACATCTCAATCTCAAAGCACTTTAAATAGTTTACAACTCAATTTGAATCAAATTACATCAATTGAAATTAAAATTCTAGACTCAACAACCTGCAAGGTTATCCTAATAATAAGCAGTTTATATTTGACATCCCAAGCAGTTAATATATTTGAAATTTAAATGCTCAAACCAGCCACACTTGGCCATGCTCTTTTTGATTTAAAGGGGGACTTAAGCATGCTTAGCACCTGTGCAATTTAATAATCATGATTTTTGCCCCCTTTAATTTATGCCCTGTATGAGCATGGCCACCTGCATAAGATTAAATTAGTACAAATCGTTCCTAACCTAAGGGTAGATCTAACATACAATCAATCAACTCAGAGTGCAGTAAATAAATAAACAATCACATCAACATTAATTACTTAAATCTAGCAACCAGCATGCAATGAAAACCACGGAAAACCCGGTACACGCAAGTAGCAGAAAAGTAAACACCGGCCTAACCTAAGACTAAAGTTGGTTGTCCTAGCAAACCATTTAAAGTGTGTGAAGTAGGCTGTGTGGCTTTGATATATCCTAAATAGGATGATTTGATTGAAGTTGTTTAAAGTTCTAGTTGGTTGAGGGTTTAAGGGAAGATTTAATTTGAATTTAAATATTAGTGACTTGAAATTGATTTTTTAAATTTGATTTTAATTGTTTGTTGGATATCACCTTTGTTTCACACCGAGGCCGTGAAGTTTATTTCACCTTCCTTGGGGCTAATTTAATAGCCTCGTAGGCCTGGGTTACCCAGTGGTACCCGATATAATTAAGTGATTTGAGTTTGATTAAGGTTTGAATGTTGATTAAATTTTAATTAATATTGGTTGGTTGCTGGTTTTAAGTTCAAATTGATGTTTTCTGGAATTTTTGACAATTTATTGAATTTTGGAAATTTTTGATTATTTTATTCATTTAATTCAAGGGTCAAAATTTGACTTTTTGATTTAAAGTGTTTTCTAGAAATTTAATATTTTATTAAAATACTAGACCTTAATACGATCAGTTAGACAGTAAGTACATTAAAATTGGATTTTTCTACATTTTATTATGAAGGTTTGAAGTTTTGACTTGAATTTGAACTAAGTTTGACCAAAAGTTGACTTTTTCAAAATTGATTGATTTCTGGAAACTTAATATTTTTAATAAATATTAGACCTTAATATGAGTTGTATGCCTTTGAGTTTGCTCAATTTGGAGTTCATTTGAATTAGTTATGAATTTTTGAAGTTTTGACTATTTAATGAATTATTGAAATTGTTTAATTAGAGACCTTTTTGTGATTTGGATCCCAATGACTTCCAAACTTCTTTAAATCAACTTCAAAGGTCAGGAATGACCTAAGGAGTGATCTCTAAGTGTTTTAGAAATTTTTGGAATTTTTAATTATTTTTAATTAATTAAATTAATTAAATATTGAATTTCAATTAAAATTAAATTAAACTTAATTTTGAAGTCCAGTCAAGGGGTTTTTATTTTTCATTGATTAAGGGTTTAATTCTGGTCAGTTAGAGGGGTTAATTGTATTTTTTGGATTTAATCTTGATTTATTATAATTTTTAGAAGGTTTTAAGGCTTAATTAATGTTTAAACTTAATTAGATTGATTAAGGGGCTTAATGATTTCAAAATCCAGTAAGATATTTTCTATGGGCTGAGCATGTCACTAAGTTCAAATTGTTTGAGTTTCAAGTCAATAGGATGTACATTCTAATTATTGGAAATATACTAAATTCTCTAAATCAAGTCCTTAATTATTGTCCTTAATGACACTAGGTTAATTGGGTTCAAATCAAGATTTTACTAACCCTTGGACATTAATCAAAATCAACTCAAACACAGTAATCATATATCCTAAGGCTAAGTATAAAAAAAAAATAAATGAATTTTTAAATTTATGGGTCCAAAATGGACCCATACATTTGAAAATTCAATTCATAGAAATTCTGGTCAGAATATGACCCAAGAAAATTAGGGTGGGTTAAGGACTCCCCCTAATCTAAGCCATCCAAATTTGAGGTCAATTTGACCATTGGATCTTGAGAAATATGAGAAAAATAAAAACTCATCATCTCTGTTTTTCCCTAAACCCAATGGCCAAAACTGTTTGCAACTATTTTTAAAATAAAATAGACATCAAGAGCTTTCCAACAAGCCCATGAACACCCAATTTGGATTAAATATGAAATTTCTATGAATTTTTGAAGATTCTGAGCATTTAAATAATTTTTAAAACAATTTTAGTCAAATCAGGCTGCCGGCGCCGCCAATCCAATCATTGGAAATGATTGGGACGAACGGCGGCCCGGCGCCGCGGCTCAGACGCGTGGCAAGCAATGAGGTTATTACTTAAACACCTCAGCTTAAATGCCAGCCGTCTGATCTGGTCTGATCTGATCAGATCTAAGCGACCACAAAATGCCACGTCAGCAGCGCGGTTTGGCTCAGATACCCGCGTTCGATCCCCAGGGGCACCGCGCGGTATAGCTTTGATTTGGACCGTCCGATCGAAGATCGGACGGTCCAGATCTTCTGAACTTTGATTGTTCATTTTGAATAGAAGAATTCAAATGCTCAAAACTCTCAGATTACTTAACCAAAATTCATGAAAATTGAAACATGGATTCATGGTGGCATAATCTTCCAATTTCAGGAGTTTGAAAACTCCATGCACTGTAGATTTACTACAGTTTTAATTTAAAGTTTAAAAGTAAAATTGAAATAACTCACAATCTAGCTGTTGGATTTTTGAGATTTTGGGTTCCTTTTGCTCCTGGAGAAGTCCCCTACAACTTTGGTGAAGAGCTCAGGACCTGGTTATGGCTGGATCTTGAGTTAACTGGAGAAACCTTCTTTCTCTCTCTAGCTCCCTCTCTCTTCACTAATGGGGCTTTGGAGGCCAGATTTGATGGGGAAATAGTTGGGAGAGCTATGGTAATTATTGGGAAAGCTCTCAGAGAAGTATAGAGGGCTGGAGGAGCTCTGGAGGAGAAGATTTTTAGTGAGAGAAGATTCAATGGAGAATGAGCCCTATTTTTGGATTTTAAACCTATTCAATCATCTCCAGGCCAAATGGATGGCTGTGATGACTTGGAGAGCTCCTCAGATGTTGCCATGTGTCCAAGAGATTGTTAGGAGCAGATGGGAGAGCACATGGAAAGGACAAGCCACATGTAAAGTGACTTTGGTCCCCACCATAGTGTGTAGGAATGACCCAAACCATTGGATCCCCATCCAAGGGCTGGAATACACCCTAAGAAGATTCTGGACTCTCTCTAAGCAGCTGGAGAGGTTGGGATTAGAGGGGATTAATCTTAAGGAGGGATTTTGACCAAGTTTGACTTGTCCAAAACCTCACTTTGACTGTTTGACCAGTCAAAGTCCAGGTGGACTGCTGAGGTGGCAATGAGGGAAGTATTAAGCTACTGGAATAACAAGTTGAAGAGAGTTTGAGACTTAAGGATTGAGATTTGAAGGAATAGAAAGGATTTTAAGGTAGTTTGACCAAGTTTAAATATGTTGACTTGGTCAAAATGACCATGACTTGACTCATGGTGCATTTGGCAAGATTTAAGGCATTAATTGGAATATTTTGAAAGCTTGAAAAGGATTTGATCAAATGCATGTGGTGATTTTGATCTAAACATATAAGTTTGACCAAAATCAAAGTGTTGACTTGATGAATTTTCCTTGGGTTTGATTATCCTATGACTAAAGCATAATTGAGACATGGATAAGAGTTAGTTTGAGGCTTGATATGGGTTGGATAGATTGAATGGGTTGGAATAACCTATTTGAGCCCTTAAGAGGTGTTTTGGTCAACTTAGGTTGACTTAGTCAACCAGGTTGACCCAAGGGGTGGGTCCAGGTCCAGTAGATTTGAAATAATATTCTGAGTCTACTGGTGGTAGTCTCAGGGTCTGGAGAGGTCATTTGGTCAAAATGACCTGTTTGGGCCCTTAATGGGCCTTTAGGTCAACCCTGGTTGACTTGGTCAACCAGGTGGGTCCAGGGTCTGGAAATGGGTTCAACAGATTTGAAATGATATTTGGAGACCAATGGAGGTGGTCCCAAGGTCTGGGGAGGTCATTTGGTCAGAATGACCTGTTTTGACCCTAAAGGGGCCTTCTAGGTCAACTAGGTTGACTTGGTCAACCAGGTTGACCCAGGGGCTGGTTCTGGGTTCAATGGGTTTGGTTTGACATTTGAAACTTGCTGGAAGTGACTGCATTTGATTTGGAGCTCATTTGGTTCAAATGACCATTTATACCCCATAGGGGTATTTTTGTCATTTTGACCCTTGGTCAACTGAGGGTCAAATTGAGTCCAACAAAATGTAGTTTATTGCTCAATGGGTCATAATCAAGGGTCTGGAGGTGATTGGAGGCTTTGAAGAAAGCTCCAGGGTCAAAATCCACTGGGTGGCAGGCCCAGTGGCATAGACTGTAAATATCTGAAGGTTTTATAGCCTTTGGATTTCAATTCAGTTTATGGGGTTAGAGATCTCAGAATGAGCTCAAATTTGGATGGTTACCTCTAAAGACATGTCACATCAGTGTGGAACTGACAGATCTTGAATCAGAGGTCATTTGATAGGGTTTTGAAATATTCAAAGATTTGCTGGAAAAGGCTTTCAAGACTTAGACCTTTGGCCTTGGATTTGAATCTGGAAATCTGGTTTTGAACTGGATTTTGAGTTTGAATGATTGGATTTGAATTACCTAAATCATTCGTGACCATTTAGAGATCATAAATGATAGGATAGGATTAAAGTTTGATCAAAGGTAAAGTCAGGGTTTGAACTAGAGTTTGGATTTTGAACTGGATTGAATTCTAGATTTTGCTCAAGGTTTGAATTGAGGATATGGATTAAAGTCTGATTTGTTCTAGAGTTTGAATATATTTGAGGACTGGATAGATCTAAGATCTAGGAGGATCCTAGGACCTAAATTGATCTAGGGGAAATCCCAGGGTCCAGAGCAGATCCTAAGGACTGAAGTCTAGGAAACTCCTAAAGTTTAGGAAGCCCTAAAGTCTGGGATTTAGAAGGTTCTTAGGATCTAGGATAGATCTTAAAGTTTGGATTGATCTAAGATCAGATTGATCCTAGGGTTAAGATTGATCCTAAGGATTGGAAAGATCCTAAGGTCTGGATTGGTCCTACTGACCTCATACAAAAATGAGGTCAACAAATGGACCCCCAATATGTGTAATAGAATATAGTTCTATTGCACATATTGGTGTTGACCGAATAGAATGGCCAAGTCTGGAGTTTTGATCCTAAGGGAAAAATAAATTTATCCCTGGGGAATCAGAGTTTGAATAGATACTAGGGTAGTGCTGGAAAAAGCATATTCTACCACTAGTGGGTCTGGTCCTGAGGGAAAGGAAGAATCTATCCCTAAAGGAGAAGGAAGTCGGGATGATCGTATAGAAAAGAAGAATTCCTAACTACAGAGGATCGAGTCTAGATTTGATTCTAAGGAAAAGGAAAGTCTAACCTCAGAAGATTAAATTTGAAATGAATCTAAGGGAAGGAGATCCTAGCCCTAGAAGATTGAATTTGAAACTTAATTCTAAGGGAAGGAGATCCTAACCCTAGAAGATTGAATTTGAAACTTAATTCTAAGGGAAGGAGATCCTAACCCTAGAAGATTGAGTTTGAAACTTAATTCTAAGGGAAGGAGATCCTAACCCTAGAAGATTGAGTTTGAAACTTAATTCTAAGGGAAGGAGATCCTAACCCTAGAAGATTGAGTTTGAAATGATACTAGGGTAGTGCTCAGGCAGCGTACTCTACCGCTAGTAGATCTTATCCTAAAGGAAAGAATGTCCTAACCCTAAAGGAAAAGAAGGTCTGGATGATCCTGTAGGAAGAAAGAATTCATAACTACAGATGATCGGGTCTGGATTTTATTCTAAAGGAAAGGAGATCCTAACCTTAGAAAAATGAATTTGAAAGGGTGCTAGGGTAGTGCTAGGGACAGCGTACTCTACCACTAGTAGATCTAGTCCTAGTAGAAGGAAGAAAACCTATCCTTAAGGAAAAGAAGGCCTGGATGATCGTATAGAAGGAAGAACTCCTAACTATAGAGGATCAAGTTTGAATTTGATTCTAAGGGAAAGGGAATCCTAACCTCAGAAAGTTGAATTTGAAATGATACTAGGGTAGTGCTGGGGACAGCGTACTCTACCACTAGTAGATCTAATCCTAAAGGAAGGGAGGAAAACCTACCCCTAAAGGAAAAGAGGGTCTAGATGATCGTATAGGAAGGAAGAATTCCTAGCTATAGAGGATCAAGTTTGAATTTTGATACTAGGGTAGTGCCACAAAGGGCGTATTCTACCACTAGTGGATCTAATCCTAAGGAAAGGAAGAAATCCTGTCCTTACAGGAAAGAAAGCTTGATTGAGATTGATTCCAGGACGGTGCCATAGAGGACTTACTCCATCACTGGGGAGTCTAATCCTAAAGGAAGGAGAAAAACCTAACCTTGAGGAGAAGAGAGTTTGATTTTTGAAATTTGATTCCAGGACGGTGCCACAGGGGACTTATTCCATCACTGGGGGATCTAATCCTAAGAGAAGGAGAATACTTACTCTAAGGAAAAGAGAACTGGATGATCGTATAGGAAAGTAGTATTACTTCCTATAGGAGATCAGACTTAAAGATTTAAATTTTGAAACTAGAATGGTGCCGCAGAGGGCGTTATCCATCACTAGTAGATCTAATCCTAAGGAAAGAAAGCACGATGACTCACATCTAACCTTAAGGAAAAGAAAACTGGATGATCTCATAGGAAGGTAGTATTATTTCCTGTATGAGATTAGGCTTGAAGTTTTGAATTTTGAAACTAGGATGGTGCCGCAAGGGCGTTATCCATCACTAGTAGATCTAATCCTAAGGAGAGAAAGCACGATGACTCACATCTGTCCTTAAGGAAAAGAAGATTGGAGGACCCTGAGAGAAGGAAGTATTGCTTCCCACAGAAGGTCGGATCTGGATTTTAAATCTAGGATGGTGCCCCAGAGGGCGTGCTCCACCGCTAGAAGATCTAATCCTAAGGAAAGAAAGCACGATGACTCATATCTGACCTTAAGGAAAAGAAAACTGGAGGATTCTGTGAGAAGGAAGCATTGCTTCACACAGAATCAGGTCTGGAGTGATCGTATGTAAAGGAAACTTGCTTTACATAGAGGATCAGATCTGGATGATCTTGTATAGAGGAAACTTGCTCTATACAAAAGATCGGACCTAGAATAATCGTGTGTAGAGGAAACTTGCTCTACACAGATGATCAAGTCTGGATGATCATATATATAGAGGAAACTTGCTCTATATAGAGGATCGAGTCTGGATGATCGTGTATAGAGGAAACTTACTCTATATAGAGGATCAGATCTGGATGATCGTATGTGAAGGAAACTTGCTTCACACAAAAGATTGAATCTGGAATGATCATATGTAGAGGAAACTTGCTCTACATAGAGGATCAGATCTGGAATGATCGTATGTGAAGGAAACTTGCTTCACACAAAAGATTGAATCTGGAATGATCATATGTAGAGGAAACTTGCTCTACATAGAGGATCAGATCTGGAATGATCGTATGTGAAGGAAACTTGCTTCACACAAAAGATTGAATCTGGAATGATCATATGTAGAGGAAACTTGCTCTACATAGAGGATCAGATCTGGAATGATCGTATGTGAAGGAAACTTGCTTCACATAGAGGATCGGATCTAGATGATCGTGTACAGAGGAAACTTGCTCTATACAGAGGATCAGGTCTAGAATGATCATATGTGAAGGAAACTTACTTCACATAGAGGATCGAGTCTGGAATGATCATATACAGAGGAAACTTGCTCTGTATAGAGGATCGGGTCTGGATTGATCGTATATAGAGGAAACTTGCTCTATATAGAGGATCAGGTCTGGAATGATCATATGTGAAGGAAACTTGCTTCACATAGGGGATCGAGTCTGGAATGATCATATACAGAGGAAACTTGCTCTGTATAGAGGATCGGGTCTGGAATGATCATATGTGAAGGAAACTTGCTTCACATAGAGGATCGAGTCTGAAATGATCATATACAGAGGAAACTTGCTCTGTATAGAGGATCGGGTCTAGATTCTGGAATTTGAGATTTGAATTCTGGAATTTGAAATTTGAATGATTTTTTGAATTTGAATTTGAAAGCGTTTGAATTTGAAACTTGATTTGATGAATTTGAATTTGAATAGTTTTGAATCTGGGATGTGTTTTGAATTTGATTCGAATTGGTTTTGAATTTGAAAATTTTGAATTTAAAAGTTGATTTTAATTGATGTTGAATTTGATTTCAAATTTTGAATTTTGATTGTGTTTGGTTCGATTTTGATTTGTTTGAATTTGATTTTGAATTTGAAGTGTTTTGACTTTAATTTTGAGTTTGACACTCATCTGGCATGGTACTTCCTGAAGAGCCTCCCCAACGTTTGAAAATATTGGGTGGCATTCTTCAGGTTGATCAGTCCAAAGGAAATTTCCTCAAAGATCGTCATTAAAAATGAACGATCCAGTCAACATTGACTCAAGCTTTCCATTGAGTTTACAACGGATTAGAAGCGGTCTACAAAAGACTACGACCAAGTCTCCTACTTGGGGAGTTCTAAAGTGACACAACTTATCAGTAACTTGAATCAAATGTGACTTATAAATTTTTGAAACTTTGTTGAGCTTAATGTGATTTTTATTTGAGGCCCTCGAGCTCTTTGAATTGGAGTCGGGCACTTTGCTCAATTATAGTTTGATTTTGAACAACAAATCCCAACAAAGGAAACTACGCTTCTAGATCAGAATGATCTAGGACCCAGCACAGGGTGTGGCTTGATTGTGAACGATAATTTCCAGCATTATAAAATACTCCTCTAGTGGGATTAAACTTGGACCCAGCATAGAGTGTAATTTTATAAGGAAGGCCTAGTAGGAAAAGATGCCTATGTGTAAGGACTTACACACATTTCTCAAGGACCGGATTTAAATTTTCAAGAATAGAAGATTCATTCTTTTTATTAGAAAACTTCCTCTAGCAATTTGGACCCTGTCGGAACGACAAGCGGGCACAAATTCAGAAGTACAGTGAAAAGTTTGAGTGACTCCAACTAACTTGAAAAGGTTCAAGGATTTAGGTTTTGTTGACCCAGACCAAGTTTCGTAGAAGCTAAACTGGGGTCTCCCTTAAATATTTTGAATTAAAATCAATTTCAAAGTAGTTTAAGTCAAGTAGAGAAATTAAATCTTTTCAATTCTCTTGCACAAGAGATTTTTATATCTTGATAGAATATCGATGCACGGTGAAAATTCTGGATTCAAGACTTTCAAAATCAAGCAATTTAAAATTGACTGGGTCTTTTGAGATTGAAGAATTTAGAAGATGGGAGCCTCTTTCTTTCTTCTCTTTTTTTGGTGGCACACTTTGCGCATCTTTTGATTTATAGTACATTTTGCACTATTTCTTAACTTGTGACGCCTATTGCACATCTTTTTGATTTTTGGTGCACTTTATGCATTTCTTGATTGTTGGCGCATTTTGCGCATCTTTTGAATTCAATTGAATTTAAGAAGAGGCTACACCTTCTCTACTTCAATACCGGGATTACATCTCAAGTATAAGAGAAGAAAACTCATTCTCTTATGCAAGGACAAATAATCCTCAAGGTAGGACCCAGTCATTTAAAATGAATACTGGCTTGACTTTTGAAAATCATTGAACAAAATTTAAACACGCAAGAGATATCTATTAGGATATAAAATTACGAGAAAATTGAGAAGATTTTCATTTCAAAGATCAACTTAAATTTGATATTGATTTAACTCAACAATTGAATCAATCCCACAAAAGAGGTGGGAAGGAGGGGTGTTCAAACATTTGGAGTCAACTACAACTTTCTCCTGCTTAAGACTTCAAATAGAGGTCAATTTTCATTAAAAAGATGATTCAACTATCTTGAAATTTTGAAATCGGTACACTTGAGAAATTGGAAACTTTCCTTAAAAAGAAATTGCAAATCTAGGTGGCAAGACCCCAGTAGTACGGAATTAGATTCCTACGATCTCCTTGGAAGGAGAGACTATTATTGGGTCTGCGCTATCCTTAGAAATCATTGCATCACTTTAATCAAAAGATTTATCTCGATAGGACCCCGTTGAAAGTTGAATTTTAACGGTATCACTATCTGACAAAATCTTAGATTATTTTCCCTCTCTTATCACTAGTGGTCTAGTAATTAGGAGAGTGGCACCCCGAGTGGTTTCTACACCTCCTCCTCTCTAGTTGATGTAGTGGGACACGTATAGAAACGTGACCTAACATCATCTAGTAGAGTGGATGGGTCATAACCTTCAACTGGGGGCCTAGGGCCTGGTGCTGGAGTTTGTTCAGTTCTGGCTTGATTGATTCTTGCCATGTAGTAGTCAAGAAGGTGTATTGAAGATCGTGCTCTCGTTTCTACAACCTCCCTCCTTTGAGCAACAGGAGATGGGTGGAAACGATTTCCACCAGGAAAGGGGTTCGTAGAAGGAGCAACGAACTTTTGATTAGCCTCGGACTTGACATGCTTTGAGGCTTTCGCCTCAGCAGTCTTCTTGGCCTTGACAACCTTCTTTCTGACTCTATGAAGGTAGTTCTTCATTTTGTTCTTGCTGGCTTTGCTGATGACAGGGGTACTAGAACTTGACCCGATCTCAGGATGAGATGGTAGCTCTTCTATCGTTATTGACTTCTGGTTCCTATCCTCCTCAGTAAAAGATACAGTGGGTAAAGGGGTGACAACAGCCTCCATCTCAGAGATGGGGGAGTCAACTCCTGACCCTAAAGTAATCTCAACCAAAGGGACATTTCTTCGTATTCCAGCAGACAGATCAATCATTTCTTCTCCGTCGACTGATAACTTGAAGTCTTGGAATTGCATTTCAAACTGGATAAAATTACCAGAAATGATTCCTTCAACTATCAAGTTTCTATCTAGAGAGAAAATGAGTTTCCCAGCCATTTGAGTGCTTAAATCCTGAAATTAATGAATAATGATTCGAATTAGTTAATCTTGAATTTGAATTTGAATTTTAAATCTGATTAATGATATTCAAAATTTGATAATTCAATCATGTTAAGCTTAAATTCAAAACAGTGGTTCGTAGACTTGACAAGGATTTAAGGGTTGAACCCGACACTTTCGCTACACCAATTAACTTGGGGCAAAATGTCAAAGTTCAAACTCGAACTTGAATTCAAAATTAAATTTAAAATTTGAGGTGACAATCAAATTCGAACTTAAAGTTGAGATTGTATTTTGATTCAAAGTTAGATTTGGAATTTGAATTTAAGATTGAAGTCGAATGGACCCTTCTTCAAATTCTGTGACTCAACAAATCGAATTTCATTCAATCATGTAGGTACACAAAATTGATATAAAAGATTCAAGGATCGGGCTCGACTCTTTTCATTTCACCAATTGACTTGGGTCGAAATGTCAAAGTCCCGATCAAAATTGAATTGACTTTAAATTGGAAATCAAATTCAAATTTCGGGTTGAAATTATGTTTGGATTCAAAGTTAAATTTGAATTTGAGGCTCAAGTCAAATGGGTCTTTCTTCAAATTTTATGACTCAACAGACTGAATTTCACTCAATCATGTAGGTGCATAAAATTGATATGAAAGATCTAGGGATCGGGCTTGACTCTTTTCATTTCACCAATTGACTTGGGTCGAAATGTCAAAGTCCCGATCGAAATTGAATCGACTTTAAGTTGAACATCAAATTCAAATTTCGGGTTGAAATTATGTTTGGATTCAAAGTTAAATTTGAATTTGAGGCTCAAGTCAAATGGGTCTTTCTTCAAATTTTATGACTCAACAGACTGAGCTTCACTCAATCATGTAGGTGCATAAAATTTATATGAAAGATCTAGGGATCGGGCTTGACTCTTTTCATTTCACCAATTGACTTGGGTCGAAATGTCAAAGTCCCGAATTTGACCTTGAAATCAAATCTGAAGTTTGAATTTAAGTTTGGAATCAAATTTAAGTTCAATTTTGAAATTGAATTTGAACTTAAGATTGAATTTAGTTTTGAGGTTGAATTTAAACTTAAATCTTGGATTCAAATTCAAGCTTGAAGTTAGATTTAAATTGAATTTGAATTTGAATTTGAATCTGGATTTGAACCCAAAGTTGGAATTGAACGGATCTTCTTCAAAATTTGAAACTCAACATATTAAATTTTGTTCAAATATGTAGGTTTACCAAATTAACCTGAAGATCCTAAGGCTTGACTCTTTGCACCCTACCTAGCAATTTTAGGGGTGAAATGTCAAAGCTCAGTATTGACTGGAGAATTTTGAATTTGAATTGCATGTGTTCAACTACAACAGAATATTATAGAAGACACATAGCAACGACGATTGAAGTTGATTTGAAAGATTTTCCTTGACTTTTGAAACTCGAAAATGTTGAGTTTTATTTTCAACATAATGGTTAACAAAATTCAAGGGAAAATCTAGAAACCTGGTTTGACTCTTTCACCATACTGACTAGCTTGGGGTGAAATGTCAAAATCCAGATTGAATTAAAAAAGTTTTGAATCTGGGTTTTGAGATTGAGGAATTTTTGTAAATTGTGAAACTTAGCATGCAGGAATCTATTCGCATGTGAGTTTGCAACATATGCAAAAAGATTTTGACAAGCTTGGCTTGACTCTTTTGCTCTACCAATAAACTTGGAGGCAAAATGTCAAAACCAGACTTGGAGGGAGGTTTCCTACACTCACCTCTCTTTTCACATGTCTTAATTGAGTTGGCCACACTCACCCAAGGAAGAAATGGGAGAGGGACCAACGGAAGAAAGGTAGTCAAAACTACCGATGCAACAAAATTCGTACCGCTATTAAAGATGGAGAGAGAGATACTCCCAGTGGAGTCGCCATATTTTTGTTTGATTAAAAAATATATGGTTTTGAAAAGAGGGTTTTAATTTTCTTTGGGAAATATCTAATTTCTGAAATTTAAATTTTATAATCGAACACTTATTATGAATGATATATCACCTCGAAAGGTGAACATATCGTTCCCTAATAGGTTCAGATTACAAATCTTTGAATTTATCATGATTATTATAATCAAACTCAAGGAGAAATAATATATGATCCCGAAGGATCAAAATAATGTTTAATCAATTGTTTGATTATGTTAATCTGAATAGGATCATTAATTTCATAATCAGAACTATGATTATAATTGACATATCTATCCGAAGAAAGAAGATATCAATCATTATCAATAGTTTGAATATGAAAATAATGATCGCCATTTTTTGTTTTGATTTCCCAAAAATAATTAATTAAAGGTTTTGAAAACTTGATTTTGAAATCAGGTCTGGGTTTCTAAATCTCCTACGAGCGCAAGCCCTCGTAGTTAATTACATCATAGGAAAATAGAAAATTTCCTACGAATACTCTCGATTAAAATAGCGATACGAATTTTATTTAAGATTCCAAAGATCGATATCAAAGAAGGTTAAGGGTTGGAAATTCAACAGGGACTGGATCAAATTTGAACAGTTCTTTCTGGAGGTCAAAGGATGAGAAGTAGGAGGTGTTTGAGATTCTGAAATAATTCAGAGACACCTCAAACTATCCTAAGTGTTGGGCTTGAATTTGATTGAAAGAAATTTAATGTTTAAATGATCAATTTTATTAGAAAATGGGAATTAGATTCCCAAAAGATTGAGGTCTTAAGATTGAATATTGTCTCAGAACCTAAGTCTAAAATGGGTACTGAGAATCAGTGACTCAGAACCTAGCTAATGCAATGCAATCTGGACTTACCCCGGCCTGGATTGGGGAGCCAGCTAAACCACCTAAACGCTTTTAAAACCATGAGTCAAAGTCTTTAAATGTAGAGTGGTTAAGGACGTTATTTAAGATTGAGTTTGAGGAGTTGGGGGTCGACATCTAGAGCAGATTCCTAATTGACCCTTTAACATATGTTGGGTTAAATGTCTAAATAAAATGCAATTAAAATTTAGACTCAATTTTTAATTTGTATCTAATACAATGCATGCTAGTTGACTCGATAAAATGCTTAAATCAAAATGAAGCAGTTTTAAAACAGGCTTAAAAATAGGTTTTATCCTAAAGATTGCACAACATCCCCTTGGACAGAACTGCACCCTAATAGGTCAGGTGGTCTGCCAGAACCCGCAGGCGGGGAGGTGCCTAACACGGATGAGAAAAGTCAATATGTATGCATGAAAAACTCCCGGCGAGTCCGGGCTTACTTCTTAAGAGCGTTAGAGTTTCTATCTGAGCTTAAAAATTTTAATTTTGTTTAAATAGAAAAAGTTAATGACCGTACCCTCACGAGCCTCCGATCGGGTTCCAGGCTAAATCAAAATCGACATGCAATAGCGCCAAATAAACTACTAAAAGCATGCGGGTCCTTAATCGCAATCAACATCAAGTAATCAAATCAACATTTAATTAAATTAATTAAATAAATGCTCAAACTGAAAGTCCATAGGCAAGTGCCCTTAATAATACAACCCAGGGTCTGCAGTAAAGTAAAGTGGCCGGGTACCACTGACTACAACCCGGATTCTACTCCTAAGACTCAAGTGACTTTGAGATTTGAGATTCTTCTCGTTCTTCACTTCTTCGTCTCCTTAGAACTCCTTGGATCGTCGGGTCTGGATATCCAAATGAAAAGAAACTCCCCCTGGATAGGGGTGTTATCTTTTCTCTTTGGATACTTGAAATTCATTCTAATTTGGATCTCCAAATGGATAGGAACTCTCCCTAAGGGATGTTCCTTCCTCTTTGGATTCCAAATTGGATGTGCAAACATCTCAATCTCAAAGCACTTTAAATAGTTTACAACTCAATTTGAATCAAATTACATCAATTGAAATTAAAATTCTAGACTCAACAACCTGCAAGGTTATCCTAATAATAAGCAGTTTATATTTGACATCCCAAGCAGTTAATATATTTGAAATTTAAATGCTCAAACCAGCCACACTTGGCCATGCTCTTTTTGATTTAAAGGGGGACTTAAGCATGCTTAGCACCTGTGCAATTTAATAATCATGATTTTTGCCCCCTTTAATTTATGCCCTGTATGAGCATGGCCACCTGCATAAGATTAAATTAGTACAAATCGTTCCTAACCTAAGGGTAGATCTAACATACAATCAATCAACTCAGAGTGCAGTAAATAAATAAACAATCACATCAACATTAATTACTTAAATCTAGCAACCAGCATGCAATGAAAACCACGGAAAACCCGGTACACGCAAGTAGCAGAAAAGTAAACACCGGCCTAACCTAAGACTAAAGTTGGTTGTCCTAGCAAACCATCTAAAGTGTGTGAAGTAGGCTGTGTGGCTTTGATATATCCTAAATAGGATGATTTGATTGAAGTTGTTTAAAGTTCTAGTTGGTTGAGGGTTTAAGGGAAGATTTAATTTGAATTTAAATATTAGTGACTTGAAATTGATTTTTTAAATTTGATTTTAATTGTTTGTTGGATATCACCTTTGTTTCACACCGAGGCCGTGAAGTTTATTTCACCTTCCTTGGGGCTAATTTAATAGCCTCGTAGGCCTGGGTTACCCAGTGGTACCCGATATAATTAAGTGATTTGAGTTTGATTAAGGTTTGAATGTTGATTAAATTTTAATTAATATTGGTTGGTTGCTGGTTTTAAGTTCAAATTGATGTTTTCTGGAATTTTTGACAATTTATTGAATTTTGGAAATTTTTGATTATTTTATTCATTTAATTCAAGGGTCAAAATTTGACTTTTTGATTTAAAGTGTTTTCTAGAAATTTAATATTTTATTAAAATACTAGACCTTAATACGATCAGTTAGACAGTAAGTACATTAAAATTGGATTTTTCTAAATTTTATTATGAAGGTTTGAAGTTTTGACTTGAATTTGAACTAAGTTTGACCAAAAGTTGACTTTTTCAAAATTGATTGATTTCTGGAAACTTAATATTTTTAATAAATATTAGACCTTAATATGAGTTGTATGCCTTTGAGTTTGCTCAATTTGGAGTTCATTTGAATTAGTTATGAATTTTTGAAGTTTTGACTATTTAATGAATTATTGAAATTATTTAATTAGAGACCTTTTTGTGATTTGGATCCCAATGACTTCCAAACTTCTTGAAATCAACTCCAAAGGTCAGGAATGACCTAAGGAGTGATCTCTAAGTGTTTTAGAAATTTTTGGAATTTTTAATTATTTTTAATTAATTAAATTAATTAAATATTGAATTTCAATTAAAATTAAATTAAACTTAATTTTGAAGTCCAGTCAAGGGGTTTTTATTTTTCATTGATTAAGGGTTTAATTCTGGTCAGTTAGAGGGGTTAATTGTATTTTTTGGATTTAATCTTGATTTATTATAATTTTTAGAAGGTTTTAAGGCTTAATTAATGTTTAAACTTAATTAGATTGATTAAGGGGCTTAATGATTTCAAAATCCAGTAAGATATTTTCTATGGGCTGAGCATGTCACTAAGTTCAAATTGTTTGAGTTTCAAGTCAATAGGATGTACATTCTAATTATTGGAAATATACTAAATTCTCTAAATCAAGTCCTTAATTATTGTCCTTAATGACACTAGGTTAATTGGGTTCAAATCAAGATTTTACTAACCCTTGGACATTAATCAAAATCAACTCAAACACAGTAATCATATATCCTAAGGCTAAGCATAAAAAAAAAATAAATGAATTTTTAAATTTATGGGTCCAAAATGGACCCATACATTTGAAAATTCAATTCATAGAAATTCTGGTCAGAATATGACCCAAGAAAATTAGGGTGGGTTAAGGACTCCCCCTAATCTAAGCCATCCAAATTTGAGGTCAATTTGACCATTGGATCTTGAGAAATATGAGAAAAATAAAAACTCATCATCTCTGTTTTTCCCTAAACCCAATGGCCAAAACTGTTTGCAACTATTTTTAAAATAAAATAGACATCAAGAGCTTTCCAACAAGCCCATGAACACCCAATTTGGATTAAATATGAAATTTCTATGAATTTTTGAAGATTCTGAGCATTTAAATAATTTTTAAAACAATTTTAGTCAAATCAGGCCGCCGGCGCCGCCAATCCAATCATTGGAAATGATTGGGACGAACGGCGGCCCGGCGCCGCGGCTCAGACGCGTGGCAAGCAATGAGGTTATTACTTAAACACCTCAGCTTAAATGCCAGCCGTCTGATCTGGTCTGATCTGATCAGATCTAAGCGACCACAAAATGCCACGTCAGCAGCGCGGTTTGGCTCAGATACCCGCGTTCGATCCCCAGGGGCGCCGCGCGGTATAGCTTTGATTTGGACCGTCCGATCGAAGATCGGACGGTCCAGATCTTCTGAACTTTGATTGTTCATTTTGAATAGAAGAATTCAAATGCTCAAAACTCTCAGATTACTTAACCAAAATTCATGAAAATTGAAACATGGATTCATGGTGGCATAATCTTCCAATTTCAGGAGTTTGAAAACTCCATGCACTGTAGATTTACTACAGTTTCAATTTAAAGTTTAAAAGTAAAATTGAAATAACTCACAATCTAGCTGTTGGATTTTTGAGATTTTGGGTTCCTTTTGCTCCTGGAGAAGTCCCCTACAACTTTGGTGAAGAGCTCAGGACCTGGTTATGGCTGGATCTTGAGTTAACTGGAGAAACCTTCTTTCTCTCTCTAGCTCCCTCTCTCTTCACTAATGGGGCTTTGGAGGCCAGATTTGATGGGGAAATAGTTGGGAGAGCTATGGTAATTATTGGGAAAGCTCTCAGAGAAGTATAGAGGGCTGGAGGAGCTCTGGAGGAGAAGATTTTTAGTGAGAGAAGATTCAATGGAGAATGAGCCCTATTTTTGGATTTTAAACCTATTCAATCATCTCCAGGCCAAATGGATGGCTGTGATGACTTGGAGAGCTCCTCAGATGTTGCCATGTGTCCAAGAGATTGTTAGGAGCAGATGGGAGAGCACATGGAAAGGACAAGCCACATGTAAAGTGACTTTGGTCCCCACCATAGTGTGTAGGAATGACCCAAACCATTGGATCCCCATCCAAGGGCTGGAATACACCCTAAGAAGATTCTGGACTCTCTCTAAGCAGCTGGAGAGGTTGGGATTAGAGGGGATTAATCTTAAGGAGGGATTTTGACCAAGTTTGACTTGTCCAAAACCTCACTTTGACTGTTTGACCAGTCAAAGTCCAGGTGGACTGCTGAGGTGGCAATGAGGGAAGTATTAAGCTACTGGAATAACAAGTTGAAGAGAGTTTGAGACTTAAGGATTGAGATTTGAAGGAATAGAAAGGATTTTAAGGTAGTTTGACCAAGTTTAAATATGTTGACTTGGTCAAAATGACCATGACTTGACTCATGGTGCATTTGGCAAGATTTAAGGCATTAATTGGAATATTTTGAAAGCTTGAAAAGGATTTGATCAAATGCATGTGGTGATTTTGATCTAAACATATAAGTTTGACCAAAATCAAAGTGTTGACTTGATGAATTTTCCTTGGGTTTGATTATCCTATGACTAAAGCATAATTGAGACATGGATAAGAGTTAGTTTGAGGCTTGATATGGGTTGGATAGATTGAATGGGTTGGAATAACCTATTTGAGCCCTTAAGAGGTGTTTTGGTCAACTTAGGTTGACTTAGTCAACCAGGTTGACCCAAGGGGTGGGTCCAGGTCCAGTAGATTTGAAATAATATTCTGAGTCTACTGGTGGTAGTCTCAGGGTCTGGAGAGGTCATTTGGTCAAAATGACCTGTTTGGGCCCTTAATGGGCCTTTAGGTCAACCCTGGTTGACTTGGTCAACCAGGTGGGTCCAGGGTCTGGAAATGGGTTCAACAGATTTGAAATGATATTTGGAGATCAATGGAGGTGGTCCCAAGGTCTGGGGAGGTCATTTGGTCAGAATGACCTGTTTTGACCCTAAAGGGGCCTTCTAGGTCAACTAGGTTGACTTGGTCAACCAGGTTGACCCAGGGGCTGGTTCTGGGTTCAATGGGTTTGGTTTGACATTTGAAACTTGCTGGAAGTGACTGTATTTGATTTGGAGCTCATTTGGTTCAAATGACCATTTATACCCCATAGGGGTATTTTTGTCATTTTGACCCTTGGTCAACTGAGGGTCAAATTGAGTCCAACAAAATGCAGTTTATTGCTCAATGGGTCATAATCAAGGGTCTGGAGGTGATTGGAGGCTTTGAAGAAAGCTCCAGGGTCAAAATCCACTGGGTGGCAGGCCCAGTGGCATAGACTGTAAATATCTGAAGGTTTTATAGCCTTTGGATTTCAATTCAGTTTATGGGGTTAGAGATCTCAGAATGAGCTCAAATTTGGATGGTTACCTCTAAAGACATGTCACATCAGTGTGGAACTGACATATCTTGAATCAGAGGTCATTTGATAGGGTTTTGAAATATTCAAAGATTTGCTGGAAAAGGCTTTCAGGACTTAGACCTTTGGCCTTGGATTTGAATCTGGAAATCTGGTTTTGAACTGGATTTTGAGTTTGAATGATTGGATTTGAATTACCTAAATCATTCGTGACCATTTAGAGATCATAAATGATAGGATAGGATTAAAGTTTGATCAAAGGTAAAGTCAGGGTTTGAACTAGAGTTTGGATTTTGAACTGGATTGAATTCTAGATTTTGCTCAAGGTTTGAATTGAGGATATGGATTAAAGTCTGATTTGTTCTAGAGTTTGAATATATTTGAGGACTGGATAGATCTAAGATCTAGGAGGATCCTAGGACCTAAATTGATCTAGGGGAAATCCCAGGGTCCAGAGCAGATCCTAAGGACTGAAGTCTAGGAAACTCCTAAAGTTTAGGAAGCCCTAAAGTCTGGGATTTAGAAGGTTCTTAGGATCTAGGATAGATCTTAAAGTTTGGATTGATCTAAGATCAGATTGATCCTAGGGTTAAGATTGATCCTAAGGATTGGAAAGATCCTAAGGTCTGGATTGGTCCTACTGACCTCATACAAAAATGAGGTCAACACCTGGTCAACTGGGTTGACCCAAGACCTGGGGTCAGGTGTAAAAACTAGGTCAACAGAGTTGAAATTGATTTGAACTGGGCATATAGATTAAGATTTTGTTTGGGTAAGCTTTCTTATTATTTTCTAAAAATCAACTTTTTACTATAAATTTTTTTAATTTAAAATATTTTGTACTAAAAAATTGCTTGTAACATCAATCAGAAAGCCGTCCCAAACAAAGCCTAAATCAAGATAGCTCTTAAGTTTATCTACATCTATATGAATGATTACATTGGTGGAGGCAAGGAAAGCTTGCAGTGACTATTGCTCCCATAGATTTAAGATCCCTCATGTAATTATGGGTAGTATTGAAGCTTTTTTTTTTAAACTTTCTTGAAGTGTGGACGGTAACTTGAAATTGAAGCATCATCAAAATTGAGAATGATGTACCACAAATAATAACAAAATATAAAGTCGAAATAATATACTGGAAATATTATAAACCTCAATGAATGTAGGCATTTATTAATCGAAATCACAAATAATCACAAAATAAACATTTATGTTATTTGGATTTAGCCATCAAGATTTATGTCATTTCGATTTATAAATGCCTACATTCAAGGAATTGGAAAGAAAATCCATCTACTTGAAAATATAGAAGTAAAAATAATACTTAATAAAATAAAAAAAATACTCATTGATGTTCCCAAAAAGCAAAGTAAATCAATGCACAAGTAAATAAGAAGGCTAATTTATTTCTACAAAAAATGAGGTTATTACATATATATATATATATATATATATATATATATATATATATATATATATATAATATCTTATTTCAATTTATCTTTATTCAAGTATAATAAAAATATAAATCATTTATATTTATACAAATTTTATATTTCATATTGATATAAAATTTTATATAACACTACCGTTGCTAGGTCCCAACTCCTGGATGAGAAAAGTGGAGGGTTGTGTTAGGTAGTCGATAGCCAGCGTAAAACTTATCGAATAATAATGACATGAATCCTTTAAGAAATTGTGTTAATGCTAGGGCATCCCCTAGAAGCGATGCATTGTATGGCCTGAATACAGCGACAAGTGTGCAAGGGCCGTTGTACCGCCGCCCGGGTGCAGTGTTAAATAGGCAAGGGTTCCCACATCAAGGATGGATGTGGTCAAAGAAGCTAGTCCATGAAACTAAAATTAGGATAGAAACTTGGAATATAGGTTCCCTTACAAGAAAATTAATGGAATTAATAGATATTATGATTCATAGGAAGATAAATATTCTATGCATTCAGAAAACTACATGGGTTGGAGAGAAGGCTAAGGAGATTGATAGTTTACGATTTAAACTTTAGTATTCGGGTAGGAGTCGTATTAGAAATGGTGTAGGCGTGATTTTAGATAAGAGTTTGAAGGATAATGTTATAAATATTAATAGAATTGGAGATAGAATTATAGCTTTAAAGATTGTTGTTGATGCTAAGATTGTTAATATTATAAGTGCTTATACTCCTCAAGTGGGTTTGAATATGGATTCAAAATTAAAATTTTGGAATGACTTAGAAGAATTAATACAAAAGATACCTCTTGAAGAAAAAGTTTTTATTGGAGGAGATTTAAATGGACATGTTGGTAGAGAGGTAGATGATTTTAAAAATATTCATGGTGGCCATGAGTTTGGAACGACAAATGAAGGTGGTAAGTCCATATTAGATTTTTGTTTAGCTTATGATTTTTTAATTGCTAATACCTTATTTAAGAAAATGAATGAGCATCTCATTACTTATAAAAATGGATATAGTACAACTCAGATTGATTATTTTCTTATAAGAAAATTAGATCGTTTAGATTGCTAAGATTGTAAAGTTATTCCGAGTGAAAATTTATGTACCCAACATCATTTATTAATTTTGGACTTGAAAATAATGGGGAAGAAAATAAAAAATAAAGTAAAATAATTTTCTAGGATTAGATGGGAGCATTTAAAGAATATTAACAAAAATATTTTTGAGAGTAAGATTTTAGATCTTAAGATTTTGTCTGTGTATGAGGATGCTAATATTATGTGGGAAAAAGTGGCTAGTGATATTAAGAATATTGCAAAAAGTGTGCTTGGAGTTTCAAAGGGAAAAGCTCGTAATAGTAAAAATAGTTGGTGGTGGAATCCAAATGTGCAAGAAAAGATTAAAAATAAGAAGATTTGTTATAAAAATTGGTTTAATTATAAAAATTTTGATAATTGGAAATTATATAAAGAGGCACGTAAGGAATCTAAGAAAGCAATATGCGATGCAAAGAGTTTAGCTTTTAATGATTTATATAATAGATTAGATACTAAGGAGGGAGAAAGATATATATATATATATATATATATATATATATATATATATATATATATATATATATATATATATATAAGTTAGCCAAACAAAGAGATAGGTGTAGTAAGGATTTAGTTCAAGTGAAGTGTATTAAGGATGAAGTTCAAAAAGTACTTTTTTTAGAAGATGATATTCAACAAAGGTGGATGAGATATTTTGCTAAACTTTTTAATGAAGAATGTGAAAATAAAATTGACCTTAGTAACCTTAGCACCCTAAATGAAAATAAAGATTTCTGTTTTTATCGGCGTATTAATAAAATCGAAGTTAGAGAGGCTTTAAAGAAAATGAAGGGTAGAAAAGCTGTTGGACCTGATGATATTCCAATAGAGGTGTGGAAATGCTTAGGAGATGAAGGAATTTCTTGGCTTACTAAATTTTTTAATACTGTTTTGAAGACTAAAAAGATGTCAGATGAGTGGAGAATAAGTGTGTTAATCCCTATTTTTAAGAATAAAGGTGATGCACAAGATTATGCGAATTATAGAAGAATTAAGTTAGTGTGTCATACTTTAAAACTATGGGAACGAGTTATGGAGCACAGGTTGCGGCGTGATAATAATGTTTCTCAAAATCAATTTGGATTCACGCCGGGTAGGTCTACTATGGAAGCCATATATTTATTAAGAGGTTTGATGGAGAAATATAGAGAGAGTAAGGAGGATTTACATATGATATTTATTGATTTAGAAAAAGCATATGATAAAGTTCCAAGAGAAGTGCTATGGAGAGTTCTTGAAAAGAAAGGAGTTAATAACGCTTATATTCAAATCATTAAAGATATGTATGCAGGAGCTATTACTTGTGTTCAAACACAAGGTGGTTTGACCAAGTATTTCCCTATTTCGGTTGGATTACATCAAGGATCAGCCTTAAGCCCATATCTTTTTGCTTTAGTCATGGATGTTCTCACTAGACATTTGCAAGAGGATGTACCTTGGTGTATGCTTTTTGCTGATGATATTCTTCTTGTTGATAAGACTAGAGAGGGAGTTGAAGGTAAACTAGAATTGTGGAGGTCAATCTTAGAGTCTAAAGGTTTTCGCTTGAGTAGATCTAAAATGGAATATATGGAGTGTAATTTTAGTAATAATAGACCTAGTGAGGGGATTGTGACTTTGGCCGATCAAGTCATTAATAAGAGTACACGTTTTAGATATCTTGGATCTATTGTTCAGAGTGATGGTGAAATAGATGGGGATATTATCAGCAGAATCCAAGCTAGATGGTTGAAGTGGAGGAATGCATCGGGCTTATTGTGTGATAGAAAAGTACCCCTCAAACTTAAAGAAAAATTCTATAAGATGGTGGTGAGACCTGCAATGCTTTATGGTGCCGAATGTTGGCCATTAAAAGTGAAACATAATTCTAAGTTAAGTGTTGCAGAGATGAGGATGCTCAGGTGGATGAGTGGCTTTGCCCTTAGAGATAGGATACGAAATGAGCATATTCGTGAAAAGGTTGGAGTAGCTCTAGTGGAAGATAAGATTAGAGAGAGTCGCGTTAGATGGTTTGGTCACATAAAACGACGGCCTCCCGATGACCCGGTTAGAAAAGTAGAGGTCTTAGATTTGACTTATATTAAGAAAGGTAGAGGTAGACCTAAAAAGACATGGTTAGGAAATATTAGAAATGATCTTTCTTTATTAGATTTAAACGAGAATTTGATTTTTAACAGGACACAATGGAGAAAAAGGATTCATGTAGCCGACCCCACGTAGTGGGATAAAGGCTTGATGTGGTTGTTTGTTGTTGATATAGAATTTTATATGTTTGATAATGCATATCATAATTTTTTTTTCTAACTTTATTATATATATAGATATATATTAATTTTTATTTACATGCACATACATTTAAAATTAGTATATATGAAAATATTAAATGATAAATCCTAAATAAATAACTTAAAAACGGTGAATTTACGGATACATCATATCGGGCAACACGTCCTTTAGAATTTTTATTTTACTGATTTGCAAGTCTACCATAAAATTAAAATGTAATCCAGCCCTATCGGCTTCTTCTCTCTCTGTCTCTCAAAAAGCCAAATCTTGCTTTCCTGAATTTTCATCGAATTCTCAAGATTCCGGCACCGGCGACCGCTCGAGAACCATATATTAGTTGGACCGGAATGGCGTCGGTGGCGACTTCCGCTGTCAGCAGCGCCTCGGATTGGTGGGAGGAGATGAATGAATCCGCGGTTTGGCAGAATCGGATCTTCTTCACCCTAGCGTCGCTTTTTGGATTGATTTCCGCAGTTGCCCTGGTAATCCGCTTCTCCTGGAGCTTTTTCTTTATTTGTTAGGGTTAGGTTTTTCCTGCTGGAGGAAAGAGAAGCGGGGTTGATGGGTTAAGCAGCTCTTCCGAAAATAACTTATTCAAATTCTGCAAGGACTTCAGTCGATCCGTTATTAAGTTTTTCTTTTCAATATTATTTTGTCCTCGGAAGGTGGAGTGGGGCCCTGGCCATTGGTTTGTGGCCTAATCTATTGCTGTGTAGCACTCGAGTTTTTATTTCTCCAATGAATTTATACTTGCAGATACAATTGATCAGAATCGAGTGCAGGGTTCCAGAGTATGGATGGACTACGCAGAAGGTGTTTCACTTATTGAATTTCCTTGTTAATGGAGGTTGTAATCCTGCTTGTTTTGTTTCCATATGCTAAATTTAATGTCGTCTTATTGCGATGAAGTTTTCTTGTATGACATTTGCAGTTCGATCTGTCGTCTTTGCATTCCGTCCTGGTGTGCAGAAAATAAAACCTGAGGTTATTCATCATCTTTCACGTTATTGTTAACTAATATGCGAGGAATGATATGAGCTAAATCTGTCTCGTATGGCTTTCAGATTTTGCAACACATCCTTCTTGATATGCCTGCCCTTGCATTCTTCACCACATATGCGCTGCTGGCACTCTTTTGGGCAGAGATATATTACCAGGTTCTTATGTTTTCTTTTTCAGTTATGCATTGTTTGGTATGCTTTCTTTTCCCTTTGCCTTGACTTTGAGATAATGACAGGCACGGGGAGTGCCAACTGATGGGCTAAGACCAACTTTCTATACGATCAATGCAGTGGTTTATGTTGTGCAGGTAAGCTTTGATAAAATTAAAGTGTAATGAAGTATTATCTGTATTCCATGTTCCTGGTCATCAGTATTTTGAACTTCATGAGCGTTATCCCAATTATTTGGTGTAGGGATCAGCTTTATGAATGTCCATTCACTATCATTAATTCCATGTTAAGTAATGAAAAGGGAAAGCAATCCAAGCTCTTTTTTTTGGACTGTTATAAATGAGAGTAATTATGTTAGAGTCTTCTACATGCATTTTTGTTTGATAGTTATCATGATAATAAATTATTGATAAGACAACTATTTGTGGTTGGATTCAGCTTTATAAATCCTAATGCTCCATCATTGCTATTATTACATAAGTTCACCTTATTTAGCATGAATTTTGATATAGTTTTTTAGATCTCAAAGCACTCGAAATATGAACTAAAAAATTTAAGAAATTAAATTTGGGGACCATTTATTTTTAAATTTTTGCATGGATAAGGTACCATCTCATTGAGATGATTCTAAAAACACGAAGAAAGCTTGAAGATGAGTCCAAATGAGTCCCAAAGGCACTCAATCACATGTAAAAAAAAAACTTAAAATAACATTTTTTGGACCAAACAGATTTCAAATTTAACAAATTTAAGTCTACACGATCATCTCATTGTGATGATTTCAACAACTTCATGAACATCTGAATCTGAATCCAAATGAGCCCAAACATGTTGATTGAAGAAATTAATCCCTCATGGGTTGGGTACCACCTCTTTTTTGTTGTTCTTCATCCGCCTTCTTTCTTCTCCAATACGAGGCGTTTGAGTCATCACCGCCTTGTTGGCAACCAAGGTGGCTGTCGGGTCATTCCTAACCACTCCAGGCCTCGAACAATTATATTAGGGTGCACGATTGCGACAAATCAACTAGTTCTTATGCATACTTCCCAAAGATTTTGCAAGCTCTTTTGGCATCAAATTCACAATCCATTTGTGGTATTGTGTTACTATTAAGAAGATCATATTGTGTAAAAAATAGTGATCTCTCATCAACAACTTTTGGCAGCCCAAATTTCTATTTGTACACCTTCTAGGAGTTATTGTGCCTCCGCCTCCTATATAACACTGATTATTGTGCCATCAATGATTTCATATTATTCTCAAGGAGAAGAACTAACCAATATGAAGATTGCATTTTATTATTGTCATTTGTTGCTAACTTTAAGTTTGATCCATAATGTTTTCAATAATTGTTGATGATAATTCAATCATCTATTTTTTATTTGTCAACTCCATTGTGTTTATGGTGTCAAGAGCTTCAAAGTTATTTATTTTATTCATTGATCAAAGACTTCACCATTATAAGTCACCACAGTGCCATTGTCGCTAACTGTCGCTTATCGGTTAGCTGCTCAACCCAGCCTTAGTTTAGGTTAGGGGTGTAAGTGAGTCAAGTTGACTCGTGAGCCTGCTCAGGCTCGACTCGATAAATGGCTCGTGAGCTGAGCTCGATGAGCTAACGAGCTAAGCTTGAGCCAGCCCTGACTAGACTCGTTAGCCTGTGAGTTGGCTCGTTTAAAAATATTAATATAAAACACACCTAAAATATAATAGCATTTAAAAAGTTAAGTACAAAATTATTAAAAATGTTTAGAACTTGTATCAGACTTTCTTATATTAAGTGATTTATTATTTTTTTTTCTAATTTCTCATTTTTTTATCATTTTGTTATAATAATTGTGTGAATCATAATTATGTGTGTTAAAAAATGACCCAACCTGCCAACTCGACTCGAACCTGATCCAAAAATTCTGGTTTATGCTGACCCGTTTATTAAAAGAGTCGGACTCGGGTTGACCCATGAGCTCACTTTTGATAAAAAAATGGCCGTTTAGTATTTTTTTTCTTAAGTTCTTTTGCTTGTGTATATGATCTTTTTATTTTTGATCAAATAATATAAACTCTATAGGTGATAAGTTATTACTTTTTTTTAAAACTAAAAGGGGTTAACTGGTTGGGTTTAGGTTTTGTCTTTTTGAACCGTTTATCAAACGGGATGAGTCTGGGTTGACTGGATTCGGGTCGGGTCAATTTTGGGTCGGACGTGAAACCGATATGTTAGCCCATTTTGACTTTGATCATAATCATTTTTTCTAACAAACACATATTGAACAAAGCTCGAGCTCAAACTCAATCTATTAATCAAGCTCAAGCTCAAGCTAGGGGTGACTAAAGTTAGGCTCAACTCGTTTACACTAGGGGTGTCAAAAACAGGTAAATGGGCTGGGGTTTGGGTCTTATCCGAAATTGAACGACCTGAATCCGGTCAACTCGAACTCGACACATTAGCAACTTGAATGATCCAAACCCAATTCGATAAAACGTTTTGATTAAAAAAATTATAACTTGTTAAACAAATATTTTAGGTTAAATGATAAAAAATAAGATGATCATATCAACAAATAAAAAATACAACAACAACAACAACAACAATAACAAGCCTTTGTCCCACTACGTGGGGTCGGCAACATGAATCCTTTTTCTCCATTGTGTCCGGTTCAAAGTCAAATTCTCGTTTAAATCTAATAGAGAAAGATCATTTCTAATATTTTCTAACCAAGTCTTTTTAGGTCTACCTCTACCTTTCTTAACATAAGTCAAATCTAATACCTCTATTTTCCTAACTGGGTCATCGGAAGGCCGCCGTTTTATGTGACCAAACCATCTAAGGCGACTCTCTCTAATCTTATCCTCCACTGGAGCTACTCCAACCTTTTCACGTATATGCTCATTTCGTATCCTGTCTCTAAGAGTAAATCCACTCATCCACCTAAGCATCCTCATCTCCGCAACACATAACTTAGTATTATGCTTCTCTTTTAATGGCCGACATTCTGCACCATAAAGCATTGCAGGTCTCACCACCATCTTATAGAATTTTCCCTTAAGTTTAAGGGGGACTTTTCTATCACACAACAAGCCCGATGCATTCCTCCACTTCAACCATCCAACTTGAATTCTACTGATAACATCCCCATCTATTTCACCATCACTCTGAATAATAGATCCAAGATATCTAAAACGTGTACTCTTATTAATGACTTGATCGCCCAAAGTCACAATCCCCTCACTAGGTCTATTACTGCTAAAATTACACTCCATATATTCAGTTTTAGATCTACTCAAGCGAAAACCTTTAGACTCTAAGGTTGATCTCCAGACTTCAAGTTTACCTTCAACTCCCTCTTTAGTCTTGTCAACAAGAAGAATATCATCAGCAAAAAGCATACACCAGGGTACATCCTCTTGTAAATGTCTAGTGAGAACATCCATGACTAACGCGAAAAGATATGGGCTTAAAGCTGATCCTTGATGTAATCCAACCGAAATAGGGAAATATTTGGTCAAACCACCTTGTGTTTGAACACAAGTAGTAGCTCCTTCATACATATCTTTAATGATTTGAATATAAGCATTATTAACTCCTTTCTTTTCAAGAACTCTCCATAGCACTTCTCTTGGAACTTTATCATATGCTTTCTCTAAATCAATAAATATCATATGTAGATCCTCCTTATTCTCCCTATATTTCTCCATCAAACCTCTCAATAAATGTATGGCTTCCATAGTAGACCTACCAGGCATGAATCCAAATTGATTTTGAGAAACATTAGTATCACGCCGCAGCCTACGCTCCATAACTCGCTCCCATAATTTTAAAGTGTGACACATTAACTTAATTCCTCTATAATTCGCACAATCTTGTGCATCACCTTTATTCTTATAAATAGGAATCAATACACTCATTCTCCACGCATCTGGCATCTTTTTAGTCTTCAAAATATTATTAAAAAGTTTAGTTAGCCAAGAAATTCCTTCATCTCCTAAGCATTTCCACATCTCTATTGGGATATCATCAGGTCCAACAGCTTTTCCACACTTCATTTTCTTTAAAGCCTCTCTAACTTCGGTTTTACTAATACGCCGATAAAAACAGAAATCTTTATTTTCATTTAGGATGCTAAGGTCACTAAAGTCAATTGTATTCCTACAATCTTCATTAAAAAGTTTATCAAAATATCTCATCCATCTTTGTTGAATATCATCTTCTAAGAAAAGTACTTTTTGATCTTCATCCTTAATACACTTCACTTGAATTAAATCCTTATTACTCGTATCTCTTTGTTTGGCTAGCTTATACATATATCTTTCTCCCTCCTTAGTATCTAATCTATTATATAAATCATTAAAAGCTAAGATCTTTGCATCACATATTGCTTTCTTAGAATCCCTACATGCCTCTTTATATCTTTCCCAATTATCAGAATTTTTACATCTAAACCAATTTTTATAACAAATCTTCTTATTTTTTATCTTTTCTTGCACAATTGGATTCCACCACCAGCTATTTTTACTATTAGGGGCTTTTCCCTTTGATACTCCAAACACATCTTTAGCAATATTTTTAATATCACTAGCCACTTTTTCCCACATAACATTAGCATCCTCATGCACAAATAAAATCTTAGAATCTAAAATCTTACTCTCAAAAATATTTTTATTACTATTCTTTAAATGCCCCCATCTAATCCTAGAAAATCGTTTTACTTTATTTTTTATTTTCTGTCCTTTCATCTTAAAGTCTAAAACTAATAAGCGATGTTGGGTACATAAACTTTCACTCGGAATAACTTTACAATCTTTGCAATCTAAACGATCTACTTTTCTTATAAGAAAATAATCAATCTGAGTTTTACTATAACCATTCTTATAAGTGATGAGATGCTCATCTCTTTTCTTAAATAAGGTATTAGCAATTAAAAAATCATAAGCTAAAGAAAAATCTAGTATGGTCTTACCACCTTCATTAGTCATTCCAAACCCATATCCACCATGAATGCTTTTAAAATCATTTACCTCTCTACCAACATGTCCATTTAAATCTCCTCCAATAAAAATTTTTTCTTCGAGAGGTATCTTTTGAATTAATTCTTCTAAATCTTCCCAAAATTTTAATTTTGAACACATATCCAAACCTACTTGAGGAGCATAAGCACTTATAATATTAATAATCTTAGCATCAACAACAATCTTTAAAGAAAGGAGAAATATTAAACGGGTCACTATCAAGTTTAAATCGAGTTGGCAGGTCAACCTGAACTGACCGATTTAATAAGCGGGTCGATATTCCTTAACAAAACTTGACACATTTATTAAGCGGGTCAACCCAAACCTGTGTTTTTTTTAGTCGGGTTGGTGGGTTGGGTCATTTATTGGCACCCTTAGTTTACACCCCTAGTTTAGGTTTATTAGCCTAGGGGCAGGATTGTTTGATAATTTTTTTTGTCAGGGGAGGGCGCAATCTGTTGCTTTTCTTATCGATAAGAATGATAAATATTTTTGTATAATTCTAGATAAGGATTGGAATACCCCTCCAAATCTATAAATACCCATTTTTATACTCATTTTTTAACGTTTTAAACTATTTAAATTTTAGAATTGTAGAGTATTTTGGAGCTCGGACTACTTTTAGAAGTTTGGATGTTCTTTCTGGTGTTCTCCTCGTCTTCTTGTTTCGCCAACTTAAACTGATCGTTGCTTGTTAGATAACTGGATTTTCTCCCAAGGGATACACCTTCACCCAATTAGTGTTGTACAAATCTTTAGGATAAATAAAAAATCCAAATTAAATTGATTGAACTGATTGATTTAGTTTGGTTACATTTGATATGTTGTGCAAATCGATTTATTTGATTTAATTTATGCTTGAAGTTTATAAAACCAAACTAAATGAAGCCGAACCAATTTAGCATGATACACATAAAAATATAATTCTTATACCTAAATTCTATTGCCTATTAGCATTTTGATTATTTCATGTGGAATCATGATCATTTTTTGATCTACCATGAAAATTTATCGATATTTTAATGATTCATCAATTTTGACTTTTTGAACAAATCGCATATTTCAATTTATTAAAAATCACTTAAAATCAAAGCGAAGCAAACATAACTGAATTGACATCTTAAAAATTGATTTTTAAATATTTGAGTTCTTGATTCAAAAACTAACCAAACTTATTGGTTGATTTGATTTGGTTTGTCAAAATGATAGTTTGGTTTTTAAATACAAGTTAGTTTGGAACCAATTGAATTGTGCAAATTTCTTACAGTTACATTGAAGTTCGCCAATCTAACATTTGATGTCCTCCTACAACCGACATTCAACATGTTCTAACAATTGATGCCCAATGTTTGACGTCTTACTTTGTCAATATTCCATGTATGCCAACAATTGACTTCCATTGGACGTTTCCAACTTCCACCATAATTTGATATCTGTCATTGCCTAACATCTAATGGTTATTATTTGATGTCCTCAATTCTTTCATGCCTTGCGCTTCCCAATGTCTGATGCTTGTCGGACTTTGATACTTGATGTTCTACGTCTGCCTTCCTTCAATTCTCTTCAGTGCTTGAAATTCTATTCTTCTGTTGTCTGACAGCAGCCATTTTTGACAGTTGCAATCGCTTAACATCAAACACCCGTCATTCAATATTTTTCAGTCTTTGATACCTGTTGTCACCGTCGCTTGATGTTCAATGCCCATTATCACACTTGCTTAGCATCCACCTGCACCAGTTGTTTGATGCCCATCATCCTTTGAAGCCTGTCATCATTTAATGTCCACTATACTTCAGTATCTGCTAGCGTTTGACATCGGATTCCCGTTATCCAATGTTTGTCATCCTTTGTTGCTGCCATCACCTCACCTGATGTTTCTCTCCAGTTATCACCCAACGCCAACCATTGCATTATGATTGTTTTGACCGACATCAAACATCATTCTTGTGATTAGTCCATCTTCCTCTTACATAAAAAAAGGCAACATATAGCTCTTTATCACCATCAACACCAGCTCCTCCACATTTTGTTTTCCATGATAGACAAGGGACCCTCTTCCGACTCTAGGTTTTTACATTTTTAGACACCTTTTTTGGCTTTGTGGAAAGCTGCCTTTTTGTAACACGTGGCTTTACTAATAGAGATTTTAGGATTGGACAAGGCTTGTGTTTTTTTTTATCCGTGAGTTTTCCCTGGAAAAAGTTGTGTTCCGTATTCTTTTGCATTTGACTGGTTGTGTGTGAATTGTCATGAAAAGCCAATACAAAAAAATTTCCTCTCTTTAATTCCATGTTACTATTAAAAGAAAAAGAAAGGCTTTCCAAGCAAATTTCTTGACTAATTTATATGATGGTAATTAAAAACTTATTTTCTGCATGCATTTTTAGTTGATGAATCAGCATAATAAAAAAAATTGATCTTGCAAAAAAAAAAGTGGATATTTTGTTTTCTGTTGGAACTCGATTCGGGCTTGAAAAGCGGACATATGATTATCTCCTTGATTTGAGAATCACTCCCGTGGCTGGATCCACTTGGTTCACCGTTTGCCTCTGCCCTCGCCATTTCCATGGTATTAAATGGGGCGTTGTATTAGTCTCTATTAGTTGGTCTGACATGCTTTAGGAAAAAGGAATTTGGCGCCATAGGGAGATATTGAGAATGATATAAAGACATGCTGGATTTGTAATTAATTGCAACCTAGCCCATCTTATAATTTTGTGAGTTTAAAGCGAGTTAGTTTAATCTGGTTAAGCCTCAAAACGTCATTGGAAATTTGTTTGGCTTAACATATTGAGTGGAGAAGGGTGTCGGGAGTAGTACGAATGAGTGGGAGAGAATAGTTAGATTAAGGAATCTAATGCTTGGTCTGGTAGTAAGTGTAGTCCGTGGGAGGCTCACCTGTTAAATCCCAGTCATTCTTTACCTCTTGATCCTATGGCCAGCATGGGGATCCGTGGATGCTCACTTGGATCATGCCGATTTCCTTTCATATTCGGGTGGCTGATTTAGGAAGGATTATATTAGGTTAACTATGCATAATTCCGTAATTATTTATTTCTTTATTAAGATTTCTTGTATAGATCTATAAATAGAGATAGTTTTGTGTAATATAATGGTTTTGTGTAATAAAATGAAGCCTTTTTTCCTCTCAAAATCTCTGAATTTAACATGGTATTAGAGCCGAAGGATGCATCGGAATTATGAGGCTTTGGGTTTTCTGCTCCCGATGTGCGGCTCTTCTTTGGTTTCAAAGACTAAAAACGAGTGCAACCGAGAGCAGTCACTCGTACGTGCCTACCTGGGGGCCAAACGAGTAAAGGATCAGAACGAAGGAAGCGGAGCCGAGCGAGTGGTTTCTCTCGCATACGATTGAGACCGATCGAGCATTTGGGGAGCTCGAGCGAAGCAGAGGCCTTCTGCTTGCAAGCCTGGGTTCGAACCGAGTACTCAAGAGGATCGGGCGAAGGAGTACTAGCTATGTTGCACCGATACTCCTATTTACGAGGCATGCTGTATCGGACACGTGTCGGATACGGATACGCCTCCGATACGGCACGGATACGGCTTTGCCGTGTCCAATTTAAATATTATTTAAAATTGACATGACACGCGTATCAGATACGCGTGTTCGGTTAAAAAATGAAAAAAAAAAAACCGGAGTCGCAATTTGCCCTATTCATTTCGGCTAGCTGCTCAATATGCCTATTCATTTTTGCGGCTGAAACATTTCTGCGAGCTAGACTTTTCATTTCCGCACATGCATTCATCTTCTTCGTGGTAGTCGAAGGAGCGGATCGATGACACAAGCATAGAAGCGGACAGGATCATCCTTCGTCGACGAAGAGGCTCGACGACGCAAGCATTAAAGCCGGCAGGATCATCCTTCGTCGACAGAGCAGCTCGACGACGCGAACGGTGAAGGCGACGCGAGCAGTGAAGGTTTGTTTTCTTCGTTTTATTTATCGTAGGCTCAGTACCGTAACTCGCGTTGCTCGGTACCTGAACTCGTGTTGCTCAGTACCTGAACTCGTACCGCTCGGTACCGGTACTCGGTACCGCTCGGTACCGGTACTCGGTATCGATGCTCGGTACCGTTAGGTACTGGTACTCGGTATCAATGCTCGGTACCGCTAGGTACTGGTACTCGGTACTGGTACTCGGTACCGCTCGGTATCGCTAGGTATCGGTACTTGGTATCGCTCGATACCGGTACTCGGTACCGCTTGGTACCATGCTCGGTATCAATGCTCGGTACTATTAGGGAAATGTTTAAAATTACTCTTATAATAATCAATGCTCGGTCGAACCCCGCCAGGGGGCAGCGCCCCCTTGGACCCCCGGCATATCCGCGACATCTCAAAGAGTTTCTCCACAGAAAGATTTAGAAATTTCAAATATGAGGAAGACATGTTTGAAGCGTTATTTTCCTAATGAGGAGGAGAGAAGAAGTGTCAATATTGAGCTTGCTAAATTTTTTGGTTATTTAGAGGACTTTGGTGACCAAGAGTCATTGCGTGATAGGTGGAGAATTGATCAAAAAATGTGGTGGATTATACATGGAGCTTCAGCACCTCTACTTCAAACAATCGCCATAAAATTACTTGGCAAAGTATCATCTTCATCCTGTTGTGAAAGAAATTGGAGCACATACTCGTTCATCCAATCAATGAAGAGAAATAAAATTACTCCACAACGGGCTGAAGATTTAGTTTATGTGCATACAAACCTTCGACTTCTCTCAAGGAAAACTCCAACTTATATGGAAGGAGACAACAAGATGTGGGATGTTGCTGGAGATGGATTTGAATCTCTTGAGGAGATGGGAATATTAGAAATTGCTAATCTTTCACTTGATGAGTCTGAATTGGAAGATATGATATTTATTGATGATGATATAGAAGTTCAAAGACAAACCACTGAAGAAGCTAATCCTATCATTCATTCTATTGAATAGTTGAAACTTCATGTGCTAGACAATTTATGTTTTTATTTTTGTTGTTGTACTAGACATTTAAATATTTAATGCTTACTTTTATTTTGATATTATAAGATACAATGCTACAAATGATGTTGCTTTCATTTTTTTGTCATTTCAAATATTACACTTTAATTACTTTCTTTATTTTTATGTATGATTTATATATTATAATGTCGTATCCGCGCCGTATCCGCGCCGTACCCGTATCCTGTATTTTTAAGAATTGACGTGTCCCGTATCCGTATCGTGTCGTATCCGTGTCGCCGTATCCGTATCGGTGCAACATAGAGTACTAGATATGCCGTCCCGATGGTGAAATTGCAGGGGCTCACGACCCAGACTCGCGTCCCCGATGACACCGTGGTCCAACTCTTCTCTTGCCTCAGCTATCACGACTGAGCCTGCCTCTCTTCTACCCGCTGCACCTGACGCCTCCTTGGTTCCTCGCCGTGCCTTTGGAATTCACTTGACCTCCACGCTCGTCACTGCGATGCGGATACCGTGAGTGCTCTAGCCTTGCGCTGCGCTAGCCTTCGCTTTCTGATTCTGGGGATCGGAGTCTGCTGCTGCCATTATACACCTTCACGCTCGTGACTTATGGGAGATCGTCGAGGATTACTGTTGTGACATCACTAATGCGATGCTATCAGTGATTATTGCTCGAGATGAGGCGCTTGAGAGCCTCCAAATTGGCCCTGATCCTTGTGAAAAGATTAGCAGTGATACAACTCGAGATTGAGAAGGTTGTGCCTTTCGGGTGTTCGGGAGATTGATGGCCTCGCCATTGGTGCCTTGGCTAGGCACTGCTCCCGGCTGAAGGAGATTGCCCTTCTTGACTGTGGGAACATTGATGAGACTACCCTTGGCAAGGTGGAATGCCTAAAATTTTTGTCAGTTGCAGGTTCATAGAATTTGAAGTGGGCATCAGCTGTCACTCACTGGAGCAAGCTACCAAACCTTGTTGGATTGGATGTTTCTAGGACTGATGTTCCTCCGAGTGCTCTATTTAGAATTTTCTCTTCTAAGAATTTGAAGGTTTTGTGCGCTCTCAACTGTTTGGCATTAGAAGAGGAAGCCAATCATAGCCCGCTTGGCTCTAGCCATGCCAAGGGCAAGATACTTCTCACCCTCTTCATTGACATGTCTAAGAGGATTACTTCTTTATTCTCTAACTTTGTAGGAAAGATAACTGAATATCTGGGAATTGGAGATCTCAGGGAAACAAGGACAAGAACCTGAATGAAATCATAAGCTGGGTCATGTGGATACTGTCACAGTCATTGCTTCGCATAGCAGAGATGAATCTAGTTGGCATGGATGATTTTTGGTTGAGGCAGGGTGCTGTATTGCTGTTGAGTTTGGTGAATAGTTCTCAGGAGGATGTAAAAGAGAGAGCAGCAGCTGGGCTTGCTACATTTGTGATAATTGATGATGAGAATGCAACAGTGGATCCAACAAAGGCAGAGGCAGTCATGAAAATGGGGGCATTCTGTTACTTTTGGAACTTGCTAGGTCATGCAGGGAAGGTGTACAGTCTGAAGCTACAAAGGTGATGGCTAACTTGTCAGTTAATGCTAAAGTTGCGAAAGCAGTTGCTAGCGAAGGTGGTATCAGTATACTTGTTGTCCTAGCAAGGTCCACAAATAAGCTGGTTGCTGAAGAGGCTGCTGAAGGGCTTTGGAATCTTTCAGTTTGAGAAGAGCACAAGACTACCATTGTTGAAGCTGGTGGTGTTAAATTTTTGGTAGATCTCATCTTCAAATGACCAACTGGGATAGATGGAGTCCTTAAGCATGCTGCTGGTGCACTTGCAAATCTGGCTGTGGATGACTAGTGTAGCATGGAGGTAGCAATGGCAGATGGTGTGCATGCTTTGGTGATGCTTGCAAGATCGTGCAAGATTTTTTCTACGTGCATGCCTGGGCTCATTACTTGTTGCCGCTAATCAGTGAAAAAAAGTGGTAATCCGCAGACAAGGGGTTTGACTTTGCAATTGATTGAGAGTATTTTGACCAAACCTAAATACCATCCTATTCTAATAAATGGTGCTGCCAGAAAATGAGAGTGTTTGTCCCTCCTTTTGCATTTGATTTGTTGGTGCAGGCTACTTTTTTGTCCCCTCTGCTCGAGTGAAGGCTACAGAGAGATTAGAAGCACTTTATCCTACCCTGAAGGAGTTGACACTTGCTGGTTCTCCTAGTTCCCACCACCAGTCATAATTGTCAGAATTCTGAGGAATACAGGTTCCCACCGCCGGCCTTCATTGCCAGAATTTTAAGGAACACTGGTCCTTCCACCGGCCTTCATTGCAAGAATTCTAAGGAATATTGATCCTCCTGCTTCCTTTGTGCGTCCAAGATTGAGGAGAGATCGAGCGGGAAGGCTCCTCTCGTGTGCAATGTCCAGAGTCGATTTAGTATAAGCGAGAGAAGTCAAGTGCAGGACCTCCTCATGCGTGTGTATGTAAAGAGCTGAGAGTTCAAGGACAAGCAAGAGTGCAAGACCTGCACTCCTTCCTGCGATCATACTAGAGGGATCAGAGGCCTTGCATGCGCCTGTACAGGGTCGATCGAACATGAGTGTTCGGGTGGAGTTGGATGATTGATTTGCATTAGGCTGAAGGCTGGCTCGATCAGACGGGAGGAGATTTGCGTGCCAGGTGCTAAGCCGCTTGAGACGTATTTTTTCTACTGTTGTTTTTGAAGCTTGCCGCAACCATGAAAATATATATTTTTCTATTGTTGTGCCTTCATTGTCGGTCTTCCCTTGTGGTTGCTATACTATTTATAACCAATGAAGCCTTCATTGCTGCCCTGCTTAATATAGCCTTCATTACTACCCTTTGCCACTGCAATGTTTGAAGTTAATTTCTCCCAAAGCTTTGACCAAATGAAGGACTTCATGGTGAACCAAGGGACTCGATAACTCTACCTCTCTGGGACTAATTACCAAGTTGGGAATGACAGATCTGTATTCCCTAGTTTGAGAGGGAGTGTTAAATCCCAGCCGTCCCTTGGCCTTTCGTCCCACAACCAGCGTGGGGATTCGTGGGAGGCTCACCTGTTAAATCCCAGCCGTTCCTTACCTCTTGATCCTATGGCCAGCAAGGGGATCCATGGGAGGCTCACCTGGATCACGCTGATTTCCTTCCATATTCGGGTGATTAATTTTGGAAGGATTATATTAGGGTAACTATGCATGATTCCATAATTATTTGTTTCTTTATTAAAATATCTTGTATAGATCTATAAATAGGGATAGTATTGTGTAATAAAATGAAGCCTTTTTTCCTCTCCAAATCTTTGAATTTAATACTGTTTTTTTTTTAAAAGAAGATATATTACACATTGTTGTATCCTTTTAGCTAAGTCAAAAGAAAATCTCTTTGTCCACCAAAATTTATCCTATATTTTGAATTTTTGCTAATTGTTTTGTCTGATGTCACATTAAGATTTCTTTGTTTAGTTTAAAGTGACAATAAAGCAATATTTTTTTTTGTTGTAAATTTATTCCACGGTTTCTTCTTGGAGCACCAGGAAACTGTGATTAATCGGAGAGGCTTGTACACTATATGCGGCCAATTATTTTTCTATTCACGCTGGAACTCTTTTCATGTTCCTTCTGTTTGAGGAGGATGCCAATTTGTCGCAGTTGGTAAAAATTTGCCAGCTGATGCCTTTTTGAAAGCAATTGTTCATTACATTGAAGAATCAGAAAAGTAGCCTTTCATGAAGACTAGATGTAATAAATTAGAAAGAAAAGCTGCTGGCCTTTCCTTTGTTTTTTATTTTTACTTTTCTATTTCCATTCCTGGAAATTGACTTCAATTAATGAATATATGGAATTTGGTTTATCAATACATGTACAAGTTGTAGCTTTTATGCATCGACTCTAATTACTTGGCTTGTTGATGAAAACTTAGAAAAGATATGCAATGAAAGCACAAAAAAATTACAATTTGTAGATTACCAACTCTTAACTTTGCAAAAATTCACCTCTTTTAAGGTAAAAATAGTTCAATCTTTTATTACAAATGCTAATTTGATAGTTTGCCAAAATTTGAATTTCCAGGAGAAAAATAGTGAACGAACATAAAGTTTAAGCAATGAGTAAACTTCACACTATAAAAAGAAATCCAATTAATTTATCAATTAATAAAATTTCAATCATACATAAAATCTAGCGATTAGTCCAATTAAATAAAACAAGCACATGAATTATTTGAAGGAAGAACTAGGCCTTACGTCGGTACTAGGATACTCACCTTAGAAGTAGTCATCAACATTTGTAAAGCACTCAAAGAATATACATCAATAAACGCTAGAGAGAACTGAGGAAAATTGGAATTTTATTTCAATGCTCTATTCTCAATGATTTCTACATGCCCCAAGGGTCTTACATAAATTATTTGAAGGTAGCAATCTAGTGATTTATTCAATTAAACAAAACAAGTACATAAATTATTTGAAGGAACACTAGGACTTGCCCCAATACAAAGATACTCACCTTAAAAGCAATCTTCAACAACTTTAAAACATTTAAAAGAATATACATCAGTAAACACCCACGAGAATTGAAATTTTATTTCAATGTTCTATTTTCAATGATTTCTTTATGCCCCAAGGGTTTTATTTATATCCTATAGAGGACCCAAAGTAAGAAACTTATTATTATCTATCAAATTCTATTCAAATGCAAGGTCCAATTCATCCTTCATGAATTTCAGCGCCACAGTGAAAAGTCCAGCACTTGGATTGAAGAATTCAACTCATGTTTCCAACACGTGGGTAGGAAGTTGGCAATAGCAGGGAGTGAGTATAGAAGTGGGAGATAGTAGCGGGAAATAGAGGTAGGACAATAGAACAATTGGAACAGAGGTAGCAGGTAGTAGAACAACACGAACAGAGGCAACAACAATATAATAGCAGTAATAAATGTGCGTGAGATGTGTGTTTGTTGTAAATCAAGGCGACATTGCGGCTGGAATAGTATTACGAGAAATAGAGAAGCAGTTAGTAGAGGCAACAACTAGAAACAATGAAGTGTAGAAAGAGTAGTCTGAAGACAAAGATAGGGAATGAAGCAAGATGGAGCCAACAAGCAGTGGAGTAGAAAAAAAATTAGTAAATCATTTTCTATGAAGAATGTGAAAATAAAATTGACTGTAGTGACCTTAGCACCTTAAATGAAAATAAAGATTTCTGTTTTTATCGGCGTATTAGTAAAACCGAAGTTAGAGAGGCTTTAAAGAAAATGAAGGGTGGAAAAGCTGTTGGACCTGATGATATTCCAATAGAGGTGTGGAAATGCTTAGGAGATGAAGGAATTTCTTGGCTTACTAAACTTTTTAATACAGTTTTGAAGACTAAAAAGATGCCAGATGAGTGGAGAATGAGTGTGTTAATCCCTATTTTTAAGAATAAAGGTGATGCACAAGATTGTGCGAATTATAGAGGAATTAAGTTAATGTGTCATACTTTAAAACTATGGGAACGAGTTATGGAGCATAGGTTGCGGCGTGATACTAATGTTTCTCAAAATCAATTTGGATTTATGCCGGGTAGGTCTACTATGGAAGCCATACATTTATTAAGAGGTTTGATGGAGAAATATAGAGAGAATAAGGAGGATTTACATATGATATTTATTGATTTAGAAAAAGCATATGATAAAGTTCCAAGAGAAGTGCTATGGAGAGTTCTTGAAAAGAAAGAAGTTAATAACGCTTATATTCAAATCATTAAAGATATGTATGCAGGAGCTATTACTTGTGTTCAAACACAAGGTGGTTTGACCAAGTATTTTCCTATTTCGGTTGGATTACACCAAGGATCAGCCTTAAGCCCATATCTTTTTGCTTTAGTCATCGATGTTCTCACTAGACATTTGCAAGAGGATGTACCTTGGTGTATGCTTTTTGCTGATGATATTCTTCTTGTTGATAAGACTAGAGAGGGAGTTGAAGGTAAACTAGAATTGTGGAGGTCAACCTTAGAGTCTAAAGGTTTTCGCTTGAGTAGATCTAAAACGGAATATATGGAGTGTAATTTTAGTAATAATAGACCTAGTGAGGGCATTGTGACTTTGGCCGATCAAGTCATTAATAAGAGTACACGTTTTAGATATCTTGGATCTATTGTTCAGAGTGATGGTGATATAGATGGGGATATTATCAGCAGAATCCAAGTTGGATGGTTGAAGTGGAGGAATGCATCGGGCTTATTGTGTGATAGAAAAGTACCCCTCAAACTTAAGGGAAAATTCTATAAGATGGTGGTGAGACCTGCAATGCTTTATGGTGCTGAATGTTGGCCATTAAAAGAGAAGCATAATTCTAAGTTAAGTGTTGCAGAGATGAGGATGCTCAGGTGGATGAGTGGCTTTACCCTTAGAGATAGGATACGAAATGAGCATATTCGTGAAAAGGTTGGAGTAGCTCCAGTGGAAGATAAGATTAGAGAGAGTCGCCTTAGATGGTTTGGTCACGTAAAACGGCGGCCTCCCGATGACCCGGTTAGGAAAGTAGAGGTCTTAGATTTGACTTATGTTAAGAAAGGTAGAGGCAGACCTAAAAAGACTTGGTTAGAAAATATTAGAAATGATCTTTCTTTATTAGATTTAAACGAGAATTTGACTTTTAATAGGACACAATAGAGAAAAAGGATTCATGTAGCCGACCCCACGTAGTGGGATAAAGGCTTGATGTTGTTGTTGTTGTTGTTGTTGTACTTTTTATTTTCCTAGGAAACTTGAGTTTTTGAAACGTCAAGTTCTGAATTCAAGAATTTATGTATTGCATTGAAAGTGGGGTATTTAGCATTATTGGGAGTTGAGGTCTTCATAGAATGTAGAGGCAATTTAATGATTCCAATTAATGTGGCCTCCCCTCTTTCCCTCCAATTTCATATTTTGAATTTTTTTAGCTTTTGGGGATAATTTTATTAAGCTATAAGTTGCCTTCTTTTGTAATGAAATTAGTTTTTGGCATTTGAAAAACACCATTTAAGAATTATTCTCTTTGGGATGGAGTGTAGTGGTCAGCATTAGGTTTCCCTTTGGTCAGAGAAGCTAATTATTTTGGTTACTCTTATGTTCATTCCAAGGTAAGCATTCATTCTATATTCCTCATTCCACTTTCTTAAATATCGCCACTATATTTCCAGGGCCTCAAACCACCTCAACCCTCACAAAACAAAGTCATACCCCCTTCCACCATTCATAACTCCCACTATGCACCTATTGCGACTAGTCCAAGAAGAAAATTCATAACCTCTTATCCATATATCCAATTGGCCTAAAATCACTTTTATTAGTTAGCTAACATCCAAAGGTTCTGACTGAAGGTCCTCATCTCTTTCTATCAAAGAAAATCTAGCCATCCATTGCAAACAAATTTTGTTTAAAAATTTGTCCAAAAATTCTGAAGTAGTCAATCTCCTTTTTCATAACCTTCCATATTAATCAGAACCTCTTCCCATCTCATTACCAGTGTCTTAGCCATCATTCACCTCTCTAAAGGATTTTGAAAGGTTCCGATTGTGGCTGTTTATATGATGGGTGTTCATTACTCTTGGTTATAGGCTCATAATGGAGCATTTCTTATTCCTAATAAAGATTTATCCTTTGCTCAAAATCTTCATATTTTCCATTGTCTACTTTTTTAGTTGGGAGGTTCTAGATGGCCTGTGCTAATTGGCTAGATGGCCTGTGCTAATTGGCTATCAAACCCAATAATTGGTCTTTTCTTTGGGTAATCATGTCTTTCGCTTTCAAATTATTGCTTTCTAGTGCCATCTTTGTATGCGACTTATTTAATTGTTGTCTGTACCTTTTGCATTGTTTGATTATCTGTGTTGTCACTGTTTTATAGATTTTGCTGTGGCTGCTTATGTGGTGGAAGCCCGTTCAAGTCATTATCATCCTGTCCAAGATATTTTTTGCTGGTTTGTACTCTTTTCTTGTGTTACCAAAGGTTTAATTCCTTACTAAAGTACAATCATATGGTTTTTATATTTATAATGTCTCAAGGGATGTCTTTTCAGGTGCCTCATTGCTTGCTGCCCTTGGCTTCCTTCTTTATGGTGGAAGGTGAGATGAAATTTATGCGTACATGTAGCTTGCATAATGTAATTCTGCATGCATCTGTTTCTCTCAGTGCTATGGATTCATAAGGTCTCAATTCTACGTTCTGTATTGTTCAAACACTGTTTTACTTCTAGTGCGCTAACGCAAGCTGATTCTCCACTGAATTCAATACACAAATGGTTTATTTGCTTATACTTTTGTGCTGCGTTTCCGTGGAAAACTTGCTTTTCATTTATCCTACTATTAACACATTTGCCTCCACACAGAAGTACTCTACTGCTATTCTTTGCACCTTTATATGTTATGATTATTGTCAAGTATGTTGATTCTTTACTTCAAACAAATTAATACTTGTGCTTTTGTCAAACAATTTTACTTGCTGTTTTTCCCTTACACTGTGCCTTAGTTAGACTTTTTATCGATTGACTTTTGTTTGCAAAAATATTAATTATTTCTAAAACTTTATGATTTTTTCCGTTGTTTTTGTGTTTCTTAAAGGTGTGCAAGTGTTTTCCTTTCTTTCTCTCTGTTCTCTTTTCTAGCATTCTAGTGTCACTGGTAATGTTTTCTTTGTAATTGTCTAGAGAAATATTCTCTAGGCATGCTGTAATTGGTGATCCAGTTCTACATGATCCTTTTGGTTCGCTGTGTTATGCAACAAGGACATTAAAAGAGAAAGAATTCTCAGGGTTAAGAAAGGTGTACCCAATACATGGAGTTCCTACGAATTCATAGTTTTGGGACGTCAAGATTATGAAAATAATTACTGTTGTTTGGTGATATACTTTTGTACCGTTGAACT
The DNA here is from genome assembly GCA_019925795.1 of Dendrobium chrysotoxum. Taxonomy (NCBI): domain Eukaryota; kingdom Viridiplantae; phylum Streptophyta; class Magnoliopsida; order Asparagales; family Orchidaceae; genus Dendrobium; species Dendrobium chrysotoxum. The sequence goes on from CM034305.1 coordinate 9,582,006, forward strand.
TCTCATAGAATAATTGTGCTTAACTTTTTGTAATAAGAACTTTCCTATCATTCATGTCATGGACCATTTGTTTCTTGCATTGGTTGAAGCCAGCTTCCATTTATCCTTTTTCTATTTTATGGCAGGCTTTTCCTGATGTTGCAACGCTTTCCTGTTGAATCAAAAGGAAGGCGCAAGAAATTGCACGAAGTATTTTCTAAGCACTTTAATATTTTCAATTGGTGAAGGCTTTTGCCTCAATATCTTTTATCAGTAATTTTTTGTTTTTCATTTTTCTTCCTTCTGCAGGTTGGCTATGTGACAACCATATGCTTTACCTGTTTCTTGGTTAGATGCATCATGGTAAGTTAGTGGATTATATATTGTTGTCTTGTAAACTTTGAAGGTAATTTTCCTTTGTTTGGGATGGTTACCATGCTGTTATTTATGTCTTTTTACCAGATGTGCTTCAATGCATTTGACAAAGCTGCTGACATTGATGTTCTGGACCATCCAATTTTGAACTTAATTTACTACTTGGTATGTCTCCAACCATGTTTTGCTGCAACATGATGATAGAACATGAACATGTGAATTTGTTTTTGTTATTAATAAAAAGGGTTTATAATCTCTTTGATGGTAAAACGCTTATACAGGGAACTTCACAAGTAGCAAAACTAGTTCATTTATGAGTTATTTGGTTTGCTGAAAAAATAATACATAATATTCTAAATGTAGGGGTTTTAGAAATTTGGATATTTGATTTGATGAAAAAGGAATGCAAAGAAAATTTTGGTGAATTTCAAATGCACTCCGGAATTCATTTTTGAATTTCAAATATACCCCAAGCTGACTCTGCTATCATTGCTAGTCACCAACCCTCACGGCTGCCGTCGGGACTGTAGGCTATGGTTGCCGCCTGGCGCTTCCCTCCGCCACCAGTCTTTGCGTGTTGCGCCCCCCCCCCCCCCGCGCGGTGCTCACCACCTGCTGCCGCCACTGCTACCTCCCGCCTTTGCCACTGATGCCGCCCGCCCCACACTGGCGCCAACCATCATTGCCAGTCACTAGCCACCACCATCATTGAACTTTAACACTCTGTTCATTTTGTTTTAAACCAAACGGAAAAAAAAAAGTGCATTTATTCTCATCCCAATATCTTCAAACTTTGCAAATACATTGCATTTATTTTAGATTGTAACTTTGCATTCCTTTTTAGGTAGCCTCTTGCTGAAAAATACATCTCTGTGTTTTGTGTTTGCAAATATTTGCGATCTCTAGCATTTGATTTTTCATTGTTAATCAAGTTTTATAAGAGTATTACTGGTCAGGAATAGCTGTTACATTTGCCAGGCCAAAACAGGTTATACAGTTAGAAAATGTTTCACTTGAAATTGAGCAAATGCGGCTGTCAGGCAACTTAAATTATTGTCACTTGCCCATCCGTATGTAATCATTACTAAAAAGGATACGAAAAACATTAAGTAATGAACATAGACTATGAATTGAACTTCATATGTTGGTTCCTTTTGAGTGTACTTAACATAGCAATATTGATTGTTTAGCTATTGGACAGATCAGAGGAGTTTATTAGCACTAATATAAATGTAGATCTATTTTGTTGGTATCTTGTTCCTTATGTTATCCTCCCTTAATATGTATTGGTACAAGATAACAGAATCATCCTTGGCAGTAGACTTCAAAAACTACCCAGCTTTGTACCTTGAAATGATATGATATATATATATATATATATATATATATAGAGAGAGAGAGAGAGAGAGAGAGAGAGAGAGAGAGAAATTGCCATCAATTGTGAAAATTTTCATAAAATTCAAGTTCAATAATATGCAAATATTAGATGAGTATTAGTGTTATAGTGTTAAGTGTTTAATATCCTGTATGTAATTTGCCATTTCAAATGTTTTCTTATGGGTAACTGATGTAGAATGAGTAACAATACCTTATTAAGTCTTGTTTCTTGGACGTGAAAAATATTTTCCACTATTTGCATCCGAGACATGCCAATGAAGGGGTGTCGGTCACACATTTTTTATCTTGCCAGCTACATTATAATTACTGAAGGATATATAGCTTTGTTTTGCATGACATTTTTTCGCATTATGCTAATGCTGATAAGAACGCTTTGCTGTATATAATATTTTCTTTTCTATGCGTTCTTGCATTCTTTATTGATTATTCTCAAAAGCAAATGTCGTGGTAATAAATGATGACACTTGGTTGTGAAGTGCTAAAAATTTCGAAATTGTTTTCATTGTTGTTGTGATAACTATTCCTGCTTGATAACCACCCTATTGAGTATATAGATTATGGGAATATTTTGCATTGGGGGTTCAGGAGTAGTTCCCATGCAGCAGTTTGCGCTAGAGCATTTTACGCTGATTTGTGGTATATAGTGCATGAAGTGTAGAAATTTTAACACATGACCTATTTTTGTCAACATCCAGCCGCAATTATGCTTCAAAGTAGAATTAATTTTCTAGTTTAGTGTATAGCATGATACAAACAAAAACATTTTATTAAGAAATCAGCTTGAGAAGCATTTTTTTATCAATACATCATCAATTAGACTACAGTCGGGACCCCACATCCCTCAATCCTGCGGCTGCCCTAGCCGCTCTATAAAAAAAAATCCTTGCGTCTTTAATAACTGGTGATGAGATATGTAAAACATAATCCACATACACTGTTATGGCTAACTTATATTTATGGCTCACAGCTGGTGGAAATTCTTCCTTCATCTCTAGTTCTTTTCATTTTGAGGAAGCTACCACCCAAACGTGGAATCACACAATACCACCCCATCCGCTGACCGCCTCCTCATGATAGATCTTCCACAAGATGAATGCTATGGTCTCTGAACACAGACCGTATGCAAGCAGTTGGTTCAGTAGGTCTTTCCACAGTGGTTGAAATGCTTGGATTTGCTTTATAGAAGGTGCAATGACCTATCAAAGTCTGTCATGTCTATATAATATTTAGTCTTTCTGTACGAACCATGTTTTTTCTTGATTTTATCACGCCGGCATTCTCAAAACCTGTGTTCTCGTGACCAGATCTTTTGTGGATTTGTCTGTATTTTTCTTTTGTAGTGTACAGGAAACTTACAATCTGTAATCTTTTGTCTCTATGTTTTGTGCGCCTACATAAGTTAGAAATTTGCGTTCTTGTTGTCAAACTATCAAAGCAGATCATTGTACCCGGTATTAGTTTTCTTGCCCGATTCAAAATAGTTCTTTGCATTGCCTGAAACAATTTCCCCAGCAATCCCAGGCTATGTTATTTGCGTTTAGCATTGAATTTTCTGTTAGCCATTCAAGCATGGAAACTTGGGAAAACTGGTTAAATCCAAATTATAATATATAATTCAACTAGTATGCAGAGACCCATGCAGAAGCAAGGAAGTATGAACTGCTTGAACAAATGAAGTCACCATCTGAGAAGTCAAATCTTGCCTTTCTCCAAATTATAAATAGCTGATTCAACTAATTTGTCAATCATCTTTGAATATTTTTAGCTTAATTATTCAGACAATTGAAAAAAAATTATGATTTGAATGAGAATTGATTGACAATTTTTTTTTGTGCTCTAATTACTTGATTACTAATTCTTCTCGGAGACTAATCTCTCCTTTCGTCTTCAGTGATAATTTGAACTCTGTTGGATTGCGTTATGAAGATGATCGTTCGCAATTAAATCGTTGTACATCTTTCTCTTGGACGAGGGAATATGTTGTTCTGTTGTAAAAATTCTTTTGCAGTTTCTATGGTTGGCTTCTTTTATCAATAAAATATCTTCCCAAAGTTTCTTCTTTCGCATGGGATTCTCCATTTGGGTATTTGTGTCTTCTGCAATGATACAAAGATAGTTTTTTCACCTTTTTTTTTTTTTCACTTGTGATTTCGCTTTAAAATTTTTTAGAAGGATTTTCGAATGGAAGAAGACAGTTCTTTGTGCCTCAAAGCAGTCAACTGCTGGGCAAATCCTGCCAAGGCCACCCACCCATTGACAACCTAGAAGATGGTCTATAATGGATATCAACATGGCTGAGATGGTATTGCAGTGATATGATAAAAATGTTATCGTTACTTTGAAAGATTCATGGCGTCAGTGATATGATAACTAGTGTTGATGAAGAGTAGGGTTAATATGCTCGTTGGCTCAACATACTAGATAGAGACAATAAGCTCATACTACAATGATAGGACATTCATAGCTTTTGACATTTCATAGTTTGTTGGATTCATTATGGATTAGTGATGCCTAGGGCTTTGGTGTTGTGCTAGCAAATATTGTATGTCATCTTGGTGATGTATGGGAGTTGTTGGTTGTGGGATAAATGACAACATTAAACCTTGTGTGATAGGTGCTTTAACAATCACACTTAACTGTGAAGTTTCTTAATAAAATTCTGATCATTACACCAAAAGATGTTTTAATATTTAAGAGATTAGCTTCTTTTACTTAAGAGGTTTCACAAGCATGGTCCAACATGTCTCCTCCCACACTAGATACATTACAGTGTGATAGGTGCTTTAACAATCATGCTTACTACTTTCACCTATCTTCTTGTAGCTCTGTCCAGACTATTTGGCCAGTTTATCACTCACCATTTGAGTAATAATATTAGCAAGCCTTTCTACATTCCCTGAAGTAACTAAAAACACTTCAGTGTCGTGCCAAATTTTTTTCTTTTATAATTGGGTCCATTTGCCTGATCAATAAACAAATATTAAATTCAAAATAGATTTTTCAATACACAAATATAAAATAAATTCTTTAAAATAAAATAAATCTATAAATACACTTAAATAATGCAATCATTAATATAGCTGTGATCACAATTAAATTCTTTTACTACCATTGCTCGGATACCATTTTATCACGCCTCAGAATTTAAAGTGAAAGAATTTTTTTTTCTTTTTTTCTTTAGTATATGTTTAATTTATTCTATTTCTTTTATCTTTCATTTAATAACCAGATCAATAAACATCCAGATCATTTTGACATACATAGCTGATTAGTTGCATTAAAAAATCAATAAATAATGGTAAACATAATTCACATTACTATAGTGGTCAATATTTATATTATATCGGTAGAGTCCAAAATAATATATATATATATATATATATATATATATATATATATATATATATATATATATATATATATATATATATATATAAAGAATAAAAAAATATACATAAACTAGAAGAACTGAAAGAAAACTAAAATATAACTACAACTAAGCTTCAATCTGTAGGCTTCTTATATTTACATAAAATCATATGAAATCACGTAATGAGTGAATAGCCCAGTAAGTAGCTAAAATCATACAACTGAAATAAATGCAAGAAAAAAGAGAAATAATATGCTTTAAATCATATAAAGAAATCTATAAATTAATATATATGGTATTTATACCGATCACCTGTATCAATCAATCATTCTATATTTATCATACAATCAATTTTATTCAATCATATCATTTAAAAATCTTTATCAATCCATCAGTTATATAGTAGTATCAATATCCATATTCAATAACGATAAGCAATAATAGTAATCCGTATATTTATTTAGTAATCAGTAATCAATATCAGTAATCAGTAATCAATATTAGTACAATAATCAATATTCTATCTGATATTCAATTAAGTGTATCTTATATCTTGCTTTTGTACTTATAACCCCCAATTAGTTGTCTCTTATGACTCCCAAGTAATGAACTCCTTATAACTTTCCTTGAATCACGTGACAATCGCCCCGACTTCTTATAACTTTCAATCAATCTTCAGCTCCTTATGGCTCCCATCTACTGACTCCAATTAGTGGACCATGTGGATCTTAAGGATATCACATGAGATTATCATATCATATATTTGATATCCATACATTACATCATATCCATACATCACATCATATTCAGACTAGTAGCAATATTATACTCTTTCATAACTTAATCATATTAATCATTTCGGTATATATTACCTTGTAGTCTTATCATGTCAAATCAAAGTACAATACTTTTCAACCCATTTTCAATCTGCCTTTTTCCATACTCATTTCATCTAAAAGTTTTTTACACATATCTAACTGATGAAAATATAATAAAATTATATCATATTATTCAGAATAATCAAATCTATAACAAATCAAAAGTTATATGACGAAAGCTTATAAAAACAAAAGATAATATATTTTTGGCAGATTTATGAGAGATAAATCTGTAGAAATCAAAATCATTGAATACAAAAGTAAGAAATTAATTACTTACAGCGATTAGAACACTTTTTTATAAAAAAAGTGACAGACAAAGCTGACAAAAAATTGGCTTTCTCTCTCATTTCTATCTCCTCTTCCTCTGTCTCCTCCCTTTCCTTCTCGAGCAAGTCATGGAAAAAAATGAGGGAGGTGGTGGCGCTGGAATACTTTAATGCTTAGTTTTAGAATAAAAAATATATAAAAATACTGTTAGTAGCCTAACGTCGTAATGTTGCATGTCAAATTCAAAGTTATTGTATAACATAGACTCAAATGTCGTAGCGGCATTTTCTGGCGCCGCTGTACTCTCAAGCCTAGCGTCGTAGTGCTCATAAAAAGAATATTGAAGTGCTCTAGTTCAAATAGAAATTCAAAATTTTATATTTTAAAACATTTTTAAAATTTTTGGTTGTTACAATAACTCCCAATCATTCTCCTGCTCCTTATGACTCTCATTAGTGAATTAGTGAATCTTGAGGTTCATCACGTAGGGGTTATCATTTCATATATATCAGTCTGATTAGTATCGCATACCAATACATACCAATTATATCAATAATTTCAGCACATATTACATTTCAGTAATATCATATCAAATCACAGTACATCATTTTTAACTGATTTTCAATATACGTTTTCCCCACTTATTTCATAGAAATATTCATATATACGTTTCTGACCGGTAAAATTACAATAAAATCATATCATATTATTCAGAATGATTAAATCTGTAACATATAAAAAATTATACAGTAAAATCTCACAAAATTAGGAGATAATGTAATTTTGGTATATTTATGAGAGAGAAAATCCGTAGAAATCAAAATCATCGATAACAGAAGCAAGAGAATAATTACTTACAATGAATAGAATAATTTTCGTAAAAGTAACGACAGACAAAAATGCCCTGATTGACTATCTCTCTCCTCTCTCTCTTCCTTCTCTTCCTTTCCCCCCTTCAGTTTCTTCCCGGTGAAGCAAAGAGAACAAGGGAGGGTGAGGGGTAATGATATAGATATTTAAAATAAAAAAAATATAAAAATATTATTAGTGGCCTAGTGCCAGAGTGCTATCCCCAGTAATTTTAATTGTGATTATATTACTAACCACTTGCTCAAAATAATTAATTTTTCAATTGCAATTTTATTTTAGGATGAGTGATTCTAATTTATTAATATATTATATTTATTTTAAGTAAATTTAAAATTAAAATATATAATTTTATTATTTTTTTATAATTTAAAGCTATATTAATTAATCTCAATCTTATATAGAAGTCAAATGTGAGGGTTTAAACCTACTAACTTTAGCGAGCTAAAGTGAGCTTCATTAAAGATTTATTTGAAAATTTAAGCATATTTAGTCATAAACATAAACCCATCGTCTATATTTTGACGGCATAATTTAATTAAAATTATAATGCACTAAAAAAATTATGATTATAGAGAGTATGAGTTTTATATTAATTTTATACAAAAACTCAACATACACTCATATAGTTGTGAGAGATCATGATTTTTATATAAAAAATTTTAAAAATGGGAAAAATTATAGAGCTTGGGCCAGTTGAATGAATCAACTAAATAATGAAAGATAGAAGAATAATCTCTTCTTCACAATTGAAGATGGAATTATACATATCTGAGAACAATTATCTGATTTTCCATGTAGAAATTATAATCGGATGAAGAAAGTCTAGTGATGGTGGAGGTGATTGCTAATAGTGGTCATTAGTAGTGAACAATGAAAAAAAGCACTGTGCTCCGACCCCAAAATGAAGTCCTATTTTATGTTCTTTTTGAAATGGGCATTTAAGCGTTTTGATAAAATTGACTAAATTCTCGAACACTCAATCGAACGGTCCATATATATTTATAAAATTTGAGTGTTTTTATGATATCAGAATCAAATGATCTTAGATTTGTTGGATTCTTCTTGTCAACTTGTTTGATTTGATTATAAGCACATAATATTTGAAGATTATTTGATCGTTTAGTTAAATTTTGTTATTTTTAAAATATTGTTCAAATATTTAATTTACATTTATTTGATCAGATCAGATCATTTATAGCGTTGATGAGTTCATCTCGTCAAGATATTTACTTTGACTATAAACTTGTTGAATGATCTTGAATTTAATTTTAAATTTATTTTAAATTAAATATTATCTTAAAATTTATGCTAATTGAATTTTGTTGGATGCGTATAAAAATTTAAATAAAATATTTTGATATAATTATGTATATGAATTTATTTTAATTGACTAAAAAAATTTATGATATAATTTTCTTCCAATACTTTTAAAAATGATTTAGGCTTCATTTGGTACGACTTTTTTACTGCTTATTAAAATAATTTTTTAGTATCAAAAATTAAAATTTTTGTACTAAAATATTACTTTAAGAAGCAGTAAAAAAGTCATCCCTAAAAAGCCTTAGTTTAAGAAAATTATGATCTCCTCACGTGACCTGCAGCTCCGCAGTGGGAACGATAATGTTCTTCCCAGAGTGTGTATTCCCTAAAATACCCTTATTTGATCCCAAGTTTTTCTAAAAGGCCCTTCAATCTCCATAAATTTATCTTGCCAAGGCCAGAAGTCCATAATTTTATCCGCCGCTACCGCAGCTTCTGAACTCATAGCTTCTGCTGTCGATTTACCTTTGCGGTGATCGTTTCTGTGGATTGGATCTGTCTTCTAAGATATCGGAGTGCCAGCGTATTGGGACATGGAATCTGGCAGCGGGCGGAGCGATCCACGTCCTTTGACGAGGGAGGAAGAAGCGGTTAAACGGAATACTGATTGCGTTTACTTTCTTGCCTCGCCTCTGACTTGCAAAAAGGTTTCTTTTCGTTATGGTTACTTTGTTACTGATTTCGTTGCCTTGCTTTTATTATTTCGGTCTTTCAGGTTGTAAAACTGATAATTTCAGCTGCGGTTCTTGTTTGGAATGTAGGGATGGGCATGGATTTTACTGGTTCGGATGCGAAAAGAGGGAAGGGACTAGAGTTTTGGTGTAGCTAGGGTAGGTTAGCCTGATCTGTAGTTAGGATTAGGTTTTGGTTTGATATGTGGGTTTTGCTGTGTTATTTACAGTTGATTTGGGATTTTTCAGGGTTGCTTATCTGATTGCTTTATTGATTGAAGTCTATTGTTTCTGATCATGGATTTTGAGGGGAATATTTTTCTAGATAAGCTTTTTTGCGATATTATGCCACTCTGTTTTTTTTTTGGGAAATTTATGCCACTCTGTCGGATTTAGGAAACTTTTGATTTGATTGTTGATATTTTTCATGGTATGTGTTTGTTAAAATTTAGGAATTCATAGGAAGCATTGCAAGGAAAATTGGAAGAAATTTTTCTTTGCTACAGGATGGTTGCTACGTGTTAAAGGGTTGACTTTCAGAGGAGTTTATTTAGTGGTGCTTTCTTTTATATTTTGCAAAATAGTTCATCTTTTTTGGCTTTCGTTGAAATTTTAGTGATTTTCACCTTATATCACTTCTAGGCTTCAGAGCTGGGATTTTGATGGTTGGGATGATTTTTTTTCCTGTAGTTGATTGAGCGTATGATTATTATTTTTTTCTTCTCTGGGGATCAATGAGTGATGACATCTTTCATTCTTTCAATTTTGTGGCGACTTCTATCATAAAAATAACTGACATCATGTGAAATAGAGATCGAACTCTTAAGTTTGATCTACAATAACTTTTATTTTAAGAAACTTTAGTCCAGCTTATATTTCTTGTCCTTTTATGACTCTTCCGGTTATCAGATATCTAAGAAGGAAGATGCATGCAAATTAAGACTATACTCTCTTTCACGAAATCAATTTATTGCTTACATTCTAAGATATCTCCTTACACCTTAATGCTTAACTGATGAATGCCTTTTTTGTGCTGTCGGATATCTTCATCTTCTTCTTTTTTTTTTTTTCATTATTAAGGTATTAGCGTGTTTACTAACACTGCACTCGTAAATTCTGTTCTACCTTGAGTGGATCAAAGGCATGATATGCCTTGGATAGATCATTTTCTCTTGATGAGAACATGTTCTGGGTTTGGATATGATTTACGAACACTCCTTTTTAGATATATTCTTGTCCTTACAATCCAGAAGATGAGCTACCTTACCTATCCTTATTGTTTTTAAGGATTCCTTGCATATCCTTGCATTCACTATGAAAGTAGTTTTTTTGTTTAGGCAAATGATATAAAAGTGTAGAGAGCATAGAATGTATCATGTTATGGTTTGTATTAGTCTTTAGAATTCATAAGATCAAGTATAACTACAATTGTTTTGTGCGCATTATGGTAAAAAAGTGTGCTAAAGTTTTGTTGAAGTTATTAAAAACATATATGATGGATGTTTATTAGTTTTACAAGTTGTTGTAGAGTAAGTAAAGAGTTTTCTATTACAACTGGATTACATCAATGATAAGCATTAAATCTATATCTTTTTTTTTTTGGTTAGTTATGAAGATGCTTGCAAAGGATATTTAAAGTGAGGTACATTGATGTGTGCTTTTCTTAGATGGAAAAATTCTAATAGATAAGACATTTGTTAAAATACATAAAAACTTGAAATTGAAGAAAATGTTAGAAGATAAACGGATTAGGATTAGTAGAACAAATATTGTGTAGAAGATAAATAATTTTAGTGAGTTTGATATTAACGAATTTTAATTTTTATTAGAACATAAAGTGACTCCTAAGTGTGATGAGCTTAAGCATTTTAGAGATATTATATAGAATTATGGGGATGTATATGATAATATAACTTCTAGAGTTGAGTCCAGGGGGTTAAAATGATAGTGCCTCAAGATTTTTATGTTATAAGAGAATGTGATGGAGTCTTAAATGTGAATTTAATAACACTACAATTTGTCGGAAATGAGAATGTTAAAATGGATGTGTGCCCAAACTAGAAAATATAAAATTAAGGAATGATTATAGTATAGGAATAATTTGAGTGACATTGAAGATAAGGTAATTGAAAATAGATTTATGTGGTTTGAACATGTAAAACAAAGTGTAGAAAATACCTTTATTGGACGAGTAGATAAAACTGGGGTGATGAGATTAAGGTGATGGGATTGAGCTAAGGTAATATGGATAAATATTGTTCAAAATGAAGAATAAGTTTAACAACTCAGACCACTCTTAACATAAACAAGTTAAATATGGGGATTCATAAATTTGACCCGAGATTCTTGGAATAAAGCTAATGGTGATGATGATGCAATCAGACCAGCTATGTTGTATTATTTTGAATGCTAGATCATAGAATATTTGATAGCAAGGTGGAGCTTTTTGGAACTAGAAAGTTCAGATGGATATGCAGCAAAAAATAAATGAATCTAAGAAATGAATATATTCAAAGGATGGTGAGAGTAGCATCTATTAATATTAAGGTAGTTGAAAATAGACTTCAGTAATTTGATCATTTACAATGACAAGTGAAAAATGTAGCTGATGGATTACAAAGTAAAATGATAGACCTAAGGTAAAATGTTTAGAAGTTGTTCATAGTATTTACGCATAATTGGTTTAACCCCTCATACAATACTCAATAAGAACAAATGAAAAAATGATGATTCATGAAGTAGATCTCGAAATAGTTGGGATAAGATAGGATGATAATGATGATGACACATTTTTTGCTTTGAGTGGGTCTGGTTATGTGATGATTAATCATCTAATTTCTTGATATGGTTATCATCAGTTTCTCTAAGTGAATTTAATATTATAGATCATAATTTATATCCTTTCTGGAAGTAGCTTTTCCATGTACCCTTTTTTTCTTGAAAGTCATAGACTGCCATAGTATGCATATGTTGATTCACATATAGTTATGACTGAGATGTCACAGAAATGCTTAATCTTAATCCCTTAGATTAGTAGGATAGGCATTGAATACTCACGTAAATTTGCATATGACCTATGGAATTTAGTTCTTAAGTGCATTCTTGATTTGATACTTATTTGGTAATGTATGAAAGGAAACAAAAATAGCAAGTTAAATAACTGGTGCTTTGGCAGCCCTTAAGATCTAAAGAAATTTAACTATTAGGATCCCAATCAGAATTTGGGTAACACCATGTTATATTCATGTAGCGTACTTTAGTTCTTGATGTTATATTCATGTAGCGTACTTTAGTTCCACATGAACTCCCTCAACCTTATTGAAACTCAAAAACATTTATTGAAAAATTAAGAAATTATGTGATGGTCAAGTCTTGACAGCAGATGGTGGATGAAAGGATTGAAATTTAAAAATCCTACACCAAATTACCCTTCATTTGCCACATCTTCTCTATCTTGGGTTACAACTTTCATGTTAAGATCAACTCCTTCATTAATAGTGCAATATATGATCTTAAGAAATAGTTTGGACTATTATAGATGATGATTTAATCTTCATACATCACGTCTCCCATCTCCTTACATGATCCCTTATGCTCTGTTTGCATATAATGTATACGTGGATGTGTGTTTGTTCATGAAGCATTTGAAGAAGGTTACTACAAGGATGCTGGATTTATTAAAACAAAGGAGAATCTTTGTCAAAATTTAGATAAAGGAGATGAAAATAACCTTACTTGTCAATGGCGCAGAATGGCATGCGCCATAGCACAAGGCACGATGTGGCGCACCTACGATGCCAGCAGCATGACGCAATTTTATTTTGTGATTTTCTTAATATAATAATATTTTTAACTACTTATATAATTTTAATTTATAAATAATATAATAATGAATTTTGGGTTATTAGTTATTGATTTATTAGCTGCAGCTAAATGAACCCTCACGTAGTTGAAGCCCCAAACCCCTGAAGCCTCATGAATGCACCTGATTCCGCGATTTTGGTTGTCGTTTGTCCCTCGTATTTCTTCCTTCCACCGCTCCTTATTCGTCCGGGTGATTATGCCTGTCTTCGTCCGTCCGTTGCTTACGGAATTAAGAGATCTCGTGTTCTTCGTCGTCTCCTTCGATAGTCGATTCATCTGATTTCTCCAAAGTCAAGGGTTGCTGTTAGGTAACGATCTCCTTCTTCTTTCTTTGGTCGATCAATTTTGATCAACTTGCATATTTTTGTTTAGAATAAGCTAAGGGAAAATGCACCTACTACAAGCAGATTATAAGCTTAGGGAAAATGCCAAGTAGAAGAAACAAAGTCTGAGACTAGGAATGAAGGAAAATATCTATGTAGTCAAGGTGTATTTTTCAATTGTATAACTTTTATTAGCAGCAACTTGTATGTATTTTAGTTAAACATGAGCTTGATCATCTCAATATACTTTACATGCAAAATTATCAAAATTCCTCCATCAATCCTAATAATATCTTCATGATATACAAAGCAAATTTGAAGAATCTCGAATCATGAGCTTCATTAAAATGCCTACCTATATAATAATATTTTACTTTATTTTATATGCTTATTATTCTATTTTATTTTAATTATTTTTTTATTTTGAGCCATGTTCAAAATGGTGCGTGCCATAAGCTATGCACCATGATTCCACGGGAAACTCTGCGCCATGGTGCGTTATTCGCCGTTGACAAGTATGAAAATAACTGAGAGAACTGATTAACAAAGATATACTTTACATGCAAAGTTATTAAAATTCCTTCATCAATCCTAATAATATGTTCATGATAGACAAAGCAAATTTGAAGAATCCTGAATCATGAGCTTCATTAAAATGCCTATCTATATAATAATATTTTACTTTATTTTATATGCTTATTATTTTATTTTATTTTAATTATTTTTTATTTTGAGCCATGTTCAAAATGGTGCGTGCCATGAGCTATGCACCATGATTCCACAGGGAACTTTGTGCCATGGTGCGCCATTCGTTGTTAACAAGTATGAAAATAACTGAGAGAACTGATTAACAAAGATACAATGCTTTGTAGGGCAACTGGAGTTGCAAAATTTTTATGGCAACTTTATTCTTTATTTTCCACATCTCTATATAGGGTTTCACTTTTCCTGTTACGGTTTTTTTTAACCTTCTTTAGTTCGACAGAAAATTATATAGTCAGATGATATAGTTAGGACTAGTAAAGATAAAGATTCAATCACCATTAATTATTTCTTCCCACTCAGAACATTATACCCTATGTCCTTTCTGTTTGTTGGTTTTCGTAGCATTTGAAGATGGTAACAACAAAATTTCTGCATTTGTTCAATAAAGGAAGGACATCTGTTGATTATGATTTAAGAAATGAAAATAATATAGATAATTTAATAACAAGAGGAAGTGACAAATAGTAGTAGAATTTATGGTATAGAAGGGTCTGTTAAGGTAAATGTGCGGTTGTTGCTCATGAGCCCATTTGTAAAAACTTCCTAGAAGGCCTTATGAAGAGAATTGAAGGCAAAATTATAGTCCTATCTATATATTCCTTCCTGTTTGGGTGTGTTGCTTTCTACAATTAATAAAGCAACCATTTGCTAGATTTTTCATGTGGTATTTTTTTCTTCATTTATTGCCTCTTGTGAATTATTTCTAAGAAATGTATCTTTCGTTATAATCATGCTGGCAGGTGCTTGACTGATAATTTTGTTTTGGATTTGTAATTCTAATTCTTGTGAAATATTTGCTGTGACACGAGCTTACCCTGTCAGTAAGTTGCTGACTTGGCTTGGTTTTCAACCTAACTACGGCGTTATCACTATCAAAATTGTTCCTATCAGTAACCTAGCTACGTCATTCTGATTGTGCTTCTAAGAATTGATATACTTCATGCATAATAACATTCTGATTATATCCTTCTTATCGTCATGCCTATGGTTTTTCACTCGGTGGATGTGCCTATGGTTTTTCACCTCGTGGATGTGCTTATCTGTTTAAACTTGTTCAAAACTGGAGGTAATGACGGCTATTGTGCTTACAGGGAAGTGAATGTGAGTATCGTCACAGTGAGGGTGCCAGAATTAACCCAAGAGACTGCAAATTCTGGTTTAGTGGCAACTGCTTGAATCCAAAATGCTTATTC
Source organism: Dendrobium chrysotoxum (assembly GCA_019925795.1). Taxonomy (NCBI): domain Eukaryota; kingdom Viridiplantae; phylum Streptophyta; class Magnoliopsida; order Asparagales; family Orchidaceae; genus Dendrobium; species Dendrobium chrysotoxum. Next base: position 9,597,282 of record CM034305.1, read on the forward strand.
CGCCATCCGGTCAGCTTTCTTTACTTCTTTTGTTTCCTTCATTTCATGAAAGCAATAATGATTTTTATTATGTTGAACATTCAAATTAGGATTAGTCTTCAAAAAAGATGGTTACATTTCTTTCTTTTTTTTTTTTGCTCGAACCTAAAATTTTGCTTGTTTGCTCAGCAGAGTCGGAAATGAAGCTGTTCTTTCACTTAGTTATAATGCTGTATGGTTCGTTTATTAAGAAATGTAATTATTTTCCTCCTTTCAGCCGCTTGATGTACCATTCGGAAATCCTGTGGCTACTTCAGGGTCAAATATGACTACTTCAATAGCGTCCACACCCATGCAGTTACCAATGGCGAGCTTACCTGCTTATAGTTTGAGCAGAAACAATGTTCCTTGTTATTATTTCCAGAAGGGTGCCTGTTTGAAAGGCGATAAGTGTCCTTATGTACATGGACCGCAGCCTGCAGGTAATTCAGTGACTAAGCAGACTGCAAAGGCTTCTGTACCAGTTACGGCTCAGTTGGATACAACCAAAAAAGATGCTTGGAAATTCAAGGAATATGGTAATCAGCAAAACTTTCCTACGGCACCAAGCCTCTATAAGGAAAATGCTGGAAAGCAAGTTACTGGTGCATCTTCATTAGTAGAAAGCAGCATGGCATTGGAAAATGCTAATATTCATTTGGTGCATAGAAGCAGTAGCACCAGCCTTCCTAGGCCTTCGAGTTTTCATGTTCAATCTGATGGACATCATTCAAATGAGCAGGAAGCTGGTGAAATTTTGGGAGAACCTTCTGGAGTTGGCACCAAATCAAAGAGGCCATTAAATCAACAAATTGAGCCTTCCCGCTACAAGAATGACATGGGAGTTGAAGAAGTCATCAGAGAGTTTTCCCCTGGATTTGATGTTCTCGTTGATAATGTTGTAAAGGTTGTTGATTACCTGCATGATAAAGATAGCTTTAAAAGTGGATCTATTCAAGGGGGAAGAAATATGAGCCATGGAGATGGCTATGGCCAGCATCAGTGTGATCCTGAATCTACTGCCAGGCTGGATCGGGATCAACACAATGGGGCTGGTGAGTTTCGGCATTATGGAAAAGTGCAGCATGGCTTTGATGGAGACCAACACGGGAATTTTTCTGTATCCGAGAGGATTAAGGAGAAACCAATATTGCCTGTAAGAAGATCCGCTCACAAGCTCAGGAGTCCTGATGGGATGGATGAAACAGATCTTCGTTATAGGCTAATGAAACAAAGAAGGCTAAATAGTTCTTTATCTGCTACCATTTCTGATTCTGAAAATAAGCCCTACGGGAGGCATGAACAGAAAATGCAGGGTAGGCACCCTCCTAACTCCTACAGGGATCAACGACTACTTCCTCCTGAAAGCACCATTAGCAGTCGTTTGAGAGGTAGAATAACTCTTTCCAAGCCATCTTCTCCTGAATTTGCCACGGATTTACAGGGTGGAGGAGGTAGGGGAAGGCAAAGAGGCAATCTATCACCCGTGAGGACATCGAGTCTGCAGGGAAGGCTTGGAGAGAGATTAAGTCGGAGGCCAATTGAGGACTTCACTAGCAATGCTAGAAACATAGGTAGCCAACAGAAAGCAAGAGATAGTGTGGATCCTCTAGATTTTGCTGGTCCAAGAAGTCTTGCGGAGTTGAAAGGTGCAAAAGCTGATGAAAGTTCTGAAGGCCACTCATACAAGAATATTAAATCTATTTCATCCCTGGAGCATAATGGAATGAAGTCCTTGGGGGCAGTAGGGCTGCAAGATTCTGAGGTTTCGGTTGCATTTGATGTCCCAAAGCCACTAAGTGCTCCTTTGAAGAGGAATAGAGAAGTTGGGCCTGAGAATGATGCAATCCCAGGCGTCAGCAATGATAGAAAAGCAATTGGGGCAATTGAAGTTGGTTCTTGTGCATTTGAAGCAGCCCCAGTGCGAGAATTGCGGTCACAGGATGCATTTGAAGCCAGTTTGGAATGGACTAAAGTCATCACTAATCCTGAAGATCCCGCTGTAGCAACAGTGGTGGAAGAAGAGGGAGAAATTGAAGAGGAAGTAGTTCATATTCCTGCGGATGTTGAACAAATAACGTACGAGAAGCAAGCTGCAGAAGATGAAACCGAAGCCAGAGATGCTGCTGAAGATGATGAGTTATATTACCCTGATCAGAGAGATGGAGAATATGATTATGAGACAATCGATGGTGGAGATTACAAGACAGAAGATTATGAAAATATGGACCCAATGAATATCGATGAAGAAGAAGAAGAAGAAGAAGAAGAAGATGAAGATGACTTTGCTAAGAAGATTGGTCTCATTTTTTCGTAGCGTAAAAGAATGAGGACTAGTTCAGCTCTTGCTGCTGTGCTTGTTGCTTCTTGCCACTTCAGCAGTTCCTTCATTTTCTTGGATCTGAAGTATTGATACACTGCTAGATGCAGCTATCTGGAAGATGACTCGTCTCAGGCTTGATTTTTTTCGTCTTCTCAATTGTTTTTCCCACTTTCATAAGCGAAGCTTTAGTTGAGATTCCTGTAATGTAATTAGCATCAGGCGATTTGTGCCTGACGAACTTGAGGAATGTGTTTTCCTTAAGTTGTCTGAAATGATTCTCTTTAACCTTGGATTTCATTTATAAAGCTCTGTGAAATTTTACAACTCCCAAACTTAGCTCCTTGTTTCCTTGTGGAAAATGTTTATATTAGCTACAAAGGATTGCGATGGTGTGTGTATGATCTACAGGAATGATGTGTTGTTCGAGTCATAATAAAGGCAATTTAATTTGTGTAAATTTATAATTATAAAATTCATTCAATCAAATAAGAATTTTGATGTAATTTTTGAATTAAAAATTTTTAGAATTAAATTTAGGTTCATATAAACTTCAAGTTTAGTAAATTTATAATTGAATTGAGCATCATGATCAATCTGAGTTTAAATGAATTTAAATCAAGCACTTAAAAAATAGTTAATAAATTTTTAATATTATTGAAAAATTAAATGATCTTCAAGTTTTGTGTAATTATAGTTAAAATGAGCATTTTAATGAGAGGAATTTAACAAGTCAAGATTACTCAATTATGAGCTCATTAAGATATCTAAATGATGAAAGAATTGTCTCTGTTCAAAGAAATTAGTATTAGTTGTTCGATGAAGTGCCACTCTTGAAAATTACAAATAAACTTATAAACTATCATTTTTCATGTTAAGAGGGCTTGAATCTTGACTTGAAATTGGATAGAATTTAGAGATTTGAAAAACTAATACTTTATTTGGAACAATTTTTTTTATTGTTTTTATGGTAAGAAATAGTGTGCTATATTGCATGGCTACATGCTAGAATAAAACAATACAGAGAATAGCCATGACTCTACAAAATCTAAAAAACAAGAAAATTCTTCGCAACTCAGAAGATCAAAACCTGGAACCTCAACTACTCAACTAATTCCTTACCCTTTTCCTGACCTGAGACAGAATGCATAATAGATATGAGCCAACACTGCTTAGGAGGTCACACTTATCGATTAAAATTTTCAACAATTAACTAATTATACATTTGTTGAATTAACAGTAGGTAATAGTAGGCAGTTGTGCTACACAGAGTAGTGCTGATAGATAATAGAAATTAAGCAGCCTTATACTGAAAGTAAATAAATAAGTATTTCATATATCATAGTAGAAAATAACAAATTCCTCTCAGGCTCTTATGCCTCTCATCAGAAATAGATATCAGAATTCAAGTCGTTACGACTTCTTGTACTAGCATATCAGAAAGCATGCTCTTATAACTCCCAAATACTTAGTACATCAAACATTTAGAAATTCAAGCTCTTATAGCTCCTCGTGCATTCAATAAAACAGAACTTCCTCCAACATCTAAAACTCCTCATAATCACATATTTCAGGCAAATAAGTATAGATATAGTTGCATTTCAATAAAAAAAATGAAAATGAATAAAATACATAAATTCTCAAATTTGTTATATCGGTAGCTAACAGATTTAACATCTCAACACAATTTTTAATTTCAGAATTTCATTAGATTACCAGGGATTGTTCAAAACATTATTTTGAGGCTCTAAATATTCTACAATGTTATTTTCTAAAGTCAAGATCATTTTCTAATTTGTTAGAAATTGAGTACTTTTCAATTTATCTGGCAAAAATTTCTAAAGAAAATACCAAATTGTCCATAATACTCTTATCTATAACATACAGAAAGTTACATGATAAAAGTATAACAGACACAAAGTTATCCTCATTTTTGTGCTATGAATTACTGATTCTAATAAAAAAAATTCTAAAATATACACATTGTTAAAAACTAAGATAGACAAAGTGTAACATATCTCGATTTGAATAATTTTTCGAACTGAACCGATAACCAAAAATGGATCGAAGCCATACTAAATAATATTATCTCTCTAGAATCTCTCCCTCACTCTCTCTAAACCAGCCCAAGGGGGATTTCAGTTTAGCCAAAATGAAAATATAGTGGAATTTGATATTTTTAAAAAATATTGACCTAGCACCACAGCGCCGACTAACCAGAGAGCTTAGAGCCACAATGCTCCCAAGGGAAGAGGGAAGAATTCCATGTTTTGGTTTTCATGCATACGAACCCCTGAGACCCGCTTCAGAACAGATTTCGTACATATATACACTTAAAAATACTCACAAATACATGCAAAATGAAAAAAAAAATCTTACCAAAAAAAATCTTACCAGATCTGGTTGGAACACTGTTGGAGCGGATATTACAATAATATTGGCGTAAGTCATCACCCCTAAGGATGATGCATTATCAACACCTACCAACTTCACTGCTTGCAATCGCCAACAACATCAATGCATGCTATTGACTATGAAGTTGATGCATGCCATCAACACAAGCGTAGATGCCAACTAATTTTTTCACTCATTGTTGCCGTCAACATTGATGCATACCATAAATGTCATAGACTCTTGTAATCCATGAACCCGTTGCCTCAAATAATAACAACGCACTTCATCGCCTATAAAGCTTATGGACCCTACTAACACCAACCAACTTTGCACCTATAAATGTCAATATTTCAATGCAAGCCATCACCAATAAGGCTAATGCACATTATCAACACAAACTCTGACTTTTGATATTAACATCAAGATTATTATTGGGCATCTTGATCTTTAGTTCACTCTCCTCAAAGGAGAACAAGCGAATAGACTACATGATCTCTTGAAAATAATTCTATTGTCTTAGAGCTCTTCAAACTTTGACAGTGAAATCCATTATCCACTGTTCATGTTTAGTATATTGTATCAACAGCTTCCCTAAATACGTGGAAGGATGTCATCTGTAATATATGACATATATTAGTGAAATTATTTCAACTAGGTCAAATCCAATAATTTATTTTTCTTTTATGAGTTTTCATGTAAAAAATCTTATGTCTCCAATGAGGAACTCTTGACTTATTTTATCTATATGACTTAGGTTTCGTTTGAGACATTTTTCCTACTATTTTCTAAAGCAGCTTTCTAGTTTAAAAAATATTTGTACTAAAATGTTGCTATTAAAAAGGAGTAAAAAAGTTGTCCCAAATGAAAACTTAATTTGATAAATTTTCATGTAAGATATAAAAACCTCTCTCTCTCTCTCTCTCTCAATTTTCTAGCACACAATTTGCTTGTACAAAGTGCATTTAAAGAACACTCACTACTTGTTCATAAGGTTTGTTTATATTCTTTATTTAACTAATTAATTATTTTTTAAAAAATTTTTAAAAATTGTCGTATAATTGAATAAGCTTGAATATTGATTTACTTGTTCATTTATGATCATAAACATGCTAACTTATCATTTGATGAATTATTTTATGTTAGTTTATCATTTTTTTTAATTTCCTATACATTTTGAAAATAGAAGATTTACATACATTTCATAAAATTTTATATATTTACGTATATAACACTTAAATATAAGAATCATATCAAAAATATAACTAATATTAACTTTCCTCTACCGATTAAATAAATAAATAAATAATTTATACATTAGCCCAGCTAAAATTGAGAGCTTGCATTGATTATGGCGTTATACCGTTGTTGAAATGTTCTTCTTCTTTTTTTAATGTGAGTGGTCCTTTGTGGGTTTTGAAGGATGCCTCCCTTGCTATAATAGAGGATCAGTTATGGGTAATCAATGCAAGGTCCATGAAACATTAATAATATAAGGCATAAAAGTTCCTTTGACTCGATGCTTTCCCTCATAGTCCATCCCATACTATTAAGGTACTTAAACTATGGTGGAGGATAAATCATTGGATTCACGAGTTGTCTCTAAGGAGCCCTAATGCAGCACAAATGGTTGAGCTATAAGAATTTAATATGTTATGTGGGTAATGTCACAACCTAATCCGATCAGGACAGGTCTTATCGTATTGAGCTATGATAGGCAAATTCCAATATAGTTTTGGAATGTTTTAGATTCTCTTCCGATATTCATTTTATATCTTAATCTCTATAACATATAAAAAGTTACACAATGAAAGCTTTATCAGTGCAAAGTTATCTATATTTTTTGCTAATAAAAATATAAATTTAATCAAAAAATTTGATAAAAATTGTGTATTTTTGAAAATTGAGATAGATGTAGTGTGACCAATCTCGAGATGAACAAATTTTTCAACTTGGCTGACGGACAAAAATGACTCGAAATCGTCCAAAACTGAACTTTTTCTTTCTCCCTTAATTCTGCTCCAAGCTCTCTGTTGCCGAAAATGGGAAGTGCTAATGGAATTTTAATGCCATTTAATATAATTAAGCTAGTGGATTTAAATATTATATTAAAATAAGCTAAGGGCATAATTGTAATTATCCTAATTATTCAACTTTAGCCCAAAATTCTTTTATATCTTCAAATTCGTTGATCCAAAAATTATGAAAAAATATTCATAAATTAGCTAAGCATATTTAAAAGATTGGTGAAATCGGTTTGCATAATAGACATCTAACGATCCTAAAACTATCACTTCTACTGATAAGTGTGAATTTCTTAAGAAATTTCACTAGTGTCCAAAAATTATGAAAGATTAATGAAGCTGAAACACAATAATATTTATGCTAAGACTAAGGTGGTTTGTGATTTGGACCTATAATGACTCCATAAATAATTATTGAATGTTGTAGATAAAAAAAAATTTAAGGGTTTTCACAGGTAAAACTAAAGATAATTTTATTGAAAATAATCAATGATTCCTCTAAATCACTTAGCAAATACAATTGGGTTTGTGATATAATCTATGTTAACCAAGCAAATGCCAAAAATTTAAGGACTTAAGAGGATAACTTATCATATCATCAATCAAATTTTGGGTTGATACCAAGATTAATCAAAAAGTTGGAGAGGGATGATAGGAGCATCCGATATATGAAGAGTAACTTTAAAATTTATGACACAAGGGACCTATGGGAGTATAATCCCTACTCTCCACCTATTGGAAAATATATTTGTAGTATTTTCCATGGAAATGTAGGTTTAGTGGTCAAACCTTCTATGTAAAGGACACACTCATATGTCTTAAATCCAAGCTAAGCGAGCAGTGTCTCAATCTCCATCAACATTGGAGTATCATTGTATGAACCAAGTGAACAAAGCTGTAGAAATAGAAAGATAAACATCCTTAAATGAAGTCGCATAAATCTATGCTCTTCAAAAGTTACATGTGTGCCACAACCCAGCCCAACATAATCCATAAATAGAACATGTCATACCACGTCAAATTGTAACAGGACAGATTCTCTAGGATTGAATTTGAGGGAATTATAGAAATTTCAAATAACTTAATATAATGCAGAGCTGCTGACACTTCAATTAAAACATACAATCACTCATCATCAAAAGCTTTTTCATTCATCTCAGAAACATTTACAATCAAAATGATTTTTATACAAACAATACAAGACATCGACAATACAAGATATAATAGAAAAGCCATGGTTGTCAAAATCTAACCACACATACCTACTAGACCCAATTCTTAAATCCTACAACTTTGCCTAGTCCACCTGCCCTTTCCCTTTTTCTTGATCTAAAACATATACATAAACTAAGCATAAACAACCACAACTCAGGGTGTTCAATCAACCTACCCATGTTTTCAATAATAATTGCCACCAATAATAAAACAAAAATGGTCAGGTAAAGTAATTTCATCCTTACAGAGGTCTAATCAGAATGTTCAAAATAAATAAATGCATACATAGCATTAAATAATATATGTCACATATTAACCAAAATATAAAAAAGAAATATAATAGTAAGCACTTTATATTCATATGTCAGAACAGACAAAATTTTCCTCATGCATTTATACCTCTCAATAGGTATCAAATTTCAGAATTCAAGCCCTTATGACTTTCTGAGCTACCATATCAGATAACAGACCCTTATGACTCCCAATTACATAGCACCATAGATATATAGAGGTTTTAGGCCCTTATGACTCCCAGCAGATAGCACGTTAGAACTTTCTCCAACCATTATAATTCATCTAGAGTCACATATTTCAAAAATATAAACATAGAAATAAATATAATTTCAAATATAGTACACAATTTTAAAGTTATCACATAGTTTATTAGAGTGTGCCCTAATAGCTAGACAATCAGAAATTTGTGGGAAAGCTACATATATATATATATATATATATATATATATATATATATATATATATATATATATATATATATATATATATATATTTTTAGAATTTCATCCGATTATCACTCATTACTCATAGCTATATTTAAGAACATTTATTATACTTTAACATTATTTATAAATGTCAGAATATTTTTCTAGATCATTAAAATGGTGTATTTTCAAAACTATCCGATGAAAATTTGTAAATGAAATATCAAAATGTACAGAATATTATTAATTGCAACAAACCAAAACTTACTCGATGAAAGTTTTCTCAATGAATAGATATACTTAGTTTTGCATCAAAATTTTAATTAAAACATCAGGAAAATCCAAAAAACTTTAAATTATTAAAAACTAAAATAGGCAAAATATAACATACATTGACTTGGACAATTTCCCAAACTACCCCAATGGATAGAAATCATCCTCCGCTCTCTCTAACTGGCTGCTAAGTGATTAAAATGATTTTAAAATTTTCATTCTAAGTAAAATTTGGTGTTTATTAAATATCTAATGCTAACATTGTAGCGCTCTAATACCTAGCGTCATAACACTCTTTAAATACTCAGCCAAACAAAGAGCGCGACATCTTAGCTCCCAAAACCAATGTTCTAGCACCCTAATTAGATAACTTGAATAATGAAGAGCTTAGCATCGTAATGCCACCCGCAGCGCCACAACACTCCTAAGGGAAGGTTTCATAATTTAGTTTATATACATAGACCCTTGGGACATGCCCTAGAATAGAAATCAAGAATTCATACACATACATAATATTCACAGATACGTGCCAAATAAAAAAGCAAGAAATTCAAACATACTAGTTAAACATACTGGTTGGGTTTAGGTCAATCCAAAGCACTGTAGCTATAAATGTTACACTTTGGTGCTGCAATAGAGAATTGGTCATAGCTAGACAATACACTCTATATGCTCACATGATTCAATAGAAGGTAGAGTATATGTATGACTTCTCGAGATTTTTAAGGCAAGGTATGTGGCTCCAAATAGGATTTATTTTTATTATGGGGATTAACATTTGCCAAATAAGCAAGATCCTAAGATTAATTATATCTCAAGCATCTTCTATAAAGCTCTCAATTAAGGAGTGTCATTTGTGTTCAGATGCTTGCATCTATAGGTGGGGATTTGATTAGGATGTGTATGTGGATGGTATTGATGTATTTATTTGGAAACAGGGGCATATGGCCATATAATGTGATCAAGGAACCCGTAAGCCTAGGTGTAAAAATAACTTCTTCAAGAAGAGAGCCTATAAATTTGAGAAAATATAGTCCTCGTATAAGGACACTCAAGAAGGAAGGTAAACAATGAAAAACTCCAAAGATGATAAGGCTTATATTATAGAACATGGGTTAAATTTAGATTATCAAAATGGCCTGAGACAATAGTCATCATAAGCTACCATGAAATGAAAACCCTAATACTTAAGGGGTTGCAAAGGAAACAAATGGATAGAGGAAAGTTCAGATGTCCAAATTCAAATTATCAGGTATATGTGGTAATGCGATGATTGAACCCAGGAGGCTTGAAGTGTGTTTGCAAAGGCTATGCTTGCGAATGAGACTAAAGAGACGTTAACAAATGAAACCCCAATAGGTGTAGTGTATCGATACAACTTTAATTTTTTTTTAACTATAACTTCTAGTTGGTAATTGATGATATTAAAATATAAATTTCATATTCTTTCTGTCTATAATTTTATAGTGCATTTTGAATTCATAATTCAGTAGATCCTCTATGAATGTCAACTAACTAGATAATAAAATTGACCACTTGGTAATATAGAACTGCCAATAAATTGATCTTATCATTTGAGCTCCATTTGTTACACTCCATGGTATTATTTGTTCGAAGGGTTGAACATAGCTTGGCTAAATAGATCCCAATATAGATAAATGCTACACTACTCCACTTACATGCCAAGCCAAAAAAAAAACCTTGATATATGCGTGAACAATGAAGGGCACCACAAAGCCATTTCAAGTAATATCAAGTTATTAAGATCAATCATCTCTTTCCTTTCTCCCCTCTAATTTCCATCTCTCTCCTATTGCAAGTGCATCAAAACATGTTTGGAATATGAGTGAGGCAATATGACATTTCTAATATACAAATAAATGGGTATACATAAACAAAAGATTCATTTGGGACAATTTTTTACTGCTTTTTAAAGCAGCTTTCTAACACAATTTTTTTTAAAATAGTGAAAAAACAACAGTCAAAAGCTATCCCAAACAAAACCTCAATTGCTTATGATAATACATAAAAAGATAATATGTAACAACTCAATTATATTAGGAACTCAAAGCTTAATTAAATATCATATGAAGCTCCAAAATATTTCCCTCACATAATAATCATTCACATCAATCATTACTCCCCTACTAAGCAATAAGTATTTTACATTCATCAAATGTTATACAACAAGAGCTCAGTCAGCAACAAGTAGCCTATGTGAGAGTTGGGGTTGAGAGGGCTCTATTTATTTAGTCCTCTTAATTTCATATGGCATAGTACTAAATATTAAAAATTAGCTATTAAATATATAATTAGACGACATATGTTAATCAAATTAATATGATTTTTATAAAATTAATCAACAACGTGTTGTCTCTGCAACCTGGCCTCTCCGTGACCCTTTCTTTCTTTCTTTCAGGTCGTCGAGGAGAGTTTTAACACTTAAGTTCTGAGGTAAATTTTCAGAAGGAAGATTGGGTTTTGAATAAGACATTCATTACCCGGAGATTTTTCCCTCATTTTGCGAGGACTTTATGATCTGAGTTCAGGTTTCCTATAGGTGCAAGCCCCTATAATTAATTACCCCTCCCGATAACGAGATAGAACTTTCGATTAAGGCTAGTCGTCAAACAAATACATAATATTCGGCATATAGTAGCAACATTTTTAGGTATTTAAAATTAAAATATTTAAAATTAGAAATTCACCATCGGGTACTCAAAAGTGAATGGTGGGGGAATGATGATAGACCTGATCAAGATCCCATAATTTCATCGTTATGGGTCATCATGGTCCCCGTTCTACTTATTTGGGGGAGGTAGTCGACCCAACCTAATAAAAAGATCCTTATCGACAGCCATAGGTTGTTTCGTCCAAGGGTACCTTATTGACCTGTGGTGAATATTTGTCTAAGGGGACAAATTTAAATCTATCTTAGCTAACAGAGGGCTTTGTGCAATATCAGTCATATCCTATTGATTCATTACTCAAGAATTTGACACTGTTGGGAACATACGAGCTTTGACCATGACCGTAATTTAATGGTGACATTTGGCGATAAAATCACCCGGTCAAAGGGTCCCGATCATAACCATTTGCATGTGGTGTCATTTAATGGCGAAACCACTATTAAAGGACATGTGTCACATCCTTTCTGGCAAGAGATAATTTGAGAATGAATTCTAGTGATATTCTCGACTAGATATTCGCTCTATGTGAGTTAAGATGATTTTCTAACTTGTCCACCCCGACAAACCTTTATAAATGGTGGATGAGTTTTGAATTTTTATGGAAATTTGGGAGGTATTTTGAATATTTTAGGTCTCCTCTAGTTAAGATTTTCTATCAATACGACCATCATCAAGATTTTATAGGCAATTTCATTTTGTTGGTCGGACCTTGTCGACTCTGTCTACTTGTCGATAGAGGATCGGGCTCGTCGTCAGCTTTGTTCCTTTATTAGTGAATCTTTTCTTCTTGTAGACCTTGGATGCTTAATATGAACGCAGACATCACAATTGTACATTTGTTTGGAGGTTTGAATAGTGTCGACTCCTATCTATTCACACAAAATGATCGAGCTCAAACTTAAGTTCATTTCTTGACCTGCACAGCATCCTTAGGCTGTACGTATGTGCGTATATCTTGCTCGTCAAGGCTCATATGGGTGTATGCTTTCACATGCATTTTATATAGTGTATTTATGTAGTGATTATATGTATGGAATGTAATAGGTGTATACAACATATTTACATGCATGCATGCATGATGCATTTTACATTTGCACACTGTCTAGTTGTACCGTGTGATATTTTTTCATGTAAATGTAATGATGAGCAAGGTGCTTGAATGAAACCCTCTGTTTATTATAAATGCATGCAGGAAGGCATTTTAAAGTCTTCAATACTAATCGACTAAGCATGTGTAATATCTTTGCATGTAAATGCAATGCTGAATGGCATACTTGAATAAAACCCTCTGCTGATTGTAAATACATATAGGAGGGTATTTTTAAGCCTTTGATATTGATCAGCTATGTGAATGATTAGTATTTGAGGGTGCATGATGTTCTATTTAAAAGCCTGTAAATGCCTTTTGTCCTCTTATATAAATATTATGGATCCTGTAGCATTGTTTTAACATGTTGAGCTTTGTTTGTCATGCATCAATAATGCTATTTTACTCAGTTTACTTTTTTGTATGTTGTCATTTTCTTCAATATTCATCTAATAGTAATGTATTTTTGTTGGCAAATACGCTGCACTACGCATCATGAGTCTTCCACCTATCACTGGCAAGTGAGCTGATTTATCTAATGTGACAGCCTAACATCATAAATTTTTTGCCTCGTGTTATTAGTAGCCTGCAACTTTTACTATTTATTTTTTTCTTTTGCTTATAGGTGAATAGTAGCATTGGGTTTTTTTCTCATTTACTACTTTATGTAGGTAGACTACCGTGCACTAATAAATCTCCTGCAGTGACTTATAGATATTTGCATTTAACACGGTCCTTTTATATTTACTAGTTGATAGCATATTATATACATGAAAGTCTCCTACAATGAATTTTAGGTGTTTGCATTTGAATATTTGATGAAGGTCTTCCGTATTTGCTAATAGATGGCATATTATGTACATGACAGGTCTCCAGCTACTACTTGTAAGTGAATTTCAATGCGTATAACAAGCTTCCTATGGTGACTCGCAGGAGCTCATATTCATCATGAATTTGTTGCTTCTGACAGTAGGCAGTATGTTGTGCTCACTGCAATCTTCTCATTCATGTCTGCAGAAGCTCCGTCACACTGGTTGCACGTTGCTTATTATTACCCATAGAAGGGCTGTTGCATAATGTTGATTTCATTAATACTTCTTGGGGGCAAATTTTATGTATAATTTATGCATTCACCATGATCTTCTTGGATATGCTTGTCAGAAAATCATTACACTTACACCATGCCTACTATTATTGTTCATAGGCAACTTAGTGTATTCATTTGTAAACTAGTGTTGACAACGGGGTGAGCTATAGTCACCACCAATTTCCCTATGCACGTTGGCTGGCAAGCTGCTGCATTCACTTACTTGTCCAATGTTATTACTTGGGAGCGGATTAAGTGTTTATTGAAGGAACTTGACTTTTGTTAACTGTTTGAACACCCTGGCATTTATTGCGTGCTACCTGTTTATATATTTTTTTATGTATTTGTAGGACGGTTTATGATATGTATAATAAAATTGATATCATCGGTGTTTGCATTCCAACTGATGTGCTTATTATAAATGAGTTGTAATCTCTACTGGAGGTTTCATGATGTTACTCATAAGCAGGTCATCATATTCCTTACAATTTCTGTTGGTCATTGCTTGTAGGTGAACCATGTCAAAAATCACAAGTCCCTCACTCCCCCTTGAAGATAACTTGTGCTTTGCGTAGCAAGTTTGCTTGTTGATGTTTGTTTGCAATTAACTAAACTTTGCAAACTTATTAATTCATATTGTTCACCTTTCATCCTCACTTGCATGCTCAATTTTGTTATTTTATAAAATTATAAGTTTTGTTTTAGATAATAGGTTTTATCCCTTATAAATATGCTTAAGTTATGCTCCATATAATTACAAATTCAGTTCCATGCATTTTGTTTAAGTCCAAGTCCTCTATTTCCTCTAAATTTCGGTAGCCTCCCGACGTCTCCCCCTTTTAGAGAAATTTGGGGGGTTGGGCCTTCTCATCACTCTACAAGAGCGTGTATTCTAGGTTTCAGGTGACACTACCATTGTGGTTCTTCAATCCCACCATACTACGGGAGCGTGTATTGGTCTTCGAGGTACCTATTTAAAGTGCGCAGTTTTTTCCCGCAGGCGTGACGGCATATGCACAGATACTTAAAGTTATCCCAACCATGCTACGAGAGTGTGTACAGGGCCTATCTGCCTCGCCTCAAGCGCTGCACCGGGCTCCCTCCCACGACGCTACGAGAGCATGTATAGATGGTTCCCCGGTGCGTCGCGAGCGTTGAAAGTGGGATTTGGAGATTTTTGTGTTTGAAAATCATTATGCTTTCATGATGAGTGATGATGGTAGTGTTGGGGCACGAGAATCGAGACAAAATGTCCTTTTCTTTTTCTTTTCCCTTCTTTTTTTTGAAAACTTTCTCACTTTTTATCTTCCTTTTTTCTCTCTTTTTTCCTTTTTTATTTTCCTCTTTTTTTCTTTTTAATAATAATAATAATAATAATAATAATAATAATATTATTATTATTATTAGAGAGGGATTACCTTAAGTTGAGCTCAGTTGCTGAAAACAAAGAGGGAGAAGGATT
The DNA here is from genome assembly GCA_019925795.1 of Dendrobium chrysotoxum. Lineage (NCBI taxonomy): Eukaryota > Viridiplantae > Streptophyta > Magnoliopsida > Asparagales > Orchidaceae > Dendrobium > Dendrobium chrysotoxum. The sequence goes on from CM034305.1 coordinate 9,612,568, forward strand.
CAGCCAGGTCTAGAGCAGAGATTGGGTAGCTTGCGATCAGTAGAGGAGGTCGAATGGGTTATAGTGCCTGTGGCTTATGAGGAAGATTGGATGTGGGAGAGAGGGAGTTGGCATCGAGGCTAGAGGTCGAAGGCTTGTGAAGTGCGACACCTGACGGTCCCAAAATCAGTCAGGCAATCGACAAGTAAAGACTAATTGACCTATACAGGATGGTGGCTGACGAACTTTCCTTTAAATACTATGATTTAGTGTTATCCTCTACTAATTCATATGATACATTGATTGAGAGTTATAAGGAGATGATTACTTTGCCGACGGGTAAAGAGTGACGACTCTGTTTACTGAGCCAACGGTTTACTAATACTGATATAATACTGAATAACAGCGTAATAGCCAGGACTTCTTACTTGTTTATTGTGACTACTAAAATGCATGTTCTTGAGGCATTATTCTTATTGTTATAAGGATTTTTATTATTGCACAGATTTATTATTATTGCATTATTTTGCTGCTCATGCCACTAGATTATTTTTGTTATTGATTTAGATAATGATATTATTTGATACTACTGATTCACTGTACTGATAGTAAGCATGTGATATACATAATTTTATGTGATTGCGATATTGATTTAATGCTGATATAGAATAACAGGATAGCATGTGCATACTCTTATATAATTTTAGTACATTGACATGATTTTGACAGTCTTTACCTATATTATGATTTGATGTTTTATCTAATTTCTATACTGATTATTATTACGAATACAATGATTACTTTATAGATTTGACACTCGTACTAGTTTACTATTTTACTGGCTTCCGTAATGTAGTATTTTACTGTTTATAGATTTTATTACTGCTGCATGTGAATTTTATTATTTCTACACTGATTCAATGATCATATGAATGCTACTGCTATGATTTGATCTCTGACATGCATATTGCTCATTTGTCGTGCTTTGAATTCAGTTGTAGGTTTTGGTGATCTGCTGAGCTTTTTAAGCTCATTATATGTGGTTAAATGATTTCAGGTCAAGGCAGATGATCAGGTGTGTGAGGCTGGTCAGGATTCCTTCAGGTTAGGTTCTTTTTGTTTTAGCTATTCTTTTGTACTTAGGACTGGATAGATATGTAATGCTTGTGTAAATCCTGAGTGTTGTATATGATTTTTGGGATTGAATACAGATGTGTATATTAATGTTTTAATTATAGAATATGTTTTGAAGTTTATTACTGATAGATAATATTAGATAGCTCTGATAATTATTTATTAAAATATTAAAAGAATAATTCTTCCAATTTAAATTCTGGTGCATCACAGAATTGAACGTCTCGACAAGACAAACACAACGACTCTAAAGATGATCCTACCTATTTAATGGATAATTGTGTTATATTATAGATTATATGATAATTAATTATTATATTAGCATAATTCATAACTTATTGGGATCTATAATATGTATTATTCTTTATATTATTATTATATTGATTTAACATTTAGAAATATAAAATAAATCACAAAAACTAAAACCTAACTCACAAAATAATAACTTTGACTCTACCTAACAATATAATTAGTTGACTCAGCTCCACTAAAAAAAGACTGATGAGTGATCCCCATAAATTAATTAATGAGTCATGCTGTTAAATTTAAATTTGACTTTTCAGTTCATGATCTTACTAATAAAAAATATATTATTAAATATTCTACTTAAATATATTAAATTAAAAAACATGATTAGTAAATTATATAAAAAAAACTTATTTATAATTATCATTATTCTCTCTCTCTCTCTCATTCTCTCAAATTTCTAATTATTTTTTATAATTTCATTGCCTTATTTTCCCTAAGTCGCATTTTTCTCTTCAATATGACGATAAGTCGTGACCTAGCGCGTTGAATTTGGCTCAGGTTAAATTTGTGCTGGATTAATTAATTAATTATAAGCTCAAATTTGTACCGCTATCTAGCATTGTACTTAATATATCAATTAATTTATTTTTTTGTCAATTAATTAAGCTAAGTGTTATAGAGATGAGAATGCTCAGGTAGATAAGTGATTTTATACTTAGAGATAGAATACAAAACGGGCATATATATGAAAAGCGTAGAGTTGCTCAGTGGCAGATAAGATTAGAGAGTCACTTTAGATTGTTTGGTTACATAAAATATCGGCCTTCCAGTTAGGGTTGAATTCAACCTTATTTTTTAGAATGGACACTCATTATATAAAAAATTAAATAGGAAAAAATGCACCATAGATATAATAGAGAACCAAAACATCGTATCAAATTTCTCCGTGCCAAAATCAACTTGTTTTTATCGCTGGGAGTATGAAACTGGGGAAAACAGTTGCGTGAGTATTCCTGGAAGACAAAGACTTGCTGTGGAGAGGGAAGGCTAAGATTCAGAGCCTACGAAACGACGCCCACAAGTGAAGAAAAAATGTAAAGGGGTGCGGGCATATGAGCAGGGCATTAGGGCAAAAAATTTTTTTAGGGGAGTCAAATTTTCAAAATTACCCATAGGGTGATCCCATGCTTCTAATGACCCAATTAAGAGAGTATATGTATTAGATCTGGCCTATGTTAAGAATGTAAATGTAGACTTAAAAAGACTTAGTTTAAAAGTATTAAAATATTTTTTTATTAGATTAAAATAACAATTAACTCTTAATAGGACACAATGAAAAACAAGAATTTATGTAGTAGATCCCATGTAATGGAATAAAGGCTTGATACTATTGTTATTATATCATTGAACATAAATTTTTAAATGATAAATTATATTTAGTTATGCCCTAACCATCCATAAATAACAAAAATGATAGAGTTACAAATACTGAATTTCGATCATTCGTTCTGATTAGCAAGTTCAAGTAGTAAGCAAGCTAATATGTTTGATGAATAACTCGACATTCATTTATATAAGGCACTTTTATGCGTCTATATTTTTATTTAATTGAATAAAGCTTATAGAATTTAATATTAAATGAACAGATTTAAATTGTGATGTGCTTGTTTATTTATATTCTTGGATTTGCCCTTCAATAATTTGATGAATAACTTATTAAGAACTCGATATAATCTCATATAGCAATGATTTATATATATATATATATATTAGAAGTAATATTTAGTTAACTATTATAATTTTGATTAAAATATTTAGTATATCTTATTAATAATAAGATTATTTTTTTAAATTATTAGCACCCTATATACAATTAATTAAATTTAATTAAAGTTTAATTATAACAAATTCAATAAAAAATAAGAAATAAATATGAACAAAACAAATATTATATGTATGAAGATAAATAAATCGAAATTTTATGATGTGTATGTAAGTCCCAAAAAGACAAATGAGCTAATTTGAGCAACACAATGCTTGACTCAAGTGGTTTATTTACAGCCCTACAACTGGCCTCTCTCTCTCTCTGCCAATTCATCTCTCCTCTGTTTCCAGCCAGTGCGGAAAAATAGCTCATTTACATTTACAGGTCATCAGCGTTATTCTTACTATTTGTACTCCTAGTTTCAGGCTCGCACTCCTTGGCAATAGGAGGCAACGATTCCATTATCATAAGGAAGATCATCTGAACAAAAAGAAGTACTCAAGGTGATCGATCGCTTCCTGTACGCGCTTTTGGCCGAGGAAACGGAGGTCCAATTTTCTTCTTCTATCTACGTTTCTGTTCATCTGTTATTTTCTCTGTCGCCTTTGAGAAATCTTTCATTGGTTTCTTGTTTGAAGCTCAACTCTTTCATTTGTGCAAGACAGAAATCAAGAACTTCGCATTTAGTTTTGGAAAAGAAAAAAAACCCTTCTTTTCCTATTTTTTTGTCGGTATCAGTAATCATTCCTTCTTTTGTGGGTTTGGAATTTTAAGTTTTTTATACAGAGCTGTTTTTATCAGGTAACATGTTTTTCTTTTGTCTTGAAATTTGTTTTCTGTGTTTCTTTATGAATTTTTTTTCTTTTTTTATTTATCGTCTAATACTGGTGCTGTTGAGGCACTGTTGCTAAATTATCAAATTAGTATTGGAATATAAACCTGCGATTTCTTTTTATTTTTCTTTCAAGTGCTGTTAGTTTTATTCAGTTCACAGTTCATAAACAAGCAAAATTTCCAAGAAACGAAGCCATTGCAATTTTAATTAAGTATTTGAAATTATAGAAGATTTTCTTTCCTTCTATTTAATTTGAGTTGTAAGCTTGGAACTAATACGAAGGCATGGTATTTTTAATTTTCTTATTTTTTGCTGTGATTCACATCATAATCATTAGCTTAATTACAATTATTTGGTTCCCTTTTTTGTTAAAAAAAGAGAATAATTATATCTATTATTGTAAGAACAATAATAGGACATTAATGCTTTGTTTAGATTGAAGAGAAATAAAGAAAATGAAATAAATTCCCATAATTTATTGGTTGATTATGAATTTACAACAATAAACTTCATCTTTTAAATAGCTGAAATTCCCAGCGGCCAAATTATTCTGTTGCAATGTAACTGTAAGGAAATAGAAGGAACAACAAAGGCAACTTGTTGATCCCTTTCTTGGTTAGTGATATCTAGTTGATTATATGATGTTCGCTGGTGTTATTTTGGCTTAGGAGCATGGAATTGGATACCTTTCATCCTTAAAATGTTAATGTTGACCCCATCTATAAAGTTTTCTCTTACTGCTACATATAATAGTGGCCATTATATCTTTTCTCATACTTTGGATCTTATATTGACCAACTTTCCATCATTCTGTTGGGAAAATATTGTCAGTCTTTACTCTTTTTTGCTAGTTCAGATTGTATAGCCTTTTTTTTACTGCTTATTCTAAGTTATAGTAGTATTGTTTTATACCAACTAACTGTCTTACATTGACTGATCCTCCATCAGCCATTTGGTGATATTAGATATATAAGAATGGCTTCAATGGCTGTATTTGGATGCTAGGAATTTGAGTGAAAAGAAATGAAAAAGTGTTTGAAGTGCTTAAATTAATGGTTGCATATTCAGAATTAGCCCATAAGTTATTGGAATTTTATTTCATTTCCTCAGATCACTTCCTTTCAATTCAAAAATAGCCTTAATAAACTTAATTTGAGGCTTATTCTACTCTCTGTTTCTTATTTCAGACAGCAGTTAGCTTGCTGTATTGTTGACGATGTTTCTTTCTCCATTGTTGAATTGTGCACGTAGTAAATAGGGATAGGATAATCCTATCCTTGTTGCTGATGTGTTCTTGTAACGTGCAGCAATGGAGGACCTGGAAGCCAAAGGATGTGTCTTTAGAATCGAGAAGTGTGCTTTTGATCTCCTATCAATGGAGGAAGATTTGATTAATGAAGATGATGATGATATATGGTGGGAGCTCATCAGAAGAGATCTCAGTCTTAAATCAACTTTCCTGTATTGTGATCTCAACCGTGTCATCTCAAGTTCTTCCGATGAACTAAAGAGGACTCTTACTGACCTTGCTAACAGGTTGTTCCACTACATGGAAGAGGTAACGTTCAGTTTCACTTTCTAACCTAAGCACTCCAAATTATTGATAAAAAATAGTATTTCTGCTTTGTGTTCATAATAAATAGATATTTTTCTGAAAAATAAGGTGATGTATAGGATATATGTTGCATGTTGTTAACGCTACCTTTAAACCGAACTTCTTTTGATTATATGCTTAGGGAAAATAACTTTTTCTTTATTGAATTAGCTTTCTTTATTCTTCGATTATATTTACAGAGCATTGTTCATAATGTTTTATTTATGAAAGCAGCTGAGCTAACAACTAAATAATATATTCAACTGCGGACTTTCAAAGCTTCATTAACACCCCACTGTCCTGAAACTGGCGTTGGAATTCTTTATTCCATCCAGAACAATGATACAATCTATTTGACTTCCTTTCTTTTCTGAAATTTCAGCATTTGCTTTTTCAAATTGTCTCAATTTTCTTCAAAGCGTTTTATCAATCTATTGTCTATGAATTAAACATGAGCTCAGCAACATATCTTTCAATAACTATGCAAAAATTTGAGAAGTGCCAAGCAAACATCATTATGACAATATTTCTTTTTTTATAATAATTATTCATAGAAATGCATATCAGAGTATTGTAATATTCAGTACAACTTCTCTTTTCTATTTTATTATTATCCTCTTTTTTTTCCCTTTTCTTATTATCCGATATTTGAATTTGTTTGGATTGAAAGAAAGTGGAGAAAATGAAATGAAATTCAAATAATTTTTGGATTGATTATGAATCTACAGCCAATGATTGGTGCTTTCAATACTTTTCTTTTCATGTCCTTTCAGTCTAATTCTCAACATCCAAACACAGGCTTTGGGTTCTAGCAATTGTGTGTTTTGGTGATAGACTGATAGGGATGCAAGTTCTTAGGAAAAAGATTTTTTTTATTATTATAATAGTTGAGGGGAGATAGATGTCTTGTTTGTCAAAAACTCACAACTGGTCCGAAATGCCTGAGGCTTTATCTGGTAAGGCAGTTGCCGTTGGAAAGGTCTGGTAGAAAGCTATTGTTCAGGAAGCTGTTTCTATCAGTTATGACCATGAAGCTATTGCGATTACCTGGTAAGCCTGTTGTTCAGGTATTGTTTATTACTAGAGATTTTATTGTTTGATTAATTGCTAAATATTTTTCGTTAGAACTTAGAAGTTAAATGATTGAAATGGCTTCATACGATATTAACTCAAAAAATAGCATGAAACCTTATACTAAGCGCCTTTTAGTTTTAAAGAAAAATTGCAACTAGAAAATAAAAAACAGAAAATAGGTTTTAAGATACAATTGGCATAATGTAATACCACTTAGATGTCCAACTAACATTTGTGCAACACATTCAAGTAAATTATGTACAAAGTTACCGCCAATCTTACGTTAGTCTGCCAGGCCAAGGAAAAAAAACCAAGAAAAAACCTTCCAAAACACATTATATTATTGGCTTCCTTGTGGAAAACATTGTGCTCAAAATACAAGTCCATGTATCTCTCCGAGATTGTGTGTAAACATCTGAACTTGTTCATAAGCCTTCTCATGGCTTTGATGATATGATAAATGGAAGGCTTGACACTCCTCTTATGATGAGTGTTATCGTAGGAGCCAAATGTTTTAGACTCTTTGGAAACTGTCATACATGGTTACTAGTACAGCTTTGTTTTATGATTCCCTAGAATATCATATTCACCCCTTTACAGGATTTTTTTTATTTGAGTAATTTATCAAAAAATTCTCTCACTGAACTTTGTATCAGAAAGGGTTGAGTAACTCTAGATGCCTCTGAAACTTGGGTCTGAATAACTTTTCTCTTAGACTGCTAACCGCACCCCTCCATCATACACCCAATCCCACAATCCTCATCCCAGTCAGTATATTTTCTTCCTTCCCAAAGCCAACATCTCATGCACTGTGATGATCTCAATCTCAACAAAATGGTGTGCTGTATAGAAGCATCATAATTTGCTTGATGTTGCTCGAATTTTAATGATGCATATGAATGTTCTTTGTCATTTTTAGATTTATGCAACTTAATTATTTTTATCTCATTGACTGTGTCCCATCTACTATTATAGGTGAATTCACCTCCTTTTCCATTATGTATTCCAGATAATCTTTATTCTCTCTCACCACTCGTGTTTCGGATGCATCTACTTTATTTATTTATTTTGGCAAGATGACAAACTCTCCCATCGAGCTATCACGCATATCTCTTTCATTAAATATCTTATTTTATTTTTCTATCTTCCACTACACAACCCTCTTCATTTGTCTCTCTACCCTTTATTGTTGATAGGAAATACTTGAGTTCGCAAGTAATCCTTTGGATTTACTTGAGTTCGCAAGCAACCCTAGCAATAATTGGATCAAAACAGCGAGAAAACGTAGAAATCTTCGTGGAAGAACAATCGATCGATAGCAAATTCTTATAGAAAATAAAGGAAAACACGAACAAAGCAAGATACAAGAGATCCTCAATTCGAGAGGAGGATCGTCTCTCCCAATTCTCTGGACAAGAGAGTCTAGAGCCCAAGCCTCCAAGAAACCCTAATTCCAATTAATCAAAACATAACCTCTCCCTAATGCCCTCATGCACTTTAATACCAAAGCTTTCCTAATTTAATTTCCCTCTCAAAGCTCTAGCCGCCCCTCTCTATTCAATTTGAAATTCTAATGATGGGTGGGACCCATCAATTTTGGGCGGACAAGGGGAGAAGAGGCGGACACAGTCCGCCTCTTGTATACCTGCTGAACCGGCTGGGCCGGTTCAGATTGAAATGGCGTAACAATTGTCTCCTTGCCCTCATCTCCAACTTTGTAGCTATACTCCAGTCAACCTCGTCCTCTTGCTATGATAACACATTCATCAGAATTATATACACTAATTGAGAATCCACCTACTAAAGAATTATTTAAATTCATTCGCCAGTTGCTCTCCATATAAGGCCCATTAATTGCCATCTTATTTGATCTTGTATAACCTTTGATTATCCTTCTACTGGCTTTTGGAACTCTACATATCTCTATCTCCAATTTCAGTACCTAGGACTTGCCTTGAAGCTCTCAAAGCGGTGTTTTGAACTTACAAGTATGTAATATGCTAAGTTTCAGTTATGTAATATACTAATTTAGTTTTGCCAAGTCTTGCTTGCTTTCCTATTTTGTGATAGTTTGGCATTGAAATCACAATTTTTGACCAATCTAATGTTCATAAGCTTTGAGGGAGGGATGAACGTGTCATCCTCTTCACATTGCTCAAACTAAGAGTTCAAACAGTGAGCTAGCCTTTGTTTAACTTGAGTTGTAGCATTTATTTGGCTATGCTATAAAACTTGAGCTGCTCTCGGCTGATTTTCGTTTCTTGTCTCCTCTTATAAGCTTCCCGGATATTGACCTTTTTTTCTATTGTGAATGCCATTGGTCTATATAAAAAGGTATTGATCATAAGAGTACCACTGGGTGCCTACCCAATTGGAAACCGATGGGGTTTTAGGTTCCTTTCTCAGGCTCAGTGTAGACAACTCTATATAAAAAGGTATTGATCATATGAGTTGTAATTTGAGAGAGAAGTAGTAAGAATACATTAGAATTACTGCTCTCTAAATATTTCTCTGATGAGGCCTTTAAGAAATATTAATGCTTCCTGCTCAGCTCTATTGTGTGTACATTTTAAAAGGTTATTTGAGGGTTGACTATTGTCACCACTCAACGTGTTTTAACTGTTTTCTTGGCCGAGTAATTCATTCCTCTGTGGAAAGTAAAGTAAATTGTCTGACCTTATGCCTTCACATTTTACAATATTTAGCACAAAATAAGATTTTTTCAAGTGACTTAGTTCTTATAAATCCAAATGTCGTCACTAAAGCAATGTACTTTTGTTTTGCACACCTAATATGAATCAATCAAAGCTTTACTCTGAGTGAACAAAGCAAATAGGCTTCCTCATCATTGCAATGCCTCTTCTATATTTCTTATAACTTGGTAACAACAGAATTGTGACAAATATGATTGCATATGCTTTTGATATGCTAAACAATCTTCCAAAACTCTTTTGATCATTATAAAAAATATAAGTCTATATAAGAATCTTGTACTGGTTATTACAATCTCATTAGTTTAGAGTACTTGGTTTTATTTTATTATGTGTTCTGGCAGCTGGACGACACAATTAAGAGCAGGAGCATATCTTTGGCGCAGATTTGTTACAGTGATGCAGCTCTTGTGCTCCAGGAAATCATGGCAGCCCTTATTCCTGGCTTTTAGTTTTATTTAAAGGCATGTTCAAAACCTCAAAAATGCATATACTTGAATAGGATTCTTCTTCAAAAAAGAGAAATGCAAAAGAGATCTCTTCTGTTTCTTTTGATGTACAGATAAGATGCCCCCTTGTGTAAAAACTCAGCTCGAAATATAAAAGAATTCCTTTGGGGTTTGTTTTCTTTATCCTCAGTTTCATTTGAACTCTATGAAGTATTGTTGCATCATGAAATACATATGGAAGAAGGTTATGTAAATGGGAAGCACAATTTAAGGACTGATTTGCTTAAATTTGGCCTGCGTTCTTCAATAATCAGTAGGGATAGAGAGAGAGAGAGAGAGAGTAGATCTTTGTAACTTAAAAATTTTGTTATTGTTGGGCTCATTTTTTTGTGAGTCAAACACATAATAAATTAAAGGGCGATTTATGTATATTTATTGAAATATATCATAATTATAAAACTCTCACCCATAACAAAAAAATCTAGCAAATCCATATATTTGAATGTGCATGATCAAATAGTTGGAAATTTGTTGAGAGCAAAAAGGTAAGAGTTAGAAGTTTGTCGTGAATTTAGATTTTTGGGTAGGATTTTAGTTGAATAAAAGTAAGAGGGTGTTTGTAAATGGCTAAGATGTTTGTGTTGTATATGAAATTGCCCGTTAAGTTAAAGTGATGACTAATAGATACATTTCACAAATTTTTTTAATGATTGATTCAATTTTATGAGAAAAATATTGTGATTTTTATAGCATCTTTTCTAAATATCGTAGAACATAAAATTATTATTGTCAATAGCTTTGAAAATATTTTGCATATGTATTATTTGGCTATAAGTTGGATTAAATTCAACATGGATTTAGAAAATTCTTTAAATTCACATTTTTTAGTACATTTTGAGATGTGGGGTTTAACATATATTGAACTTAAGCAACAGTGAAGCTTGTTGCGACAGTAGAGAAATATAAAGTTTAGCGTCCTAGTTTTGTATGAAAATCTAGCAAACAAGCATATAAAAAAGAATAGTGCAGCGTTCATAAGAGACACTAGAGTTTTTATGTGGAAACCCCTTAAAAGGGGACAAAACACAGTCAGTAGAAATGAATCCACAAGTGTTGGTGATTGATTACAAATAATGCACCTTCTCGGAAGAGGGCATTGGCTCAATGAAACACATATATATTATAGAGAGCACATTATATAGTGAGAGAATGACATTATAGTTGTTCTCAAGAGAATGTTGCCATGCTCTTTTGGTTGGTAAGGTCGTAGTCGAATGATGACGGTCACAAGGATCGTAGTCAGTAGGCAACGGAGGTTGGAAGGATAGTAGTTAGGTAACAGTGGTCGAAGGAACCATAATTAGCAAGCGACTGAGGTTAGAAGGATCGTAATTGGGCGATGATGATCGAAGGGATCATAGTTAGACGATGATGGTCAGAAGAACTATGGTCAGGCGACTGTGATCGAAGGGACTGCAGTCACTGGACAACAGAGGTTGGAAGGACCGTAGTCGGCAGGCGACGGTAATTAGAGAGGCCGTAGTCAGCAGGCGATGGAGGTCAGAAGGACCATAGTCAGCGGGCAACGGTGGTCGGACGAACCGTAGTTGATGCGTGACAATGGAGGAAGGCTTGTCAATGGCTTCTAGATGGAGGTCTGATGGCGATGGTTGGAGGGAGATTCAAAAGTAGCGGCCTAGTGGGACGGATTCGTCAGTGGTGGTGCTGAGGTGAAGCTCCAAGATTCATTAAGCCTCATAACTCTTTTCCTCTCTCTCTCTCCTCCCCCAATGTGAAGAATGGGAGGCTATTTATAGTTTTTTTTGGAGTGACATCCTTAGTAAATATGGAGAAGATCTAGGGTAGATTTGGAGTGTTCTATTAGACAACTCATAGTGACTCTCTTGATCATAGAGTATTTATCGAGCATGTGCCTTAATGATGCCAAAATTTGATGATCTTGGGCTTGTTGGATTCATCTCGTCGAGCCGCTCGATTCAACTATAAGCATGTCATATTTGGATATTGTTTGTTCATCCAATTAATGCTTTGACACTTCTAAAAGCATTTTGGTCTTTTGATTTGGGTTCATCTAGGCTCGGATTAAACTGAATTTGGCGTTATTGTGTTCGTCTTCTCGAGATGTTCTATTTGACTATAAGCTTGCTGAAATTGGAGTTTGAATGATCCCAAATTTAATTTCAGAAGTTTCTAATTCAAATTTACATTGAGATACGTGCCCGTTCAAGACAATTTTTTAGTGACATATAAAGCTGAAATGAACTTTATCAAAATAGAAACATTTAAAAGTCCTCAAAAATTTATTTGGTGGGATTAAAGTAAAATTTTGCCTAAAATCAGAATTAAATAGACTAATTTGAGATCAAATTTACATAGTTGTTCATCAATAAAATATGGTTTTGATAATTACTCGCATAAAATAAATCCTAGGATGATAAATTAACCTAACTAATGAATTTAGTTAGGGATTGATTAACATAATTGCATTTTGACCATTTTAGATCTACATTTTTCTCGGGACCATCCATAATCCTAAAATATAAAATAATATCATCTAATTAGATCCCTCATAATATCTAATTCTCGTTATTCTTAATGATCAACCTAATATATTACTCTTTCTTTATAATACATATTTATATAGTTGTTCTTCTATAGGAGTTTTACCTCAAAACTTTTATTTAATCAGTTGAGTTTTAATTATCAAATTTAGTGATTAATTGCAGTTTTATAATATAGGAATAAAAAAACACCCTTACATATGAACTATCTTAAATAATCATTAAATTGTTCATTTAAAACAATTTAAAAATTAGCACTCAAAGCATAAAACTTCATTTTACTAATCGTATTCTTTTACACTATATTTGTTAGAGTATGTAAATTTTAATATGTTATTTATTTTGGGAGGAGTACTATATAAGAACATCTCCAACCGAAATGAACCGAAAAACTCATTTTTTATTCAAAATGTAATAATTTATCTCCAACCGAACTCCATTTTATAACATCAAAAAAGAATATTTTTTGCATATTCTTTCTTCAACCGAAAAAATTGGCAGAAAAATGATATTTGTGATCAGTGCGATATCAATATTGGCTTTGCACTGTTAACATCGCGAGAATAGTATAGGTTTTTGTACTAAAAAGTTATTTTTAAGAAACTGTAAGAAAGCTATCCCAAACGGAGCCTTATACCCAATTCAAATCTTATCTTCTCCTCAATTTTGTTGTTTAATTGACTTGTCTATCACTATGATGACTCGTTGTCTGTGGACTCATGACGTGTGAGGAGAAGATAAGGTTCATGATCAAGACGAGAGGAATTACGACAGAGGCTGGAGATTTGTGAAATAAATATTTTATATTAGAATAGATTAGACCTCTACCGTTGGATTTACATCAAACAATTGAAAATATTTTAAATTGAATTATAGATTAAAAACATAGAAAATAATCTATATGATGTATGTAATATATAAACATATATCAAAATTAATTATGAACTCATGCATACACATGGATACGTTAAGGTGGGCTACATTGAAAAATATGTGATATATTGATTATGTTTTATGGAGATATAAAATCTATTAGATCAAAAGCGTATAAAAATATAGATATGTTTGGGATAATTGAAGCTAGATAAATAAAAAATATAACGTTGTTAAATATTAGAATTTTTAATGAATAAATTTATATGAAAATTGGTATATTGTTGAAAAATTATCTTGATCGGATGTGAATCTAGATGCAAATATGAGTTGGAAGTTTTAAAAATTAAAATCAGAATCATTTGAACTCTGTTTTTAGCAAGCTTATAGTCAAATTGAACATCTCAAGGAGAAGAACTCAACAACACCAAAATCGATCTAATCCAAGCCAAAGTTTGTCCAAATCAAATGACCAAAGACTATTTGGAAGCTTCAGAACATTAATTGAATGATAAAAATGATATCCAAATGTGATGTACTTATAGTCGAATCGAGCAGCTCGATGAGATGAATCCAATGAGCCCAGTATCGCTAAATTCTAACATCATGAAGACACTCAAATACTCTATAAATGGTCCATGATAGAGGGAGTTTATATTGGTCGTCCATTGAAACACTCCTAACATGCCCCCTTGATCTTCTCTTTGTTTACTATGTCACTCCGAAAAATATATAAATAGACCTCTCATTCTTCACTGATGGGGGAAGAGAAAATAAGGAAAAGAGGAAAAGAATCAAAGATCTCTCTTGCATTTTCTAGTCATCGTTGTTGTCAACGACCACCAACAACCGCCATTATCACCGACAATCGACATCATACATCATCAACATTTTTAGAATATTGTTAAGATTGTATCTAATTGTTGTTGATCTTTGTATTTTTTTCTTCTATAGTGAAGAAATGAGGATTTTCATATCACTTGTTAGCAAGGGCGGAACCCCATGTACTTCAGGGGGGGTAATTGCCCCCCCCCCCCCCCCCCCCCCTCAAAAAAAAAAAAAAAAAAAAAAAAAAAATATATATATATATATATATATATATATATATATATATATATATATATATATATATATATATATATATATTAAGAGAGTAAAATTTTTTTTGCCCCTCCTAAAAAATTACTTTTGCCCCCCCCCCCCCAATAAAAAATTGTTTTGTCCTAACTTGTCTAATATTCACATTTAATTCTAATATTTTATTTCACAATTTTCATAACAATTTAATTACACCATTTTTTCTTTATTTTTCTTGCTTAACTTTTTTTAAACAACTTTTCGTAATTTTATATATATAATTTTTAATATTTAATTATTTTTTACTGAATTTTCCCCCTCTCAAAATTGAAGCTGGTTCCGCCCTTGCTTGTTAGATAGTGAATTCTGTAAGTGGACTAGGCCCCATGATTTTTTTCTTTCCGGGTTTCCCACATAAAAAATTCTCGTCTTATGATTTTTACCTGTTTGTGCTGAATTTTTGTACATTGCTAGATGTGAAATTCAATCTCTATTGACTCAAAATTTCTAGCACACACAAAAAAAAATCTTATATAATTTTTATCAGATGAACTTCAAAATTATTAAATTTGGTTTAAAATTAAAATGGGATATAAAAATTTATATTACACTAAATTTAAAAATAAATTTAATGATTTAGAAATTGAATGTGATCCGTCTTATACTAAATTTGCTGATATATATATATATATATATATACACACACACACGCGAATAAGGATATTATATTTATTTTCTTTTAAAAATAATAAATTTAACATAAAAGTTCCTCTTCGTTATAAAAAATAATAAATAAAATTAAATATTTTTTTTGGAAAAATTTGGGCTTTGCCATTTTCATTAAATCAAAAAGAAGTTACATGTGTAAAGCAAAAGAGTAAAATAGAAGAAGAATCCTATGGGTAAACAATTCCAAAAGTCAACTAAGCACTCCACAAGCTAATAACCAAAATTAGTGGTAATATAAAAGAAGTAAAAAAATATCAAAAAATAATGAATGAAATAAAATGATGGTCGAAACAGCCGGCTTGGACTCATAAAAAATACTTCCTTAATTAGAAAAAACAGCAGCAGCTCCCCTGGTTGCCCGAAGGCTGTCCAAGGAAAAATTATTAAGTGCGGACACCGGACGTAGCTTTACGTCTGGACTCCAATCAAATATTGACACGTGGATAATTTTTTACTCTATATATTTAATGTATCTGTAGAACTTTAAGTCAAAACGCATCAAAAGCACAATCAAAGCGCTATAAAAGCACAGTCAAAACACAGTAAAAAAACGCAACAAAAAATGCAATAAACATGTCAACTTTTAAACGGACGTCCGAACATATCTCTATATCCGATATTCACACCTAATAATTTTTCCTATCCAAGAGGATGGACATAGGCATGTGTTCATCGTTGTTCAAGGCCCAAGAAAAGAAAGAAGAAGCAAATATTCAATTATGAATTATGAATACGGAAAGCAATAGAAAAATTCGGATTATTCGCTTGAGAGTTATTAATCAATAAAAGAGTGATAGCTCAGGTCAGTAGGTTCTATAAATCCTATTTGTTAAAATACGGAGGAAACGACGTCCAAAAGTTTCAATAATCAGCTGTGGGTCCAGTTTTCCTGCTTCTATTCGCACGGCTACGAGACCGGGCCGTGCAAGAAAATGAGCCCGCCATTTCCGACCCGTTCGAGGCTAGCGCTTATAAGCGCCAACATGCTACTGGCGAGCGTTGCATCCTTCACTTACTCCGTCGCTCGTGTTCGCTCCGCCTCGCAAATTCCTCGCCTATCTACCGAAACCCTTTCCAAATCCTTCTCCTGCCCCCTCTGGTCCTCATCCTTTACCTTCTGCCTTCACCGACCGCCCAAGTCCGCCACTTCCCTTGTCGCTGGTGGTTTCTGCGCCGTCCCTTCGTCAACGATGGCTTCTTCGGCTGTGGAGAGCTTCGACTCGAACCCGCTTTTTGGCGACTTCGATTTCCCGCCTTTCGACGTTGTCGAGGCGAAGCACGTCCAACCGGGAATCCGGGAGCTGTTGAGGAGACTCGTAAGATATGTTTTTTTGGGTTGAGGGATAGGGTTTTAGTTGGTTCGTTTGATTTAATTGGTGGTGCAGGAGGGCGATCTGGTGGAACTGGAGAGGAGTGTGGAGCCCACATGGCCCAAGCTGGTGGAGCCGCTGGAGAGGATTGTGGATAGGCTGCAGGTTGTGTGGGGGATCGTGAATCATCTTAAGGCGGTGAAGGATTCGTCGGAGCTTCGATCTGCCATTGACGCGGTGCAGGTTGGGCTTGTAGTTGTTTGGTTGTACGATATTATAATGGGAGACCTGAAATCATTTTGAAGGTTTAATCTTTTGGAAACTTTACTTTTGATTTGCATCCTTTTAGTCTCGGCTGACATTTCAGAAAGAACATGTTTACACCTCATTTTTAAATTCTTTCATTGTTGATGACATAGAAGGTTTGGATTCAGTAACTTCAAAACATATATTTGTGGAATCTTGTTTAGTTCGTGTTCCACACTTCCACTCCTGGAAATTGATGTGCATGTACTATACCCTCGTGTCATCCCTTTCACTCTTGGTAAAGAAAGACAACCATAGATAATTTTGCGTGTAATTTTTTTATTTATCCCATCACGATGTTTCTAGTGCCGGTTCTCTAAACCTTATTGTTGTTATCTTTGCTAAGGCGACAATGGTAGCTTCAATTAATATTTATTCTTTTTGGTAGTTAACTTTTAGATTTGTGATGCTGTTAAACAGTTGACATTGAGTGATTTGTGCTTGCTGTTGTTTTGGGAATAGTGATGTTGATGAACAAGGTGGATATAGAGATTTAAGACCGGAGTTATGGGAATTTTGAAGAAGTATATTTGATAAATACAACTGTAAGAGGCTTTCAAAGGATGAGATGCTATGGGCATTTAAATTGAGGGTTTAGGTATTCATAATCATATTACTGTCCAAGGATTTCATATTATGATTTGATAAAAATATTATATTGAGCTCTCTAGATGAAAATATAAGCAAACTATAACCCTAATCATGTGCAACATTGGAATGATTAAAATAATAGTTAAAGACTGAGCAAAATAGTTGGATTTGTGTGAAATAGTTGCTATTAGAAAGTGTGAGCCAAATGAGAGCCAAAGTTGATGTGCCGGTGATCAATTTTTTTTTTTCAATTTAAAAAAATAGCTTATGAGTGAGGGTCAACTACTTGGTATTTTCATACTTAAATAATTTTCAACTATTCCATGTGGTACTAAAATCAAATCTCATGTGCTTTAACATTCTCCGACTCACTTGAGTTCTCTTCACATCTACCATCACTCTCTCTCAAATAGAAGTATCATCAAGTATGATGCACAAAGAGCCTACTCAACTAGGTGGATCCCTTGTGAGTCATAACTTGCATAAATTATTTGATCCTAGTCAAATCACTTGCTCTAATACGGCTTGTTGGGAGTGCGAACTCAAAGGGACCTATGTTGGGACAAATACACCAATTGTATATTCCGTTTTTAATCCAAAAGCTTAAGCATATGGGTGAATGCCAATCTTGTGAAAGTTCTACCCCTATGGGTGAGTGCCAACCATGTGGAATTTTTACGCATATATGTTGAAAGTTCGATAGGGATGTTAAGCTCTTATGAACTAGTCCCAAGGCTAACCAAGAGGGGGATGAATTGGTAGTTTTAAAAATTCGAGAGCAAAACAATGATTTAGAAAATCTTTTTGAATGTTTTAAAACTTTTACAGTTATGCGATGATGTGCAGATATTCAACGATAACAGAATAATAATCACAATCACACAATCATCAACAGAAAAGTAAATGCGAAGAATAATCAGAAAGAACACACCAGATTTTATAGTGGTTCGGTCAACTTGAACTACGTCCACTCCCCGGAGCCTCCCCTCCGGGTATTGCACTAATATTAAGTGACTCTCCTTCTGCTCCCACAGCAAGGCGAGAAGCCTGTACAAAAACTCCTTTCCACCAACCCGGTGAGGCAGAGAACCTGAACTCCTTTCGCTTCTTCTGAAGCAGGCAGAGAACCTAGACTCATTTTGCTTCCTCCTGAAGCTGGCAGAGAACCTGGACTCCTTTCGCTTCCTCCTGAAGCAGGCAGAGAACCCGGATCTTCTTGCGAACGATCCTCCCATAGAGACACCGACAAGACAAGAGACGACGAACAGAGAAGACGACTCAGATCCTTGCTTGGAGCAACCTTTGTGAATCCCTCACAAACTTTTCCTCAAAAGATCCTCTCTCTCTCTCTCTCAAGATTTTCTCTAGAAAGAAAAGTGGCAAAAGATCTTTCTTGTTGGAAGAAAAAGATCTTTTAAAGGAGGGCTCAAAAATTGCCCTAAATCTCAACTGGTCGTCAAATATCGTCCAGGACGATCGACGGATCGTCCTGTACGATTAGTGTAAAAACTCATATTTCAGCCTGGACGATCTGGTTTCTCTGGACGATTAGAAGAAAAGTTTGTTCAGATCGTCTCGTACGATTCTATGATCGTCCGGGACGATTAGTGTAAATCAGGAATTTCGTCCAGGGAATAGTTCTGTTCGTCCAGGGCAACTTATGCTAGACGATCTCATAATAACTTGATCGTCCTGGACGATATATCTATCGTCCGGTACGATTAGTTCAAAACAGCCAAAATCGTCCTGAGCATTGTGCTATTCGGACTGCACAAAATGTGCTGTGCGATTAAAAATGACTTGATCGTCCGAGACGATATATCTATCGTCCCGTACGATTAGTTCAAAAACGGGCATATCGTACAAAGGATAGTTCTGTTCGGCCAGCTGAATTGCTCTGGACGGTCAGGATTTTGCATGTATCGTCCCGTACGATATTTTGATCGTCCGGGACGATATGATCGTATCAATCAGACATTATTTGTTTTCCTTAATTACTAGACTAATTTAGGCATGATTGTAAAGGATCGTCCAGGACGATACACGTATCGTCCGGGACGATTAGACCAAATCTCTAAAAATAAAAACTTGCCTAACTTAATCTAGCGGCTGAGAATTTCTGATTTGAGCCTATCGTCATGTACGATCAAAGGATCGTCCAGGACGATCAGCTTAATCAGACCGACTTAATTTGGTCGCCCTAATTAGGGTTTCTGTTTTCACTGGATCGTCCAGGATGATGTGCATATCGTCTAGGACGATCAGAACAAAAAAATGAACAGAAACTCTAATTCATTAAAACTCTTCCCTTGAGTGTGTGTGCAAGGTTACTTAGCTAGGGGATCAATTACATTACATTTGACTCAATAAAGATGAAAACAATACATTGGACCTGAATTACAAAACAGACTCTCGATCTTGGACTGGCTTGAACTTGCAATTAATCCTGCGAACCTGAAAGATTAAATAGGCAACCAGAAACAGAAATGTTTGCTATCATCAAAATCATAACACTTGAAACCAGATTTGCAACATATGTGACTAAACATAAATCTTACATGCCTAATAGCTTCTATTACTTCATTACTTATTGTGAGTTTTTTCTTTGCTCATTGATTGATAGTGTTCAAACTGACGTTGGTCTCTCCCTTTCTTTTTGTTTTATTATAAACAGCCTGATAAGGTCAAGTTCCAACTCAGATTGGGACAAAGTAAACCTATATATAATGCATTTAAGGCGATTCAAGATTCAGCATCATGGCCATCTCTTTCTGCTGCTCATAAACGAATTGTAGAAGGTAGATATCTTGTCTCCTACTATTGTGTGATTATACTTTGTGATGTATGAACATGTCTATGAGAAAAACTAACATTGAATGTATTACATTTGTACCTCGTGCTATAGTCAATATTATTCTTTAAATGACAAAATTCTTTTGCTAAAAAATAGCTTTTTCTTGAACTAAGAGTTTCTGGATTTCCTTGATGTCACTTCTCTAATTTCACTTTATCCAATCTTTTTTTCTTATCAATGAAGTATTGTGAGTTCATTTTTCTGTGACTAGCATATTTTTTTTTTCATATCAGTTCAGAAGTTTTGTTGTTTTATAAAAAGTGATGCTAAATTTCTATAAAACCTTTAATTATGAGATGCATTGATAGAGTGGCAGAAAGGGAGCAGGAAAGTAATAGGTTTTAGGTGTAATTTTGATGGTTATTAGGCTGTAGGAAGGCTGGGACAACAGTAAATTGGAATGAAAACTATGAAACGGCAATGCTAATTGTTAAAGATGATTAAATTTTATCTTGAGACGATTTCAAGTTCATCAAACACCTACCATATCACATAGGGAAGGATGATATCTCATCAATCATGTGGGTGTGGCGCATGATTGTTGGCCAACAACTTGCAGGTGTGGTGCATGATTGTTGGCCAACAACTTGCAGGTGTTGCACATGATTGTTGGCAATAAATTCACACTCTTTTTTATCAACTAGTCTAAAAGTGGATACACAAGCTATAGGGGAGTAATATCACCCAAGAATTACTTAACAACACTTATACTTTTTGGATAATAACTAATGAGTTAAAAAACTGAGATGACTCAAATGCCCTAAACAAATAAAAAAATTACTAAACATTATTAGAAGCTTTTTAGGTTTAATCTAATCTTACATTGAGTGGGATGTAGTTCACGACAATGAATGTCACGGGATTTATCAACTCATCCCAGGGATAAAAGAACTCAACTTTGGATAGTTAAGCCATGGTACTCCTTGAGAAGACTTGGAGACAAATGAACCAGCTGTTAATGTACTCATATATCATGTGATGGCGGATCGTGTGATGAACTAGATATCTGTGAATGCTGAATGACCCAAAAGTAGACTTATTGATCAATCTCTCCCTATATAACAATTGATGGAAAAAATAGGATGACCACTCATGCAATTGAAGGACACTTCAGTTGAGGTGTCACTTACTGGTAATATCGGTGGATCAAACATGCTTAACAAAGCAAAATGTTTGACTTCCAAATGATAAATAAACATATAAGCATTAGGATTAATATTTTTAAAAGTCATGTGAAGTTTAGAAGTTTTGATTAGTAGCAAGTTTTAAAATTGCGCAGTTGGGTTTTTAGATGCTTTTCATTTGTTAGGCTAGACATAAACCTCAAATTATTTTGAGGCACAAGCCTTACAGTAAAAAAAAATTACACAAGGTCAAATTGCGAATAATAAGTGACATATTAGCATCCTTATCTATTAATATAATAAAAAATAATATATAAACATTCTGCAATAGTGAGAGGTAATAAATTTCACAAATAAAAGTAATAAATTGCACAAAGTATAAGTAGCAAATCATGCAAAGTAGAAGTCTAATACAAACATCAAAGTAACATGAGATATCAAATGAGTAAGGATTGAGGACTATAACATAACAATTCAAAATATAAAAAATTAACACAATAAGTTTATCTCTTTCTACTTTTATTGCCTATCATCCAACTAAGGGTATAATAACTAATTATATGTCGTTAGCACTCTCATCATTTATGGGGTCTTCATTAGAGTCATCGTTAGAATGAATAACTTTCTCCTTCGCCTTATCTTCAATGTTTTGATGTTCTCTGAATTTTCTTCCTCTTCTTTAATCTCAATCATACTCTTTGTTAATCAATAATCATTGATAAGTACTTAAGAATATAAATTAAAGTTTAAAACAACTTCCAATACCTAATTTTTTTTTTATCTATTCGTTTTCTTTTTATTTCATGTTGGTTTGTGTTAGACATATTTATCTTGTGTTAGACAAGAATTTAAAAATCAGATGGTGTGACTTCGTTATCATCATGCTAAAATAATTCATTGTCTTGTGGCACATCATTGCAAAATAAGGATTCTTGTCAAGCTTTAATGACTTTTTCTTCAAATTTTATACTTCAATATCTTGTTATACAGGAATTATACTAAGGAGTTAATTTTTAAAGTAGTTAGAAGATTTCTCTTTTTTTTGTATGAACTTGACTATATGTACTTCAATTTTGCTCATATTCGGTTGACAAACATGTAAGTCTCAATATCGTAGCTTTGAAATACTATCACCAAATTGGATTTACCATTCAACTAAATTTGAAAGAAAACTTTGTTTGTCTCACACGCAAACTCGCCATTCTTGCCTTATCATTGTTGACCACATTGGGTGCTGGTATAAAACATAACACTAATCAAACTTCTAAATTCTTGTTAGCGATGCATGTGGGGTGCGAGTGAGACCTGTGCGCTTTTCTTAGCATGACAAGGGAAACTTATAAGTGGTACTCGCGTATAGTGGGTAAACCTTATGTGCTTTTCTTAGCGTGGCTGGGAAGTTTTACATGTGTTGCAAAATTCTATCGTGCAAGTATCCCATACGTGCCTCAAGGTTTAATAAGGTGAAATTGAGAATTGATGCATTTTTCTTAGATAGGTGAGATGTAAGCATGAGGAGGATCGAGGCAAAAGTCGCGAAACAGAAAAATAAAAAACTCATAAAATTATAAATAATTCATAAAAATTACAAAAGTAAAATAAGCCGTTAATATATTTACTTCATTCATCATCATAAAGACATAAATCATTAATCTCAATATTAAATTTTATTATGAAAGGATATTTTGAAATGAAATTTAAAGTAAACTCTAACTTAAAATTTAAATACGCCAAAAGAATTAGGATCCATGAGAGCCTCACCTCACATTTATATTTTTCAGAAGAAACCTTGTATTTAATAGTTAAATCATCCTTAGATTTTGTCTCATTATCATATTCAAAATTTTTTTCAATTAAAATATTTTTTTACTCCCTATATCAATTAACATCAGTTTCAATATAATATAAAAAAGCAACAATTTAATAACTGAACAAAATAATTCATATATTTAAATTATATTTTGATTTTGTTAAAGCTCCAACCCCACTTTGCTTTTTTCTTTTAAATGATTGTGAAGTAAAAACTATCATTTCAGTAACCATTTTAATATAAATATTGATATCTTCGTTCTCCTCATCATGAAAGGCTATTCTTCTATTTTCAACTTCAAATATTTCATAGTTTTTTGGTTTTAT
Source organism: Dendrobium chrysotoxum (assembly GCA_019925795.1). Lineage (NCBI taxonomy): Eukaryota > Viridiplantae > Streptophyta > Magnoliopsida > Asparagales > Orchidaceae > Dendrobium > Dendrobium chrysotoxum. The sequence goes on from CM034305.1 coordinate 9,635,940, forward strand.
TCATTCTACATTAGATAGTATATCATCAATAAGTAAATGATCCATTTAATCATAATCAATTATTTGCCTCTGTAATTTGATGTGTTAATATTTCAATTTTTTATTAAACATAACATAAACCTATTTTTTCTTTCATCCTATACTTAATCGATTCTTTCTCTTTGTATAATAAAGAAAAATATATTGTATAATATTATATAATAAAAAATAAAATAAAATATAGCCGAAATGAGGCAACACCTCAATTAAAAAAGGCGTAAGCTACACTAGCGTCAGTGAGGCTTAAGTGTTAAGGCATTCGTCTCAGACTTTTTTTTAAACCATGCTGTCATTAAGGATATGTATGCAGGAGCTGTTACTAGTGTTTAGACACAAGTTGGTTTGACTAAGTATTTTCCTATTTATGTTGGATTACATTAAAGATTAGCCTTCAACCCATATCTTTTTTGCTTTAGTCATGGATGTTCTCACTAGACATTTGCAAGAGGTTGTACCCTGTTGTATGCTTTTAGCTGTTGATATTCTTCTTGTTGATAAGACTAGAGAGGGAGTTGAAGGTAAACTTGAATTATGGAGGTCAACCTTAGAGTCTAAAGGCTTTTGTTTGAGTAGATCTAAACCTGAATATATGGAGTTTAATTTTAGTAATAATAGTTCTAGTGGGGGGATTGTGATTTTGGGGGATCAAGTCATTAATAAGAGTACATGTTTTAGATATTTGGGGTCTATTTGATGTGAAACAAAAGGAGTTACTTAAGAAATTAAAGAGAACCAATCAACAAAGTATTCCAAAGTAAAATTATTATTTATAACAAGGAATGATTCTAGGAGTTCTTAGTTTTCAACTTGTTTAGGCAAAGAAGAGCGATGAGGATTAACCAAACAATTTAAGTAAACGCAAAAGAGTAATTGTAAAGCTACGACGGTAAACAATAATCCAAGATTTAATGATAAGAGCTTTCACCTTTGGAATCTTGTCACTCAACTAGTCTAAGCTTTAGCGGAAGAGGAGTCTCCACATTAGAATCGAGATCACTCCAAGGAAGAAGGAACCTATGATCGTCGTTATTGTAGAGGTAGCAGGAGTGGTGGAGGAAGATGGTCGGCCTGTGATGATCCAACGCCCCTTTGATCTTTGTTCGTCGATCACGTCAACTAAGGTGTATTGGATGCGGTCGATGTAATCTTCAACGGTGTCGTTAAAGTCAAAGCCCACGTCAAAGAAAGGCGATTGGAGGATGTTGACTTGACCTCGATCGTTATGCACAAGTCCATAGTCCCATTCGGGATCCTCCATACATAGTGAATTGAGAGGAGAGGAGAGGAGGGGGGGGGAGAGGGGCGTCGGCTAGGGGAAGAGAGGTGAGAGGGGGCGGCTAGGGTTAGGGGAAGAATTGGGGGATTTCCATAAATCTGAATTTAATTTCAGATTTAAGTGATTTTGGAGGGAAGAATTTGAAATCCAAATTCAATATTAAATGGGATAGGGGGCGGCTAGGGCTAGGAGAGGAATTTTGGGGAGTTTCAATAAATCTGAATTTAATTTCAGATTTAAGTGGTTTTGGAGGGAAGAATTTGAAATCCAAAATCAATATTAAATGGGATAGGGGTTAATTTGGTAAGAAGGGGGATTTGCCCATGCATGGGGCCGGCAGCATGAAGGAGGGAGGAGGGGTTTAAGAAAAGAATTTGGGGAGTTTCCTAACTTGGTTCATCAATTAAGAATAAACTAAGATATCCAATTTAATTCAAATTCAATTGGAGCCAAGTCGTAAACTTACCTAATTTAGAATTGACAATCTAGGAAAGAAATTTGAAATTCAAATTTTGAATTTCAACTTTAGAAAATTCTTTCCCAAATTACATGGACTAGATTAGGAAAGTTACTTGTTGAGCGTGGTCATCAACAATGGGCGGCGGGCATGGGGAAGCCGGCTGTGGACTAGGGGAGGAGGTGGTTATGGTGAAGGTTTGGCCGGCCCAGGTGAGGGGAAGAGGGGAGAAAAGTCGCGAGCCCCGGAATCCACCGGCGACTGACGGGTATTGCTATATTCTAATTCACTCAAGAACTCACAAAGAGTACTTAGAAGAGAAAAGCTGAAATTTTACTTCATATTCATCATCCTTCAAATACAATAGAGGGGCCATATATATAGGCATCAAAATGATAAAAGAAAATAAAAGACTAGTATGCCTCTTGGGCTACTATAACAACTAGCTACCCCTAGGGGTGAAATCGGAAAGACTGAAATAATAAAATACATAATTCATAAAATGCATCAAAAGTAAATGCTCTCCATCATGGCCGTCGACCTCTGATGTTTCCTCTGATAGACGCGTCGGAACCTTTTGTCGATGTCCTCATCATTCTCCCCGGGTGGGAGAGAACTCGACCCCGTCGAGTAGATATCTCTGGAGCCCTCGTACAACTCTAGAAGATCTGGGTCTAGGCTCTATAGCTCGTCCCTGGCAATCCAAGTATCCTCAGTCTCCAGTGTTCCTTTCCAATGAACTAGGTATCTTCGGCGCCCACCTTCCTTTGTGGAAATGATCTCATCATCTAGTATTGCTTCGATCTTCTCCACTATGGGTGAGTAGGGTAAATTGGGGAGTGGAGCTAGGTTGGGGATCTCACTGGGCGGGGTCACACAAGGCTGATTATGAAGTGGATTTTGGGGGTTAAATTCAGGTCCTTCAAAGGCTACTAGATCTTCTATATTAAATGTAGGATTCATGTTAAAACCTTTAGGAAGGTCCAGTACGTAGGCATTACTATTAACCTTTGAGATTATCTTAAACGGTCCGGCGCTTCTAGCATGCAGCTTCTTTACGGAGCCAGGAGGGAAACGCTCCGGGCGGATCCGTACCATCACGAAGTCTCCAACTTTGAATTCTTTAAACCTTCTTTTGTTATCGGCAATAATTTTATATTTGGTGTTACTTTGTTCAATTTTCTTTTTAATTTCTGTGTGTAACTCCTGAAGGTGAGATGCAAATGCATATGCAGACTCAGATGTTCTACCCCAAGGACTCATTGACACTAAATCAATGGGCTGATTAGGTTGGAAACCATACACAATCTCTGCAGGACTTAGACCAGTGGTTCTATTGATGGAGTTGTTATAGGCAAATTCCGCTATAGGAAGTTTAGAATCCCAATCCCTAATGTTTTTTCCTATTAACGTCCTTAAGAGGTTTCCTAGGCTCCTATTAACAACCTCGGTTTGTCCGTCGGTTTGAGGGTGGAAAGCTGTCGAAAATTGGAGTTTCGTTCCCATTTTATGCAATAGAGTTTTCCAAAAGTAACTTGTAAACTTAACATCCCTATTGGAGACAATGGTTTTAGGGAGGCCATGAAGTCTAACTATTTCGTCAAAATAAAGTCTAGCGATTTGGGAGGCGTTAAAAGTTTTGGAGCAGAGGAGGAAATGGCCATTTTTGAGAACCGGTCAATGACCACGCAAACAGAGTCATGTTTCCTAATAGTTTTAGGCAAGCCGAGAACAAAATCCATACTTACATCCTGCCACGAGCAATTAGGTACGAGAAGTGGAGTGTAGAGCCCAATATTTTGTTTTCGTTGTTTGGCTAGTTGGCAGGTGTGACATCTCTTTAAGAGTTTACTAACATCGCGTTTGAGACTAGGCCAATAGAACCGGTTTTCTAATGCGGTAATGGTTTTAGATTGACCGAAGTGACCAACTAGTCCTCCGGCATGTAGTTACCAGACAAGGTATTCACGAAGAGATGTTTGGGGAATGCAGAGTTTTTGGGCTTTGAATAAGTATCCATTCTCTATTATGAAATCGTTGATTGTACGATGATTTCGGATGTTAAAAGAGAGTAGGTCTTGCTAAAGTCAGGACAATCCTTATAGTCTTCTTTAAGGCGTTCAAACCCAATTACTTCAGCTCTCATTTCTTGGGTCATGAGCATGCGATGACTTAGAGCATCAGCCGCTTTATTTTCTGCTCCGGCTTTGTGACGGATGGTGTAAGAGTATTCTTGGAGAAACTCAACCCAACGACCGTGACGGGCATTGAGTTTCTTTTGCGAGTTAATGTATCGCAGAGCCTCATGATCCGAAAATATTACAAACTCTTGGGGAAGCAAGTAGTGTCTCCAATACCTGTGGGATTGAATGATCGCATAAAACTCCTTATTATATGTAGAATATCGTTGCGTGATATCATTTAACTTTTCGCTGAAATAGGCAACGGGGTGTCCCTCTTGTGATAAAACTCCTCCTATTCCAATACCAGATGCGTCGCAAGTCACTTCAAAAACTTTAGAAAAATCGGGTAGACGCATAATTGGGGCTTCGACCATTTTTCTCTTAATTTCTTCAAAAGCTTTAGCGGCAGCTAAAGTCTAGTGAAACTCTTCTTTCTTTAAACAATCAGTTATTGGCGCCACTATAGTACTGAAATTCCTAATAAACCTTCGATAGAAGGTGGCCAAACCATGAAAACTCCGAACGTCTCTGATGTTCGTCGGTACAGGCCACTCATTAATTGCTCTAACTTTTCAGGGGTTAGCTGAAACTCCTTGAGATGATATTATGAATCCAAGAAAGGTAACACTATCTGTGAGAAACATACATTTCTTTGGATTGGCATAGAATTGTTTTTTCCTCAAAATCTCACAGACTTATTTCAGATGATCTAAATGTTGATCCACCGAGCTACTATATATTAAGATATCATCAAAGTATACAACGACAAATTTTTCTAAGAAGGGTCGAAGGACTTGGGTCATGACTCGCATGAAAGTGCTCGGGGCGTTATTAAGACCAAATGGCATTACCATCCATCCGTACAAACCGTCCTTAGTTTTAAATGCCATCTTCCATTCATCCCGAGGGCGAATCCTAATTTGATGATAACCGCTCTTAAGATCAATTTTGGAGAATAGGGTTGCACCAGTCATCATATCTAACATATCGTCGAGTCGGGGAATGGGGAATCGGTATTTGACAGTAATTTTATTGATAGCACGACTATCAACACACATACGCCAAGAACTATCCTTCTTGGGGGTTAGGAGTGCAGGAACAGCACCCGGGCTAAGACTCTCTTTAATGAACCCACGCTGCAGCAACTCATCCACTTGCTTTTTAAGTTCAGCGTGCTCTGCAGGATTCATACGGTAATGTGGGAGGTTGGGTAGAGACGCTCTAGGAACTAAGTCGATGACATGCTGGATGTCTCTAAGGGGTGGGAGGTGGTCGGGCAGATCCTCGGGGAAAACGTCATGAAAGGTTTCAATAAAGGGCCTAACTTCTTCGGGGATAGGCTCCTCCGGGTCAGTAGTCACTTCTCTAGCGACAAGGGCATACATGGGTGAGCCTTGGCTTATATCAACTTCTACTTCCTTAGCAGTTAGAAAGTGGAGCCCTTTGCTAGGTTGAGCAGGGGTTGGTCTGACTTCGGGTTTGTGGGGTTTTGGTTGGGATGGCATAAGCTTGATCTTCTTTCCATTGTGCTCGAATACGCAGGTATTAGTTCTCCTATGGATATGGACGTCATTGTCAAATAACCAAGGTCAGCCAAGAATAATCTGTCCTACGTCCATAGTCAACACATCACACCAAACCTTCTCTTGATATCCAACAAACACGATGGGAATCAGACTCCTATCTTTTATCTCAATGGTCTTCGCATTGATCCAAGCAACCTTGTATGGATTCGGGTGAGGTGTGGTCTTCAGATTGAGTTTGGTTATCATAGTTGAGGAGACCGCATTGATGCAACTTCCACTATCAATAATGACCTTACAATTCTTGTCTCCAATTTTGGTGAAGGTGTGGAAAATAGAGGTCCTACGCCACTCGTCACTAGGCTTAGGTTGGGACAAGGCACACCTAACAACTTGTATTTCTACCAAGTCATCATCACAGAAAAAATATTCTTCATCATCAACGTGATGGACAAGGTCAGTATCGGGTTCAACTTCTTCTTCTTCAACCTCTTCTATGATAGCAACCTTGTAGGAACTAGAACATTGCGAGGCAATGTGCCCGTAACCATGACACCGATAACACTTGGTTCCAGAGGTCGCTTTAGGAGGGTCACGTTCGGGGGTTTTACCTTTAAGGTCAATACGAGGTGGAAGTTGAGTAGCAGTTGGTCGGGTAACTACCGGGCCAGTAGGTCGGTTAAGGGGCTGACTGGATGAAGCTCTAAAAGGGGTTGGACGGGAGTCTAAATGCTTGGAATGAGAGTGGGTTCTAGACTCTTCAAGATCCAACACTAAGCTGCAGGCTGCTTCCAAAGTATCAATCCCTCTAGCAAATAATTCATTTCTCAGATCTTCCCTTAGACCAGCTCTAAACATAGAAAGGATTTGGGCCGGGGTAGTGGTTTCCTCTCCGCTGCAACGGATCATGTAGTCATCAAAGGCGGAGATATAATCCTTCACAGGTCTACTCCCTTGGGTCAGCCTATTCCATCTATCTAAGAGCTTAGGATAGTAGGACGGAGGGAGGTACTTCCTTTTGAGTTCTTGTTTTATGGTTCACCAATCGGTGATGGGATGTTCACCGCGAGCTTCGCGCATGTTCTCTAAATTGGTCTAGTATTGGCTAGCTCGATTAGTAAGCTTCATCTCTGCGAACCTAACCATCCTAGCTTCCGAAATGTTGTACCATTTAAAATAACTATCCATCACTTTAATCCAATCTAAGAAGACTTGAGGGTCGAGGGTTCCATCATAGGATGGGTCATCTAACGAATATTCTTAAGTAGCTGAGCATCGTTGTCTCTCCAAATAGGTTCATTTACTACGGGTTCTTGGTGGTGCCTATGTTGTTGGCGATACGGTTCACGGGGAGGTCCGTAGTCATTCCTAGTCTCGTTAATATACGGGGAAGGTGGTCTAGAGGGTGTATACATAACAGGATTTTCTATCCTTTAGATGTTATCTAGTCACTCACCCGTTTGGCGTCTAAAGTCTGCTAAATCAGTTTGGGTGTTTTTAATTTGCTGAGTAACTGTGCCCAATTGACCAACTATAAGGTCTAGAGTCGCCTGAATTTGTTCCGGATCCATGGGTGTAAGTTGAGGGACACTAGGGGAGGTAAAGGGGTAAAGGGAAGCACCTAGACACTACAATGCAATGCTCCTAATGCAACTAAATGGTGCAGATTTTGAATGGACAGCAAACTACAGCAGTCGGTTAAAGTTGCCTAGGTGTATAGATGGGTTTTGGGAAGTGGACAGCACCTAGATTAATAGTTTAGGGTCGCCTAAAGCTCTCCAAACACTGCATGAATTTCTGGACAGCAAGTAACTTTGACAAAATAAATTATCTAAATGATGGGGTGCATGCAAACAAACATGAATTGAGTTAGGTAGACTCCTAGGATGTTTTTCTAGCATGGGTCACCTATGCCAAGCCATGCTCTGATACCAAATATGATGTGAAACAAAAGGAGTTACTTAAGAAATTAAAGAGAACCAATCAACAAAGTATTCCAAAGTAAAATTATTATTTATAACAAGGAATGATTCTAGGAGTTCTTAGTTTTCAACTTGTTTAGGCAAAGAAGAGCGATGAGGATTAACCAAACAATTTAAGTAAACGCAAAAGAGTAATTGTAAAGCTACGACGGTAAACAAGAATCCAAGATTTAATGATAAGAGCTTTCACCTTTGAAACCTTGTCACTTAACTAGTCTAAGCTTTAGCGGAAGAGGAGTCTCCACATTAGAATCGAGATCATTCCAAGGAAGAAGGAACCTAGGATCGTCATTATTGTAGAGGTAGCCGGAATGGTGGAGGAAGATGGTCATCCTGTGATGATTCAACGTCCCTTTGATCTTTGTTTGTCGATCACGTCAACTAAGGTGTATTGGATGCGGTCAATGTAATCTTCAACGGTGTCGTCAAAGTCAAAGCCCACGTCAAAGAAAGGCGAATGGAGGATGTTGACTTGACCTCGATCGTCATGCACAAATCCATAGTCTCATTCGGGATCCTCCATACATAGTGAATATAGAGGAGAGGAGGGGGGGGGGGGGGGGGAGAGGGGCGTCGGCTAGGGGAAGAGAGGTGAGAGGGGGCGGCTAGGGTTAGGGGAAGAATTGGGGGATTTCCATAAATCTGAATTTAATTTCAGATTTAAGTGGTTTTGGAGGGAAGAATTTGAAATCCAAATTCAATATTAAATGGGATAGGGGGCGGCTAGGGCTAGGAGAGGAATTTTGGGGAGTTTCAATAAATCTGAATTTAATTTCAGATTTAAGTGGTTTTGGAGGGAAGAATTTGAAATCCAAAATCAATATTAAATGGGATAGTGGTTAATTTGGTAAGAAGGGGGATTTGCCCATGCATGGGGCCGGCGGCATGAAGGAGGGAGGAGGGTTTTAGGGAAAGAATTTGGGGAGTTTCCTAACTTGGTTCATCAATTAAGAATAAATTAAGATATCCAATTTAATTCAAATTCAATTGGAGCCAAAACGTAAACTTACCTAATTTAGAATTGACAATCTAGGAAAGAAATTTGAAATTCAAATTTTGAATTTCAACTTTAGAAAATTTTTTCCCAAATTACATGGACTAGATTAGGAAAGTTACTTGTTGAGCGTGGTCATCAACAATGGGCGGCGGGCATGGGGAAGCCGGCGGTGGGCTAGGGGAGGAGGTGGTTAGGGTGAAGTTTCGGCCGGCCCAGGGGAGGGGAAGAGGGGAGAAAAGCCGCGAGCCCCGGAATCCACCGGCGACTGACGGGTATTGCTATATTCTAATTCACTCAAGAACTCACAAAGAGAACTTAGAAGAGAAAAGCTGAAATTTTACTTCATAATCATCATCCTTCAAATACAATAGAGGGGCCATATATATAGGCCTCAAAATGATAAAAGAAAATAAAAGACTAGTATGCCCCTTGGGCTACAATAACAACTAGCTACCCTTAGGGGTGAAATCGGAAAGACTGAAATAATAAAATACATAATTTATAAAATGCATCAAAAGTAAATGCTCTCCATCATGGCCGTCGACCTCCGATGTTTCCTCTGATAGACGCATCAGAACCTTTTGTCGATGTCCTCATCACTATTGTTCTGAGTGATGGTGAAATAGATGGGGATATTATTAGTAGAATTCAAGTTGGATGGTTGAAGTGGAGGAATGCATCGGGCTTGTTGTGTGATAGAAAAGTTCCCTTCAAACTTAAGGGAAAATTCTATAACATGGTGGTTAGACCTGCAATGCTTTATGGTGCATAATGTTGGCCATGAAAAGAGAAGCATAATATTAAGTTAAGTGTTGAGGATGCTCAAGTGGATGAGTGGCTTTACTTTTAGAGATAGGATTCAAAATGAGCATATACGTGAAAAGGTTGGAGTGGCTCCAGTGAAAGATAAGATTAGAGAGAGTCGCCTTAGATGGTTTGGTCACATAAAATGGCGGCCTTTCGATGACCCGGTTAGGAAAATAGATGTATTAGATTTGATTAATGTTAAGAAAGGTAGAGGTAGACCTAAAAAAACTTGGTTAGAAAATATTAGAAATGACCTTCCTTTATTAGATTTAGATGAGATTTTAACTTTTAATAGGGCATAATGGAGAAAAAAGATTCATGTAGCCAACCCCACATAGTGGGATAAAGGCTTGATGTTATTGTTGTTGCGATTTTCTTGATTTGACGGGTTTTGAAAATTCTGGCCTTAGTGTCTTTGGACATCGATTATGCACGCTTTTTTTGCGCAGTGGGTAGGCATTGACTCACTGTAGGTGACCATATGAAAGGGAGATGTTGGGTGGCTGTTGAAATTCAAATAGATCAAACTTGAATAGAACAACATAAACCATGAATGTGAATGAAATATTAAAAAAATAAATTGGACTAAAAATCAAATTGCATAAGTAATAAAAAATGAGAACAAAATTGCAAGATGTAAACATGGTTGAACACAAAAGTGAGCTTTAGAGGGCTTACAGGAGACTTGTAACAAGCATTGTAACTTGCCTTAGGCAGAATTGGAACTTTCCCCGCACGCCTAAAGTTTCCTTGGCCCATTTAGAATCTCCCAATTGCTCCTAAAACACTCAAAACTCACGTTCATGAAATTGAAAAACTTGAATGGTGAAATGAGTCTCGTGAGGGTTCTTCTGTTTATAGGAGAAAGTTTGGTTCCACAATTTTAAAATACAAATGTAGGAAGGCGATAATGTCATTTCATGTTGTACCTAAAAGATTATACTTCATTGCAAATGTCATCGGATTTGTAACACATACATGTAAGTGGACAAAAGATGGTCTTTTAATATTTGAAAAAAAAAATTGCACATCTCAATGATATATTCTCGTGCAAATGATAAAATTCAGATATTTTTAAAATCTTGCGCGCATGGACACTTTATTGCCAAATTGAAGTGCAACACATCGAGAAGCGTGCAACTGCCTTAAGCATGCAATAATCTCGATAAATGTGTCACAACCCGAGAAGCACACTGTTGATTTGAAACCGTGCATATAATATGAGAATCACACCACCATTTTAAAATCCGGTGTATGCATCAAGTAATTTATATTAAAAATAATGCGAATACACTATGCAAATGCATCAAAAATAGTTCAAGAGCATCATGTAGGTACACTGAAAAGCATGCAAGTATATTGGGAAGAATGCAATTGCATTGTGCAAATGCATCATATAGGCTCATTGAAAAATATGTGAATAATCTATGCAAATATATCAAAAAGTGTGCAAATGCATAGTGTAGATGTATTAAAAGGCGCACAAGTACATTGAAAACCACATGAATATGATATGTAAATGCATTAAAAACATGTAAATGCATCATGTAGGTGCACCAAAAAGTGCTTAAGTATATTGTGTTGACCCCTAATATGTGCTTCATGATTAATTCAAGCCCATTTGATGATAACGACTATTGACTAAGGCGACACCGCACAAAATAGGTTTGACATGCTCCGAGCTATATGAAATCACTCAAATGCTAATCGCTTATGAAATAGACTGTGTTGACACGCTCAAACCACACCAAAATTAGCAAATTGGTGCCCTTCACGGTTTACTAGATTGGACGACGAAAATGGTGAGCAACGAGCGTGACATTACACGAAATAGCATGGACGTCGTTTGTTCGCTAAACAAACCATGCCATCACATCTAGAACGTGAAAATTATAACGAAAGAATCCTTCATGTTTGATTCGAGTGAATGTAGTAAAAATGGCGAACTATCAGCGCGATGTTTGGTGAAGTCATCCGAACATCGTCCATTTGCGAAAAGGATAGTGCCATCACGTTTGGGATTTTAAAATTACTAGGAAATGACACCCATATTGTTTGGGTGCTTGTTGTATAGGATCAATGAAAAAATCCACCTGTGCGGCGTGCAAAACAAGGACAAATTCAACGTGTATGAGCGACGAAAATTTGGTGAGTGAATTGATACACATTTAATACAAATATATATTTATAATTGTTAAATCCCAACCGTCTCCTTGGCCCTTGATCCCACGGCCAGCATGGGGATCCGTGGGAGGCTCACTCGGATCACGCTGATCTCCTTTCCTATTTGAGTGGCCGATTTAGGAAGGATTATATTAGGATAATTATGCATGATTCTGTAGTTATTTGTTTCTTTATTAAGATATCTGATATATATATATATATATATATATTATATGGATAGTTTTGTGTAAACAAATTAACCCTTTTCCCTTTCCAATTCTTTGAATTTAATATGGTATTAGAGCCTTCATTGTCGTTGTCGAAATTCTAAGTTTTTTTATTGTAGTGCCTTCCTTGCCGGCCTCCCCTTCAGAAACGAAAGATGGCTTATTCTAGCTTGTTCGTTTCTGCATATGTCCAACAAAGAGGGGGACAATGCTTCATCCCGCGGTCTGTGCGTTTGATCGAGAGAGACGAATGTCTAGTGCGTCTCATCTGGAGGAGCAGAGCGAGAACCCTGTGGTCTGTGCATTCGATCGAGAGAGACAAACGTCTCGTGCGTCTTGTCTGGAGGAGTCAAACGAGAACTCTGCGGTTTTTGCGTTCGATCGAGAGAGACGAATGTCTCGTGAACCCCTCACGTATGTCTGCGATCGAATGAGTTGAGAGAGGCGTGCGACCAAAAGATTCTGCGCATGTGCCTCGGAGCTGATTGAGTGGGATTGCGCTCACTTTTGCGTGTGATCAAGGGCGAGCCAGTTCTTGCGTTATGCTTCCTGCTCGCATACGTCCAAAGCAGCTGAGCAAGTGAGAGGGCTTCCCCTTTGTGGTCTTCTACATGCGGTTAGAGAAGACGCACGAAACCCCTCTGGTGCGTGCCTACCTAGGGGTTGAACTAAGTGAAGAAGAGGATCAAGAGAGGGAACAAGAGCGGGGATGACCAACCCTTGTGCGTGTGCTGGAGCTGAAGCAAGCAAGGAACGCGCATTTGAAGAGTTGTTGTGCATGTATGTGCTCTCGATTTTGTGGATTTGAAAGGATAATTAATCCGCTTTCCTACTGTCCCACCACCAGCCTTTATTGCCTTTGTCGGAATCCTGAGGTTACTGGTCAACGCAGCCTTCATTGTCGCCCTGTACCTTGCTGGCTTGATTGGTATACTCTTCATCGCTATCCTTTACCATCGGAATTTTGAAAATTTTCTACTGCCGTGCCTTGTTGGCCTTCCCTTGAAAAACAAGAAAGACAAACCAAGATGGAGACACGGGAGAAATCGAGCATCCAGATCCCTGCGTGCGTCTGGCCTATGCAGAAGCAGAACTGAGCGCCGGGAGGAGTTGTGCAGAAGTTTTTCTGCGTGCGTGCCCGAAAAGAGCCAAACGCTTGGATCGGTGGTCTTGTGCGCATCTTTGAGGAACAGAGAGCTTGGAGCCCTATTATCGTACTTGCGGCCTCTCGCGTACATATATGTGCAAATGTCGCCTAATGAATTTAGTGCTAGAGGATGGGGTCAAAGACATCAGGAATAAGATGGCGTCTCCTCCATCCGATTTAAAATAGCTTCTGCTACTTCTTGATAAAGCTGAAAATTTATTGTCAAGAATGGAGCAATCTCCATCTACTTCAATGTTGACTGCTGTTCAGCTTGCTATGAAGGCATTGATTGCCAAGGATCTTCTGGGGTAGTCAGATATGGATGGGAAAGTTTCCATTGCTTCTTGTTTTAGTGAAATAACAAGAATAACAACACCATATGCTCCATATGATGATGATATAATGAAAGAAATATTTGGGCTAATTGTTGGAGCTTTCAAGAATTTGGATGAGATGTTAAGCCGTTCATTTCCGAAGAGAGTTTGAATACTTGAAACTGTTGCAAAGGTTCGATCTTATGTTTTGATGTTAGATCTTGATTGTGATGATTTGATATTGGAAATGCTCCAACATTTCTTGAAGACAATAAGGTCAAAGCATTTTGATACTGTCTTCTCCTCAAAGGAGACTGTCATGACATATGTTTTGGAGGAGGCTGAAAGTATTTATGCATAGCTTCTTTCTTGTTTGTTGGATGGTGTGAAAGTTGTTGAAAAGAATATTCTGCACACAACCAAAAAGTTAGCTGAGAAAGTGCTTGTTAACTGTTCCTTGAAACTAAAGCATTATTTGGTTGAATTATTTATTGACAACGGTGCTTTGTTAAGTGATTACAGCAAATTGTTGCTGCTGTATTTCAGGGGAAACTTGACACTTCGATACAGAATGAAATGAATGCTTCTGGTGAAAATCAGGAAGCTGGCCATAAATTATCTGAGCGGTTCCTTTCCGACAACTCGCCTCAGGGATCTGCACAACAGGAAGGTGAAATATTTCATCCTAAAAAACCTGTTGCTACTACAGACAGATCTTCCAAACTGGCGACGAATAATGGATCTTTTCAGAATGAGTGGTGTTTCCATGGCTGCAAAGCAAAAGGTTGAATTTTATCATCATAGTGGTAAATCCAGATTTAATACTGAACATAGCTTGGATTAGGTACACCAAAGCCTGATAGAAAGTTACATCTAAGTTCTTGCAAACGAGGAAGAAGTGCTTCTTTGCAGTTGTCAATTAGCAATGCTCATTATGGAGTTGATAATAAGACAAAAGATCAGGGTAATTCTGGCAAAAGAAAGGGAACTAATAAAGAAATTGAAATCTCTCAGGCTGAAGGCCCTCTAAGGAAGTGGGATCAGCAATGTGCTAAAAAATTGAAAATAAGAATGAGCTTGAACTTGCTTCATACCCACCTGATGTGGCGGCGGCTATTGTTTCCTTGCATAGCCCAAATGATCATGATGGAAATCAATGTTTAAAATCACGTAAATAAGCCTCGGGGTATTTTTCGTCCGTGAGGCGAGACGTAAGCCTCGAGGCGGTGTGAGGCGTAAGCCTCACGGATGAAGAATTGTGTAAATGCAAATGTAAGTATTCTAGCAGGTAAATAATAGTAAGAGTCTATGATACAATAAAAATATCTAAATGAGAAGTGAACTTAGTGGAAAACAATAAAATAAATGCAATATATGCATCTCATAGCATAATTCAAAGTATAAAATTATAAATTGAAGTCTATCAGAACTCCCAAAGTATAAATAAGAAAGAACATCTAAAATTCAATCATGTCCCATCACTAAATGGGTCTTCAGTGAAGGCATCTTCATCTCCAATTGTATCTATGAATGCCAAATCTTCATCATATTCAATCTTACCCACTTTTCTCTTTTCTGTTCAATAAGAATGATTAGTGTGCCATTAATTGCATATATTTTAAATGTAATAGCACATAAGAAATTATGAGATACCTTTATTTGCTTGTTGTGCTGCAGTACTAGTGGATGTGCCCGCTTGATCTGCTTCGCCCCTCAAGACATCCACACTTAGATCCTCTAGCTGTAGGTTTGATAATGACAAATCTGTCTCATCATTTATGAACCACTCATTATCAGACGCCACATCATCACACACTAAAGGGTCCTCATCATCCTTCAACCACTTGTTCCTCAACCTTTTATCTCTCAACCTCTTGTTGTGCATAATATACACAAGGGAGTTCATTCTGAGTGTTGAAAGTCGATTTCTTCTCTTCGTTTGCACTTGACTATATGTGCTCCAGTTTCGCTCACACCCAAATGAAGAACAAGTGAGGCCCAAAATTCTAACTGCAAAATTCTATAACTTAGGGGTGGAATCACCAAATTGGATCCACCATTCAACTATTTTCAAAAAGACAAACGATAATCAGAACATATTAAAATGTTATGCATGTACGGTTACTTTACAAAAATAAGCTAACCTGGAGAGCATTTGGCAATAATAGATCTTGCTGCTTGTAGATCAAAAAATCTCTCCCTATTCCGAAATAGAACAAGTTATAAATCTGCAAGCTCCCTGACGGGCTGGTCTGGTATCAGCTGCTCCATGCAATAGTACAAGCCTAGCTTCACCTCTGGATTTGAGGATTTCCTCTCTAAATACTGAAATTGAGAATTGAGATAATACGCCGCTGCATGTGGATGACGGTGTAACTGGACCTCCCACCGAGCATCGATGATATCCCAAATCTCTCTGTAACTGGACCTCCTCCCAAGTTATGTGCAATCAATTCCTTTGCCTCATCCATTGCATTATATATAAAACCCTTGGCTGGTTTCTTCTCGGCATCCACTAATTGTAGCACTTGTACCAAGGGTCTTGTGCTCAATATGACATAGGTCACACTTGCACAAAATTTATCATTCAGAATCAGCCTTCGTATTTTCTTCCCCTCAGGTTTCTTGCCCCACGCATAATTAAGCCATTGTGTCGATGTAAACATGGCTTCAAGAGGTTGCCTAACATCCAACATGCTATGCAGTGTCAAATAATATGTGGCAAACCTGTAGGATAAACTTGCATTAGAAGTTAAAAATGCTTATTGAACTTACAAGTGCACTAATATAATGACTTACCTAGTGGTAGCAGGGCGAATGATTTCCTTCTTCGAGAAGTTTCTCATTAAGGCTAAGACCCATGAGTGATTGTAGATGAACTTTGTGATCTTCTTCACCCTAGAAAGGGTGCTCTTGTGTTGAGGTAGATCACCAAGTTCCTCCAATATGAGATCAATACAATGCGCGGCACAGGGGGTCCAATAGAGGTGTTTCCTCTTCTCCATCAACATCTGACCAGCTGCTTTGTATGCACTGGCATTGTTAGTCACCACCTGAACAACCAATTGCTCCCCGATCTCCTCGACAACCCCATCTAATAAATTGAAAATGAAATCGGCATTTTTTACTTCATCTGAAGCTTCAACTGATTGTAAAAACATCGTGCCATAGGGATTGTTGACAAGGATATTAATCATGCTCCTGCTCTTGATGTCAGACCATCCATCTGACATAATGGCAACACCTGTTTCACTCCATGTCCTTTTAATCTCATCAATACTCCGCTATATGTGTCCTGCAGCTCCTACTTCAAAATCCATGTCTGCAACACATACATGGAAGGTGCCTTCAACCCTCGCTCATACAACCCTAAAGATCGCAATATATTGAAGTAGGCTGGCGATTTCGCTGCATTAAATGGAATGGCATTCTCAAAAAAGAATATGCCAATATCCATGCACACCTGCCGTCGACCCTCTCTGGTATCAGCCGCAGGCATCATCTGTGCTTGTCCTCTATCCTCTCCTGGATTAATCATATACTGGTCCATAGGATCCCGGGCACCTCTCCTTTCCACTCTCGCTCCCGTAGTAAGCACCATGTTCAACCCTGTCATCAAATTGCTCCTGTTGTAAATGTTTGGCCATGGTACTCTTCTTCATGTAAGCAAAAATTTTCTCCTTCACCTTATCTGGCACATTTGCACAAGTTGCTACGTTTTTATGTGAGCCGGATAAGTGTTCCTTTATGCGGGTAACTCCTCCCTTCACCACTTTATCACAAAAATTGCATTTCAAATACACGTATGTCTTCTTGCCGCCGCCTATGTCAACCTGTACACTGTAATTCCAAGAAGGGTCCCTCCGCAATGACGTATTTGACTTTTCCTTGCCCCTAATCATGTTTCCTAATGCACAAATGCAAAATCAAACCAAAAATCTCAAAAAAAATTAAACTCTATATTTTCTATAAGTTGAAAAATCAAACCTTGAATTTAAAAAAAAAAAAAAACCTAAAACCGGTAGTAGAGGTGTCGTAGAGGGTGGCCGGACATGTGCTGCTCACCGGCGTGAGGCGGCGCCGGCGGGAAGGTCGGCCGAGGGACGCTAGGGTGGGGTCGTGCAAGGCTTTGCGGCTTCGTGCGGTTCGGGTCGGCCGAGGGATGCTAGGGAGGAATGAATGGGGTATTTGATTAGGCACTTAAGTGAATGGGACCCGTTTGCTTGAGGCGTACACCTCCCCTGTTATTGCGCAATTGCGCCTTAGCTCTATGAGGTGTACGCCTCTCCTGGTCCCAGAATCGCTTAAGCAATAAGGCGCCTGGGAGTGAAATTGCGCAGAGGCGTGCCTCTAATTGTGCAATTTTAAACACTGATGGAAATCGATCTAAAAGGTATCAGCTCTCTCAATCTCTGACAAAAGAAATGCGGTTGGCAAAGCTACCTTTGGTGGCTTATTTGGTGCGAGCATAATGAATTTTTGTTTAGCAAACAGGTGGCAAGTCTTGAATTACCCATAAGAGATTTGATTTCAAACAAGTCAGAGGCCCTTGGTAACTTGGAAAGAAAGCAGCTAACATGCTTTACCAAAAAATCACATTCAGGTATACCTAAACATAATGCCAAGGATAGCAAATCTATACCAACTGCAACTAGTGATTCTGACAAAAAGCTTCCAAGTAATGAAGGTAGAAATAGATCTCAAAGAAAAGTTAGAGTGAGATTCTCATAAAACAAGCAAACTACTGGCACTAAAAGTAGAGAGGAGTTAATCATGCTGAGGCCGAAGACAGAATTGAAATTAAAGGAACTTCTCTCCTCTCAAAATTCTAAAGAGAAAGATTTGGTTAAAAATCATAACCATGTTAAAGATACCAGTAAAACAAAATCAAAATGGAAGCGTGCTCAGGGCGTACAAGTGGTTTCTGGGCCACAAAAGTGTAGGAAAGGCTTGGATGACACAATTGTTGGTTAAATAAAAATTTGGTAGCCAGATGATCAGAGGTTTTATGATGACATTATTGATTCTTTTGATCAAAATACATGAATGCATAAAATTTTTTATGATGATAGTGATGCAGAGGTGCTGCTCCTAAAGGAGTTGTGGGAGTTTATTGAAGGTAAAACCAAGATGCATAGAGTGCAGGAAAAGGATGAAACCAATGTTGCAAACATTCTGACCAAGGTACTTGATAACTCTACATTTTTCGGACTAATTACCAAGCTGGGAATAACAGATTTGTTTTCTCAGCTTGAGGGGGAGTGTTAAATCCCAGCCGTCTCTTTGGCCCTTGATCCCACGACCAGCATGGGGATCTGTGGGAGGCTTACCTGGATCACGTCGATCTCCTTCCCTATTTGGGTGTCCGATTTAGGAAGGATTATATTAGGGCAATTATGCATGATTCTGTAGTTATTTGTTTCTTTATTAAGATATCTTGTATAGATCTATAAATAGGGACAGTTTTGTGTAATAAAATTAAGTCTTTTCCCTCTCCAATTCTATGAATTTAACAATAATTTTAATTAAAGAATTTGAAGTTTAAATTAAAAATTAATATTTAATATTTAAATATTTAAGAAATAATAAATAATTAAAATAAAAAATCAAAATGGGAATATCCTATTAATGTATTTGTTCTTTTGCTGCAGCGAAAGAACAATTCTGCTCTTTTTTGTTTTATTTTATTAATTTAAAAAAAGTAAATAAAAAGATCTAAATACCTAAACTTACCCCAACATTCATCTCTCATTACTCACACAAGCACCCCCTCTCCCTCAAGAACTCCCTGTTCGCATGCAAGGCATGCATACCCGACACCCATTCTCTTGCTTCTCCTCTTCCTCTTCACGCGACGTCGCCAGCCATTGCTCTCAACCGCCGTTAGCCACTGCATACCCCTCCCTGTGCACAGTTGCCGCTTAGGTCTTGCATGGAAAAAACAATATAAGTCTAATTATTGGGCTAAATTATTGTGCTAATTAATATCATTACTCATTTTACAAAAAGGGGATGCTTGTGAGGAAAAGAGGAGTCATTGAAGGGTATGATATATTGAAAAAATAATGTTCAAATAGTAATGTCTCGGTGTTTTACGGTACAAGCAACCTCCCAGTTCTCTCTGTTGAAAGAATAGGAGTCATAGAAAAATATGATTTTATTGAAGCAAACATTGTTCAACTAGAAATCTCTACGTGTTTTGTGTGAAAAACATATCCACGGTAAAAGCAACCTCATGTTTCCACATAAGCATCCACCATCATCTCAAAATCATCTAAAGGCTCCCTAGCATTTCAGGGCATATGATAACATAAAATAGGAATTTCTAAAATATTCTACTTTCTTGTAACAAGAAAATATGAGAAAATATTAGCTGGTCGGGAAGACCCATCGTATTTGGTCTTAATTGGGGTTCTGTTGCTGCAATCACTGCTGTGTTACTCCTCTGCAACCCATACTGTTTTGATGCTGGCTTTCTGTTCTTGCCACTGGGACTCTCCTCTAGCAATTGGGAAGCTCTCTGACATCAAATTCTTCCTTGTGAGACCTTAAATTTGTCAAGGATAGAGATGATGAATGAATGAAAAATGAAGATTCATAAAGCTGATTCTAAGTAGTTGGCATATAGTTAGTGATAATGACAAATGATGTGATAGGGATGAGGATCTACAGTTATGGTGGAAGCTATTCAAATAACTTATGTGATTCCTGTGAAATTATGTTCTCAAGGGATTAAAAAAAAAGAATGCAAGCTTAATCTTTCTCGCAACTTTGGTCATCAAGATTTAGTATTCTTCATAGGTTTCTATCTAAGTTAGTTACCAAAGCTTTGTCCCCTCAACTGGACATGTAAAACCTATTGTGAAGACTGCTGTTTGTGTTAGTGGATGCTGGGGAAGGTTTCACGATTGCACTTTGAAGTTTTGATATAATTGTATTTTGTTCCGAGTTATGAGAAGGCTAACCTTATAAAGGATTTGTAAGTGTACTCTGTTTTCTTTATAGAAGTATACTTATATGCTAAGATTTTGAATGGAGATGAGTTATAAGAGAGTTTTATGCGTTTAAATGTCTTGCATGGGCAAAGAAGCAATCGTATCAGCAACATCTCTGGTAAAATGCCATCTACTACTTAGAATTTGTGAATTTTCTGTGGATGGTTGTGAGTAATGACATCTTCCTTCATACGAAATGAGCAGATTACATTTATGTTCCGTACATTTTAATGTTCTATGTTATTTTTGCATGACCACAGTCGTCTTGACTGACAAGGTAAATCACCCTTCGCTACTGATTGACAATGCGTCATAATCATTTGTACTCCAGCTAAAGCATTTATCAAAACATGGAAAACCTTAATTGTGAAATATGGACCCATCACAAGGTTCACAATTTTTCAACCTGCAGGGCAAGTCAAGGAAGCTGTTCTAAATGGTGTTGCTCTTGAAGATGAACAACGGGAGAAATTCAATGAAATTGAGCAGGTGCATCTTGATGTCATTTTTTCGGCTGATTTTTATTCTGCAGGACACTGTCATTCCTTAAATAAGCTGTTTCTGATTTTTGTTACCCAAATCAATGTGAAGCAATTTAATCCCGGAATAGAGAGGCCAGGGAAGAGTTTTGAGAGAACTAAAAATCTGGAATAGAAACAGAAAAGACAGCCAGAACACATAAAAACCATCACCTGGAATTGATTTCCTGGATACAAAAATCAGCGGAGGCTTAAATGAAACTTTACTTTATTCTCTTCACCACCTCAAAATGAGGTCAGCCATCCTATTTATATAATCGGAAAACAAAGATAAAAGAAAGACTACAACTTAAACAAAAAATAGCTGAATTGAACCATTTGGGTCGTCCAAACAAATAGCAGGTTCAGCTTATGGCTGAATCAAACCAACAACAAGTCTTTATTCCACAATGTGGGGTCGGCTACCTAAATCTTTTTTCTTCATTGTCCTATTAAGAGTCAAATTCTCATTTAAACTTAATAAAAAAAAGGCGATGAAAAACGAAATCAAACCTATTTTGACTCATGCGTAAAACCCAACATGCTATGGGCAAGAAGGAAGTAAGTTCAAAAGAGGGTTGATTGAGTCGCCAAAGGGATGTGGTGCAGGAGGTGTTGCCTTAATTTTTCTGAAGTCATTAAGGATATGCATATTGGAGCTGTTACTAGTGTTCAAACACAAGGTAGTTTGACCAGGTATTTTTCTATTTTAATTGGTTTTCAACAAGGATCAACTTTAAGCCATATCTTTTTGCTTTAGTCATGGATGTTCTTACTAGACATTTGCAAGAGGATGTACCTTGGTTTATGCTTTTTGCTGATGATATTCTTCTTGTTGATAAGACTAAAGAGGGAATTGATGAAAAAACTTGAATTATGGAGGTTAACTTGAGAGTCTAAAGGTTTTCTTTTAAGTAGATCTAGAACTGATCATATAGTGTGTAATTTTAGTAGTAATAGATCTAGTGGTGTGATTGTGACATTGGTTGATCAAGTCATTTAAAAGAGTTCTCATTTTATATATCTCGGGTCTGTTGTTCAAAGCGATTGTGAAATAGATGGGATATTATTAGTAGAATTCAAGTTGGATGGTTGAAGTGGAGGAATGCATCGGCTTGTTGTGTGATAGAAAGTACATTATGGTGGTGAGACCTACAATGTTTTATGATGCAGAATGTTGGCCATTAAAAGAGAAACATAAGATTAAGTTAAATGTTGCAGAGATGAGGATGCTCAGGTGCATGAGTGGCTTTACACTGAGATAGTTTGTGGAATGAGTATGTACATGAAAAGGTTGGAATAGCTCCAGTGGCAGATAAGATTAGAAAGAGTTGCCTTAAATGATTTGGTCACATAAGACATTGGCCTTCCGATGACCCTATTAAGCGAGTAGATGTATTAGATTCAGTCTATGTTAAGAAGGTAGAGGTAAACCTAAAAATATTTGGTTAGAAAGTGTTATAAATGATATATTTTTTTTAGATTTAAATAAGACATTGACTTAGTAGGATAGAATGGAGAAAAAAAATTCATGTAGCCGACCCCACATAGTGGGATAAAGACTTGCTGTTGTTGTTGTTGTTATTATTGTTGTTATAAGATATTCTATTTTTAAGAAAAATATGAAGTTCTGAATTACTCAATGATGGTATATTTTGTAACCTTAACGTGAATTTGTGGTTGCCATTCCAGTTTATATGACCCCAAGTGCAGATAATATGAATCTCATTCTCTGAAGGCATCTTTTAAACAAGATGTGAATTTTAGTTAGTGTTTGAGCTAAATGTTTTCAATAGAAATCATTTATTTGTAATTTTCAGATAATGTTATCAAAGGTATCACATGAACTTGCAGGAACTTGAGAAGTTATCTCAAAAATTTAGTGAAAATGTTTTGGACGCTACCAAGAAGTTCGAAAAGTTAATCACAGATAAAAAGGAACTTGAAGGGCTGCCTGCTACAGCTCTTGGTCTATTTGCACAGACAGCCATATCCAAGGTATCGCTTATTAGATTTTGCACAAAAAACCTTAATGTCTGACATGTTACCAATTTTGTGGTATGCACTTTTTGTGGATATAATCATCCTAATTGATGGGATATTGTCTGATGATTGTGATGATGCCACATCAGGGTCATGAAAATGCTTCTGAAGAAAGTGGACCTTGGATTATAACATTAGATTATCCAAGCTTTTCTGCTGTAATGCAACATGCTCAAAATCGAACATTGCGTGAAGAAGTATATCGTGCTCATATTTCTCGTGCATCTGATGGAGATTTGGATAATACTCCGATTATTGATCAAATTTTGAAGCTAAGGTCGGAGAAAGCTAAGCTTCTTGGATATAATAACTTTGCTGAGGTAAGCTGTTCTTGTCTTTTTAGTGTTAGTCGCTGTTAAGGTGGTTTTATTTAAGCTTAGGTAAATTTAACATTTGCTTGATTAGTTTCTCTCAGACTGGTTTACTTGGTGTTCCTCCTATATGTTGCAAAAAATTTTTAAGTGGTTTTCAAGAAGAGTTGATTTGCTATGCTCATTTAGGCTAAACTGGATTCTGTATATGCCCACTCGCTGATTTTGTTGTAATCAGTTTGAGAGAGAGAGATTTGAGCCGAGCTAATACTTTTGCAGGAGTTGGCATTTACTTGGTATAAGATATGAAATTGATTCAGCTTTTAGACCCTAAGAACGGCAGCATAGTTTCTGTACAAGTTAATATATTTTTTTTTGTCCTAACAGATTAGAACTTGAGTATTATTTTTTTTTTCTTTTGTTTTTCTTCAAGGTAAGCATGTCAATGAAGATGGCTACAGTTCAATCAGCAGAAAATCTCATTGAAAAGCTGCGAAATGCATCTTGGGATCCTGCAGTTCAAGGTAAACGACATATACCTCATAATATCTCAGAGTATGATGACTGTACTTTGCAAGAAGAAAGATCCGTACTTTTTAGATTGCCCAAAATGTGTCAACTTGATGAATCTTGCTCAACTTATCTTCTGGGCAAATTGTTGTAAAGACTATAGTAGGCTCATAGGTCTGTACTTGACAATAGGCATAGTTCTGGCAAGCCTTGGTGATGTAGTCAAATAATTTTGTAATCTTTTATGTTTGTATTGTATTTTTTATATTTTTTTGGTTACCCTATGATGGAAGTCAACCGATGATCTTGTTAGGTTGGTGCTCTTAAGAATGTCCCTCCCTTTTCTTCACTTTGTCCCTTTGGTTTCTGTGCTGCTGTGTGTTGCTTCGGTTTTCCCGATGCTGCTGTCTGTTCCCCTCCCTTTGCATGGTTTTTCCTGTTGTTTGTTGCATCGGTTTTCCCCTATGCTGCTATCCGTTCCCCTCCCTTTGCACGGTTTGGGTGGTTGTTGGATTTCTGCTGGTTTCCTAGGCAGATTTCGGTTCCCTGATTGCTTTTTCTGGCTGTTTGGTTCCCCATGCTGTCCATTCCCCTCCCTTTGCTATTTCCTATGATATGTTGGCTCTTATTGGCTGCTTGGGGGCGGCACATTTATGAGGCTGTTGGGTTCTTTTTTTCCCTATATATGGGGGCTATTTGCTGTTGATTTTGGAGAGAGTTTTGGTGAAGTGTTTACATACAAACCTGTGGGTTTTTAGCTTGTGAGCTAGTCTCCTTTTCCCTTCTCCTCTTATACTTCGTCTTAGTCTTCTTCCTCTTCTTCTATCTCCACGGTAACCATCCATCTGTATCATTCTTCTCTTGTGAGCTTTGAGGTGTTTGCTGCCACGTTTTGGTTGGTATTTGCTGGTGAAGTCAATTCAGTGGTGGATTCCGGGTTAGATATTTCTTTGAGCACCTATCCTAAATTTTTAAAAGCTTTGCAGGTGAGGTGACCACTTATTGGTTGTTCTGAGGGTAGCTTTATCTTACCTTTTCTTATTTGTTTTCCCTTCGAATTTCGTAGCAATTTCCTAAAAAGACTTGTTTCTTCTTTAAGTTTTATTATGTGGATGTTTATGAGTTATTCAAAGGAAGAATCCCTATTTGCTTTCCTAAGTGTTCTCCATAAGATTTTAGAAACTTAGGTTGCACCAATTTAGTATTAGAGCATCAGGTTGTCATTCTAGTCTTCCTTTCTTCTTTATAAAAAAAAATATGGATAATGAGCAAGCTGATTGGCAACGTATGTTTATGCAACAAATGGTTAACCTACAACAACAAATGGAAGTAATGACTAATACCCTAGTTGCACTAAATCCAAAAGGCAAATCTATTTTGAAACAAAATGTGGGATTCAATAAGGTGAAATCTATATTCCAACGAGCGAATTCTAGCTGTCGGCAAAACTCACTTTGGAGAACGCCTATTGATGAAGTTGGTTCTTCAATTAATCCTGATTCAGTTCATGATCTTGGTAGTAAGTTGCCATGTTTTTTTTGGAAAGCAACATCCTCAAAAAATAGAAATGCAGCCAGGTTATGCTCTTCAAGATCTCAGTTTACCATTTATCCAGTCAATGATATTGTGGATAAATTTAAGACTCAAACAGTAGACAAAGTTGAAGTCGTGGATAGGTTGGTGGAGTGTGAGAAATAATGTATTAAAAGAAAGAGTGAGGTGCAAACACCGACTGACAAAGAGATGCATGACCATGAAAGGCACAATGGAGAAGTTGTTATTCTTGAAAGTCGATCTGATGAAGCGACATTGCAGTATGTTGATCAACCTGTCTGCTACAAAATGCCACTAAATGAAGTAAATATGGAAGAAGAGAAGGTGAGGTAGCCAGAAGAACTGCAATTGGGAACAACGTCCATGGAGGAAGTTGTTGATAAAGCCTTTATAGCTCATCAAAATATTGGAGGGAACATGCAGCTTATAGAGGATGAACAACTTGAATTGATGAATCTTGCTGCGACAAGTAAAGGTTTATCATCCATTATTTTCCTTGACAAGGATACTTTGATTAGCAGTATTTTATCAAAAGATGTTGAGCTTTTTGAAAGAGTTGGTTCAATCACATATCATGTAAAACCTTATTTTCAGAAAAATCCTTCAATTGTTGGAAAGATACTAATAGGTGCTGCTAAAAGTAAACAATTGTGTGGGACTTTGCCCACAGTTCCTGATAATTTTGTGAATATCCGTACTACCAAAACAAGACATGGAGTGCTCCGACGACTCTTGGTTAGATGGAATGGACGTCCCCCTACTAACTGTTGAAGATGAGGAGTTGCAGCTTCATCATCCTGATGTCTACCAGCGGATGATTGAAGCATTCTCATCAGGAGATGAGATTCTTCCGCCAGGGGAGAATTGATGCAGTCAAATAATTATGTAATCTTTTATGTTTGTATTGTATTTTTTATTCTTCTAAAAATTGGTGCAACCTAAGTTTTTAAAACTCTTATGGAGAACACTTAGGAAAGCAAATAGGGAATTCTTCCTTTCAATAACTCCTAAACATCCACATAATAAAACTTAAAGAAGAAACAAGCCTTTTTAGAAAATTGCTATGAAATCCGAAGGGAAAATAAATAAGAAAAGGTAAGATAAAACTACCCTCAGAACAACCAACAAGTGGTCACCTCACCTGCAAAACTTTTAAAAATTTAGGATAGGTTCTCAAAGAAAGATCTAATCCGGAATCCACCACTGAATCGATCCAGCACAAGTTCACCCTTCACCAGCAAATACCAACCAAAATGTGGCAGTAAACATCTCAAAGCTCACAAGAGAAGGATACGGATGGACGGTTACCGTAGAGATAGAAGAAGAGGAAGAAGACTAAGACGAAGTATAAGAGGAGAAGGGAAAATGAGACTAGCTCGCAAGCTAAAACCCCGCAGGTTTGTATGTAAACACTTCACCAAAACTCTCCCCAAAATTAGCAGCAAACAGCCCCCATATATAGGGAAAAAAAGAACCCAACAGCCTCATAAATGTGCCGCCCCCAAGCAGCCAATAAGAGCCAACATATCATAGGAAATAGCAAAGGGAGGGGAACAAACAACATGGGGAACCAAACAGCTAGAAAAAACAATCAGGGAACCGAAATCTGCCTAGGAAACCAGCAGAAATCCAACAGCCACCCAAACCATGCAAAGGGAGGGGAACAGACAGCAGGATAGGGGAAAACCGAAGCATCAACAGGGGGAATATGAAGCATCATTCGGCGGCCAGGGGGGGGGGGGGGGGGAACTCGAAACTTTGCCTACATCAATTCTCCCCCGGTTAAGAGATCTCATCCCCTGATGAGATAGCTTCAGAACTTCCATGACGCGCTGAATGAGCCACATCTAATTCTTGTATTAAAGTCGCATACCTTCTTTGAATCATTTCTTTTTCTTGATTAAATTGGGCTTGAAGAAGACACTTTCTATTCTCATATTTTTCTGCACACAAATTCATTTTCTCCTGAATTTTGTATAGTTCCTTCTGGATTGGATCGGTAGAACTTCCTTGGGACGAGACCCATCTGCTTGTTGGAATTTTGTCTTCAAGATTAGTTGGCTGATTTTCGTCAACAACATATTCTATTTCATCATGATTGTCCATTTTTTTAAAAATTTTTTCTAAAGAAAAGGAAAGGAAGACCCACAAAAACCTAAATCTCTGATACTAAATTGATGCAACCTAAATTCATAAATTCACACAACTGATGCAATACAAAAAAAAAAAAAACTATGATTGCAAACTCAAGACACAATAATATTGCCAACAAAACAAAACCTCCTTTCTATAAACATAAACAAACAAAACTTTAAAGTTCAACCACTTCAAACTCACATTAAAAGGGACACTATAATACCATATAACTTATCATAATTTTGAGAAGAAAGATACAAGTGGAATGACAACCATAGATAGAAGAAAAAGATAGGAGACTGAGACGAATTAGGAGTAAGAGAGGTAGAAGACCATAGCTCGCAAGCTATTACAACCCGTAGGTTAACATTCCACAAATTCAGTCACATAACATACTCTAACTGCAGGAAAACAACCACTATATATAGGGAAGGAAAGGAAAAAATATTTAATGCAAGGTAATTAATACACCACCCAAACAGCCACTAGAATTTCCTCATAAACTGCAGCAAACAGGAACCGAAAAGGCAGCAGCAAATGGGGGAAAACCGAAGAAAAAATAGCAGCCATAAGGGGGAAACCGAAGCATCACATGGCATCCAATGGGGGGGGAAACCCAAGCATCAACAGGGAATATGAAGCATCATTCGGCGGCCAAGAGGGGGAAAACCCGAAACTTTGCCTACATCACTTGGTCTACAGTTAGAGTATATTTGATGCTCTGGTAAGGCCTACAAGTTTGAAGCATTCATGACCAAAATTCAATAACATAGATGATATCTATCAATCAGAGAAATTAGTCAAATTTAGTTGTAAATTATGTTCAACGAGATTTATTGCTACTGACATTTTGTTCAGGGCACCATGAAAATTGGTTTGAGATGATATATTTTCCTACCATCAACCTCACTCCTAGTCTTAAGTTAATATGGAAAATGATTTGAGGGTATGGGTAGAATGGCTACTTCATAATAATGCAAAATCCTGAAATTCCTATTTAAAACTTCATTGCATTGCGTCTTACATAGTACAATGATTTTGCTTTTGGCTCTGCTTCTGGTTTTTCATGTCTTGTAGCCTTGAGCATTGATTTCTCAAGGGTCATAACTCGGCTTAAAATTTATTTTCCCTAATTAAAAAATATTTTTGAGGGATTTTGAGTTGTAATGCAATTTTATCGCTGCACAAGGTGTCCATTATGTTGTAAAAATATGTCAATGGATAGAGTGGCTCTCCAGATTGGTTCGCTAGATTTGCAGTCCTATGAAGGGGTTTATTTTGAAGTTTTGGGAGTAGTTGTAGTTTGGCAAGCCTCCATTTGAAGTCTTTTTGCCTTTGGTCAAATAAATAAAAAATTACGTGAAAAGGAGTTGTAGGCATGTAATTACATTTCTCTATGCAAGTTGAAACAATGCTCAAGCGGTCAAGCCATGTTTCATTTTTTGGCTTGCACGTAAAATATGAATTCTCAAATAGATCTTAGGTCGATTCTACGCAAGTCACTTAAACAATGGACCTCGCCCCTAGTCCCTATTCTTAAGCATTTGTAAGCAGACTCCTCAGGAAGTATCTAGTTTTAGATTGACTGGATGCTGAAGAATGAGTCATATTCATGGTTATAAATACAAGCCTCCCTGAAGATTTATAAGTTCTTGATAAAACACTGAAGTTTCAACAAAATAATGCAACAACATCAAAAAAATCTTAAGCTATACTTGTAAGGTTCATGATAGTGGGCTCCACTTGTATGTACTATTGTGATATTACATTGGCACCTAGATCCTATAAATGATGTGGTTATGGAGGCTTTTATTTGTTTATGTTCTTCGTGTAGTGCCTTCTCCTGTCTTCTTTGATTTGGGGCTCCTTGGTAGCACTCTTTATGACCTCTCGTGAGATTCTATAAGAAAATATTGTTGAATTTATGGCAAAATCTCCGACTATGCTAAACCTTGCCTTGCACCATAGTGCTGTGTGTAAGCATTGTGAAATGCTCACCGCCAGTAAGGTTTTGTACAAAAAATGCACAAAATAAAGACAAGTTAAAAAAACAAATTTACTTGGACCCTACAATAAACTCCACATTGTCTCCTAAACGTCATTGAAAAAGGTTTCAATTGAGTTGTGAAACAGGTTGATTAAAAGCTTCCTTAATTCTTGTCAACCTTATAAAGAACAAAAAATATGAAGATTCCACAAAATTTAGGCAAAGTATGCAACGCCAAAGTTGAATGTACTTAATTACATGCTCTTTGAATAGGAAGACTAAAAGCTCATGCAAAAAAAAAAAAAAAAAACAATTTATCAATGTATACACATGCACTTTAAGTAGACAGATAATGAGGGTTGCGTGTAACTAAACTATGTATCACCATGCACAGATACCTTGTGTAATTTTATAATTTCCATGCATACGTAACCCCACCTAGTGGGATAATGGCTTGTTGTTGTTTTTGTTGTTGCATGCGTACCTAGATGCTGAGTTAGTAAGGAGAAATTTGAGTGAGACATGATGATTAGTTGTAATGACTAGTTCAACCTAGTACGCTTGATGTAGAACTAAATGCGTAGGTAATTATGCAATATTAAAATTAAATGTCTTCTAAATTAGAGCAACAATAATTAAGTTTACTTTTAGCGATTTAAACAAATCTTGAAAACAAGAAAGAGGTGATTTAAGCTTAGGCCAAATTATACGATAAGAGTTAGAATCATGAATAATCAATTCCAATCAAGCTTAACATAGTATGGGGGATTTTCAAAGGAAATCTCTAAATTAACATTTAGACTAGTCACTAATTGGATTCACTCACTCACACTCTTGATGTTTGGTAAAATGGAAATAAATTGCACAACCTTTATGATGCCACAATTGAGAGAAAACTTCCGAAGGAATATGATTAGGAGAAGAGTTTACCTTCATCAGGAGTATTGGAACTTCTGGACAGCAAAAGACAACCTTTGGACAGAAGAACGACAAAAGGATGTTGATAAACTTTCAGGATAGTAAGCTCACATGCTCAGAAAATCTGGGCAGCAAACACGGGAAGGCTTTGGACAGCAATTGGAGGGGTTGAAGTAGCGGCACGACTGATTTCGCCTTGTTGGAATTTCATGATAGCAACATAGAACGCCTAGAAAATCTGGACAACGGACTTAGAGTCAAGATTTTAGGCGTAGGAGGTGGGTGGGGGGCCGGCCAAGGGTAAGGGGAAGGAGTTTTCTGATTGTTAGTTTAGATTTTGGTGGAGGTAGGGGAGGGATATTTGAATTTCAAATTCCCTAGATTAAGTGGGAAGGGAGGGAAGTGAGGGCCGACCAATTAAGGCTTGATTAGGGCTTGGTTTGGGTAAGATAGGAGAGAGGAGAGGGGTGGTTATTACCTCCTTAATTGGAGTTCCAATTGGAGGAAGGAAATAATTAAGAGAGAGGGAGAGTGGGACCGGCCAGGGGCGGGGGGAGGGAAGGTGTCCCCATACATTGAATGTGTCCACATACGTTGAATGTGGATTTGGAATCAAATTCAATTTAATTTCAGATTTGTAATAATTGGGGGGCTTCCTAAAATATGTCTATATCAATTAGGAATGGTTTTGAAATTCAAATTCATTTGAATTCGAATTAAGAGACATTCCAAATTAATAATGTGCTAAATTAGGAAATTAGTACATTTAGGAGAGCAACGGGTGGCCGGCGGCTAGGGATTGGAGGGGATAGGGCCGGTGGTGGTGGGGCTAGGGCCTGTGTTGTTGGGGCTTAGGGCCGGCGGTTTGGAGGGAGGAGGGTGGTGGTAACCGGTGGTTTGGAGGGGGGAAGGAGGAGATGACCGGTGGTTTGGAAGAAAGGAAATGGTGGGGTTGATTTTGGGTGGAGTTGGGTGAAGCCGACGGTTTAGAGGAGGAAGGGGAGGGCCGATTAGAGGAGAGGAAGAAGAAGATGGTGGAGGAAGAAGACCACGAGCCCGGATGCTTCTTACGGCTGGTGGGTGTTCTATTGCCCTCACCTAGGGACTTCAAGTAAGCTCTCTTAAGAACTCTCACAACTCCCAAACAAAGTGCATGATCTTTTTTTTCATAATCATCATCATCCCCTCAAAAGATGAGGAGGAGGTTTTAAATAGCCAATATACAATGAAGGAAACAAAAAGACAAATATACCCCTAGGGCTTACATAGGAGTACTCCCTCAAGTGAAGGTGCAAATGAAAAATATGCAGTAATAAACTTAATACAAAAATAATAATAAATCTAATACAACTGATGACTCAAAAGTAAAGTGGTGCAATGGTGGCTGTAGATCGTCGGCCCCGTCTTTGGTAAACTCTCCATGGTTGGATGTCCTCATCATTCTCTTGGGATGGAAAAGTGCTCGACTTCGTCGAGTACGCGTCCCGGGTGCTCTCATAAATCTCTAGTGTATCTGGGTCAATCTGCTGAAGCTCCTCGCGCTCTAGCCAGATGTCCTCTGACTCTGGCTTACCTCTCCATCTTATCAAATGCCTTCTTCGTCCACCCTCTTTTGTGGAAATGATGTCATCACTTAGAATCATATCAATCTTCTTCGCCATAGGTATTTTGGAAATATTTTAGAGTGGAGGTAGGCTTGGATTCTCACAGGGTGGGGTCACATAAGGCTCAGTTTGTAGTGAATTTGGTGGGTTAAACTCTGAACCCTCATAGGCTACTGAATCTTCAATGTTAAAAGATGGATTAATATTGAATTCTGCAGGCAGATCCACCACGTAATCATTGTCATTGATTTTCTTGATTATTTTGAATGGTCCTGCACTTTTAGCATATAATTTCTTAATGGCTCCTTGCGAAAATCGTTCCGGACGAATCCGCACCATCACTGAATCACCAACATCAAATGTTTTAAATCCTCGTTTAAGATCAGCATGTAGTTTATAATTAATGTTGCTCTGTTCAATTTAGCGTGCAATTTCTTTATGCAATTCATGCAATGCGATGCAAATGAGGATGCAGACTCAGAAATTCTATACTTAGGACACATGGTATGAGATCTAAATGCTGTCTAGGTTTGTACCCATATACAAATTCAGCAGGACTTAAACCTGTGGTGCGATTCATAGAATTATTGTAGGCAAATTCAGCTGTGGGGAGTTTGGAATCCCAATCGTTAATGTGTTCACCTACTAAGGACCTTAATAAATTTTCTAGGCTTCTATTAATCACTTCTATTTGATCGTCGATTTAAGGGTGAAAGGCTGTAAAGAATTGAAGTTTGGTACCCATTTTCATTCAGAGAGTTTTTCAGAAATAGCTTGTGAATTTAACATTCTTGTCAAATATAATGGTCTTGGGTAAACCATATAATCTGACGACCTCATTAAAGTATAGTTTGGCAATATGGGATGCATCATGTCTTAGAACAGGACAGGAATGTGCCATTTTGGAGAATCGGTCGATACAGATGGCGTCATTCATACGAAAAGTCTTGGGCAAGCCAAGGATAAAGTCCATGCTGACATCTTACCACAGACAACTGGGAATTGGTAAAGGAGTGTAGAGATTGGTGTTTTGCTTACGTCGTTTGGCCAGTTGGCAAGTGTGGCACCAACTAACCATTTTACCCACATCCTTCTTCAGGCTAGGCCAGAAGAAGCGATACTCTATGGCCTTAATAGTCTTATCACGACCGAAGTGTCCAGCGAGACCTCCGGCGTGAAGTTCCCAAATGAGAAATTTCTTAAGGGAAGTGCTTGGAATGCAAAGCTTTTGAGCTTTGAAAATGTATCCATCTTCAAGGAGAAAATCATCCATAAGGTGCTTGTTGCTTGTGGACAAGAGGGAATAAGTCTCCTTGAAGTTGGGGCATTCCAAGTAGTCCTTTTTGACTCGCTCAAACCCAACGATATCTACTCTCATTTCGGTGGTTGTCATCATGTGACGACTGAGAGCATCAATAGCCTTATTTTCAACTCCTGCCTTGTGCCTAAGGATATAAGTGTATTCCTGTAAGAACTCTACCCAATGTCCATGAAGTGCATTCAACTTCTTCTGGGAGTTGATGTAACGGAGAGCCTCGTGATTCGAAAAGATGACGAACTCTTGCTGGAGCAAGTACTGTCGCCAATATCAAAGGGATTGGATCACATCATAGAACTCTTTATAGTACGTGGAATAGAGCTGCCGGAAACAGGGTGACCTTCCTGGGATAGGACTCCTCTAATTCCGACCCCTGAAGCATCATAGATAACTTCGAAGACTTTGGAGAAGTCAGGAAGTCTCATCACTGGGGCTTCCACCATTTTTTTCTTAATTTTCTCAAAGGCTTTGATGGCAGTCGAGGTACAGTGAAAATCACTATTCTTAAGGCAATCAGTGATATGAGACACAATAGTGCTAAAGTTTCTAATGAATCTCCTATAGAAGGTGGTCAAACCGTGGAAGCTGCGGACTTCCCAGATGTTTTGAGAAACTGGCCATTCTATAATGACCTTCACCTTCTCAGGGTCTGCAGAGACCCCTTGGGCAGACATAATAAAGCTCAGAAAAATTACTCGGTCAACAAGGAAGGTATATCTCTTAGGATTAACATAAAGCTGTTCCTTAAGATTTCACAAACCTGCCTTAAGTGGTCTAAGTGCTGACTCACGGACTGACTATAGATAAGAATGTCATCGAAGTAGACAACGATAAACTTACCCATGAAAGGGCGCAACACTTGGGTCATGACTCTCATGAATGTACTCGGGGCATTACTCAACCCGAAAGGCATGATCGTCCACTCATATAAACCATCCTTGGTCTTAAAGGCAGTCTTCCACTCATTATCGGGCCGGATCCGGATCTGGTGGTACCCACTCTTAAGGTCAATCTTGGAGAAAAGAGTGGCTCCAGTCATCATGTCAAGCATTTCGTCTAACCTCGGGATAGGAAAATGATATTTAACCGTAATTTTATTGATAGCACGGCTATCAACGCACATTCTCCACATACCATCTTTCTTCGGTGTAAGAAGGACTGGTACAGCACAAGGGCTGAGACTTTCCTTGATATAGCCTCGCTACAGTAACTCATCCACCTTCTTCTTAAGCTCAACATGCTCCGTGGGGTTCATGCGATAGTGGGGAAGGTTGAGAAGGGAGGCTCCAGGGACAAGATCTATAGCGTGCTGGATGTCTCTAAGCGGGGGTAAGTGATCAGGGAGATCATCAGGGAAGACATCAGCAAAGTCCCTCAATATGGGTTGGACCTCCTGAGGAATAGGCTCATCAGACTCAGTGGGAGTCTCACGGCCAACCAAGGCGTACATGGGTGTGCCATAGGCAATCTCAGAATCCAGGACCTTGGCTGTCACAAGGTTCAGCCCTTTCTTAGGCTTGACTGGATTATGTTTGGGGTTATCTCTAACCCTGGTTGCGTAGGTAGAAGCTTGATCTTCTTGCCGGCATATTCAAACATATAGGTGTTTGAACGCCCATAGATGTAGACACCATTGTCAAAGAGCCAGGGACGCCCTAGGATGAGTTGTCCAACATCCATCACAAGAATGTCACACCACACGTTCTCCTTATAGTCAGCGAATGAGATGGGTATGAGGCTTCGTTCCTTCACCTCTAAGGCAGTAGAGTTGACCCAGGCTATCTTGTAGGGATTAGGGTGGGGAATGACAGATAGACTAAGTTTAAACACCATACTGGAGGAGACAACATTGATGCAACTGCCACTATCCACTATGACTTTATAATTTTTATCTTTTATTTTAGTGTAGGTGTGAAAAATTGAGGTCCTACGCCAATCATCAGTGGCAACAAGTTGTGACAGTGCGCATCTCACCATGCAGATGAGAGAGGTGTCTACCTTTTGTATACAGTGGATGATAACAGTGTCGTCATCCTCAAAGAATTCACCATCATCTTCAACTTGGTGAATCTGGTCAGCCTCGGGTTCAGGCTCTTCTTTAGTGATCTCCTCAATAATAGTGACTTTGTAAGGACTAGAACACTGAGAGGAGATATGTCCATACCCCTAGCATCTAAAGCACTTGGTCCCTGGGTGGGACCTAGGAGTATCCGGGGTGGGAGGCTTATTTCTAAAGTCAGGACGGGGTGTGGGAGGACCAGAAGGTGGTTGGGTTGTGTTTCCAGGGGTCAGCCGGGTAGTTGAGTGATGAGGGGCCGAACCACTGGAGGGTCGATAGGAAGGTCTAGAGTCTTAGTGTCGACCAGAGTGTTGTGGACGGGTTTCCTCAAGGTCTAACACTAGGCTGTAAGCATTTTCAAGAGTAGTAACGTTCCTGGCAAACAGTTCGTTGCGTAGGTCCTCGTGCAACTGGATAGAATTTGAGCGGGGGTAGTAGAGGTCTCCCCCTTGCAGTGAATCAGATAATCGTCAAAAGCTGCAATGTATTCTTTCACCGGTTTATTGCCCTGTGTTAACCTATTCCACCTATCTAGGAGCCTAGGGAAGTACGAAGGAGGTAAGTATTTATGGTTGAGCTCGCGCTTCATTGAAGGCCAATCAGTGATGGGGTATTCATTACGGGATTCCCTAAGGCTTTCTAAGTTGGCCCAATACTGGTTAGCTCTACCCGTGAGTATCATTTCAATGAACCTAACCTTCCTAGCTTCAGAAATGTTATACCACTTAAAGAAACTATCCATGCCCTTGATCCAGTCTAGAAAGAGTTGGGGATCGAGAGTTCCGTCAAAGGTTGGGGCATCGACCTTGATGTTTTTTAGCAAAGGTGTATCAGGGTCGTTATGAAAGTCGTGACCGTACTGTGGAGCTCGATAAGGGGCACGGGGGTGTCCCTCATCCGGTACGGTGTCATCCCCATACATGGAAGGAGCCTAGACGGTGTGTAAGGTATGGGATGGTTCCTACCTCGGTCTAAGGTATCAAATCGTTCCGTCGTCTGATGGTGGAGCTCGGTTAAATCAGCTTGATTTTTCTAAGTTGTTGACTGATAGTGTTCATTTGACCTACCAACAGATATAAAGTTCTGTGAATTTATTCTGGGTCCATTCCGATGTCTAAAGGTAACTCAGACTTATGCAAACTTAAAGAAAATTAAAATGATAACAAGCAAGTGATTTTGATGTGTGCAGGATGCGATTTAGATGCTAAGATACGTAAGAAGAAAATCCTGATAGGCACCTAAATGCAACCATGCTCTAATACAAAAATGATGTAGAGCTAAATGCGTAGGTAATTATGCAATGTTGAAATTAAACGCCTTCTAAATTAGAGCAACAATAATTAAATTTACTTTTAGCGATTTAAACAAATCTTGAAAATAAGAAAGAGGTGATTTAAGCTTAGGCCAAATTACACGATAAGAGTTAGAATCATGAATAATCAATTCCAATCAAGCTTAGCATAGCATGGGAGATTTTCAAAGGAAATCCCTAAATTAACATTTAGACTAGTCACTAATTGGATCCACTCACTCACACTGTTGATGCTTGGTAAAGCGAAGATAAAGTGCACAACCTTTCTGATGGCACAATTGAGAGAAAACTTCCGAAGGAATATGATTAGGAGAAGAGTTTACCTTCGTCAAGAGTACTGGAACTTCTGGACAGCAAAAGATAACCTTTGGACAGTAGAACGACAAAATGATATTGCTGAAATTTTAGAACAGCAAGCTCATGTGCTCAGAAAATCTGGACAGCAAACATGGGGAGGCTTTGGACAGCAATCGGAGGGGTTGGAGCAGTGGCATGACTAATTTCGCCTTGCTGGAATTTCAGGACAGCAACATAAAACGCCCCGAAAATCTCGACAAAGAACTTGGAGTCAAGATTTTAGGCGTAGGAGGTGGGTGGGGGGCCGACCAAGGGTAAGGGGAAGGGGTTATCTTATTATTAGTTCAGATTTTGGTGGAGGTAGGGGAGGGAGATTTGAATTTCAAATTCCCTAGATTAAGTGGGAAGGAAGGGAAGAGGGGGCCGGCCAATTAAGGCTTGGTTTGGGTAAGATAGGAGAGAGAAGGAGAGAGGACAGGGGGGCCGACCAGGGGGGGGGGGAAGGGAAGGTGTCCCCATGCATTGAATGTGTCCACATACGTTGAATGTGGATTTGGAGTCAAATCCAATTTAATTTTTGATTTGTAATAATTGGGGGGCTTCCTAAAATATGTTTATATCAATTAGGAAGGGTTTTGAAATTCAAATTCGTTTGAATTCGAATTAAGAGACATTCCAAATTAATAATGTGCTAAATTAGGAAATTAATACATTTAGGAGAGCAAGGGGTGGCCGGCAGCTAGGGCTTGGAGGGGAAGACCAGCCGCTATGGGAGGTGGTGGGGCTTGGGCTAGGTGGTGCTAGGGCCAGTGGTGTTGGGTCTTAGGGCTGGCGGTTTGGAGGGAGGAGGGTGGTGGTAGCCGACGGTTTGGAGGGGGGGGGGAAGGAGGAGATGGCCGGTGGTTTGGAAGAAAGGAAATGATGGGGATAATTTTGGGTGGTGGGTGGAGTTTAGTGAAGCCGACGACTTAGAGAAGGAAGGGGAGGGCTAGTTAGGGGAGAGGAAGAAGAAGATGGTGAAGGAAGAAGACCACGTGCCCGAACACTTCCTGCGGCTGATGGGTGTTCTGTTGCCCTCACTTAGGGACTTCAAGCAAGCTCTCTCAAGAACTCTCACCACTCCCAAACAAAGTGCAAGAATTTTTTTTTCATAATCATCATCATCATTCCTTCAAAAGATGAGGAGGAGACTTTAAATAACCAAAATACAATGAAGGAAACAAAAAGACAAACATGATCCTAGGGCTTACATAGGATTACTCCCTCTAGTGAGGGTACAAATGAAAAATATATAGTAATAAACTTAATACAAACATAATAATAAATCTAATACAACTGATGACTCAAAAGTAAAGTGATACAATCATGGCCGTAGATCGTCGGCCCCGCCTCTGGTAAACTCTCCATGGTCGGATGTCCTCATCAATGCCACTATCGGTTTTTCATTACATCACCACCAGATTGCTAAATCATGCTGCTAAAATGGGATCAAATACACTGAACACCGTGCATGACATGGCAACATGCCACATTGATGCAATCAAGGCTAGCTATTTTATGTTTTTTTTAAATAAATTTTTTACCTATGTTTCTAGCCCTCTTTCTCCTGTGGCTTTTCGTTTTCCCTGCTTTTCACATAGTTTTCCTATTGTGTTCTTGTTTTCCATGTTGTCTACTCGTTTTCCATGCTGCTGCCTTTCCCTATGCTGGCTGTTTTCCCCATGATAATGTCCTGTTTTCCATGCTGCTGCCTTTC
Source organism: Dendrobium chrysotoxum (assembly GCA_019925795.1). Classification (NCBI taxonomy): domain Eukaryota; kingdom Viridiplantae; phylum Streptophyta; class Magnoliopsida; order Asparagales; family Orchidaceae; genus Dendrobium; species Dendrobium chrysotoxum. Next base: position 9,674,373 of record CM034305.1, read on the forward strand.
CATATGCTGGCTGTTTTCCCCATGTTGCTGTCATGTTTTCCATGCTACTGCCTTTCGCTATTCTAGCTGTTTTTCCCATGCTACAGTCTCCTTTTTTTCTGTTGCTGGCTGTTCTATTTCCACCTTGCTATTTTCCTATACTAAGTGCATTAACTCCTCATTAAATGGGCTGATTTGGATGAGGTTTTAGTGGCTGTTTTGGTGGCATATTTATGTGGGATAATAAATGCCCTTCCCCCTTCTTCCTCCTATAAATTGGGGTTGAATTTCTTTGTGAAAAGAGAGAGTGAATTGTTTTGGAACAAAGACCTGCAGGTTTATATAGCTTGCGAGCTATTGTCTTCTACCTCCCTATCTCCTAAAAAATTTGTTTCAGACTTCTACCTACTTCTTCACTCCACGGTTTCCATTCCACTTTTATCTTTCTTCTTAAGTTTTTATAAGTTGTAGTGTGTCTTTATTATAATAATATTGTTATCTTGTTTATATTTGTCTATGTTTTAAGGAAGAAAAGTTGTCTTTTAGTTTGCAATCTGGTTGTGTTTTTTTTTATTGCATCACACATTTATTGATGGACCGGCTAATGACACAATGTACCTTATGTGTAGAAAATATAAATCATGAAATGTGGAAGGAAGATGATAAAAAAGAGACTGTAGATATATGTTTTATTGAGTTGCACTTGAATCAATCACAATTCTTGCATATGAGAAATGGAAATGATCCAACAAAGAGTGCAGTTTATTCAACCTTTGAGATATGATGGACTTGAAAACTCAAAGGTAATTTAGCTTGTCTATTCATATTTGTTGGTAGCCCATCTACAATTTAATTTGTATTGTGGATGTGTATAAATTGAAAGGGAAAAAAATGGCTTTCATTGCTATTCTCATCGTGTTAGTTGTCAATGTGACATCAACAACGAGGATTGATTGACCACAGGAATTTTGTAGAAAAACCACTATTTTTTTTAAATTGCACGTAACCTTGGGAAATTAAAAAAAAAAAAAAGGTTCATAAGGTCCTTCTAAAGCTTTTAAAATTTCAAATAAGTTCTAGAGAAATGATATTGTCCTTCAAATATTCTTAAGGCTTTCCCAGCATAGTTTAAGTGCAAAATCCCTTTTTTCATCGACAAAATTATTTAAAAGTTCAAAATCCAAACAAAAGGGCAAAAAATTATAAAATAAGTTAAAGTAATGAGAAAAATATAGGAATGCTAAAATCAGATCCCTTGCCGCTGAGTGCTGAGCTTGAAAAATTTTTGTTCTATTTATCTTCCAAAAAAAAAAAACCCCTCTTTCTAGCTTGATGGACTTGGTTATTTTGCCAATGATTTGGATCACTTGTGCCAGTAATGATTGATCAAGCGATGTAAACCATATTCTTGGGTCAACCGTGTCAAATTCGACTAGTATGAGTGGCCACTTGACATCTTTTTTCAAAGCATTGAAATATTGAATTAGTGAAGTACCTCAAATTTAATTTACATACCAAGATGAGAAATTTCTTGAGGCAATCAAAACATGATAAATAGATGATATTTGTTTAGCTATTTGTGATTAGTCTAGGTGGTTAGACTAACCTATGGTGATTGATTTCCAATCAGGCTAGCCTTCTATTCCTAAAATATTTATTCTTAGTGGAGTCAATCTAGTCATTCCGAGTGGATTCATCCTCTTATCTATTAAATGAAGAAATTTGAGTAAATAGGAGTATTCTCAAAAGATTTGCATATATCTAATCCACTCATAATGAAAATCAATTTCTGGTGGGTTTATTTTGTTGTTACATCAATACGTGCTATGTGGTTTTGAGGCATCTGTTATAATAATGACATTAACACACCAACCGAAGGCCATATAAAGAATGTGGTACTGGGTTTGCCAATTTGGTCCTTGATAGAATCTTATTTAACTTCTAAGGCAGACCTAAAAGATGAATATTTGAGGTCATCTTCTTTGAAATAAGGTGGGTTTATTTGTGATAAGCCAATGTCCAGAAAGGTTAAGGTTCATAGAGGAGCCTATGTAATATTAATATGACTAGGGCAGCCATGCTTACTACCTTTAGGAGTAGCAAAGGGGGTAGTTTTGGAGGTTCTTACCGCACGATGACCACCTTCCTTGCACCTAGGGTGCCAACTGTATCGGGTCAAAGAGAAGCTACAAAGGAGAAAGGTTTGGGAGCTCGGTCGGGAGGAAACTTTAAACGACTGATTGATACGGAGCTGCAGGACAAACGAGCTAAGGGGCTATATTTTAGGTGCGACGAGAAGTTTACACCAGGCCATGGTGTAAAAATTGCACCTTGCAGGTCCTTTTTCTTTGTGATAAGGACGAGATAGGCGGAGTAGAGGCATAAGGAGAAGTGTTAGTGGAAAGGAGCCCTTACACTTGGAGGTGGTGGAGGTTTCGTTGTATTTTGTAGCAGGATTCACCCCGAATCACATTATGAAGATGAGGGGACAGATAGGAGGGGAAGTAATGGCGATTTTGGTGGATAGTGGGGCTACCCACAATTTCATATCCAATTAGGTGGTTGACAAGCTGGGGCTAAAGCTGGTAGACACGGGATGTTTTGGGGTGATGATGGGCAGAGGGAAGGTGGAGAAGAGCAGCGGTATCTGTCAGGGATTGGTGGTGGAGTTGCAGAGGATTCACATAAGGAGGATTTTCTTTCACTGGCTTTGGGAAGTACGGATCTGATCTTGGGTATGAAGTGGCTACAAACTTTGGGGGAGACCAAGGTGGACTGGAAGGCTTTAGCTATGGAGATCCGAGATCCAGATGGAGAGGATAAAGGTGGTGATTAAGGGAGACCCTAGTTTATCCTAAGAAATGGTTTCCTTGAAAATCAAGGCACATGCCATACAGGGTGAATGATTGGGATTCTTTGTGGAGCTCTAGAGCTTGGAGGGAGGAGACGCCCGGGAGATAGAGGACATTCCAGAAGTAGTTCAGCCGCTTCTCCAACAGTTCAATGAGGTCTTTCAACCTTCATAAGGATTGCCTCCTCCACGGGAGCACGAGCACGCTATTATTCTGAAGGAAGGAGTCACTCCCATTAGTGTCCGACCATACCGCTACCCACAGGTCCAAAAGGATGAGATTGAGAGGCTGATTCGGGAGACGCTTAAAGCCGAGATCATCAAGCCCAGTGTGAGCTCTTTTTCTAATCCCGTGGTGTTGGTGGAGAAGGATGACTGTTGGAGATTTTGTGTAGATTTTCACGCCTTAAACAAGGAGATTGTGTCAGACAAGTTTCCCATATCGGTCATTGATGAGCTGCTAGAGGAGTTGCATGATTCGGTGGTGTTCTCATAGATCGATTTGAAGTCTGGGTATCACCAGATCAGAATGAGACCAAAAGACGGCTTTCAAAACTCACGAGGGACACTATGAGTTTTTGGTGATGACTTTTGGCCTCACTAATGCCTCTGCCACTTTCCAGTCACTCATGAATAGGGTGTTCAAGCCTTATCTTTGGAGATTTGCTCTGGTATTCTTTGATGACATCTTTATTTATTATAGCAAGTTAGAGGAGGTGCACTTGGAGCACTTGGGGATGGTGTTGGGAACTTTGAAGAAGCACCAATTATATGCCAACATGAAGAAGTGCTCTTTTGCACAACAAAGAGTGGAGTACTTGGGACATATAGTGTCTCAAGCCGGGGTATCAGTGGATCCAACCAAGATAGAGGTAATGGTGGAGTGGCCAGTGCCTAAAAACCGGAAGGGGCTAAGGGGGTTCTTGGGACTCATAGGAAGTTTGTGAAAGGCTCTATAGCCAGGCCGTTAACAGAGCAGCTGAAGAAGGATGATTTCAAATGGGGGTAGGCAGCCACACAGGCATTTGAGCAACTAAAGAAAGCCATGACTAGTGTCCCTGTGTTAGCACTACCAGATTTCAACCAACCATTTGTAGTAGAGATTGATGCATCAGGATATAGGTTGGGAGCAATTCTCATGCAATGGCAGAGGCCCATAGCTTATTTCAACCAAGTGTTGACTGCTAGGGCTAGACTAATATTAGTATATGAAAGGGAATTGATGATGATTATGTTAGCAATTAAGAAGTGGTTACTTTACTTGTTGGGGCGACACTTCATAGTTAGGAACGATCACAGGAGTTTGAAGTTTTTGTTGGAGCAGAGGATGGTGACAGAGGAGCATCAATGGTGGCTTTCCAAGTTGTTGGGATTTGACTTTGAGATTCAATAAAAGCTCGGGTTGAAAAATAAAGTGGCATATGCTCTCTCCAGACGTAGTGAAGATCCCAAGGTTATGGCTCTATCGGTCCCCATGGTGGTGGATTGGGAGGACTTGAAGCAAGAGAGTGAGCATGATGAAGAGCTGAGTAAAATCAGAGATGGTTTGTCATCCTGGTTATTCCTCGGTGGGTTAGAAGTTACTATACCAGTTACGATTTGTGCTATGAAGGACATCACCATACATCCCTTGCTGCAGGAGTTTCATGACATAGCTATTGGGGGTTATTCGAGAATCCAAAAGACATATCATCGACTAGCAGCAAAATCGTACTGGGCAGGCATGCAGAAGGATGTGGCTAAGATGGTGGCCAGTTGTGATGTATGCTAGAGACAAATACTAGGCTATGGCTCTAGGTGGTCTTTTACAGCCTTTATGTAACACCCCACAGTACTTCTACCCAGTACCATTGAGTGTAACAAGCAAAACATAAATATTTATTCTTTCTTAACATTTAATACAACTTCTCACATATAGAAGTTCAAATAAAACATTCCATCTTAATTTGAATTATACATCAAAGGAAGCAACGTTCAATTTAAAACCTCAAAGACACACTTACAGAGCCACTAAAATCCAAACAACTTTAAATAATTCAACATGTAAATTTCTTGCTAACCTCAATAGTAGACTTCAACATAGAATAAACATTAACAGAAATTTTTTTAAAATACTTGCAAACTAGTCTTCTCCAACTTTTTGTTTTCCTTTACCTGTAACAACAGCCAGTAATAAATGCTGGTGAGCTATGAGGCTCCATAAGCTATGCAAATTTAATTAAACCGTATACCATCCTAAGAAGAATAACTCAAAACATTAAAGTAATTAATGATTAAACTGACTTCTACTAGTACCGGTCTCCAAAAACCTTTATTAACATTAAACTTTACTTTCTTGAAGTTAATTGAATACCAAATTCCATTAGTAAAAGACTTGGCTATCCCTTCATAATATTATTCAATGGAGCCCAGGTAAACCTGGTATTATCGTCATTGAATTGCATTGAGGTCCCTTTTGTCTCCTTAGGGGTCCCTTTTGCCCCTCCTGCTATGCAGGTATCTTTTCTCTTGGGGTCCCTTTTGCCCCACCTACAATACAGGTTTATAATTGGGTCTCTTTTGCCCACCTGATATTGTAGACATATATCATATCATAGGTTAGCCAATCTTTACTTTAATTTGATATTAAAAAATTCATACATTCATAATTCACATTTATTTGCAATGGTTATAATCGTTCCATAATGCATGTAACCATACATCTGTTGAAGGAAGAATACATGATAGATACTAAGTTAAATCAATTAAGAAAAGACTGAATAAGTACACTTAGATATCTATCAAATCTTACTTATTCTCATGGTTATGCAGTGGTGAACACTTCAATGTGCTCTCATGATTACTAATAAAGTTCTCATATGCAATTCATTTATAAATAATTTACAAGATATGAGGAATATTACACAACTTACCTTCTTGAGCAGTCTCTTCCAAACTTCTACCTCGTAACCTTTTCCTTTGATACACCAACCCAAACCCTTCTCTCTGCATAAATCCAGGAATTTCCTTCTCTTATTCTTTCACTTCATTATTATTCCTTCTTCCAATTTCCCTTCTTAATTTGCTGTCACTGTTTTCACCAACAATATTATATACATTTAATTTCATCACATAAATTTATATTAAAAAATTCTAAACTCTAAAAACAGTTTCTAAACTAAACATTAAATTCTACAGTTAATGCTTGGTACCTGCTCAGCCGAAATTATGGTATTACTCCAAACCGATTCCTCCACTCAAGCAGTAATCCAAATTTCCCAAGAATTCTACTGTTTCCCCTTTTTCTTTAGGAATTCAGTGATTCTATCACAGATCTGCTAAGATCTTAAAAAAAACAAAACACATATCTCAAAGCAATAAGAAAATGCTTTACAATAATCCAAGCAAACTTCTTAACCTTTTGAAAATCCAATTACTTACTCTGCCTTGCACTGAATCCACAAAATCCACAATTTCCTTCAATCTGTGCACAATGTCATAACCTGCTGCCTACAGGAAAGATTTCCGCCTCCGGCTACAGTGGATTCTGCGAATTCTCCTCACTCCCGGTTCCGCTTCTTGCTACAGTCCCGTTCCGCCTCTATCTACAGTGAATTCTGCGACGTTCCGGTCCAGAATTGCGATTTTTGCTACAGTCCCGGGATCCTTCACCGAAATTCCTTCAGTTTCGGCTCAATGCCGATAGTAGAATAGGATTTTTGCTGCACTGAATTCCCTCACCGAAATGATAAAGGCTCTCCACGGTTATGCAGATAAAGCCAATGGAAATGGGTCCCACTTCTAACTGCTTACACCCAAAAGTCTCTTTTGAAACATCCTTTCACATTATAACTGTTTTAAAATAATTAATTACTAATACATAACATAATCTATTAATACATCTTTATTTAAATACAAAATATAAATGTATTCTTATATAGATAATCACCTGAAGAAAATTTGAGGTCTTACACTTTAACTTTACTCGAGAAGGTGTGGGAAGAGGTGACTGTGGACTTCATTGAGGGATTGCCTAAGTTAGAAGGATTCACCATGATTTTAGTGGTGGTGGACAGATTGAGAAAATACGCTCATTTCATTCCCCTATGCCACCCATACACTGTGGTGTCAGTGGCAACCGCTTTCATTAGAGAGGTGGTCCGCTTGCATTGCATACCCGAGTCCATAGTGTCTGATAGGGACAAGGTCTTTTTGAGACATTTTTGGAGGGAGCTATTCAAGATGCAGGAGACTATCCTGAAGTGGAGTACCGCTTACCACCCTCAGGCAGATGGCTAGACGGAGGTGGTAAATCGCACTGTGGATACTTATCTTCGTTGCTTTGTCTCGGATACCCCAAAGATGTGGGCCAAATAGCTAGCCTGTGCAGAGTACTGGTATAACATTTCATATCATACAATAGCTATGGGAGAGATCCCCCTAATTTGCTACATTATGGGCATGGAAAAACACCAGTATCATCAGTGAAGTAGTATTTGGGAGAAAGGGACTGGATCTTGGCTGAATTGAAGGGACATTTACTGTGAGCATGACAAATTATGAAGAAGCAGACAGATGGACATAGGAGGGATGTGCAATTTGAGATTAGAGACAGTTTATCCGAAGATCCGACCTTACAGACAGAGGACTCTAGCTAGACGGAGGAATGAGAAGCTTTCCCCTCAATACTTTAGGTCATACGAGGTCGTGGAGCGCATTGGTGCAGTCTCCTATCGTCTATTGTGGCCACCAACTTCAGCCATCCTTCCAGTATTTTTCATGTGTCGTAGTTAAGACTCTTGCCCGCACTATCGGCTATATTGTCAGAAGATATGGAGGTAATATTAGAACTATTGGAGGTGCAAGGGGTGTGCCAAGGAGACAAGGGGATCAAAGAAGTGTTGATCAAGTGGAAGAATTTACCAGAATATGAAGTGACATGGGAAGCCTACAACACTATCCAGAGGTAGTTTCCTTCTTTCCACCTTGAGGACCAGGTAACTTTTTGGGAGGAGAGTATTGATATGGCTATGGACCCCACCTTAGTTCAAAAGCTAAAGGCTCTTGTTTTGTGGGTCCCAGCACCTCATTTCAAACCTATAGGAGGAAAAAGTTTAAGGGGAGATCATTGGAGGAATGTGAGGTGCATTTATGGTGGGAAAAGTTTAAGGGGAGATCATTGGAGGAAATGTGAGGTGCATTTATGGTGGGATTAGGGCTAGTTTTAAGGGGGAAAGTTTGTATGTGAGAGGGATTATGTGAAGAATTTTCTGAAGTAGTTTTTCTTAGGTAATTTTGGGTTCCTAGTTGCTGCTAGGAAATTGGGGGAGAGCCGATTCACATCTCGAACAATGAATTAATTGTATCTTGTGTTTCTTTGATTGAAGATTATTATTTCAGCTTTATTAGTGTTGTTCATGCATACCATTGCTGTTTTCTCTTGATTTTGGTGGCTGTTTTTCGCTGTTTGGTGTTGATTTCGCTCTAGTGGCTGTTTTTGGTGCTGATTTGATCCCCAAAACAAATCATTTTCATATCTGATCCTATAGTAATACCCCTGGTAAATTAGAGTGGTGGAAAAGAGAATGTTAAGATGAATGTGTAGCAAAATTAAGAAGAATAAATAAGAAATTCTGATATTAGAGACATGATTGGAGTAGCCTCTATTGAAGATAGTTGAACATAGAATTGTTATACAATGAATGATAGAGAATATGTTATTAGACAGGTAAATAAAAATAGCTGTCAAAGGATTAAGGAAAAATTGATAGACCAAAAAAAACATAGATATTAGTTCTTTAAAAATAATTTACGAATAATATGTTCAACATCTCTGGCATTACTCAACAAAATGATTGGAAAATGGGGATTTGTAAGGTTGAGCAAATAGATAGGACAGTGTTGATAATATATGAACTGAACAGGTGATACGGTGGTTAGATCCACATCAGGAATTTAACATATTAAAAGTTTCTTCTTGTCACCAGTTCTTTCTGAAGTCTTTTCTGATTCTTTGAGTTAAATGCCATAGTAATTGTCATTTTGTTTTTTGGCAGACATGGAAGACATTAGAAAATTTGCCGCAGAGAAAGGTGCTGTAGAAGCTAATGATTTAAGTCACTGGGACATTGGTTTCTGGAGTGAAAGACTTCGTGAATCAAAATTTGACATAAATGAGGTAGTTTGGTCTTATAGCTGAAGTTTCTTTAAAATTTTGTATCATGGAAATGATTTAGCTTTGCAAATTATGAAATGCTGACTTATGCTATGTTTATTTTTCTTAGATCACTAGCAATTCTATTGTTTGATTGTAGTTTGTCTGCTATTGTTCTTGTTCCTAAAGATTACCTGCTACTGTTTTTTGGCTGGCTTAGTTGTTGTCAATAAAAAAATCATAAACTGCAGAATTTCTGGTGTTGCATGGTATCTGTGCTGAACCTTGTTATGATTATTTTTTCTTCTGAAGTGAAATCTAAGTCCCGGGTCCCCAGCACATTATGCAAATGAGAATTTAATTTTTCTTATGGATGTCCCTTTGTAGGAGGAGTTGCGGCCTTATTTTTCACTACCTAAGGTCATGGACGGTCTTTTCAATCTTGCAAATAAACTTTTTGAAATCAACATTGAACCAGCTGATGGTTTGGCCCCGGTGAGTTCCTTTTTGTTGTTCCTGTTTTATTTCATCTTGACATAGTTATTTATTCTTTCTGTGATGAAAGCTGCACCACACAGTCTTAATAAATCTTTATCATTTCTTTCCAGGTTTGGCATTCTGATGTGAGATTCTATTGTGTTAAAGATGCTTCAGGCAATCCAATTGCGCACTTCTATTTTGATCCCTATTCCCGGCCTTCTGAAAAACGAGGAGGAGCTTGGATGGATGAGGTGTTTGCTCGTAGTCGGGTGCTTGCACGTGATGGCAACTTGGTTAGGTTGCCCACTGCCCACATGGTGTGCAATCAAACACCACCAGTGGGAGGAAAACCTAGCCTTATGACTTTCCGTGAGGTAGCTTTCTATGACCGTTAATTATTTTTAGTTTCCCAGTATTCTTTCAGACCTCTGCTGAAGTTATTATTCTAATCTGAAGTTCAAGTACGTGCATCATTGATTATAACTAAAAAAATGCCCAGGTCTTGAGCATGCAAAAAGTAAGCAAGATGATGCGTATAGCAAATTACAAGCCACTACATTGTGTTTTTTGTTGGTCATTTTCATTCATAAACTAGCCAATACCCTTGGATTGCAATGGCTCATAGAAACAGTTGAAATTAAATTAAATTATTAGTTCTACTGTAATGTCCAGTTGATTAAAAGTTGATTTAATATCTTTAAGTTAAAATATGAATAAATTGTTTATTAAAAATTAAAGTGTGTGCGCATAGCTATTAAATATAATAATTGATGTACATGATTTAATAAAAATAATATAGTTGTAATTTTCAATTGAAATTCAAATTTAGAATAATAAAATGCATGATGTGATAGTAAAAAATATTAAATGAAATGTCTATATTCAAATGGCAGCATATCTCATTCAAATTTAAGGATAATTGCATGTATGATGTAATAATTAGCTTTTAAATAAGTTTGGAGTTAGCTTTTAAATAAGTTTGGAGTGAGGTTCAAATTTTATTCAATGACATGCAGCACCCACAGTTAGCTTTTGAATTTGTTTTAATTCAAATTTAAAACAATTATGACATGTAGCACCCACATAATGCATGAATGCCACTTTTGGTTCAACGGGCACTCTTTATTATATTTAATGATGTGGAGAAATGTACTTCAACATATGTTGTCTAAGCTTTGAATCTTGATTCTCTCCAAGTTATTTTCATTTATAGCTTTAAATATCATATATTTTTTCCATAGTCTCATCATTTAATTGAAGTTCATTCTGTTAATTATTGGTAGGTCGAGACCGTGTTTCATGAATTTGGTCATGCACTACAACATATGTTAACCAAACAAGATGAAGGGCTTGTTGCTGGAATTAGGGGAATAGAATGGGATGCTGTAGAACTTCCCTCGCAATTCATGGAAAACTGGTGTTACCAGAGGTACTGGCATTAAGGACTTGCTATTTATTTTCTAGTTTTTCTGGTCTGATTTGATAAGAAAATATATGCTTTTTCGTGTTTGTGAAACATTAATTAGGTGTAATATGCTATCCATACTTAATTTGCCTATTTTTTGTGATAATATAGTAGGCAATCATGGATTGACCAGTCTTTGATCGTATCCATACTAAAACTGATGGTACGTATTATGATCGTATATTTTTCTCCTAGTGATGGTGAAAATGGGAGCAACTTTTCCTTTAGAGGTTGATAACATGTTTTTTGTCACCTGGTTGATGTTGCACTTTGTTTTGCTTGCATTGGCAAATGCTACACAATCAATATCATCTGGATAGAGTGAGATATTAGTCTTGTGTATAATTAGCTATTTTACATTACAGTCAATTAAAAATAAAATACGGTTTACGTATTACACCTAGCTTAGCCAGGTGAAGTAGATGTGTGGATTCTAGTGTGATCAAATTCTAGAAATTACGATGCCTGTCTTGGACAGTTCAGTGATATGAATAGTATTATGTGGCTTGATGTCAATCGAGCTAATGCCTGGGAACAATATAGAACCATTCAATGAACCAGTGCTTAGATTGAACGGAAGAGACATCCACCCCAGATTTATGCATAAATTAACATGGTCATTGACCTGATTTCATGAGTTGCGTACTTCTCCAATTTCACAGATGTTGATATCACCATATTAGACATCTAGGTGACACTATTCAGTATGCCATGGTATCTTGTAAAATGTGAAGGGTACTCTTTTTTCCTCCCTTAATCCTTTCCTCTTCGTTCTCCCCTCCAAACTTAATATTAAAGAGGTATTTGTTCTCCTCTCCAAACCTAGTATTGAATAGGCAATTGCATTTGATATCTTGAAAAGTGGGGACATGATTTGAAAAAAAGACATGAACATCACCATCTCTCCGGTTTCCAGATCACAATACTGACATGCTGCTCTTAAAAGGATGCTATTTTTCAATTGTTCTATTTGTGTTTACCATTCAACTTCTTTGTACTTATTAACATTTCTGCAAACATTATTGTGAATATTATGTGCAAGGTTTAAAATTGCATAATTGGGTATGAGGCATTTTTCTTTAGTGAGGTGAGGCGTAAGCCTCAAGGCGTTTTGAGGCGTAAGTCTCAAAATTCAAAAATTGCGTTAAGTGAAAATAAAGGTTAAAAGTAATTTTTTATATAATACTCAAATAATATATTAAATAATGGCATATTCACTTTCTATTGCACTATGAAGTGACAGTTGAACATACATATGAAACAAAAAATTGCACGTGATATAAAGTAGCAAGTGATAAATTGTTTGAAATAGAATTGAAATCCAAAAAATTACAAGAGCAAAACAACATGAAATATAGGAATTATATAAAAGTATCCTATAATATCAAGTTCAACTACAAATTCTTTCTTTCTCAGTTCCCTACTCATCCATATTAAATTTTAAAAAAAGCTGACATAATTGACAATAACTCAGAAATCATCTACACTATCATCACTGAGGGGTTTTTTATTTGAGTCGTCATCATAACAAAATAGTCTCTCCCCTGCCTTTGCCTGTGGAGTTCAATGCCTCTCAATCTGTTTCTTCTTCATTTATTTCAATTATCTCTCTCTTTTATAAATAATTTTCATCAACATAAGGATGAGAATAATACTTCAAAATTTTTAAGAGGAGGAGGTGATGGTGGTGTGCGACTTTCAAGTGATTCCCGATAGTAGCTACGATGGTGGTGGCTACGGCAAAGGCGGTGGGCTGAAGGTTAAGGTGGTTGAGAGCAAGTTGTTGCAGCTTGAGGGTGCATGAAGGCATGATTTGTTTGGGGCTTTAGTTTAGGATTTATGTAGTTTTAATAATATATATATATATATATATATATATATATATATATATATATATATATATATATCGGGTGAGGCTGACGCCTCACACTAGTAAGGCGAGGTGCGCCTCAAGGCGAGTTTTAACCAAGCTGAGGCGCAAGCCTCATTAAAAAAGCTCAAGGTGTAAGTCTTGAGGCGTTTTTAATTGGAATTGCGCTGAGGTGGGCCTCAAGGCGAGCCTCATATTGCGCAATTTTAAACAATATGATTATATGATATGCACTCATTAGAAGGCTAATAAACTTAGACTTTAGTTGGTATTGCTATGCTATCACTATGATCCTGTTGTGTTGAAATAAAATTTCGGTACTCTGATACGATTGGAGGGGGCGGCTAGCCCACCCATCCGGTCGAACATGGACTGAACCAACCATTTGGCTGAGCAGAACCTGGAGCAGAAAATTGGGAAAATTCGGCCTCCCTTGTGAGGCATAGCAAAGCTTTGATTCTTTATGTTAGGAGGAGGAATAAGGAGAGAATTATTTAGATAAGGATTTCCAATTTGAATTTAAATAAGAGAGGGAATATTATTTAGGGATATTTCCTAAAATATGTTTAATTGTTTAGGAAGTTTTCCTAAATTATGTTTAATGATTTAGGAATGTTTCCTAAATCATGTTTAATTGTTTAAGAATATTTTTTAAATCATGTTTTATTGTTTAGGAAGGTTCTATTTATGATTTTGTATTCTAGGGCTATTTAAGAGGGAGTTGTCTAAGGTTTTGTGTATGCTATTGCTGAGTTTTATGTTCTTAGTGTTTGTTGTGAGTTCCTAGCGGCGTCTAGGTCTTGTGGGAGAGACGATCTACCTCTCTAATAATAGATCAGCTGTATCTTGCTTTCATATTGTAGAAATAATAAAAACCAGCCACTGTTTTAAGCATTCCTGCAATTTTCTATTGATTGTTTTGCTATTTTTTACTTCCAAGTCGTATCAAATGGGTATCAGAGCGAGATAAATGACAACAAAGAAGATGGATGCATTGGAAGGTGAGATAGAATAACTCAGGGCCGGGATGGAGGAGAAATATTCTGGGATGGAGGAAAAGTTCTCAACCATCGAAGGGAAGTTTTTAACCATGGAAGAAAGGCTCTTATCCATGGAGAATCCGCTTTGAAAACATGGAAGATATGATTAAGAAAATGATCAAGATGCAGTCGAAAGCTTCACCGACAATTCCTAAGGTTGAACCAAAGGGAAATGAAATTTTGGAGGAGATGATGAGAAAGCTCATGGAGATGCGATCCAAAATCTCACCGATAGTTTCAGTTACTAACCTTTATCAAGATTTGATCGAGATTCCCTTTGTTGAATCTAAAGGGAAAGAGATTGGATAGGAAGAGTTTGACAAAGCGAGCTTCTTTCATCAAGAGCCACCTCCTAGGGCTTCGGTAAGGGGCGGAATAGGGTTTTCGGAAAAAGGGACAACACGAAGTCAGTGTTATAGTGAGGGTGGTAGGGTGACCGACCATTATGGGAGTCTGTTTCGGCAAGGGGAGTGGGCGACCGAAGCAGGGGGACGGGCCGAACCATGGGAGTGGGTCATGTGAGGCGGATGGAAGAAAAGCAGGATTCTCACCCTCAATACACGTGGGAAGCATGGAGGGATCACGACAATTGCTACATTGGAGGAGGAAGAAGTTATTGGGTAGTGACGATCCTAGGGTGAGGAAGTTGAAGGTGCAAATGATTGAGGACAAGGTTAAGGCAGAAGAACGGTCAGAAATTTCAGATTCTTATGTAGTTTCAGTTATTCCATACTTCGTCTTCGGCAAGGATGGAAAAACTTTTGATACACTGGAGGGTGCAAATCCAGCAGCTTTGGCTAATAAAGTTGCAAAAATTGCTGAAACTATTGATAATGTTGAATCAGTTGCACCTGTAAGCCTGGGGATGGCTGCAGGTCCTACAGTCCTTGAAACATTTAAAGATTTGGCAAAGCAAAATGGCTCTTCGAAAACTAAAACAAAAAATTCTATATCGACTGAAAATTTGACTAAACGATTACAGCAGCTTGTTAATTCTCATACTATTTATAGAAGGAAATCTTGAGCAAGTTTAGCCGTAGGGTGGTTGAAATTTTGAAGAATGAAGGGGTTGAATTTGGAAGTTTTAATATACTATCAGATGATGATGTTCGTGAGGGCATGAAGAAGTTCTCCAACTGGCCAACTTTCCCTCAACTCTACTATAAGGGTGAACTTCGTGGTGGTTTTGATATTGTAGTTGTCAGGCTTGAAAGTGGAGAATTGAAGGATGTTTTCCAAGATCATGGAATCCTTCTTATTTCAAAGGATAACCTACCATATTTTTGAGCTTAGGGATCTGGAAATGGTGGAACAGTTGGCTCCATAACTCTTAGTATTGCTTTAGCTTCTCGACTGGTAACTCTCATAAATTCAAGTCCTGCTGTACTGTTCATGAAAGGAAAACCTAAAAAAAAATGTTGCAAATTTGGATTCAAGGATTATGATTTTGATGATAACAAACATTTCTATTTCTGTTTGATTGCCTAACCTTTCAGGTCCACAAGATCAACTGCAATTCAAGCCAGCTCAAGATCGGGTGTGTCTGTGTTCAAATGTATTCTTTTTCCCTTTCTTGAGTCAAATATAATGTAATGGATCCCCAAGCTAAGTAACCTTGCACACACACTCAGGGGGAGAATTTTAGTGAGTAGAGTTTCTGTTCTGTTTTGATCATATCATTCTGGACGATCGAAATATCGTCCTGGATGATCCATTGAAAACAGAAACCCTAATTAGGGCAACCATATTAAGTCGGTCTGATTAAGCAGATCGTTCTGGACAATCCCCTGTCGTCCGGGACGATATGCTCAAATCAAAACATCTCAGCCGCCAGACTTATTTAGGCAGGTTTTTATTTTAAGACTTTTGTCTAATCGTATATGAAGATCCACATATCGTCCTGGATGATTTATTACAATCATGCCTAAATTAGTCAGGTGATTAAGGAAACTAATTAAGGATTGATTGATCGATCACATTGTCATAGACGATCAATTATAAATTCTCATCGTCCAATATATCTCACCTGGACGACCCGAACTATGTGTCGGACGATGTTGCCATTTTGAACTAATCGTACAGGACGATAGATTTATCGTCTGGGACGATCAGTTATTTTGAAATCGTCCAGCATAGTTGTCCCGGACGACCCAAACTATGTGCCGGACAATATTGGGCATTTTTGAATTAATCGTACAGGACGATAGAGATATCGTCCCGGACTATCAAGTCATTTTCTTTAGATCATCCAGACTTTTCTTCTGGACGTCCCGAACTATGTGCTGGACGATATTCTTGATTTAGAACTAATCGTTTAGGACGATCGCAGAATCGTCCCGGACGATCAGAATAAATCATGTCTTCTAATCGTCCAGAGGAACCAGATCGTCCAGGCCAAAAGGGGCTGATTTACACTGATCGTAGGATCGTTCTGCACGATCTTTGACGGCAAGTTAAAATTTAGGGCAATTTTTGAGCCCTTCTATTTAAGATCTCTTGTTTGCTACTGTTGAGAACTTTTGCCGCTATCCTCACCTGAGAGAGCCTTGAGAGGGAGAGGGAGAGGGAGAGCTTGGGAGAGAGAGAGAGAATCTTGTGAGGGGGAGTTTGTGAGGTGTTTACAAAGGTTACTCTAAGCAAGGATTCGAGTCGTCATCTCCAGTCGTTGTCCCTTGTCCCGTGGTGTCTATGTGGGAAGGATCGTCAGCAAGAAGATCAAGGTTTTCTGCCTGCTTCAGGAGGAAGCGAAAGGAGGTAAGGTTCTCTGCCTCACCAGATTGGTGAAAAGGAGTTTTGCAAAGGCTTCTCCGTCTTGCTGTGGGAGCAGAATGAGAGTCACTGAGTTTTAGTGCAATACCTAGAGGGGAGGCTCCGGGGAGTGGATGTAGGTCAAGTTGACCGAACCACTATAAAATCTGGTGTGTTCTTTCTTTTACTGTTTTGCTTTTTAATTTCCGCACTTTATTTTTTATGGATGATCATGTGGTTAAAGTTATTGTTCTGTTTGATTAAACATTTTCACATCAACGTGAAATTGTAATTGTTTTAAAACATCCAAAAAGGTTTTCAAAATCGGTTTTGCTCAAGAATTTTTTAAAACTACCAATTCATCCCCTCCCCCCCTCTTGGTTAGCCTCGGGCTAGTTCACAAGGGCTTAACATCCCTAACGAACTTTCAAAAAATAATAAAAAAAATGAAAGGAAAACCTAAAGAGCCTAAGTGTGGTTTTAGCAGCAAGGTTGTTGAGCTCGTCAAGTGAGAGAAGATCGAGTTTCAGAGCTTTGATGTGCTTTCAGATGAGGAAGTAAGGCAGGGCCTGCAAACTTTTTCCAATTGGTCTAGCTTTCCCCAGCTTTACATAAAAGGCGAGTTAATTGGAGGATTTGATATAGTCCTTGAGATGCATAAGATTGGGAGGTTAAAGAGAGTTCTTGTAGAGAAGGATATTGCACGTCAAAGAATCTCTCGATCTTCAGTTACAATAGCCTTGAATTTCTTGTTAACATTGGCACAAACAAAAGGTGGTGCTGAGATGCTTCATTCACTCAATCTTTTCCCTTTCCTGAAGGTTTTATTCAATCATTTGGTGGATAAAACATAACTTAATCCTGAAGTGGGTTGTTTCTCCATTAACTATAACAAAAATAACATGCACGCACACCTATTGTGTTTCACAATCGCAATAATCTCTTCAACTCCACGGACATCATTGGCAGCTCTTAGGCTTTCTGAGCATGCTCTGTTACTCATTGGTTTGCGGGGTAGATGTCATATATGGAAAGACACGAAAGAAATAGATTTTGAAGGCGAAAGAGCATTCATTTCTAGCATTTATTAGCAAGGAAATACAATATGATGGAGACCTATCTAATAGCACGATTCCTCTTTTCTATTTGCCAACTCTAAAAAAAGAGCATGAGTTAACTGAGAAGCCCTCTTTTATTAGCCCTAAAAATGGATGTGCTATTAGTTCAGTGCTTCCATGACAATATCTTTTGTTCCACCTTGAAGATTAGGTGAGTCTTTGGAGGGGAAGTATTGATACGATTGGAGGGGGAGGCCAACCTAGCCATCCAGTCCTGCATGGACCGAACTAGCCATTTGGCTGGGCAGAAAATAGGGAAAATTCGGCCCCCCTTATGGGGCCCAACAAAGTTGTGATTCATTATGTTAGGAGGAGGAATAAGGAGAGAATTATTTAGAGAAAGATTTTCAATTTGAATTTAAATACGAGAGGGAATATTATTTAGGTTATTCGTGAAAAGGTTGGAGTAGCTCCAGTGGAAGATAAGATTAGAGAGAGTCGCCTTAGATGGTTTGGTCACGTAAAACGGCGGCCTCCCGATGACCCGGTTAGGAAAGTAGAGGTCTTAGATTTGACTTATGTTAAGAAAGGTAGAGGTAGACCTAAAAAGACTTGGTTAGAAAATATTAAAAATGATCTTTCTTTATTAGATTTAAACGAGAATTTGACTTTTAACAGGACACAATGGAGAAAAAGGATTCATGTAGCCGACCCCACGTAGTGGGATAAAGGCTTGATGTTGTTGTTGTTGTTGTTGTAGGGAATATTATTTAGGGATGTTTTCTAAAATATGTTTAATTGTTTAGGAATGTTTCCTAAATCATGTTTAATTGTTTAGGAAGGTTTATAAATCATGTTTAATTGTTTAGAAAGGTTCTATGGCTATTTAAGGTGGAATTTTCTAGGGTTTAGAGTGTGCTATTGCTGAGTTTATGTTCCTAGTGTTTGTTGTGAGTTCCTAGAGGCGTCTAGGTCTTGTGAGAGACGATCTACCTCTCTAATAGTAGATCACATGTATCTTGCTTTCATATTACAGAAATAATAAAAAATCAGCCAATATTTTGGGCATTCCTGTAGTTGTGACAAGTGCTCTCTCTAGCAAAAAATCTCTCGTCACAAACTCTGTCTCTATCACTCGGCCTTCACACATTTACTTATTTTTTCTATTAATTTTTAACAGTGGGACTAAAATGATCCTATTTTAAAGAGTTGAGGGACCAAAATAGTCCCTTAACTAGTTGGGGGCCATTTTTGTCCTTTTTTCATTATATATATATATGTGTGTGCGCGCGCGCGCGCGCGCGCGCGTCTGCGTGTAAATAATTATATTATTAAATAAAAAATGTAATCCATGTTAAAATCTTTGCTATTGTTGAAAGAATCCTCTTATCATGCCATGTTGCATTTGATGTCAATCCCTCGTGCTTGGTTTGTTTGTGAAAAGTCCTGTCCATAACATAATAAATCAAATCTAAATGAAATCACTTTGCTTGACCCCCACTCTCATGAGCTCACAAGACCTTCCTAACGTGCTCCCTCTAGCAAAAATCTCTCGTCACAAACTCCGTCTCTATCACAGGAATATCTACTTTTTTCCAACGAAGCTGTTTTCTCTTGATCTCAACTACCCTCACGACCTCCCCACATCGCTCGTACTCACGCGTCTACTAACATGAAAACCCTCCTCCCTCATTCTCTTGCCCTATTCCTCTTAACTAACTTCACTCTCTCTCTGTATTGCCTCCTTTCAATGCCGAACAAACTTCTCTTCTCCTCTTAGCAATCTAAGCCTTCGAAGTCATCTCAGCCTTCATGCAACCTCCCTGCTCCTTTTTGTTTAATCAACTCACATGACCTATTCTCTTCTCCTACGCGAAGCCATCGATAACAAAGAAGCTAGGAGTTGTGACAAGTGCTCTCTATCAAAGGCAAGATTTCGATAGGTGGAGGAAAAACATGATTTAAGGGCCTATAGGACTTCAAGTTGTCATTTTTTCTATTTGGCAAAAGCTAGCCACGAAATAGCTCTTATTGCCCTTCCTTCAACTCCTCTGTTTCTCCATCTCCTATAATCCATTGGCAGCCATCTTTCCAACACTCCAGTATCAACTTAGCAACTCTAAGTTCTACCTCGACCAACAATTCACTTCGTCGATAGGGTACAATAGCCTCTCCATCGTGTCCTCATCCTTCCTTTCATACCGCCACTCGCCAACTTCATAAATTTATTGTCGGTAAACCTACAACCCGACCCAATGTCAACCTTGCAAAAAAAAAAAAAACATCACCAATCTCCCCACACCTATAACACTACTCGACCACCCGCCTCTCCTCCTCTCTCCTTCTAACTCGTTCTTCCATTCTCTCTCTCTACCAAGAAAAAGAGGGCCTCAAATAATAGGAGAAGAGTGTTGAGTGTGTTCATCAACCTTGCCAACATTCGTTGCTTTTCCATCAACAAAGTTTCCTACTACATAAGGTAAAAATGCAAAATAAATACTCATACACGTTATTACAACACAACAGAAAAATTCATGAGTATTGATGTGCATTGTTCTAACATGACAAAGAAACCCCTACGTACATCTTCATTTAGGCAATTTAAAGCAAATACACATTTTTTTAAGCATGATGGGTTTGAAGACCCCCAGCTGCGATGTATTAGATATCGATCATGTTCGTCTTCTTAAGTATGGTGGGAAGGCTCAACACTCCTTGTCGATGTCTCCGATGTGAGGGTAGTGCTAGGAGGTTGCTGGAGTTTTGATTGAAGAAATATGAAAATAACAAATACAAGAGACTTATGAACACAAATGCTACTAGAATGAAAAAAACAAAATTATAGATTATAAATATGAAAATCAAATTGTAAATTGAGTTTTTCAAATAAAATGTCATTTCAAAGAACAAAGTTGAGCATGCAAATGAACTTGCATGGGACTAAGAAATTCACCTATGGGCAAGAATATAATATAACCTCTTGAACACTATGAACACTTTTTAATGCTCCTAAGTGGGAAAAACTCAAGTTTGTAATGAAATGAAACAAACTACTACGACTATTTATAGGAGGAAAATTTATTCACAGTGGGTTCCTTTGCACAAAACTACAAGTCATTTGCTAGCGAAATTATGACATTGAAATCTGTAGAATATTCCAACTCCTAACTTACACAATTGAAATTTTAATATATACATGCAAACATGTAGAAGACATTCTTTAAAATCTCAAAGTGAAATATTGCACCACCTTAATGATAACATTTGTGCAAACAACAAAATTCACAATAAAATTTGAATTTTTTTTTTTCAAATTGTGCAACATTACTAAATAGCTTGCAGACTTTTGAATACATCATGTCAAAAAGCACATAGACTTACATGCAAGTACATTGACAAGCATACAAGTGCACTGATGATCATGCAAATGCATTGTATAAGTGCATTGATAGCTGTGCAAGTGCCCCAAAAGACATGCACACCATACAAAAAAGTAGTAGTTGAAATCAATTATTCACATATGCTTTGACAAATACACTAATTGTCCTAATTTAAAGTTGGATAATGCTGCAAGGACTAAAAGCATGAGAGCGTAAATTTCTCCGCTCTAAGAATCGTGCTACCCCTTTTAAAAGTGAGTGTACTTTTCTAAAAAAAATCATAAACTCCATTTTACATATGAATTCAGGCTCTAACATTGCAAGATGACCTTGAGCAGGCCACTCTTCCTACAAGGTAAAGTCATTAGTCACACTCTTCAAGTCCGATCTTCCGCATCCCAATGATTGGAGTTGAAATGATTTGAATCTCATGACAAACATCTACACCACAAGCTTAAACAAGATATTTTTATTTTATATGAAGGCCTTCAAGACTTCCTAAATGAAAACTCACTTTTAAAATGCAAACTCTTAATTTCAAATCTATAGGATATAATCATGAGGTTAAATCTTATAGACCTGATCCTCAATACGTGGGACAGAGTTTATAAGGTTCTAGATATCTAAATAAACTTAAATAATATGCAACACTCAAACTCAATCCTTTGCGAGCAAAGAATCATAGGAGGTAAGGTTCCAAGCAATCAAATGCAATCATTAAGATACCCTTATGATGGGCATATATTGTAGATCATAATCGAAGGAATGCATTTTCAAAATCGAGCTTTCAAATGTTGAATATAAATGATGTAGAAGTACCACCTCAATGATGGCTACATTAACATAAAATTTCAATTGGAGGAAATGCTATCATCAAAATGCCCCAAATTTCAAAGCAAATTATTTGGAGCTTAAATCATGATGAAAAAAAGGTAAAAATAAAAAATTTATAGAAATTTAAAAATAGTTAAAGCAAAATTAGTTGCTTTTAAGTTTAAAGCAACAATCATCCATCTTTCACAACAGTTGTTAAAGGTTACAATTAAGATAATTTTAACTCACAAAAAGCCAATGTCATATCAAACGTATCATTATGGTCACTTTCAAAAGATCTCATGCCTATAAGGATGCCTCACGTGTCTTCTAATAAGGTAATTTTGTCATTAAATAACACCAGTAGATAATAATTATGACCAGGACCTTCTAATTAGATCGTTTCATCGCAAAATGACACTATTATATTATGATCATGGCCAAAACTTGGATGTTCCTCAATCGTTCTTCCCCCTTGAGTTGTATCATTGGGTGCACTTGATAGGGCACATATTCCTCTATTAATTAAGGTCAATTTAAAGTTGTACCCTTAGACAAACATCCACAATAGATCTATAATATTTCATTGGATTATGCTATACACGACTGCCGACAAATATTCTTCGATTAGGTTGGGTTGGGTACCTCATCGACTAAATAGGTTAGGGTTCATGACAACCCATTATGACGAACCTTGTGATCTTGATTTATTAGCATTCCCCAATTTAATTAACTACCTCTACTCAACTTAATTGTATTAGGTTTAAGTACCTTGGATCCATTATATTGAAGAAGGCAAAATAGATGAGGATATAAATTATAGATCTAAGATTTGATAGCTAAAATGGACAAGTGCCTTAGGAGTATTATGTAATTAGAGGTTATAACAGGGACTTGCATGTAAGTTTTGTAAAATTGCAATTAGACGAACTCGGATGGATTTGAGTTTTTTGGTCTAGTATTGAAGCATGTTTTGATAACTAAGTTGAGGCAAAAATGTGGATGTTATAGGTGGATGTGTGGCAAAATTAGGAAGTTTAATTAAGGAATGATTATAGTGACTTTTATCATAGATAAAGTAATTGAAAATATACTTAGGTAATTTCAGCAATTATAACTAAATGATAGAAAATAGACAAACATGAGATGGGTAGATCAAATTTGCGCTGCTGGTATTAAAAAATATACACATTAAGCGAGTAGATAAAATTATTGTCTGATAATTAGGAAGGAAATGGGCAGATTTAATGTAATGTGTAGAAATTATTCTAAATGATTTATGAAGAGTATGTTTAACACCTAATGCAACACCCAACTTGAGCGAATGGAAAATAAGAATTCATCAATCCAACCTTACGCAATACCCAAAACCTGATATCTGAATTAATGTTTACTGTATATTTTGGGGATTTTGAAATCTGTAGCTTTCATCAAACCAGGGAAGGCAGGGCAAACAGAAAATCTCGTTAAGTTATACTATGGTTTGGCTGACTAGCATGGCTCTTGAGCTTATCTGCTGAGCTTATTAAATTATTAGCTAGTTAACTGAATGTCCTTGTGTAATACATGCAACAGTTGTAGCCATGTATTTTCTCAAAAGTGCAGAAGTAGCGCAAGTGGTATCAAAGCTTAGGTTTTGGCTGTCATCAAGTGGTCTATGTTATTTTTGGTCCTCATAGATTTAGGAGCAGGAATTCCCATATCTTCACCATGAGTTTGATTGTGACACTTTATATGGTGAAAAGCTTCTTTTTTTTCCCGAAGGGGTGGTACCGACATTGAATATATCTCATGTTAGACTGTTGGAGGAAGATTACTTGTCATGCATGTTAATGTGGATTAAGAATCATTCTTTTAGAAAAAAGGATGTTGATTTTTTTATTAAATATTTCTTGGTGCACTAACCAAATAACTTGTTTCTATTCTTATTTTGTAGGGATACTCTACTGAGCATAGCAAAACATTATGAAACTGGAGAATCTCTTCCTGAAGAAGTTTATCAAAAGCTTATTGCTGCAAAAACGTTTCGTGCTGGCTCATTGAGTCTTCGACAGGTTGGTTGTCAACCATAGCAAGTTTTAATAGGCATTATTGCATTTTATCAAAAATTATTTCCACAGAAACGCTATTATGATCCAGATGAAGTTATGGCTAATGTTATTCCTTGTCAAGGAGTTTATATAATGCACTAGGAAAGCATATGGACATGCTTATCGCTTTGGGTCAATCTTGCAAGTACAGCTCCTGTATTTGCCAATGAAATTTACTGCTTGTTTGAAGCGAAGGATGAATTGACATGCTTATTAAGCTTGTTCAGCATATTTCTGTTTATTTCTTGGAAATTTGATGCAAATAAGTTTTTACTCTACTGCTGGAAGGGAAAATCCTGTCCTCTTCACACTGAATCTTTTACTTTGATTTAGGAGCTAATTTCTATGTCCTATCAGTTTAGGCTCTTTGAAATGTTCATTGTTGTGATAAATATTTTCCATCTGCGTTTTCTTGTTTGAGTCATTCATTGCAGCTTACCAGCTTTGTTTCGTTCTTAACTAGAATGTATGTGCAGTTATCTTGGGCTTTTGTTGAATTGCTTTTATTGTCTGATGTATTTCAATGCCAGGTTTTTTTTTTTTTTCCTTTAAACTTTTCCTAATTGGCAGATACGATTTGCTAGCATGGACTTGGAACTGCATACAAAATATATTCCTGGCGGGCCTGAATCTATCTATGATGTTGATCAAAGAGTAGGAAAGACAACACAAGTTATTCCTCCCTTGTTAGAGGACAGATTTCTTTGCAGTTTCAGCCATATATTTGGAGGTTTTCCTTGCTATTTTTCTGATTGTTTCTTTTTTAGAGTTCTCTTTTTTTGCTAATCCAAAAGTTTTTGTGCTCAATTTTGTTATGTTTGGCTTATAGGTGGATATGCAGCTGGATATTACAGTTACAAGGTATGGAATGAGCCTTGATTTTTCCTCTTTTCTCATGTCTTGCATTTAGTTCTTTTTCATTCTCAAATAATGGGCATTGGAAAACTTTTCTAGAATACTCGAGCATAATTAATTGAAGTTTTTGTAAAAAACTGAAATAATTCTTATGTTGTAATTTGCAAAATTATATTTTGTTTAGTATCTTGAGGACGGCATCCAATTCTCCCACGTAGAGTGGTCAAAGGGATAGGAAGTAACAATGAATTTAAAATCACTCGTTGGCCATGATGAAAATTGTTTGATAGCAATCGGAGAATCACTATTGATTTTTTATCATGCAATCTCCATGGTTGAAAAAAAACCAAAAATCTTATGTTTGGACCAAGAATCAACGAAGGAATGAGAGACCTCATGTTAGACTAATGTTTAATGACAGAGGGATTATCCTTAAAACTAAGTCAGAGGGATTATCCTTAAAACTAAGTCAGACAAAAGATCAACGACATGGGTTCTTTTATTCAGTTAGGCCAAAGATTGGTAGTGTTCACTCAATTTTTGAATCAACTTGACTCAATTTAATAAAAATAAATAAATTTCAACTCAATTTTGACCCAAGACGATTAATTTAATTAAATTTGATTCAATTTTATTTCAAATCAGCTCGAATCGATTAAATTGTATCAATTAATTCAATTTAATCGATTTATTTTTTTATTCAACTTTAATTTCATCAATTTGAGTCGAATCGAATCAAATTAATTCAATCAACTCGAATTAAGTCGAACCGAGTCAAATCACATCAAATTGAATTAATTCAAGTTGAATCGAGTCAAATTGCTTCAAATTAAATCAAGTCCAATTAAGTTCAATTGAGTTAAATCAAATTTATTATAGGTGGGCTGACTAGAATTGTGTCAAATCAAACCCAAGGTGAGCTCAGCTTAGCTTGTTTAGTTTAGCCATTACCCAATCTGGCCTTTCAATACCCTGATTTTGGCTTTATCTACCTTCCCAGTAAGGAAATTTCCATCAGGTGGTTGAAATTGCATGCAAGGCCGCAGTCTTATTTTTCTCTCAATCTCTGCACCTACTAACAATAGGGAATAAAAATTGGGGATAGAAGGTCTTTGGATAGGAGAAACTAGGAGGGGACCTTTGATATTCTTTCTTTCATCTCTCAATCACTTGGTTGGAAGAAAAGTGAGAGGGGGTTCATATCCTCTTAGGTGGCTAGAAGAAACAAGAGCAGAAAGTACCTAGAGTTTCTTTAGATTGTTTTTGTTTCATTTTTGATAGGAGTTGTGCAGCGAGCTTGCTATTCTAATTGAAATGAAACTAATGGAGATAGCTTCTCAGTTTTTAGTGCTAGGGACGACATCTAGAAATAGTTAGAGCAACTCTTGATTTCATTGTCAGTTGTCTTCATTTCATCTAAATGAAGGCAATATGATTGAAACCATCTGACACTAGCTCCATTGAGATCAAATCCCTCAAACTTAGTAAGCCTAGGTCTCTCAATCTTTGTGAATGTGCATGACAACACCCTCAAGCCCTAGGTTAAAATAAAAAAAAATTATTTGCTTTTTGTATCTAATAATGTATTATCCTACCCAAAAGATAAAACATCTATATTATTGAAACTTAGAACGCCATGAATGAAAGACTTGTCTCAAAGAAATTAGTGTTTATTCCATGGGGTTTAAACATCGTTATCATCTCGAGATAGATGATTGACGTCGTCTTGACATCAATGCTCGATGCCCTTTACAAACAATGATGCCCGACTGTCGAGAATATTGTCGTCTCTCCTCTCCATGTCTAACACGACATTGATGCTCGACTCTCGACTTCCTAATATTAATTATTTAAGCACAAATCATTGTTAAATTATTTATTATTTCTCAAATATTTTCAATATTTTGCTTATTCAGTATATATATATTATTTTTAATATATAAAAATTATAATACCGTGTTCAACCCATGTTTGTGTCCTATATCAATAATCGACATGTCTGTGTCATGTTGTGTCAATGTCTGTACATCATAGATGTGAAATATTTTGATATATTGTATGTGTTGTGAGCAATTGTCCTTAAATATTAGAGGAATATATCTTCTTTTTCATGTTTGTGGCCACACCCAAAAGAGAGAAATAATTAAATAACTATTGTCCAATAAAATTTACTTGCAGGCACCGTTTAAAAGTTAAAAGTCTAGAGTAGGCATGATCAATAGACTGAAAATTAGCTTGACACTATAATTGCCAGACAATTTGTGGTTGTATATATATATATATATATATATATATATATATATATATATATATATATATATATATATATCATGTTTCTTAATATTTGATCTACAATAAAGAGGCTTTTTTTTTCTTTTTATAAATATAATTTATAGATTTACATATGGGATACAATTAAAGAAATAATGAATTAAAATGATGAATCCCAAAGTGAGGCTCTGAACGCATCAGAAACCAAAGCTTGAAGACCAGCAGGCCGAGCCGGTAAGATAGCCAACTCGGCTGTCATTTTTTTTTTCTGGTTTTAATAAAGGGACTTTATATTATCCTTTAGTTAATTCTTATGTTTTACCATGTTTACTTTGAATGCACATTAGAAATATTTTGTTACCTAGGTTTCTTTTATTATTTTTCTTGGGGTAGCATGTACATTTTAGGCGTTACGCCTAGGAAATTCAAGTTTCTATTTATTAAAATAGAGACAAGGACTAAAATAGTTCTTGACCATTTAAATGTCCCATTTTAATCTCTTGACTTTTCAAATTGAGACCTAAGTGATCCTATAAAAGGATTAATTTGATTTCTAGTTTAAGAGTCAATGGGCTATATTGATATTTTTAAATAGGGGGCTATTTTTGTCCTTCAAAAAAAGGGGGGGATTAATTCGGTCATTTTCTCTATTAAATTATAAGCAATTTAAAAATCAGCTATAAGATAATATTTTCAAATAAAATTGCATAGCTAATCTAAAAATAAGTTTTTTTTTTTAAATACAATGCCTTCAGTGCCTTCTTATGAATTTTAGTCCTTAATGCATATTTAATTGATTGCTTATCCTTAAGGATGTACTTTTCAAATCAGCATTAAGCCCATATACTTTGTTGATGAATATCATATGTATAGTTTTATGAGTCATATATAGAAATAAAAATGTTCATATTAATGACTAATTAACAAAAAAATTGTATTATGAGTCAATATATGCGTGCCCTCAGGGTCACACATCTTAGTTTAAATGACAGTTGTAAGACCTCTTTTTAAAAATCAAAATGTCCTAACCTATCTTGCATATGCATTGAGACCAAAATTTTCTGAATTTAAAATCGCTTTGTTATATTTAGTTGTCTGCCATTTCTAGATATTATTATAAGACCAGATGTGACTGAATCTTTTATTAGGTTTCAAATTTATAAGTTGCATGCTTTTTATTAGATTTAGGTCTGATTTCTACTTATCTATGGTTGTTTCGGCAAAATCCATCACTAGGTTCAAGTGTATCTCCAAATATTTGTTATCCCTCACCTCCAATCCCTATTTTCTCCTTGACCACGCTCGTCGCTCCACCAATTCCATCCTAATCCAAGAAACCAATTACCAGTCAATGAATCCAATTACCGTCACCTCAACATTAAACTCATCCCCCCTTTGTTGATATCACTCTTCCTGAGAGACGTCATAGTAATATTGATGAAGTTGTCGTTTCTTGCAATGACCTCCTTTGCCTCATCGACAACCTCCGTAGTTGGCCTTATGATGATGTTGGTGAAGTAGACCTCCCTCGCTATTATGTCCTCAATCCACTCGCTGGCATGAAATTGGACTTTTTCAAGTCAGGTTTTCCTAACTGTGACATTTTGAGATTCTACTTACATACTCCCATTATGAGTGTCAATATTTGACACGACATGAAAAATTGACCTGAAAATTTCGAGTTCGGCTTAATACATTTGGAAAATGGGTTGGGTTCTAGTTTCGTATTCTGACCCGTTTTCGATTTTGG
The DNA here is from genome assembly GCA_019925795.1 of Dendrobium chrysotoxum. NCBI lineage: Eukaryota > Viridiplantae > Streptophyta > Magnoliopsida > Asparagales > Orchidaceae > Dendrobium > Dendrobium chrysotoxum. The sequence goes on from CM034305.1 coordinate 9,703,156, forward strand.
GTCAGGCTCGGGTTAACCTATAACCCCGAAAGCAACCCGAAATTGACCCGAGTTGCCCTTGCCTACTTGTCGAGATCTCCTGCTCGTCGCAATCACCCGGTTTGTTACATTCGTCACGCATGTGCTCGCACCCTCGCCCTTACACTCGTGTTCACGTCATGCTCGCGCGCTCACTCTCACGGCCTTGCCAGTTAGCGGGTCGGGTCAACTCGGGTTAGGGGCGGGTAGTGTCCGGATTTGGATTTCTGTCCCATTTTTCTAAGCAAATTAGGTTCGGATCGGTTCAGTTGAAGGCGAGTTATCTTAAGGTTGGACCTGAAGCCGACTCGGAAACTTATTTTGACACCCCTAACTCCCACACATGAGTATCGTTTGATTCAATATATAACTCCTTTGAATTTGATGATATTATGGAGCTGACCTCAGTGGGAGGGGAAGACTGAAGGATTATTGATTCATATAAGAGATTGTGATTGATATGCAATGGAACTCCAATAGAGATAAATAGAAAGTTCTATTGGATTTAATGCTCCATCATGTAGCATGGGGTATCTGATTTTCTATGTTTTGATGCCATTAGAGAGGAGTTCAACCTGGTTCCACTACGACACTACCTTCAGATCTGCTCAAATTCTGTAGTGGAAACACCTCAAATTTCTCTGTAATGGTATCAAAATATAGAAAACTAAATACCCCAGGCTATATGATGGAGCTTTGAATCCAATAGAGCTTTTTATTCATCTCTATAGAAGTTTCATTGCATTAATCTTAATCTCTAATATGAACCAATAATCCTCCAGGCTTCCTCTCCCACTGAGGTTAGCTCCACAATATCATCAAATTCAAAGGAGATTATATCTCAAATCAAACGATACTCGTGTGGGATTAGGGATATCAAAATGGGTTTTTGGGTCGGATTCGGATTTTATTAATGTAATTAGGATTGATAAGGAATTTTTTAAAATAGAATTAATAATATTTCATTATATAAATTAGATACAAATAAATCTGATTCTGCATTCATAATCTTTGAGATAGAGAGATGTATAGTTTTGTTAAAATTTATTCTAAGGGCTCATTGATTGCTTGAGATAAGAGAGTTAGTTTTACTCTAAGATCAATGATCAATAAAAAATTGTTCATAATCCTTTGCTATTTTTCTCTGTATTTTAAGGTTTATTAAATGGATCAATATTTGAAGAGAAAATAATGGGTTGAGATTACATGGTAGGATGAGTAATGATTGGCTCAATGACTATTTAATGCCTTACATCGAAAATTAAGTATTTGATTTTATTCCTATTGAAATTCTAATGTAACATTATCAAAAAATGTAAAAAAAAGTTTGATAAGTTTATAAGCATTACTCATTTTATCAATTATAATAAAATATAAGATTTTGCTCTGAATTGTATATTTTTTATTTTTTTTAGTATTAATTTATTTATATGATATGTTTGCCCACCCTTAAAATAAAAGCTGCCCCTACACTGATCCCACTCCCTATCTCTCTGTCGAAGCTGTGCCAACTCCCTTCGTACCCATTTGGATGTAATTAGAAGTAAAGATAGATTCATACCCCAACAAACTCCTAATATGTAAGGTTTTATTTGTTGGAATCGGAAATGAGTGAAATTAAACTCATGAATTAAACCTTTGCAACATGGTCTCTTGAGAGCTTGCCATGTCCCTCTAATATTGGCAAGGTTTGACAACCTCTCACCAATTTGCTTAGTGGTACAGGTTGGCTTCAAATTTCAAAATGTATGGCATCTACCGACTATGCTATGATGACCTCCAATTGGTCTCTAGCCAGCTCTAGTTAGGTTATGTTTTGATTGGGATCTAGCAACAAATAAGAATTTAGAGATGCATCCACCCAAATAATGGTTTGAAATTTATTGTTAAAACTGCATCCAACCAAACAAGGGGATTTAGTTTTGCAAATTCTTCAATTCAAAAAATAGTATTTGCAAATTTTCATTAGAATTTTAATTTTCGTTCAAACCAAATGAGACCTTATTGCAAATATGATAAGATTTCACGATAGTATCATCAAATTCAGTTGGTGAACAATTTCGCTCGATGTTTCATTTATCATAGTCTACTTGTTCTAGAAAAACATTTAAATTGTTCTTATTGCAAATCATATGAGTTTTGAACCAAAACTTTGTGTTAGTGGCTTCTTCTTGGTTTTCAAATCCATGAAGAAGACTTGTTGCTAATTGTTATGCATGCGAATCTTGAATGCAATGCTGCAATCTCCCTTGTCCTCTATTCTTCGAAAAATTAAAACAAAAAATTACTGACCTTGCAGTGGGCAGAGGTGCTTTCAGCAGATGCTTTTTCGGCATTTGAGGATGCTGGGTTGGACAACGAAAAGGTAATTATTTATGTCTGGTTCTAAGATAACAGATTATTATGTCATACAGCATATCCATCTCTAGTTGATAAGTTCAAAGTTTCATGATTTCGTAATTTTGGCTCTTGAATAAACCTCCAAACATTTCTTGTGTTAAGAAATTGAAATGAGTGGATTGTATTCCGAGTTGTAGTTTTCATTTGGTTTTCAGCATAACAGGTGGAAGTAGATATTATGTGGTCGGTTTACCACAAACTTACTGCATTCACTTCGACCTTCAGCGTACGCCTGAAAGAAATTCAGGAAATTGAAATCCGTTTTCACTTTTCATGTTAGAAGTACTAGCAGCCAATCAAATAACACCATAATTATCTTTGCTCAAACTTTTTTTTAGGGATTGGTGTTTTTAGTGCACGGTCTTTCTACTTATTAGAGTCAAATGTTTTCATAGCCCAAATAAAAGCTCAAGGATTGTGCTGTGAGCCCATTGTTGGGCGATGGATAGACCGTGATTCTAGTTCTCCGGCAACTTCAGAAACTGGGTGAGGGATAGAAAGTGATCAAAACTCAGATTTTGGGCGGTTTACCTCATTCTTTCATTCATATCCTCATTCTTTCAAATGCTAAACTTAATAACAATCAAATTGTTTATTCAAGCAAAATGTTCAAAATTAACAGACAGCTTCTTCGCTATGCTTCAAAGTTAATAAAATGATTTGTAGAGTTTATTTCTACAGTTGTCATATCTTATCTTTGGGCCTCTTATTTTCATAATAGTTTTTCTATTACTTACTGAAATTATTCTAATTTATGTTAACTGGATTAAAAAAACTTGTAATTTTCTTTTCATGGAATTTGATAGGCAATCAAGGAAACAGGCCGGAGGTTCCGAGAAACAATTCTCGCTCTTGGAGGTGGGAAACCACCACTTGAGGTAAGATAAGCAGGTGGCTTAAAATACCTGCTAAAATCATGCCTATCCTCGGTGCTTTGTTATAATCTGTTTGGGCCACGAGTATTTTTATTGTCTTTGACTTCCCTTTTCTATTTATGTAGTTGTTGCTGCCGTATGTTCCTGGTTTTTTTTTCTTTTAGAAAAAAAATCAAGATTTTCCTATGCAATTTGTATCTGGATGGTAAGACAAAATGTTCATAATATAAGATAAATCTTCAAAATTAGAAGACATTTAAACATTATATAGATTGATTGTCTTAACACAAAATTTAACTGTCTCCTAACTTTAAACATTTGTCTTATAACTTTGAATATATTATCTTATCATCCTTATCCTAATATAAATTGCATCATGGTTTTTTATCCATTTTTTTTTACCTGATCTCAATATCAGTTTTCTTAAACACCCATCATCATAGAGTTTCATTCTCAACAAGTTCTATACTAACGACCTTTACCAAATACAGCATTGCCATTTTTTGTGATGTTTTATCTCTCTTCTTTTCTATTATGTCTGCTTTGATCTTTATTCAACTCTTTTTTTATTGGCTTCTCTCTCTTTTAACTCCTTGTTATTTCATTGTTTCTTTTCTCAGGTTTTCGTTGAATTTCGCGGACGAGAACCTTCACCTGAAGCCCTACTTAGACATAATGGCTTGTTGCCAGTTGCCGCTTAATGTTTAATATATTTCTCAGTTCTACAGCACAAATATGCAGTGAAGAGTCCATATTCTGCTTTTATTTTCTGGGACAATAATGAAGGATGAACATTTCAAATAAGTTCTCATTCTATACTTGCAGGTACCAATGGTGGCTCTATTTAATTGTGCACTCCTAATAAATTAGTTTTTGGTCACCTTTGTCCTTGCTGAGGAGATTTTATAGTACAATGATTTTTTTTTTATTGTTAAATAGGCTTTCGCAGTTTTAAAGTTAGTTTATATGTTCATTATGTTAAGCATTGAAACGAACGATATCCTGAACCCGTCCTGTAAAATAGAAACAGTGTAATGCTAAATGATGGCGGCTATTGTTAGCCAACGTCGTTGGGCAGTAATGACGTGCAATAGCGGAGCTGGTTGCAGTGGCGGATGGGCGTGCTGTGGGAAAAATTATTGCGGAGTCCGGACGGCGTCCAGAGGTAAATAAAAATGTGTCATGTCACCCAAAAAGGGTATCGAGCTCGGTATTGAGCTTGGTACCGACCTGTACTGAGCACAATACCGCTCAGTACCGCACTCAGTACCGAGGAAATCGGGTACGGACCTATAACGAGCACGGTACCGCTCGATACCGCGCTCGGTACCAAGTGGAACCGGACGGTTCTCCCGTCCAGTATTCGCTCAGAATAATCTCTCGTGCTGTGGTGGTTAGCGATTGGTGTTGGGTATTCATTGGTGGTTGGAGGGAGCATAGGTTGGTTGTCAGCTTGGAGCTTGAGTATTTGGAATTCAACCAAAATTAGGTGATTGCATAGAGGTTGTCAGTTTAGATAAACAAGTATTTGGAATTCAACTAAAATCATATTATACATCTAAAAGAATAAATTATTTAATAAATTTAAATTTAATATCTAACAATTTGTCATAAATTACGTAAACACTACTTAAACAAGTTATGACCAAATTTTCTTGAAATTATATAATATAAATAAGTATTTGTTTATTAAAAGAAAAAATAAAGAGAGGTTATCAAGCCTACTATTTTGAAATAAGTAATAAGCATTTCAAACAAATAAATATTATATTCATTAATAAAACTTATAAAGTAAATAGTCATAACTCCTTACCCATAACTCATAATCAACCAAAAATAATAGAGTAGCAAATCATTATGATGAAAACATGAAAAAATTTAAATGTAATAAAATGTTTCTTTAATTAAAAATCATTAAAGAAATACATAATATATTATAATAAACAAATAATTAAAAATATATTTAAATACATCTTATTTGAGCAATACATGAGCAACCTAACAGTAGACTTTTATCAAATTTTTTTGTTTAGAGAAAAACTAATTAAGGTCATAATGAACATAAATAAATGAGTTAAAACAATATTCAAATTTAACTTATTTAATCTTCCAACTTTCATTTTGATTCAAACTACTTATTGAGTGGTTTGATTCACTTCCAAAAATCACCCTCCTCAGCATATAACACTTACCAAAAGCTCTCACAATTACTGCAATGGCAACCTTTTAATGAAACTAGTATAAATGCATGTGCAAATGATGCACGTGAATAAAAATTAAGAAAATAAAAATATATAATAAAATTTATAAAAAAAAATATTATTTTTAAATTGCACTAAATTCGTAAATTTAACAAGCATTCATGAAAGCTTCGACTCCAGCCTGATAATTCATAATTCTTAATAAATTCAACAACTATTTCTGATATGACAATGCAAAATTACTTTCAGATAGTTTAATATTGCAACATACAATCAAATGAGTGGATAAAAAAATTAATCGTCGTCTTACTTTTTAAATCGAATACTACAATCAAGTGAATTGACATTTTACTTAAATCAATCATGGAAGGAAATATCCAAGATAGCATTGAAAAATTTTCACAAAGAAACAAGCCCATTGTATGAGATATAATGTAATGAAAATTTATAATTGGCAGAGGACTTCATGATTTTGATGAATTGATAAACTGATCCTTTCATAAATCAATTGAATCAAAATCATAAACTAAATGCCTAATAAAACTCTTACACTTAATCAATTTATCACTAGTTCATATACAAAGCGAACAAAAAATTACAAAACATGTTACTAATTTGGCCATATAATTCGCTTCTATACATACATTAAAATTAATCTCTACCAATTTTCAATCTGCATCAAAGGTAATCAATAGTTGTTTTGGTCTTAATTGTTTTGCAGAGTTAACATAATATATGTTGCATCTACATTAGAAACTACAAAACCCTAAGATATCTTACTTCAACAAACTCTTGCTATCCTGCTTGAGGTTGAATAGTGTTCTCAATTATCAATTTTCAAAAGTCAATTTGAGAAATAAAACCAAGAGACAAATCTATAATATCTATTATATCATGGAACAAGCAACTAAGCCATAAGATAATTTATCAAATTCAATCAGAGAATCCACCCTTTAATGGATGACAGAAAATTATGAGCCATTAGACTGGCATTATAATGACAATGAAATAGTTTCATTTGTTAATTTATATAACTCAAATATGAAGAATGGAAATACCAAGTGATGAACACTATCAAGATATGTTTAATTTAAACTAGATTGATGCAAGTAACGAATCCTAATAAAACCCAAATATTATATGTTTAGGGATCATTTGTTTGGTTTTTTACTTGCTTCACAGCAACAAAAAGCTAACGCAAAGCAGATGTATTTTGTTTGTATTAAAAAATCGTTAGCTGCTTTTTAATAAATTTGCTTTGAAAAATCTCCTTTTATAAGGAGAAGCCAAACAAAATGATCCCATAAGCTTGCATACTAACACAAAAAGAGAGCAAAAATCCCTCGTAGTTGTTTATAGGCATGATGCCCGGAACAATTGGACAACTTATTCCAATTTGACGGGAGTCACCAATGAATTTGAGAAAAATATTATTATAATAAAACAGTTGAGTGATTATCATATCTGCACTGGCATCCATGACAAAACACAATGTTTCCAACCATATATCATTAAAAATTTGATATTTTTAAGTGAAAAAAGCAAATAACTCTCAAACTTTTGATAAATAATTTTTAACAAAGTATAAAGTAATATTAAAATTTTGGAAAAATTATTCAATTTCATAATTAAACATAGGAAAGCAATCAAAATAGAAAACATCTATTTGTAGATATTAATTTGAGTTAACATTGATTAAGAATAATATATTAGCAAGTCTAATAAATAACAGTAATTATTTGTACAGACATAAAATTATGATAATAATAGTTATTTGTAGAGACAAAATCCAAAGCTACCTTAACTTCCTTGTAAAACTTCTCTACAGCAGAAATTTTTTGAAGTGTGATAAGATGTTTACCGCGCCTGCATGATTCACAAAAATTTTGGCCGCAAGCACCTCGGTTTGAATGAAGAGATTTAAGAAATCGATTCCAAGAAATCAAAATGTAAATTATTTTTAATCATATACTTCAATGACAAACCATTAAAAAAAAGTAATGACAATGGGATGAAAATTAAATATGACATAAAAATTCATATTTATAATTTGAAAATATTATTTATAGATATTACATAAGTGGTTTTCTAACCAAAGCTCTTGAAACTGAGCAAAATAAAAAAGTATTAATGATTATCAATCAATGTCCTAAGAGTTTATTCAAAAATATCGAAACTGAAAAACATAATTTTCAAATTAAACATTATGCTTGTCATGAAAATGCAGAAAAACCCATGGTTTTCAAAACCGGACCGGACCGGCCGGTTCGACCGGTTCAACCGCGAACCGGTCCGGCGGCCGGTCCGGTTAGCTGTAGCACCCGGCTTGGCTGAAAACCGGGTAAAAACCGCTCAAAAACCGGGTTGAACCGGGAACCTGTTGAACCGGACGATTTATGAAGAACCGGACGGTTCTTAAAATGTATAATCTGAGCCCTCAATCTGCGATCAAACGGCGCATATGCATTAGGGATCGGTAGTATACGGTTATCCGCTCATCTAGTCGCCTGCCCTAAGCATACTCCATACGTGAGTAACGCGACTCTCCCTCTCCATACGCGATAATACCTCCGTCCAGCAGGCCTGTCCGACGGCGCACGCCTCTCCGACGGCGCACGGCATACGCGAATACGGCGACCGTGCCAGTTCAGTTGGGGAAGACGGAAGCTACTTTGGCCGCCTACCCGTCGAGCTCGGCACTCCCGACGCAGGTACTGCAAAGCTAGAACAGAGAAATTGAAGGATTTGCATTTTTGTGATTAGGAAGTTTGTTATTCTTTAAATACTAATTGCTGTGATTAGTTTTTAATTTTTATTCAAGTGATATTCTGTAGTGATGATGAAGTTTGGGCATGTTTCCCAGCTTAAGATTCTCTCTTTTTATCCAAGTGATATTCTGTAGTGATGAGAATTTTCAGGCCATTCTTGATGTTTGGCATTGCAAAATGAGTATAACAAACTTGATTTCCATAAGATCAGTCACTTGTTGGCAATCACCAACAGAATTCCTCCAAGAGAAATCACAATTGATTATATTACTGAGGAAAACAAAAGACAACAATAACTATCAACGATTAATTATATACTACTTTCAACCAAGTTAAGGGCAACTTGATTGAAAGTAGTATATCCAACTGGCATTTATTTTGGTGTTTCATAGCTATTAGCAAGGTTGAAAGGATAAATTGAGGGGCTAACTTTTTTTTAACATCATTTGTGAAAATTGATGACAGTAGCAGTTAACAGCAAACTTTCAATAGCAACTAATATGGTTTAGATTAATGATGATGTCCAACCTCAAGCAAGATATGTTTTTCTTGAGCATAATGCTCTTTTCTTTAAAAACAAGAACTCATGCCAAAACAAGAAGGCCTTCTAAATCACAGGTAAGAAAAAATATAATTTATACTACTGCCGCTAGAATGGAACTTCTAATAGCTTAAGAACAATGCTATTTGACACACACAAAACCATAAAGAAAGGCATTGATATATTTCTTTTCTTCTCAACCATGTTACACGGTTCATAAAATGTCAATGAAAAATTTACTGAAACAAGCTTTCCAACAAAATTATAGAAAAAAATTTATTGCAACAATCAACATTTGAACTTAAATTACTAAATGGAAAGTTTGCATTCACTTACATAGAACAGCTCAACAAGTACACGACGTGTGAAGGAATAGAGTGCCAAAGCTGTTCTACTCTGACATATGTGTTCTGAAACAAACTGTCCACACTCACTTGGCAATATCCATAACAAAGTTGGCATGACCACGGAATTGAACATAAATAAACTGCATAAAGTGAACCATAAAATATTTTGAAGTGTAAAGCGACAAAAGCTTTTTTAATATTACTATTTTGAAATGGAAATGCACAATTAAATAGCAGTATCTCTGCAGTGAAGAAACTCATGAAATATTTTAGCTCTATAGCAGATGAAATCGGATAAATGACAAAAATTAGCAGTAAGGATGTTGCAACAACATTCAGGGCTTGCTTTGACGTTCCTGTTTACTATTCAAATACAAGAAATAGGATTGGATTTTTATTTTGAGAATTGATTTTAGTAAACATTCAGGGCTTGCTTTGACGTTCTTGTTTATGTTTCAACTAATAAGAGAAGGATATAAATAATTTGGTCTCACTATTCATAGATTCATATTAATGCTTCTTTTGTTATACAAATAGATCCACCATTGCTATTAATTTTTTTTTGTTAATGTATTTCATTGAAATATTCATTATATTACTCATTGAATTTTTTTAATTTAGTTCATCATATGAGAATGGAAGCACCTGGAACTCAGAGTGTAGCTTCTAGTTGTAGTGTACGTGAGAAAGTAGACATTGCATGGAACCATTTCATTGAGATAAAAGGAGTTGATGGGAAAAAGGCAATATAAATGTTTGCATTGTGGTGTTACATACAAAGGAGGAGGAATAAATAGAATGAAACAACATCTGGCAGGAGTTAAGGGGAATATAGCTACTTCCAAGAAGGTTCCACATGATGTGCGATATCAAATGCAGGAGAACTTGAAAGAGATTTCAAAAAGAAAACAACAAACACAAGAGGAGTTGGATAATACATCATTTCCTGTTGATGATGAAGTGGAGGAAGGAAGAGATTCTTCTTCTCTACCTAAATCACAATCCTCTAAAGCACATTTCATAGTACTTGCCAAAGGTAAAAGAAAGCTTGCTGAGATTGAAACTTTTTTTGCTCCAAGAACCAAACCAGGATCACAACCTTCAATTAAAAGTGCCTTGGCATCAAAAGAAGCAGTCCACCGTGCAGATATAGCTGTTGCAAGATGGTTTTTTGATTGTTGCATCCCTTTCAATGCCTTAAATTCACCATATGCCCAGAAAGCTGTGGATGCTATAACTGTCATAGGTCCTGGTTACAAGCTCCCATCTTACCACAATATGAGAGTTAACCTTCTTAAAGATTGTAAAGAGGAGTGTAGGTTACTTATTGAAACCTATAGAAATACTTGGAAGGACACAGGTTGTACTCTTATGACAGATGGATGGACTGATGGTAGAAGTAGAACACTAATAAATTTTCTGATTTATTGTCCACGTGGTGTATCTTTTTTGAAATATGCAGATGCTTCAGATATCACGAAGGATGCTACAAATTTGTGTTCATTATTTACTGAAGTTGTTGAATGGGTGGGGTCAGAAAATATTGTTCAGCTTGTTACTGATAATGCTGCTAATTACAAAAAAGCAGGGGAGTTCCTACATGAAAGATTCAACAGTATCTACTGGTCACCTTGTGCAGCACATTGTTTGAATTTAATTTTAAAAGACTTGGGCAGCATGCCTCTCATAGAGGACTTGGCAAGGAAAGCATTCAGGGTGACAATTTTTGCTTACAATCATATTTATATACTTGCATGGCTTAGAAAAAAGCAAGGTTTGAAGGAAATTGTACGTCCAGGAGCCACAAGATTTGCAACAACGTTCATAACGTTGAAGAGTGTTTGTGAGCATAAACATGACCTTCAAGCATTGATAACTAGCAAGTTTTTTGCAGATTCAAAGATATCAAAAACATGTAAGGGGATAGAAGCAGCTGCAATAATCTTAGACTTGAAGTTTTGGAATGATTGTCTAACAATTTCAAAGATAGCAGGTCCTTTAATCAGGTTGTTGCGCATTGTTGACTCAGATGAGAAACCATCACTTAGATATTTATATGATGGAATGTATAGGGCAAGAAAGGCAATCAAAGCTATGTTTAGAAATATTAAAAGATTATATAAGCCATTCACTAGTATAATTAAACAGCATACTTTTTGAATCCTCAATTTCAATACGACAAGGAGAATTACTGTCACAAGCCAGAAGTTATGCAAGGCCTTGTTGAACTACTTGGAAACAAAGACATTTGTCCCAAGCCCACACTTGCAATGAATGAGGTCAGATTATTTCGTGATTGCTTAGAAAGTTTTGGAAAAACAATTGCTCTAACAATGGCGAAGGAAATGCAACCCGATAATTATCTTTTTAATGTCAATACTTATACCTTTTATTAACATATATCATATATGTATACTTACTAAGCTCTCTAATATCACATAATGTAGATGAGTGGTGGAAGATGTTTGGATCAAGTGCTCCCAACTTGCAGAAAATAGCTATAAGAATTCTAAGTCAAACATCATCATCATCAGGTTGTGAAAGAAATTGGAGTGTTTTTGAATAAATTCACTCAAAGAGACACAATCATTTGGAGCATCAATGATTGAACGACCTAGTATATGTTAGATATAATCTAAATTTAAAAAATAGGTATAATATTATAATATATTATATGTCAATATATCATGTTATATATTTATATGTATCTATAACTATCACTAAAATTATTCTTTCATTCTTTAGGTTTCAAATTAAAAAAAGAAGCTATGACCCTCTGGACTACACTTGTGTTGAAATGGTAGATTTTTGGGTGCTTGATGAGGAATCACCTGCAGATATTGTCTTAGAAGAGTTGGAAACTGAGATATACGAAGAGGCTGCAATACCTGTTGTTGAAGAAGCAAACATTGCATCTACTCAGCCTACATCTGGTAAGTTAGAGAAATATGAACATATCATTAAAATAAAATAAAAAATACAATCTAATTTAACATTATTAATTTATTTGTGAAGGTGAACTAGAGAATGAAGGAGATGGAGATGACATGATTGGCTTCAATGATTTAGGTGCATTTGTGGCTGCAATTTTGGTGAAGCGGGACATGAAAACTTAAATTATGAGGATAGCTTTCACAATGCAAATTAGGAGATATATGATTTTCCTTTTGTGGAATTATTAAAGCTATTGAACTAAGAAAGAGAAACATTAGTAACTCTATATATGTTTTATGAATGTATTTTTTTTCTTATCAGTTAGTGTACTGTCAAGTGTCACATTCTTATTATAAGGTTCTGCTTATTTACTTCATATTATGCGCACAACTATGATGAGTATGATATATTTATTTTATTTTCAAAGCTTCACTAAATGGAGATAGAAATTATAAGATCTAAAAAATTTCTTTTGTTCATTTTATTTTTTAACAGTTTCACATTTTAGAGAAAGAGAACTGAAGATGTTTTGTATTCCTCAATACCCAACACATAATAGAGCTTAACAAAAGGTATGCATTTCTCAAAAAATTCTTGTTCGTTGAGTTATTTACTTATTTATGAACTTATATTTTATGGACTTACTTGATCATATATTTATTTTGTGTTATTTTTTTATGCTTTATAAACTAAATTGATGCAATATTTATGTTCTTTGATTAGTTTGATATAATAATGGAATGTATAATGAAGTTATTGTAGGAAAATTTCTCATTTATTTTATAGTTTTTAATAATTTTATTATTTATTACGTCATCCGGTTCGACCCCGATTCGACCGGTCTAACCGGTCGAACCGTGAACCTCTCCTTCTTCCGGTTCGTTGTCCGGTCCGATTTTCAAAACCTTCAAAAACCACAGCTATGGGCTCACCTGGGGGATTGCCAAGCTTGCAATAGCCAGTCCTAAGATTGCATCAGACTTCAAAAGCTTAAGATTGTACTCAGCATCCCATTGAAAAATTCGAAGCAAGCGCAAGAGTTAGTTTTCTCAGAAATCATTAGTTCCTGAATTGATGTAGAGGATCATCTGGGAAAAAGGTATATGAAAAATAGCTAAACAAGTATAGTTAAATAAAATAGCTAAACAAGTATAGCTAAACAGATAACTGTTTTACTGTTTTTCTTCTACATTTTCTTTCTTCTTATTCTTCAATCAATTGCAAACACAAAAGATTGTTGCAAGAAATGAAGTAGAGGAAAAGCAAACCCTAGACATGCTTAACCGTAAAAAGCATGCGAAAGAGGCGAAAAATTATTAAATTCCAGCGAGGACAGTAGTCAAAGTTGAACAACAACAAAGAAATGGAGAAGAGAAAAAGCCAACAACAATCCGACAGGAGAAGAAGGATACCTTCACAGCCAGCAAAGTAGGCGAAGTCGAACAACAACGAAGAAATGGAGAAAAGGAAAAGCCAACAACGATCCGACAGTAGAAGAAGGTTACCTTCACAGCGAGCAAAATAGGCAAATTTGAACTGCAACGAAGAAATGGAGAAGTTGAAAAACCAATAATGATTTGACGGGAAATCAAAGAGGGACCTTTTAGCGACTCTTTCAAAACTCCTCATGCAAAGCCTATAGGAGGAGAAGAAGGCGAGGCATTTAGCGTGGAGGGTACGCGAATCCGAAGAAATAAATTGGAAGATGACAGTGGATTTCTAAGAGATAGGAAATCAAGGGTGTAAATTAATTTGAATTAAAAAAATTAACGGACAGGAGAAGAGCGGGCAGTTGCTCATGATCTGATGAACTGTTAAGAACGAAATGTGAAGTTATACGATGATAGAAAGACGAATAGTCGAAAAAATGAACAGTGGAGATGTTTTTAATGTTTTGAAATGTAGGATCAAGATGATATGTGAGAATCAAAATTCATATATATATATATATATATATATATATATATATATAGACTATTAATTAATGAATTATATTATTAATTGTTATGGTAGATATTAATTGTAGGGGGGAGGGGATTTACATGCATACCACTTTATTCCATGCTATTCAAATTGATTTTAACCATATTAACCAACTCATTTTAACCATAATTCATTCTCCCCTCAATTTCCCCCAATTCATTTTAATTATAATTCATCTAACTTCAAATTGATCCAAGTAGGTCTCTTTTAACTCCCCTAACATTCCCCTCATGTACGAGATGCACTTCGGCATGCCGATGAGCGGCGCACTTCTCAACACCATCAACATCCGCCTCGGCGCCAGGACGATCTCCGTCCTTCTCCGCCACTCTGGATCCCGTCTCCTCTTCGTCAACCTCCGTTCCCTTCCTCTCGCCCGCTCGGGCTTTGAGCTCCTCCCTGCCAATCATCGCCCTCTATCCTACGAAGTTGATAGTGATCTCACCCGCTTCGACCTCACCTACGAAAAGGTCATAGGTCTCGGAAACCCGGATTTTCGGTGGATTCGGCCGACGAGCGAATGGTCTCCGATGATCCTGAACTACACATCCGGCAGGACATCCGCGCCAAAAGGCGTCGTCCATTGCCATCGCGGCATCTTTCTCGTCTCCACGGACTCTCTCATAGACTGGTGCGTCCCGCATCACCCTGTTTTCCTATGGACCCTACCCATGTTCCACACTAATGGCTGGTGTTTCCCGTGGGGCGTCGCGTCGGTCGCCGGCACCAACGTCTGCCTCCGTCGATTCGATGGCCAGCTGTCGTCGCCGCCATCGCCGACAATCGCGTCACCCACCTCTGCGGCGCCCCTGTCGTCCTAAACATGCTGGCAAATTCTCCACACACCGCCAGCCGCAGCCTCCACGGAACCGTCCAAATCCTGACCACTGGGGCGCCGCCTCCCGATGCAGTCCTCGCCCGCGTCGAATCCCTCGGATTCGCCGTAAGCCACGGCTATGGCCTCACTGAAACGGCCGGGGTAGTGGTGTCCTGCGCTTGGAAGGGGTATCATTGGGACCGGTTGCCAGCTGGCGAGCGGGCGAGGATGAAGGCAAGGCAGGGGGCGAGGATGGTGATGACGACGATGGACGTCGTTGACGAAGCCACCGCTTGGAGCGTGCCATGGGATGGATTGACGATGGCGGAAGTTGTCCTGCGCGGCGGGCATGTGATGTTGGGGTATTTGAAGGACAGAGGCGACGGCAAAGGCAATTAAGGATGGATGGTTCTACACTGACGATGTCGGGGTGATGCACCCCGACGGTTATTTGGAGATTAAAGACAGATCAAAGGATGTGATCATTAGTGGCGGAGAGAACATCAGCAGCATGGAGGTAGAATCCATAATGTACGGGCACCCTGCGGTTAACGAAGCGGCGGTGGTGGCGCGGCCGGATGAGTATTGGGGGGAGACGCCTTGCGCGTTGGTGGGGTTGAAGGAAGGATTAGTCGGGCCGCCACTGACGGAGGTGCAGGGATAAACTGCCGCACTATATGGTGCCGAAGACTGGAATATAACTGTATACTGTTTTTAACCATAATTCATCTAACATTGAATAGCATGGCGCTCGTCGGCCGAATCCACCGAAAATCTGGGTCTCCGAGACCTATGACCTTTTCGTAGGTGAGGTCGAAGCCGGTGAGATCACTATCAACTTTGTAGGGATCTTCGAGGGGATGAGGATAGGGGGGCGATGATCGTCAGGGAGGAGCACGAAGGCGGAGCGGGCGGGAGGAAGGGAACGGAGGTCGACGAAGAGGATACAGGATCCAGAGTGGCGGAGAAAGACGGATATCGCCCTGGCGTCGAGGCGGATGTTGATGGTGTTGAGAACTGCGCCGCTCATCGGCACGCCGAAGTGCATCTCGTACATGGCGGGAATGTTAGGGGAGATAACGGAGACCTACTTCGATCAATTTGATGTTAGATGAATTAGGGTTAAAATGAATTGGGGGAGAATGGAACAAACCACGTCACCGGGGGAGATGCGGAGATTGGAGGAGAGGGCGGAGGCGAGACGGAGGCAACGGTGGTAGGTTTCCGACCAAGTGTAGACCGTCTTGTTGTAGACTACGGAGGGACGGTCTCCATGAACTATCGCGGTGCGTTAGATGAAGCCGAGTGGAGAGAGGGGGCTGTTATTTGCAGGTTGGGGGCCGAGTTTATCCACGGCGGAGAGAGTTGTTCGTGTGGGCCGGTGGAAGGGAGAATTATTAGGTCCGGTCACCTGACCTAAAAATAGGTCCGGATATTGACACGTGACACTTAAAGTTAAAGTGCAGGTAAAGCGCAGGTAAAGTGCAGGTAAAGCGCAGGTAAAGTGCAGGTGAAGTGCAGGTCAAAAGCGCAGTCAAAGCGCAGTCAAAAGTGCAGGTAAAGTGCAGGTAAAGCGCAGGAAAAGTGCAGGTAAAACGCAGGTAAAGCGCAGGTCAAAAAGCAGTCAAAAGCACAGTCCACGTGGCAATTTTTTAGTGGACATCCGGACCTATTTTTAGGTCAGGTGACCGGACCTAATAATTTTCCCGGTGGAAGGGGGGTTGCTTCGAGTTGGAGAGTGAGCGGGAGCTATTTATGGGGACTGGGAGAGAACTTTACAGGTTGGCGTATTTCTGCGTGTGGGGAATGAGCCTACTTCCAACGAATTGGCATACTCCGCATTCGTTCCACCACCCTAACCACATAATATATAAATAAAATTGTTTATCTCCATTAAGGGGGGGGGGGGGGGGGGGTTGGAGCTGGCAGCGCTGCGCTAGAGTTGGCTTTGCGAAACAAGTGAAGCTCGATAGAGTTGGCAACACAAGATCAAGGAAGCTTGTTGAGGGCATCATGTGTGAGGAGTAATGGGAGGGCACCCTCATGGGATTGGCTGGTGTGAGAAAAATATTTTGCAGCGCGAGCTTGTTGTCGATGGGAGCTTGAGACCAAGAAGGTTGAAACTTGCTCATGGGGAAGGCATCATGGAACCCATATGTTTCAAAGAAGATTTGAACAAAAGTTTGAACAGTTCAAACTTTGTTCTAACCAAATTTGAACAATGTTTAAATAGGGTTCAAACATAGCTCAAATTTGAACCAGCTCAAAATAAAATTGTTCATAACGGTATACAATAAACATTTCACATATAAAAAAAAGATAATTAGGTTTGAAAAAATTTTAATCATATTTCGTCAAAAAATAAAATAATTAGTATATTTTTCAATTTCAGACATTATGTGATATTAAAGTTAATTTTTTCTTTATTTATTTAAAAAAATAAAAAAAATTAAGAGGTAGAAATAAACTCTACAAAGAAGAAATTGAGAGATCGAGATTTGTATCACAACTCCGAAAAATGATTCGTTATTATAAAAAGAGATGTATTGGAGCTTGAACGATGGATACTATAACTTGTGAATGAGGAGGCAGAGCTTATTCAATATGAAGAGCCTCTCTTAAGGAAAGAAAAGAAAGGTGAATTAGTGCAAATTTCCTCCCCCTCTAAAGGGTATTTATACCCAAAGGAAAGAGAGGGTGGAAGTTTCTAGGGAAATAAAAAAAAAAGAAAAAAAGAAATGTCTAGGGAAGAAGTTAATAAAAAAATAAGTTTCCAGGAAAAGAAAGAAAAAAGAAGTTTCTAGAAAAAAATTTTTTGGAAAAAGAGAACTTTCTAGAAAGAAAAAAAGTTGCTAGAAGATAAAAAAAGGAAGATTTTCTTAGGAAAATCTTTTCTTGAAAATAAATCTCTACAAAAAAAAAAAAAAAAACTAACGTTTCTAGAAGAAAAAATGAAAAAGTTTCAAGAATTAAAAAAAAAAATTGATGACGCTCAATTAAGAGGCGCCATGAGTGTCTTTATCATTAGGTGCGTAAGTATAACAGTTAAAAGGTGCATGTGTCTTGCGCCTCTTAACACAGGTTGGTGCTGGCAAGTGCCTAAGTCGTCATCCATGGTGGCCGACTGGTCTAACTGGCCTAAATCAGTTTGTCATATTTTTCAGTGTGGGCAAGCGTATTCTGACATTTTTAAGGTTTTTGGGATCGTTTTTCAACATTTTTTAAACTAAATGTTGGCATTTTCAAAGCCCAACACAACCTTTATGATTAATTTTAAGATTTGAAGAGCAATATTTTTAATAATTCTCACTTAAATTGATGCACAGACTTCATGAAAACTTGAAGTTACGATTAACGATATTTTACTTGGTTCACAACATTGACGGAAGGTCGATGTTGACATGTAGGAAGTGGTTGCGACTCAAAATTTTTTGAATATTTGGATATATTTTTTGATGTAACAAGCTTTTACATTCAAAAATAGCATGACATTGATAATATTCTTGAAAATTCACAGGCAATATTTGAATTGGAAACTTTAGGAACTAAATTTTGGAAACTTTAGAAAACTTATAGTTGAACTGAACGCCTAGTTGATACAAACTTATCAATGCTACAAATGATTTATTCAATTCCAAATGAGCTCAAATAAAGCACTTGAATTATGTTTGGAAACTTCTGAATATAAATTGACGGATAAAATGACTTTCAATTATAGTTTGGTTCTAGTCAAAATCGAGTGGCTCAATGTGATAAATCTAATGAACCCTAGACTACTAGATTTTGATATCATTAAAGCATTCAAATGCTTGATAAATGACATACAATCAAGGGGATCAATATGAATTGTATGATGGAGTGCTTTGAATTTTGATCAAATCTATACTACTATTATAAGTGTCGCTTGTGAGTCTCCCCACAAAGTATCTTGATCGTATGCTCCAAACCGTTGAATAAATCTTCTCCCTTTAATTTTTTTTTTCTATTTATATCATCGCATCACTTGCAAAATGAAATTTCCCGTCAGCGTTTCTTATCTAATGGAAACCTCTCCCGCTACTCTCACTCTACCGCGCTCTTCTCCCTCTCGTTCGCACATACCAGACGAAACGAAGGCCCTCCGCCTCCCCCTCTCTCGTGCGACCTGAAGCCCGTCAATGTCCTCCCGACCTCGTGGTCAACCTACTGCCCTAGGCGCACGATCCTTGCCTCCGGCCCTCTCTCACATACAACTTCTACCCCATTTCTTTTCATTGCTTCTTCTTCTTCTTCCTTTATTCTTTTTCTTCCTCCTTTCCTTCCTCATCTTCCTCTCCATTTTTTCTTCTTCTTCTCCTTTATTTTCTTCTTCATCCTTTTCTCCTGCTTCTTCTCTATTTTTTTCTTTCTTCCCTTCTTCTTCTCTACTTTTTTTTCCTTCCTTTTCTCTATTTTCTTCTTCTTCCTCCTCTCCCTCCAATTCTTCTTCTCATTTTTTTTTCTTCCTTCCCTTCGGCGGAGACTTCTCCAGCCCCAGAGCTCAATAAGGTTCTACTTTCCGCTTTGGAAGAGGGAAAGGGCTTAGATGTTGAGAGTAACGGTGGTTCGGCTAACATTGGAGATGCTTGCTCTTCCGAACACGAGGAAGGAGACGAGGAGGATACGGTAGAGCGTGCTACTGAGCTGTTCGAGAAGGGATCGAAAGCCATTGAATATGGATATTTCTCTTTTTTTTTTCTGGTCCACCTGTCTTTTCCAAAGCTTTTGCTTTATCATAAGGTGGCATGGCTACCTTCACTGCTTGCAAACTTTATTTCTCTTTGGCATAACTTCAGAAAAGCTTTTAGATCTCATTCTTGTGTTTTCTTTACAAAAAAGCTATTACATGCTATTATTACCTACCTCCTCCACTAAGGAATAGAGCCTTTAAAGGATGGATTTGGAACCTGCCAATTACTACCATGCATACTACATGATGTATTTGCTCGCATCTAACCATAAAATCCAATTGTAATTTCTCTGCTTAACAAAATCCTGTATTAATTTGTTTGAGAGATGCTTTTTTGAGTTTCTTACTCAAATCAATGCCCTTTCTTTTTTTAAGGAAATGCAATTAATGGTTGTTTGGTAGCAGGATTTGAGTAGCACTTAAGCAAGATTTACCATAAATTATGCCAAACAACAAACATGCTACATATATTCAATTTAGTCATGGGTCCTTATTTTTAATTCATGCTTAAATATATGGTTTCATATGGTCACAAGCTATCTAGATCTAATCCATACTATACTCGACTCAAATTTAATCCAAGTTAGACTTGGTTCATTAGTTGGCTTATGTACTACGATCCGAACTCTATTCCGGCTAAAAGCGGCCTAACTAATTAGTTCTCTTTTAATTTCAAGCTAAATCCATGGTCATTTTGTGTCCATGGATTCTTGTATGTAAAAATGATAATTAGAAAGTTCATTTGAACTTTTAAGTTGAAAAAAACAAAAAAAAAAAATGGAACTATGCAAGTGAACCTAAAAGGTACAAGCCTAGATTGGTCATTGTGTGCTACACTTAGAAGAAAATTATAGACTGCAATGATATTTTCTTTCTTGTGATCAATCATACATCAACACAAATATGGATGAATCTAATGACTTTTTTTCAGTTAGGAATTGCAGCAATAATTGTTGTGCCACAAATAGAGAGTTTCATTGCTCCAAATAAGAGATATTTGTCATTGGTAGAAATTTATGTGTGATATAAAGTAGTTTTCTTGTCAAATGTACAACAAATTTATCACATTCATGTTGAGTTTGAGTTTCAAGTGAAGATATTAAGATGATAATTTTTGTTTCAAAATATTACAAGATGGAAATCTTATATACTTGCTAATGTATATAGATGTATGATGCTATCCTGCAAAGACATTTGAAATATATAAGCTCAAACATGTGTTAAAGTCTGAATTTGATATGAAAGATCTTGACGATGCTTAAAAAATTCTATGAATGAAAATTTTGAGGGTTAGGAAAGGAAATGATCTATTCTTATCACACAAAAAATTATCTTTAAAAGGTTCTAATTTTTTTAATAGATTAAAAAGAAGTTAGTTCAAGCCATCTACAGCTTCATGTCCTAAATAAGATGAAGATATTGAAGAGCTGAGATATATTACTCATGTAGTGCCATTAGATCTTTGATATGTGTTATGGTATGTTTGAGATCATATATTACTTTCTTCGTTAGTGTATTGAGAAGGTTTATATCCCATCTTGAATTAGAGGATTGAAAGATTGTAAAATAGCTATATAGATACATTGAAAGATCTCTAGATATTGGTATGAAATTCATATCAAATGTAGTAGTTGATGTTTCTAATTATGTTGGCTTAAACTTTATTGGAAATTTGAATATGAGAAGGTCTACAATATGTTATTTGATTATGGTCTGTGGAGATCCTATCAAATCAAATCTCACCAATAGTCAATTTTATAATTATCATTAGCAAAGTACAGTATATCGCTTCAACTGAAGTAATGAACATAACTCACTTTGATATGTTGGTTGGGAGTTTTGGCTACCAACCAAGAGGTCTTGGGTTCGAATGTTGCGTATGTGATGCATGTGCGAGTTTGTCTTAATTGGCCTAAATGTCCCCCAAAAAAATGAAGCAATGAAGAAAGCTATCTAGTTGGAAGGTTAGCTAAGAGAGCTTGGTAGTTCTAAAATGTTATCACAAAAATGTTTGAATTCAAAATTTAGCTATATCTATACTACTATATACGCGTGACTTGTGATTCAGATTTATTTGGTGAGAATTTATTGAATCTTGCTTTGAACTACATGGCAAACAAAGATAGAGAA
This sequence comes from Dendrobium chrysotoxum, assembly GCA_019925795.1. Taxonomy (NCBI): domain Eukaryota; kingdom Viridiplantae; phylum Streptophyta; class Magnoliopsida; order Asparagales; family Orchidaceae; genus Dendrobium; species Dendrobium chrysotoxum. The sequence continues at coordinate 9,724,878 of CM034305.1, forward strand.
GTGAAAAAGAAAAGGATGGATCAAATTTCTATATTTTCAAGTAAGTCATTATAAGTGCTTGATTATGCTAATGATTATCTTTTGTGTATCATCTGTAGATGTATATGAGATGATGGTTAGTTCATATTTTATTGATCAAATATAATTGAGATAAGAATTTTTATGAGATAAAGTATGTTAGAAGTTGAATGATTTTGGGTAGTCAGTTTAAATGTTCTTTTATTAGGATTGGTCAATGAGTGACTAAAAAAATGAATTTTGAATGTGATTGCATGCTTGATATTCTATGCAATACTATACATGATATTGCCACCTTTCTATTGAGATTGAACATTTTCCAACCTTTTGAACTCGTTGATGATTTGTGTTTCGACTCATCTAAGAACGTCTCATGCTTATTTATATGTAGAATTATATATCAAATATGGAGAGAAAGAAATGTAATGAGATTTTAGTTTAAATATAAATTTTATATGTGATTTATTGGATTTAAATTTATTTGGTGAGAATTGGTTAGATCTTGCTTTAAACTATATGGAAAACAAAGATAGAGAAGCAAAAAAAAAAAAGATTGATCGCTTTTTAATATTTTCAAGTGAGTCATTACAAGAGCTTCGTTGGGTTGCTGATTATCTTTTGTGTATCTTCTTTAGATTTATATGAGATGATGATGATTCATTCCATTGAAAGTAAAATGTTTAGAATTTAAACTTTTACTTAGTGGCATAGACTATAAATTTGTCCATTGACAGCCATCTCTTGCTATAAAATTTAGTTGACCACCAACTTATTGTGTTGGTTTTGATCTTTATGTTGCTCTAGCACACTATTGTTTATTGGCATGAAAGAATGAGTTAATCTGAATCTAGATATTTGGTATGAAATTAGTCTTTCCATTTCTATGTTCTGTTTGCTTTATTTGATTTTCTAATTTCTAAAATTCAAATATTTGGATAGCCAAATCAGGTAATTTTTATTTGCTAAGAGGGTAATGTATTTCGAGATTAAGAAGGGGTGGAAATGATTTGGTGATATATATATATATATATATATATATATATATATATATATATATATATATATATATATATATTACAGAGGTTGTTAGATCTAAATTTGTATATCATTGTACATTTGGTGGTTCACTTATCTTGAAAGGATTATGTGAAAATACCAAATTTTAAAGTTCAATAGAAGCTCATTAATGATATACATACATATTTTTTCACAAGTGTTTTTTAATGGATTTAAGGTTAAGAAAGTGTGGAAATGATTTGGTGATATATATATATATATATATATATATATATATATATATATATATATATATTACTTAACCGGTTATGAATTTGCAAAGCATGGGGAAAAATTCCAATTCCCATTATAGAGGTGGTTATATCTGAATTTGTATATCATTGTACATTTGATGGTTCGCTTGGCTTGAAAGGAATGTGTGCAAATATCAAATTTCAAAGTTCATTCGAGGCTCCTTAATGATTTATATACATATATTTTCACAATATATTCGAGTCAGAGGATGCCTCAGAAATCGAAGGCATTGGTTCTTCCTGCTTATTTTTCTCTTATAGAACACAACAACTCAGGTGTACGAACATCTCTCTCGCCAAGTCCATCAACCTATTACTCGCCTCCAAGGCTCTATCGGCAAACTTTGTATTTCATGCAAGATCTTCATCACTTAATTAAAGGTGCCATTTTTACCATAATTGTATAGTGAAAGAAGTTTTAATTTGTTTGCAACATGACATCAATCTATTTGCCAAAATTGATTTACATATTTTCCTCTATAAACAAGCCATGTAAATTTAATTTAACAAAACATTTAGGCTTACTATTTATTGATTGATTTAGCAATCTAACTATTGCAAATTTTAAAATGTCATTCCTCCCATCAGTGGTAGCTATGCAGTAATTATATAGTATAGTTAGAACAAGCAGGATGCAAGTTTTTTTTTTTCTTTTATTTTGCATGAGCAACTCTATTCGATTTCATTTGATTTATGGAACAATTTGTGTTTTGTCTTTGGAGTATGGTGATTTATTTCACAAAACTAATTGTAGATTGACCAACCCAAAATATGCAAAAGCATCAAAGCTCATATCAGTTTAAAACGATATTTGCATTTACATACTTAGTAGGTTATATGCTTCGTGTAGAGTTTACAAGTTTAATCTGATATTTCAAATATGTAAGATACGTAAACCTAAATAAAAGGAAAAATGTGCATTCAATTTTCAATCATCTAAAGTCAAAATGAGCTTAGAAGATTTTTAAACCATTGTACATAATCCTTTGGGTATCTCGTTAGGTTGTCTTTGTAATCTACAAAATATAGGTCAAATCTTGAAGTGTAACCTGCTGCCCATTCCCAATTATCTAAAAGGGACCACACAATATCCTTGAACATTTTAATCATCTTCCATGTATCACACAAGTATAAAATTCAACAACTTTTAGAAAGATAATGTGGATATTGCTGAGTATTTGAGGTGTAAATTCAATTTTATTGAAATTCGTTGTGCTAATTTAATCTGCATGTCTTATTTACATGCTTAAATTATACAAATCTATCTTTTTAATATCATACTTTTAACATTAGTTGTTCTTAGGCCGATATAACATGATCATTTTTCCGATGTTCTTCTCTATTTTATTAGTAATTTACCTAAGTATTCTGGACTTGTACCAAGCTCAATTTGAACAAGTGAATTTGTTTTTGTTTGTGTGAGTTTTTATAATATTCACTTATTGCTCATTACTTATGAAGTACTCAATTAAACTCCTAGCTTTACTTGTAGGAGTTTTCTCCTCGTTATAATGTTTTTTAGATACTTAGATTTTAATTTATCTTTTATTAATATTGACTATTAATTATTAATTTTAGATCACAACAATTATTTTATTTTATGCGCAATTTTTATTTTATTCTTAAGCCACTTAAATTTAGAGAAGATCTACCTTATCTTTAAAAAGAATTTTTACTCGCTTAAAATTGACTTTTTTAAATTAATATACCAAAAGCCATAGTTAAGAAGCTTGTGGAAGATTCAAATGGTACATGCTATTTTCAATTATTTTATGATACTGATGTTGAAATAAATAATCAAATGAATGTTATTGAAGATTTAAATCTTTTAGAGGAATTAATAAAGAGATGGATAGATAAACTTTCTGAAAACACGTACACCCAGTTTGAGTAATAGAGGGATATTGGAAAACTTTCAAATACACATTACATCTGTTGTAAGAGTAGATCAAGGATTTTGTAATACTCCTACTATGTCACAAGTAGTAGCAATATAGATTGAAGGAAAAATTACAGATTTCATTGAATGTTATATTATTATTGACTTCGCATTCTGGATCATATTGAAAGATCAAGCATTATTTTTAAAATCGTCAATGCTGGTCTCAAGCGATGAAAAAAGTTGAGGGTAATTCATGCTCCAACTCTTCTTCTCTTATTAGCCTTTTACCATCATAAATCCAATCAACTCTTTTTATTTGTTTTTTAGTACATCTTTATTTCAACTTTTTTAGTTATTTTATTCCATTCTTTCTAGATATTTTATTGGTTTTAAATTTTCTCTAATTTACAATTCATGCCAATTGCATTACTCTTTATTTTTTTAAGTTCTATTTTATTCTTCTAATAGATATTATATTGATCACAAAATGATCAATTGATTAGACCCCTTGCCTTGCATATTAACACACTTTTTACTTTTCATCGAACAGACTTCTACTGATTGTATGTGAAGAATAATATAAATTTATATGCCTATTTATTATGTATAAATTATATGCAAATACATAAATATTGCATGTAATATTCATAAAGATTTAAATATCAAGCATATAGCATATCATAAATTAATTTTAAATTTTATAATATAAATTTTTATTTTTTTAAATTTTATTCACGTGCACCATATGCACGTGCATTTTACTAGTTCATTAAAATGTCCTTTCCAAAAAGGCTATGTTGTGTCCTGGAATATTCGCGGCGATAGAGAAATATAAAGTTAACGTCTCAGTTTTGTACAAAGATCCAACACACAATCAGATAAAAGAGATGACATAGCGTTTATAAGGAGAAATTATTCTGTGCAGACGTCAAACGCCATCTAGAGACCAACCTGAATGAGCCACGTCGGTACCGCGGCTCGGTACAGCTTGGTACTGCTGATGTGGCTCATTCAGGTTGGTCTTCGGACAAAAAGCTGCGTTCAACATCCGCACAGAATAATTTTATATTCATAAGAGATACTAGAGTTTTAACGTGGAAACCCTTGAAAAGGTGGAAAAATCACGGGCCTGACTTAGTTTGAATGAATCCACTAGTGTTTGTAGTCAATTACAAATGAGGCATTTCCATGATGGAAGGCCTGGGTTTGATGTAGCAAATATACATCATATAAAGTGCATTACATGGTGGGAATAGGAAGAATCAGTATTGGCATGTTCGTTTATCGGCAGAGCCATTATCAGCGAGTGAAGAAGGTCAGAAAAATCATAGTCGTGTGACGGTGGTTGGAAGGATCGTAGTATAAAACTCATATTTTGACCGAGGTAAATTTTTTTTTCTAGAACCAATATAGCTCCAAATTGCAAATCGTATTCGCCATAGTATTTTGATTGTAGTATTGTACGTACATTATTTTTTTATAATTTTTGAGCACCGACGTAAATCCTTAAGAAATTGATACCTATCGGTACAAGTGAGGATTTTGGGACCGATACGTGTTCGTTTTTAAACTGATTTCACCAATATTTTTTAAATAAAATGATTTATTTTATGAATATTTTTCTATAATTTTTGAAGTCCTAAAATGATTTATTTAAATTTTATACTAAAGAAGTTGATTAAATTAAATATTATATTAATATAATACATTATTTTATTATAAAATATCTTATGGCATTAACATATCCTTTTAAATCCATTTTCTCCTTTTGGATTTCGGCAATAGAGAGCGTTTGAGATAAATTGAGAGAAAAAATTAGGAGATAAATGAAATAGAGATTTGGAGATTGCGGAGCGATTTTTGTCCGTCGAGCATGTCGAAAAAAGTTCTCATCTCACTGTAAGAAACTTTACCCTATTTCTGATTTCAAAGATTTTATATTTTTTATATTTTTCTGATCAAATTTGTATTTTCGTTACCGAAAAATATGAATAATTTTATATTGGTAAAACTTTCTCCGCGAAACTTTTTGTATATTATAGAGATTGAGATTATGAATGTTTTGAGTATTTATTTGATATTTTTTACCAGGTGATTTTAAAAATACAGCAATTTTTGCCTACTAAAAAAATTATTTTGATATCTAAAAATAGTATTTTACTTCAACTAAAGCTTCAAAATGTTATTTTATGCAATATTTGATAATTTGGTTAGATTCTAAAAATGTGAATTTTTGCTCAATATGATTTTTGTTATTTACCGTTAGGACATTTTAGCAATTTTTGAACTAAGCTTAATTATATTTTATTTGCTGCTATTGAAAATGAATGTGGGTATGTGATTAAGATTACTGTTATAGTATTGTAATAATAATATGTGTGTAAAAGATAAGTAAAGATTAGGTGATTCATTGGTTGGAGACTGATTGATCTATACATGATGATGAGCCGACGGGTTTTCCTTTAAATACTATAATTTGGTGTTATCCTCTATTGATTCACGTGATACAAATTTTGAGTTATAAGGAGATTATTACTGTACTGATAGTCAAAGAGCGACGACTCTGTTTACTAACCCAACGGTTTATTAATACTAATACAATACTGAAAAATACCGTGATAGTCAAGACTTCTTACTTATTTAGTGTGACTATTGAAATGCATGTTCTTGAGGTATTGTTCTTATTATTATGCGAATTTATTATTACTACACGAATTTACTATTATTATATTATTCTACTACTCATATCATTGGATTATTATTCTTACCGATTTAGATACTGATAGTAAGCATGTGATATAGAATAATTGGATAATATGTGTATATTTTGATATGATTTTAGTGTATTGATTCAATTTCAACAGTCTTTACTAATATTTTGATTTGATGGTTTATATGATTTTTGTATTGATTGGTATTACCGATACGATGATTGCTTTATAGATATGACATTTATACTGATTTACTGCTTTATTGGCTTTTATACCGTAGTATTTTATTGTTTACAGATTTTACTACTACTGTGTGTGAATTTTACAGTTTCTACATTGACTCAATGATCATATGAATATCACTTCTATGATTTAATCTCTGACATGCATATTTCTCCTTTACCATGCTTTGAATTTAGTTATAGGTTTTGGAGATCTGCTAGACTTTTTAACTCATTATATGTGGTTAAATAATTTTAGGTCAGGGCAGGAGTGTGAGGTTGGTCAGGATTCTTCATGTTCTATTTTTTTGTTTTAGCTATACTTTTATACTCAGGATAGGAGCAGTTATGTGATATGATTATATAGATCCTAAGTAATGTACATTGTTGACCTCTATATATATAGCAGGATCAATGCAAGCAATGGAGATGATAATCGATTATTGTTGGTAAACAAGACATCGTTCAGAACAAAGATTGAAGTGTCTCGATCGAGATGAAATTATTCAAATTTTGTCTGCTTATAAAATAGATTGCATCGATGCATTCAGGACATCCATTTTACCAAAAAAAAAAAGAGTTGTTCGTATGCAACTCGATTGAATAATAAGTTGTTAATGAACGCAACGCTAGAAAAAACTATCTAAATGTCCTCCAATTGTTAAACAGGCTTCGTCGATGAGTTTAGAGCATCGATTTAACCAAAAAGGGATCCCTCGCAATCAAATTGAACGAAAGCTGTCAAAATCGTCGAACTACGATCATTTTCTCGACATTATAAGAATGGTATCCGTTTGCAAAACGATCTTCGCCAATGCATTCAGAACGTCAAAAATATAGGGAAATGATTGCAATATTGTATGGTTGCACGAGTGAAAATATAAAATTTGGTGTGCCAAAAGATAAAATTTGGTGTGCCAAAAGATAAAATTTGGCATGAGTTGCAAGACGACGACACATAACTTGAAAATATAAAATTAGACATCTCTCGAGGCGACGATGACATGTAAATGAAAACACAAAAAATTAATAATTAATTAAGGAGTGGTGAATATGCATTAAAAATAATTGATATTATATATGTATTAAGTAAATTTTGTAAATATAAATTCCTATATTTAACTAATAATTATGTGTTAAAATATTAGTTAATATGTATATATTATAATAATATATTTAAGTTATAATTAATAGCTAAAATATTAGCTAATATGTAAATATTAATAATTATTATCGTGTTTAAATTCCATGTCTAAATGTATAAATCATATCATCAATATTTAACTTAATGGATTTAAGTAATAATTAATAATATATATAAGTATTAGTGCAAATACAGATATTAAGTAAACTTTAATTATTATATGTGTCTCCTTTCTATGCCAATATGTTTCAAATCATGCCATCTGTAATCCTTTAAATCCACATGGCTTCACCTGCTTTTCTCCACCGCCTTATCCTGTTAACAAATATAATATAATATAATAAAACAAAAATCATAAGCCCTATCTCACTCTCTCATTCAAAACTCTCACGCAACTCCCTCAACTCTCCATTTACCTGCATAAGTCGCAAGTCCACTCATGAGCTCCTCTACCCGAACTCCTCTCAACTTACGCCTCAGCTACCCAACTCTCTCTCGCCTCCACTCACAATCAGCCGAATTCCTTCATAAACTCCTCCTCCCTTCTTCTTGCTGTGAAAATTCCAAGCCATACATCCTCAAACCTGAACCCCAGCCCTCTCTGTCAAGCAAACATAGCAGCCCAAACGTCTGTCCTCCTCACTAAGAGCAATAAACCGAACTCCCTCATGTGAAAACACCTCCAGCTGATCTCCTATATGTAAACCTGCATAAGCCGCAAGTCCATCCAAGTATCTCAATCCACCTACAACTCGTTCCTCATAAGCTCCAACAACTACTCAACTTCCTCTATCTCTTCACACGAATACCACCTAAGCTCTCAATCCTTCTGTTTACTCCAAACCAAACCAAACCTCCAAGTTCTTTCAAACAGCAAACACCCACTACCAAATATCCTCTCATTCTCCCTCTAACATATTTTTATTTTTAATTTCACTCTCTGTTTAGATAAATATATATCTAAAACAAAAAAAAAATCAGAAAATAAAATCAATAAAAAGCTTGAGCCTCTCACCATAAATCTCTTTCGTCGTCGTCGTCGTCGCCTTATTCGTTCGTCAAGGTATAACTCTTGCCAAACATTAAAACTCAAATCCCATTTTTGACGTTTGTGGCGGACCGGAGAACCACCTATACGCGCTCTCGTAGCACGGTAGGAGGGAATCCGGTGCGACACATACAGCGAGATGGGTAAGCCTTATACACGCTCTTGTAGCGTGGTGGGAAAAGCTACCGGTGTTCTCATATGAGTATTGTTGAAGGCCCCATACACACTCTTGTAGCGTGATGGGATGAAAAGATGTACGGCCTCGGTGTCTATGGACACCTACCATACACGCTCGTGTAGCGTGGTGGGTTGGCCCTGACTCCTGAAATTTTCCCCTATGCGGGGGAGACGCCGGGATGCTGCCAAAATTTTGACGCTCAAAAGCCTAAATACAAATGATTTGAAATATTTCTTGAACTCAAATTAAATAATTTGAGAGATTTGTTGAACTCGAATTAAATAATTTTAAAATATTTCTTGAGCCCAAATTAAATAATTTGAGAGATTTCTTAAACTCAAATTTACAAAAAAATTTTGAAGAATATTTGAGTCTATAATTTAAAAAAAAAATGTCAAAAGGCTTGTTCATGATATGTTTTTTTTTTTTAGCAAAAATAATTATTAAAGATAATGACAATCATATCCAAGGGAATAATGCATTTATTATTTATCGAACTATCCTATCTTGATGCTAATGATGAACAAGACAATCAGCCATCCTTGGATCAATCTTAACATACATGTTGATATAGATTTTCAATTCATTGGCAATTTTCAAATGAAAAGTTTATGATGTACTTTATAATAAGGCATTAATTCTAACAAGTTTATCTTAAGATGGCTATTGCATGAGCTTCAATATTACATTGAAGTCTCTGTCAAACTCTTGAAACATTATAGTCAACTTGTTTGATTGCCACATCTACAATGCAAAGAAAAAGAAGACAACCATGGAAAGATAGATATTTGGGAATGCTTAAAGATGTGCTTGCTTCCGAAATCCTATCTCATAATTAATGAGAAAATGGTTTCATTTAAGATGGCATACTTTGTAATCTAAATAATCATATTTCTTACACTGGATTACATAGTATAATAATTCTGGTCACATCAAATCATGAGATTGTGGAGGATGACTAAAAGCTTAATGCATCAATTGTCCTGAGACAAGAAAATTTGGTGAATATTAATACTATTCAAGGTATTATTATAAACTTGATTGACAAAGGAAAGGTATTTATTATTGGGTTTGTGGATCAAATTAAACTTGAGATCTCAATAATGAGATTTGTGAGACATCCAAATATATGTGATACATATTGTGGCCTCAAAGTTGCATGAAGAGCAGTTTTGATATGTTATTTGTTCAGTCTCAAAATTCTATCTTGAAAAGAATATAGCTAGTAAATTTGAGAAATCTAAACGCCACCGGATCCGCAACAAGTTTATAAGCGGACAGAAGGCATTTTAGGCCCTTAAATGAAATTTTTGTGCACATCCCAATGACAATCATTTGCACAAATAATTCAACTTGAATATTTAAAATGCCCCCCTCATGCATTCAAATAGAATTGTCTAAATTTAAATGTGCAGTATCGAGTAGGGTGACGACACCTCTAGGATGTGTGCAGTGGCCTTGGGGAAGCAAGCAACTGCCCCGAGAAGAGTGCTACCGCCTTGAGAAACAAGTCACCACTTTGAGAAGCATGCATATTAAGTTTTAAAAAGCCCACATATGCTTTGACAAAATGGATTAGATAAAAATATAGTCTGAGATTGTTGCGTAAATCAAAAATGAACCTAAGTTCAAGTCTAATCCTCCTGTTCGAATGGACTAGAGTTGACAAGACTTGAACTACTAACAAATACACGGTCGTAGTGCTGACCAGAGTATTTGAATTTATAAGTTCATATTAGGCCTTCAAAGGTCTAATAAAAGAAAGGTTCACTACTAAAAGCCTAAACTCGATATTAAACCCAATCTTCTGTTAGCATGAGAACAGAATTGACACGGTTTAAATAACAAATATACAAGCTATTAAACACCCCGATGATGGCCGTGTTGAAAGCTAATCTCAACCGGAGGGGATCTAAAACATTTAAAATACCCCCAAATTTTAAAATTAAATCATGTTTGGAAAAAAATATCTAAATCATGTTTAGAACAAAATCTTAATAAATAATTGAAATTTATTATTTAAAACTTAAAACAAAAATCAATCCATCCGCAAACGTTTGTTAAGGATGATAAATTTAAGAATAACTTTAGCTTGCAAAGAGCAAAATGTCTAATTGAATGTATCATTGTGATTCGTTCTCAAATGATTTCTCGTCAGTGGGGATGTGGCATATGCCCTCTGACCGGGTGGTTTTGCTGCAAAATAGCATCACTATATTACGGTTATGGTCAAAGCCTGTATGTTCCTCAATGGTTAAAAGCCCCTTGCGTAATGAAGCATAGGGTGCACTCAATAAGGCATAAAGCTTTCTGTTAACTAAGGTTGACTAAAATTTGTCGCCCTAAACAAGCATCCACCCCAAGTCTACAAGGTACCCTTGGACGAAGCAACCCATGGCTGCCGACAAGGATCCTTCTGTCAGGTTGGGTCGACTACCTCCTCTGACTAAGTAGATTAGGGACCACGATGGCCCGGGACGACGGAACCATGGGATCTTGATCGGGCTCATCATCATTCCCCCTACCATCCACTTTAAGTATACAAATAATAAATTTATAATTTCACAAAAATTTAGATGCTGCTACTATATGCTAGGTATTTTGTACCTATTGAATGACTAGCCTTAATCGAAAGTGCTCTCTCATCATCGGGAGGGGTAATTAACCATAGGTGCTTGCGCCTATGGGAAATCTAGAACCAGATTATAAAGTCCTCATGAAATGAGGGCGAAATCTCTGGGCAGTGTTGTAACTATAATTCTAATCTGCCTTCTAAAAATTTGACCCGGAACATCGTTAACACTCTCCTAAGTAGGGGAGGCCGGGGATCATTAGGAATGACATCTTCATTTATCACTATGTCTTTACCTTTATCTTTATTGGATAGCCCTTTCTTTGGTGGTGATGGCAACCTTCTACCACTCCTCAATTGTACTTGGACTATTTCATTTGATTTAAATTCATCAGGCATATCAATTCCTTCAGAATCTTCTTTCATTAATTGAGTGAATTGTTCAGACTGTTCAGAATCACTATCTGCATTCATATGCTGCATTTGAGATGTCTCTACATGTTCTGATTTGCTTTCATCAGGAAAACATAAATCTTCTTCTGAACTTGCACCCATTTGTAGCACCATCATACAGGCCTCTGTTGTCATTTCTTCAAAATTTCTTTCGTTTGTAAAAGTAAATTCTTCATTAAACATTTGAAAAGGAGTTTGTTAAAAAATATTTGAAGTTGTTGAAATAACCCGACATGTTTCAACCGGTAGAGGTTCTTCATCATCACTTCCATTATCACCCTTTATCTGATTTATATGAAGCTGAGATATGAAATCAGCTAAGGTAATAGGACGCCTTGCTGATTGACAATATTCTTCAAGATTATTGATTACCTTCTGAATAATAGTTTTCTTCTTTCTTGGCTTCTTTTGTCGGAATAACTTATTTGATTTTCTTGGTAGTGCCTGGCTAGAACCTGATGAACTAGCTTGATCAGACTGTCTCCCAAGTTAGGATTTAGAAACAAATATACTTGAATTTGACTTCATTTTTAATTCTAGTACTGGTTCAATCGGAGACTTCCATTTTACGCTAGGAACTCCTTCAAGTTGCTTTAACATCTTTTTTGTCTTCTTTGAAACAGCAATATTCCATTTTTCTTCTTGCACTACTGCCTCTTTTATTTCTTCAACTGATGATATGGGGGAGGACGTAATCATTCTCGCTGACTCCTTCTTTGGTTGCACCAAAACACTCTTTGATAGGGTGAATTCTCCCCTTCTATACTTTTTCTCTAACCAATTTTGGAAGACATAACAATCTTCAATAGGATGGCTAATCAATTGGTGATACGGACAGTAGTTAGGATCATTAGTTTTATCTGCCTCTTCAGGTCTTTTGGATTTTGGCAATTCTAGACCTGCTTTAAGTGCTTGGCGAAATAGTTTAGCCACACTATCTCGTTTGAAAGAATATTCTTTTGTCATTTTCTCTTTAAGAGATGGAACTTCTCGATCACCTTCTCCTATTACTGGTTTAGGATGTTCTCCTCTAGAAGCAAAATTTCTTAGTTTGTTATTGTTACCCCCAAGTAGTAATTTTTGCTGAGGATCAAGCTTGGCTCTTTCTTTACCTTTGTCTTCTTTATTGATTGATTGTTTTCCTTTATCAATATTAAAGGAGACACGAACTTCACCTCTTCTTGCATCTGGAGCTTTATTTCTTTTGGATCTATCCATATAACCTTTAGATCTTGAAAGATTTAATTTTTCAAACTTTGCTACCCGATCTAGCAACTCTTAAAATGTGGAAATTGAAGCCATACAAAGGTATGGTACCATCTTATCATCGATGTTACCCATCAATAGTTGAATTGCATGCTCTTCTTCTAATTGTTGTTCACATTTCATACTCATGTTTCTCCAACGAGTGATATATTTCGTTACTGATTCATCTCTTCTTCGTTTTTCTAACACGAGATCTGTCATGGTAGTCTTTTCCACAGCACTAGCAAACCTTTTAACAAACATTGTCTCCAATTCAGCAAAAGTTTTGATAGAATCATTAGGCAATTCTGTATACCATTCAAAAGCGGTTGAAGTTAAACTACTAACAAACTGACGGAAGAGCAAAGCATCTACACCTCCAGTGTTCCCACAAGTTGCTTTAAATTGAGCTAGGTGCTGTTTTGGATTTCCAGTACCATTGAAAGTATTAAATTTTGGCACTGAATATCCCTTAGGGTATGGCACCTGATCATACTCAACAGGATATGGGCGCCCTTTACTTACTAACTTTTCTGCTTGTTCAGATGCAATAACAGCTTTGATTTTCTCACTAATGAGACTCTCAAGTTTATCAACGGTCACTGGTTCAGATGAACTTGGAGTAGATTGAGGAGTGGACTGGAGAGGAGCTGAATTTATTTTAGTTTTTTCTTTTGAAACATCTTGCACTCTAGATGCTTGTGGCCTTAAGCTAACTGGAGGATTGACTGGCGCACTACTAGATGCTTGTTGATTGGAAGGTTGAACCAGTATAGGATTTACAACAACATCTTTTTGCATTAGTTGTATCATCATACCCATTTGTGTCATCATTTCACTCATCTTAACATTAAGTTGAAAGATTTCTTTATCTTTTCTTTTCATTTCTCGTTGCATTTCTCTTTGTGTATGAGCTAGAGCAACAGCATCAATTAACACTGGTTCTTCTTCCACTTCTTCTTCTTCTCCTTCTCGTTCACTTTCTAAGATAGGAAATAATCTTTCTTCATCTTCTCCTTGATGTTGCAAAATATCAAGAGGAATGGTATATGAAGTTCCCTGTTGTTGATAACCTTGTGAACTTGACTGTCCACTGGTATGCCCTATCATATAAATAACTTCAATACCCATTGTTTCTTCTTCTCCATTATCTTCTTTTACATGAATTTTTAAACGACGCCTCCAATGAACTTCTGATTCTTCATGGGGCATCAACAAACTCTCTACTAGAGGATCAGAATTAAGCACCTGCTCCTCTTTAGAGGTTATGTTTGGATGATGATGGGATCCTTTAGAGGATTCTCCATTAGAGGATTCTCCAAAGTGTCGACCATCATGAGTATTATCAGCAAAAATTTTCTTTGGAATCCATTCTTGTTGGATTCTTCTATTAGCAGATCTCTGGAAATATTCTCCAAATGTCACGCCTTTAGACTTTTCTTCATGAGGCTTTGGCCTCCATATTTGTTTTCCTTTCCGTTGGGCCCTTTCGACGGCGGATTCTTGAACTCGTGGTCCAAGTGTCACGCCTCGATGTGCTTTCCACGGAGCTTGCTTCCTTTCTTCTCTCCTTTCTGCTATTATAACAGATGATAACCTCTCCCTCAGAGGGGTTCTCTGGGCCTCGGTGACTAGTGGCCTTTGGAACTTCTTCTTCATTAGGTCCTGCTCCTTGACCCACTTTAAAACTCGATGTACTCGGGCAGACAATCGTTCAGGTTCTCTTATCTTCTGAATGGTTGGGGCTTCGGGTCGACGCTCCTAGTAGGATTTTTTTAGCTCACCAGATGAGCTATTTCTTTTTACCCACTTCAGATTGGCAAACTTGTTCCGTGTGGGAATATTAGTCTCTAGCTCTCGTGCTGGCAGATTAGAGGGATGGACTGGTACTGGCAACTGCTGAGCTCGCAGCTTCGCATTTCTTTTTCTTATTTGCCTTCTAGATAGTTTAGCTCCTGATGAGGAAGCTTCACCATCATATCATCCGGGTGCGAATAGCCCAGTTGGCCAAGTAGTGGTTGACACAGGTCCAAGAGAAACTTTTTCTCCCATAACAGTTCTTTTCATCATTCGGACTTCCGGATGAGATAGCCTTTCAAAAATAGAGATCCTCTTTTTAGAGACCTGTTCAGTAGAGACAACCTCAGTAGGTTGCATTTGCGACACAAACAAATTTGTACGTCGTGTTGGTGCTTGAGCAAAAGACCTTCCAGTACGGCCATGAACAGACATTCCTTGAACCGGTACAGCAGCAGCAACAGCAGAAGAAGTAGGGATTTCCAAACTACCAAAGTGGATGGTAGCTTCAGTTTTTCCAGTATTAATTACAGCATTGGCTAGGCGGATGTTTGCTCCACGCCCTAGCTTCACAGTAAAAGGAGTATTTTGAAGATCCATTCTGCACAAATGAAAGATGGGGATCAGTGATCAAATTATTGATATATAGCCCCACACTTTCAAAATGCAGAGACTCAACCAAACAAAATTAATATAAACATAAACATATAATCATGTTCTATATAAGAATTTAGAACTCTGCGTTCATGAGAAGCAAGGGAGTAGATTATAATATCTTATCCCATTTAAGAAAAATTCCTGCACAGCTCAGTGTATATGAAGCTTTGCTAATGTCGAAGGATCTTCGGAAAACTTTGATTCAAGCCCTTAGAGATTCAGAAAAATATGAAGCATATTTTGCTGAAAGATGTTTAACTGAAGTATTACAAGCACAAAATGAACCGGTCATTACATTCCCTGAAGAAGATCTTATGCTTGGGACAACAGACCATAATTGCCCTTTGTATGTCACATCAGAAAGTGATGGTATTATGATAAGCAGAATTTTAGTTGATCCTGGTTCTTCAATAAATCTTATTAGCTTATGAGCATTGAGATTACTCTCACTTGATGTTCAACATCTTGGACAAGATAAATTGATGGTCCATGGTTTCAATGAAAAGGGGCAGAAAATAATGGGATCATTTGTTCTCCCTTTGAAGTTTGTAAAGCTTTTTACAGAAGCTAAATTTCATGTGATTGATGCAGATACTTCATTTAAAGCACTCTTGGGACGACCATGGATTCATGAATATGGCATTGTTCCATCAACTCTACATAAATGTATGAAGTACTTGAGAGATGGAGAAGGGTGCAGAGTTTCAGGTGATATACAACCTTTTGCTGTCCATGAAGTAAAAATTTATGAAGATGCAAAGTACTTCATTCCGAAGGCACCACAAGCAATTAAATCCTATGAAAATATAGCATCGACTTCTAAAATTATAAAACAATCCAAAAAGGAGGCTGAAACAAAGCAATTAGGAAGAAAGAATACTATGCCCACTCTTCCTAAAAAAATTAATACATCATCTCAACCTAAAAGAACTGTTCCTCATTTGGGAAGTGATACAGATGAAGATGATGACTTTCTTTTCAAATTCAAGAAATTGTGTGAGCCGTTGGTTAATGATGAAATACAAGCAGAATACTCTGATTCTGAATATGACTGTGAATCTACTTATACAGGCAGGATACAGTCTATCTTTTTGAGAAAAATGACTAATTTGTCAATCTCAAAAGATACACTTAAAGTGACACCTCTCCCTTCACAAAATTTTAGAGAAATCATTCCTCGTGAGATTCATAATATTGAAGAACTCAAAACATATTATGTAGCTCATCTATCTGATGATGGATCGGGAAGCCTATTATATAAATCTGGAGAGTATCATGATGAAAAGGTTGATTGGCTTCTTCAAAATTTTAACTGTGAAGAAATAGTGCCTATTAGAATCCCAAGATATTATCCTACAAGGATTCGACAAATGCTGCGAAAACAAGGAATTCATGGAGGGATAACTAAACAAAGAAGCCGTTTATTTCAAAGAATATGGTATCAAAAGAATATACAAGCATCACGAAGAAGTGATAGTCTTACGACCAAAGGCCTTGGATTTATTATATCGAAATATCCACATAGAAGGGCAAGTTATACAATCACAGGAAAATGTATTAAAACTGAAGTAAAAGGAAATAATGATTATTATGAAGTAAGTACCACTAGTGATCAAGGCATGGAAGCCAAACCTGCACCCGAAGAGCTTGAAGATGGTGGACAGGCTGCTACCATGGATGAATTAAAGGAAATTAATTTGGGAACTGAGGATGATCTTCGCCCAACCTTCATTAGTGCTCTTTTTCCTGAAGATAGAGTTAAAGAATTAAAAATGTTACTTTGTGAATTTAAAGACTGCTTTGCTTGGACATATGCTGAGATGCCTGGCTTATCCCCTGATGTAGCAGTACACAGATTAGCAATCAAATCTAACTCAACACCTGTTAAGCAAGCTCCAAGAAGAATGAGATTAGAAATTGAAGAACAGGTAACGATAGAAACTAAAAAGCTTATCGAAGCAGGTTTCATCCGAGAAGAAAAATATGCTGATTGGATAGCTAATATTATTCCCGTAAAGAAAAAGAATGGCCAAATTCGTATTTGTATTGACTTTCGGGATCTCAATAAGACGTGTCCAAAAGATGACTTCCCACTTCATGTGTCTGAATTACTAGTTGATAACATTTCTAATTATGAGATGTTCTCATTTATGGATGGATCATCATGTTACAATCAGATCAAGATGGCACCTGAAGATGAGAAGCACACATCGTTCAGAACCCCCATCGGTATATTCTGTTATACGGTTATGCCTTTCGGTTTGAAAAATGCTGGGGCTATATATCAAAGAGCTGACTCATATCTTTGACGAGTTAATTCATCAAAAAGTTGAATGTTATGTAGATGATCTTGTCATCAAAAGTATGAATCGTAAAGATCATCTTGATGATCTCAGAATTGTATTTGAAAGGATCAGAAAATTCAATCTTAAAATGAATCCTCTCAAATGTGCTTTTGGAGTTTCATCAGGAAAATTTCTTGGGTATATTGTACGACATAGAGGAATTGAAATATATCCTAATAAGATCAAGGCAATCATTGAGATGCCTCCACCAAAAAGTCTATGTCAGCTTCGTTCTTTACAAGGACATCTTACATTCATTCGACGTTTCATATCAAATCTTTCTGGTAGATGTCAACCATTTGCAAAGCTAATGAAAAAGAATATTTGCTTTAAATGGGATAAAGAATACCAAGTAGCTTTTGATAGTATTAAGAGATATTTATTAAGTCCACCTATTCTTACATCACCAATTCCAGGGAAGCCTCTTATTTTGTACACTGCTGCATTGGAAGAGTCCCTTGGAGCATTATTAGCTCAACACAATGAAGAAGGCAAGGAGAATGCTCTTTACTATATCAGTCGTAGACTAATCGGTGCAGAAATGCGTTATTCTCTAATTGAGAAGCAGTGTTTAGCATTGATATTTGCTGTACAAAAGCTTCGCCATTATATGCTATCTCATAAAGTCACTTTAATTTCAAAGATTGATCCGTTGAAGTTCTTGATGACAAGACCAACGTTGACATGTCGTTTAGCCAGATGGGCAGTGATACTTTTGCAGTTTGATATCACATATGTTCCACAAAAGGCAGTGAAAGGCCAGGTCTTGACAGATTTTCTCGCTGCACATCCCATCCCTGCAGATTCACCACTCAATGATGATCTACCTGATGAACAAATTTTACCAATTCAAGATAAAGAAAAATTACAAATTTGGGAAATGTATTTTGATGGAGCATCATCAATTAAACCTTCTCAACCTCCAAACATTCCAAAGGCTCGTGCTGGTGTTGGTCTCATCTTTATAACACCTGATGGAGGGATAATCAGATATTCATTTAGTTTGACTGAGCCTCGAACCAATAATGAAGCTGAATATGAAGCATTAGTTGCGGGTCTTGAGATTGCTATTTCAATAGGGATCCAAAACCTTCATATTTTTGGTGATTCCCAGCTTATCATAAATCAAGTATTGGATCTTTACAAAATTAATAGGCTTGAATTAGCCTATTATCACAAACGAGTTCTTGAACTCATGAAACAAATTCAATACATCACATTTACTCGAGTCTCCCGAGCACAAAATAACAAGGCAGATTCTCTCGCCAAGTTAGCAAAAGAAATGGCAAGCATGAATGATGAGCCAGTATTGATTGGAGTTCATACTCGTCGGGTCCTAGAGCCAGCAATTCTACAATCCCCGTTGGTAGAGGGGTCATCAACTTCTTGTCAGCAGGATACAACTTCAATTGTTCCTCACACTCCACAACAAATCACTAGTGAAAGCCAAAAAGATGAATTACAAACTACTCAAAATGAACACATCTCTAAAGCAGTATTAAAATTTCACAAGAATGTTTGTATGGTTGAAGAGCAAGATGATTGGAGACAGCCTTTCATCGACTATTTCAAGGAACACAAGCTTCCAGTAGATAAATCGTTAGCTTCACAGATTCGAAAAAGAGCTTTGCGGTATGCATTTGTTAATGATACTCTTTATCATAGATCCTTTGATAAAATGTGGCTACGATGCTTAGGAATTGAAGAGGCTAATAAGGTAGTGACTGAAGTTCATGAAGGACTTTGTGGAGCACATCAATCAGGCCCTAAAATGGCTATAAAAATTAAAAGAATAGGTTATTATTGGCCTTCGATGGTGAAAGATTGTATTGAATATGCTAAAAAGTGTTATGAATGTCAAATTCACAGGGATATCATACATCAACCGCCAAACCCATTGCACCCTACAATTGCCTACTGGCCATTTGAATGTTAGGGTACGGATATAATTGGCCCAATTGAGCCGCCATCATCAGCCGGACATCGATTCATCTTAGCTGCAACCGATTACTTTTCAAAGTGGGCTGAAGCGGCTTCTTTTAAAGAAGTTACTGCTGGACATGTGGTTAATTTCTTTACTCATAATATTGTCTATCGATATGGTGTGCCACGTCGAATGATTTCAGACAACGGCCCAGCTTTTAAAAGCACTAAAATATATAAATTTATTGAGCGGCATAAAATTGATTGGCGATACTCATCTATCTACAATCCAAGGGCAAATGGCTTGGCGGAAGCCTTCAATAAAACATTAGTGAAATTACTCAAGAAGATACTCACTAAAAATAAAAGAGAGTGGCATACTAAAATGGCAGAAGCTTTATGGGCATATCGTACTACTTATAAAACGCCAACAAAATCCACTCCTTATGCCTTAGTATTTGGAGCTGAAGCAGTTTTATCACTTGAAGTTGAATTGCCATAACTTTGAATAACTGTTCAATATGATCTAACTCAAGAGCAGAATACTCGCTTACGAATGGAAGAGCTTGATGCACTGGATGAGATTCGACTCCAAGCCCATCAAAATCTTGAAATTTATCGAGCAAGGATGTATAGATCCTTTGACCGATTAGTGCGTCCTCGGACATTCCAAGAAGGGGAATTAGTCTTGGTACTGAGAAGACCAATCATCCCGCATCGCAAAATTGGTGGTAAATTTGAGTTTAATTGGGAAGGCCCTTATGTTATTGAAAAGGTATATCAAGGAGGAGCCTATCAACTGATTGATTTGCATGGTCAATGACCAATACCTCCAATCAATGGTAGATTCTTGAAGAAATACTACACATAAACATCTATTCAAGAAATTGCACCTAAAAGTCTCTCAAGACACAGGGGGCATTTTAAATATTTATTTGGGTCGATATCGTGCTTTGCATCGAGATCCCCAAATAAATATTTAAATAAAAATATCTCAGTTCAAAAATATGAAACAAACATGGTGATTTCAACGAAGTATGGATAATAAATACAAAAAAATGGGGATTTCGTCTCCTAAACGCACCAAAATTTGAAATGTTAAATGAAGAAACTTTCAAGTCTGATAACTTCAACAAATTAAGTTGAAGAAGCTTAAATTTTCTATAGCTCAAGTCTGGGGCTCAAACAGGTGTATAAGGTCGAACTCAATAAGTCTAAATAGGGCCGAGTTGCGGGCAGCTTTCCTTACTCAATAAGCCATAAGAAAGGCCGCAGTAAGAAAGACCCTGTTTTGTTAGCTTGATGACCAAAGCTGTCAAATCCAAAATCTATTGAACTTAATAAGTTGGAGCAAATCTGATACAGAAAAGTTTTCTCACTTAACTAATGGATTAAGGTGGAGTTAAAGAGATAAGCCTCATTCAACAACATATCCAGGTATCCATGTATTCTAACTCAATGTGAAATATGAATAAGTTCTTGAAAATCTATCAAAAGAGTCCTCAATCTAATCTTCATAGAAGATATTTGGAGATTCGTAGGGCCAACCAGTTTGCAACAAACATGGTCCACTCTAGACATGCACCACATTTGTTGGGGGGCATTTGTTGACCTCTATATATATAGCAGGATCAATGCAAGCAATGGAGACGATAATCGATTATTATTGGTAAACAAGACATCGTTCAGAACAAAGATTGAAGTGTCTCGATCGAGATGAAATTATTCAAATTTTGTCTGCTTATAAAATAGATTGCATCGATGCATTCAGGACATCCATTTTACCAAAAAAAAAAGAGTTGTTTCTATGCAACTCGATCGAATAAGAAGTTGTTAATGAACGCAACGCTAGCAAAAACTATCTAAATGGCCTCCAATTGTTAAACAGGCTTCGTCGATGAGTTTAGAGCATCGATTTAACCAAAAAGGGATCCCTCGCAATCAAATTGAACGAAACCTGTCAAAATCGTCGGACTACGATCATTTTCTCGACATTATAAGAATGTTATCCGTTTGCAAAACGATCTTCGCCAATGCATTCAGAACGTCAAAAATATAGGGAAATGATTGCAATATTGTATGGTTGCACGAGTGAAAATATAAAATTTGGTGTGCCAAAAGATAAAATTTGGTGTGCCAAAAGATAAAATTTGGCATGAGTTGCAAGACGACGACACATAACTTGAAAATATAAAATTAGACATCTCTCGAGGCGACGATGACATGTAAATGAAAACACAAAAAATTAATAATTAATTAAGGAGTGGTGAATATGCATTAAAAATAATTGATATTATATATGTATTAAGTAAATTTTGTAAATATAAATTCCTATATTTAACTAATAATTATGTGTTAAAATATTAGTTAATATGTATATATTATAATAATATATTTAAGTTATAATTAATAGCTAAAATATTAGCTAATATGTAAATATTAATAATTATTATCGTGTTTAAATTCCATGTCTAAATGTATAAATCATATCATCAATATTTAACTTAATGGATTTAAGTAATAATTAATAATATATATAAGTATTAGTGCAAATACAGATATTAAGTAAACTTTAATTATTATATGTGTCTCCTTTCTATGCCAATATGTTTCAAATCATGCCATCTGTAATCCTTTAAATCCACATGGCTTCACCTGCTTTTCTCCACCGCCTTATCCTGTTAACAAATATAATATAATATAATAAAACAAAAATCATAAGCCCTATCTCACTCTCTCATTCAAAACTCTCACGCAACTCCCTCAACTCTCCATTTACCTGCATAAGTCGCAAGTCCACTCATGAGCTCCTCTACCCGAACTCCTCTCAACTTACGCCTCAGCTACCCAACTCTCTCTCGCCTCCACTCACAATCAGCCGAATTCCTTCATAAACTCCTCCTCCCTTCTTCTTGCTGTGAAAATTCCAAGCCATACATCCTCAAACCTGAACCCCAGCCCTCTCTGTCAAGCAAACATAGCAGCCCAAACGTCTGTCCTCCTCACTAAGAGCAATAAACCGAACTCCCTCATGTGAAAACACCTCCAGCTGATCTCCTATATGTAAACCTGCATAAGCCGCAAGTCCATCCAAGTATCTCAATCCACCTACAACTCGTTCCTCATAAGCTCCAACAACTACTCAACTTCCTCTATCTCTTCACACGAATACCACCTAAGCTCTCAATCCTTCTGTTTACTCCAAACCAAACCAAACCTCCAAGTTCTTTCAAACAGCAAACACCCACTACCAAATATCCTCTCATTCTCCCTCTAACATATTTTTATTTTTAATTTCACTCTCTGTTTAGATAAATATATATCTAAAACAAAAAAAAAAAAAATCAGAAAATAAAATCAATAAAAGCTTGAGCCTCTCACCATAAATCCCTTTCGTCGTCGTCGTCGTCGCCTTATTCGTTCGTCAAGGTATAACTCTTGCCAAACATTAAAACTCAAATCCCATTTTTGACGTTTGTGGCGGACCGGAGAACCACCTATACGCGCTCTCGTAGCACGGTAGGAGGGAATTCGGTGCGACACATACAGCGAGATGGGTAAGCCTTATACACGCTCTTGTAGCGTGGTGGGGAAAGCTACCGGTGTTCTCATATGGGTATTGTTGAAGGCCCCATACACGCTCTTGTAGCGTGGTGGGATGAAAAGATGTACGGCCTCGGTGTCTATGAACACCTACCATACACGCTCGTGTAGCGTGGTGGGTTGGCCCTGACTCCTGAAATTTTCCCCTACGCGGGGGAGACGTCGGGATGCTGCCAAAATTTTGACGCTCAAAAGCCTAAATACAAATAATTTGAAATATTTCTTGAACTCAAATTAAATAATTTGAGAGATTTGTTGAACTCGAATTAAATAATTTTGAAATATTTCTTGAGCCCAAATTAAATAATTTGAGAGATTTCTTAAACTCAAATTTACAAAAAACTTTTGAAGAATATTTGAGCCTATAATTTAAAAAAAAAAATATGTCAAAAGGCTTGTTCATGATATGTTTTGTTTTTAGCAAAAATAATTATAAAAGATAATGACAATCATATCCAAGGGAATAATGCATTTATTATTTATCGAACTATCCTATCTTGATGCTAATAATGAACAAGACAATCAGCCATCCTTGGATCAATCTTAACATACATGACTTTTGAAAAAAATTAAATTATAGAATCTATTTTTATTGTTTGTTATTGATAGATGATATTAGATAGCTCTGATTATTATTTATTAAAAAAATAAATGCATAATTATTCGAAATTAAATTTTGGGGCATCACACGTAGTCGGCGGGCAACGAAGGTCGGAAGGACCATTATCTAACGATGGAGGTCAAAAAAAGTATTGTTTGGCGACGGAGGTTAGAAGGACCGTAGTCTAGCGACAGAGGTCGGAAGGACTCTAGTCGATGAGCGATAATGGTCAGAAAGGCCATTGCTTGGCAACGGAGGTCAGAAGGACCATAGACCGCAGGCGACAATGGTCAAAAAGACTATTGTCTGGCGATGGAGGTCGGAAGGACTGTAGTCGGTGGACGACGGAGGTCGAAAAGATCGTAATCTGGAGACGAAGGTCAGAAGGACCGTACAATCCCCAGGCGACAGTGGTTAGAAAGACTATTGTCTAGCGACGGATGTCGGAAGGACCGTAGTATGTGGAGGTCAGAAGGACCATACTTGGCCAGTGAATTGGTCAGAAAGATCATTGTTTAGCGACAGAGGTTAGAATTATCGTAGTCAGCGAGCGATAGTGGTCAGAAAGACTGTTGTATGGCAACAGAGGTCAGAAGAACCGTAGTCGGTGGGTAATAGTGGTCAGAAATTCGTTATCTGGCGAAGGAGGTTGGAAGGACCATAATCGGCGAGCGACGAAGGTCGAAAAGACTGTAGTATGGCGATGGAGCTCATAAGGACCAAAGTCGACGGGCGATAGTGGTCATAAAGACCGTTATCTGGCGACCGAGGTCGGAAGGACCGTAGTCGGTGGGCTATAGTGGTTAGAAAGATCGTTGTCTGGTGATGGATGTCGGAAGGATTGTAATCGGCAGGTGACGGAGGTGAAAAATATCATTTTCTAGCAACAGAGGTCGAAAGGACTGTAGTCGATGAGTGATAGTGGTTAGAAAGTTGTCTAGCGACGGAGGTTGGAAGGATCGTAGTCGGTGGGTGACAATGGTCAGAAAAGCTGTTGTCTTGCGATGGAGGTCGAAAGGACAATAGTTGGCGGGTGACAGAGGTCGGAAAGATTGTAGTCTGACAATGGAGGTCGGAAGGACTATAGTTAGCGGGAGACAACAGTTAAAAAGACTATTATCTAGCAACGGAGGTTAGAATGACCTTAATCGATAGGCGATAGTGGTCAATTGTCTAGTGACAGAAGTCGAAAGGACTGTAGTTGGCGGGCAACGGAGGTCGAAAAGATCGTTGTCTAGCGATAGAGGTCGAAAGGACCATAGTCAATGGGTGACAGTGGTCAGAAAGATTATTGTCTAGCGATAGAGGTCGGAAGGACAGTAGTCGGCGAGCGAGAGTAGTTAGAAAGACCGTTATCTGATAACGGAGGTCAAAAGGATCGTAGTTGGTGGGTAACAGTGGTCAGAAAAACTGTTGTCAGGAGACTAAGGTCAGAATGATCGTAGTCGGTAGGTGACGGAGGTCTGAAAGACCGTAGTCTAGCTACGGAGGTCAGAAGGACATTAGTCGGTAGATGATGGAGGTTGAAAGAACCATAGTCGGTGGGCAACAGTGGTCAGAAAGACTGTTGTCTGGCGATGGAGGCCAGAAGGACCGTAGTCGGCGGGCGACGAAGGTTGAAAAAATCCTTGTCTAGTGACAGAGGTCAGAAGGACCGTAGCCGGCGAGTAACAGTGGTTAGAAAGACCGTTGTCTAGCGACGGAGGTCGGAAGAACCGTAGTCGGCGGATGACAATGGTCAGAAAGACCGTTGTTTGGTGACGGAGGTTGGAAGGACCGTAGTCGACAGGTGACGGAGGTCGGCAAGTGGCGGAGGTCGGCAAGTGACGGAGGTCAGAAGGACCGTAGTCGATGGGCAACTGTGATCAGAAAGATCGTAGTCGGATCTTTGAGCAGAAAAAAAGGTGTGGTTTATGCACCATCACAAATCATGTCATACTCGTGATGAAAGCTAGGAGATACATGAAACTAAAAAAATAAGAAACCTAAATTGTGGAGAGGAACAAACCAAACTGCCCAAATTGTAAAGATAAATACAACCAACTCTTTTGACTCCGCATCTGAAGAAAAATGGAGACACTTCAACTACTTCGTCAGCAAATAGCCAAAAATGAAGGTTACAATCAAGAAACATAGAAATCTATGGTCACCCTGGCACATCAAGGTACGCATGTTCCACTATCTCAAAAACCAAAATGGCATGATCGTCATTTACATTTGAAGAAAGATCGGAAGTCAGATATGATCCGTCATCCGCATTCGAAGAGAGGAACAAAAAAAGAATGAAAAGATTTCAGGGACGAATAAACCTGCGAGATGATTGCCAGATGAAGCGGTGTAAGAGCCAAAGAGGGTTACGAATCTATACGTCCGCTGAGATAGGGCACGATCGACGTAGGGGAAGAGGAAGGGTTTCGAGCACGGGAAGGAGGGATTGGAGGGCTTCGGAGCCGTAAGAGGGTTAGGGCAACTGAGAGCGACTTAGGCTTATTTTGGTTATTTGGTACTTTTATAAAAAAGTATTTTTAAGAAATATCGGTTCAGAGAAAGGAGTTTTCTAACTGAGAAGTATATAGAAAAAGCTTTTTCAGGCCTAGTTTGATTGGGCGTTTTTTGTGCTTATTCCTTTTTAAAACAGTAAAATTTATTTTTCTTTACTGTTTGGTTTGTCAAACCTCGTTCCCAATAACTCCATTTTTGTCATTTTTCTGCTGTTTTGAAAAAGCTTTTTATATATGCTTCTCCGTTAGAAAACTCCTTTTTCTGAACCGATGTTTCTTAAAACTACCTTTTACAAAAGTACCAAATAACCAAACGAAGCCTCAAAACAGTAGAAAAATGAAAAAAAATGGAGTTATTGAGAACGAGGTTTGACAAACCAAACAGTAAAGAAAAATAAATTTTACTGCTTTAAAAAGGAATAAACACCAAAAACGCCCAATCAAACTAGGCCTTACTCTTTGTTTGCGCGTGGTGAAGCGGCGCAAGTCCATCTGTCCGTGTGTACGTAGTGGGCTCAAATTAAAAAAAAAAAACTTAAGTTGTTATTAATTATTAATTAAATAATTGTTATTAGTAAGTAAATAATAAGTAATAATATTAATGAGAATTAATCGACCTTGATATCAAATATCAAACATTAATTGAGATCTTTAATAAGCTTGCTCACGAGCTTCATGTTGAGTGTGTTCACTAACTTCATATCGGGCTTCTTATCGAACATGTTCACGAGCTTTAAATAATCTTGTTCACGAATATAATCGAGCCAGACGTATTATTATTCAAGTTTTTTTATTAACACATCGAGTATTTACGAAAGTGTTCAAACTTGTTCAACTAACTAATTAAAAGATCATGAATAAGCTCTTATCGAGCCAAACCTCGAGCAGCTCGTCAAACGCTCAGTTCGCTTGCAACCCTATGACGATCATTAAACTGACCTAGTTTGAAAAAGCTAAAGAAGCGAACAAATAAAAAAAAAATCATGATGAGGCTTAACCATTCCAAAATAAAATTCTTATACTTAGTATCCTATCAACTGGATCTTCTTCAGTTACAGATTTTTAGTCTGACTAGCAGCTTATAAATGCAAGTTTTGAGAGTTTCAGGGCCTAAGAAGCATAACTTGGATTATGTTATTCTATTTATTTGGCTAAATATATGATTTAGATTTTATTTGACATAATTTTCTCACTTTTCTAAATCAATTTTTTAATATATATATTTTTAAAAAAAAATTATACTAAAAATTTTGTTTTATAAAATAATATAAATATTATCCGAAACGAAACCTCAGTAATCTAATAAAAATCAGAGAACTTTTATCATTAGATTATGACCGCAAAGATCCATCTGTATAAAGAACTTCACCTAACTTAAAATAAACATAACAGATAACAATATTAACAGCATAAAATTAAATGTATAAAAACAACTAACCTCAAAGTCATTTTCTCTCCGGATGGAGCCAATCGGTTGCCCAACAGAACAAATGCCAAAATGGGAAAATAGGACTTTTCGGGTGATAAAAGGGATAGGACTAAGTCGCCCGTTAAACGGGCAACTTTGGCAAGTTCAAAAAAAAAATTTTCCTGTTGATTAACTGGCTAAATTTAATTAATACGATACTTAGTTTAAAAATTTACACTTTTATATATAGAAAATTGAGGGCAAAATTTTATTGCATTAAAAGTAAAAATTTTCAACTGTCATACATATTTTTTGCCTGACTAGCACCTTAATGCAAGTTTTGAGAGTTCCATGGCCTTAGAAACATAATTTGGATTATGTTATTTTATTTATTTGGCCAAAAATATTGATTTAGATTTCATTTGGGACAATTTTTTCACTATTTTTTAAAATAGCTTTTTATAATTTTTTTTCAAAAATCTTTTTACTAAAAAACTGTTTTACACAGCAATATAAAATCTGTCACAAACGAAATCTGAGTAACCCAATAGAAATCAGAGAACTTTTATCATTAAGATTATGACTGCAAAGATCACTATATTGAAGAACTCGCAAATTAAAAGAGCGACATCAACAAAGAAAAAAGATTCATCTGGAAGTTGGAATACTGATATTTGTAGAAGAGGCAATAATTCACTCTTTTTTAACCAAAAAAACATTGATGCGAATTATTGCTAGGATAAGATAAGAAGAGAAATCTTCTAGCATCAGACACATAAAAGTTGTCTTTTTTTGCCAGACTTCTATTATGTTCAGTCACAACCCCATAAAATTTTAATATCAATTATTGCATTATAGATTTCCCCAAAAAAATTTATCGCATTATAGCACTCCTGGAATAGTTGGACTCCAGAGAGCAGGTGTAGCCCATCTTGATCTATTGATTGAGAGTTTTTACTATCAATTAAGAGATTTTAAATTCGAGTCTTATATATATGATATGTCTATGAGTTTATCATTATGGAGAAGATAAAAAATGGAAGCAACAGCGACCATAAAAAATTTCAAAATAAAGGATCCATTAATCCAACGATTAAAATAAGAAAAAAAAATTCTTTAGTACCAGCTTTGATAATTAGATGTTGCCTAATGGTAGTGCCATTTGGCTTAATAGCCTTCAAAAAATGTGATGAGTGAACCATCATCAGATATAAGCACAAGCTTGCTTGCACCATTAGACATTGAACAAAGATAAATAACAATAGCATCAAGTATTTATCTCATTACACGGGATTGGGGTTGTCGGATTGGCTAAATAAATATTTTTTCTTTATTGTGTTCTAGTAAGAGTCAAAATCTCATGATATGAGCAAATATAAGCAAGATAGAACAAAAGAGAGAGACTCTTTGTTTCAAATTGCCTCCTCTAACTGAGCTATTGAAGGCTGAAAATTGATTGAAAGGCCTCTTCAAAGAGAGATTTTAATGTGCGGAGTCCGTACATAGAGAACCATTCGGTTTTGTGACTATAA
The DNA here is from genome assembly GCA_019925795.1 of Dendrobium chrysotoxum. Taxonomy (NCBI): domain Eukaryota; kingdom Viridiplantae; phylum Streptophyta; class Magnoliopsida; order Asparagales; family Orchidaceae; genus Dendrobium; species Dendrobium chrysotoxum. The sequence goes on from CM034305.1 coordinate 9,754,027, forward strand.
ACAATAAAAGTGCAGTTACTGTTTATCATTGCGCTTTTACTGCTCACAGTCATAAAATCGAACGATTTTCTATGTCTAGACTTCGCACATAATAATCTTTCCTCTTCGAAAGGTAAGCTGTCCAAAATTAAACAAAATTTGCCTATCACCAAAGTTCCAATTTTTTTGATTGCTATGTGGGTGGCTGGTAAGCATACAACACAGCTTCTGATGTGCTTGACAGGATAAAATAACTAGTAAGCTCAACTGTTCAAGCTAATAATTAAAGCTTTAGTTGAGCTTGTTGACTTGCGTGCAATTTCATTTCAAATAAATTAATTTAAATAGATTAATAATATTTTATTTCAAAATTTGTAAATACAAATTCATTGATAAAAATTTAATTAATTTCTATTTTATTTTATTTTCTATCCATGAAATTCCTTACAAAAATTTCTAGAACTTTTTTATTTCTTCCAGTTTTTTTTTTTTTTTTCTCATTCTCATTTGTGTTCATAGATTTTTAGTTCTTTGTTAATCATATTAATAGAACACCCCTCCCTCATGTCTACCAGTTGCATGGGTGGGGCTTTCAAGTTTGCTCCACGAAGCCAAAAACGACAGAGCAAGCTGACACCTAGGAGAAAACTACGAAAAGCTGACATCAACTCGGATAAGCTACAGCTCAAGAGCATCACTTTTTTTGAAAAAAATATTCTGTGCGGAATACCAAGCTCGATACCGCTAGGATATCAAGCATACTGGATGAAAATATCATATGGTGTTCGCACAAAATAGTCTCTTTTTTTGAGGGGGAAGACATTTAGGCAAAGCAAATTTATACACACATCATAAATAATTTGAATGCAAAATTTCTTATTTGATAGTCAAAACTTTCAATAAAAAAATCAAGAAGAATTATATCAAGAGCATCAATTCCTCTTTAGTTAATGGATGATTGCACATACTATTGAGTGTAAACAAACCTAATTTAACTGATCATATTATTTAATTTTGTTAATTTGTTTTAAACTTTTTTCATTTAAATTTAGCTCATATTAAACATTTCATATTCAATTTATTTTAAATTCATTTATTCATTTTTCATTTGTATTTGCGCATAATGTTGGTCATTTAAAGAGAAACATAAAATTAAGTTAAGTGTTGCAGAGATGAGGATGCTCAAGTGGGTGAGTAGCTTCGCTCTTAGAGACAAAATGTGAAATAAGTATATACGTAAAAAAGTTGGAGTAGCTCCAATGACAAATAAGATTAGAGAGAATTTTTTTAGATGGTTTGGACACATAAATCGTCTGCCTTTAGATGACTCGGTTAGAAAAATAGATATTTTAGATTTGACATATATTAAGAAAGATAGAGGTAGACTAAAAAAACTTGGCTACAAAAAAATTGAAAGATACATTAATATTATTGACAGTATTGAATGCATTGATAATACATAAACATATGATGCATATGAATAGATAAGATAGATTCCTTTAGTGATTATGAATGATTTTTGCACCGTTATTTTATCTATTTATTAAATTTTATACAAATTATTGATTATATTAGGCTGAGTATATCATATTGATTCTTTAGTCCATGCATTGAAAGCTTTAGTGAGTTTTGGATTACTACTGGGCTTTTGAGCTCATTATGTGGATTTTTAATGATTTTAAGTCAAGGAATGTGTCAAGACCAATGGGAGTGAGGTTGTCAGATATCCTCAATTTTTTTTTAGATTTTGTTTTGCATTTTGTTTTATTTTTTATAGTCAGGAGTTTGTGATAAATTAGTGATTGTAGTGATCTCTTAACTAGTGTAAATGATATTTTGTTGAATGACTAGCATCTTGATGTATATGAATTTAGTTACTTTCGCTGGTTATTATTTATATTGATGTTTTATAGAAACTTTGATATATTCTTAAAATGATAAATAGGTAATTCTTCTAAATTTGATTCTGGGGCATTACAAGTACAATGTGCACCCACCTACCCTGGAAGGCGTCATCGAAGAGCCTAGCTCCCTAGCACTGTAATTTCTGATTTGAAGGAGGGCAGCAATTATGTTCCCCGTCGGGAAATATTTGATTCCATAGAGGAAGAACCCCATCCATTTTATGACTGACCGTGGCACATCGGACACATCGGACACATCACCAAGGGCAAGAGTGTTTTTGTGTCAAGTTGGATATTCCAACCTTTGATGGGCGGCTTCACATAGAGGATTTCTTAGATTGGGAATGGACGATCAATACTTTCTTTGAGTATATGGAAATCTTACCAGAGAAGCAGGTCAAATACATTGCATGTCTGCTGAAGGGAGGAGTCGGTGCTTGGTGGTTGCAGTTGCAGCAAAGTCACCGGCAAGAAGGTAGGGGTCTTGCGAAAAACTGGCACCGCATGAAACAGCTCCTAAGAAGTCATTTCCTATCCACTAACTTTAAGCAGATGCTCTATTTGTAATATCAACATTATATGCAAGGACAAAGACCTGTTAGTGAGTATACTGAAGAATTTTACTGCCTCAATACCCACAACAACTTAAATGAAATTAAAAATCAATTAGTCAGCCGATATATTGGGGGATTGAAGGACAATTTCGAGCTCAACTCAGTTTGGTCCTTGTCCCAATAAGTGAATTTTGCATTAAAGTTGAGATGCAGCTTTAATAATACTCCCTCAACTATTCGGCTTGGCACCCGTTTGGGGAAGGTTTGACTGAGGCAGTGAGACATAACACCAATATCTCTAAGCCCCAAGTAAACTCACCCAGTCTAGCTAACAACCCTATAAACGATCCCAAGAGCTCCACTAGACTATGACTAATGGGCAAGGATAATCATTATGCTAAGTCGACAACCATAAAATGCTTTAGGTGCTTCCAACCAGGGCACAAATCTAACGAATGCCCCTGACGGCAATAATTATAGCTGTTAGTTTCGAATGTGTTGTACCAGTCTTGGCAAGGTATGTGGCCTTATCTAGATAGTGGATGCACGAAGAATATTATTTCTAGAGTTGCGGTCCAAGCCCATTAACTTAAAACCACCAAGAATCCAAATCCTTTAAAAATTAGTTGTATTAAGAATGGTGTGGAGTTTTTAGTTTTTGATATGTGCCAGGTCACGTTCACAATTGGAAAGCAATACATGTGTGAAATTCTTTGTGATGTGTTGGCCATGGATGTGTGCCATGTTATTTTGGGGAGGCCCTAACAATTCGACAGTGGAGCAGTATATGATGGACAATCTAATACGTACTCTTTCGACTGGAAAGGTAAGAAAATTCGATTGATGCCTAACCTACCTACTCTTGGTCCACATGGAGCTAGTGACCTCACAGTTGCTAGTATTATATCGGCCTAGGCATTGTTACAAATGAAGGAAGACCACCATTCAATGCTAGCACTGGTTGTGACCAAAGCCGAAGCTGTGAACTTAGCCACTGAATATTGCTCTAAAATTCAGCAATTACTCCAAGCTAATGTTGATGTTATTCCACTGGAATTGCCTCCTACTCTACCACTTCTCCGCAATATGTAGCATCAGATAGAGTTTATTCCAGGTATCATACTCCCAAATTTACCACACTACCGCATAAGCCCACGTGAACACTACATCCTACAACAAATTGTAAATGACCTATTGCAGAAATATTTTATACAGTCAAGTCTGAGTCCTTACACCGTGCAAGCCTTGCTTGTTCGAAAGAAAGACAATAAATGGTAGATGTGTATTGACAACTGAGCTATCAATCAAATCACTGTGAAGTATATGTTTCCTATTCCTAGATTTAATGATCTAACTGATGAACTTGCAAGCACCATCATTTTCTCCAAATTAAACCTAAGGAGTGAATATCATCATATTCGAATTAGGCCAGGCGATGCATGGAAAACTGTATTCAAAACTTGCAACGGTTTATTCAAATGGAAAGTAATGCCCTTCAGCCTTTGCAACGCCCCATCTACTTTCATCTGTCTCATGCACGAGGTTCATAAACCACGTCTGGATAAGATTTGTGTCATATATTGGTTTTTAGTCCTTCACATGAAGTTCATTTCATTCACCTGAAGCTGATTTTTGAAACTCTACGCCTCCACAAGTTATTCCTCAACTTGTCTAAGTGTGAATTTGTTGTCACGCACGTCCATTTCCTAGGATTTATACTTGCAACTGATGGAATTCGGGTCGATCCTCGTAAGGTTGCTACTGTTATGGAGTGGCCAATTCCTACATCTTCATTTGAAGTCTGTAATTTCCGTGGATTGGTGAACTTTTATCGAAGATTCATCAAGGGGTTTAATTTATTGATGACCCCAATCACTGATTGTTTGAAGTCTAAATCCTTCACATGGACTAATTCACAACAGCAAGCATTTGAAATGATAAAAATAGCCATCTGTTTTGCCCCAATCCTAGCCTCTAACCTCACTTCCCACTCCTAATTCCATTTGAGAATATCTTAGCCTTGATTTTATTTTGGGACTTCCCAACACACAGCAAGCATCCGATTTGATTATGGTTGTAGTTGATCGCTTTTTCAAAATAGCCCATTTCATCCCTTGCAAAAAAACATTCGGTGTTGTCAACATTGCCCGTCTCTTCTTTAAAGACATTGTCTATTTACATGGTCTACCACGTAGTCTTACTTCCGATCTTGATGTTAAATTCATCAGCCATTTTTTGAGGCAACTTTGGAAGAGTTTAAACACTGATATCAAGTTAAGCTCGGCTTATCACCCTCAAACCGATGACCAAACTCAAGCTATTAACAAAACATTGAGAAATATGCTATGCTATTTAGTTCAAAAACAATCAAAACGTTGGGCTGACTTCCTCAGCCAAGACAAATTCGCCTACAACTTAATGCCAAATCGTTCCACATGTTCTTGCCCTTTTAACATTATGTATACAAAAAAATCAAATCACTTTGTGGATCTTGCAACCTTACCAAAATGCCACAATACTGCTGCTTCCAAAACTATTTCCCATAGCTTCGAAGTAATTCAATCAGTGAGGGATATCTTTAAATACAAATAACAAGCCGATCTTCACAGAAGACCTAAAGTATTCAATCCCGACGACTTAGTCATGTTACGGATGCGTAAGGGGATGCGTGTGGAGAGGTTTCCACTGGGCACTCACTCTAAACTCAGCCCAAGGAACATCGGTCCATACCCCATTCTTCATCACATTAATGACAATGCCTACGTCATTGATCTCCCTACCACCTTTCACACTTCTGCTACCTTCAACGTAGGCGATATTTATGCAACCCTCCCACCAGATAATACATCCACTATCACCACCTCACCAGAAGCGAGTTCATCAAAGCCGAGGGAGAACTGATGCAGCTAATGTTTACCTGAGGCATACCACATCTCTGTTTATGGCTCCACTACCCCATATCTACTTACTCCTTTTTATGTTAGCAAGTATACACTATCTTTATTTTATTTGTTTGCTTTAAAACGTTCCCTTATTATTGTTACATTGCTTTAGTGGCTTGGTTTCTTTCCCAGCATTGCTAGTTTCTCTATCAGCTGCCATTCATCAGCCATTATCATCGACCACCACTATCATTTCACTTTATATTGCATTCATTATATTTCAAGCCAAATAAAAAAAATTAATTTTATACATTATTTTTACACTCATTCAAATAATTTTTAATATTTCAAATACATTACATCTTAATATTTTAAATTCAACTTATAAATCGCCTCATATAAAAATCAACCGCAATTACAGCATGAGCAGCATTTCATAAAATACAAGCTACGGAAGCTATGCATCATCGTTTCAAATTCGTGTGCAGTAATAATAAGCCACACACTTAGGGTACAGTTAAATTCCATCTATTAATACTAATAGATGCCAAAATTATTGAGTAGAGGTAAACAGACTTCAGAATATCACAAGCGAAATTATCCGATGAGCCCACCCAAAGTTCACAGCTTACTCGCCTGAGTAGTCGGACTACCGCGTTTTCCACCGCCGCGGGCAAGCGGTCCAAGTTTCTTCGCCATATTCCTAAGAACATACTTCTGTATCTTACCCGTAGACGTCTTGGGCAACTCCGGCTGAAAAACCACCGTCTTGGGCACCATATAGTGCGGCATCTTCTCCCTGCACCAAGCAATCACCTCCGCCTCCGTCGGAGGCCGCCCAACTAATCCTTCCTTTAACCCAACAAACGCGCACGGCGTCTCTCCCCAATACTCATCCGGCCGCGCCACCACCGCCGCCTCGTTCACAGCCGGATGTCCGTACATTATGGATTCTACTTCCACGCTGCTGATGTTCTCTCCGCCACTAATGATCACATCCTTTGATCTGTCTTTAATCTCCAAATAACCGTCGGGGTGCATCACCCCGACATCGCCGGTGTAGAACCATCCATCCTTAATTGCCTTTGCCGTCGCCTCTTTGTCCTTCAAATACCCCAACATCACATGCCCGCCGCGCAGGACAACTTCCCCCATCGTCAATCCATCCCATGGCACGCTCCGAGCGGTGGCTTCGTCAACGACGTCCATCGCCGTCATCATCGCCGTCCTCACCCCCTGCCTTGCCTTCATCCTCGCCCGCTCCCCTGCCGGCAAACGGTCCCAATGATATCCCTTCCAGGCGCAGGACACCACTAGCCCGGCGGTTTCAGTGAGGCCATACCCGTGGCTTACGGCGAATCCGAGGGATTCGACGCGGGCGAGGACTGCAGCGGGAGGCGGCGCGCCAGCGGTCAGGATTTGCACGGTTCCGTGGAGGCTGCGGTTGGCGGTAGGTGGAGAATTTGCCAGCATGTTTAGGACGACCGGGGCGCCGCAGAGGTGGGTGACGCGATTTTCGGCGATGGCCGCGAAGACAGTTGGGCCATCGAATCGACGGAGGCAGACGTTGGTGCCGGCGACCGCGGCTACGCCCCACGGGAAACACCAGCCATTGGCGTGGAACATGGGCAGGGTCCAGAGGAAAACTGGGTGATGTGGGACGCACCAGTCTATGAGAGAGTCCGTGGAGACTAGGAAGATACCGCGATGGCAATGGACGACCCCTTTCGGCGCAGATGTCGTGCCGGACGTGTAGTTCAGGATCATCGGAGACCATTCGCTCGTCGGCCGAATCCACCGAAAATCCGGGTCTCCGAGACCTATGACCTTTTCGTAGGTGAGGTCGAAGCCGGTGAGATCATTATCGTCTTCGTAGGGATCTTCGATGGGGATGAGGAGGGGAGGGCGATGATCGGCAGGGAGGAGCTCGAAGGCGGAGCGGGCGAGAGGAAGAGAAAGGAGGTCCACGAAGAGGATACGGGATCCAGAGTGGCGGAGGAGGACGGAGATAGTCCTCGAGTCGAGGCGGGTGTTGATGGTGTTGAGAACTGCGCCGCTCATCGGCACGCCGAAGTGCATCTCGTACATGGCGGGAATGTTAGGCGAGATAACAGAGACCTACTTCGATCAATTTGATGTTAGATGAATTAGGGTTAAAATGAATTGGGGGAAATTGAGGTTAGAATGGAACGAACCACGTCACCGGGGGAGATGCGGAGATGGGAGGAGAGGGCGGAGGCGAGACGGAGGCAACGGTGGTAGGTTTCCGACCAAGTGTAGACCTTCTGGTTGTAGACAACGGAGGGGCGGTCGCCATGAACGATCGCGGTGCGTTCAATGAAGCCTAGAGGAGTCAGGGGGTTGTTATTTGCGGAGTGGGGGCCGAGGTGATCCATGGTGGAGAGCGTCGTTCGTGTGGGCCGGAGGAACAGGACGGTGTAAGAGTGAAAAATGGAGAATTTGCTTTGGGTTCGAGACTGAGTGGGAGGAATTTATGGGGATTGGGGAGCGGCAGAGCTTCATAGGTTGGGTCTGTTTGCGTGTGGAATAAGAGCCTGCTTCCAATCTAGAAAAAAACACACGTACAAACAAACGTTATTGTATGTTTCCATTAAAAGTTGAAAAAACGCTGTCTTAGAAGTCATCAAAAATTATTTTGAGACAAATATGTCATATGTTGTATTTAGAAAATTTTGAACTTTCCGCCCTGTAATACCTCAATTTTGAGAAATATGAAAGATGATCAAATTTTCATTTTGGATCAAATTATTCTTTTTTATATATGTGAACTTTTGATATAAAAAAGAGGTATAGCTTCAATTGTGATAGGTAACCCTAATAATTTAGATTCAGGCTTCACTTGGGACGGCTTTCTTATTGCTTCTTAAAACTATTTTTATGTGCAAAAATTAAAATTCTTTTACTAGAATACCGTTTTAAGAAGCAGGAAAAAAGCCGTCCCAAACTAAGCCTTAATTGTGAAGAGTGTTCTAATCGTGGTAGGTAATCCTAATCCTACATGTGTTCTCAATGATTTTATGTTTTGCATAATTTGTTTGCCTCCTGAAATTGATAAAAATACAATATCTCTCATTTTAGTAATTTTTCACTATGTAACTTTTGATATATGGTAGATATCATCATTTCAAACATTTTGATTGGTTTATATTAAAATTCATTGATTGGTTTTGCATTTATGTTATTTTCTTTGAAATAGTTAGTATAAACTGAGTATAAATCAGGAGTCAGAGTATTATATTTTGGCATGAAATACATGATATGCATATGTCTTTTATTTATTTAGTCAAATATATATCTTTGGCATACTATAGACATACTGATGAGTATAATGATAGCATCTACAATCATCCATCGAATACAATGGTGAGTTATCGTTACTTGCTAAGCTTTTATTCTCATTACGTAGTTTTATATAATTTCAGGTAAATATAAAGAGTCTATAGCATAAGCCTAGACAGTGACGATAGTTGAGTTTTATTTTTAGTTCTTTGACTTTATGCATTCTTTTGTAGTTTGTCATGGCTAGTGTACCTATTGTTTTGGAACTTTTGACCTTGTAATGAAATGTAAATATTGATTGTATTAATATAATTATTATTTTTTCACTATTTATATTTATTTTATCTTAATGAATTAGTAGGATCTAGTTGTTGATGATATGGTTATAATTGTAACCAAAAATAAGAATTAATATGAATTGAAAATTGAGCAAATGAAGAAAAAAAAGACGAGAAATAATTCTTCCACTTTAGATCCCAGGGTGTGACACTAAGTCTAATAGACAACAAGAAATCTGATTTTATAAGGTACCCAGGATTTTGTGGTTCAGAATGTATTTAAATCTTTTGTTACAATCATTTTTGAACTATTATTATTTAAGTATTTTGAAAGAAATATGTTATATACATATTTTGGATGAATGTTTTATTTTGTTTGAATGACTAGATGACTCTGGTAAAAATGGAAAGCTGGGTTGAGAATTAAAGAAATGTATAGGAAAAAAAGAGTAGGTTTAATTCATCCTTTAGGTTCTGGGGCGTTACATCATGGGTCCAAGATATATATGTGTGTGTGGGCGTGCACTCACATATGGATGAGTAAACTGTAACTCGCTAAAGATGCTTTTTTATGTGCAAAATATCGGAAAAAAAAAAACCGAAGGTCTTTACCTAATTGAAATGAGACTGTACGTATGTAAAAAAATTTGAAGACCTTTCCTAATCATTAAAGAAGGTGAGTTCAAAAAATAATGAGACAACAATAGCCAAGATTTCAATAGGCTTTGGCATCGGACCTCGATAATTGTTGGTGGTAGGCAATGACATAGAACATCATATATTAGGTGATGGCAGGCAGCAGCCAAAGAGATGAAAAAAACGCCTTACTCTCTATCGCTATAGAAAAATATTGTTTTTATAACAAATAATTCCTCCAAAAATAAGCGAAATCCACCACAATATTGGTTTACATAATTCTTAGCTATACCCTTTCTAACTATTTTGAGCAATTCCTTGCTAATGTGAAGAATTGACAGACTCCATGCAAGTAATTTGACACATTCTCAGCTCTTGAGAGCTGCACATAGTAAGTTCTCTGTCCAAACATATGTTGCCTTTTGCTAAATATCCCTCTTTTTACTTCATTGAACATCTTCAGAGCATATGACAAGAAAAATTAAAGTTGTTGGATGCTTAAGAAGATCACCCTCTTTATAAGATTTAAAAAAAGAAAATTTCAGATATATTTTGTATAAATACGAATTTAAAATTGTTAGATTTATTTTACAATTAATATTATAAAATAAATTTAATGATGCATAAATTCATTATGATATAAATTATATAATATTATTGATAGTGTTCATGAAATTGATGGAGGGCTGATGACTATGGCATCATCAAAAGATAATATTGACTAAGAGCCTACAAATAAAAGCTGATGAAGCCGTGTGCGAAAGGAGAAGATGATACAAGAGGCACATAATTAAGCAATACAGTATGTATATGTGATAAGAGATTCTGATATATAACTGTATTCTCACTCTATTTCTACAATTTCCTTTGTTATTTTGACTCTATTTCGTTTTGTTTAAGGTGAATTAAAACTATTATAAACTACGAGCTCACTGATTTATTGCTTTGGAGCTTTGATTGTCAATTAAGAGGTTTTAGGTTCGAAGCTTGGGTATGTGATGTGTGTGTTTACCTTTCTTGGCCCCAAATATCTCAAAAAAAAAAAAAAAAAAAAAAAAAAAAAACTACCATAAACTCAAGTCATTAAAAAAGAATTTCGGAACCAAAATTTCTCTCTCTGTAGCTCAGGCTCGATCGAAGCTCATTGAAGGTAGGGATGTCAATATTTTACACGACCCGAAAATCCGATCCGAAAATTTCGGGTTTGGGTCAACTCGTTTGAGAAACAGGTCGGGCTCGGGTTCGTGTTCGGGATTTTGACCTGTTTGCAAAACCGGGCCAAGTTCGGGTTGACCCGGAAACCCGAAATGAACCCGGCAACCCGACATTTCCGCCCGCTTCGCTGCTCCAACCCGCTGACCTTGCAGGCACTAGCCTCGCCCGAACGGACGTCCGCATGCTAGCTTTACCTGCTGACCTCTCAGACACTCTCACACCCCTCGGACCGCGGTCAAGCCGGTCCTCACAAACCTCGCCCGATGACTCGAGTCTCCCCGCACGTTGGCTTCGCTAATTCGACTCGCACGCGGACATCGCCTGATGGCTCGATTCTCTCATGCTGGCCTCGCGGACCTCGCCCTGCACACTGGCTTCGCCAGTTCACCCCGCACGTTGACTTCTCTTTTTACAAACGCGTCTCAGGTCGAATCAGGTCAACCCAATAACCCGCACGATTCAAGTCCAGGTTGGAAATCCTGACCTATTGCAAAATCGGGTCGGGCTCGGGTTGACCTGTATAGGCTTAGGTCAACTCGAGTTCGACCCGAACATAACCCGTCGACTCGTTTTGACACCCCTAATTGAAGGGTTTAGCATCTTTGATGGATGACATTAGATCCAACATAATTAAATAGTTAATCTCTAAGATTTTTTTCCTCACATTTATCTTCTTCATTTTTCCTTCAAACAAAAGAGTTGAATGGCCATCATTTCTTTAAGGGAGAAAAAAAAAGCCAAACAGCAGCTCTTCTTTTCCAAGTCTCATTGTCGCATTGCAAACTTATGCATCTTGGAATATTATTCCATGCAACTAGACAGATGCTTCGCATTTAATATGAGAAAAATTAAATAATTTTCTGCAACAAAATACTTACACTACACATTTTTTTAATAAAAAATGTGAAGATTAATTAGCTTTAAGTCGCCATCAATGTCTAGTTGTTTTTGTAAAATAATTCAAAACTGATTGATGCTATATTGTCCAAGTCTCCAAGAGCATTAGTCTAAATCCACGCGGAATTTGTGAAATTACCTTTCAATCCATTTATTTCTTGCACCTTTGATTCGGCTAATTAGGGAAAAAACTGTGTAGGGATATCATAACGCGAAATATTTGGGGGAGAATGGGCTTAAGTCTTTAGATTTTCGCAAAGATTATTGTAATTTAAAATATCATAAATATCATTAATATCAATGCAAATTTAAGAGCTTTGAAGCTGACCCTCAGATATTTTATTTTAGAATATCTTGACATAAATTTTTACTAGTTAAAGAGGAAAAATTTTGTGTTAGAATTTTCTAACTAAAAAAATAGCATTTATATTGCACTCATTTCAAGGCAGATTGAAGTACTTTAAAGCTCACTTCGATCAAAATTTTGGTGAAGATATCGTAAAGTTTTTTTTTTTTTTCAATTAAACATATAATTAAAATAACATAACTTTTCAAAGTTAAAAAATTTTAACATAGATTTTCGAAATAGTCATGAAATCCTTTGACATTGAAGTCATTGAAGTGTGATGTGTGTGGAATCTGATTGTGTTGATCAATCTGATTGTTCTGTTGTCTCAGACCTCAAATTTCTTGTGCTCCTGGGGGGTACGAGGGGTTTACCTCATGCTTGGGTTCAAAAATTTTTTTCCATACAACGACTCGGTGCTATGTACCCGAGCACCCCGGCTCTGTATTCCCGAGCTCCCCAGCACTGAACGACAGAGAGCAGAGCGCCGCAACGATATAGATATGACATTGCAACAGTGCAAGGTAGAGGCTTGAGCACCGCAGCGCCCCAAACTAGCGCCGCAGGCTGTGAGAAGGGCTGGATTGTTTTCCTTCTCATTTTTCTGAAGGGTTGCGTCCCTTGGGATTATTTTACTTGGCTTTCTCTTGTATTTAGAGTATGTAGACATTGGGAACGATGCATGTGAGAAGAGAAATAAGGAGAGAGTGAGAGAGAAGAGAGATTTGTACTTAGTTTTCCCAATTTTCATTATGGATTTCTTGATGTGGTGTGGCTCTGTGGTTTTTATCTATTTTGATTTTTTCAACATTAAATCCTGGTGTCATTTACTTTTTCGTTACTTTTACTTTCTTGCTTGTTTCATCATTGCAGTGTTTACTCCTCATCATCTTCCCCAACAAAGTTAATTATGGCCCCACCAAAGGGGTAGTTAATTAATTTAATCGGGTCGAAAATATGCAAGAATGGCTAGGCCGAATCTGTAGCTTGATCCAACATGAAGGTCAATTTTAGCCTCACACCTCCCGTGGGTGCGCATCAACCTCTAACGACAACTCTCTTCTCAGTAATTTAATCTATCATCCAGCTAGGCATATTGAAAAACAACTACTTAGATCAATATAATTTTTTGATGATGTATCAATATCAAATATTTTGATTACGAAGAATCCAAACTCTTCTCCTTACTAATTAAAAGAAAAAATATATATATAATAAAAATTCTAATATAAATATTAATTCATATTAAGCTAAATTTAAAAACATTTAAATTTCTTTTGTAATTAATATAAAAAAACTAAATTTCTTTTGTAATTAATATAAAAAAACTTTATAATTATTTTTTCCATCGATAATAGTCCAGACCTGGCAACAAATCCAAGCGGTCCACGCATTCGACAGCGGACGGCCAACGTGTAAACTCCGGCCGTTTGACTCGTGCCACCTGGTTGACGACTACCTCCTTCAAATATTATCAATAACGTCAAGTGGGGTTTAGAAGCCTCTTTGACACGCACGATCCTTCTAGAAGCTTTCTCGGCTGAAGTCCAGTTGTAGATAAGCCTTGAGTACTACATTTGTAATTTGTTGAATAAGGAGGGGCATTTTAGATCGGATTGTCAATTCTCAACGGACATCTCAAGGTTTTGAAGAAATTTTGAAGCGGCTCAATGATGGTGATATTACATTGTTGTCATTTGAAGATGTCATTGATGACATTCATGTTATGGGAATGTGTAATTAATTGGAATATTCAAAGTTAGCTAATATGATTGTGGTTAAATTAAAAATTAATTTATATATTTAAGTTAATGAGTGAGGATTAATTATTAATTAATTTAATTTTAATAAGTTTTTTAATTATTTGATGTTGGACTAATTACTCAGTAGTTTTATTAATCCTAATAATTCTCTTATATCATCAGAGCCTGTTAGATCAATAATGATGCCTTAAATATATTTTTTTTTTTAAAATATTATGCAAAAAGATTATAACTTGATTGATATTAGAATGAGCTTGATAGTCTTTAGATTTGCTCTGAGATTAGTGTACCTTTCGAATATAATGAGGACTATTAATATTATTGTAAATTTAAGAACTATCAAGCCTATTTTGATGTTAATTGTATCATGATATTCTTACATAATTTTTTTTCTCAGCGTCATTAAATATGATGATTAAATAGCTCATCAAACCACGTTGAGTCGTAAAAGTAAAGTACTCTTAAAATTTATTTGACCATAATTGAAAATTTTAAAATTCATGAGAGCTATAAAATGCATTAACTAGTCAATCCCTACTAAATTTTTAGCTCCATAGCTGCTTTTTCAAAGAGTTTGAACAAAATTAAGAGAGATAAAAGCCAACTTGATATACTAATGATCAAATTTCTTTTTAATCCAAAATTTTAAATCTTTGAGTGAATCCTAAACCCTTTCGACTATAATTCCAATAAATTTTTATATATTCAAAGTGAGGCCACTCAATACTTCAGCATATCTTGAAAATATAGTGGCTTATAAGTTTCATAGTTGTTATCAATCTTTGTTTTTGCTCGAAGTTGCCTCTGAAGATAGGCCGCTGTTCATGGTTATCAAGTCATGCCATTGTTGATGCATCATTGTCATGCCTATCTTGTTTGAAAATTCCCTTATCATTCATTCCACCACTAACACATTAAGGATGAATATTTGGGAACTTCAGCTTCATTTGGGATAGCTTTTGGCTATTACTTTTTCGCTGATTTCAAAAAATTTGTTATTAAAAAATTGCTATAAAAAACGGTAATAAAATTGTCACAAATGAAGCCTTCATGGGTTGTGCCTTCATCATCACTAAAATCATCATTAAGGTCAACTAAAGTATCCTACTGTTATAACCTGAACCGGTTCCCTCCTGGTCCGAGATTCCCTGCGACCTCACGCCTCGCCTCCCTTGGATTGAGTTGAGCCTTCCTCCTCCTTCCCTCATTGTGTGATATCATTCAACAAAGGGTAAATTAATATTATCATTATTGTAATTTGAATTCTTAGATTTGATTGGAGACGCCAGATCTTAATTTATCTTACTTGCAGGACTTTGTAATTTTATTAATGATTGTAAGTTCTCTTTTTATGTTCCAATTTAGTTCCAAAAATTAGAAAATCCTTCACCATTTAGATACCTTTGACGTCATTATTTCATGTTAAATCTTATGGGTTTTTCTATAAAAGTTTAGATTGGATTGTGTAAGCTTTGTGTTTTATATTGGAGTCTTTTGGTATTATATTACATTAGGATTTATTATTTATAGGGCTTTCGAGGTTATCCTCGAGGTATGATCGGTTGAGCATCTTTTGACTTTGGACCTTGTGTTTCTCTCCTAAAGGTAAGTATTATTACATATTTTTGAGTAAACGTACTGTTCTTAGTTAGGGGAATAATCTGTGCTGATGATAGTATGTTTCATTATAGCTATATATATTGCCAGTTCTATTTTGAAGTATTTAGCATAATCAAATTTGATAAATCTTGGTTGTTCTTCATAATGAATTAGCATGTGATAGCCATAATTTTACCTTGAATTATTGCTCATTAGTTACTAATCATGCAAGTTAAATTTGTATGTTGGAAAAAGTTGTATTTATGCAATTTAACTTGGTTACATAAACTGAATCTCATTTCTACCAACCATATACATGACATGTTGATTTATGCAATTTAACTTGGTATGATTGTTTGTATGTTGGTAGAACCCTATTGATTTTTGGCTAATTAGGGTCGATAAATCCTCAGGGTGACGACTCTACAGGAAATCTTTAGATTTCCTTGGGTTGGTGTTTACCTTCTCGGTTATGATATGATTATTTTTTTTATAACTTTTTATTCTATTTGTATTCCTGCTGGCTTGCATCATAATTTGGTTATTTGGATGTATTGGTTATTTAAATTTCTATTAATAGATTGACGTTATTTCACTTATTCTATTTACTCCGACACATCTATATATATCATGTTGTATCTCTTATATATACATATTATCTTTGTTAATACAAAACAGATTTTCTTATCTCTTAATCATGTCCCGTGTTGCCGGAGTGTACCGCCTTCCGGACGAGCGATGTGACACCTACTGCCAATATTGTTTAAAAGGGGAACAAATTTATGTACTGACTTTAATAGGTAAGTTCGCAATAAAGCCATTGCATCAAATCCCTTCCACCTCAAAAGAACATGACAAGAGTTCAGAAATCTTCATGATAACATGCGAGTTAAGAAGTTTTCCTATTACTATTGACCGAGTAGTCTTTGGAACAACGCCAGTGGCTTTAAAAATGTGATAGCTCACAGGAAATATGACGTAAAACCTTGGAGTGTACTGAAACAGAACAATTGGATCAGTTGTGTTGTTTATATGCTGAGGATTCGAATGGTTGACTCCGGGTTTAACTTACGAGGGAAGCAAAGGTGGAGCAGCTGCCAGTAAAATAAAAGAATCTGATTGTAATTTTGCCATCTGTTCTTAGTCATTAATAAGCTATCCTCTTCCAAAAAAACCATGAATTTGGAGCTATAAAGGCAGTTCGAAGCTTTTTCACAGTATGCAACACAGGCCATGTCAGCAAGTGACCAAAAAGCAGTAATCGCAACACTCGGACCCCAGTCCCTCTTCTTCACACATGAAACAGAAATACAGTGGATATATGAAAAGAGCAGCCTCAAGTCATTCTGTCTTGAGCTCTGAGGCTAAACAATCATCAATATGTCATAGATAGTGACCAGAGACCACGCTGTCCTGCATTCTTCTTCCTTATGGGTAGAGATCTGCATTATAGTAAATCCAAGGAATGACCAGAGACTAAGCTGTCATGTATCAACGGCAAAAACCTTTTCCTTAGTGTCTCAGCAAGAGACTCTAGTTGATGCTCAGTACTTATCCATGAAAAAGAATTACCCAAATCTGAATATGGATGATTACCAAAAAAAAAAACTTAATTAGCGCTTGGAGCTCCCGTAAAAAGGTAATCTCCTATTCATATAAATGGATTTTCAAACAGATTTATCCACACTTTATATCTTGGGCTGGTATCCTGGGACTGCCTTCAATCTCATGCGGTTGGGAGAAAAGACAATGGTAAATGATTTGCCCAGACTGTCTCAGTACATCATCCAGTCAGAGAATTTGCACAGCATAACTTCCTCTCTAGCATCTGTTTAGCTAGTGCACTTGTGATGAAAAAGCAACATTTACTGAATACTGAATGAAATATTTTCCTAGAGAGTATACAATCTCAGTGATTCTACCCTTTCGATGGGGATATACTCCTACTACCGTGAAACAGAGCAAAAAGTAAGGGTCCTTGCTGAAATACCTTTAAAAAGTTGTTTATCAGGTGTATTTATGTGTTTCTTGTGATGCAAGCATGATCTTTCTGTTTTCTTTTGATTTTTATGAAGAAATATTACATTAGTTTTTGCACTTTCAACCCCTTAGAAAACAACAAATTGTTTTATAATTTACAGGAAGCATCTATACAGTATAAATTTATAAAAAAATAACGACATAAGCCACCCAACAATTCATTTTTCCCGATCTAAGTTCATAACCATACCAACTCCCCCAAACAAAGCCTGAGTGCACATTTTTAGTTGGGCTTTGTCTATTCCATTAAAAATATAGTAGATAAATTGTTGAGAATTTCTGGAGGAAGAACCTTTTTTGATCTTTTTTGGATGAGAGAGAGGGAGAGGGGAGAGAGAGTTCAGATGGGGAGGAAATATTTTAAAACTTTATTCAATTTTCTCCAACTTTACATAAAGCGCACACCTCTATTCAGGGGCGGAACCAGGCTTTCATTTTAGGGTGGGCAAAATGTTCATATAAATGGACTAATATTTAAAACAATAAAATGAGGACATAATTCAAAACAAATTTTGTATTTTATTGTGATAGAGAAATTGAAAATTATTACAAGGTAAAATAGGATACTAAACATGAAAATGGGGTTGTCAAATGCCAAACCTTAGCTTTACCGGCTTTCTCAAAATCAGAACTCAGATTGCAAGTGATTGGAGGCTTGGAGCTGGGCACAGATTGCAGGTGATTGCAAGCACTGAGGAATGACCAAACAAGATTTTCGGCTGCAGCTCTAATCGTTTCGAATTCAAAAATATTTCCTTGAGTTGGAGTTGGACACGGCTGACAAGTACTGGTGAACATTTACGGCTGCGGGCCGAAAAATATTTGCCGTTCTGCAGTCTTTTTTTCTCTTTGCTGGGCAAACTAGGGTTACGGGTGAGAAAATAACTAAAATATCCTAAAACTATTTTATTAAAATTTTGAGGGTGGGACACATAAGCACAGGTCCGACCCTGTCTCTATTTATAACACTATCAAGCAGGTAAAATAAATCGAAGGAACAAAATTGCTAAAGTTGGATCAAAATACAACATAAATCAGTGGGATATTTGCTTGAAACCAACAAACCTAGAAATTAAGGTGGCAGTTTGAACTTTGCTAAATCAGTGGGAACAAACTACAGAAACCATCACAGCAGAAAACTTTTTTTTTTTCCTCAACAGAAGCTATAATATAATTAAGGAACAAACATAATATCAATATTTTTTTAATATGACAATACTGAACCATTTCAAACTTAAATACAACTAAAATAGCCGTTGTAGCTTATTGCATTTAACTAACAACAAGCGATACCAGGCTCCATTTGTATATATAATTAAGGGCATTTGGGTTGGCCATTATGGGTAGTGAGAGCGGCGTAGCAAGGGCACATCTGAAGATTGCCGTAAGTCCCAGGCGGCACACAGTTGCAGCGCAAGCAGCAAGTGCCACACGCCCTCTTACACAGATTTGGCCTCGATGATTCACTGCACCTAACACTGCACGCTCCACTACAGTCTACATCGCCAGAACAAAACCATTAGAAATTTTTGTCATAATATCCTGATCAGCTTTTCCATAAATTAAACATTTTTTTTCTTACACATAACAGGAGAATTAATGAATATGTTACCTATGCTGCCAGATTTTGGAGGAGAACTTCCCTCGCCTTGAGTACTTGTTGACTATGTAGAGAACATTTTAAGGTAAATAGATTAGTCACAATTGTCATAACATCTGGAGCATAAAAGGTGTCTAAAATGAAAACAACGTACTATCTGGGAATCAAGAACGAGGCGGGGTTCTGCTATGGTGAAGAAGGCAAGGAAGAAGATGAGAAGGATGGAGACACGAAACAGGGCAGTTGAGGAAGCCATGAAATTAAGAAGACACAGTAGTTTTAAATGAGTTCTTAGCTATGGGCTGAGAGGCTATTTATAAGCATGGAGTAACTGAGCAGTATGTGGATAGATTCAACAAGTGGCATGTGTGTAAGAATTTATTCAAATTAGAGCTTCCAAGCTGCACACGAATGGAAGAAGAAGGGATCATATTTGGACTACAGCTGGAAGAAAGCTGGAAAGCAGAGTGTTCTCTGGAACTGAAAAAGATGCATGAGATATGCATGTATGGTTAGCTGTTCATACCCTCTATATTACTATTATAATTAATGTGAAGAGATAATGTTTTAGCTACCTACCAACTCGTTTTGGTGCCCCAATCATCATTTGCAGGAAATGGAGAGGGTTAGATGTTAGGGAATTGATTTTTTTTTTTTTTTTTTTTTTTTTGAGAAAGAAATTGAGTTTTTATTTCTCAGAAAAACAGTAGGAAAATCCAGCCTATCTTAAAACAGGAAAGACCATTAAATTTTGTTAATTAATTATATGTTTAAAGTTATATTATTTGGAAATTACTGATTGTATGTGCTTACGAAGCCATCTTAATTTATTAATTGGAAGGATAACTTTTCTATTTAATTAATTTAAAATCCTAAAAAAATACAGACCTTGCAGTAACAGAAGAATGTCAAAATCCATTATAAACAACTCTGTAAGAAACCTACACTCTCACACTATAATTTCATCCGTGCTATTAATTATGTGATCTCAGCTAGAAACCATTCATCATGTTAGTTATGTGTGCAATCCGATTGTATTGATCAATTGGATTATATTGTTATCTCGGATCTCAAGTCAATTTCTCGTACTCGCTGGGTGCTGCAGGGGATCCTCCCCCTGTTTGGGCTCGCGAATTTTTTTTTTTGTACAACGCCCCAACACTGTGCACTCGAGTGCCCGGCGTTGTGTACCTAAGCGTCCTAATGGTGCAAAGTTTGCTAGGAGAAACAACATAGAGCAGAGGGCCACAACGCTCCAAATTGGCTCCGCAGCTCTACACCACCAGGACATTTTCTTTCTTGTTTTTCTTAAGGGTGGCATCTCTTGACGTTATTAACTGATCTTTTCTCTTTTGTTTTGTTTGTGAGAAAGGTGTAATAGAGAAGAGAAGCAATGAGAGAGTGAGAGATAAGAGAGATCTGTACTTATTTCTCCTCATATTCATAGTAAATTTCTTAGTGTGGTGCGGCTCTGTGATATTTTCTAATTTCGGATTTTTCCACGTTAAATCTTGGTGTCTCTTTACTTTTCGCTGCTTCTTTTTTTTTGTTTCGTTACGTGGTTTACTTCCATCCCCAACACATCATACTTTCAAAAAAAAAAACATTTATATTAAATTTTGTAGGTGTCAAAAACTAATGTTATTTTATTAAGAAATTTGAGGGCATAAACAGCATTTCATTAATCGAGAAAGATAATTATATCATTGAGTAATATAATAAACTAATATAATAGCAAAAGATACACTTCAAAGACAAAGAGCCCGGATAATCATAATCATAAACGAACAACAACAGCAGCAGCAGCAACAAAGACAAATGTAAAATTCAAGAATAGTATGGCTGTAAGAAAATGCATGAAAAATTACTTTTGAACTTCCACCTCCTGTTTTTTCATCCTACTTGTAATTAAAAGAAATTTTGAAACTAAAATGTGAATTTCCATTCTTTTACAGTGAAAAATTTTACAATTTTTTTTTTTTTCATACAACAAGCAAGCAAAGCATGAAGAAAAAACCTTCTAGAAATAATATTCCCGGTCCTTAATTCCAGCTGCTTCGCATTCATATTGTGACGGCAGGATTCAAAAAGCCAAAATTTATTATTGTTATTTCCTGTTATCGCCACCGACGAAAGCATAAAACCAGATAATATATGTAATTTAAATCTCAGAATCATATTACTGTTTCGATGGTGCCTCCCTCAGTCTGCACTTCTCTGATTTTTTAATAATAGTATCTCTTCTTTTGCTGAAAACCCTCACCTGCTCTCATCCGATCATGGATTTTTTTTCAAAAACGAGCATGACCGTTAATTTAAATTTGGAATAGAAGTAGAGTATTAAAAAAATTAAAAAAGAAGCAAATAATTGAAACAGAATGGTGCAGTCTTTATACTGCACCAAATCATTTAGCACATTCACCCCAATCAGCCGAATTAAATTCTAAAAATATTCTGGCAATGCGCCAAATAGTTTTGGCGCATTCAATAGAATGCGCCATTCGCACCAAATTATTTGGCTTATTCTAAATACGCCAAACAGTTTGGTGCATTCAATGAAATACGTCATTCTGTTTCACTAGTTTGCTTCTTTTTAAAAATTTTTAATATTCTACTCTTATTCCTAATTTAAATTAAACACCATGCTCCTTCTACAAAAAATTCTCTAATCATGAGGAAATTATTCTGTATAGATTCCGGATGTAACTCTGTATTCAGATCTTAATTAATTGATGCCACATAAATTTGTTCACGTGTTATTATTTAATAGCATATTTTCTAAGCATGCTCTTAATGCTAAGTTTAACTCTATTATTAATGATGGAAATTGGTTGGTTCCTCCATGCTTGAAAATGCCAATCCTCATCATCTTAATGATATTACCCATACCTCCATTTATGATGGGAATGGTATCACAAGCCAGTGGAATCTTGAGGAGAGCTTTTCTAACTTCAAAGTTAAGGAAGTAGTCTTTGAAATCTTGTCCATTTTGTCATGGCACCAGTTCATTTGGTTGGAAGGGCATTCCATCAAGTATTCTTTAGTTTGTGAGATGGCTTTTTATAGGGATTGAAATCTATGGATAATTTGTTAGCGATAGGCTTGCTATTGGAGGATAATTGTAAGCAATGTAGTCATGGGCATCTCTTCTTTGAATGTCTGGTTGCTATGTAGCTAATCTGAAACATGCTACCCATTGGTAGCTTCTTATTCTGTGAATCCAATCAGGATCATGTGCGTCAAACTAGCAACACTTACACAAAGCCTGTAAGAGAATTCTTCTTTTTATTACATCCATGTTGGTGTATGTTATTTGGATGCCTAAAAATGACTAGCCTTCTCTGATTCTGCCCTTAGGATGAAAGTTTTTGCCAAGGTAAAACTATTGGTTTCATACAAATTGATGAGGAGAAGATTAGGGTTTATGTTCGGTCGGTTTGTTTGATTTGGTTCTCAAATTAGTTGAATTAATTAATATTAGTTGCAAAATTCATAAAATTGAAATGGCCAATCAGATTTCCAAACCAAACTTTTATCTGTTAAATTCTGTTCAATTTTAATAATTTTAGTAACCCGCAAGCTAGCATTGAAAGACATTTTTCACCAACCATTCAAATTCATCAGTAGAAAGGATATTACTCAATCACAATATAACAAGGAATTACTTGATTCAAGTGCTCCATAGATTTCACTAAAAGCTATTTGAATCGCCATTTTGCCACCAAGTCTTAATTGTAATTAGTATTAATACCCTACAAAGACATCTTGTATGTTAGTTGTGTGCTAGAAGTTGCATCGATATAGTAAGACTTGATCACTTTTGCAGTGAACAATAGCTCACACATACAGAAAAGGGAATCAGCAAGAGGTAGCAGCAATAATAACACCACTGAAAGAGCTGAAAGAGCGGTCAAGCAAAAAGTCAGTCTGCTCAAACACCACCAACCTCACCAAGTAAATGCTGAGAATTAGCAAACGAAATGTCAATGGCTTTCACTTAGCAATTATATATGTTTCAAAACAGAAAACATATAAAAAGGATTACTGGGCCAGTCCACAAGAGAGTCCAGAAAAACAAGAAAATAACGGGATACAATAAAACTAGTAGTTATGTTGGGAAGAATAAACAGACTGACCTACAATGTGCTGAGATTCTTCTTCATTGAGCATCAGAAACTCATGCCTCTTCAGCACATGTAGGCTCTAGAACAGCTGCCTCGGCTTCCTGAACTTCCTTCTCAGTCTTCCTTCCTTTCTTCGACTTGTAGTAGACACTCATAAAGGTTCCCACAGCCCCATATTTTAAACGGCATTTCTCATAAAGGTCGCCATCAAACATCCTCCAAAAGTTCTTCTCATTGAGTTCAGATACTGAATACTGAGGTTGGAATCCATGATTTTCAATCAACCACTGTTCGAGCCGATGAACAGCCTCAACTCCATTGAACTCCTCGCCTCTGATGACAGGTCCTGGAGCATAGTATACACCAATGTCTGAAAACATTTGGGCATAGCTCGTGTCTCCCTGCCTACGGTGGAGCTCGAATCCTGGTTCTGGAAAGATCATGGTTTTCACAGGAAGTTTGAACATACGGTATGGGCAAAGCCAGAGGGGATAAACCTATAAAATGTTTGATTTCAAAGGAGAAACTGGGATCATGCATGATTGAAGAAAACAAGCCATTATATGCAAACACACACTAAAATTTTCTTAGAAGAAAATATCTTAGGACCTTTTTTTAAAATCTTATTTATTTATTTAATTTAAATATTTTTAACTTTTTTTTTTATAAAAGATCAAACTATGTTTAAAAACACTCAAAACAACTTTAAACTATTTTAAATATTTTTAAAAATATCTTTCACCGTGATCCGCCAGCATCACCAAGACCAGCACTTCTTATCACCACTCACATCACCAGCACCACCACTAACATCACCGCGACCACCAAGCTTAATGTAAATGAGGAAACTTACTGACTTGAACCGAAGTTACCATTACAAACAAGGAAAATTACTAGAAAGCAATACATAAAGAATTGAATCTAACCTCCCTGCTTAATCTTGTCATCAAAATACAATATGAAAATATAAAGCAAAACAACATCTTGTAGCTAGAGAATTACCTCCATTTCTTGGTGAATAAATTCAAGAGCATCACCAACTTTGTAAAGGGGAATCAAAATATCCTGTATCACATGCCTATCATGATAGTAATTCCTAATAGCTTCTATTTGTGTGATCTTAAGCAGCGAAATCTTTGGTGGCATCATCCAACCCAGAAGCCATCTGAACCACCACTGATCCCCAAATGGCAATATAAGCTTCCCCTCCCAATATATAGATCTGGTGTGCCTATGATAATACTCCCTGGTCGGAATATATTCAATAAACTCACCTTTCTCGAGTGCTTTCTGCGCATATTGGTAGAACCAAGGCTTAAACCACCATCCATAATTGTTTATCACATTCCCTTTTTTCTTAGCCTCTACCTTAGAAGCATAAACTCCAGTCATGAACACAGCCTCAGTAGGACTGTATATCAACCCCTCAACAAAATCTGGAACCTTAGATTGATCGCCATTTGTTGGTGCAAAAGAATCAGCATAAGCCTTTGAAAGTTCCTTCAAGTTCCCTCTTGCAGGTTTATAAGTCAATTTCATATACTCTTTGATTGGTATAAGCTTAATCTCTGCAGAAACAAGTAGTCCAATTGTTCCTTGAGACCACGGAATAGCATAGAATAAGTCAGAGTACTCATTATCTTTTGTGGCTCTAACCACACGCCCATCAGCAAGCACTACTTCTAAAGCAACAATAGTATCAGAGAAAAGACCATATATATGTGAGCTTCCTTCAATGCCATACCCATTGATTAGACCTCCAACGGTGAGATCATCAAAATCTGCAACAACAGAAAGAGCTAGATTCATAGGAACAGCGACTCTTGTAATTTGGCCCATATTGACAAGAGGTTCAAGCTTAGCAACCATTCTTTCTTTGTCAATACAGAGAATATTTCTAAGAGCTGAAAGATCAACCGCAAAATGTCGAGCACGTTTATAATCAACATTGCGCATGCCAACAGCTATATATGGCTTTCTGGCTGTGCAAACAAGGCCATCCTTCTTAGGATTTCTTTGCTTCAGACGATTCACAACTTTTCTGAGATTTTCCTCGTGTTCCTTTTCACGTTTTTTATCTGATTTCATTGCAGAGCTTAGTTCACCGAGGTAATTAAGGAAGTAGATGGTGGCAGAAATTGGAAGGACGATGAAGATGACAATTATCCATCGGAATTTAACCAAAAAATCTGCTATGTCTTTCTTCCTTTTTGGTCGCAGAGGGGTCTGAAGATCTGCCATGGCTGATGCTTTGTTGCTGACAAGAAGAGGAGAAATTAAGCAGAAAACAAAAGAAACAACAAAGCAACAGAACTGTTTAGAAATTATAATTATTTGCGTTCATATATTGTATGCAGTCCAGAAAATAAGCTACACATTTCTTTTGAGAACTCTTTATATGACTTTGATTTTTTATTTTGTTTTCCAACTCTTAGGATTCTTAGTGATTATTTAAATTTTTTTTAAGGTATGTTTGGTGGGCTGCACAAGAAATGAAATGTAAAAGAAACAGAATATAAAAAATATATTTTGGAGTTGTTTGAAGAGTGTAAAAACGATTGAATGAGTTTTTTTTTTTTGGTTTGAAGTAAAATGAATGCAATGTAAAGTTCAGAAAGGGTGGTGATTGGTGGTCGACAGTGACCGTGGTGGTGGCCAAAGGCTGCAGACCACCAACGATGGTGGTGGCTGACTGTGATAGACGGAGGCAAGTGGTGGTGGGTAGCGGTGGCGGCTATGGTTGTGGCCGACATCGATGACCTCGGCCCAGGATTGCTGAAGGTGGGCGGATGGCTGCTGGCAACAAGCAGCAGGTAACATGAATGACAATAAATTGATGGTGTACTTAAAACTCACCTAAATCTAAAAAATTTCATTGCATTTATTTTACATCAAATCAAACATCAATATTCTCAAAATTCATACATTTAAAATACTTATTTTACTTCAAAACTCACTGCTCTAAATTAAATGAATCAAATATCTTAATGTAGTATTGGTGACAGCGCAAACTATTTGATATGAAAATTTGACATTAATTTTCTTAGAATTTGAAAGATTAAAATTATAAATTAATGGAATCGTATGTCACTTTTTAAATAATGGTAATAGCACTATTAGTGTATATTTATTATTTTTGGCCTTTTTCCGTTTTTCGTAGTGCTGACAATTTTTATTTTATTTGAGCCCCAAATGAACCTGAAAGAAAGAAAAAAGAGAACTCGAAAGAAAATTTTCAGCTCTATTTTAAATTGAAATCGATATATATATATATAATATTTTGAATTCTTTAATTAGCATAAATATCATAATCAAAGGGAAAAAAAGGGCTATTTTTTCATATAACCATTGCTTCATTTTGAATTCTTTAATAATCATTGTTTTATTTTTTTATCGCTATAGAATTTCATTTTATTACTATTTTATTGCTATTTTTTCATAACTTTTCAAAAATTTATGAGATAAAATTTGAGTTTTATAATTAAATTCACTAATATGTGTTAAGGAAGGAATTATTAATTTTTTTAATATATTAATTTATAATATTCATAGCAGCTTCTAAAAATTTTTTTTTCTTATAACAATTTTATAATTACTTTAATAGAAGGTTATCGCACTCCCAATCAGATCTAAAAAGCTGAACTTGAGCCTTTCCAAATATTGTCTAGCTCCACTTAATAAACAAACAAGCATAATTTTTTATTTACATGTTGTGCAAATTTATTGTGCCAAATATGAGATGTCTATGAACTTAAAATCGATCTCGTCCATATATATAAATATATACTCCATCATAAATATACTTGTAAATATAAATGTTTGATATGATGGCCTTATGATTATATCATGCTAATGTAATATAGCCTTATGATTATGGCCTCGTTTGATATGGCTTTCTTACTGCTTCTTAAAGCAATTTTTTTAAATAAAAGATAATTTTTTTAAGCAGCAGTAAGAAAATTGTCCTAAAAAAAATCTCTATCATCCAACTCATATGTGCTCTAATATGAGTATGCTTAACCTCAGAGACAAAGCTATCTCGCGATCTCAGTAAACAAATCTAAATTAGAGAGAAAAAAAATCATAACAAAATCAAAATCCTGATGGCAATTATGACAGACTTCTGCTTTTGGCATCCTACCTCAGTTGATCTGAGCGGAGCTTCACCGGCGGAGACTGTCCGCCGGCGCAGAGAGATTTGTGCCCAGCTGCAGGAAAGGCGGAGGGTGGGATTCAGATAATGCGCCATGATTTTGAGCCAAGGTTTCAATTTATTGACGGCAGAGTTTCAGTTTCGGTTGTCTAATTTTTATAAGTTCATTTAGTTAATGAGTTATATATATATAGAAATAGATGTGACTCAGCCCCTCATCTGCCATTCTCAGCTTTGTGCGTGCTTGGCCCACTTGGACTATATTGGCTGCCTTTATTTATTTTAATTTAAAATTTTGTTCATATTCAATTTATTATTATTATTATTATTTTTTATAATTACATTGCATTATTTATTTGGTGATTTGTACTTTTGTTTTTTTTTTCACTTCCTATGACAAATTATAAAAAATTAATTTGAAATAAATTAATTCAATGGGTGTCAAAAAATGGAGAGCTCACCTAGCAATTTCATTCGGATCCGACTCGAATATTTTAGGTTGGGTTGTCCTATTTTATAAATGGGTCCGGTTGAGTTTAGAGTTCCGACCTGTTTAATTGGTGGGTTGGAATTGAGTTGACCAGCAAATTGATCTGTTTATTTTTTTAATTCTTTTGCATGTTGGTTTATTCTTCTTATTTTGTTATCAATTAATCTAAATTATTTAACTAACAAGTTATATTTTTTTAAATCAAAATGGGTTACCAAGTATGGTTAGTGTCTACCGTTTTGATCTATTTATTAAACAAGTTGGGTTCAGTTCAATTGGATTCAAATTTAATCAATTTTAGGCTAAACCTAACCCGTTAGCCTATTTTGCCACCCATATTAAAGACAAAAGTACTAAAAATCAATTAAAACAATTATATTTGAATGTAAATTAAAAAATATATAAATTGGACTTCTAAATTTTTTATTGATTATGTTCTTGAAGTGAAAAATGAACCAAATATATCAGTTTAATTTGATTTGATTCTATTAGCATTTTGCTATAAAGATATTTTTATTTTTATTTTAAATTTGATTAATCAATTTTGATTTGAATAGATACAAATATTGGTAAATTTAAACCAAAGTTAAATCAGCATCACATCTAGTTTGTAATAAGAATGTTAATGATGAATAAATTTAGAATTGAATTGGTATTTGTTTAAATAGGCAAAGCAAAATGGGAACAAAATTGTCATAATCAAAAGATAAGGTATATGAAAATCATATTAGAGAGAGAGAGAGAGAGAGAGAGAGAGAGATTAATAATTACCTTGTCTAAAATACTTTAAAAAATATGTTTTTACAATGTATTAATAGTAGGAGTACATAGTTGTTGATATGGATCCCTTTGTGTAATGAGGGGGAGGGATAGAATAATAATTAAATGACCAGAATCGGTGGTTAACTAACATCGGTCGGGATGGGGGGTCTAATGATCTAGAGTCAATAAGTGATTAAGGCTTCATTTGGGACAACTTTTGTATTTCTTCTTAAAGCACCTTTTTAGTATAAAAATCAATAGCTCAAAAAAAAAACTTACACTAAAAAGTTGCTTTAGTAAGCTATAAAAAAGCTGTCCCAAATGAAGCCTAAAAGTAGTGAGATAGACCCTCTACTAAAAGAAGTGGGAGACTAAATAACCTAAAGATGATAATGTAAAATGGATCCAAAGACACCATAATGATCAATTGAAAATTTAAGCAATGATAATTGGAATCTTGAAATCCTCTACTTAATTTTTTATATTAATATATTTTGAGGGAGTGTTCAATCAGTTGACAAAACATATTATTTTCTTACTCTTGATGATATAAATTAAATGGAGTTGATGTACCAAAATCCTAACATTTGGATTAACTAAAATAATTTTGTTGTTTGCTGAAATATTGATAATGATAGAGAGATAAAGAGTTTAACACCTTAACTTTGAATGAAGTTCTAATATACACACAGATAAGAGAGATGAATGCTGCATTCATAAGTAACACCATATTATTTACGTGGAAAATCAAGGAATGGGAAAAATCATGGGGCCTGACCCAGTTAAAATGAGTCCATTAGTATTTGTTGTTGATTACAAATGATGCACTTCCTCGGGACTGTAATCAGTGGGAAAAGGATGTCTGAATGATTGTAATCGAGCAACTGAAGTTGAAGGGATCATTATCAGGTGATGGAGATCGAAGGGACCATAGTAGGCAATAAGGTTGGAGGGACCAAAGTCGGTAGGCGGCGGAGGTCAGAGGGACTGTAGTCGGTAGGCAGCAAAGGTCGGATGGGCGATATAATAGGCAGTCAATGGAGGTTTGAAGGACCATAGTCAATGGGTGATAAAGGTCTAAAAGACTGTAACCAAACTACTGAGGTCTAAGGGATTGTTTTCTAGCGATGGAGGTTGAAAGGATTGTAGTCGACAGGTGATAAAGGTCGAAGAGACTGTAGTCAGGTGATAATGGTTTGAGGAACTATAATATATAGGCAATAGAGGTTGAAGGGACTGTAATATGTGGACAACGAAGGTCAGATGGATTGTAGTCAAGTAACTAAGGTCAAATGGATTGCTGTGGGGCGATGAAGGTCGGATCGGAGGACCATAGTCGGAAGGCGACAAAGGGCGAAAGGATCATATTCAGCGGACAATAAAGGTCAAAAGAACTTTAGTTGGGCGACTAAGATCTAATGGACCATTTGTGATGCCCCAGAATAAAATTTAGAAGAATTATTTTTTTATCTTTTAATATAAAATAATTAGAACTATCTAATATCTCTTATCAATATAAATACCTGCTAAAATAAAATTATTGATCAATATATATATATATATTATAAAAATTATGTATACTACTCAAGATCTATATAATCATATCACAACTACTCTGTCATGAGTACAAAAGAATAGCTAAAAAATAAGAATTTGAACATAAAGAATCTTGGTAAATCTCACAATCCTACTTCCTTGCCATAACTTAAAATTATTTAACCACATATAATAATCTTAAGAGCCCAACAAGTAGCCAAATGCTACAACTAAACTCAAAGCATGATAAAAGAGCAATATGCATATCAACAGTCAAATCATAGCAGTAGTATTCATATGATCATAAATCAATATAAAAATAGTAAAATGCACATGCAATATGAGTAAAGTCTGTAATTAGTAAAATAGTATAGTACATAAGCTAGTAAAGCAATATAGTGGAGAAACTAATAAATTAGTATGAATGTCAAATTGATAAAACAGCCATTGTATCAGTATTATCAATCAATAAAAAAATTATACAAAGCAGTAAAACTAAAATATCGATAAAGACTATCAGAATCATATCAATGTAGTAAAATTCTATAATAATATACACCTGCTATCAAATTATTATATCAGTATCAAATTAGTATTTTAAGCACATACTTAGTATATCACGTGCTCAATATCAAAAATCAGTACAATTAATTAATAATAGTAATAATAACATTAAATTAGTAGTAGTATCAATAATAATATCGATGTCCGAATTAGCATCGATAAAATCAATGGCATCAGTACAATAATACAATAACAATAAATATATGCAATAATAGTAAATCAGTACAACAATTATAAGATCATATAATATCAATGAATCAATAACTTACATTTCACTAATCATACTAAATAAGTAAGAAGTTCTAGTTTATGTTGTTTTTCTAATAGTAAGTTAGTTGTTAGTAATCATTGGCTCAATAAACAAAGACGTCACTCTTTACACGTCAGCACAGTAATAACTCATTTTAACTCATAATTAATATATCACATGAATCATTAGAGGATAACATCCAATTATAATATTTAAAGAAAAATTCATCGGCTCACAATCCTCTATAGGCCAATCAATATTGAGCTAATGTTAGTGAAACTAAAATTTTACTTATCTTCACACATATTAGTATCATATTATTATAACAGTAATAACAATCAATTATTACCTAATTATACACAAATTTTTATTCTTAATGTTGTATTAACATTATGCTTAAATAAAAATATATAATTATTTATTTTATACAAAAAATATAAAATTTAATAATTTCTATTTTACTTGATTAAATTCAATAATATTACAATCAAAAAGCTCATATTGACGACATCTATAATATACCGAAAGTTATGCGGTGAAATTTTTTAAAAAATCAAGATGTCACAACTTTTATAAGTTTTGATCAAATTAAAATATATGAAACATAAAATACATAAAATCTTTTAAATTAGAAATAGGGTAATGATTCTTTACAATAAGATATATAAGTAAATATTTTAGCAGGACCGACTGGCCAAAGTAGTTCCACGGTCTCCAAACCTAGGCTTTTCTTTCTCCTTTCCATCTCTCTTCATTTTTTTTTTCGTTTTTGTTGGCTGAATGAATAGGGATAAATGGTTTTAATGATTTCTATTAATGGATTAAGATATTTATATTAAAATAATAATATAATATAAATATAATTATATAACTTATTTATTTTTTAGTATTATATTCATATAAATTCTCTAATATCTTTAAATTTGAAGCTTCAAAATTATAGAAAAATTTTCATAAAATAACTCATCATATTTAAATTTTTTTATAAAATCAATTTGTAAAACGGATACCTGACGTCCCAAAACCTTCCAATTGTATCGATAGGTATCAATTTATAAAGGATTTGTACCAATGTTCAAAAATTATGAAAAAATTAGTATAATTAAAGCACTAAAATATTTATGATATGACAAAGATGATTTATGATTTGGACTTATAATAACAACTGAAAAAATTAAATTTGAGAAGAAAGAGGATAAAGGAGAGAGGAAGTTGGGTTTGGAGGCTGTGAAGCAGTTGTTATCGGTCGGTATAGTTTTAAAATTTGCTCATCTAGAGGTAGGCTGTCGTTATGAGCCTCTAATATCAATGATTTTGCTTATTTTATATTTTCTTAATTTTAATTTAGTCAGAATTTATAAAAGTTGTATTATCTCAATTTTTAGCAAACTTTTACCATAAAATTTTTAATATATTATAGTTTTAATCATACTACATATATTGACAAAAATATATGAAATTTTACAGAATATTTTTATATTTTTGGGAAATGTCATAATTTGAGAAATTTAAATTAATATAAAAATTAGATGTATAATTATTAAAACCTCATAATATGAATGTATGATATACATACTTGTTTCAACTCATCTATTATGATCATATACATGTGAAAATGAGTATACTTATTTTTCTTATAATTCATATACACAATTTATAAGTACTAATTTGATGCAATGAGGTGAATATTGAGCATAATATGACTTATTCACCTATATTTTATATTATGTGAAATGTGTGTATATAAAAAAGACTGGTAAAAATGATTAATTGGTTCAGGTTTATTAGAGATATGTTATCTTATATAGAAGAGTTGGCCAAAAGATTTTTCTTTAAAATAAGATTTATAGTGTAATCCTAAATGGTATGAAAATGGAGGCATAAGGAGACATATTCATATGATATGCCAATGAGCATAAAGTGAAAATTTCTGATATAAAAATCACGTGATCTAAATGACTTGTGTTATAATGGATTCTTAGAAATATGACTGTTGTGATTAAGATTGATTCCTATAGAGTTAGCCTACATGATTGAATACCAAAAAAAAAACTATAGATAGCTAGATGTCTTATCTTACTTACAATGCTTACATATGCATATGATAGGAATATATATATGATAAATTATATAGTTTATATGACATAATTGAAAGTACAAGATGCGCCAAGAGGGGGGGTGAATTGGTATTTTAAAAAATCAACCCTAAACAAGAGTTCTATTTTTTGTAATTTTTTAAAGGATACCTTAACGAGTAAAGTGCGGAAGCAAGTAAAATGTTCATAATGACGTTATTGATGATATAATTGTAATTTTCACAATACAAGATTTAAAATATAATTTTTCACCAAGCAATTTAAAGTACTAATTAAAAGTATGAAAAATAAAGTACGGTAAAATGGAAAAAGCACACCAGAGATTTTTATAATGGTTCGGTCACTTGACCTACGTCCACTCCCCGGAGTCCTTTACTCCGGGATTTGCACTAGTAAAAGTTGACTCTCCTTTTGCTCCCACAGCAAGGCAGAGATGCCTTTACAATACTCACTTTCACCTCCTTCGGTGCGGCGGAATACCAAACGCTATGTCACCCTCCTGGTGACGGCAGCGGACCTTCTCCTTTTTCTCCCTCCTCGAGACGGCAGAGTACCTTGACGATGTTGATCTTGAAGCGACTCTTCCCTTGAGAACTTTCCCAAGACACCCCAAAGCCACAAGAGGAGCAAAGCATGTAGCTAACTTGGAGCCACCGTGTGATCCCCTCACACTACTTCTCCCTCACGCTCACGCTCACCTTCACCTTCCTCTCGCAAGCCCTGGATCTCTTAAAAGAAAAAGAACTTCTCCTTCAAGAGTCCCTTCCTCCCTCAAAGCCTCTCACAGTAGGAAAAATAGATCAACAACATCTAAAAAGTTTTTAAGTTATTTTTTATATCAGGCTTCAGAAAATCCTAAAAATTCTAACTTTTGTATCTCTATTCGTACAGTACGATATATAATCGTACAGTACGATCATTTCAAATATAGCTTCATCCAGTACGAGCACAGACAAACAGTTCTCAAATTTTCTACATATCGTATTGTACGATATGTATATAGTACAGGACGATCATGTTGATTTCTACTGTTCGTACAGGATGATATGTGGGACGATCTCTGGGATGAAAGAATTCATCTCTGTCTATCGTCCAGGATGAATAGAATAAAAAACCTTGGTTTAGTCTGGTACGATCAAAGGGACGAATGAAATTGTCTCTGTCTATCGTACAGTACGATATAGTATCGTATAGTACAATTGACTTTAAATAAGAAACCAACATTTATTTCCTGATTATGGGAGATAATTTTGGTAAGTATTCAATTAATCGTACAGTACGATCGGGATCGTACAATACGAATAGTTCAAAAAATCAAAATTATAAATTTACCAAACTTATTCTGGCGGCTAGGGTTTTTCAATTGAATTTAATCGTACTATACGATAACTATCGTACAGTACGATTAAATTACAAAGATAATCATCTGAAAAATAGTCGTTAGCCTAAGTATTATTGATAATCATACAGTATAATTTAAAATCATACAGTACGATATTTTTAAAAAAAATTTATCATGAAAAATAAATCTCCCCCTGTGTGTGTGCATGGTTGCTCCTTTCACATACATGCTTCTGTGACAGACTCAAAAAATAAAAAATAAAGAAATTAAACATTATAGAATTTTTAACATCCTATTCCACCCGATTTGAGTCTCCAGTAATCTTGAGCAGTGTGCATCTGACCTAAAATGTTAGTGCTCATATACAAGGATAAATATTTGTAATCTTAGGGAAGTCTATATGGATTTAGTAAGTATTAGTTGTCACCATCAAAATTAAGTACTCGGGATCCTGAATTTCAATAATCTCCCCCTTTTTGATGGTGTCAAATAATATTTTCTGGTGGCCACAGTTGTTATGTCTTCCTTAGCTCCCCCTCAGAAGGATAACTTATTTATTTATTTTTTAAATAGGAGGAGAGAGGGAAAAAATTTTTATTTATTTTTATTAAAACATAACAAGAGAAAAATATATAATATGAAAAGAAAAGTAAACAAAAGCAACTGATATCATTAATAGTAAACAAAAAAGAACAATCACAGAACAACACAGAACACAGAAACGTCTCCCCCTTTTGACAGCACCAAAAAGGAAAGAACAAACAAATAACTACAATGACAAGAAACTAAAAAAAAATATAAACAACATAACAAACACATAAGTTTTTTTTTTGTTATTTTTTTTGTTAATTTTTGTTTAAGCTTGAATGTCTATGACACCTAATTTTATTCTCAAGGTGCTAAAGGTGTCATAAGCTAATGGTTTTATGAAAATGTCAGCCAATTGATCTTCAGTAGCAATGTGGTGTAGTTCAATATCTCTTTTGGCTACGTGATCTCTTATGAAATGATGTCTAATGTCTATATGTTTTGTTCGTGAATGTTGAATTGGATTTTTGGATATACAAATAGCACTAGTGTTGTCACACATGATTGGGATGATTCCTACTGGTAGTCTTAGATCTAAAAGTTATTGTTTTAACCACAAAACTTATGCAACACAGCTACCTACCGCTATATATTCTGCTTCGGCTGTTGATAGGGCTACTGAATTCTGTTTTCTACTGGACCATGAAACTAATGATTATCCAATAAATTAACAAGTACCAGAAGTACTTTTTCTATCTACCCTACATCCTGTAAAGTCTAAATCTGAGTACCCTAAGATTTCAAAAGTAGTGCTGTGTCTAGGATACCAAATTCCTAAGTTCGGGGTGCCTTGTAGATATCTGAGAATTCTTTTGACAGCAGTCATGTGAGATTCTTTCAGGTCAGCTTGAAAGTGGGCACAGAGGCACACACTAAACATTATGTCCGGTCTACTGACAGTCAAGTAGAGAATTGATCCAATTATTCCCCTATACCTCTTTTGGTCTACAGACTTCCCACTGGGATCTTTATCCAATTGAATGTTAGAGCTCATTGGAGTATTCATAACCTTAGCATTGTCCATTTCATATTTTTTCAGACTATCATTTATGTATTTAGATTGGCTAAGGAATGTTCCACCTTCCATTTATTTTACACTAAATCCAAGGAAGTAACTAAGTTCTCCCATCATACTCATTTCAAACTCATCACTTATTATTTTTGAAAATTCATTACATAAGTTTTTCTCCGTTGATCCGAACAAGATGTCATCTACATAAATCTGAACAATGAGTATCTCAACTCCTACCTTCCTCAAGAATAAGGTGGTGTCCACACTACCCTTAACAAAGCCTCTATCTAGTAGGAATGTACTAAGTCTTTCATACCAGGCTCTAGGTGGTTGTTTTAACCCGTATAGTGCCTTTTTCAATTTGAACACGTGGTTTGGAAATTGTGAGTTTTCAAACCCCGGGGGTTGCTCCACATAAACATCTTCCTTAATTATCCCGTTCAGGAAAGCACTCTTGACATCCATTTGATATAGCTTGAAATCCCTAAAACATGCAAAGGCTAACAGTACCCTGATGGCTTCTAGTCTAGCTACCGGAGCAAAGGTTTCTTCAAAATTTATTCCTTCAATTTGGTTATACCCCTTTGCTACTAACATAGCCTTGTTTCTCACTATTACTCCAGAGTCATTCATCTTATTTTTAAAGACCCATTTAGTTCCAACCACACTTTATTCTTTAGGTCTTTTGAATAATTCTCATACATCATTCCTGACGAATTGGTTCAACTCTTCTTGCATTGCTAGGATCCAGAATTCATCTCCCAAGGCTTGATCTATATTCGTGGGTTCAACCATGGAAATGAATGCAGAATGACTGACTTCTTTCCTAAGTCCATGCCTAGTTTTCACACATTCTAATGGATCTCCTAAGATCAGTTCTCTAGGATGATTAGAAGAAATTTTCAAATCACTAGGGGGATGTTCCTGAGGTTCCGCTCTAGTCTCTATGGTAATGGTTTCTACTCCCCGTATAATCTCAACTTCTTCTTCTTCATGATTAGATAACTTAACGAGTACGAGATGCGCCAAGAGGGGGGGGGGTAAATTGGTATTTTAAAAAAAATCAACCCTAAACAAGAGTTCTACTTTTTGTAATTTTTTAAAGGATAACTTAACGAGTAAAGTGCGAAAGCAAGTAAAACATTCACAATGATGATTTTGATGATATAATTGTAACTTTCACAATACAAGATTTAAAATATGATTTTTCACTAAGCAATTTAAAGTACTAATTAAAAGCATAAAAAATAAAGTACGGTAAAATGGAAAAAGCGCATCAAAGATTTTTATAGTGGTTCGGTCACTTGACCTACGTCCACTCCCGGAGTCCTCTACTCCAGAATTTGCACTAGTAAAAGTTGACTCTCCTTTTGCTCCCACAGCAAGGCGGAGAAGCCTTTACAATACTCACTTTCACCTCCTTCGGTGCGGTGGAATACCAAACGCTATGTCACCCTCCTGGTGATGGCAGCGGACCTTCTCCTTTTTCTCCCTCCTGGAGACGGCAGAGTACCTTGACGATGTTGATCTTGAAGCGACTCTTCCTTTGAGAACTTTCCCAAGACTCCCCAAAGACACAAGAGGAGCAAAGTATGTAGCTAGCTTGGAGCCACCGTGTGATCCCCTCACACTACTTCTCCCTCACGCTCACGCTCACCTTCACCTTCCTCTCGCAAGCCCTGGATCTCTTCAAAGAAAAAGAACTTCTCCTTCAAGAGTCCCTTCCTCCCTCAAACCCTCTCACAGCAGGAAAAATAGATCAACAACATCT
Organism: Dendrobium chrysotoxum; assembly: GCA_019925795.1. Classification (NCBI taxonomy): domain Eukaryota; kingdom Viridiplantae; phylum Streptophyta; class Magnoliopsida; order Asparagales; family Orchidaceae; genus Dendrobium; species Dendrobium chrysotoxum. The sequence continues at coordinate 9,791,708 of CM034305.1, forward strand.
AAAAAGTTTTTAAGTTATTTTTTATATCAGGCTTCAGAAAACCCTAAAAATTCTAACTTTTGCGTCTCTGTTCGTATAGTACGATATATAATCATACAGTACGATCAAGTTCAAATACAGATTCGTCCAGTACGAGCACAAACGAACAGTTCTCAAATTTTCTACATATCATACTGTACGATATGTATATCGTACAGGATAATCATGTTGATTTCTACTGTTCGTACATGACGATCAGTGGGACGATCTCTGGGATGAAAGAATTCGTCTCTGTCAGTCGTCCAGCACTCCACTAATCGTACAGTACGATTAATTCATTTCAGGCTATCGTCCTGTACGATATGAATATCGTCCAGGACGAATAGAACAAAAAATATTGGTTTCGTCTGGTACGATCGAAGGGATGAATGAAATCATCTCTGTCTGTCGTACAGTACGATATAGTATTGTACAGTACGATTGACTTTAAATAATAAACCAACGTTTATTTCTTGATTACGGGAGATAATTTTGGTAAGTATTCAATTAATCGTACAGTACGATCGGGATCGTACAGTACGATCGGGATCGTACAGTACGATCGGGATCGTACAGTACGAATAGTTCAAAAAATCAAAATTATAAATTTACCAAACTTATTCTGGCGGCTAGGGTTTTTCAATTGAATTTAATCGTATATCGTACAGTACGATTAAATTACAAAGATAATCATCTGAAAAATAGTCGTTAGCCTGAGTATTATTGATAATCATACAGTACGATTTAAAATCGTACAGTACGATATTTTTTAAAAAAATTTATCATGAAAAATAAATCTCCCCCTGTGTGTTTGCATGGTTGCTCCTTTCACATACATGCTTCTGTGGCAGACTCAAAAAATAAAAAATAAAGAAATTAAAAATTACAGAATTTTTAACATCCTATTCCACCCGGTTTGAGTCTCCAGTAACCTTGAGCAGTGTGCATCTGACCTGAAATTGTAGTGCTCATATACAAGGATAAATATTTGTAATCTTAAGGAAGTTTATATGGATTCAGTAAGTATTAGTTGTCACCATCAAAATTAAGTGCTCGGGATCCTGGATTTCAATAATAATTTATGTAGGATATAGGTTATGATTGATACAACATATAAATATATGATAAGATTGATAAAATTAATACAAAGGCATTTGATATATATGAATCACATGATTTATATAGTATGCATGCATAGCATAGATACTGTATGATACACATATGATAATGATAGGTGAATTGATATAATAATATGATATATAAATTATTTTATAATTGTTAGGTTTAGGATTCACAAAACTTATTAATCACTATTCATTTTATTACTAATCACTGATTATGAATTATATTACTTATACTACTTTTATTATTTATATAACTGATCACATTGATTATCACATATTTTACAGTTATATGTTCATACTTATATTAAACAAAATTATTACATGCCTATTATTTCTATTATCTTACATTAATTTCAGTTGCAGGTTCTGGTAACTTACTTAGCTGATAGCTCACTCTGTGATTTTACATATTTTCAGAAATGGGTCAGGATCCAATGGAGTAAGAATATATTATATATTTAGGTTATTTTATTTTTTGTATTTTTTTAGCTCTATTATTTTGTACTCAAGAGCTACAAGATAAACTGATAAATGTATGGATTGAACTCTTGACAATTGTACATGAATTTCAAAGAATGAATATATTTTATATTTTAATATATATGATTTTTAGTTGTTTCTACTGGATTAATTTATGTCGATGAATTTATAGAAGCTTTAGTTGATTAATTAAGAGATTAAAATAGATAAATTTTTTAAATTTAGATATTGTGGCATTACATATAGTTGGCGGGCGATTATGGTCAGAGGGACCGTAGTCAAGCGACGGAGGTCAGAGGGACTGCAATTGGCGAGCGACTATGGTCAGAATGACTATAGTTAGGTGACGGAGGTCAAAGGTTGGAAGGATGGTATTCAATGGATAACAGAGGTCAAAAGGACCGTAGTCGGATAACAGAGATAGAAGGGATCATTGTCGGGCAATAGAGGTTGAAAGGAATGCAGTCGGCAGGAAATAAAGGTCAGAATGACCTTAATCGGGTGACAGTGGTCTGAGAAACTATAGTCGATGGGCGATGAAGATCGAGCTGAGACCTGTCGATGGCAGCCGGATGGAGATGCAACGACCATGGTTGGGCAGAGGTCCGACAACGATGGTTGTGCTAAGATACAGTAGTGGCGACTGTTGAATGGACGTCCAATGACTGTCAGTTGGTAAAAGTCTCATGGCAGCGGCCGGGTGGCGAGGGTTCGCCGGCGATAGTGCTCCAAGATTTATGCCTTAGCTGTCTTTAGAATCTCTAGCCCAAGGTCCCAGCCTCTTCCAAAACATCCCCCTCATGTAGAGAGTAGAGGTCTATTGGTAAATTTTGAGAGTGACATGCTCCATAAATATGGAGAAAATCTCGGGCAACAAAGGTCGGAGTGCTCCATCGGATGACTCATATTAATCCCCTCAATCATATATAAAGCATTCGTTCAGCATTTAAGTTTCTTAGTGACATCAGAATTAAGCAATCTTGGGCTCATTAGATTCATCTCGTCAAGCAGCTCAATTTTATAATAAGCATGTCATATTTAGAGATCATTTGATGATATAGTTAGTGTCTTGAAGCTTTCAAATATGCTTTAGGCCATTGATTTAGGCCCATTTTAGCTTGGATTGGACTGATTTTGGTGTCTATGAGTTCATCTCATCTAGACGTTCAGTTTAACAATAAGTTTTCAGTAAGTGGAGTTCGGATGATCCCAATTTTAATTTTGAAAGTTTTCAATTCATATGCCTTGAGATTCATGCATGATCAAGGCGATTTTAAGTGACGTATCAAATTCCTAAAAGGGTTGTGGATCAGATTTAGATATGTTGAAGAATAATGATGTTAGACTATTATTTTTTCTCAAAATATTCATATCTTTGAGAGCAATTATACATAAGGAATGGCTCTCAAATTAAAAGTTTATTAAAGTTGTAATAACTATATTTTTTTTTGTTTTGTTTGGGCAAGGTGAGCGCTTGTACCCAGCCCACTAGGATTCTCAAATTTAATTCAAACGAGTGCTCTATGAGTTCAAAATCTAATAAGACAAATTAGATGACTTACAAGATGAGAAAAATGATAGGTGGCTTTAAGCTACAACAAGCATAGAGATAAATACTTAAAAGGTTGTTTGGTTTGCTAAAAGAAAAAAAGAATGCAAAGTATTCCAACTTTAATGGATTTGAAAATTTTGGTATCTAGCATAATAAAAAATAGGGCTGCAAGCGAACTAAACATTCGACAAGCTACTCGATGCTTGGTTCAATTAAAGCTTGTTTGTGATCATTTAACTAACTAAATAAAAAAACTTGAACAACATTTTAAATACTCGATATTTAAATAAATAAGCTTGAACAGTAATGTGTTCGATTCAATTATGTTCGCGAACAACATCATTTGAAGTTCGTGAACAAGCTCGACATTAAGCTCGATTCGTGTTTGATTCAGAACTCGTGAATAAGCTTGATAAAAACTCGATTAATATTTAATTATAAAATTGATAAATATACATAATATAAATATCAACATGCTTTATTTTATAGAATGTATTTGTTTTGATGGTGTATTTTATAAGATATATTTGTTCTAATAATATATTTTTGTAATTCTAAAAGAACCATTAAAGTATTTCTACGAACTTAGAAGATAATTTTTTAGCTGTTGTGCCAAATGGAGAGAAATGCAACAGGTAAGCTTCATTTGAAAATATATTCATATAGATTAATCATTTTAAATAGATAACTACTTTTATTATAAATTTAATTTCATGAACAAGAGACATTTCACATTTGTCTATGTTTGCTAGATTGTTTGTTTAAGATATTCATGAATAAAGATTATTTGCTAATTCTGTTCACGAACATAGCTCGTTAAGGCTTATTTGTTTAAAGCTCGATAAACACTAAACGAACCAAACATGAACCGAACATGAACCAAACATGAACACCCTTAAATTAAACGAACCAAACATGAACACAAATAATAAATCTCAAATCAAACACAAGCCAAACTTGAACATGCTAATGATAAACAAACTCAAACATGAACACTCACATACTCGACTCGGCTCGGTTCGTTTGCAGCCCTAATAAAAAAAGAATGCAAAGTAAAATTTAGTAAATTTCATTTTTACTCCATATTTTAATTTTTGTGTATTAAAAAGTCGTCCATTTTTAACCGAATTCCAAAATATATTGCATGCTAACTCCATTGTCCCCACCTGCTTCCACCCACTTGATTCCACTAGCAGTAGCCTACTGCCTCCACCCACTTGATTCCACTAGCAGTAGCCTACTGTCGCCGTTTACTCCTCGCCCACCCACCCCTACCACATGTTGCCGCCCATACTCACCATAGGCCATAGCCAATAACTGGCCGCTGCTCGACACTTTCTTCCACACCACCAACCATCAATCACCACAGCAGTGCTTCACACTACATTCATTTTATTTTAAGCCAAACAAAAAAAAAATAATCATCAATAATGGCTTTATACTTGTCTAATCAACTTGAAATATTTCAAATATATTGTATTTTTGTACAATATATTCCATATTACATTGCATTCTTTTTTTAGCAAACCAAACAACCCCTAAATAAAAAACATTAATGGGTGGGTTTGTGGGTTAGGTGAAGCGTTTAAGTGTTAAATATTGCAATAAGAACCAATTTATCTCATTTTTAAATAGGAGTCAAAGGTTTTGTTTGGGATAGCTTTTTTATTGATTTCTAAAGCAATTTTTTAGTATAAAAATTTCTAGTTCAAAATATTTTGTAATAAAAAGCTGCTTTAGAAAGCAGTAAGAAAGTTATCTCAAACGAAGCCTAAATATTTATTTGATTTAACTTGGATGAAAAGGCTTTTATTCTTGAACTCATCTTTAAAACATGAGAAATAATTTTCAATCATGAAGTTCTATGGTTTAATATTTAAAAAGTATAAAATAATATTAAATTAATGATACTATGAATTAGAATGTTATTTTTATTGATAACAATAATATAGGGGTGGATAAAAATGAAAATAATTATAATCCAAATAAATAAAATTTTTAATTTCACAAGAACTAAGTTCTTGCAAAATAAATTAATTGTAAATTAATTTGAAAATACTTTTTTTTTTACTTTTAGAAGTATTGTAGTTTGTATTTTAGAAATTATGTTGTATAAATTATAAATTTTATAGAAATATATTTATTAAAATCATATTAAGTTCAAAATCGAATTGAATTAATTAATTAAAAAAAAAATTAATTTGAATTTCAAAATTTTAATGATTCTGACAACATGTAATTATTGAAAGATTAATGTGTTTAATTAATTTGTATGATAAAATGATAAAATGCAAAGAAATAGTACAGATGTTTCAAGAAAATAATCAAACTCTATTTGAAATTATTAACGCTTGGAAACTTAGGCTTCAATTGAAACAGTTTTCTTACTGTTTCTTAAAGCAATTTTTTAGTACAAAATTTTTAAAAAATTGCTTTAAAAAGCTGTAAAAAATCCGTCCCAAATGAAGCCTAGCTTAAAGTGTTAGATTTAAAATTAAGATTAAGACTTCATTTGGTACGACTTTCTTACTGTTTAAAGCAACTTTCTAGTACAAAATTAAAATTTTTATACTAAAAAATTGCTTTAAGAAGCAGTAAGAAAGCTATCCCAAAAGATGCCTAATTAAGACATCAAAAAATAATAGTAACTAATCAAAGAACTAAAAAATTAAGTTATGGTCAATTATATATATAGTAAGTGATAGATCATAATGTTAGGATCCAGATAAAATTTCAAGCAAAATCAATTGAAGACTAATAATGTGCACATCAAATATCAAAATCATAAAATAAATACATTTATGTGATTCGGTGAGACTAACATTTCACTATAAATAAAAATAGATAAAATATATATTTTTATATAAATAAAAACAGATAAAAAAACACTGATGTTGTTATTGGTATTACCATTTTCTTCTCGGTTGTGAAAGTTTTTTCTCTTCTTTGGTGCCAAAGTTCCTTCTTAGTACTGTTTAAAGGATAAGCCCTTTTCCCCTCTCTCCCTTTTCTATTTACTTTTTGTGGTTGTTGGATGCTTCAACATACTAGAAACATTCTCTTATAAAGTACTTAGTGATAGTAGATAGATTCTTAAAATAGCTTTTTAAAATTAAAATTTTTATACTAAAAAGTTGTTTTAAGAAGCAGTAAGAAAGCCGTCCTGAAACTCCATTCTTATTGATTCTTAATGCAGTTTTCTAGTACAAAGAAAGCTGCTTTAAGAAGGACTAATGCTTCGTTTGGGACAGCTTTCTTGCTGTTTTTTAAAACAATTTTTTAGTATAAAAATTTTTTGAATTAGAAAATTTTGTACTAAAAGACCATTTTCGAAAGCAATAAAGAAGCTGTCCCAAATGAAGCCTAAGAAAGCCTTCTCAAACGAAGCCCAAGTGAATAACAATGGTTATCATATTTAGATGTTAGGTGGAGGATGGTATTCAATTAAATTATAAAACTCAAGTAGAAAGCACTAAGTAAGAAGCTTATATGAGTTAGGTAGAGAATTTATTTTTATATCTTAATAAATAATCTATCCAATTAGTACTGAATCCTACACAAACATGAATTACCTTTTCTTTATGGCCAGGACCTATGAACAACTTGATATTCAACTATAAAATAAAATTTATAATTAAATAGGTGGAACCTAGTGGTCCAAGTCCAATGCATTCAGTAAGAATGGCTTCATAAATAATGGTTCTTAAATAATAGTTCTTGGACTTTCGTGTTAACCATTGAATAATATTCAAATAGTTTGTGAGATTAAATAATCATACAATTTGGACCTTTGTGTTAGAATTATTACTTGTCTTGTGTCATAGTGTATCTCTTTTATGATAAGCACGATGTCACTCTAATATTTCTAGTATTTTCTTCCAAGTTAAATGGCGTGTTGTCACTATATGTATCTCTTATGTGTTGAGCATGAAATAACTCTTATATCCCTAGGTCATACTAAAGACTTGTTGTATTGTCTCACATAATATAATAATGTGTTATTCACCCTGTCTGATATTGTCCCATTCTTTAAAAAGGATAAAAAAATAACAATAAAAAATTATCGATGAATATAATCTCTTTATCCGTGATTAGAGAAATATGCAATCTTTATTGTGTCTCAATCACTGGATGATCAATCCCATGAGGATTTGATCTAACCTCTTCCATATAGGTTAATGTTAACAAGCAGAACTCTGACATACAACCTCGGATAGATCAAACATCCTAAGAGGATGTCAATCAAATCTTAAATCTTTGATTCGAGAAATACATAATCTTTATTGTATCTCAATCAATGGATGATCAATCCTAGGGGATTCAATCTGACCTCTTCCATATAGGTTAAGATCATCAAGCAGGGTTCTGACATACAATCTCGAATAGGTCAAATATCCTTGGTGAATTTTCTCGACCTCTTCCATATAGGTTAACGTCATCGAGTAGGGCTCTAATATACAACCTCGGATAGGTCAAAGATCCTTGGTGGATTATCTCGACCTCATCCATATATGTTAATGTCATCGAGCAGGGCTCTGACATACAACCTCAGATAGGTCACACATCTTTGATGGATTCTCTCTTCCTCTTCCATATAGGTTAACGTCCTTAAGCAGTGCTCTGACATACAACCTTGGATAGGTCACACATCCTTGGTGGATTTTCTGACCTCTTCCATATAGGTTAACGTCATCGAGCAGTGCTCTAACATACAACCTCGGATAGGTCACACATCCTTGGTGGATTCTCTCGACCTCTTCCATACAAGTTGACATCATCAAGCAGTGTTATGACATACAATCTCGAATAGGTCATACATCTTTGACGGATTCTATTGACCTACGCTCTTTGATCCATCATCAGACTTTCGTCGGGTTTCTACCCAACACTGAATTTCTACCCGTCGCCGGACTACTACCCATCATTGGACTCTCGTCGGACTTCTACCCAACACCGAATTTTACCCATCGAACTACTACCTGTCATTGGACTCTCATCAGACTTTTACCCGACGCCGAATTTCTACCCATCGTTGGACTACTACCCGTCATCAGACTCTCATCGGGCTTCTACTCAATGCTGAATTTTTACCCATCGTCGGACTACTGCCTGTCGCTAGACTCTCATCGGACTTCTACTGAATGCTAAATTTTCATCCGTCACCGGACTTCTTCCTATCGTCGGACTTTCATTTGTTATCAGACTTCCACCGACTAATGTCGGACCTCCGTAGAGTCTCTAAAAGAAGGAGGAGAAGACTCCTACTTAGTGAGGGGCCTTAGACTTGAATAGGACTAGGGGAATACATCAGCATGAGGGACAGAAGAAAAAGGAGGAGGAGACTCCTGCTCAGCGAGGGGCCCTAGACCTGAATAAAACTAAGGGAATGCCTCAACTTGAGGGAGAGAAGAAGAAGGAGGAGAAGAATCCTACTCATTAAAGAGCTCTAGACCTGAACATGACTAGGGGAATGCCTCAGCGTAAGGAAGAGAAGAAGAAGGAGGAGGAGACTCCTGCTCAATGAGGGGCCCTAGACCTGAACAGGACTAGGAGAATACCTCAGCGTGAGGGAGAGAAGAAAATGAGGAGGAGACTCTTACTCTATGAGGGGCCATAGATCTGAACAGGACTAGGGGAATGTCTCAGCGTGAGGAAGAGAAGAAGGAGGGGCAAGAGTTTTATACCCCTTGGGGGGTATTTATAGGTGAGAGGTGGATGTTGGAGAAGTTGGGGGAGCTTAAAAAAAGGAAAGAAAAAATAATATATATATATATATATATATATATATATATATATATAAAATTTTATTTTATTTCATTCTAAAAAAAATTTTTGGCTGGCGGTTAGTTAACCGCTGGTTTGGTTGTTCTAATTTTTTTTAATTTTATAGATCAATGCAAGCATTTATTGGACAAATTATAATATTCATTTTCTTTTTCAGATACACAATGTCAGAGGATAATGAGAGTTGCTCAAGTGCTGAGTGTAATGATGGAAAATTGTGAAATATGGAAGAAATGGCAATTACACAATTTAGCAATATAATGGTTGCCTCAAGTTTTTTGCAAAATGATTACTTCTCACTTTATTTGAACAAAAGGCCTTGCATGATATCAAATAAAAGTGGAGATAGATGGGTATAGGATTTACTTTGTGGCCATCCCGTTAAGTTTCATAATATATTTAGGATGTCCCAAGTTATATTTACTGACTTACTTTTCAAGCTAGAATCAATTTATGGATTATGTGGTTTGCATAGAACAACTACTAGAGAAGTTCTTGGAATAACTTTGTTTATTTTGAGTCACAATGAATCCATAAGAGCTACCTCAGAAAGATTTCAGCATTCTACAGAAACAATAAGCATATATTTTTCTGTAGGAGTTCGAGCATTGGTTAATTTAGCAATGGATAATATCGTACTAGAAGATAAGGAATTTCGTGACATCCCTGTACATATTAGAAATGATAAAAGGTACATGCCATATTTTAAAGACTGCATTGGGCCCATTGACGGAACTCATGTAGACACCCGTATTCCTGTTAATGATCAAATTTCATATATAAGGTGACATCATTCACCTAGAAAAATGTGATGGCAGTCTGTGATTTTAATATGTGATTTACATTTGTGGTAGCAGGATGGGAAGATTCAACTCATGATGCTCGTATCTTACAACATGTTCAAAGGAGTCTGATATACAATTTTCTTGTACCTCCATCAGGTAATTTTTAATTAATAAGTAATAATGATTTTAGTAAGCCTATTTTATATTAAAGGTAATGAGATAATTAACATATTTGCTTACAGGTAAATTTTATTTAGTTGACGCTGGATACCCACTGCAACGAGGTTTTCTTAAGCCATATCCAGAGATGCGATATCATATACCAGATTTTCGACGATGAGGCAGAACTACTACAGGCTATCGCGAGGTGTTTAATAGGAGGCATTCCTCGTTAAGAAGTATAATAGAACGGGCATTTGGTGCATGGAAAAACAAATGGAGAATTCTAAGAGATAAGCCGAACTATTCTTTCAAAAAATAGCGGCTAATTGTAGTGGCTACAATGGCACTACATAACGACATAAAAAGACATCACTCAAGGATTGATCCAGAATTTCAGGAATATGATGCCGATGAAAATTTTGTTCATCCGGAGGCACATGAGTTCTGACTTGAAGAAGAAATTGAACCCTTAGGAAGTACGACTAGTTCTGCAGAGTTGCTTGATGGCGATGATGCGAACAATATGACTGAAGTTAGAGAAACAATTGCAATGCAATTATACACTTGTAATAGGTATTACATTTACCTTAAAGTTTATTTATTTTAAATATACTATAAATAATTATTAGTAAAACTAGTACAAATATAATAATAAATGATTGATGATATACTTATAATATAATTTTCTTTTATTTCAGGTTTCCTTATGAAAATTGAGATTCATGAAATATGAGTTACTCCAAAGTAAAGCATGAGACGACAATAATTTGATAACTTGCAATAAAAAGTAATCATAATCATTGCCATCGGACCATGATTTGCATTTTGATCTTTAAAAACATTAGAACTATCCCTAACGAAGATAAGAATGGTAGAAAATGAGTAGGTGAGCCATATTATACTTGTAAAAAAATATTAATTATATTTGAGTTTAATATATGGATAGTTTCATCATTTATGATAAAAAAACTAAAATGATTAATCGTACCAAACAAAAGTTTGAATAAGCATATAAAAAATAATTTAAACAAGCAATATTATGTAATAACTCTATTATTTCTGAAAATTCATTTTCTACACAAGAGCTTTCAAGCTAACTCTTTCAAGAACATCCACCACTCAAAAGAGGCCTAAAAGGCCCATTTAATCAAGTTTAATTTTCTTAATTTTCAACATAATGAACACATCCTTTGCTCTGTCTTTAATCTCCAAATAACCGTCGCGGTGCATCACCCCGACATGGCCGGTGTAGAACCATCCATCCTTAATTACCTTTGCCGTCGCCTCTTTGTCCTTCAAATACCCCAACATCACATGCCCGCCGCGCATGACAACTTCCCCTATCGTTAATCCATCCCACGGCACGCTCCGAGCGGTGGCTTCGTCAACGACGTCCATGGTCGTCATCATCAGCGTCCTCACCCCCTGCCTTGCCTTCATCATCGCTCGCTTGCCAGCTCGCCTGCCAGCTGGCAACTGGTCCCAATGATACCCTTTCCAGGCGCAGGACAACACTACCCCGGCGGTTTCAGTGAGGCCAAAGCCGTGGCTTACGGAGAATCCGAGGGATTCGACGCGGGCGAGGACTGCAGCGGGAGGCGGCGTGCCAGCGGTCAGGATTTTTACGGTTCCGTGGAGGCTGCGGTTGGCGGTGGGTGGAGAATTTGCCAGCATGTTTAGGACGACCGGGGCGCCGCAGAGGTGGGTGACGCGATTTTTGGCGATGGCCAAGAAGACAGCTGGGCCATCGAATCGACGGAGGCAGACGTTGGTGCCGGCGACTGCGGCGACTGCCCACGGGAAACACCAGCCATTCGCGTTGAACATGGGAAGGGTCCAGAGGAAAACTGGGTGATCTGGGACGCACCAGTCTATGAGAGAGTCCGTGGAGACTAGGAAGATACCGCGATGGCAATGGACGACCCCTTTCGGCGCAGATGTCGTGCCGGACTTGTAGTTCAGGATCATCGGAGACCATTCGCTCTTCGGCCGAATCCACCGAAAATACGGGTCTCCGAGATCTATGAGCTTTTCGTAGGTGAGGTCGAAGCCGGTGAGATCACAATTATCTTCGAAGGGATCTTCGATGGGGATGAGGAGGGGAGGGCGATGATCGGCAGGGAGGAGCTCCAAGGCGGAGCGGGCGAGAGGAAGAGAAAGGAGGTCCACGAAGAGGATACGGCATCCAGAGTGGTGGAGGAGGAGGGAGATCGTCCTCGAGTCGAGGCGGGTGTTGATGGTGTTAAGAACTGCGCCGCTCATCGGCACGCCGAAGTGCATCTCGTACATGGCGGGAATGTTTGGGGAGATAACGGAGACCTGCTTCGACCAATTTGATGTTAGATGAATTAGGGTTAAAATGAATTGGGGGAAATTGAGGGGAGAATTGAACGAACCACTTCACCGGGGGAGATGCGGAGATGGGAGGAGAGGGCGGAGGCGAGACGGAGGCAACGGTGGTAGGTTTCCGACCAGGTGTAGACCTGCTGGTTGTAAACGACGGAGGTACGGTCGCCATGAACGATCGCGGTGCGTTCGATGAACCCTAGAGGAGAGAGGGGGTTGTTATTTGCCGAGTGGGGGCCGAGTTGATCCATGGCGGACAGAGTCGTTTGAGTGGGCCGCAGGAACAGGACGGTGTAAGAGTGAAAAAATGGAGAATTTGCTTTGGGTTCGAGAATGAATGGGAGGAATTTATGGGTTGCGGACCGACGGAGCTTGATAAGGTGGGCCCGTTTGCCACTAGCGAATAGTCAGGACTATTTCCAATCTAATAAATACACGTACACACAAACGTTTTTGTATCTCCATTAAAAATTGAAAAAGTTGAAAAAGTTGTCTTAGAAGTCATCAAAAATTATTTCAGACAAATATGTCTAGAAGCATGGGCGGATCCCCCCCATAGGCTAATGTCCATCCTCAAAAAAAAAAATTTAAAATATTTTGGATATTTTATCCTCCCTAAAAAATTTTTTTTGCCCTAATTTTATCAATCCTAAGCATCTATGCCCATCCCCTACAAAAAAATTTTTTTTTGCCCACCCTAAAAAAAGAAGCTGGATCCGCCCCTGTCTAGATGATGAATATTTGTTACATCAAGTCAAGGTCTTCTTCTGAGGAAGGGTCTTATTTGTAATCAACTGCAAATACTAGTGGTTTCATTCAGATTGGGCTAGACCCTGTGATTTTTTCCCATTTTCAGGGGATTTCCATGTAAAAATATTGGTGTCTCTTATGAGTACTACACACTCTCTCTTTTATCTGATTGTGTGTTGGATCTTCGTACAAAACTAAGATATTAAACAATATAATTCTCTATCGCCGCGAATATTCCTGGATGCAACAAGTATCTTTGATGGATGACTTTAGATCCAACATAATTGAATAGTTAATCTGTATGATTTTTTCCCCACACATTTTCTTCTTCATTTTTCCTTCAAACAAAAGAGTTGATTAATGGCCATCATTTCTTTAACGTAGAAAAATAAAAAGCCAAACAAGCAGCTCTTCGTTTCCAAATCTTTGATTGTCGCGTTACAGCTTGCCATTTCTCCGTAGCCCGCAGACCCTCGCTGCTAGGTTGGAAGTCTCGACAGCTTGCCATTCCTTCTGTCGGGTCGGAAGTCACGACAGCTCGCCTCCTTCAACGTCGTTCCTTCTGTCAAGTCGAAAGTCATGACAGCTTGCCTCCTTCGACAATGTTCCTTCTATCGAGTTAGAAATCAAATAGTTTGATTACGAAGAATCCAAACTCTCTCCTTACTACTCAATAAAAGAAAAAATTATATAATAAAAATTCTAATATAATTATTAATTCATATTAAGCTAAATTTTAAAACATTTAAATTTCTTTTGGAATTAATATAAAAAAAACTCTTTATACCTATTTTTTCCATCCATAAAAGTAGGGGTGCCAATTCGGATCAACGGGTCGGGTTCGGGTCGAACTCGACTTGACCCGGGCATAAACGGGTTGATCCTAACCTAATCCGTTTAGCTAAATGGGTCCAAATTTCTAACCCGGACCGAACCCGCACAGGTTGCTGGGTTGATCTGACTTGACCTGCAAACCCGATGGTGTACTTGCTACGTCGACGCGTCGTGGGCAAACCAACAAATGGAGGCGAGGTCAAGTCATCAGCGAATAGGGATTCACGTGGACCGGCGGAGTCAGTGGACGGAGGAGTCGGAGTGAGGCGGGGCTTGATTAGTTGATCTGAGCCGGCGGAGCTCCAGCGCGAGACTCTAAAAGCAGGAAGCGAGAGCGCTAGCGCGGCTAGGCAGGGCTGCAGGAGCTCACAGAAGCTCACACCTTGCAGCAAAACCAAGTTAGGAGGCATGGGATCCGGGTTAAACTGGTCGACCCGCAGGTTATCAGGTCAACTCGAACCCGAATTTTGAAGCGAAGGTACATGAAGTAAATTGGAGAGGCGTAACTTGCGTGCCGAGTCTGGTAAGGGAAGTAAACCTTATCCGGCATGTTGAATGGAAAGATTAGCACCATTGGCTATGGAAACGGTGTCGGAGCCGTGATAGGAGGAAGAGTGACCGAGGTTGGCTAGATCGGGAGTTAGATGGGATGAGGCTCCAGAATCAAGAATCCAGTCCGATGACGGATTGAGAGTGTTATGCGACAGCATAGCCTTGGGTGATCGAGTGATGGTTGGCGCATACTTAGGATTGCAGTGGTGCCAGCAGTTTAAGGCGGAGTGTCCCAACTTGCCGTAGATTTGGCAGATTGGACGTTCAGAGTTAGTGTTCGAGGATGGAGATGAGGACGGGGATGGAAGGAGGGTTCTAGCAGAAGAGTTCTTTCCTTTGGATATTCTGTACGAGTTACGCCCGCGAGAAGAGATGTTTCGGTTTACGAACAGAGCTGCCGAATCTATGGGGGAAGCGAGTTCTTTTTGTTGTTGAGTTTGGAGATTGATTTCCTCGCTACAAAGGAGCGAGTAAAGAGTATCAAGATCGATCGGACTGAGAGTGGTGCGGATAGCCGATTTGAAGGCATTGTAGTTGGATGGAAGACCGTTTAAAATGTAGATGATGATGTCTTCATAGTCGAGTTGAGAATCGGAATCGACGTTGTCTACAAGATTCTTGATATTGGCGAGATATTGCAGCATCGATGAGTTCTTCATCTGAATGTTGTGAAGCTCGTTCTTGAGCTGGATGACGCGTGAATGGTTGGATGGTTGAAGGCGACACTCGAGGATCTGCCAGGCTTCTTGTGCGGTTCTTGAGGTGAGAACATAAGGTAGAATGGAGGAAGAAAGGGTTGAAAGAAGCGTTGAAATGAGGTTGCGATCGACAAGATTCCAAAGATTGTAAGTAGAGGTAGAGGTAATCGGTGGACACGGTGTGTCACCGGTGAGATGACCGGCGAAACCGTTGGCAGAGAAGTGTTGCAGGAGTTGAAAACGCCAAATAGCGTAGGTGTCGGAGGAGAGTTGAGTTGGCACAAGAGTCTTGAGGTTTGAAATGAGGAATTTAAGAGGTTGAGGAATGACCATTTCAGAGTGTGCTCCAGTGGTGGTGGAGATGGTTGGGTGGGAAGAAGCGGCTGAGTCATGGTCTGCCATGCCTGATCTCTGATACCATGAAAGAACAGGAAACGAAGCAGAAGAGGAGAATCGGACACCAGAGAAACAGAGAATAGAGGAAAGGGAGAAATATTATTCAATCATACTTAGACTCAATACAGTAAGGTATAAATAGAAAATGTAAGCCAAGAAGTACAAGAACTGGTGACACGTGGAGAGATCTAAGAGGAGTGCGCTAACAAGTTGTGTGCTAGAAGTTGCATCGATATACCAAGACTTTGATCACCTTTGCAATGAACAATAGCTTGCACATACACAAAAGGGAATCAGCAAGAGGTAGAGTAATAATAACACCACTGAAAGAGTGGTGAAGCAAAAAGTCAGTCTGCTAAAATACCATCAACCTCACCAAGTAAACGTTGAGAATTAGTAAACGAAATGTCAATGGCTTTCACTTGCACACTGGTGAGACCAACTGGATTTTCAATCAAATATACCACGATCAAAGTATTATTACTATACTCCAAATTCTTAGGATGAATCCATCCTCCAAACAATTCGGAGCATCGCTCTCAAAAACAACCAAGAACAATGGGTCATCATTACATCATAGGCTGCACTTGGCTATTCATGACAGCAATAGAAGAGTTAAACAAATTCATAGCCTAATCCCTCTTAACTAGAATGCTGAGTTTGGGGTGAAGACCATAACAAGAAGAAACATCATGTCCCCAAACATTACTGTTAGGATTTGGTCCAATTTTAAGCTATTATTGCTCCGCAAGACACCACACCAATGCCAATCTCTATAAATATATGTTATAGGTTGATGTATTAGATATATCTGAAAGAATGAATTAATAAAGGCTTTTATCTCTCCATTCTCCCATTTTGCTCTCTCCCTCTCAATCCAAGAATAGCAAGAAGCTCCTCCTGAAGGATTTTCCAACAATTACAATTAAAATAAAATGATGGCAAATCTTCAAAGATAACATATGGATAACCATTCTGGTTATAATCAATATAAACCCACATATCCAACCTTCTATTAGCATCCAAAAATAGAGCAAGATAAAGTTACCTCAAGTCATCAATTCTCAAGAGATTACCAAAAATAGATGTAAATGAGAGCAATATATCAGCAGTAACCAAATGTTTTTGGATAGGTGAAGCTCACAAAAATAGGAGTAATTGATTATTCACATTTCACATCAAAAGGATATCATATTTGGGAATGATCGAAGAGGAGATCACTACCAAAAAGATGGTTTTCGCAGCACATTTTTGACCTATCCCGGCAGTTATACCCGCTACAACTTTCTTTGTAGCGGTTTGTGAACCGCTACACGCCCGCTGTGTTTGCAATGCGCTGCAAAGGCATTCCGCAGCGGTTTAGGAAACGGCGGGGTAGAGTTATGTCTGGCATATTACGGCAACGGTTATAACCGCTACTAATTAGAAATTAAGTTGCGGTTATAGCCGCATCTAATGCTATAAAATTGAACTGATTCCTAGGATTGTGGTGGTTATAACCGCCACAATTCTGTGTCTTTGGTGGCGGTTATAACCGCCACTAAGTGTAAGACTTCCAGTAATGTGGCGGTTTTAACCGCCACTAATGTCCAGAATTTTTTTTTATAAATCTTAAAATCTGATCGTTCACCCTATATCCAACTAGCTATATCAGCTGGTCAGCCAACAATGCCACACAAAACAATTCTATTGAAAGGAAATGAGCAAGAGTTGTAGCTAAAACAAAGATATAATAGAGATTCACAACAATAAGATTTGTAGCTAAATTCAATACATAAAACGCACATAAACAAGAGTTGTAGCTAAAACAAAGAAAATGTAACTCATCTCCAAATGCCAAGTCAAACTCAAGGAAAATTACTAGAAAATGCTATGATTCATATATTACAAGAAAGGAAATGAGCACAAAATAAAAACTACTAGAGTTCAAAAGCAAAACAACATAAGTTCAAAAATACATAAAATAGTCATACAAGTAGAAGCATTACATTTAATACTACAGCTCATCAGCAGACTATCAGACATCAGATAAATTGTCATTGCCACCCTGAAAATAATATGAAAATAATGAGATAATAATAATCAAGTAATTTACATTTAAATTATATAATTTTTTTTCATACCATTTCTGATCCTCCATGGGGTGGATGATTCATTTGAAATCCTTGCATGAACTGTCTCATCTCATCACGAAATAAGCCAAATTCTCTCTTTTGATTATCTTGAAATAATCTGAACTCTTCTCGAAGACTAGCAATCTGTCCAAAATTGCTGCCGCTATCACCTTCAGTTTTGCTTTGAGGAAAGAATCTAGTCGGTGTGACACCAAACCCCTGGGTATGAACTCGACCTGAATGTTCAGGTCCCATAACTATAGCATAGACTCTCTCATTAGCTTCAATATTATCATCTTCAGGCGTTAGCCCTTCTTCAGCAAGAAGCTTGCATGCCTGCGTCTACAGTACAAATACATATATATAGTTAAATTTATTGAAGAATGATTTATTAAAAAAATTGTAATAACTATATATATGTACCCATCGCTGCATAGCGTCCTCAGATGACCAGGTACCATCTTTGTGCATCCTATTGATTTTCCATAATTGCAATCTGTCCTTGATAGACTACAAAAAAATTATAATAACAATATAAGTTTGAAATTAAAACATTTAGTAGTAATAAATCAATATTTAATTTTATACTGTTTCCTTCTGTCTTCGAACTGAACTCACACGACCCATTGTGTGAGGACAAGTTTGTCATTCACTAATAGAAATATTTGCTTCTTGATCATTGTTAAACCCATTGTCATCATCACTATTATCCCAACTATTATGTATTTTGTAATTTATTGACAAAATTACAGATGCAAAATTGATATACATGAAACCTAATACATGGTCATAGATATGGGTCTTTCTAAGGAGTAATTATTAGTGGCAGGTGCAAAATTGAGTTCCCTTCTCAACCCAAAAAAGTCTCCTTGATGCAAGCGGAGAACAATATTTGACTTAATCGACTATAAACCTCAAAAGAAAAGCTTTAATAAAAGCGTTTGTGAACAGTTCGAGAATACCGCTGAATTTTGCCAGACGTAACTCTACCCCGCCGTTCCCTAAACCGCTGCGGAATGCCTTTGCAGCGCATTGCAAACACAGCGGGCGTGTAGCAGTTCACAAACCGCTACAAAGAAAGTTGTAGCGGGTATAACCGCCAGGATAGGTCAAAAAATGTGCTGCGAAAACCATCTTTTTTTGGTAGTGTAAGAATGTTAATGATGAATAAATTTAGAATTGAATTGGTATTTGTTTAAATAGGCAAAGCAAAATGGGAACAAAATTTGTCATAACCAAAAAATAAGGTATATGAAAATCATATTAGAGAGAGAGAGAGAGAGATTAATAATTACCTTGTCTGAAATACTTTTAAAACAAAATGATTTTACAATGTGTTCATAGTAGGAGTTCATAGTCGTTGATATGGATCCCTTTGTGTGATGAGGCGGAGGGGGAGAATAATAATTAAATGATCTAGAATCGGTGCTTAACTAACATCGGTCAGGATGACGAATCTAATGATCTAGAGTCAATAAGCGATTAAGGCTTCATTTGGGACAGCTTATTTATTGTTTCTTAAAGCATCTTTTTAGTATAAAAATTAATACCTAAAAAAAACTTATACTAAAAAGTTGCTTTAGTAAGCTATAAAAAAAATTGTCTCAAACAAAGCGTAAAATTAGTTGAGATAGACCCTCTACTAAAAGAAGTGGGAGACTAAATAACCTAAAGATGATAATGTAAGATGGATCCAAAAACATCATAATGATCGACTGAAAATTCAAGCAATAATAATTGGAATCTTGAAATCCTCTACTTAATTTTTATGTTCAAGATATCTAAAATTATGTATATTGATATTTTTTGAGGGAGTGTTCAACCAGCTGACAAAACATATTTTTTCTAATTCTTGATGATATAAATTTAATGGAGTTGATGTACCAAAATTCTAACATTTGGATTAACCAAAATAATTTTGTTTTTTGTTGAAATATTCATGAAGATAGAGAGATATAGAGCTTAATGCCTTAACTTTGAATGAAGATCCAACATACACATAAATAAGAGAGAAGAATGCAGCAATCATAAGAGACACCAGATTATTTACATGGAAAACCCATGAAAGGAAAAAATTCATGGGGCCTGACCCAATTAAAATGAGTCCATTAGTGTTTGTCATTGATTACAAATGATGCACTTCTTTGGGAGAAGGAATTAGCTCAATGTATATGATTGGGGTTTGAAGAATCTAATGACATGAGAGCTATTCTTAAGAGAATGTTGACCTATTCATTTAATTGATAAGACTGAACTAAGGCAATAGAGGTTGGAGGGACTGTACTCGGCACGCAACAGAGGTCAAAAAGATTGTAGTTGGCTGGCGACAAAGGTCGGAAGGATCATAGTCGAGTGATTGAGGTCGAAGGGACCTTTGTTGGGCGACAGAAGTTTGAGGGACCATAGTCAGCAGGCAATGGAGCTTGGAAGGACAATAGTCGATGGGCGATAGAGGTTGGAAGGATTGTAGTTGGGGGCCTGAGGTCGAAGGGATCATTGTCGGGCAATAGAGGTCGAAAGGATAGTAGTCAATAGGCGATGAAGATCAGTGGGAACGTAGTTGGGCGATAGTGGTCCGAGGAACTGTAGTCGATGGGTGAAGGAGGTCGGAAGGACCATTGTGTGACAGAATTCAGAGGGACCGTTGTTCAATAATGGTCGGAGGGATCATAATCAAAGGGAAAAATGATGTCGGAAGAACCATAATTGGGCAACTAAAGATGAAGGGATCATTATCGGGTGATGGAGGCTGAAGGGACCATAGTTAATAGGCGACGGAGGTCGGAGGGACCATAGTCGGTAGGCGGCGGAGGTCAAAGGGACCATAGTCGGTAGGCGACATAGGTCAGATGCACGGTAGTAGGCAAGAGACAAAGGTTGGAAGGACCATAGTCAATGGGAGATAAAGATTGAAAGGATTGTAACCAAAAGACTAAGGTCTAAGGGATCATTGTCTAGTGAGGGAGATCAAAAGGAGTGTAGTTAATATGTGACAAAAGTCGAAGGGACCGTAGTCAGGTGATAATGATTCGAGGAACTGTAATCTACAGGAAATAGAGGTTGAAGGGACCATAATCTATGGGCGACAGAGGTCAAAGGGTTTGTAGTCATGTAACTGAGGTCAAAGGGACTATTTTTGAGCAACGAAGATCAGAGGGATCGCAGATGGTAGGCGACAGAGATTGGACTGATTGTATTCAATGGACGATAAAGGTCTTAAGAATCGTAATTGGGCGACTAAGATTAAATGGATCATTTATGATGTCCTAGAATCTAATTTAGAAGAATTATTCTTTTATCTTTTAATATATAACAATCAGAGCTATCTAATTTCTCTTATTAATATAAATACTAGGTAAAATAAAATTATCCATATATTGTATTCATTTTCTAAGAATCATGTATGCTACTCAAAATTCATAATCATATCACAACTACTCTATCATGAGTACAAAAGAATAGCTAAAATAATAAAGAATTTAAAGGATCTTGATCAATCTTATAATCCTGCTTTCTTGCCCTGGCCCAAAATCATTTAATCACATATAATAATCTTAAGAGCCTAATAAGTAATCAAATTATATAACTAAACTCAAAGCATAGTAAAGGAGCAATATGCATATCAACAGTCAAATTATAGCAATAGCATTCATATGATCATGAATCAATATAAAAATAGTAAAATACAGATGTAATGGCAGTAAAGTATGTAACGAATAAAATGGTACAGTCTATAAGCTAGTAAAGAAATAAAGTGGAAAAACTAGTAAATCGATACGGGTGTCAAATCGATGAAGCAATCATTATATCAGTATTATCAATCAATAAAAAAATCATATAAAGCGGTAAAACCAAAGTATCGATAATGACTATCGGAATCATATCAATGTAGTAAAATCCTATATGATATAAACCTGCTATCAGATTATTATATATTAGTATTAAATCAGCATTTTAATCACATACTCAGTATATCAAGGCTCAATATAAAAAATAGTACAGTTAATCAATAATAGTAAATCAGTAGTAGTATCAATAACACTATCATGTTCGTATCAGTATCGATAAAACCAATGGCAGAAGTAGTAAAATAATGCAATAACAGTAAATTAGTGCAGTAATAATAAATCAATACAACAATTATAAGATTGTACAGTAACAATGAATCAGTAACATACATTTCAGTAATCATATTAAATAAGTAAGAAGTCCTAGTTTAGGCTATGTTTTTCCAATAGTAAGTTAGTAGTTAGTAATCATTGACTCATTAAACAGATTCGTCACTCTTTACCCGTCAGCACGGTAATATCTCTTTATAACTCTCAATCAATAGATCACATAAATCATTAGAGGATAACACACAACCATAATATTTAAAGCAAAGTACATCAGCTCATAAACCTATACAGGTCAGTTAGTCTCTAGCCAACATTAATGAAACTAAAACTTTACTTGTCTTCACACACAATAATATCACATTATTATAAAAATAATAACGATTAATTATTACCCAAATATATACCTATTTTCATTCTTAATATTTGTATTAATATTATGCTTAAATAAAAATACATAAATATTAATTCAGTGCAACTCGTATAAAATTTAATAATTTCTATTTTACTCAATAAATTCAATAATATTACAATCAAAATGCTCATATTGTGACATCTATCACATACTAAAATTATGTCGTGAATTTTTTTTAAATTAAGATATTATAACTTTTGTAAGTTTTGACCAAATTAATACATAAAACATAAAATACATAAAATCTTTTAAATCAGAGATAGAGTAATGATTTTTTACAATGAGATGAGCAAATATTTTAGCAAGACCGACTAGCCAAAATCGTTCCACGGCCTCCAAACCTAGACTTTTCTTTCTCCTTCATCTCTTTCTTTTATTTTTTTTGTTTCTGTTAGCCAAATGAATGGGAATTAAAATGGTTTTAATGAATTCTGTTAACGGATTAAGATATGTAGATTAAAAAAAATAATATAATATAATTATAATTATATAACTTATTCAGTTTTTAATATTAAATTCATATAAATTCTCTAATATCTTTGAATTTGAAGCTCCAAATATTATAAAAAAAATATTCATAAAATAACTCATCATATTTAAATTTTTTTTGTGAAATCAATTTACAAAATGGACACCTAACGGTCCCAAAACCTTCTACTTGTATCAATAGGTATCAATTTATAAAAGATTTGCACGAATAATGTCCAAAAATTATGAAAAAAATTAATGTAATTAAAGCACTATAATATCTATGATATGATAAAGATAATTTATGATTTGAACTTATAATAATTGTTAAAAAAAATTATTTCCCTTGATAAAAATATGGGTTATTACATCGTTGTTAGGTGACGGTGGTCAGAGGGACCGTAGTGCAATAACCCATATTTTAATCCAGTCAAATGATACTTTAGTAGTCATTATAAGTTCAATTTGTAAATCATTTTTATTATATTATAGATATTATTATGCTTTAATTATAATAATTTTCTCTTAATTTTATTGGCAGTATAGATATAAATAAAAACAATAAGCTTCTTATTTAATTGTAATTTCTTAGAAAATTGACATATGTCATACAAGTGAGTTATTTGGAATTATTAGGCGTTCTTTTGACAAATCTTTTTCACTAAAGTCTTCTAAACATGTTAGGTTATTTTATGAATATTTTTTTTATAAGTTTTAGAGCTCCAAATTTAAAGATATAAAAAGATTTATAATGGTTTTATACTTAAAATTGAAAATTTGGCATAATTATATTTGTACCCTCAATTTTTTTATTATAAAAAGCTCTTTGCATGATAGAATTTCATATATGGCATTTCATTTCATTTTTTTTCCAAATTAGAGAAGCAAAAAATCAAATTTGAGAAGAAAGAGGAGAAAGGAGAGATGAAGTTGGGTTTGGAGGTCGTGGAGTAGTTTTTGTCGGTCGGTCCAGTTAGAAAATTTGCTCATCTTGAGGTAGGCTATCATTATCCGCCTCTAATTTCAGTAATTTTGCTTATTTTATATTTTCTTAATTTTAATTTGATCAGAATTTACAAAAATTGTGTTATCTCAATTTTTAGCAACTTTCACCGTATAATTTTTAATATATTATAGTTTTAATCTGACAAAAATATTTTAAATTTTACTAGGTATTTTTGTATTTTGGGGAAATATCATAATTTGATAAATTTAAAGTAATATAAATATTGGATAAATAATTTTTTTGGACATTTTGGCAAATTAAGGCATGCACAAGACTCGAACCCAAGACCTCTTAGTTGATAGCCTAAGCTCCCAACCAATAGACCAAGGTGAGTTGTGTAGATAAATAATTATTAAAATCTCATGATATCAATATATGATATACATACTTGTTATAGCTCATCTATTGTGACCATATACATGTAAAAATGAGTAAACTGGTTTTTCTTATAAATACCACTAGTTATGATTCATATGTATAATTTATAAGTACTAGATTGATGCAGTGATGTGAATATTGAGCATAATATCACTTATTTACTATATTTTATATTATATAAAATGTGTGTATATAAGAAAGGCTGATCAAAAAAATTTGATTGATTCAAGTTTATTAGAGATATGTTATCTTATATAGGAGAGTTGGCCGACATATTTTCTTTAAAAGAATATTTATAGTATAATCATAAATGATATGAAAAGGGATGCATAAGGATAGATTGATATGATATGCCAATGGGCAGAAAGTGAAGACTTCTAATATAAAAATCACCTAATCTAAATGACTTGTGATATAATGGATATGATTGAGACTGATTCCTATAGAGAGCCTACATGATTGGACACAAAAAAAAATACTACATATAGTTGGATGCCTTATCTTGCTTATAATGCTTACATATGCATATGATAGAAATATATATATATATATATATATATATATATATATATATATATATATATATATATATATATATGACATGACTTGTATAAGATATAGATTATGATTGATACAACATGCAAGTATCTGATAAGATTGATACAAATACATTTGATATATATGAATCACATGATTTATATGCATAGCATAACAATGTACGATATGCATATGATAATAATATGTGTACTAATGTAATAAGATGATATATAAATTATTTTATAACTGTTGGGTTTAGGATTCACAAAACTTATTAATCTTTTATCATTTGTTACTAATCACTAATTATGAATTATGTAGCTTACACTACTTTAATTATTTATATGATATACAACTGATCACATTGACTATCACATATTTTACATTTATATGTTCATACTTATATTAACTAAACGATTATATGCATATTATTTCTATTGTCTTATATTAATTTCAGTTGTAGGTTCTGGTAACCTACTAAGTTGTTAGCTCACTCTGTGATTTTACATATTTTCAGAGAGGGGTCAGATTATTTTTTTAGTTTTATTATTTTGTAGCTAAGAGCTAGAAGATATACTGATGAATATATGGATTGAACTCTTGACTATTATATATGAATTTTGAGGAATGAATATATTTTTATATTTTGATGTATATGATTTTTAGTTGTTTTTGCTGGATTGATTTATATCGATGAATTCATAGAAGCTCTAGTTAATTAATTAAGATATTAAAATAGATAATTTTTTTAAATTTAGATATTGGGGTGTTACACGTAGTTAGCAGGCAACTATGGTCGGAGGGATCGTAGTGGAGGGATCGTAGTCAAGTGATGGAGGTCAGAGGGACTGTAGTTAGCGAGCAAGTATGGTCAGAGGGGCTGTAGTCAGGCTGTCAAAGGTTGGAAGGATGGCAGTCAGTGGGTAACAGAGGTCAAAAGAACCTTAGTCGGGTGACAAAGATCGAAGGGATCGTTGTCGGGCAATAGAGGTTGTAAGGAACGCAGTTAACAGGCAACAAAGGTCAAAAAGACCTTAATCAGGTGACAGTGGTCCGAGGAACTATAGTCAATGGGGGTTGGAGGTCGAGTAGAGACCCCTCAATGGCAGCCGGATGGAGATACAACAACCATGGTTGAGCAGATATCCGACAGCAATGGCTGGACTAAGATACGGAGGTGGCGACTACTAAATGGACGTCTAATGAGTGTTAATTGGTAAAAGTCCCATGGCAGCAGCCAGGTAACGAGGGTTCCCCGGCGATTGTGCTCCGAGATTTATGCCTTAGAGGTCTTTTGAATCTCTAGCTCAATGTCCCAGCCTCTTCCAAAACGTCCCCCTCATGCAAAGAGTAGAGGTCTATTTATAAATTTTGATAGTGGCATGCTTCGTAAATATGAAGAAGATCTGGGGCAATAAATATCGGAGTGCTTATATTGATCCTCTCAATCATATATAGAGCGTTCGTTCAGCATTTAAGTGTCTTAGTTACATTAGAATTAAGCAATCTTGGGCTCTTTAGATTCGTCTCGATGGGCCACTCAATTTTATAATAAGCATGTCATATTTAGAGATCATTTGATAATCCAATTAGTATCTTGAAGCTTCCAAATTAAATACATTTTAGGCCATTGATTTAGGCCCATTTTAGCTTGGATTGGACCGATTTTGATGTCTTTGGGTTCATCTCATCTAGACATTTAGTTTAACTATAAGTTTTCAGTAAGTGGAGTTGGGATGATCTCACATTTAATTTTAGAAGTTTTCAATTCAAATATGCCTTGAGATTCATGCCTAATCAAGGCGATTTTAAGTGACATATCAAATTCCTAAAAGGGTTATGGATTAGGTTTAGATATGTTGAAGAATAATAATGATAGACTATTATTTTTTCTCAAAATATTCATATCTTTGAGAGCAATTATACATTAGGAATGGCTCTCAAATTAAAAGCTTATTAAAGTTATAAAAACTCTTTTTTTTTTTTTTTTTGGGCAAGGTGAGTGCTTGTACCCAGCCCACCAAGATTCTCAAATTTAATTCGAACGAGTGCTCTATGAGTTCAAAATCTATTAAGACAAATTAGATGACTTACAAGATGAGAAAAATGAAAAGGTGGCTTTAAGCTAAAGCAACAAGCATAGAGATAAATACTTAAAGGGTTGTTTGGTTTGCTAAAAGAAAAAAAAAGAGTGCAAAGTATTTCAAATACAATGGATTTGAAAATTGTAGTGTTTGGAAAGATGAAAAATAAAAGCAAAGTAAAATTTGGTGAATTTCATTTTTTTTACTCTATGGTCCATTTTTTTATGTATTATAAAGTCGTCCATTTTCAACTAAATTCCAAAATACATTGCATGCTGACTCCGTTGCCCCTGCCTGCCAACACCCACTTAATTCCGCCAGCAGTATCCTACTGTCGGATGTCTTCTTCTCGCCCACCCACTACTACCACAGGCTGCCGCCCATACTCACCATCGGCCACAGCCAATAGCTAGTCGCTGCTCGTCACCTTCCGCCACACCACCAACCAACAATCACGACAGTCGTTAGGCTTCACACTACACTCATTTTATTTTAAGCCAAACAAAAATAATAATAATCATCAATAATTGTTTTATACTCGTCCAATCAACTTGAAATATTTCAAATATATTGTATTTTTGTACAATATATTCTATTTTACATTGCATTCTTTTTTTAGCAAACCAAACAACCCTTAAATAAGAAACATTAATGGGTGGGTTTGTGGGTTAGGTGAAGGGTTTAAGTGTTAAATATTGCAATAAGAACCAATTTATCACATTTTCAATACGAGTCAAAGGTTTTGTTTGGGATAGCTTTTTTACTGATTTTTAAAGCAGTTTTTTAGTATAAAATTTTTTTTGGGGGTAAGTATAAAAATTTTTAGTTCAAAATATCTTTATAATAAAAAGTTGCTTTAGAAAGTATATTAAGAAAGTTGTCCCAAAAGAAGCCTAAATATTTATTTGATTTAACTTGATGAAAAGACGTTTACTCTTGAACTCTTCTTTAAAACATGAGAAATAATTTTCAATCATGAGGTTCTGTGGTTTAATATTCAACAAGAATAAAATAATATTAAATTAATGATACTATGAGTTAGAATGTTGTTTTTATTTATAACAATAATATAGGGGTGGATAAATAGGAAACTAATTATAATCCAAATAAAAAAAATTAATTTCACAAGAACTAAGTTCTTCCAAAATAAATTAATTGTAAATTAATTTCAAAATAAATATTTTTTTACTTTTAGAAGTATTGTAGTTTGTATTTTAGAAATTATATTGTATATATTATAGATTTTATAAAAATATATTTATTAAAATCATATTAAGTTCAAAATCGAATTGAATTAATTAATTCAAAAAAATTTAATTTGAATTTCAAAATTTTAATGATTCTGACAACATTTGATTATTGAAAGAGTAATGTGTTTAATTATTTTGTGTGATAGAATGATAACATGCAAAGAAATAATAATCAGATGTTTCTAGAAAATAATCAAACTCTATTTGAAATCATTAATGCTTGGAAACTTCGGCTTTATTTGAAATAGTTTCTTACTATTTCTTAAAGCAGTTTTTTAGTACAAAAATTTTTAATTTTTGTACTAGAAAACTACTTTAAGAAGCTGTAAAAAATCCGTCCCAAACGAAGCCTTAAAGTGTTAGATTTAAAATTAAGATTAAGACTTCAGTTAGGTCGGCTTTCTTACTATTTCTTACAGCAGCTTTCTAGTACAAAATTAAAATTTTTATACTAAAAAGCTACTTTAAGATACTTTAAGAAGCAGTAGTAAAGCTGTCCCAAATAAAGCCTAAGACATACCCAAAAATAGTAGTAACTAATCAAAGAACTAAAAAAATTAAGTTATGGTCAATTATATATAGTAAGTGACAGATCATAATGTTAGGATCCACATAAAATTTCTAGCAAAATCAATTGAAGACTAATAATGTGCACATCAAAGATCAAAATTATAAAATAAATACATTTATGTGATTCGGTGACACTAACCTTTGTTCACAGTCGCATATCGAACATTTCACTATAAATAAAAATAGATAAATATCTATTTTTATAAAATAAAAATAGAAAAAAAAAAGCACTGGTGTTGTTATTGGTATTACCATTTTCATCTCGATTGTGAAAGCTTTTTCTCTTCTTTGGTGCCAAATTCTTACTACTCTTTAAAGGATAAGCCCTTTTCTCCTGTCCCTTTTCTTTTTACTTTTTGTGATTGTAGGATGCTTCAACATACTAGAAACATTTTCTTATATAATACTTAGTGATAGTAGATAGCAAGCTTAAATTTATTAAGGCTTCGTTTGGGATTACTTTCTTACTGATTCTTAAAGCAGCTTTTTAGTAAAAAAAATTGCTTTAAGAAGCATTAAGAAAGCCTTCTCAAACGAAGCCTAACTGGATAACAATAGTTATCATATTTAGATGTTAGGTGGAGGATGGTATTCAATGAATTTATAAAACTTAGGTAGAAAGCACTTAGTAAGAAGCTTATATGATTTAGGTAGAGAATTTATTTTTATATCTTAATAAATAATCTATCCAATTAGTACTGAATCCTACACAAACATGAATTACCTTTTTTTTATGGCCAGGACCTATGAACAACTTGATATTCAATCATAAAATAAAATTTATAATTGAATAGGTGGAACCTAGTGGTCCAAGTCCAATGCCTTCACTACGAATGGCTTCATAAATAATGGTTCTTGAAGATCCTTAAGTCCACATCCATCATCAGAAAGGCTCAGATGCTCAATTAATACCACATAAACTTGAGAGGTACCATTATGAGATTAAGGTTTCTTTGGGACGGATTTCTTAATATTTTTTAAAGCAACTTTTTAATACAAAAATTTTTAAATCAAAAAAATTATACTAAAAAAATGTTTTAGAAGGCAGTAAGAAAGCGATCCCAAATGAAGCCTAAGAATGGCATGTTTTCGACTTTAGCAATCTATTTAAAATCAATTATAATTTCATTTATATGATATCTCATTTAATTGTTGTATATATAAGTAAACTAAAGGTCTATTTGGGATAGTTTTCTTGTTATTTTATTTTTTAGACAACAATCATAATTTTATTTGGCTATTACCATCTTCTTGCTTTCTTACTATTTTTCTAAATTTTTTGTAACAAAAAAATGTCACTTGCAACCAGTGTAACTATGTTACTTTCCCAACAGAAATTTTAGAACATTTATAAAAAGCTGAAACTATGCCAAATAGATCCTAAAGATTATATTTTATTTTAATGATGGATTAAAATAAAATAAATACGCACTTCAGGTAATTCATTTCTCAACTTAAGTGAAAAGAATTTTCTCTTTCTAAAATATTATTTCCAATGTGAAAATAAAAAATCTCAATTTTGCATTTTAATATATTTAGGTATGCTTCTGGCTATTTTTCTCGATCATTTGACATTAGATTTGGTTACAGTGCAATTAAATTTGATCTTCAACTTATTACTAATAAGTGATATCAGAGCCTGAATATTATGTTGAATTGACGATATATAGTTTTCTTTAAATTTTTCTTTAATTATTTGAAAATTTTGGTCGAAAGAAATCTTCATTCGAAAATAACTCTTCACAAATTACATCTAATTAACAATTCAGTAATTTTATTTTTTATGACAACAAAACATCAACAGTTGTTTAAACCTAACCTAACTATCAGTCATGTACAAAATTGCAAATACATTAATTTATTGCATATAGTTTAATTTGAGGCTAAGATACAATGATGTCAGATATTTAGTAACATTATTTTCGAAAAAAACTCATTTAGCATTGTCTCCAAGTATAAAGCCACATACCTATCTAAGTATCCTAATCATCTCTACAACACTTAACTTAAATTTTATGCTTCTCTTTTAACGGTTAAAACATTTTATGCCATAAAACATTGCAGGTGCATGGCAGATAAAGATAACATTAGAGAGAGTCGCCTTAGATGATTTGGTCACATAAAGGCCTTCCGATCACCCAGTTAGGAGAGTAGATGAATTAGATTCGTATTATGTTAAGAATGTTAAAGGTATACCTAAAAAGATTTGGTTATAAAGTATTAGAGATGACTTGTTTATTAGATTTAAATGAGAATTTAACTCTTCCTAGAGTGTAATGGAGAAAAAAGTTTTATGTAGTCAACTTCATGTAGTGGGATAAAGGCTTGATGTCATTGTTCTTGTTGTGTTTTTGTAAGAACTCATTATATGATTTTGATGTTTTTTAAGAATTGGCATTTAATAAAACCATTTGTGATTGATAGGTTGAGCTATGTTATGTTGATCATAATGGTTAAAAAATAATTTAGGGTTTTTTTGGTAACTTTTGATTAAGGTTTTACTATGGTATAGTTAATAGAGAAAATTGTAATAAGACAACTTATTATTTTTATTAGCTAAATAAATTAGTTATTTAAAAATGATCTCATTTGCAATTATTATTCATTAGTTCAAAACAAATTAAATTGAAATAATATGTCATTAAAATGATCTCTATTATATTAAATTATTTTTTAATAACGAAATAATATTAAGGACTAATATAAATTTATGTGAAAAATAATCAATCTAAAGGAAGATTATTTGTAAGCTAAATTACAGAAAAAAATAGTAATAAACATGTTATATTTTTAAAGTTATTACACACAATTAAGTACTCTTAAGGTAATCTATAATACTAAAAAAATAGATTCTTAATGAGTGTATTGCTAAGTATGTGCAAGAGAAAAAGAAAAAAAAAAAAGAAAAGGCTCACTTAGCTATATTTCATCTCTTGTTATTACCATCAAAAGAAAATGAATTACAAAGGAAAATAAGCTCCAGATAAAGAATTTTGCATCCGAAGGTATAATAAAAATAAGATCTAATTATCATTTGTTTCTTCTCAAGAAAGTTATTCATGTGAAGCCAAATTATGCTAAATGGCTTGTCAGCAAGAGTAAACTTTTTAACTTTATTTGTTTTGAAGCTAATTTAGCCCTATGTTTGGTTGGAGTTATGTATATCGTGCCTATGTTTGTGGGATTTCATGTTTATTTTGGTGGGCTTACTGTATCCACTGCTGGTTCATGTCGCCGCTGCCTTATGCCTGTTCTATATCGATGGCTCTCTTATCATAGAGCTTGGCAACCAGGGATGAGTGGTTTTTGCGATTGTTACAGTTCTCTGCTTATTGTATGATAAGCCCTTTGGCTTAGCTGTTAGTTCTTTTTTCCTGAGTCCAGACTTTTTTGCCCTCCTTTTTTGGGTGCTCTTTTTGTATGGCCCTTACCCTTTTTTGGGTGGCTGCCTCTCTTTACTTTTTGACCTGTTTCTCCTTTTGTAATTGTTTTTATAGTTAATTTACGGGCTTCTGCCCCAAATTTTCCCAAAAAAAAAAAAATTTAGCCCTATTATCAAATCACACTCACCAGATCGTTTCATATGCAATTGCTCAGATAAGTATGATTACGCTGGGTTTTCTAGGGACTTGAGTGACAATTGATGTTGAAAGATTTGTCTAAGTGAAAAATGCCAACAAGGCACCTATTGAAGCTATAGGTTTAGATAGATTGCGAGTAGAATCTAATTATTCTTTAGATTTATATTTGGTAAATCTTGTTCATTTAAAAATAAAAAATTTATTCTATTTTAGTATTTAAATATTAATGATGCATGTTCGTAATTGATTATCCATATGAATTAGATATATCTATCAAATCAGTGAAACTTTGCATAAAAATAATTATAATACAAATCAAAAATTAATTGATGAGAATTTGTATGTTATGTTACAAGTGTTTATGACATATTTGTAAATAAAGAATTAAAAGGCCTGTGTTAGATGGAATTCTTTACTCCTTAATTTTTATAAAATTTTAAATTTAATATTAAATCTATTAAGATAAAATAAATAAATATCAAGAAAATAGGTCATGACAAGAGTTTAAGCGCCTTGAAACCAATACATACAAATATATGTGGTCAATTTTTTATGACTTCTTAAAATAATCAACAATATTTTATTACTTCCATATATGAATATTCTAGTTATAGGTATTTATACTTATTGCATGAGAAGTCGGAATCAATAAACATATTTAATATCTTTAAAGTTAAAAATTAAAATTAAGTTGGTAAGAAAACTAAATTTGATCATGATAGTGAATACTATGATATATATGACAGATCAAATGAACAACTTTTTGTAAAATATTTAATGGAATGTGGCATTATTCCTTAATACACTATACCAATGACTCCAAGTCAAAATGATATAATTGAGAGATGAAATCAAATCCTAAAAGACATAGTGAGATTACATTCAGTCAAAAGGGTTTGTTCGTCTCCTCCGTTCCCGAGGTCTAGGGCTTGCTCTCCCGTCTCTTCAGGGCTTCTCCCCAGCGGCTTCTGTCGCCGCTGCGAATGTAGGATAGCTCCTCTTTCCTTTCCTTTTGTGGGTTTTGTCTATTTTTGTTTGGTTTTTCATCCTCTTCCGGCCGTTCGCGACTAGAATGACACCAAATCGTTTCTTGGATCCTGATTTTTTGAATGGTTCCAACAAATCGTGCTCTTTCGTTGATGCTTTATCTTGTTCTCCCTCTGATGTGTGTTTTTCTGAGCTCAAAATGTCAGCCTTCCACGGATTGCCTTCTCTGTGGATCTCCGAGGAAGAGATCCTTGTGCTTGCAGTTCCATTCCAGTTTTCGCTAGTTGGCTTTTTTTTGTCCTGGCGTCTGAGCCTGGATTCCATTCGTAGATTTTTTTTCAACCTGAAACTCAATACCGACTTTTCCGTTACTTTGCTCGATTCATCGTATGTTTTGATTAAGCTTATGAATGACCTAGATTATAGCAGGGTATTTTGTCATAGATCTTACTTAGTTTACAATTGTTACATGAAATTAACTAAATGATCTCCTTCCTTGGATATTGGTGTTGAATGTCCTACTATTCATATCTGGATCTCCTTCCCCAATCTACGCCCTCATCTCTTCACTCATCGTATCCTTCATGCTTTATGGTTGATTAATTTTTGGTCATCCGCTAAAAGTTGACAACGCCACATCCATTGGCTCTCGGCCTTCTATTGCGTGTGTGTTGGTTAAGCTTGACATCACTAAAAAGTATCCGGACAAAGTGTGGATTGGTCCAAAAAAGTTCAGTTACATCCAGCTAGTTGAAATAGAGGTTTTCCCTCCATTTTGTGTTCACTATAAATCAATTGAGCATGTGCGGGGGGAATGTTGGTCTCAGTCTTCTGTCCCATTCTCTTATCCTCTTAAGTCGAATGTTAATAAAATTGGAGTTTTGCAAAATGTTTTTGCTAATGGTAATGTTGATGTTGGGGTTGATGGGCTTGGGTGTGGGGAAGTTGTTGTTGAGCCTCCTTTAGTTGTGAATGGTTTGTCTGAACCAGTGGCTTTGGCCCCTGTTGGCCCTGTTGCTTTGGATACTGGAGTCAATGTTTTGAGTCTGGACTTGATTAATATTGTTTCTTTTGTTGCCAAGGATTTGGTACTGGGTCTGGGTGCTACTAATGCTCTTGTTGGGGATGTTGCTGCTTCGTTGGCTGATGTTTATGTTGGGGAGGATGTGGCGCCTTTACCTATTGATTGTACTAATATTGATAGTGTAGATGGTGTTGATGTTTCCATAGATGCCAATAATTGTTGCATTAACCTTATAGCTAGTCCTACTTGTGCTGATGTTGTGGAGGTATCGGGTGATAATTTGGTTTCCTTACTTTTTGGGCGTGGTGAAGCTTCGACTGAGCTGAGTAATGCGGGAGTTGTGGTATCTCTGGTTAATGTGCCTATATCCGTTATCTCCAATGTTGATATGTTAGCTCACCTTGCGAGGGATAATGTTGTGAGGCAAGGTCATTGGTTACATGATAGCTTTTCTTCTGAAGGAGGGGAGGAAATTTTTGAGAATGATGTGGATGCTCGGGACAACTTTAACTTAAGTCTTCTTCAAATTGCGGATGGTAGTTTTTTCAAAAATAGTGTTAAGCATAGAAAACGAAAATCCAAAAAGAAATGTTTTTTCCTTTTTCGAAGTTTGGTGTTTGTGGTTATTTGGTTACTTTTGCTATTGCTTGCTATTTGTTGCGATCGAATTGGGACAGGACAATGACGAAGCAGGTTTTCTGTACGCACCTCGGATGGCCAGGGCTTAGTTGGCAACCTCGGTGGTTCTGTCATTTCAGTTTGAGTGGTTTGGTTTTTTGTCGTCTTGGAATTTTGGTTGTTACCTTTCTTACCTCCTTGGATGGCCCTTCCCTGGCAACTAGGTGGCAGTCTGAGTCCATTTGGTTTTGAGGCGTATTTGTTTTTTTTTGTTTTTTTTTTTTTTCATTCAGTTTGTTGTTAGCCCTAGGGGTGTCAATTTCGGGTCACGGGTCGGGTTCGGGTCGAACCCGGAATGACCCGCGTTACAAACGGGTCGACCCTAACCCGACCCGGGTAGGAAAACTGGTCGAAAATCGGAACCCGGACCCGACCCGGCGGATTGCCGGGTTGACCCGACCCGACACAGGAAGCCGCGCGACAGCGAGGCAGCGCGGGGCGCGGGCAGCGGGGCAGCGGGCGCGGGCGGGGCAGCGGCGCGGACACGCGGCAGCAGGGCAGCGGGCGCGGGCGCGCGGCGGGGCAGCGGGGCAGCGGGCGCAGACACGGGGCAGCGTGCGCGGGCGCGCTGGGCAGCGGGTGGGGGCAGCGGGCACGGGAAAGGCTGAAAATTTGGTTTTTTTTTAAATTAAACGGGTTATCGGGTTGACCCGGCAACCCCCGGGTCAACCCGAACCCGACCCGTTTGAGAAACGGGTCGGGTCAAACCCGAAAATTCCGGGTCGGGTTCCAGTCGGGTTTTCGTGTCGTGTCAAAATTTGATACCCCTAGTTAGCCCTGATGACTACTGTTTCTCTAGATGTAATCTTCTCTATGTGGCCATCTTGTGGTCTTGTGGTGTAATGTTCTTCTTTTTTATTGAATTTTTTTTTTGGAAAAAAAAAATAATAAGTCATTTTTTATTTATTTGAATCACTTTGGAAATAAACTTTCAATTTATATTCATAATAGAGTTACAAGCAAAGTTGTAACTAAAACCCCCTATAAGTGACAAATTAGAAAGAAGCATTATATTAGGCTTATTGATGTCTTGGGATGTCCAACTGAGACTAAGCCATAAAGTCTAACGAAAGAAAATTAAACTGAAAAACTATAAGATATTATTTTGTTGGATATTCAAAAAGGTCGAGGGACTTTAAGTTCTATGATTCCTTGAATAGCTTATTTTTGAGATAGCCAATGTTAAGTTTATTGACAATATTGAATATAATGAGAGTAATAAAATTAAAGATTTTAATTTCAAAAAGAAATATGTTGTCATTCCTATAATTACAACAAAAAACTACGAGCTAATTATTCATGATATCATTCAAATTGTAAATTAAGATAATCAAAATACTCTTGAGTTATATTATTCACATAAGAAAATCATAACAACCTAAAATTGAAGTGATATTAAAAAGATTCACTACAAAGAGGAGAATGATGATTCCAAATGATTATATCATTTATCATCAAGAACATGAATTTGACATAAAATTGAAAATAATCCAATCTCTTTCAATCAAGTCAAACATTATGTTAATTCCCTAAAATGGATAATGGTTATGGAAGATAAGATGAAATTAATGAAATATAATAACATTTAGAATCATATAAAATTGCTTAGAGGAGCGAAGTAGATTACTTATAAATGAATTTTTATAAGATGAAATAGAATTCAAAAGATAATTTTGAAAATATAAAATACATCTAGTTGTCAAAGGTTTCACTTGAATGGAATGTGTTAATTATAAAGGGACATTTTCTTTATAATTAATGATATTGAGAGATCATTAAAGATAAATTGTGATAATAAGACCGCTAAGATATATTCAAAAAATAACACGCCAAAATCAAAATATATTGACATAAAATTTCTTGTTATAAAAGAAAGATATTACAATTCTAATATGTTTGTTGAACATAACAGTACAAGTTTTATGACTGCAGATCTACTTATAAAAGGATTATCACCTAAAATATTTCATGAGCATGTAACTCATATGAGTGTGATTTGTCTCTATGATATGCTAGCATAGTGAGAGCTTTTTCTAATATTTAATTATTATAAATATTTTTTATCTGACTAGCTAAAGTATTATTAATATCTTATTTATTGAGAAATCTATAGTAAAGTTGTCTTGTTTCAATTATAGCTTAACATAAAATATTGAAACTCTAATTATAACTCTTTTGAGTTATAATAAATGACTAGTTGAAAATATGTATGATCAAAGATCACATTACATGAAATTTTTATGCTACATATTCAATATTGATCTATGTCATTAATTTTATAAATATAGTGATCATAGATGAGTCTTGTTATGAAGAATTGCAACAAAAGATGCTTTTATTCTATATTGATGGATCAGATTGTCTAGAGACGTTACTCTATAAATATAACAAATATTAAGCTCTTAAGAGTACTTGATAATGTATAATTTTCAAGTTATATATATGTGACCTAAGTAGGAGATTGTTGAAAATTTCTAATATTAATAGATTATATATGTACACACACATATTAAGTTTTATATAAATTTATGCCTAATAAGTTTGTATCGTTTTATTTTTTTGTATGGAATTAATTAATACATGTAGAGACTGAGTATTAAATTTTATTTTAATAATTGACTGAAATCAAATAAATACACTCAAATATAAATACGGCCACCATCCCTAGTTTAAATGATAGGTTATAAATCTCATCTTCAAATGATTTACAACAAAAAATGCATATCAAATTTCAATCATAATAGAATTTAAAATTATTATTATATTTATTTTAAAATAAATACAATATATAGTAAATTTATATCACATCTAAAATTGAACTAAACTTAACTAACAAAATTTTGCTTTTAAGGCTAAAGAAGAAAAAAAGAATGAACCTCTATGGCTATATTTAAACTTTTTTTCTCTTCATTTTTTTTTTTTTCATTTTTTACTCTATCTTCTTATTTTTCGCTAATTTTTTGCTATTTCATGCATGGAGCCAACACCCTTCGTTTTTCTCTTTTAAAAAATGAAGTAGGGATAAATCTTAAAGATAGGCCAAGCCCAAATACGTTGATTGGGCCCCCTTACTCCAAATAAGAGGGATAAACCCAACCAAGAAAGCCTTCCAAGTGGTAAATTTTAGTAAGCTTATAATTAGTACGCTAAAGCAGAAAGTTCAACTCCTAATTAGTTGGGATCTTTAGGGTTTAATTCTCTTTGTTGAGATTAGAGAGGATTTGTGTTAAGTGAGAACTATTTTATCATTTATTTTTAAAAAAAAAACCTATATTCCTTTTAACTTTTTCATCTAAATTTAGGCTTTGTTAGGGACATCTTTATGACTGTTTTCTAAAACAAATTATTAGTACAAAAAATTTTTGAACAATAATTTTTTGTACAGTAATAAATTTTTGTACAGTAAAATTTCTTTCAAAAGAAGTAAGAAAGTTGTCTCAAACAAAACCTTAATCTTCTATGATAAGCTACATTCATAGTGATATAGCTTTTATCATATTTCACTATAATATAACTTTTAGTGACATTGTGTACCTATTAAACTATATAATTGAATAAACAAATCCTTTTGATTTTCAAAATTAGTATCAACTTTTATATAATATCATTTTTATTTTAAAAATTACATTAATATCACCATATATTTTCTTACAAATATGATGTGCAATCAAATCATCATAATTTTTTAAAAATTTATGTTAATATGCCTTTTTTTTCTAATTATTAATATCAAGAGCAAAGATTTTTTGAATCAACTTTAAATTTCTATGAAACATGCAAGTTCTATTAGACTAAGGCTTCATTTGGGACAGCTTTATTACTACTTTATAAAGCAGTTTTTTAGTGTAAAATTTTTTTTGAGCAAAAAATTTTAGTATTAAAAGCTGCTTTAAAAAGCAGTAAAAAAGTTGTCCCAAATGAAGCCTTAAATAACATAAATTAACTATAATTAATATAATACTATTTGCTTTGTTAAGGGTAAATCTTAACTCACTAAAAGAAATTCACATTTTACTTATCCTTGCTTTATGGATAAATCAAGGTGAGGTGTAGCACCCATTTTGATTAGTCACCTAAATTAATGGCACCCAAAAAAAATGAACATGTATTTTAAACATGAAATTACTCTTTTATTTGATGATATTATACCTATTTGCACAATTTGTTAACTTGTTCACCACAATGGTGAAAATTAAGGCCAATTAGTTACTAATCAAAGTTGCTTAAGATGTTTTGCTCATATTGGTAGAGTGAAAGAATCTTATGATTTTCTTAGCTCTGAGTAAAGCTTAAAATTAATAAATGAAGATAAGATACTTTTATGTGAAAATAAAAATCATAAGGCCCAAGAAAATTAAAGATAAACTTTCACTTCTTTATAATAATATATAATTACAAGTTGTACCCTCCTTTAAATTAATAGGGATACACTTGTAAAATATTTTGATAGAAAAATACAGTGATTATTAGATCATCATTGTTGAGGTGAGATATCCAAGATAGGGAGGTTCAACTTGTTCAAAATGAATTTGGGCAAGTTCAAGCATTCGCTCAACCAAATTAATCAAAATGAACTTTGACTCGGCTTTTTAAGGCACGTCAAGCTTCACACATCGCATCTAATGGCTGTAAGGATGTCAATTCATGTTGAAGGATCGGGTTATGGTCTGATCTGAATTTTATTAGACCCAAAATTACTTGGCCAAAATCCAACTCATTTACTATATAGGTCAAAATGTCTAACCAAAATCCAACCCTACACAAACCCGATTGACATATACCTGACGTATATGACATTTTTATTATATAATTCATATAATTTTTTTGTATCAGCACTACCTAGTTAATATAAATATAACCCATGATGCATTTCATTGGCATGATGTCTCTTCCCTGTAACATAGTAAAGGCCATGGGGAAAAAAATACTAACGGTTGAATTTCAATATCAAGAAAAGTTCATACCAAATCTTGAAAGTTAGCAGCCTGCAGTGATTTCACAACCGTTTAAATCCCCTTACTCACCAACTGTAGTTGATGAGAATAATTAACATGTCAGGCAACAGTTGATGAATTGTCGCTTACATCATTGATTTTGCTGATAGTACTCTTGCAAATGATTCCTGTACTGCTATTGTGTTTCATGCATGGATTTGCTGTAAAAAGCCAAATTTCATTGAGAAACTTGAATTTGTGGTGTTATTTTAGCAATCAGTTCATGGCTTCCCTTTCCCTTGTTCTTGTTTGATGTAGAGCTGAGAATTTGGGATCGAAAACTGTTAGAAAAGTTAGATCAATTTTTGGCTCTGATGGAAATCAATGGATCGGCATCGACTAATAGGCAGTATAAAATCAAAACAAAGTCAGACTAAGGCTTCATTTGGGATGGCTTTTTTATTGCTTCTTAAAGCAGCTTTTTAGTACAAAGATTAAATTTTTTGTATTAAAAAGCTGTTTTAAGAAGCAATAAGAAAGCCGTCCCAAACGAAGCCTAAGATGCTTGAATCAATTTGAGCTATCAAGAGGCAAGATCTGAATGCATAGGCATGTATACATTTGTGTACTTGCAAAAATTTATATCAATGTATTCTGATATAAATTGTAAGAAGATGGGCTCGAGAACTATTAGATTTGTTTTGAGATTAGTGATGCATATTAAAAATGTGTATTATATTAATCTTAAAGTAAATCCTATGATTGTCATATTTATTTTCATATGCCGATCTCTATTGAACTAAAATTTTATCCATTGACTTGAAAAATTATTTCAGATTCACTCGAGTTCTTTGCTTGTTTAAGACTTCATTTGGGACGGCTTTTTTACTGCTACTTAAAGCAGCTTTTTAGTACAAAATTTTTAATTTTTTACTAAAAAACTGTTTTAAGAAGCAATAAAAAAGCAGCCTCAAACGAAGCCTAAGTTTGCTATTGATTGTGCTTTTAATCATCAACATCTTCCTTGGTAGCAATAGTATGTCCTAATTGAACCACTTTTTACCTCCATTAGGAATCAAAAAATAAAAATAAAACTTAATATCCACTGATTTTCCCTTAACCAGCACTGCTATCTCAAAGTTCATATCTGACTATTTTTATGAATAAACGCTACAGCCTTGCCAAGGAAAATAGTTCATGCATAGAATGTCTGAAACTTAACAAACAAACAGACAAACAAAGCATATTACAATGATGTTTCAACAAACATTACATATGATCTCAATTCGATAAGCATCAGCTTCAATATACAAGCAAAAGAAAGTAAAATTAAGCAAAGGATAAAATGACTTGCAAGCTGCAGCCAGAACCAAACTCTACATGTGCTCTTATTTTCATATAACAGTCAAAGAAAAAAAAAATTGATATTGGACTAAAAAGGAAAAGAGAGAGAGATATAGAATTGCATGAAGTGGAGATAATAGAATGGATGTAAAGATGAATAGATTTTGTTTGGATTGAAGGAAATAAGAGAAAAAGGAAATGAAATTCAGATAATTGATAGTTGGTTATAAATCAATAATCATGAATTTTAAGCTGAAAATAGCCCAGCAAAGCTTTGGTACATCTTTGGCATGTGGCCTCTAATCTCACTGCAAACATTTTCAAGCTCTATAATCCTGGGCTGATTCTGCTGAAGATTGAACCATAACACTTGCTTTTCTTCAAAGAAATCTGGTGATGAACTCCTCACAACTGGCTTCTGTGATGTACAGAACTGCTTTAGAATTGCCTTTGTTTAGATCATTCACCATGTTTGTTTCGGCTTGAAGCTTGGGCTGCTGTGAGGCCAGTGCTTGAACTGCCACATCGGGTGGAATCCTCGGATTTTTTGCAAGGTCCTTGCAGGTCTCCAGAGTGAGCTTCTCGTGGTTTAGGCAGCGACAAAGCCTCTTGCGATCTTCGAAGGATAAGTTGGGGTGTGTCTGAAACAAATCGAAATGCATCCATGTGTTAGTAGAAACATGTAAAATGGTGCATCAGTTATAGGGGTATAAACTTGTCAAATTTGGATGAGCTCAAGTGTTGTTCAGCTTGGCTCATTAAGCAAAAGTCAAAATTTCTCAAGCCAAATGAGTACAATATCAAATCAAGCCACAGATTCTTAGGACAAGTATATGCTAGCCATGATAATATGTGCTAAGAACAAAAGAAGGCATGTCCTCAGGAAAATAATCTGATAATCTCCACCTAATGATCCGATCATTGGGTTTTTTACTATTTCTTTACAGTAAATTCCCAACTTCTTATGCTTTTCATTGTTTGGTGAGGCAAATAGAAAAAGTAAGAGAGAGGATTGCTAACTCAAAAGACAGAAAGCATCTAGTTCTGAACTGTAATGCTGTTTTTGGATTGAATTCAAGGACATAAAAATGGAATTCTGGCTCTTTGTGTGTCTTATCTATGGACTGTAATTATTATTGATGGGAGACTTTTCAGCCTTTTACCGTTTCTTTGACTCAAAATTCCTAAATCGAGAAAGCTAAGATTTGTAATACTAACTGAAATTATGCATGTAGGGTTGAAACATAATGTGAGCTTGTTCGAGTTCGACAGAATAAATGGCTCATGAATTTTGCTTTCGTGAGTTAATGGGTTAAATTTGATTCATTTGTGACTCGACTTATCCCACGTGCAATTACTCGTCTAAAAAATCATATTCTTTATGAGAAAATGAGGCTGCGAATTAATCAATTTCAAACCTAAATTGTGTTGGCTTGAACTCAATTAGACTCTTTTACACCTCTAGATATATACTTTGAATGTGTACATTTAGTAGCAAATAGTTGGAGAAAGCAGGAATTCAAAAGAAACTCCAGATTTTTTTTTTAGTCTGAATAAACTTTATATTCAATAGACATTCGATCAAAAACGTTATAGTTTCACCTGAATGAAGATTTCCAAAGCCCTATAAACTCCATCATAACAGTCCCTGGCTGAATCTGGCAAGCTCTCAGCTACTCCAAGAAACTTTGAAGCCTTCAACCTCTGATCAGGAGAAATTTCCCTCAAATACTTATCCATCAATCTCCCGACCTTCTTCATCCTCATCAAAGAACCCCCATCCTGCTCCTCAATCACAAAAAATCTCACCAATCTCATCACTAGTTTCACATCATAAACCCCTTCATCATGCCCTGAAACTAATAGATCATCCAATTCTGCCTTATCAAGCATAGATCCAATCAATCTCTCGAGCTTTTCCCTGCATTCTTTGCTTAGCCCCAACCTTGAAACCAATCTCAGAACCCAAAATAAACCCCTATAGTTGAAAACATTCCTCCCAATCATTAAAACACCATAAACTGCTGTGTCTGCAAGCCCTCCATGATCCCACTTGTTTCCATGACCTCTCTGATCAGCTGACTTGAGATAATTAAGTAAAAATTTGGTGAGTATGAGGCTCTTGTTGTTACATCCATAAGCTCCAAGCGCCTTCGCCATCTTCTCAATTGTTTTTGGTGCAAAAACTAAAAGGTCTCGGAACCACCATTCTCTGCTTAAGCATGGTTTTATTGCTTCTATGCTCCTCTTGGAGAACGAGCACCGGAACAAAGAAACTTCTGGCGAGGACGAAGAGGATGGAGATGATAAATCCGAGTTGACTGAGATCTTGTAGATAAGAGAAGACAGGAGTTTTTGGAGAAGGCCAGAGGAATCGGCCATGGCAAAGAAGGACTCACAGCTCTTGAGAGAGATGAGCAGATCATGCCAAGTCAAGTAAAGAATTCCATCCAAGAAGTTTTCCGTCTGTTTTAAAAGATTACAAGGGGTTATCTCCTCTTCCATTTCTAGAAAGATGGCTCCACAGTGAAGAAAACAAATGTTTGATGGGTTTATATCTATTCTGCCATTGTTGTAGCAGAATCTTGAGATAAGCTCAAATCCTTCAATGCTGCCTGGGAAGTCCATGAACCTGATCACAGTTCCTTTTGTATTAATTATTATATTTTCTTCCTTAAGAATCTTCCTTAGTTTCCCCGAGAACGAGCAGAGAACATTCTGTAATAGAAGAAAAGGTCTGAGAATTCATGAAAAAATAATGACTTCATTATAAGAATTCAATTGGAACACAAATTTGTGTAAGGTCTGAGGATTACCTGACTGATAAAAAAGTTGTGCTCACCATTAATTTGAACTTTTAGATCGCAGAGCTCCTTCATGGATGGATGAAGGGATACAAAAAGAAGAAAGATGGAAATGAAGATGGAAAGTTCAGAGAAATCAAACAAGTGAGAAAATTTTCTAACGGTGCTAAATGTTCTTTGGGATATAAGTATGATACCTCCTTTTTTATTAGAAGTTATAATAGCTTCAGAATTTCTTGTAGTAAAGATTAAAAGAAAGTTTATAAATCCCCCATCTTTTTAAATTCTGAAAGCATTAATAAATCTGTCAAATTTATATAATATCATGCCAAGGTTTCGCAAGTCTCATGCTAATATCAGGATCTCATACTAACTCATTTTAAGAAATCTTGGCTTGAGGTCAATTGCTAGAGACTAAGGATCCGTTTGGGACTTCTATAACTTTTTATAAACATGGTTATAAAGTTGCTGTGGAGAAATTACATTCCTAGTACAAAATTTATTGAAAATAGTAAAAAATCAATGGCTAAACAAAAATCATAGTTGTATTCTGAAAAGCAAAATAGTAAGAAAGCTATCCCAAACGAAAGCCCTAGGCTTTCTTAAGCTATCCCAAGCATTAAGAAAGCTCCGTTGCTTTTTCACTGCTTTCAATAAGTTTTTGTTCTAGAAAGCCGCTTTATTTAAAAATTTTAAAACCACATTCTTAATAAAAAAAATCATAATAATAGGATTTTTTTGTTTTTGTTCCTTGCAAATTGCACTTGTATATGCTTAAATGGAAAATACAGTGGTCTTCTCCCCTATTTATGTTCATGAATCATCATCAAACTTTGTAAAGCAGAAAGGTTTTTTTTTTTCTGTGGATTATTGGACATATTATGCTGTTCTTGTGGGTCCTGTTCCTTAGCTTCTTCTCCATAATTATGGCAGACATATGGCGATAATTTGTCATGAGCTGGGAAAAGCAGTTTGATTGGAATAATGTTCATTTGAGGCTTGGCTCCTACAATGAGG
Source organism: Dendrobium chrysotoxum (assembly GCA_019925795.1). NCBI lineage: Eukaryota > Viridiplantae > Streptophyta > Magnoliopsida > Asparagales > Orchidaceae > Dendrobium > Dendrobium chrysotoxum. Next base: position 9,836,495 of record CM034305.1, read on the forward strand.
CCAACCATGACCGACCTTGGATAAGAACTAATATGCAGTTCTTATATTAAGAATTAAGAGCAAACCAAAGAAAGCTACTTATATTTTATTTTCATTTGCAATTGAAAAACGTTAAAGAGATTCTTATTTTGATCTCCTGATGGTAGAAATTTCTGTCGGTGAAAAAGAGCATGCATGAGAATAATAATGATCATGATAATTGTTTTGTGCTAGAATATTTATAGCGGTAGAGTGAGAGAGGTTAATGCTTTAGCTTTGCACGAAGATGAACCAGTCATAGATAAAAGAAGGTTGCAAAAGATATAGAGTTTTTTTGTGAAATATCTCAATAGGAAAAAATTTATGGGAATTGACGCAATTGAAATGATTCCACTAATATTTATCGTAAGTTATAAGTGATGCAATTCACCTTAATTTGGGAGGGCATTGATAGATGGCATGAATTGTAGAGGATGGATACCATGATAAAAGTTGGAGTTGAGGCATTGGTGTTGTCTTAAAAAGATTATTTGCAACAATTTGTTCGATCATTATCCTTTGAGGAGAAGGACCAGAGATCAAAAAGTTCAGTATAATTCTTGGTGTTGAAGTCTGGAGTTGGATTTGGAGCTGGTGTTGATGGCATTGATCCAACTTATTGGCGAAGGCATATGTTGATGTTATTGACTATGGTAGCAACAAAATTAGCAAGAGTCGCTATTAGTATCGATGGAGAATATCAACCTTCTAGGCAATAGCGTGCATAGAGAAAGAGGGAAACAAAGTCGATGGCATTAGTGTTTTTGTTGACATCAGCGGCGCACTATAGGCGATAGCATGCAGAAATATTATTAGCCATAAAGTTGGCAGAAGATGGTAACCAACAATAGTGGTGAAAAGACTATAGTCAGATGATGATAGTTGGGCAATGAAACATGGGCAATAATTGTTGAGCAATGATGATCAGGTGACAATGATCGGGCTATGATGGTCAGGTGACAGCAATCACTAGTGGTAATCATCGACATTGAATCTTGGTAAAGCTTTAGAGTCATTATTTCCAAGCTTTCTTCAATTTCAAGTTAAGATCCAAGCTCTCAAGCTTCCCATCCATATGAAGAATATGGGATAGACGGCTAGCCTATTAATATATATATATATATATATATATATATATATATGTGAAGAATATGGGATTTATTTATAGTTTTCTAGAATGATATTTTAGTAAATTTAGTCAAAATCTCAAATCATTCTACTAGTGTTGATTCGCCTGATCATAGATCATTCTTTTAGCATTTAAATTCCATAATGAGCTCAGAATCGAGTGGTCGTGGGTTCATTGGATTTCTCTCATTAAAACAGTCCAGTTGACTATAGCATGCAAGATTTGGAAACCATTTGTCATTCAGTAATATCACAAAGTTTATAATTATACTCCATATGATTGATTCGGGATCATTAGGAATCAGATCAAATGACTTTTGATGTTATTAGGTTCGTCTCATCAAAATCGTCATGTCATCTATAACTTTGATGAAATTGGAGTTCAGATGATTATGAATTTTATTCAAAAAATTTATAATTCAAGAATTGCATCAAAAGTTGTTCTTGATAGAAAGACTTATCTAGTGAAAAAATAATTTATAAGGAAAACACCAATTAAAAACACTACAAATTTATTTAGTTTCGCAAGATCAATTGCATGAATGATGGCTTGAATAAATTAATGATACTCTACTCTAGAAATAAAAGATATAATAAATTTATATCATAAATAATTTCTCCTTTGTCAAACTACATCTTCCTCTCTCTTCAATCTCTTTATTTTCTCTTTAATTTCTCCTTTGTCAAACTACATCTTAATTTTCAAAGCATTAGGTCACAAAACCTAAATCATAGAAAAATCTTAAAAAAAAACATCAGCCATTACATGTACATTTAATATAATCTAATAATATATAATACATCATACTCTTCTTATTTTTCTATCACTTCTCTATAATGATATAACATTAGTTATTTTATTTTCCTTCACTATTTAAAATGCAAGCCCTCACACATTGTTGATGCCACCTCTCCAAAATTAAATGTCCACTTCCTACTCTAGTGATCATCATCCTTGTCACTCGCACGGCCAACCAACAAGAGTAGTTAGTCAACTTTGCTAGTCAAGGCCACTTAATGAAATTAGGTAAATGATCAAAGTGAAAATATTCCTCATATATTCATCATTTTAGTCCTTTTTATTTTTAAAATTTTGGAATTTTAACTATGAACAAATTAAATAGAGTATTTATTTATTAAATTTGGTTGAGAATTGAATTATTTATGATTTTCTAAAATTTTGGTCAATTAATTCATTTAATAAATGATTTAAGAAGAATTATCCATCTGACGGTGGTGGCTTTACCCATTTAAGGATACAATTGGCTAACTCAAATGGCGGCATTTGGTTGAGTCAGCCACTTATCTAGCGTCGTGGCGGTTTGTATAACCATTCGATCCCGAGTGATAAGGATGGACGAATAGGATTCATATGAATGAGAATTAGAATGCCGCAAGATTTTAAGGAACCAAACCAGACTATCGATTTGACTGAATCATAACCTTTCATATCAAACCATAGGATTTGAATGGATATAATTTCATCTTCCTTGTATATAAAGCTAAAACCCTAGATTAAAAAATGCTTTCAAACTTCAAATCGAGTGGATTAAATGATCTCAAATTTTAAAAAGAGCTATAATATGATTGAAGAAAGAGTGGGGGACATTTCTTAGAGCCATTTATGTATTTGATTGGTTTCTATTTAAAATCCTAAGAAAATGCCTAGGATTTAGTATTTACCTCAACACAGATGATCTTGAAAGGAGTTTAATGGCTCTTTCTCCTCGTATGAAGCTCCACCAACCACTAGGAGCTCGATGCCTTTCTTTCAATCCCCGCAGCGATCACTTTACTATCAGCCACCTCCTATTGAACTAAGATATGCACTATTGTCGATATTTAATGTTAGGCACTTCATCAAATGAGTTTACTAGATCATCCAGACAACATAAATAAATAAAATAGTAGAAAAATCATTTTATTTCATTCCATTATATAAACATCAATATATACATTCCAATTCAACCAAAAATTATGTACAATAGCCAAAAATCATATCACATCAGTCTACACAAAACATCCCTAGCTACAAAAATGAATAAAAAAATAAAAGGCCCATCAATATAATAACCCAATCAACCTCTTTCCACTAGGTACGTGCCCCTTTCTAAAATCATGTGAACCACATATAATGAGCTAACAGACCAATAAGTTACACGAACTTATAATTGTAATCAATATATGATAATAGAAATAATATGTATGTAAACATTCATCATATTAGTATGAACATGTAACAACAAAAACGCATAACACTCACTATGAATAATATCAATTTATGTGAGTAGTAGGAATTAATGTAACTAGAGTAACTCAGTAACCAGTGATCAATAACCATATAAATGATCAGCACTATTTGTCATTTCATACCCATATCAAGACAACACAATATATAAAAGCATGGATCTATTCATGTTTATATCTTGTCTTTATTAATGCCATGTCATGTAAGTCAATATGTCTATCATATAATAATAAGTGTTTTATATTTATTCTATATATATTATGCAATATCAATGCATGTGTATCAAGTTCATGTATAATAAGTTTAAATACAATGAATCATGTGTTTTTATATCAGTTTTATCATGTACATATATTAGTCATGTAGTTTATCCTATTCATATCATATCATATCGTTTATGCACTTATCATGTCTTTATCTATTCTATCAATACATATGCAATTCTATCATGTATGCATGCCATATTACAAGCTAGGCAGAATATATGGCTTCTGTGGTTTTTTCCTGTATCTAGTCCTATAGGTCAATTCTACAGGAATCAGTCTATTATATTAGTCATACAAATAGGAACCAACCATATTATTCTCATTTATAAGTCATGTGGTTTTCATGTAAGAAGTCGTTGCTTCATGCCCGTCGGTATGCCATATCAATCAATCTCATTATTTCTCCATTTTCATATCACTTAAGACTACACCACGAACTTTATTTAAAGAAAAGCTCATTGGTCCAACCTCATGTGCAGAATAAGATATCTTCAACCATCCTAAATAAGTCAATTATTTTCAACTAGCCTTTATTATTTTCATACACATGCCAAATCATATATAGATGTATCTAGTACAATTATTGTAACATGTAAATCAATCAAGCATACACATCAAAATGCATGTATTATAAAAAAATGCATGTGGCGTCCAATAAATAGTAACTCAATGCACGTCATATATTTCATGTTCAGATTTGGATACACTAGTTTCTATTCATTTTATAAATACTTTTATCCTATTCATTTCAGATAAAAAATTGTTCATGCAAAATTACCTGATAAAATCTCAATTTGTTCATGTCAAAATGCTTAAAATAATGATATATATCATATATCAAAAATTACATAGCGGGAATCATCTAAATCAGGAGAAAAAAATAATTTTATCAAATTTGAGAGAGAGGAAAAATCATAGAAATCAAAATCACTAAAAATAGATGCAGTGTAAAAGTTACCTACTATGATTAAAACACTTTTCGTAATTAGAGTGATTGATAAAAATGGACCCAGGACTAACTTCTCGCTAAACTAAATATATATTGATGGCGATTATTTATCTAAATTATGTTAAATTTTTTCTATAGCATGTCACCCATAATTTAAAATTTGGTTTCAGTCTAGCCAAAAAAAAAAATCAATTGATTTTTTTTTTTTTGTTTCAGTTTTTTTCTTCATATAAAAAATTGCAAAAAATATATTTGACTATTTTAACCCTAAAGGATTATTTGATTGGAGTCAAAGTTACATGTGAAAAGAGGATTTTCTTTAGAGAGAGAGACACACACAAAATAATTAAGAGGCTATTTTGTTTGATAAAAGGGAATGCAGGGGATTTTGAAATTTGGATATTTGGTTTGATAAAAAGAAACATGGTGTAAAGTTTTAGTGAATAACCTTTTCACTCCCTAGTTCATATTTGATGTATTGTAAACTCACATAGTTTTGGGCAAATAACTTTTTCATCGCAATCTGTAAATTGCGTTGTCATCGCTCACTTCCAACCACCGTCATTGTCACCTGCATCCATCCTTCTGCTAGTCATTGACTACCGCGTCGCTACCATTGTGTGTCATTGCCGACCATTGCCATCGGTGATCACTGCCTTCCGTAGGTCAATGCCCACCACCATTGATTGCCACTATTGCCCGCCATGCACCCACCAACGCTTGCCTCCACTGACCCAACCGTGAGCTAATGGCCATTGCAATTTGTCGCCTTCCATTAGTGACAATTGACTGCCTGCTGCCATCATCACTTTACTTTATATTGCATTCATTTTAATTCAAGTCAAAAAATAATAATCTTCTGCATTGCTTTTATATGCATCTAAATTTCAAATAATTCAAATATATTGCATACCATTTACATTACATTCTTTTATATTGTATTCATTTTATTTAACTTTTTTTTCTAGCAAATCAAATTGCCCCTAATATAAATTGTGAATTTATAAAGCTGGTTCGAAAGAGTTGGGATTAGATTAATGCTTTGTTTGGGACCGCTTTCTTAGAAATTTTTGTGCTAAAAAATTGTATTATAAAGCAGTAATATCCCAAATGAAGTCTAAGTATGTTAAAGTCAAGTATCTATAAAGTAGGAGAGAATAATAATATAAAAAAAATATAAAGTAGGAGAGAGAATAATTAATAACACTAACCTTTGTTTTCTAACTAATAATAATCAATCTAGCTTTTGTCTCTCTCTCTCTAGCTACATGTGTTATATATATATATATATATATGTCTAATTTTATTCAAAATGAGTGGATATAAATAGATGAAGTGTTATAAATATATCCTCATAGTAATTAAAATTTAATTAGGATTAGAATAGAGCAAATTTTCCTTTAAAATTAAAAAGAAAATTTTGTTATTCGTTTGTTTAGTATTTTTGCTCTTTATGTTATATATTAGTATATTATAATATAAAAATATTAATTAAATACCTAAAATAGCAATTATGAACTGAAAAAGGAAAACAAATAATTGATGACTAGAATTTGAAGGAACTAATTATTTCATTGATCGATATCAATCATTAAAATTATAGATCATGATCCTCTCTACACAAAATAATAAATAAAGCAAAGAATTATAAATATAATGAAAATTTATGAAAATAAACTTGATATATTTGTTGCATTTGAGAATATTTGTGACGGTAGAGAGATGGTGAATTTAATATTTTAATTTTGTACAAAGATCTAGCATATATACAAATAAGAGAGAAGTGCAAGAATTGTAAGAGATGCTGTTATTTCTCTGTGAAAAAACCCATAAAAGAAAAAACCAAAGGGTCTGATATAGTTAAAATAATTTCACTAATATTTATAGTCGATTACAAATGATGCCCTTCCTCAAGGGAAGGCATTGATACAATGTAAAGAGAGTATTACAAGTGATGATGGCTAGAGAATCGTAATCGAGTGATGATAGCCGAAGGACTGTAATCGAGCGACAATGGTTGGGGGAGCATAGTTGGGTGATGGAGATCGAAGAATTGAAGTCAGATGATCGTGATCATAGTACAATAGTTGAGTGATAATGATCGAAACTCGAAACAATGATTGTAATTGAGATGCAATAAATAGATAACTATAATCAGGCTATAATAATTAGAGAATTGTAATCGGACGATAATGATCCAATAACATTTGTAGGCATTCATGTGTCAAGCACAATTACAATTGATTTGAATATCATTGACATGACACTTTCAAAAGCACTTCTCAAAGCGCTCATTTTGGAGCACCCACCAAAAGTCTCTTTAATATTGATTACAAGATCCATGCTTCACGTGATACTCCTTAGAAACCATATACCTTCTCGAGCACGCCTCCTACAGAACTTTCAACTTCATCTACTAATATTATGGATCTCATAAAATCTGTGTGCAAACATGCAGGGCATTATTATTACAGTATTACTGTGCATTAGGGGCCCTGTAACTATTGCCGAAATAAGATGCACCAACTTTGTAAGCCCCTTTGTAGCTCTTAAAAGGATGCTGACGTATAAGAGGTCCTTGCGTATTTATTGCTTCTATTCTCTGTTATATGCCCCACGATCATCGCAATCATGTAAAGCAACTGTAGATGCTTCATCACAGGTAAACCTTTTACTTCTTCTCAAGCTATCAATGAACTGTCCAAGGTTTTTGGTCATGGTGATAGCTCTTTTTGAGCTATAAAATTTTTTTACTAAAAAACTATTTTAAAAAATAGTAAAAAAGCTGTCATAAAAAAAATCTTAGCAACGCTATATACTATGCATAATCTCCCTAGGCCAAACAGATTTAAATCTCCATTTGACTCTTTTGGGTTATATTTCTTTTCATTATCTCCTTAAAGAGTAACAACAGCATAATACTTTTTCTATCTTACTGTATCTCTCATCTGAAAACTCAAATGTGCATCCCTTTTCAGCTCTCTTGAGAATAGAAAATTGCACTATTGTAAAGCAATAGAGAAAAGTAGAAGCAACTGATCATTCTTTTCCTTTTTTTTTAAAATATTTTTATTGCTTTTTTTTATTTTTTATTTTTGGGAAAACCCACGGTGGGGCCTTACGTGTTAATAAAGGGGAAAAAATACAAGGTCCTTAGAGGGATCTCAAGTTCACTATTGCTCAAACGAGCTACAAAATTAAGCAAAAAACCAAAAAATCCTATGAGCTCGAGTTCCCTACTACGCAAAAGTACAAAAAACCTAGGTACAGTCTACGGTGCATAAGAAGGAGCACCCAAAAATTATAAAAAAACCAAAAAGCAGAACCGAGCATTAGCCTCCTTCCCCAGCTAGCACGAGCAAAAACACCTGCAGTAGACAAAACCTGCAAAATACAATCGCAATCCAAGAAGTAGTGGAAAATATCAAAATAATTACAAGCATACCCCAACCAATAGGATAAGGAAGACCACATGTCAGCCACAACTAACCAAACCTCAATAACCCAACTAGCCAAACAATACCAAAGGAGACATTCCAAAGTCCCAAAAATACAAGGAAACCAGAGCAGCCACCAACCCATGTAAAGATCCAAACTACAGGCCTTAGTATAAAAGAATTCCAAGATCCACCAACAGCTAGCATTAAACCCAAATAAAAGTAAAAACCACAACCAGAACCGCTGACTACACAGCACCAGGAACAAAACATCAGCAAACCAGAAAGAACGCAGAATCCACAAGTACAAAAAGGAATAGCAACCACACACCTCCACATGAGCAGTAGGAATATAACAGAAAGAACTAGGACCCGCCAACATCCAAACAACCCAGTCCAGCCAAAAAAGAACCCCAGCAGCCGAGACCAAAAACCAGAAAAGAAAAAAATGAAACCTCCAGCACAAACACAACAGCCACGAAATGACCATGGGAAAATAGATGAAGCTAACAAACCACCACCCCAGAGAACAATAAAGAAAACGCAAACAGCGAAAAGACCACCAAACAAACCGACCAACAAAGGAGCAAGAAAAATTAAGAGGGAATATAAGGGATACCCAACTCATCCAGCTTCAGTAAACCATGAAGAGGAGTCGGCACAAACCCACCAACAACATCAGTAAAGCAGTTAAGTTGACATCCCCAATGCGCCAACCACTCAGCACATTTATTACCAGCTTTACAAATATGATGAAAGGAGTAATTAAGAGAAATCAATTGCTTTTTAATATCTCTAATCATATAAAAAAGCTCAGAACTGCAAGCAGTGTCCCCTTTAACTAAAAAAGTACTAAAATCAAATTCAGAATTGACCTCAATAATCAAGTTAGTTAAGTTAAGGGAAGCACAAAAGCTAATGCCATAAAGAATGGCAAGAGTAATGGCAGCAAAAATATTACCCAGATAAACTGGCCCAGCAAAAGCACTTAAGAGAAGAAGAACTACATATTGCTACAGTGGGCTTAGAGTATATATAAGAAGATTAGCCTATAAGAGATGGACAAGTGGACTGTTCGTTAGTAGCAGCTTTGTGCAGGGTAGTGGAGAGTGTGCTGTAGCTGAGTATGTATTATGTGCTCTGACAGCCCCCCTCAAATTATGCAGAACGAATGCCCAATTTGTCGCGGAGATCCATGAATCTGCTAGGATTCAATGGTTTGGTGAGTAAATCGGCTGGCTGATCGAGTGAGTGGATGTGGAGAACAGTCACTACTCCGGTATCAATGTGATGCCGAATGAAGTGGTAATCTATTTCGATATGTTTGGTCCTGGCATGAAATACAGGATTGTAGGCTAGAGCCATGGCTGATGTATTATCACAATAGAGAGGGTTGGACCATGTTTAGGAACTTGAAGATCAGAGAGTAGCCGTCGTAACCAGATGATGTCGGATGTGGCGGATGAGAGGGCACGATACTCGGCCTCGGTGGATGATTTGGCAATTGTAACTTGTTTCTTTACACACCAAGAGATTGGTGTCTTGCCCAAGAAGGTGCAGAACTCGGTGATGGATTTGCGATCAGTGTTATCTCTAGCCCAATCGGCATCAGCATATGTATTCAGTTGTAGTGATCCAGGTAGTAGAGGTAATCCAGAAGTGATTGTGCTTTGTATGTAACGAAGGAGGCATTTTAAGGCAAGGTAATCAGCCATGGTTGGATGATGCATATTTTGGCAGATAATGTTGGCCGCATAAGCTATGTCAGGCCTTGTGATTGTAAGGTAATTGAGGGAGCCAGCTAGATGCCGAAATTGTTGAGGATCCGAGTAGGGGTGAGCTGCGTCAGAATGCCGGGAAGGCTTGAGAGACATCAGTGTTTAGACTGGTTTGCTATGTTGGAAACTCGCAGCGTGGATTAAATCAGATGCGTATTTGGTCTGATGAAGGAAGGTGCCGGCGTTGGACATGCTGACCTATATGCCAAGAAAGTTGGAAATGGCTCCAAGTTGTTTTAGGGAGAATTTAGTTTTCAGCTGAGTGAGAAGTTGTTCGATGATACAGGATTGATTTCCTGTAATGAGAAGGTCATATACATATATAAGTAGAAAAATCTAAACCCTGTCTTTGACATAGAGAAGGAGGGAAGGATCTGCTTTGCTGAAGTGGAAGCCGAAGGCAAGTAGAAATGAGGTTGGCTTGTTGTACCTTTCCCTTAGGGCTTGTTTGAGACCGTAGATGGCCTTATGTAATTTGCATACGTATTGGGGATGGTGAGTGTCGGTGAACCCAGGAGGTTGTTGCATGTAGACTTCATCATGAAGGTCGTCATGTAGGAAGGCATTCGATATGTCAAATTGTAGTGTTGGCCGGCTCCGATGAAGAGCAACTAGAAGTAGGATGCGTATGGTTGGTATTTTAGCCATTGGACTAAAGGTCTCTGTGTAATTAATGCCAAATTTCTGAGTAAATCCCTGTGCAACCAGTCAGACTTTATACCGCTCGATGTGACCATCTAGTGCATGTTTAATTTTGAATGTCCATCTGCAACTGAGAACGTTAGCGTGGGAGGGAGGTGGTATGAGTGACTAGGTGCCTTATTTTTGTAGAGCAAGAAACTCTTCAGACATAACAGCCCGCCAATGGTTGTTTTTAATGGCTTGATTGTAAGTGGTGGGAGTTGGAATAGATGTCGGGTTGGTGAGTCCATTAAAGATTTGTTTAGGACGATGAATGCCCATTTTGAGTCTGGTTTGCATGGGGTGAGTAGAAGTAGTTGTAGGTAGTGGAAGTGGTGGTGAAGGGGTGGGGTGAGATGATTAGGAATGAGTTGTAGTAACAGTTTGAAGAGGTTGTAAGGGTGAGGAAGGTTGGATTGAGGGTGGTGAACTCGGAGGGTGTTCTGGATGTTTATGAGCTCAAGATGAAGTTTCTGGAGGAGGTGGTGTAGTGTGGGCGTTTTGGGTTTGAGGTAAAGTGGAGATGGGGAGAAGTAGGTAAGGTGACGAAGAGTTTCAGTGTGAGAGGTGGGATGTGTTGATGATGTGGAGGAGTGAATGGATTTATATGGAAAGATGGTCTCATGAAAGACAACGTGAAGGGAGATATGAATTTTGTTGGTGGTTAGATTTAGACATTGATAGCCTTTGTACGAAGAGGAGTATCCTAGGAAGATGCACTCCTGAGAGCATGGGGAAAGCTTATTTGGTGCTAGCGGTTGGAGCCATGGAAAGCATAGGCAGCCAAATATTTTTAAGTGAGAGTATGTTGGTGGTTGGTTGTAGAGGAGTTGGAACTGTATTTGGGAGGCAGTGGCTTTGGTGGGTAAGCGATTGATAAGGTAGTTGAAAGTAAGAAGGGCTTCAGCCCAGAAGTGATGAGGAAGGGAGGCTTCTAGGAGAAGAGCTCTGGTGGTGTCAAGTAGATGGTGTTGACCCTGATTTTGGTCCATACCCTAGGTCAAGGAGTTGACCTGGTCAAATTTGACCAGACTAGACCCCAGAACCCATCCCAATGGGTTCAGGGAGTCAAGACAAGTCTGTTGAGCCCAGACCCAGGCCCCAGGTCAACCTAGTTGACCAGGTTAACCTAGGTCGACCTAAATTGACCCAGATCACATGTTTTCCATTTCAAATCCAATTTAGGGCTCCCAAAGCCCAATTCTCTCCTCCCTTGAGTTCAATGGGTCAAACCTAACCCATTGGGCCCAAGCCCTGGTCTTGAGTCAACCTGGTTGACCCAATAGGCTTTAATAGGTCCATTCAAGTTCAAATTCATTCCAAACCCCTCCTAGGGCCCACCTTAGCATCCCTTGGGTCCATTCGACTAGGTTGACCAAGTCAAGGGTTGACCTAGTCAACCCAAGTCTTGAATGGGTCAAATTGACCTATTTGGGTCAATTTGAACCCATTAAATACATTAAACACCTTCCATATTGAGTCTCCACTCAAACCACGGCCTTAGAGACCTAATAACCTCCTAATCAAACCCTAGATAGGATCCTAGCCGTTAATCTTGACTCTAGAGCTTTAAATAGGTAAAATTAGGGTTGGTTTAGGGATCTTTTACTCTTGTTCTCTTCCGAGACCTTCCTAACCCGAGATCTCTCGCGCCTGAGATCCCACAAACTCCCTCCACCTTTTCCAGGTCAAAGACCGACGGTCAAAGCTGCCGGCGGCGAACTCCCGGCGACCCTAGGCTCTAAACATCCAAGGCTTTGTTGCAACCAATCTAGGGCTCATCTGACCTCGGATTCTTCAAGAAGAACATACGAGGACAGCCTACAAGCTCAACCATATCAAAACTTTGGAGATCCCACGGTGAAAATCCCTTAAAACCTTTAATCTAAGTCACAACACATCGAGTTAAATAGTGTTTTGCATAGACTATTTCAAGCCAAACTAGTTAGTCCACATGATTTCTATTCATGTCTAGATTCTAGGTTTAAAATTTCGTTCAAATCCATCCACCCGATCGAGAGAACGAGGCGAAAATCCATTCTAGGGTTTCGGTTCGCCGCCTGCATGCCTACCGGAGCTTCGGACCATTGATTTCCTGATCAACAGTCCTGATTTGGTTGTTCCGCGCCCTCTTTCCGACCGCAAATTCGATCCCGCGGTCCCGCTCGTCATCCGACGAGATCAGGACCGTTGATTCAAAACCGCGCGGGATCAACGGCCCTGATCTGAGCTGACGTGGTTAAGTGCCGCAGTCCGCGCCGCCGCAATCATTGGCAATAATTGCGCGGCGATGCAATCATTGCCAATGATTGCCCGAAACCGCGGGACCAATCCGTGTTCGCCACACGTCCTCCCGCCGCCGGATTAGTGTTTAATTAGGATTTTAATCAGTTTTTAAATCCGATTTCTTTAAAAAATCATATAAAATTCAATTTTAATCCAAAAAATACGTATAATATGTCAAATCGCTCGTATTTTAATTCCCTTTATTTTAAAATTAATTTTGATTAAAAATATTGAATATATTTTAAAATAATATTAAAACAGTAATATTAGTTATTTTTGTTATTGTTATTATTATTATTACTTTTTTTTATATTATTATTATCATATTTATTATTATTATTATTATTATTATTATTATTATTATTATTATCTAAAACTATTTTTAAAGTTGATTATTATTTTTATTATTATTATTATTATTATTTAAAACCTATTTTAATCTATTATTATTATTATTATTAGTATTAGTATTATAATAATATTAATATTATAATGAGTAATAATGTTATTACTTTGATAATAATATTATTATATTGTTATAATATTATTATATTATTATAATTAGCATATAATAATATTAATATTATAATTAATAATATTATTATTATCTTGATAATATTATTATTATGTTATTATAATATTGACTATTATTATTATTAATATTATTATAATATAATATTATAATTAATTATAATAATAATATTATTTTTTTATAATATTATTATTATGTTAATGATTATATTACTATAATATTAGCACTTGATTATTATTAATATTATTAAAATATTAATATTTTTAGTTAATAATATTATTATTATCTTTAATAATATTATTATTATATTAATATTAGTATCCTGATAATGTTAATATTTATATATTATTATAATATTTTGATTATTATTATTTATTTTAAGATCCAGATATTATTATATCTGATTTATTTTAAATTTATTAATTATTTTCAAATATTAATTATTTTAAATTATTTTAAAATTACTTTTAAACCTATTTAACTTCAAAAATTAATAACTTTCTCATTTTAAATCGGATTTTGACGCACAATACCTCATTCTTTTCAGAAGAATATGAATTTTAATTTAAAAATATTTGTTACATGTGATTCTATCATTTCTGAGTGTTTTCTATATTACTATGTTATTTACCTATTTAAATATTATTTAATTAATATAATTAATTTTTTTTAAATAAAAATTATTTTAAAACCCCCTTGGTGGCTGGTAGGCCTCCCATGCTTATGAATTGAAGTATTTTCAATTATCTTATTTTTAAATTTATATTATTATTATTTATAATATTTATGTATTTTAAAATAAAATGATTTTTAAATTACATATTATTTAAATCCTTTAATTGTGGGAGGTCCACCCCTTATGAAATTTTAAACCCAGGACCTATATATGAACAGAATTCATGTGAGAGAAAGATTAGTAAATGATCGTGTCCCAATCATTCACTAATCACTTCATTAGGTTTCTTTACTTAGTGTTTTCGTAGTCCTTGCATGTGTAGGTTGCACAAGCACTTAGCCTATGCTCTCCTAGATCTAAGGACATGGTTTGGTGTGTTTATATTTGCTGCATTTACCCTCTATGTTGTGCCTAAGGGTTAGTTACTTCATTTCATTCCTATATAACGTAGTGACACCTTAAGGACAACAATTAAGGATCGTCTAGCGAACTCAGAATATTTTTAGGAACTAAGATAGATCCCGAATTACTATGAAAATTTAAACACTAACATTTAGTGACATCTGGAACCCCCTATAATTTTCTAGGAATTTTCTGGATTCTTTAAAACACTTAATTAGCAAACCCTAATTTACCCGTTAATTAAGCCTTGGAAACTTCAGAAAAATTTAATAAATCCATTTTAAATCAGAAAAATACCCATAATACCTCAAACTCTCCAAAATTCTGCCCCCAACCTTAGATAATTAGGGCCCCTTGATTGGACATTAATCTGGACTTTAATTCAATTTTAATCAAAACTCACCTTTTTGCCTTAATTAAATCATTAAAAATTATTAAAAATCCCAAATTTTTCCCAAACACTTGGGAACACCTTCTTAGGTCATTTCTAACCTTTGGGGGTAATTCCAACCAGTTTGGAGCTGATTTGGGCCAAAACCCCCAAAGTACCCCTAATTAGGCAATTTCGATAATTTATTTAATTGCCCCAACTTCTAAAAATTATAACTAATTACAGAAAACTCCAAAATGGACAAACTAAAAGGCATTCAGCTCTAATTAAAGTCTAATATTTATTAAAAATATTAGGTGTCCAGAAACCAACTTAAATCAAAAAGTCAATTTTTTGGTCAACCGTAGCTTATAATCTAGGGCCCGAAACTTCTAAAATTCATAACTTTATGTAGGAAACTCCAAATCCAGCAAACTCAAAGGCATTCAACTCACATCAGGGTTTAATATTTATTAAAAATATTAGGTGTCCAGAAACCAACTTAAATCAAAAAAGTCAACAATCCGGTCAAACTTAGTTCAAAACAAGACCAAAACTTCGGAAATTCATAACTTTGGACAGAAGAATCCAAATTGGGCATGCTAACTGTCTAACTGATCGGGTTAAAGCCTAGTATTTCATAAAAATGTTAACTATTCACAAATGTCCTTCAATCAAAAAGTCAATTTTGGACCCTCTTTGCTCAGTGTATAGGTGGACCCTGAACCCCCTAAAACTCACTAATGCAATTTAAACTTTAAATATTATCACCCTAAGAATTAAAACAGACCTACACATCAAATCAACTAAAATGGATCCTAATTCACTAATATTTATACTTTAAATAAAACTTCCTCTTTAGACCTACAACCAACCCGGACAGTAGGTAATTATAACCAACTACCCAGCTTAGGACCTACCTCAGCCACACAGGCTTCTACACACACTGTAGAATTGTTTGCTAGGGCACCACTTCTAGACTTAGGTTAGGTCGGTGTTTACTTCTCTGCTGTATGCCGAGCTTTTCCAGATTTCACTGCATGTCGTGATTGAACTATTAATGTGTTTGCTTACGTTTACTATACTCTGGGATTTAATGTGATTGCACGATAGACTACCCATAGGTTAGGATCGATTTTGATACTAATGATGTTTTCTGTAGGTGGTCATGCTCATGCAGTGCTAAATATAAGGGGGGCAATAATCATGATTTAAAAATTAATGATGTTTTATGCAGGTGCTTCAGAAATTGCTCAGCCCCCCTAAATAAATGAGGGCTAAAATAATAAATCATTATAAATTGCTACAGGTGCTCCAGAGCTTGCTTAGCCCTCAAAATAATTAAGAGCATGGCCAAGTGTGGCTGTGATGAGTACTTTTATTTCTATATAAATTGCTTGGGATAATATAAACTGCTTGGGATGATTTTCATTAGGATAACCTTGCAGGAGAGTCTAGATTTACTGCTTTCATTTAATGTAATTATTTGTAATCTGACATAGAGTTGTGAAAGTTCATTTTGAGTGGGGATACTAGGATCCAAAGGTTGGATTCCGAAGAGGAAAGGACACCCAATATGAGGATGGTCCTTTTCTATTTTAAAATCCAAATTTGGATCGTTCTACTACTTGAAAAATCGAAGGAAGCTGAGATCCAAGGAGTCCAATGGAGCTGGGACCCGAGGAGTCCAAGGAAGAAAAGATCAAGAAGATGAAGATCTGTAGTATCCCACTCAAAATAACTTGCGTCAGTCTTAGGATTAGAAATCCGGGTTGTTGGCAGTGGTGCCCGGCCACTTTAATTTTCTGCAGACCCTGGGTTGTAATTAAGGGCAGTTGGCCTATGGACATTTAATTGATTTTTTTAATTATGTATTATGTTTGATTTAATGATGATTGCGTATAGGTTGTATGCTTTTCATAGTTTATTGGCGATCTGTATGCCACTTTTGTTTTAGCCTGGATTTCGTTAGGCTCTCTAAGGACCAAAACTTTTTCTACTCGCAACTAATATTTAAAATTTTAAGGTTTAAGCAATTTAGAAACTTAACGACCTAGGAAATTACCGGAATCGTCCGGGGTCGCATGCATATCAATGCATTTCTTCTCTCCTTCTATAAGACACTTCCCCGCCTGCGGGTAGAGTCCGGATAATCTGACCTATGAGGATGAGGTGCCGGACCTGGGAAAGCTCAGTCTAATTCTAAAAAATTATTTTATAAGCCTTTTGTTAAAGTTCTATGCATACCTGATTTGGAAGTTTTAACCAGCATGCATTGCATTAGAAATCAATTAAATCAAAATTTTAATTGCATTAGCTCTAGGAGCATTCACCCAACATCAGTCTGGGGCCAATTAGGAAATCCTCTAGACGTCGGCCCTACCTCCAAGAACTATAACCTACCTACCCATCTTTCATAAATGACTGGACAGCATGGTTTTGAAGCGACTAGGTGGTTAGCTGGCTCCCCCTTCCAGGCCGGGGTAAGTCCAGATTTTGCATTGCATTAGCTAGGACACGGGTGTTAGTGTTGCGTAGAACACTAAACTCATTAGATTTAGGATTCAAGGCTACTATTGCTTCGTAGTACGCCTCATCAGTAGGTAAGTCTTCTTTCCTTCAAAGACTATAAACCCTACTTATCTGCGTCTCACGGATGACGCCACCTCCATCCTTCTCTCTTGTATGCTTCGAGTGCACGATTTATTTATTTTCTCTAGTTTCTTCTCACTGCCTTAGTCCCTCCGGATGCTGATCTGAGCCGTGTATGTTGACTAAGCCTAGTTGAACCTTTCTTTCCCTTCGAGTAGGATTTCCTAGTCTTCGCCCTATGTACCAATCCCAATTTAGAAAGAATAATGTAGAATTCTTAATCGAGAGTATTCTCAAGCCCCAGCTTGAGATGTAATTAACCACGGGGGCTAGCGCCCGTGGGAAACCGCATCCCACTCTCAAATAAACCCCATTCGAGCTAATGCATCATGTGGGGAAAACCCATTGTGACGATCAGATCATATATATTATTACCCATCGGGGTGTGCTGGTGAGAGCCGCTATCATCAATGGTTAATCATATGTGTGATCGAATCTGCCCTCCCATTAGCCAGATATTGTCTCCCCTCGCGGGGTGATGGTGTTTGTGTCCTTTCGGAGGTCCACAGATGGCGATGCTTGTGTTCAGTAAGGCCATTCTGTTCTGGGGTATAAGGGCAGCTTAGTTGGTGGGTTATGCCTTTTGAAGTAAATATTGACGAAAGACATGGCTAGTGAATTCGTCGCCGCCATCTGAGTGGAACGTTTGTAGTTTGGAGTTAAATTTTGTGGTGATGAGGTTGTGAATTGTTAAAATTTTAGAAGAGTTTCATATTTGTTTTGCATTAGAAATAGCCATGTAAAGTGAGTGTGATCTTCAATAAATATAGTAACGAAAACCATTGATGGAGGAGACATGAGAGGGACCCCAAACATCCGAATGTACTAACATAAAAGATTTGGATACACGAGAATTTGTAGATGAGAATGATAGCTTATGGATCTTGGCCATATTACATGACTTGCATACAAAATGAAATGAAGGATTACATATAGAAGAAATTGTTTGTGATAGTAGTTGTTGAGTCCGGATGTTAGGGTGGCCGAGCCTAGCACGCCATATGCTCGAAGTGATTGGAGCTGAGTGTAGAGCTTTGTGGTTGGTGACTGGTGGTGTGGGGATGGAGTAGAGGCTGTCACGGTTGTGTCCACAGATGAGTATGCGATTATCCTGAAGATTCTTGATGTGGAAGCCATGGGTGTCGAAGGAGATAGAATAATTGTTGTCAGTGGTGAGCTTGTGTATAGATAAGAGATTATGTGAGAGGAGAGGTATATGAAGTAAATTACATAATTTAAACTTACAAATGGAGTCTGGAAGGGGAAGAATTCCTTGACCGGTGTGATGAATTGGAAGAGAGCTGCCATTGGCGGTTGAAATTGTATCAGATCCCGTGTGAGGAGTGGAGAACTAAAGATTGGATGCGTCTGGTGTGAGATGGGAGGATGCACTGAAATCGAGTACCCATTCATTGGTGGCGGTGGGAAGCTGACTGGTCAGGAGAGCCTTGGAGGCGGGAGCGGAGGTTGTGGAGTTGTAATTGGAGTTGTAGCGATGCCAGCAATTCATGGCGGCGTGGCCCAGTTTGCCGCAGATTTGGCAAGTAGGACGAATGTAGTCTGACGCTGGAGAACGATTGGTATTGCCCGAGTTTGGTCTGAAGGGAGCTCCACGTCCTCGGGTTCCTCTGTAGTTGGAGCGACCTCTAGCGGTAGCAGAGCGATTTGAGTAGAGAGCAGTATTATCAGGCAGAGGGTTGGCATCCTGTTGAAGCTCTGCTTGTTGATGAATCTCCTCACTGCAAAGAAGTGAGTAGAGCATGACTAGGTTGATAGGGAGCTGGCTGGTGCAGATAGCAGTTTTGAAAGGGTTATAAGATGGTGGCAACCCGTTCAATATGTGAAGGCTAATGCCCTCCAAGTCAATGTGAGATCATGCAGCAACTATATTATCAATCAGAACCTTGATCTTGGAGAGGTATTGCATCATTGTGAGGTCTCTCATCTAAACGTGGTAGAGCTCATTCTTGAGTTTGATTACACGAGACCTGTTTGATGGTTGAAGCCGAAGCTCTAGGGTAGACCAGATATCTTAAGCGGAGGTGAGATTCAAAATATAGGGTAGAACATAGGGAGATATTATAGAGAGAAGAGCAGAAACTAGGTTTTGTTCAATGAGATTCTAGAGTTTGTATTCGACTGGATTGGTTACAGCAAGGGATGGAGAGGGTTTGGGAGTAAGTCCTATGAGATACCCATCAAAGCCGTTGGCTGAGAAGAGCTGGAATATATGCAGCCTCCAAACGGGATAGTTGTCGCTGGTTAGCTGATTTGGAACTATAAGCTTGAGGTTTGTCATGAGGAACTTGAGAGGAGAGGGAATGGTAAACTCTGCCATTGTCGCAGACACCGATGACGTCTGTTGTGCAGAGGTCTGCGGTGTTTGGGAAGAGGAGCCTTGTTCGGCCATGAAGATGTGTGGAAGGTGTTGCTTCTATGGCTCTGATACCATGAAGACTTTAGTACCTGCAACAAGGATCAATAGTAAAGCAGTAGAGAAAAGTAGAAGCAACTGATCATTCTGTTCATTAAAGAAGAAGACCTACATATTGCTATAGTGGGCTTAGAGTATATATAAGAAGATTAGCCTATAAGAGATGGACATGTGGACTATTCGTAGTAGCAACTTTGTGCAGGGTAGTGGAGAGCATGTTGTAGCTGAGTATGTATTATGTGCTCTGACAGAAAATAACCATAATAGAAATAGATTAATAACATATATAGTGTAGAACCTTAAATTCCAATATTTATAATTATTTTGAATTTGATCTCCTTTTTCTACATTACTAGGGCTATAATTCCAAGAGACCCATTAATCTTGCTTCGCTTCAATTCATGTGTTTTTAACTAAAGTTTCTTTTGAGACAGCTTCCTTATTGCTTTCTAAATCAACTTTTTAGTACAAAAATTTATTGAACTAATTTTTTTTTATTAGAAAGCAGCAAAGAAGCTGTCCCAAATGAAGCCTTGGACATATAAAAAAATTTAAACTAAACAAATTTTTACTAGAAAGTTGTTTCAGAAAACAGTTAGAAAGACGTCCCAAACGAAGCCTATATATATATATTTGCTTAAGAAGTTTTCGGCCTTCATGATGGTTTTAGAAAGCAAATTAGAATAAGCATTAATAAATATGCTAAAATTCTTAATCATAATATAATATGGGTGATTATATTTTGTTATGCATTATATCTAAAATAGATAACACTTTAAAATAATAAAACCCTAAGTAGGGTCTATGATCATATTAAAATTCTTAAGAATTTTGACTTAATGCATAGCTTCTTAAATTATCACTTGACATGTATGTTAATTTAAAATTTCACATTGAAGATATCTTGTCATTTGAAGGAAATAAAGGACTTAGAGATTTAAAGACTAACCCTTTTACAAGTGAGCAAGCCCATTAATTGCCAGTCTCTGCTTAGCCCACCTTTTTTGGGGTGGAATTAATAGTTTATTTCATAAGATAATAATATACATGTTTTCTTATCATGTGAAAAAATTAGTCCTCTTAAGAAAATGCATGGTTGCCAAAAAAAAAAAAGAATTGGAGAAATTTGCCTCAAAACTTATGGAGACCTACTCAGACTTTAACTCTTCAAATAAGAGTTTTTTAGGCCTGATATAGTTGATGCATTATCCAAGCTATGTATGTCATAGGCCGATCACTATATCACAAAGTAAGGCTTCGTTTGGGAAAGCTTTCTTACTGCTTCATAAAGCAGCTTTTTAGTATAAAAATTTTTTGAACTAAAAAAATTTGTACTAGAAAGTAATAAGAAAGGTGTCCTAAATGGAACCTAAGGCTAAATATGCATTAGTGATTTTTATAGTATCATTTAAATGTTCAATTTTAATTTTATGTTCTAGTATCATGAAGTGGTAGGATTGTCATGTTTGCATAAATTTTGTAACTCACTCCATGCACTTGTGTCTGACCCATGCAACTCAACCCAATTTAAACTCATCTCACATTATGGATGCTTTCCTATGTTACTTTTCATCTCTAATCACCTCTCCAAAGTTTTTGAATATGAGGATCATATTTTCATGTCCAAGGAGACTTTCAACCACTTAATTTTATCAAATATGTATATATATTTGAAATGAAGTTGAATTATATGCAAGTGGGTTTTCAAGCTCCAATTAAGATCTTCAAAGGTCATGTTGATTGAAATAAAAGTTGAAGTTGAATAATATGTAAACACATCTTAATGATAGTAAAATTTTATGCAAATATATTAACAGTTACTGAAATGTAATCTACAGTACATGCACAAGTGTATATTATTTGTTTTCAAAATAATAAAAATAAAAAATACAAGTAAAATATGATAAAATTAGGAGAAATATGATGATACAAAACTAAACAATAAAATAAGAAGTATATTTAAGGGAATTTTTATGCTCAAATTGTTTGACTTTGTTATTTTAAAATGATTCAATTATATATCATATTCTATTTCTAAGAGTAAAGCTACTCATCCACCTTAGCATTCTCATCTTTGTAACACTCAACTTAATTGTATGTTTCTCTATTAATGGCCAATATTCTAAGCCATAAAGCATTGAAAGTCTCACCACCATCTTATCGAATTTTACCTTAAGTTTGAGGGGTACTTTTCTATCACACAACTTGCCCGATGCTTTCCTCCAATTTAACCATCCAACTTTGAATTCTACTAATAATATCCCCATCTTTTTTATCATGACTCTGGACAATATGTTCGAGATATCTAAAATGTGTACCATTAGTAATGACTTGATCGCCCAAAGTCACAATTCCCTTACTAGATCTATTGCTACTAAAATTACACTCCGTGCATTCGGTTTTAGATTTACTCAAACAAAAACCTTTAGACTCTAAGGCTGACCTCCATAATTCAAGTTTACCTTCAACTCATTCTTTAGTCTTATCAACAAGAAGAATATCATAAGTAAACAGTATACACTGGTGCATCCTCTTACAAATGCCTAGTAAGAACATCCATGACTAAAGAAAAAAGATAAGGGCTTCAAGTTGATCCTTGATGTAATCCAACTACAATAGGAAAATACTTGGTCCAACCACCTTGTGTTTGAACACAAATAATAGCTCCTACATACATATCCTTAATGAATTATTAAGCCCTTCCTTTTCTAAAACTCTCCATATCACTTCTCTTGAAACTTTATCATAAGCTTTCTCCAAATCAATAAATATCATATGTCGATCCTCCTTATTCCTGCTATACTTCTCCATCAAACCTCTCAATAAATTTATAGCTTCCATAGTAGTCCCACTCGATATGAATCCAAATTGATTTTGAGAAACCTAAATATCACATCGTAACCTATGCTCAATAACTCTCTCCCATAATTTTGAAGTATGACATATTAACTTAATTCCTCTATAATTCACACTCTTATGCATCACATTTATTCTTAAAAATAAGAAATCAACACATTTCTTCTCCACTCATCTGACATCTTTTTAGTCTTCAAAATTATATTAAAAAAAATTTATAAGCCGAGAAATTCTTTCATCCCCTAAGCATTTCCACACCTCTATTTCAATATCATCAGGTTCAACACCTTTTCTATGGTTCATTTTCTTTAAAGTCTCTCTAATTTCAATTTTACTAATACGTCAATAAAAACAAAAATAACAATTTTCATTTAGGGTGCTAAGGTCACTAAAGTCAACCATATTCTCACAATGTTCATTGAAAAGCTTATCAAAAAATCTCATCCATATTTGTTGGATATCATATTCTAATAAAACTATTTTTTTATTTTCATCCTTAATGCACTTCACTTAAACTAAATCCTTATTTCTCCTATTTATTTGCTTATTTATACATACTTTTTTTTGTCTTTCTTAGTATCTAATCTATTATATAAATCATTAAAAACTAAATTCTTTACATCACATATTGCTTAAACTATTTACTAGCCTCTTTATATTCTTCTCAAATTTTTGAGTTTTTACTTCTAAACTAATTTTTATAATAAAGCTTCTTATTTTTGACATTTTCTTGCATATTTTTTATTTCACAACCAACTATTTTTACTATTAGGAGATTTTTCTTTTGATACTCCAAGAACTTCCTTTACAATATTCTTAATATCATTAGCTACTTTTTTCCACATAATATTAGCTTACTTATCGACTTTTAGAATCTTAAGATCTTGAATCTTACTCTAAAAAAAATTTTATTAGTGTTCTTTAAATATTTTCATCTTTTGTCCTTTTATCTTAAAATTCAAAACTAATAAGAGATATTAGGTTTATAAACTTTCATTCAGATTAACTTTATAATTTTTGCAATCTAAATGATTTACTTTTTTTATAAGAAAATAATAAATCTGTGTTTTACTATATCCATTCTTATAAGTGATAAGATGCTCCTATCTTTTCTTAAATAAGATGTTAACAATTATAAAATTATAAGTTAAAGAAAAATCTAATATATCTTACCACCTTCATTAGTCGCTCCAAACCCATAATTACCATAAATACTTTTAAAATCTTCTTCATCACTATTAACATGTCCATTTAAATTTCCTCCAATAAAAACTCTTTTTTCAATAGATGTGTTTTGTATTAACTCTTCTAGGTCATTCTAAAATTTTAATTTTAAATACATATTCAAACCTATTTGAGGAGCATAAGTACTTATAATATTAATAATCTTAGCATCAATAATAATTTTTAAAACTATAATTTTATCTCCAATTATATTAATTTCTATAATATTATTCTTTAAATTCTTATCTATAATCACACCTATACCATTTCTAGTATGACTCTTATATGAATACCATAATTTAAATAATAAACTATTAATCTTCTTAGCCTTCTCTTCAACCCATTTAGTTTTTTGAATGCATAGAATATTTATCTTCTTATGAATCATAATACATATTAATTTCATTAATTTTCTTGCAAGAGAAGCTATATTCCAAATTTGTATTATAATTTTAATTTTATGAACTAGCTTCTTTGCTCACATTCACCCCTGTGATGTAGGAACCCTTGCTTATTTAACATTATATCCAGCACTGGTGCAGCGGCCATTACACACTTCTCACCATATTCAAGCCATGCATCATATCGTTTTAAGGGAACGTCCTATCATTAACATAATATATTAAATGATTCATGTCATGATTATTCAATAAATTTTACAATGACTGTTGACTACCTAACGCAACCCTACATCCACTTTTCTTATCCATGATTTGAGATATGTCAACATTTGTGTTTCAATAAAAAATATATATATACTTCACAAAAAAATTTTATATACAATACAACACTTAAAAAAGGTAAAATTTATTAAATCAATTTATATTTTAAATACTAACTTCTTTATGGTTCTTAAAATTTATTTATATTTAGTCATATAAATTATTGAGATTTGTTTTATAATTAAAATTTAGGATCATAAAAATTGAGAAATTTATAGTTATATGAGAATCTTTAAATTATATATATATATATATGTATGTATGCAATTTCAAATAATAAGAAAAATCTTTAAGATCAAGAAAAAATGTAAATAATTATTTTTATTACTTTTCATTAAAACATTATGTATTTACCCTCACTTATAAAGACCAATTTATAAAAAGGAGCATGTTTTAAACTTAAATTAGCTTAAGGAGTAGGGTTACGAAAAAATTTAAAAAGGAGAAAAATACGGAGAACAGAAAGCCATATTCAAATACTCATAAAATTCGGTATTAATTATCCGGCTTGGTAGAAACCGAAGCTTAATTATCCGGTTTCAATTAAAATCGAAACTTAATTATCTGGTTTCAATTGAAATCGGAACTTTACGTCGGTTTCAACTTTATTCTCCAGTTTTCATAGAACCAGATTTTAATTCTCCGGTTCTTATTATGCAATTTTTTTCTTTTTTTACTTATAAATTATTTATTTTTATATTTAAAAAAATTTTATTAGTGAGTATAAAATTTTTTATTTATCAGTTCATTATTAATAAGATTAATTTAAGTGAATTAATTGTTAATAAATTTTTAACTTGAGATTTAAATTAATAATAATTATTTTAGTTTACTAAATGAGTATTAAGTTTTTTGAAAATTTAAATAGTATATTATTTTTAAATTTATTTAAAAAATAATAATTGTAAATTTATTTGTGAATAATTTATATTAAGTATATATATAACTTGTTATATATTTAAATAAATTATTACAATATAATTTAAATAAATTAGAAATAAATTATATTAACTTAATAGCATATTATAGATTAATTAGGTAGTTTAAAATATAATTTGTTTTGTAACAGTAGCAGTAATATTATTTTAACATTTATTTTTATTATTAAATATTTAAATTATACTAATTATTATTCTATTTATGTAAATTAATTTGCAATTGATAAAAATAGAAGAGAAGTTTATATCATAGAAATAAGATATATAATCCGATTACATCAACACAACATACATGATGTCAATCTTCTCCCCTACTTCTTCTTCTTGCATTTGAGGATGGCTGCACTCCCTGAGGTATACCTATCAGGTAGTCAACTTGTCCTTGGATCTAACTGGGCCTCAGTAGCATCTCTATCTTCTCCCTCCAAGTCTGGAGTGCTTTGTGGTATTTGAGTTGGGTTGAGGAGCTCATCCTATTGTGTAAGAGAATGTGGCAATCCGAATGGATTCATCCATATCGGGATCTGCATACCCGACATGTGTAGCGACACTTCTTGTGATGCTTAAGTATATGTTTGGTATGCATAAGCATGACTGCGCCATTGTAGGCCGTACTGATTCTAATATTGTGTTGATGTTCATATCTCTGATGACCCTTGCCCCACATCATGATAGGAAATCTTACAGCGAACTGTGATGGCACAACGAACTATCCATACCCCACATACATTGAATGTCTCACTGGTTTATATGTCGCTCTTGCATGACTTCTCTTTCCCATCATCCTTAACAGAGCATTTGATGTAGAATGCCTTAACATCTGAGGCTCATCATGACTTATGCTGGATCGTTGTCTCCCATGCTCCTCAGTGGAATCAAGCAAGCTTTAATCAATGAATAAAGAAGCATCAAGCCTAAAATACAGCTCATCATAATCGTTGAGTATATGCTGCATCAAACTTGTACTTTTCTCATGCTGACTGGCGAATGGGTGAGTAATACGCTGGCTACATCTGATATAATCAGTCTATTTTTAGACAATGTAATCTTACTTCAAAGTATAACTAATCAAGTAACTTAAACTTTTGAAGTAACCTTACTTATCATCATCCGCTCTCCTGGAGACTTGCGGTAGAACATCTCCAGAGGTTGTTGTAGAACATTCAATATGTATAGAGAAGCCCACGATCGATACAATCTCATGTATATAGATAAGTCTTCCCTTCCATTTCCCTCTAGTGAAATAACTGGAATGATGTGTGTGTGCCTATTATTCCATCGTACCTGGCTCTATCGGAGTCTGTCTAGCTCATCCCGATAAGTTAATAAGTTCCCAAACAAAACCTCGCGCAAACGGTCCTCAACCCACCTATATGTAAATGGGTGCTTAACTGTTCGAAATAAATAGTGATTGGATTATGATTCACATAAATGTAACGGTAAATTATACCTATAACTAAGAGGTTTTCTAGTAATATCGGGGAAAGTTGGCAGTCGAAGTGTCAGTTTACCAATATGCAGTTGCTCCCAAGACCAAACATGCAGCAGCGGCAAACATCCAGCAATATGCAATTTGGTGGGCTTCATCACCAAACATAGTTCTCTATACAAGTTTGCAAGGATAAAATTACCCAGTGATATCTTACAAAATTGCATCAAATCTTCCAAAAGTGATTACTGTAATGATACATGCGACCTTGAGTAATCTGGTATGAGTAAGTAACCAATCATGTATAAAATATAACCTCTAAAATGCAACATGAATACATTAGGATCCAAAATCATTTTAAGACTCTTTGTAGCAGGTCCATAGCAACCAGTATAGTGGCATCATCAAGTTGATCCGTGAACGCCCCATATCAAAAGTACCCTGCACATTTTCATCTACATGGTGGTGGTATACTGTCTCCGGATCTGGATGTGTACCGATCAGCTCGTCATGATAATCATGCCAAGTTTCCCATCAAAGACCAGCTCCCACAACAGGTGGCCCGACCATGACATCCCCATCCACCCTCAGTTCGAGCAAAACCTGTATATCTTGTTGGGTGATGGTCATTTCCCATACATATAAGTGGAACATGTTCATCAAAGGGCACCATCGCCCGATAAGCGTATTAATAAGGTAATATTCCAGTCTGACATAATGTACGTGCCGGATCAGATCCATCTAACAAGATATAGTCCATAAATGACTCGGCGGCACACAACCGGCCACTCTCACGCCAAGTGTAGGCGAGTAGCCCTAGTAATAGTGAAGCATGTAAATTTAAATGAAATTGTTACCGATTCATGATCTATAATTAATAAAATGCTTGCACATATGAAATCATACCTGATCCGGAGCTGCGGCCCTGTCGGCAATGCCTACTGCAGCGATGCTCGAAACGTAAGTATCCTCTGCTTTCTTAGGTTGGGGTTGAGCGGTTGTATGAGCTTTTCGACGGCGATGAGATCTATCACCCTGATCTGCCATATCTGTATTCAAATGTTCACACAATATGTATCATACCTGGCTTGTTCATTAAAAAAATTTACAAAATACTAGTTCATTTAAGAGAATTTGAAACTTTTACAAAAATTACTAGTACTTCATAAGCAGTAAGAAGTTCCTGAATTACCGATAAATATAATAAGTTGATGAAGATTATACATTTTTTAAGGGGTGTATGTTTATATATATATATATATATATATATATATATATATATATATACATAGAGAGAGAGAGAGAGAGAGAGAGAGAGAGAGAGAGAGAGAGAGAGAGAGAGAGAGAGAGAGAATTTAAATTTGTATTAAATTTAAATTATTTTTCCCATTACAATTACATTCTTTAATAATTCATTAATTTAATATTTCATGAGAATATATTTATTGTAGCAAGCAAAGGCATGATTAATTACAACATATCATTCTAAAACTATAAGCAATAAAATGTATGTTAATATGTGTAGTAATAAATTGAAAAAAAAATTTAATGAAAGCCAGAAATAAAAGTTAATTTTTTTATCGTGTTATTTGATAATTAGATGGTATTATTGTAAATGAATGTAATCATATATTAATTTTATAAATATATTAAAAATAAATGTTATATATGTAATTATACCAAAATTTTATTCACTTTGAATTCCTTCAAACCTACACAACCTTTTTTCATGGCTTCATGAGCTAATAGCTTTTTCTTTTTCTACTGTGCAAATGTGCTGGGTGTTGACGCTTTTTACGAGAGGCCAATTTAGGATCATTTGATCATGATTGTTATATGCATGGATGAAAGTGTTTTATTTTGTTTCTCCGATTTGTAATGAAATCGGAGAAACAAAATGTGGTTTGTAATAAATTGGAGAAACAAAATCTAAATTCTAATAAAACTGAAACATTAAAACTTGGTTTCAGTAGAAATCAGAAAAACAAATTCTGGTTTTAGAATCCAGAGTTTGTTTTTCTGATTTCTATTAAAAACAAATTTTGATATTCCGATTTCATTAGAAATCGGAATTGCATCCTCTTATTTGCTCATTTTTAAATTAATTGACAAACCTAATTCTTATACGTATTATATATAAAAAATATGATCTTTCTATAATTTGGCCCACTTACAAATTCCTTGCTTCCTTTCCTCGACCAGCAGTCAGGGTTTCGGCACGTCGCCTGTCGATTTATCTCCTCTCGTCTCTCTGCCACTGACGGCACTCTTCTTCAATTCGTTCCTCGCCGGGACAGCAGTTCGGTCCACACCGCTTCCAGAGAGATCCGCCTTAAGTGGTAAGACGCTAGTTATTTCCTATGGCTTTCCCCCCTTGCCCTTTCGAATCCGCCCTTTGCTTCTTCTTCGCGCTGCTTGCCATTACTCCGTGGCCGAGACGGCAGCCCGCCCCTTTTTTTTTTGCCTACTCTGCGCTTACTGCGGCAGTCTTGGCCCTAGTTCACGAGTGAGCGCTGCTTTCCTTCTTTTCGTTCTTAATTTCGCTTTTTCCTCTTGCCCTAAACTTGTAATGCCGGTGCCCTGCTCTTCAGCTGCTGGGACTCCAGTGATTCTATTTAATATCTTCTGCCACTGCCATATTCCTCTTCCATAAGCTAGCTTCCGGCTTTCCAACCTTCCCCTCACCCCCTCTCTTTTTATGAAGTGTTGGTTGTTGTTTAATGTGCATGCTATGCGAAAATCCATTTGTGCAGATGGTTTATCTTATGAAATAAATGCTTAAATAGGCATTGATGCTTGAAATTTTCCACTCTGTTCGCTAGTTTGAACTATGTTGCTTAGAATGTGACAGCCCCACTTGACTAAATTTTTAGATCATGCTTATGATTTGGGTGGATTTTCCTTGGTTTCGTGAATTCCAATAATTTGGTGAAACCTTCATGCCTTTGAGGATCGTTATTAGTATTATGTTTGCAAATTTTGATGGAAAACTACATGCTTGAATATTCAATTATATGTATTGGAAAATTCACCTTAGTATCCCGTCTTGATAATCTAAACTTCCTCTATGATTCTTATTTGTTTGTTTATCTATTTATGTTTACAAATACATGAATTTGTGCTTGTTTGTGCTCTATTTATAAAAAGAGAAGTGATTTTTAGTGTTGCACTGCAATAAACGTATGAATTTATTGGTAAAACCCAAATTTTTACCATTTCTGGTTACCTCCTTAATCTATAAATTCTTTCAAAGATATCACTCTAGTTATTGATCTTAACCTTAAGGGAACATTCTAAAATTTTCTTAAAAATCATTTATTTCACCACAAGAACAAAAATATCTTGCCCACACCTCTTGTGTGGTTGTTTATAACCTTCCAAATATTAAACCTGGACCATTGGTACAATTGAGCTAGGTTAGATCGGTGAACTTAATATTTTGGGCTGTAAAATTATCTCAAACCCAAATATTTACAAATTGAGTCCAGTGAACCCCTAAAAACCTAGGCCCATGTCTTTAGGATTAGTTCCACTTATCTAAGGCTAAATTATTTTTGGTGGGATCAATTTGGGATTTTCTTGAGTTGCTTAGAGGATCCATCCATACTTGCATACCTTTCCCTTGTTGGGGCAAGTTTTGTTAAGCCAACGAAGCTAATTCAATAATGTGTAGGAGAAGAATGTCGTATACTAATATCATGAGTGACATGGTTCTTGAATGGATAATAAATTGTTATATATGAGTAGGTTACTTCAGAAGGATACACAAAGCCATATCGTTGCTTAATCCACCTTTAATCTAATCCATTAAATAAGCATTGCATGTTAATAATGTGCTTAGGTTGGATTAAATTGCTGATGTTACCAACCGAAATCTAGTGGACTTGTAGGACAATCCTTTTGTCACTTCTCATGTTAGATTATATTATCTACAACAAAACCCGTATTATGCTTAGCTCAATTTTTTTATTTTTATATAACATTAAGTGGAGGATTGTATTAGGTAGTCAACAACCGTTGTCAGGTCCCAAGTCCTAGATGAGAAAAGTTGAGGGTTGCATTTGGTAGTTGACAACCAGCGTAAAACTTGTCAAATAATCATGACATTAATCCTTTAATATGTTGTGTTAATATTAGGACGTTTTATGGAAGTGACGTGTTGTATGGCCTGAATATAGGGAGAAGTGTGCAAGGGCCACTGTATCGGTGCTCAGGTGCAATGTTAAATAAGCAAGAATTCCCACATCATGGACGGATGTGGGCAAAGAAGCTAGTCCATGAGACTTGGAATATAGGTTTTCTTACATACAAATTAATGGAACTAATAGATGTTATGATTCATAGGAAGATAAATATTTTATACATTTAGGGAATTGAATGGATTAGAGATAGTTTAGGATTTAAACTATGGTATTCGGGTAGGGGTTATACTATAAATTGTGTAGGTGTGATTATAGTTAAGCGTTTGAAGGATAATATTTTAGAAGTTAATAGAACTGGAGATTAGAATTATAGCTTTAAAAATTATTGTTGATGCTAATATTATTTACATTATAAGTGCTTATGTATCTCAAGCAGGTTTGGATATGTGCTCAAAATTAAAATTTTAGAATGACTTAGAAGAATTAATATAAAATATACCTCTTGATGAAATAATTTTTATTAGAGGAGCTTTAAATTGACATATTGGTAAAGCCGTAAAAGATTTTAAAAATATTCACGGTGGATATGAGTATGGGGCAACTAATGAAGTTGGTAGGACCATATTAGATTTTTCTCTAGATTATGATTTTGTGATTGCTAATATTTTTTTAAGAAAAGAGAGGAGCATCTCATCACTTATAAGAATGGATATAGTAAAACTTAGATTGATTATTTTTCTTATATGAAAAATAGATTGTTTAGACTGCAAAGATTGTAAATTTATTTTGAATGAAAATTTATGTACCCAACATCACTTATTACTTTTGGACTTTATAATGAAGGGGCGAAATATAAAAAATAAAGTAAAATGTTGTTCTAGGATTAGATGAAAATATTTAAAAAATACAAACAAAAATATTTTTGTGAGCAAGATTCAAGATATTAAGATTTTGACTATGCATGAGGAAGTTAATGTTATGTGGAAAGAAACAACTAGTGATAGTAAGAATGTTGCAAATGATGCGCGTAATCAAAAGGAAAAGCTCATAATAGTAAAAATAGTTGGTGGTTGAATTAAAATGTGCAAGAAAAGATGAAAAATAAGAAGCTTTGTTATAAAAGGTGGTTTAGATGTAAAAGCTTGGAAAATTGAGAAATATAAAGGGGCTCGCAAGGAATCTAAGAAAGTAATATACGATGCAAAGAATTTAGCTTATAATGATTTATATAATAGATTAGATACTAATGAGTGTGAAATATGTATGTATAATTTAGCCAAACAAAGCGATAAGAAAAATAAAGATTTAATTCAAGTGAAGTGCATTAAGGATGAAGATAAAAAAGTGCTTTTATTAGAAGAGTATATTCAACAAAGGTGGATGAGATATTTCGATAAGCTTTTCAATGAAGATTGTGAGAATACAATTAACTTTAGTGACCTTAACACCCTAAATGAAAATAGAGATTTTTGTTTTTTTTGTCGTATTAGTAAAACTGAAGTTAAAGATAACTTAAAAAAAATTAAGTGTGGAAAAGCGGTTGACCTGATGATATTTAATGGAGGTGTGGAAATGCTTAGGGGATGAAGGAATTTCTTGGTTTACAAAAAATTTTCAATATAATTTTGAAGGATAAAAAGATGCCAGGTGAGTGTAGAAGAAGTGTGTTAATTCCTATTTTTAAGAATAAAAGTGATGCACAAGAATGTGTGAATTATAGAGGAATTAAGTTAATGTGTCATACTTTAAAACTATAAGAGAGAGTTATTAAGCATAGGTTACGACATGATACTAAGGTTTCTCAAAATCAATTTGGATTTATGCTGGGTAGGTATACTATGAAGCTATACATTTATTGAGAGGTTTGATGGAGAAGTATAGAGATAATAAAGAGGATCTACATATGATATTTATTGATTTATAGAAAGCATATGATAAAGTTCCAAGAGAAGTATTCTGGAGAGTTTTAGAAAAGAAAGAAGTAAATAATGCTTATAATCAAGTCATTAAAGATATGTATGTAGGAGCTATTACTTGTGTTTAAACAAACACAAGGTGGTTTGACATAGGGGTGTCAAAACAAGTTTTCAGGTCGGGTTCGGGTCCAACCCGAAATCACTATTTGACCCAACCCGATTTTGGAAACGGGTTGGAAATCCGACCCCAACCCACCCCAAACTCGGGTCGACCCGACCTGACACGCTGACCTGGCGCAAGCTGTTGGGCGCGTGAGCATGGGGTTAAGCGCGAGCAAGCGTGGGTTGCTGGGTGGACCCAGGGGAGCACTGGCTACTGGGTCGAGTGTGCTGTGGGCGAGCTCGGGGTTGGGCTGCGAGCATGGGCCTTGGGGTCGAGCAAGGGGGGCTGGGGGCGAGCGAGGTAGGCCGCAGGGGTCAAGCGCAGGGGGAGGGTGCGGGATGCGGGCATGATGTGTGCGACATGCGGGATGCGGGCTGTGGGGTGGGATCTGGGTTAGTTCTAGGTCAACTTCGGATTTTCGAGTCAACCCGAAGCCGAACCTGAAATTTTTTAAGTCAGGTTCGGGTTGGGTTTTGGGTCGGGTTAAATATTAACACCCCTAGTTTGACCAAGTATTTTCCTATTTCAATTGGATTACATGAAGGATTAGCTTTAAGCCCATATCTTTTTTGCCTTAGTCATGGATGTTCTTGTTAGAAATTTACAGGATGATGTTCCATGGTGAATGTTTTTTGCTAATGATATTCTTCTTTTTGATAAGATTAGAGAGGAGTTGAGAGAAAACTTGAATTATGGGGGGCAACCTTAGAGTCTAAAGGTTTTCGTTTGAGTAGATCTAGAACCGAATACATGGGGTGTAATTTTAATAGTAATAGTTCTAGTGGGGGGATTGTGACTTTGGGCGATCAAGTCATTAATAAGAGCACACATTTTAGATATTTTAGATCTATTGTTCAAAGTGATGGTGAAATAGTTGGGGATATTATTAGTAGAATTCAAGTTGGATGGTTGAAGTGGAGGAAAGCATTGGACCTGTTGTGTGATAGAAAAGTACCCCTCAAACTTAAAGAAAATTCTATAAGATGGTGGTGAGACTTGCAATGCTTTATGGCGTAGAATGTTGGTCGTTAAAATAGAAGCATAAAGTTAAGCGTTACGGAGATGAGAATGCTCAGGTGGATGAGTGGCTTCACTCTTAGAGACAGAATGCAAAATGAGTATGTACGTGAATGGGTTGAAGTAGCTCCAGTAGCAAATGAGATTAGAGAGAGTTGCCTCAAATGGTTTAGACACATAAACGTTGGCCTTCCGATGATCTGGTTAGATGAGTAGATGTATTGGATTTGGCCTATGTTAAGAAAGGTAGAGGTAGACCTAAAAAGAATTAGCTAGAAAATATTAGAAATGATATTTTTATTAAATTTAAATGAGAATTTGACTCTTAACAAGACATAATAGAGAAAAATGATTCATTTAGTTGACGCCACATAGTGAGATAAATGCTTGATGATATTGTTGTTGTATATAACATCAAGCATTAACTTATGGGTTGTTTGGTTTGCTTAAAAAGGAATACAAAGTAAATTGGAATACTGTGTAAAAGGAATGCGATGTATTTGAAAGGTTTGGATTTATTTGAATGAATTTAAAATAAATGCAGTTTGTTCCTTTTTTGTTTAGTTTGAAGTAAAATAAATACAGTGTAAAGCTGAATAAAGGTGGCAGCAATGGGGGGCAGGGATTGCGAACAGTGGCCGGCAACTGCGATGGGTTGTTGACAATCGCAACGGGCGGCCGTAGAGGGGGAGGGGGTGCAGCAGGCTCTGAAGAGCTAGAGAGGAGTTAGTTTACAATGTACTTTAGAATTCAACAAAAAATGGGCAAGTGTTAAATTCATAAAAAATGAAATATGGAGTGAATTTGGAATTTACCAAAATTTTACTCTATTTTTTTTTCATCAATCCGAATTTTAAAATTTCAAAAAACCTTGCATTTAGAATACTTTAACCTCACTTTTCATGAAACTAAACAACCCTTTAGAATACATTTTTATGTACCGGAAACAAATTTTATCTTTTGCACGAACAAAGATTTGAGTGTGTTATGGATGCTGCCATTTCCTCAAAGCATAAATAGACTGTCTGGATATTGCTTTTGTAGTCAAGCTATGGGGAGGACTTGCTTATCCTGAATAGATGGGCTGGTGGGTGGGCGGGCAATTACTCTCTCTCTCTCTCTCTCTCTCTCTCTCTCTCTCTCTCTTATCTATCTATCTCGCATCTCCTCCTGTCTTTCTGTCATTTGCATCCAACAGTCATTTGATAATGAGGTGAACCTTGTAGTGTATGGGCTTCACCATGGTTGAAGTTTTCAACTTCACCATTTTTTTCCTTCAACTTAAAATCATTTGCAATATTAATTATTTCTTCATGCTTTGTTTCTTAAAATATATTGAGCCATTAACTATCAATAGTCTCCATCCATTATTTGAAATTTCTTCTTGGTATATGTTTACACTTTTTCTATGAAATATTTCATATAAAATTTAGGTTATTGTTTTGAATCCAAATCGGTGCTTTTGTTCTAAAACTTTCCATTTTGTTTTTTTATGTTGCCTAAATGTTTAAGTGCTACTATTTTTTTGCAGATCTTATACGTGAAAAAGAAAGCTCATCCTTTGCCAAAGCTAATGACTTATCCTTGATTTTATGGAAAGCAATTATCTAATGTTAATCCCTTGTTCTGCTTTACCTAGTGATGTGTTGGCTTTAGGTAAATCGACAATGAAATGATGAAAGAGGTTTGTGACTAGAGAGGGTATTTTCAAGAATTTAGATTTGGTTGGCAACTAAGGTTCCTATCTATATTGTGGAATACCTGGGGACAATCCTTAGAGCAAGTAAATGCTACTAGTCTAAGCTATTTTGTACCCCTAGCTCATTCCCATATCTTAGCCATTATAAGTAGCCATTATAAGTAGCTGCTCATCCTTCCTAGGTTCAGTTTCAGATAATGCGAGTGGAACATAGGATAAGCGTAATATTGATGGCATTGATTGTTCTCAAAACTAATGTTTATCCCTAAATTTCAAAGAATGAATGAAGCATTTCTCATATCCATTTGATGGTCTTCATGGTTAAGAATAAATGGGGGAAAAACAACAGCCTGTTCTCGCCTATTGCTGAATAGCAGTTTGCCTCCAAGCTTAAATTGTTTTCAAATTCTTTTTTCCCTTGTTTTTGATAAAATCCTATGTGATTTGGTTTGTTGAATTTTTCATGTACCACGTGTAATGGAGGTGTCGTTTGGCTTATGTGTATGCATTATGCTTATTGCATGCAACTGCTTTATTCTTATCTTTTTTCTCAAGGACTTCCATCTATAGATATTGTATCATCTCGTGTCTTGACATCTCATTTTATGTTGTTATAGCTTGCATACAGACATAAAATTATACCAATCATTCATCATTCCATTCATTTATCCGTTATGTCAATATATATGCACATCAATACAGAAACATGAAACATGATTCATGCGCATCTCACATCTGCTTTACCCACAATGTAGATGCACATTGAAATAAATAACATTAGATACATATGTCTGTATATGCTTCTGCTTGATGCACGATTGATGATTTAAATAGGCTTTTTGATTCATTATGCCGTAGCTTCTTATGAATGTTACTATTGAATTACAATCAAACTATTGCAGTGTTTTAACTTATCCACAAGGTGCCAATGTCTACGAAAGTTGACTCGCCATCTTCTGTCGAAGCTCGTCAAGCTCCAATTTCTGCTTCAACTACAGTTTCATCCAGTAGCCCCAAGGTTTCCATGTTTGGGACAAAAGCCGGATTTGTCATACCAAAGAATAAATTGTCAGGTTCCTTGGTTCCCATATTCCGTGGTGGCAGCAAAATAGATTCTGCAAGTGTTGTCAAGGAAGAGAGCACAAAACAAGTCCAACGAAAAACAAAATGGGGTACGGATCTTACACAAGATGCTAATGTTCGAAAGGGAAAAGCTTTAGCTTATCAGGTATGTTATGTGCCTTTCCGTCATGTTCTTTTGCCAAACCTTTCATACAAAAGTATAATAATAATCTATGCTGATTGTCTCCTACATTTTTATAGTGTTATATTAGGTATAGTTTTTTATTGTTACTAATCTAATATAAGAAAGATTGGTATACTCATTGGTGACTTTCCACCCTCCAATCATTATGATTTTAGAGCACTAGAATCACACAGCTCCATTTAGTGAAAAGGGAGCTACTTCATGCGTGTCAATGGAAGGTCTCTAACCCCTCCAAGGCACTAAAGTGCCATTCCTTGTGAATTCTTACATAGGAAGCTTCAAATTCCAGGCGGCATTAAGTGATATTACTGCCTGTCTGGTGGTAAAAATTTTGAGCAGACTAGAGTGGAGCAGATCACTCAGCAGCTGAAGTCTGGATCTCTGGAGTTTGAAGAAGATCAAGGTTCTGAGTCACCAAAGCTGGTTTCCAATGCTAATTCAGATAGCAAGGTATAATTACTATTGTTTTTATCTAATTTATGATATTTTCCTTTCATAATAATTTTAAGCGGTTGTGTTAAAACATTGCAGTCTCGCAAGGTTCAGCCTCTGGAATTGGAACGAAGGGAACTTATTGGTAAGCTGCAAGACTTGTAGATGAGCTCAACCTACATACATTTGATTTCACTATATATATCTTTTGGTTATTTCAGGCGAAATATTACGTTTAAATCCCAGTTACAAGGCTCCACCAGATTACAAGCCACTAATGAAGGAGTCTAAAGTGCTAATTCCAGTACGTAGAGCTGAAGCGTATTTGAATTTTTTTTTTCTGCAGACAAAACATTTTTTTTCCTAGTTTGGTTTTTATTTTCAAAACAATGTACGGCATCTTGTTGTTTTCACTATAGAAGGGAGCCGGGGCTCATGTAGTTGTTATGATGGTGCTGCTTGCACTAGTTATTAGGAAAATGCACAGTCGCATAAATGCACAAACTAAATGGAATTGGACCCATAGATTTTGTAGGTGCAGGACAAGCCCATCTCATTCTTCTGAGTGGAAATCTGAAGGTTGCGCCTAGCTTTGAAATGCATCAATTCTAACTTATGTAATTCATTTGTTTAAACATCATATATTCCATTTTGTAGACTAACTTCCGTAGCTTTACAATATTGGAAATTGGATTGGATGTTCATTCCTTTGATACCTTTAAAACAGGGTCTTGAAGCTTTTCTTGAAAGAAGTGAAGATTCTGCTTCATTTCCTTTAGGAAACATCTGTTGACCAACATGAGCTTTCTGAAATGGCAAGTATTTGTAGTTGGCATAGAATAGGGGAGCATCATTGTGCTCTTCTTGTTTCTGAGAAGGGATAATGTCAGTCGGGTTGTTTTCTTAGGCATCTTGCTGGTAGTTCAGGATGTACAATAAAATAAGGTGCAGAGTATAATAATAATTAAAGAAAATCTTAAATGGTGCTTTGAGGGCTTATTCTTTCACTAGTGCAAATCAGATCGTTTTCAACAAAACTGAGTAGAGGCAAAGGGGTCTCTTCGGAGGAAGTTAAAGAGTAGGCGGCAATGTCACTTTTTTTACAGCTATTAGTTGCTTAGTGGTGGATATTGTTGTGATAACTGATCACCATGACTAGCAAGGGCAGGCAATCATAACATAACCAAATTCATTTCCCTTAAAAGAAGTCAAGAAGTGGAAATCCTAATCATTACATACAAAGATCATTTAGGTTTTTTAATGGTTGAGATTGTTGTTATAATTGATAAACATGACTCTAGCAAGTTCAAGCAATCTTAGCAGAATCAAATTCATTTGCCTTCAAAAACTTCGAAATAATGAACACTCCTTTAAGAAACCCAAACATGAAGACCATAAAATCATAGAAATACAAACTAATGGACGTGCATGGTGTGATGCAGCTATACCAAAAGCTGTAATATTGGTTTGCTTGTACGTGCTCTCACTAACAGCAGAATGCCATCCACTAACCCTCATTGATTGTGAGATCATCAGTCCGTCTTTTTGGTTAGGCTGGTGGGGCAAGGGCGCAAAAAGAAAGCTAGATGAGGATATTGGAGTTGTTAATGGTGCTATTGAAAGACAAAGGGTTTGAGAAAGAGCTGTGTGGCTCTCATGGCCGTGGTTGTAGAGAAAGAGCCAGGGCGATGAGGATAATGAGAGAGGCGAGATGGTGATGAGGAAGAGTAATTGACCAACTATGGTTTAGCTTTACTTCAAATAGGTTTCTTTGTCTTTGTATACATATTTGGCGAGTACTTTGGGTATTTTGTTCAAAATTAATGGTATTGTTAAGATAGAGACCTAAATGAAAGCGGATAGAAATGTTAGGGACCTAATTCTAGTATATTCTTTTAAATGAGGGCCTATGAAGCGATCCTCATACCTCAAGGGCCCACGTGCAATTTATCCAAAATCTTCAATTGACAATGAATTGACATTTCGATTAATTGGCTCTTCATTATTTGATGATTACTGGAATAATTTCTTGGTTCATATAATATAACTATATTGATGTTGAATACGGTATTTCTATAATATAACTATAATAATATATTTCTGTGTTTTTACAATAATGACCGTAGGACTGGCTTTAATGGAAATAATTTCTGCTCAAGTGCTACTACTATGCAGCAATGATATATCTGCTTTGAAAAGTGCTAGCACACTTGGTGCTTCTGCTTGGAAGTACTGATATATGTCTCATTAATCGTAGTTTTTTTTTTAATATTTGCAGATTAGAACATACCCAGGCTACAACTTTGTTGGCTTGTTATTGGGGCCTGAAAGCAACACACAAAAAAGACTTGAAGAAGTAAATCCGCAACACCATGGCTAGCTTTTTCATGCAGGCTTGTTATTATTTTTTCACTGATAGAGACAAATTTCAAATAGGACGTTCATATGTATCCCTTCTTTCAAATATTCACTAATATGTCCCTCACAGTCTCGCAAGTTTTTGATAGTTCTTTCTGTTGATCATTAAAGTTCTTGTTTGAAGCTTTACATTGGTCTGTTTTTTACCACGAAAAGTTCAAACAAGTCCTTTTACACCTTATATGTTTATTCACTTGAAGAACCAACCCCTTCCTCTTGTGCCCATTCTATTAAATTTTCTCTTCCTCTTCCTCCACTGCCATAAAACCTCCCCCAACTAAATAGTGGAGGGTAAAATGTTTTCTGTCAGTCGGGTCTGATTCAAGAGGGGAAAAGCAAATTGGTCATCATTGGAGCTTGGGGTTCGCAGAAACCACCTTTTAATTGGGTGGCCGCACTCTAAAGCCATGTTTTTCAATTAGTTGTGGACAGTGGGTAGTTTAAAAAAATAGTAACATAATGTAATTTGCGATGAAACGTAGAATTGTCGTCATCAATCATCATTCTAAGGATATTTTTCATTCCCTATATAAACTGTATCAAAGACCTCAGCATTCTAGCTTATCTTTTGAATTGAATAATAGATATTTAATGTTTTCATGCTTGCATATTCATGCGCTAGGAAACTGGAGCTAAAGTACGAGTTTATGGAACTAAATCTGGCTTCGGGGAGAAGGTAAGTTATGTTCATTTTTCCCTTCAACATTGAATCATTTCCATTTCTATAGCAATATATTGACATAACTACTGCCTTTCACACAGCACTGACAGAATTATGGGCAAAACAATTAAAAGTGAATGTGTTTTTGGGTTACCGAAAGAAGTTTTTTTACTTTTATTTTTATTTACGTAGTTTTTTATAAGGTTAGTATGTAATCTGATGCATCTTTTTTGTCAATCGATATATGTGGAAAACTTTATGAAATCAAGTCGTGCTATCTGGGTACATGAAGGATGAGGCATGCCAATGAAAAAAATCAGAGGGGTGATACAAATATGAAAGTCTATACTTAGCCGGAATGCAAATGTATTAATATTGATTTAATTGTCTCTTTCATGGTTCCAATTTTTCTAATACCTCCAACTTAAGGAAAAATTCTATAAGATGTTGGTGAGACGTGCAATGCTTTATGGTGCAGAATGTTGGCCATTAAAAGAGAAGCATAATACTAAGTTAAGTGTTGCAGAGATGAGGATGCTCAGGTGGATGAGTGGTTTTACCCTCAGAGACAAGATATAAAATGAGCATATACGTGAAAATGTTGGAGTAGCTCCAGTGGAAGATAAGATTAGAGAGAGTCGCCTTAAATGGTTTGGTCGCATAAAACAATGGCCTTCCAATGACCCGGTTAGGAAAGTAGAGGTATTAGATTTGACTTATATTAAGAAAGGTGGAGGTAGACCTAAAAAGACTTGGTTAGAAAATATTAAAAATGATATTTCTTTATTAGATTTAAACAAGAATTTGACTTTTAATAGGACACAATGGAGAAAAAGGATTTATGTAGTCAACCCCACATAGTGGGACAAAGGCTTGATGTTGTTGTTGTATAGCTCCAATTTTTCTACGTTATTTGATTTTACATGCATTTGATGAGTATCCCTATAAGAAGGTGATGCATTCTCTAATGTTTTGATTCACCTGGTCTGTTTTGGTTTACTGCTCGGCTGGAAACTACTTTAATTTAGCTATTATCAGATTTTCTTGTTCAACTATTTATGATTCCTTGTTTCAACATGTACGGTTCTCCTGTTTATCCGGTTGTTGATTTGGATGGTGGTTGTATGTTTTCATGTGCTCCCTGCCTTGTTTTGGGGTTTTCAACATCTTCTTTTTGAGGGAATTCAGCTTCTCTGTCGTCTTCTATTTTCAATTTTTTGCACGGTAGCTGAAAGTCAGTTGCTCTATTTCCTTCTATTCTCCTTTGCATTGTAGTTAGGATTTGTCCACTCTTTTTCCTTCTGTTCTTGTTTTTTGCATTGTATCTAGGAATCAACTGCCATGTTTCGTTCTAATCTTAGTTTTTGCACTATAGTTGGGTTTCAACCATATTTGCTGCCGATCTTGGAACTGTAGCAGAGATCGAAACTTGCTGTTTTTGTGCTGGTTGAATCAGGAATTGCTATTTAGTTGGAACGCAGGACATGCAAATTTGTATCAACTTTTAGGATCTTGAAAACAACCAATTTTTTTGTCTTTTAATATCTTAAATAGGGCTCCCAATGCTTGTAAATCAAGATCCCCCCTTTGCTTTACAATATTCAGCTTTCCTATCCAACTTTTGTGTGCTATAAGATGTAACTTTTTGACTGCATTGTAAGGGTTTATGATAATTTTTAAGGGAAGCTTGGTCCATGTACCCAGCGTGAGGCCTAATTTTCTTTGGTGGATTTTATCCTAGTAATTTTTAATCTACATTATGATTGTTTTTTCATTTGTGATAGAGATTTGGTTAAATCTATCACACTGTTTTTTTCCCTGTAATGTAATTTTAATTGTTGTATAGTTTTGTTCTTTCCTAATTGCAACTGTAGACTATCTTCTAATTATCATTTGGAGCGAGTTTTACATGTTTTTTGAATTACATCAAAGGGGATGAAGTTTTTGATTGATTAGAGTTGGTGGACTGAAATTTTTTTTTTCTTTTTCATTTTTATGCTTCACATCCTTGATTTGCACTAGAGAAACCCTAGAGCTTGAGCTGCATTGGATTTGGTGTCCGAGCATTTTGGTACATCATTTTGTTAACTAGAAATAGTATATAATAATTGGGTCAATTAATCGAATTATAGACATGCAATATAAACAAAATCATTTAGTTGTGGCTTTAGGTGACAACATGACTATGGTGAGGTTTAAAATTATATTTCTATGTTAATGTGAGGTTTAATCTTGGAGAATTATAAAATTGGATTGATAATTTGATTTTTTTTTTTTTTTTTTGAACTTTACAACATAGCTAATTCTCAAATAGTTGAAATTGCTAAAATAAACTTAGTGGGATATGATAGTATTATTAGAGAAGTGTTGATATTAAATATAAACTTAGAAAGCAATATTTATCATTCAATGACTATATGATAGTTCTTTCTGTTAATCCTATCGAATAAGCTATAGTTTATGAATTTTTTTTTTCATGATGTATATTAGATGTTAAATATTATTTATAGTTATAATATGAATCTATATTTGATCTTGTTGAATTGGAGCTTGTATATGTACTATAGTGTAGTCACAATCCTGAATCTAAAATTGAATAAGAGTCAAAAGTTAAATTTGAAATTGAATTTTATTATGTGATTAATTTTGAATCTAAACCTCAATTAGAGATTAAATTTAATTTTAAAATTGAACCTAAGATCATATCTGATTTTAAATTTCTAGTAGAATCTAAATCTAATCCTGACCATGAACATGAACTTTTTGTAGAAACTGTTGAATATGAACTTGATCTCCAACAAAAGTAATATATTTTCTAGGAAATGTGGATTATGAGCATTTCATTGTGTATAATTCTTTGTTCAACAATCTTAGCATGCTAAGAAAGAGTGGAACCGTGGATTGTAAAATAATCTAGGAAGCATAAACATTTCTATATGTCATCCATGTTTATGTTAGGATGTGCTTGACACAAACATGACTCCAACACGCCTCCACACTTGTCCAACTCCTTCAAAGTTGTTTGGAAGACACAAGGATATGTCTTTTTGCACGTAGAGTGTAGAAATAAATTATGTTACGCACTACTTGGTGAACTATTCTCCTGCGGTTGTCTCGTATTTCTTTTCGTGCGTTCTTGCCCTAGACATCTCGTCGTGTTGTCTCCCAACTTTGTCCATTAGCGTCTTCTTCAACAAGCGAGACGTGAGACGTAGGGTCGAAGTGAGTCATCATTCCCCATCTTCTTCCACAAGCAAGGTGCAACGATGAAGTATGTTGTCTCCCCGTGTCTTCTTTGAGAGTGATCACCATCAATGGGGAATCAAAGCCTACAAACAAAGCCTTCAATTCCTTTAGTAAAAAGATGTTTGAAATTAGATATATATTTTATATTAATAATTTATAAAATATGACTGTGTCAATGGCATGCAATATCCTACTGTTACAGTTATGTCATGTCGCCATGTCTATGTCGTGTCTCTATCCCTGTAGTCATGTTTAATAGAAAATATACCGGTGTTGTCCTAGTAGTTTTTTATATTCTTTGAAAATGGGAGGCCAGGAGTGGGGATGGGAATGTGGATGTTGTACCCGACAGAGATGGGAACAATGGATCCAAACAAATCGAGGATTGGTTTGAATGTTATCTTGTCTATCTTTTTTACTAAATATTCTCATTTTCTTGTATATCCTTCGGTATGAATTTCTATTTTCTAGGTAATCAGATCATTAGGTTACTGTTTAGCCTATATATCAATTCTCAAATAGTTCTTATATATGCATTTATTTTGAGATAACATGTTTCAATGAAATGAGATCTTATGACCCACTTTTTTGCTTTACCCCTCTTGCTTGCATTATTTAATATATTTGTTTTCGAAGATTTGATGGAAAATGAAGGAGTAAAATTAAAAAGGCCAAATCTTGAAGCTTGCATAGCTCTCTTAATATTTACTTTGGACACTTTTCCATTGTTCCTCAAAACTTTATAACAACCATTTATCTTCATTTTTCTCCTGTATTGACTTAGCATTTTAATTTTTTTTCCCATAGATTATTTGATTTCTCTTAGTCGTACTTAAAGCCTTTTTGTTTTCAGAGTGAAATAACCAAGTCAGACATTAGTGATGCTCAGGAGGCGTACGATGACCTTTATGTCCATGTTTCAGCAGATACATATGAGAAGGTTGATGCTGCAGTAGCACTGATTGAGCTTCTACTCACTCCAGTATCTGTAAGTTCGGTGTAT
The DNA here is from genome assembly GCA_019925795.1 of Dendrobium chrysotoxum. Taxonomy (NCBI): domain Eukaryota; kingdom Viridiplantae; phylum Streptophyta; class Magnoliopsida; order Asparagales; family Orchidaceae; genus Dendrobium; species Dendrobium chrysotoxum. The sequence continues at coordinate 9,881,485 of CM034305.1, forward strand.
TTATATCCAAGGTGTGCTGTTCCCTCTGATGTTTTGAAAAATTATGCATTGTTTTTTTTTTAACTTTTGATCAGGGAAATGCTGGAGTCACTCCAAAAGTTGCGAGTTTATCAGCTGGGAATAATGAGGATGTTCAAACCAAAAATCTGGACTCATCTGGTATTTTTATGACGCCTGTGAACAATGTTATTCAAGCTGTACCTCAATCTCCATCTCTGCCTGTTCAGCCTGGTCAACCACCGTTTCAGCCATACCCTGCTCCCTGGTTCCCAACAACCACACCAAATGTTCCATCTAACCCATCTTCTGCTTTCATGCCTCCACTTTTTCCCAACAATCCTACCCAGTTTCCACTTTTACGGCCTCCTCCTGGCATGCCTCAGTATTTTACTCAGGCTCCTAATATCCTCTCAGTTCCAAGAACATCAACGCCAACTGTCTTAAGACCCCCATTACCTATTCAATTGCCTCCGAACCAATCCCCTTCAGGCCCTATCTCACAGTCATTGACCTCTGGCCCAGTGCCAACTTTAAAGCCACCTGGACAAGTGAACCCGCAGATTGGATCCCCAATTAGACTACCAGTAACTTCTTCTGCCTGGCCCCTTGCTCCAAATCCTGCAGGGCCAAGCATGAATCAGGTGGCTCCTTCAAATGCAACAATGAGGGCTTTGGGTGTTCCTTCAGCTTCCATGAGCTCTGGGCCTTCTCAATTTAACGTTTCTGATAATGTTGCAAGGCCTCCCGCTGCAAATTTTACCCCTCACTCATCTTCTCTCATTTCAGCCCGACCTTCCACGAGTCCACCTATTTTTTCACCGGTGCCTACCCCGACTGGACTTGTTCCAACTCCGGGAATGGCTTCATCATTCTCAGGGTCATCAATGCTTCCTCTATCACCTACACCAGGATCATTGGCTTCACCGCCACCAGCACAACGTCCAACTTCTTTCCTGCAGAGAGCTCCTTCTGCCCCGGTAATGACTTCACCTTCCCCTTTAATAGTCCGGGCTGCTATCCCAATGCCAGCACCGTCTCATGCACAAGCTCCTATACCCGTGCAACCACGATTGCAGCCACCTCAGCCACTGCCCGCACTATCCACTTCCAATGCAACCATCATTCCTAGTCTCCCTCCTTCAACAAACAATCCTATGGGTGCTTCCCCCGTTACAACTCCCAAACCACTGCGCCCCATTTCTGGCGATTTTACTTTTCAGCCTCTCCGAACTCAACCACCATCCTCCCCAAACACTCCGGCAGCTCACAATTCTGCACTACAGAACTCACCACAGGTTCCATTTGCTGCACCAAAAGCACCATCCTTTCGACCAGCTTTACAAAGTCCCATGCCTGCAGCCCTTCCTCAAAGTTCTCCTAGGCTTCAGCATATGCAACACCAACCACTTCCATCCGATACTTCAATTCTTCCCGCTGCTCCTACTGCTTCTTTTCCGGCCAATGCAAGCAACATTAGACCACCATCTCCCATGCTTCAAGGATACCCAAGCCCAACTCCTGTACAGCCAGTGGCTCAAGCTGTTCCAGTTGGCTCACCACGCTTTCCTAGTGCTGCCCAAGCGCCAAATCCTTCCGGCTCCATGCCTGCTTATCCTGCAAATTTTCAGCAAGTACATCGATTGCCTCATGTTAGACCTGCAGGAAGTTTTACCCTACCAAACCAACAGCTGGGGGATAAACCAATTGGCTTTACGCCCGGAAATGTACACACAACTGCTGGAGGCAATCAGATATATGATCCATTTTCACCAACAGCTTCAGCAGCACCTCCACATCAGGGAGCTAGTAATCCCTCCAATATTAAAAAACCAGAGACAGATGCTGAATATGAAGATCTAATGGCCTCTGTGGGAGTGAAGTGATTCAGTTAGAAACCACAAACTCAACCAGAGCATTTTAAAAAAGGAATCGGCTATAGAAGAAGAATTTAATGCCATGAATGCAAAAGGAGACTTGTTGATTTTTTTTTGTACGTGTGTGTGTGTGTGTGTGTGAAAACCATTCATTAGGAGGCTGCTAATATGCTTGTTACTGGTTAGAAAAAGCTACATGTTCTTTTTACTGCAGTTGTTGCAAGTTGAGAGGGTGTCGAGCCTTATAAACGGTCTTGTTTGAGCACACTTTACATGTATTAATGTAGGAAATTAGGGTAGACAAAGTTGAATTTGCAGTGTTGCCATTTTGAACCTTCAATTTTCATGTACCAATAATCAATTGCCTAAACATTATTAATCTTTTTATAAAGTAAATCACCATGTATAGTGGTTCGAGAATCGTAGACAGAGAGTGATTGCCTGAGAATTGCAGTCAGGTAACGATAGTCTAAGGATCGCACTATAAGGATCGTGGAGCTGATGGTAGTTGGGCTAGTTGAGAGATTATAGTTAGTAGTCGATGATAATCAAAGGATCATAGCCAGCTAGACAACGATGGTTGAAGGAGACATTCTTAGTGGGATATATTGGTTGGATGGACTGCAGTCAGGTGATAATGATTCAAAACATACAAGCCTATTCAGAAGAATAACGAGATCTTATATCCTCATTCAGGAGATTTCAACCATATAAACGTTAGTGCAATGGTTAACAAGTAACTCACCACTCGCCCACTAAATATACTTTTAAAACCACTGTTCTAAGCCACATTATGACATTCCCAAGCAATCACAAATGAACATATCATCAAATTGAATTATTTTATCTGGTGATAGACTTGCAATTTCAAGAATTCAGTAATATATTTGATGAGATAAATATTGAGTTGTTTATGTGTGCGGCATATTTAAATTTATGTGAATCATTTTCAGCATTTGACAAACATAAATTAATATGGTTGGCCAAATTTTATCTATCATATTTTTTAGGTGTACATTTTATTATATTTGATAAACAACTTGAAAATTTTATCATTGATATGAGATTTAAGTGTGTATTTAAAAATTTAAAAGAAATTAAAGAGCTTCTATAAAAATTAGTGAATATTAAGAAAAATAACATTTATTCTTTAGTATTCTTATTTATAAAGTTTGTTTTGATATTATCAATTATTATAACAATGGTTGAATGATATTTTTTACTATGAAGATTATAAAGAATTGTTTGTGCAATTGTACGAGAGACTCTTGAATGAATGATTTGTTGATCATTTATATTGAAAATGATATATTTAAAAAGTATTGATAATGAAATTATTGTAAAATGATTTAAAAATATGAAGATTTGGAGAAAGATATTATAGAAGACATGTAAGAAGGATAGAAGATTATAATTTTTTAGCCCGGTTGAAATTTGTGCACCTAAATAAAAAAAATTCTAACTTCACCACCACGGTATAAATAATATCAACTCAATAATTTTGTTGGACCTCAACTTAAGTCTAACTTGAACCCTTGTTTAATAAATTCAGCCCAATAAATCTAGCTAAGTCATATGTTGATGTAAGAATATCCTAATATAATATGATTGTTATTATTGAAAATTTTAATTACATTACAAAATTTTTGAATTTAAAATTAACATGAATTTTATTTTAACATTCAATATTAAAAAATCCCTAAAAATACTAAAATAGTGAGAAAAACTAAAAGAGAAAAAATTGATAATGAATGATAACATAATTTATTTACATATCTAATACCTAAAATTTTAATATTACATACATACCACTCATAGTTCATTTTCATATCAAATATGTGTGGTATGAATGAAATATATGAATGATGAAAATAAAATATAAATGATATATTTGATATTAAAATAATATAAAATGATATATATATATATATATATAATATTAAAATTTTAAAATTTTAATATATAAATAAAATAATATAAAATAGTATGCATGTAAATACCCTTTCATATCTCTCCTTGTTCCTACTTCCTGCTACAAGGCAAAAACCCAAAACCCCGCTTCCTAAGCCTCGCCGCTTCGGCCGCCTCCCCCCATCGTCGTCCAACCGTCTTTACAGTCCTTTTTCAGTGACCAGTCCATTATTCTATTTCGTCTGGTTTCTAACCCTAACTCCATTCTGCTTGCTTTTGCCCTCTTAGCTGGATCCGAGGGTTGGAGTAGTGTGCTTGTTAGATAAGTCACTGTCTCAATTGTCTTCTTCAGTCAGGTCTGAAAATTTTCCTAATCCTTCAGTCTTACAGTGGTACCATCGATTAACTGCATTTCTTTCTTCTATAAACGAGCTACTTTGGATTTAATTTCTTCCTCTTGTTTTTGAGATTTCACTTCATCTTGTTGTCATTTGGATATTACCTGATGGGTGTTCGATTCGTATTTCTATTTGCTGGAATCACTTTTTTAATCTCAAAGAAGGTGTTACTTGATGAGAAGAGTGGGTTTAGGTTTATTGCATGCAACAGTTTTGAGAAAAAAGAGACCTTCAATCAATTATTCTTCTGCGTCCTCCTTGTCATGTTGCGACCACCATCTCCCCATTTCAAATTCAACCAGTCAACTGAGATGCACCAATGGAATTGAGGGAACAGATTACAGTTTTAATTTCAGCAGGCGCCCAAGTTTTCTTCCTTATGTGACCATTGTTGTGCACACGTTGGATTGGAGTTTGGTGAAGGAAAGAGAGTTTGCTGAGACCGTGAATCAGTTTGGTTTAGCTCATTCAGTAGAATCATTTGCGATTCTCATTGGAATATTTTCGTTATCAGGAATGCATGGCAAGGCTCGCTTCTTATTTAGAAGCATTGTAGAGTACTACAATAATTCAAAGCATAGTAGCCCGTGCTTTGAGTTGTTTGATTTGCTGTCTTTATTGGTCAGTTTTGCAAATGGTGCTGTGAAATTGTTAGAAGCTTATCAATCTGTCATTCAGGTTTTAGCTGAGAATTCCATGTTTGAGGATGCAATCATGGCATATTTGGAGGTTAAAAAGATTGGATTGGAAATTGATGTTCAGTTATGCAATTTCTTGATTAAACGTTTGGTTGATAAGAATGAGATTGAATATGCTAGGAGTTTGTTCTATGACATGATGAAATCAGGCCCACCACCTAATGTCTATACTTACACTATTATCATAGATATGTGCATGAAGAAACACATAATGGAGGTGCAGGAAGCTAGTTATATTTTATTGGAAATGGAAAGGAATGGCGTGAGACCAAATGAAGTTACCTATGCTACATATATTCGAGGGCTTTGTTATGCTGGAGATGTAGAATCCGCTTGGGACTTTCTCCAGGATTTGAAGAATAGAAGACTTCCATGTAACACTTACAGTTATAATGCCATTATTTATGGCTTCTCTTCTAATGGCAATTTGCAGAAATCTCTGATGGTATTTAAAGAAATGAAGGAATGTGGAGTTCAACCTGATGTGCATAGCTATAGCATTTTGATAGATACATTATGCAAGGGGGGTAGCATTGCTGAAGTCAACAACTTGTTTATGGAAATGATAAACAACGGAATCATGCCCACCATTGTTAGCTATAGTTCCCTTTTATATGGTTTATGTTCGGTTGGCAAAGTTAAAGATGCATGCTTAATATTTAATCAGCTACGGGAACATGGACATGCATTTGACCTGATTGCTTATAGTATCCTTACTGGTGGCTGTTCCCAGAACGGGGATATAAATGGTGCTCTGATGCTATGGGGGGACATGATCAAAAGGAATCATGTTCCGGATGTTTATTATTTTACCATTCTTGTTCATAGTTATTGTAGAGTTGGATGGATGGACGAAGCTCTAATGCTTTTCAAAAGCATGTATAGCACCGGTGTGATGCCCAATATTGTTACATGCACTTTAATCATTGATGGGCTTCTTAAAAAAGGATTCATGATAGAAGCATTGAAGTTTTTGAATGGCATGGATGAGCTTGGAATTATTCCAAACTTGTATACATTTACTACTATTATCAATGCCATGTGCAAAGCACAGATGGAAGATGTGGCATGGGGTTTTTTGGGAACTGTGATGAAGAGAGGCTTTGTTCCTGATGTTGTTTTGTACAGTACCCTTATTCATGGCCTTGTCAATAAATCAAGCTTGGAACAAGCATTTAAGCTTTTTGGTAAAGTGATGAAGGAAGGTGTTACTCCAAATATGTTCACATATACTAGCCTTATAAGTGGACTCTGTGATGAAGGTAGCTTTCCTAGAGCATGGTTTTTATTTGAAGAAATGGTTAAGAATGGAATGGTTCCTGATATGATTGTATATACATCTCTAATATCAGGTTATTGTAAGCATAAGAATATGATGAAGGCAGAGGAAGTTTTTAGAACAATGCAGGAAAATGGTTTATCAGGAGATGTTTATTTATACAATTGCCTGATAGATGGATACTGTAAACTATTTCTAATGGATGCTGCTATCTTGAAAATGGATAGAATGATCCAATATGGTCTCGCCCCTGATGTTGTGACCTATACTATTCTCATTAATGGATACCGCAAGATGGGTGATAAAGATAAAGCCCATAAGATGTTTAAGTTAATGTTGAAACAGGGCATATCACCGGATACTCTATGTTATTTATCGTTAGGATTGGATAATTGCCCTGTGGAGACAGGTTGAGTGCTCAAAGGATGATTTTCTTTTGTTGCCACTAGTCAATGATTGCATGTTTCTCCATCAATCATTTCCAATAATTCTGGTACATCTGTTTCTACTGTGCTACTACTAAATTATTATTATTATTATTATTATTATTATTATTATTCATTTATGTGAAGTTGCTACTACTAAATGGTTGGAAAGGATGGTTTTATGCATAGATCCACTCAGTAGTTCATCTATTTATATTTATTAGATCAATTTAGTGGATAGGATATCAATAATTATCTACAAATATTATTAGAAGATAAAGATATACATGGGTATGATCTTATATGTCAATGGCGCAAAATAACACACGCTATGGTGCACGGCGCGGCGTACGTACGACACTATTGCTTGGCGTAATGCAAGTTTTCAAAATAGCGCACGCAGTTAATGGTGTCATGCATGAGCAATGCCACATGGTGCAAGGCGCAACTAGCATGCGCAATTTTGTTAACATGTTATGCATTCAAATTATAAATTATATTTAAATTTTTTTGGATTTATATATTAATATCATAATTAATTATTAATTAATTAAACATCAAATTAATAAAATATCAAAAATTTTATTTTATCTTGATAGGATTTAGTGTTTACTTTTCTCATCGCCATTTCTTAATTGCTAGTGCAGCTTTTCATGCATCGCGTGAAGTAGAGTTTTGAAAGAGTCGCTCCATAAAGCTTCTTCGCCTCCTTTGATGATGACAGAATAAGTCACGAGGGGCTCGCAGTGAAGGTAATGATCGATTTTCCTCTTTTGCGTGCTTCGCCTAAATTATCCTTAAATTCCTGCTCAAATCTATTGATGTAAGTTTCTGTAGAATTTAAAGTTGTCATTTTTGCTATTTGGCAGGATATTTTACTCAAATCAACCTATTGTTTACTATTTAATGATATTTTATATTAATGCATTTTTTGTTTAAAATTATTTTATATTATGCATCATGTTTATATGGCGCGTGCCACGCTTTGCATTATGTGTCATGGCTCCATGGGGAACTTTGCGCTGTGGTACGCCATTCGCCGTTGACAAGTATGTATATGATGGGCTCAAATACCTTGGATTTATTATATTTTATAAAGAGGAGTGATCGATGTGGATATTGCTTTTAGAGTTAAGGTTGAGTTATTAAAATGGAGAAATACCATATATCATGGTAATTCCTAGAGTCCTAGGTAGTCTTATAAAATTGTTATTAGGCTAACTATATTTTATAAATCTTAATGTTTGACATGAAAAAAGTCACTAATAGCCAAATTAAGTGTGACAAAAAGTTAAGATGAGTGTGCGGCGAAAGTTGGGAGTAGATTTAGTAATGATTATATTAGAGCGATGATAGGGATATAATCTATTGAAGATTAGATAATATACTGAACAATAAACTTAGATGATTTGGACATGCACAATAATATAACATACCTATAAGACATATAAATAAAATTATTAAAATTAAAAGGAAGAAGAAGGTATGACTAAAGGTAACATGGACAGAAGTTGTCAAAAAATATTTTCAACACTCAAAAAAAATGATTGCAAAATAATGGTTCTTAAATTCTATTTATAATACTTGGGTTAAGACAAATGACGATAATGATGAGCACATGCTTTTAATGTAAAAAAATGATTTTTGATGATTTTATTTTCTCATATTAATTTTAATTAAAAACTTGGAACACAACTTAATAATGCCTAAAGAAAGCCTAACAAATTACACAAATAAAAATAAAATAAAATTTAGTCCAGCTAAAACAAATCCTCAAAAAATAAAAAGATCATAAGAGGAGCAAAGACCACCAACAACCAAAAACTTCATCATCTGTGTCAGAAGGATGTAATATTGGTAAAGAGAACAAGGATCCACAACAAGGTACACATAGAATCCATATATCATGAGAACCGCTAATTCAGCAAGAAGTACCCAATGCCAATAACACAAAGGAAGGGAAATCAAAGTAAAAAGAGGATAAAGTACGCCGAATAAAAAGCTAAATAGAGGCAACACTCGATAAAAAAAATTGGGCTAGAATGAAGCAATTTCTGCGGAGCCATTTTCTACCGTCCCATTACAAGCAACTGTTGCATTTGCATTACCAACAATGCATTCGAGGTTCTTGAACTATTAGTGACTATTTTAAAGAATTCTACAAGCTTAGTGCTAGGAACAATCTAAACAAGTCTACTCAATATAGTATAGCTTGATATATTGGGGGGTTAAAGGTGCTATTCAAAAGAAACTTGAAATAAACAGGGTTTGGTCCTTATCTTAGGCAATGAATCTCTTATAAGATGGAACTATAGCTGAAATTGAAACTCTAAATTGGTTCCAAACATATGCCTTTATTTATTTGAAAATGTGCATTTTGCATTACTATATCCAAACAGATGCCCATTTGCTGAACAATCCAATGAGATGAACAAAGCCTACCCACATGTCAATAAATCGAGCCCCTTCAATCCTAATGACTTAAAAATGTTGGCTAATGTGGGGTTCAACCATGAAAACACTACAACAAACTTGAATCGTCTAATTTCTTCTACAAGATTAGTTGCAAACTACTGAAGGACAATGTTTGCATAGAGAATATCATCACCAATAGCATGATCAAGGCGTTGCAATTGAAGGATCCAAACACCTCCACCCTTACAAGATTAGTTAGATAAAAAAGGGTTTAGAGTTTATTGTAACCAATATGTGCAAAGTGATGTTCTTCATTGTAAGAATTTTATATGTGAAGTTCTTTGCGACGCCTTAGGCATGAACATTTGCCATTTGATTTTGCGAAGATCATGGAAATTTGATATGGAAGCTTGATACGATTGTCGCTCCAATGCTTATGCATTGAATTGAAAAGGCAAGACAATTAGATTATTGTTAACTTCCCCACCAACTAAACTAGATTGTTGTTGACTTCCCTGCCAAGTAAATTATGTTATGTAGATAAGTTTGCTTACGCCAATGTTCCAACATCACAATTGTTCACAGCATTCAAAATTGAATATTGGATAGTTGTGTTTTTGTCGTTCGAATAGAAAATCTCCATTTATTTGAGAAATCTTAGGCACCATGCAGACTCTATTACAACAATTTGTGGACATTGTACCTTTTGAACCACCAAATCAACGCTACCACTACAAACAATTCAAAGCCAAATTGATCTTGTCCCTAGTGCGAACTTGTCGGACCAACAATATAACAAAATGAGTCCAAATGAACATAAAATTCTACAAGACATTGTTGGGGAACTCTTACAAAAGCAATTAATTCATCATTGTCTTAACCCTTGTGCAGTTCTGGCACTTATGTAGCCAAATTATTTTTCAATGAAATTATTTGACTCTATGGACTTCATCGCAGCTTGTCAAATCATGGTGTTAAGTTCATTAGCTATTTTTAAGATAACTTTAGAAGCAGGTTTAAATTTCGGCACATTTGAGTTTAGCCTTTAACCGCAAACGAATGGCCAAAGTGACGTTGTCAATCATACATTGGGTAATATGATATGCTGCCTTGCCATTGACTAGTTGAAGCAATGGGCTTGATATTTCAAGCCAAGTAGAATTTGCATTTAATTCTATGGTCAATAGATCCATTGGACATGGCTGCTTTAGTGTAGGCTACACCAAACAAGCAAATCATATGGTACACTTGGCGGTCCTGCCCAAGCTAAATAGCAACACTACAACAAAGATGGTTATTAATTGTGATAGTATGTTGCAAGATGTGAAGAAGAAATTGACTATTGGCACTCAATTCCGAAGTTGTGAAAATCGGATTGGACATAAAGCCGGAAGAAGACGTTTAAGGTTCAATGGTTTGACCAGGGTTGAACCGGATGATGTAATAATGATGCAAATAGAATTATGCTATAATTTAAATAATATATAAATGATATAGTAATTATATAATAATAAAATTTGAGATTAAAAAATAAATAAAATTTATATACAAATAATATTTGTTTTTGTAATTTTAAATTTAAATATCTTCAATTTTAAATTTGATTCATATTTAATATAAATTTAATTAACATATTATATATTTTATGTTTAGATTTGAAGCTATTTAAATTTATTTTCACAATCATATTATAAATTTGAATCTATATATCATTTATGTTAGATCATTTATTATTAATAAATATAGAAATAATTTATTTTTTATATTATATAATTAAATAAATAAAAATTAAATGTTATTAAATAAAAAAATAAATCTATTTCATGTTCTAAAAAATTAATTAAAAAATTTATTTAAAAATATATAGTATATGTGTTGTGAGCTGGATAATTTAAACTCAGTTATTTAGTCTCACATAACTTGGGAAAATTCACTTTGTGTTGTTTATATAGTTTTTAGATTTTCACTTGTTAAGAACTCACATGAAGAATACTTAGTTGGTGTTTTTACAAATGCTTATTATAGAAATTTAATGTTTATTATAAAAAATATAATTTAAATTAATTTGTTGTGTTTAATAATTTATATAAATTTTTTAAATTAATTCTAATTATTTAAAGGGTTTAATTGAACCAGCCGGTTTTTGAAATTAGGACTGGTTCGCTCCAATTTTGACCAATCCAATGCTAAAGTTCTTAATTTTGAACGGACTGGTTCTCGATTGAACCAGTTTGTCTGGTCCGATTTTAAAACACCGCTCAACTCTACAAGTAGCAGGTCAATGAACATTGATCTGACTATGCAAAGAAAGATTTTCCATTGGCACCTGAAGCCTAGAATAATCGAATCATTACCCATTGCTAAGCGTGCCAATGACAATGTCTACATTGTTACACTCCACCTAACTGAAGTCTATATTCCCCACGTTTCAAGAAAGTTGAACAATACACAACACTTTTACCAAAATTTTTTAAAGAAAAAGGAAAGTATTTCTGTTTTTCCTCCTTTGTCTTCTTTCTCTTCTATTGGTTTTAGAGCGCAAGCTAAGTTTTATTCTTAGGTGTTGCTACAAGCCATTTGAAGTTTTAACCTTTGTTGACCTGTAATTGGTTCTTAAATTTAAAGAAATCCATCAATCTATTTGGATTTTTAAGCAAATAAGAAGAGGTCCATATAATTTAGAAAATTATCAAGTTGTTCTACTTAGGTGTCTATTTACATCTCTGCATTAATTTATGGCTTACTTGATGGTTCATGTTGCTATTTGCTTAATGCTAGGTTTGCATTATCATGCAAAACCATGTACCATAAAATGAAAGAACTTGCTTTAAAGAATATATTCTTTATTGTAGAAGCATGCCATAGCCATTTCAAAATTTCTTCCAATTTGGCAAATTGTGTAAAATTCTATAAGTTTTGCAAACCATATCTTAAGCTCTTAGATTTATGTATATTTTCGCTGTTAAAAAATGTGTTGATGGTTATCCAAACTGTCTAATTGGTTTTGTTGCTGACTTGCTGCTACGATAATCTTTTCTCTACAAATAGTATAGGTCATCTGTTTCTTCAGGGGTTCAAAACCATGCTATGACAGTATATGTTACAATGCATTGCAAATTTGCTAATAGGGAAAAATCATGTCTAAATTTTAAGTTGCTCGACATTTGTTTTCTACAGTCAGGGCTTCATCAAAAACTTATCCGCGAGTTAGACTTTTCTAGCAGCATCAGCTAATTATGAAGTTTAACTGAGGCATCTTATCTCCAAGACATGCATCATGTCTCCAGGACATAATTCATCTCACCTGCTTGACGAAGATGTTATGCACAACCTTACAGTTCATGGTTTTTTGGAAGCTACACAATTAGGGTTATTGATGGATGAGGCAATTTAATAGATTAAATGATTAAAATGGTTCCTAGGCTTTTTAGGTTTTCATTTTAGACCTAATTTTTCTTTAGGTGTTCAATTTAGTTCCTCAATTCACTAAACTTGAACTAATTTGATCATAGCGTCGACTATGTCTTTTCTTTGGACAAAAATTAGGAGGAAAAAGCAATCCATGAGAGCATCTTAAGACTTTGTAGGGTCATTCTCATCAACTTGAGTTGATATTTAGTGAGATTGATCCTGAAAAGTCAAAATACCCTTATAAAAATCTTCACTCCACCGATTTGTCCATTGAAATGATGAACTTCATGGTAGGGCCAAGTTGGTTGATATTTAATAAGTTAAGGGACTAAATTGAACACTTAAAAATTTTGGGACTCAAATAGCTGAACATATAAAGTCTAGGGATGATTTTAGTCATTTACTATGGACTATTTTTGTCATTTACTCTAGTTTAATATTATCAATGACCATCTTGAACACTACATAGATGTTAAGTAACATGAGGTAAATGGAAATTCACAAATGACATAAAAGGTGACCAATTAATTGATGTAGATCAGGAAACTTTCAGCTCCCCTGTGGGTCCCAGGACCTCCTTTATCACCTATAAGAGAAGAGGCTTGGGGGGAACTCTTTAGGAAAGATGTAAGGGGCATTTATTATGGGATTTGAGCTGTTTAAGGGGGGAAATTATGGAGGGTTAGGGCTTATGTTGAGTTTTATTTTCTGCAGCTGTTTTTGTTGGGTGTTTGGGTTCCTAGTGGCTGCTAGGAATTGTGGGAGAGACGATTCATCTCTCAAACAGTGAATCAACTTGTATCTTGTCTTTTTTTGCTTGGAGATTAGTAAATACATCCCCTTTGGTGTTATTTCTAGATGAATTTAGAGTAAGTTTATTGTTTTTTATGTTATTGTGTGTTGTTTTGATCATCAACTCTTATCAAATTGGTATCAAAGCGCGATTCGGGACCTATGACGCTGAAGAAAGTGGATGTTTTGGAAGAGAAACTAAAAGGAAAAGTTGGCCAATTCAAATCTGAAGTTGAGTAATGGATTTCATTCATGGAAGGAAGGTTTTTTAACCTAGAGGACACGATGAAGAAAATTGTATAGCTTCACACCCAACCGGCAACATCGGAGGCGAGAAGACCGACGGGTGGCCAAGGAAGTGGGTGAAACCCCAATATCAGTACAATGGTAGAAATCTTAGGCGACAAGGAAAATATGCCACCTCTTGAACCGATAACCAGGAGGGAAATGAGTGAAAGATATGACATGAGGAGAAATTGGGAGGAAAAATGAGAATGGTTGATTTTGAGGAAGAGGATATCTATGAAAGGGGGAGGGGTGGGAGAGAACAATGGAGAGATCACAATAATCGCCACATGGGAGGAGCTAGAGGTTGACGAGGAAGTTGGGATGGGGGGGGGGGGGGGGGGCTACCCAGGCGTTTGAGCAACTGAAGAAAGCCATGTCGAGTGTCCCTGTGTTAGCAGTACCAGATTTCAGCTATCCGTTTATAGTGGAGATTGATGCATCAGGTTATGGGTTGGGAACATTTCTCATGTAGAGTTAGAGACCAATATCTTATTTCATCTTGGTGTTGATCGCTAGGGCTAGGCTAAAATCAGTGTATGAAAGGGAGCTGATGGAGATAGTGTTGGCAATACAGAAGTGGCGACCTTACCTGTTGGGGCGACACTTTATAGTCAGGACTGACTAAAGGAGTTTGAAGTTTCTGTTAGAGCAGAGGATTGTGACAAATGAGCATCAACGGTGGCTTTCCAAGTTATTGGGTCATGACTTCGGGATCCAGTACAAGCCCTGACTGGAAAATAAAGCTACAGATGATCTCTCCAGGCTTAGTGAAGACCCCAGGTTATGGCTCTATCTGTTCCCATGGTGGTTGATTAGGAAGCCTTGAAGTGTAAGAGCGAGTATGATGAGGAGCCGAGTAAGGTCAAAGGAGACTTACTGCAGGACAAGGATAGCCATCATGGTTACGCTTTGATGGGTCAGAAGATGCTAACTAGGGATCGTTTATGCTTTTGAGGATATCATCACACATCCCTCACTTGTTGCAGGAGTTTCATGGCACAGATATTGGGGGACATCAAGAGTTCAGAAGACATATCATAGACTGGCAGCAGAGCTATACTGGGTGGGCATGCGAAAGAATGTAGAGGAGTTGGTGGCCAGTTGTGATGTGTGTCATAGACACAAATACCTGGCTATGACTCCAGGTGATCTTCTATAGCCTTTAGCATTACCCGAGAAGGTGTGGGAGGAGGTGACTTTGGACTTCATTGAGGGACTATCTATATCGGGTTCACTATGATTATAGTGGTGGTGGACAAATTGAGAAAATATGCTCATTTCGTTCTCTTACGCCACCCATACACCGTGGTGTCGGTGGCAGCCACATGCATTAAAGAGGTGGTCTGTTTGCATGGCATACCCGAGGCCATTGTATTCGATCGGGACGAGGTCTTTCTGAGCCACTTCTGGAGGGAGTTATTTAAGATGCAGGGGACTATTCTGAAGTGGAGTATGGCTTACCACCCCCAAACTGATGGCCAGACGAATGTGGTGAGTTACAGTATGGATGCTTATCTTCATTGCTTAGTATCAAATTCATCAAAGATGTGGGCCAAGTGATTAGCTTGGGCGAAATATTGGTATAACACTTTATATCATACAGCAGTCTAGACAATACTATTTAAAATCCTATATGGGATGGATCCACCTCATCTAATACATTATGGGCATAGTAACACACTAGTGTCATTAGTGGAGCAGTACTTGGGAGAAAGAAATCAGATTTTGGCAGAATTGAAGGAACGTCTATGGAGAGCACAACAAATCATGAAGAAGTAGGTGGATGGGCACAAAAGAGACATGTAGTTTGAGGTTGGGGATATGGTTTATCTGAAGATCTGATCTTATATGCAGAGAACTTTGGTTCGACGAAGGAATTAGAAGATATGGCATGAGGAGAAATTGGGAGGAATAAACGAGAATGATTGATTTTGAGGAAGATGATATCTATGAAAGGAGGAGGGGTGGGAGAGAATAATGGAGAGATCACAACAATCGCCACATGGGAGGAGCCAGAGGTTGAAGAGAAAGTTGGGATGGGGGGGGGGTAGCCACCCAGTCGTTTGAGCAACTAAAGAAAGCCATGTCGAGTGTCCCTGTGCTAGTAGTACCAGATTTCAGCTATTCGTTTATAGTGGAAATTGATGCATCAGGCTATGGGTTGGGAGGAGTTCTCATGCAGAGTCAGAGACCAATATCTTATTTCATCTAGGTGTTGATTGCTAGGGCAAAGGCTTTAAGGGAGCTGATGGAGATAGTGTTGGCAATACATAAGTGGTGACCTTACCTGTTGGGGCGACACTTCATAGTTAGGACCGACCAGAGGAGTTTGAAGTTTCTGTTAAAGCATAGGATAGTGACAAAGGAGCATCAACGGTGGCTTTCCAAGTTATTGGGTTATAACTTCGGGATCCAGTACAAGCCCGAGCTGGAAAATAAAGCTGCAGATGATCTCTCCAGGCGTAGTGAAGACCCCAGGTTATGGATCTATCTGTTCCCATGGTGGTGGATTAGGAGGCTTTGAAGCGTGAGAGCGAGCAGGATGAGGAGCCGAGTAAGCTCAAACGGGACTTACTGCAGGACAAGGATAGCCTTCATGGTTACGCTTTGATGGGTCAGAAGATGCTAACTAGGGATGGTTTGTGCTTTCGAGGACATCGCCACACATCCCTCACTTATTGCAGGAGCTTCATGGTATAGATATTGGGTGACATTCAAGAGTTTAGAAGACATATCATAGACTGACAGCAGAGCTATACTGGGTGGGCATGCGAAAGAATGTAGAGGAGTTGGTGGCCAGTTGTGATATGTGTCAGACACAAAGACCTGGCTATGACTCCAGGTGATCTTCTATATCCTTTAGCATTACCCGAGAAGGTGTGAGAAGAGGTGACTATGGACTTCATTGAGGGACTATCTAGATCAAAAGGGTTTACTATGATTATAGTAGTGGTGGGCAGATTGAGAAAATATGCTCATTTCGTTCCCTTACGCCACCCATTTATCGGTGTTGGTGGCAGCCACATTCATTAAAGAGGTGGTCCGTTTGCATGGCATACCTGAGACCATTGTATCCGATCGGGACAAGGTCTTTCTGAGCCACTTTTGGAGAGAGTTATTCAAGATGCGGGGGACTATTCTGAAGTGGAGTACGACTTACCACCCCTAGACGGATGGCTAGACGAATGTGGTGAGTTGCAATATGGAGACTTATCTTCATTGCTTAGTATCTGATATACCAAATATGTGGGCCAAGTGATTAGCCTAGGCGAAATACTAGTATAACACTTCACATCATACAACAACCCAGACAACACTATTTAAAATCCTATATGGGATGGATCCACCTCATCTAATACATTATGGGCATGGTAACACAAGAGTGTCATCGGTGGAGCAGTACTTGGGAGAAAGAGACCGAATTTTGGCAGAATTAAAGGAACGTCTACGGAGAGCACAATAAATCATGAAGATGCATGTAGATGGACACAGGAGAGACGTGCAATTTGAGGTTGGGGATGGGGTTTATCTGAATACCTGATCTTATATGCAGAGAACTTTGGTTCGATGAAAGAATGAGAAGCCCCCTCACCCCAGGCTACTTTTGGCCCTACGAGGTAGTGGAGCGTATTAACGCTATAGCATATTGCCTACGGTTGCCACCGACCTTAGTCATCCATCCCGTATTTCGTGAATCGCAATTGAGATGAGCCATTGGAGACCACACACCCTTGCTCGCACTACTAGCCACACTGTCATAGAATATGAAGGTAATATTAGAACTACTGGAGGTGGAATGGGTATGCCAAGGAGATAAGGGGATCAAGGAGGTGTTGATCAAGTGGAAAGATTTACCACAGTATGATATGGGAGCCCTACAGTACCATCCAGAAGTAGTTTCCTCTTTCCACATTGAGGACAAGGTGACTTTTTAGGATGGGAGTATTTATGCAGATCAGGAACCTTTCAGCTCCCTTGTGGGGCCCTAGACCCCCTTTTTCACCTATAGGAGAATAGGCATTGTGAAGAGCTCTTTGGGAAAGATGTAAGGGTTATTTATTAGGGGATTTAGGCTGTTTAAGGGGGGAAATGGTGGAGGGTAAGGACTTATGTTGAGTTTTATTTTCTGCAGCTATTTTTGTTAGGTGTTTGGGTTCCTAGTGGCTGTTAGGAATTGTGTGAGAGACAATTCACCTCTCGAACAGTGAATCAACTTGTATTTTATCTTTCTTTGCTTTGAGATTAATAAATATAGAGTAAAAGCTCAAAATAGTCCCCCGACTATCAATAAAAATTCAATTTAGTTCCCGAGTTTCGTATTGCCCAATTTTAGTTTCTCAACTATTGAAAATTGAGCCAATTTGATCCCAGAGCCTAAAAGGAGTTAAAGTTAACTCCAAAAGTTAAATTGGAGGGGTATTTTAGGTATTATAAGTGGATGTTGAGATAAAATTGCTTATTTGGCTTTATTTTATCATTACTAGAAGAGTGTATTCAGTTAATGGGGCTAACCTATAAATTATAAGTAATTAAATAAACTTTATATATCAATCGTTTTCAACTTTCTTACTTGCATTCTCTCCCTTCTCTCTTTCTCCCCCCCCCCCCTTTTTATTATTCTATTAAGCTCATACATTTTCTTTCTTGGTAGGTTCATGAAGAAAGTTTGAGGTTAAATATTATTCAATTAAAATCGCAGGACTTGACGAGATGCGCTGTCAAAGGACCCAGCTGTTAAAGAGATGATTAATATAAATAAAGCATGTAACATCAAACTATGTGTATTGAGGCTCCGTGACAAAATATGGAGCTAATATTACATTTTTGCGCTATATTTAGGCTAACCATTCATCAAAGAATTTTAAGTACATATCATAACTCCTTTCATTTTCAATGTAAGTGCCTTGCCATGCTGCTCGACTATGGAGTTAAAAAAAATGTTTGTACATTAAAAGCTCCAGCTTAATTTTAAAAGAAGTCACAATCTCAAAGCCAAAATTGATGATAAAAGTGAGGCGACTCAAAAATAAATCAAATCAAGGATATAACAAGAATAAGTTCCTAGATGATATCTTTCAAAATGTGTAATTACAAGTTAATACAAAAAATTTTAGTGTTTGTTATCCTGCAAGCTTCATCTACCTGATCTTTTTTTCTTTTAGATGTATAAACCTATTAACAAATATAATATTGAATTAGTAGTTATAAAAATTGAATTGCACAGGTATTTATTAAAATATATTTGCCAACTTACCACCAACCTTTTGTTTGATGATTCTTATGTGCACATATTCAACGGTGGTCTTGTTTGTGAGCTACAATTTTAATCTAGATATACCGTTTGGCGCGAAGATACTGATTAAAAAAAAATGTTCGTCCATTTTCCAAAAAAATTAAAATTAAATCGAATGTAAATCTGCAATATTTTCACTTACTAAGTCATTCAAGTACAAATCATCCTGCGTTATTACATTATATTGTAAGTCAACATCCACTTGAAGTGTTTGAGTAAAAAGAGTTTCTTTATTTTTTAATTTCTCTTGCCACAACTTCTACTGTTGTGATTACTCTGTTTACATTTAGTATAATTGAGGGTTATAGTTGACCTACTTAAGCTTTTCTTTTGTGAGTAATCAACTTTCTCATCTGCACCTCTTCTTCTCATCTTTGATGGGCGGCCCCTCTTAGATTTATTGTATCTTGGTGGCAGTGGAGATGGTCTTTTGCTTCTAGCCACTCGTCAAGACCATTAGTAGGCATAATGTTGAACTCATAAGTTCTCCTATAATTGTCCAGTGTAGTAGTTATGCACAAAATCATCATGAAGAAGTTTCCCATAGATCAAAGCTGTAATGAACATGTATGCTCTTCCAAAGATCTAACTTGCCATGAATTACTTCCTTCATGCTTTGAGATGTAGAGAAGCAAAGGACAGTTAGACCTCCTACAAATAAATCTACATCTTCTTTTATCATTTTTGGAGAATTTTATTTCTTTTCCACTAGCAGTAGACCAATTCTAAACAGCCTCTTTAAATTCTTCCTTGTTACTAAACAACATTCCCAATTCAAACTTCCGCTTAGCATAATGATGCAGACAACTAGATAGAAAAACCATACAGAGAACACAATGGCTAGTAGAACTTTTTTCAATTCAACTTATAGAAAACCAACACCAAACAAACCTTAAAACAAACAGAAGTTAGACAAGAAACGAAACTAAAATTAAATAAAAACAAGCTACCCTCAGAACAACCCACTATGGGTCACCTCACATGCAACGAAAAAGTAGGTTGAGTAAAAGAAGTGCTTAAGGACATGCAAACCAAGGGTCCACCACAGCTACCTTGGGCCAACGTCCAACCACAAACTTCTCCGGCAAATGCTACCAAACCGGCCAACCAACACCTCCAATAACTTGAGAAGAAAGATACAAGTGGAGTGGAATTTGTGGAGAGAAGTAGGTAAGAAGCCCAAGACGAAATAAAAGAGAGGAGAAGAGAAGTGGAAAAAACTCGCAAGCTTTCCAAGAAGAAATCCTCAGGTTTTAAGTAGTTTTCACTCACCAAAATCAGCTTCCCAAATGCCACAAAATCACCCCTATTTATAGGTGAAAAGAGGGAGCCAAACAGCCCAAACAGCCACCCAGGGAACTAATCAGCAAAAGGGAGGCAGAAGGCCAACAGGCCACGGCTGGAGCAGCACACGAAGAGACACGCGGGAGAAAGGAATAGCCAGCGACAAAACAGGCGCAAAAAAGGGGGGAGGAACCGAGCTGGCAGAGGAACCGAAAGGCCAAACAGAGGAGGGGAAGAGCCCGGACAACAGCTCATATTAATGAGCTGAAAAAAGAAGTAGAACATAGCAGCTCCACAACTAGGCAGCAAGAACCAAAACAACCAGGCCCAAACCGAGAAGCCCATATCAGCCCAAGGGCCAAGGCACCAAAGAAGCCAGCAAACCCAAAGTAAAATATGTCCAAAGCACTACCTACTCATGATCATTGGTTGTCTTCCATCATAGGGTAGCAAAATAAAAACAAAAATTAAATATAGCATTCATATTACAATAAAACTAAAAAAATTAAAATTTGCATGCATCAATTCCCCCCTGGTGGGAGAATCTCATCTCCTGATGAGAATGCTTCAACAACTCTCTGATAGAGATCCGGATGACGATTTTTTAGCTCCACCGCATCCATCCATGTACAATCAGTCAACGGACGGTTGCTCCATTTAACCAAGAACCTTTTGTGCTCTCAATGTCTAGTCTGAGTAGTCCTGATATCAAGAACATCTTCAATCTGATCATCTCTGCTTGGAACGGAAGTGGAAATTGGTAAAGTCTCAATCTCCACAGAATCACCTGAATTTCCTTCATACAAAGAAAGGTCAGAAATATTAAATACAGGAGAAGTTCCAACAGTGATAGGAAGATCCAGGAGATAGGCATTCATGCCCAATTTTCGTAGAATACGAAAAGGTCCAAACTTCTTCCGGTTTAGCTTGCCAAAAGTACCAACAGGAAAATGCTGACGACGAAAATAGGCCATAACCAAGTCACCCACTTTAAAATGAAACTCCCTCCAGTGTTTGTTAGCAACAGATTTGTATTTAACATTTGCCATTCGGAGTTTTTCGATGACTTGCTGTTGGATTGCTTTAATATGATCAACAATTTTTGTGGCTTCAGCACTGATTTTTTTAGGCAAAGGTAAACAAGTTCTATTCAAAATGTGAGGTATAGGCTGACCATAAATAATTTCAAAAGGTGTTTTTCCAGCGGATCGATTAACAGAATTATTATAGGCAAACTCAGTTTGGGGAAGGATCAAATCCCACTGGGAAGGTTTCTCACTAGCAAGGCATCTTAGTAAATTACCTAAACTTCGATTGACAACTTCAGTTTGTCTATCAGTTTGTGGATGATAAGCACTATTAAATTGAAGAGTAGTTCCCAACTCAGCCCAAAGTGTTCCCCAAAAGTGGCTCAAAAATCTAGTGTCCCTATCAGATGTAAATATTCGGGTATGCCATGGAGACGAGCAATTTCTTTAAAAAACAAGTCAGCAACATATGAAGCATCAGAAGTTTTTTGCATGGAATAAAGTGTGCCATTTTACTAAATCGGTCCACAATGACAAATACAGAATCAAATTTTCGTGCAGTAACAGGCAGTCCTAAAATAAAATTCATAGAAATATCTTCCCAAGATTTATTTGGAACAGGAAGGGGAGTATATAAGCCAGTGTTTTGAGATGGTCCTTTGAAAGATTGACAGATTTTATATTATTTTACTAGCTTAGCAATTTGTTTTCTCATATAAGGCCAGAAATATTTTTCTTCCACTAAAACAATAGTTTTCCCTTGACCAAAATGCCCTCCTAGACCCCCACTATGAAGTTCTTGCACAAGTTGTTCTCACAAAGAATTTTTTGTGATACAGAGCCTCATACCTTTGAACAAAAAGCTTTGATGAATGATAAACTAGGCAGACTGATCAATTCCCGATGGGAGACAGGATTCCCAAATATCCTTAAAGTCTGAATCATTAGCATAAGTGTCTTTTAAGAAATCAAAGGAAGTTATGGTTGGGTACAGAGTTACCAAAAGATGAGATCTTCTACTTAAAGCATCAGCCACTTTATTTAACACTCCAGTTTTATGTTTGATATGAAATGAATATTCTTGCAGGAAAGAAGTCCACTTAGCATGTCTTTTGTTCAAATTATTTTGAGAACCTAGAAATCGCAGTGCTTCATGATCAGTGTTTAAAACAAACTCTCATTGAATCAGATAACATCTCCAAAATTTCAAAGCTTGAATAATTACATAAAATTCCAAGTCGTAAGTTGAATATCTAGACCGAGAATCATTTAACTTTTCACTAAAGTATGCAATGGATTTACCTTCCTGGCTAAGAACAGCTCCTATGCCCACATGTGAGGCATCGCAGTCAACTTCAAAGATTTTATTAAAGTCTGGTAAACTAAGAATGGGAGCTTGACTCATTTTTGTTTTAATTATTTGATAAGTTTGTTCAGCTTCAGGTGTCCATTTAAAGATTCCCTTTTTCAAACAGTTAGTGATAGGAGCAATTAGAGTGCTGAAGTTTTTTATGAATCTATGATAAACAGAAGCTAGACCGTGAAATCCTCTCACCTTGCTGATATTCTTAGGAGTTGGCCAGTTTTGAATTGCCTTAATTTTAATAGGATCAACTTTAATTCCCACAGAGGATATGATATACCCTAAAAAGGTCAAACTTGGAGTCATGAAAGAACATTTTTTTCATATTGATGTGCAGCTTTTGTTCTCTTAGAGTTTGTAGGATTTGTTTCACATCATTAAGAAACGAAACTAAAATTAAATAAAAACAAGCTACTCTCAGAACAACCCACTAGGGGTCACCTCACATGCAACGAAAAAGTAGGTTAAGTAAAAGAAATGCTTAAGGACATGCAAACCAAGGGTCCACCACAGCTACCTTGGGCCAATGTCCAACCACAAACTCCTCCGGCAAATGCTACCAAACCGGCCAACCAACACCTCCAATAACTTGAGAAGAAAGATATAAGTGGAGTGGAATTTGTGGAGAGAAGAAGTAGGTAAGAAGCCCAAGACGAAATAGAAGAGAGGAGAAGAGAAGTGGAAAAAACTCGCAAGTTTTCCAAGAAGAAACCCTCAGGTTTTAAGTAGTTTTCACTCACCAAAATCAGCTCCCCAAATGCCACAAAATCACCCCTATTTATAGGTGAAAAGAGGGAGCCAAACAGCCCAAACAGCCACCCAGGGAACCAATCAGCAAAAGGGAGGCAGAAGGCCAACAGGCCACGGCTGGACCAACACACGAAGAGACACGCGGGAGACAGGAACAGCCAGCGACAGAACAGGCGCAAAAAGGGGGGGAGGAACCGGGCTGGCAGAGGAACCGAAAGGCCAAACAGAGGAGGGGAAGAACCTGGATAACATCATTTATGAGCTGAAAAGGCAGCAGCTCATATTAATGAGATGAAAAACGAAGTAGAGCACAACAGATCCACAACTAGACAGCAAGAACCGAAACAACCAGGCTCAAATCGAGAAGCCCACATCAGCCCAAGGGCCAAGGCACCAAAGAACCCAGCAAACCCAAAGTAAAACATGTCCAAAGCACTACTTACGCATGATCATTGGTTGCCTTCCATCATAGGGTAGCAAAATAAAAACAAAAATTAAATATAGCATTCATATTACAATAAAACTAAAAAAACTGAAATTTGCATGCATCACATAATCATACATAAGATTGAAAACTGGCCATCTTGTATAATCATTTTCCTCACCACTATGAACACTAGCATCATCATTGGAATCCATACAGTCAACTTCAAAGTTCTTTCTAATTTATCCTCAAACTCAATATTTGGAACCCCAATTTTTTTCTTTCTGTTCTTTGTGGTGCCCACAAATTCAATATAAGGATCCATATTACTTTCAAATAATTCATGATCCTCATGCATCTCATAATCACTGCCTGCAAACTGCTCACTGTCATCTGTTAAGTTGTAATCCTCATCCTCATCATCATCTTCGTACATCTCATCATTATGGTAACTACTTCTCTTAGGTGCATCTACATCCTCGACATTAGCACATGACAGATTAATAGTGGTTGGTTGGCGCAAACCAATACAAAGTTATAAGAAATTGGAGTCATCTAGTCACTCGAAAATTAATGCATGTTTCATCATTTTCTATTTCACTGCTACGTATATACACATTTTGAAAAGTACAATCATAATTATACCTAACTTTAAATTAATCTTCGTGCTCATCAATTGAGAAAACTAATGGAAGAACTCACTCTCTAAAAATATTCGCATTTATTGTCGATGACACTTGTCGCTAATCACCCTCAATAATTCCAATTGTATTACATCAAATAGAGTTAATCGAAAAATAAATAACCTTCACTGGCAAAAAAAAAAAGCCTAAAAACATAATAAATACCAGAGGATTCCACAGCATTATCAAAAGAAATCAATGGTTCAGCTATTAATTCTCGATTCTCTCTGAAGTCGGGTGGACCTACTAAAATAAACACTTTAATGAGGTCCCTTATTGGAGATGAACCATGTAGTAATCATGAACATTTTAAAATTCTTTCCTCTTAAATTTTTTAACAACACCACCACCAACAGCATCAAGCTTTATATATTTTAACACTTGTATAAAAATTTTTAAGATCATAATTCACTAAAATATTAAAAAATTCTATTATATTTGCTCAAACAAGAATAATTTATATATTGGACAACCCTGTAACAATTTCTTAGTTGCCCTAAAATAAATATGATATATCATTTAGTCCAAACTAGAAATAGGTCTTTGTTGCAATATCAAATATAGGTGGAAGGATTCAGAGTTATTTTCTTTTTTGTTCTGAAGTGTCTTTCTCAATTATGCTTTTACTCCATTGGCATTCACTCATATTTATAATACTCATCCTCATTATTAGACATACCCAACTACTTATGATCCGCTTTCATTACACAATGCATAGCTTAGAGTGTATGAGATTCAATGCAGAACATACGCATAAAATTGAGGCCAAGAGAAAGAACAAACCTAGCTCCGTCCGTGGCCTATCTTGCTCGCATCGAAGCATGCCGCATCACTTCTCGCCCGGCCTGATCACTCGCGTCGCTTGCCTCGCACGCATCGGTTGCCTCGCTTGTGTCGTCTCCCTCGCTCGCGTTATCCTGGGCCGTTCACTTTTCCCACGCAAAAAGGTCTCCAGGCGTCTAGCAAAATGCGTGCATGGTATATAGTGGGAAGCAGGGCGTATATCGGGAAGCATTGAGCAGGTATTTTACTTAAATGCCCCCAAGAAATGAACCTCTTTGGTTCTCTCCATTAATTTAAATGGCTAGGGACCAAATTGACCTAATTTCTAATAGTCGAGGGACTAAATTAAATTATTGCAAAACTTTGGAATTAAATTGGGTATTTATTGATAATCTGGGGACTATTTTGAGCTTTTACTCTTAATAAATATAAACCCCTTGATGTTATTTTTAGATCTATTTGGAGTAAGTTTGTTGTTTTTTATATTGTTGTGTGCTATTTTTATCCTCAAGTCCTTTCACTAATTTGATAAAATTGTTTAAATTTGGTAGGATATTATTTTTCTTGTATTTGGTGGAATAAGATTGGAGACTTTAAATTTGATTTAGCTGTTCTATCTTTATGACTTTTATTGTATTCTGCTTTTTATTTATTCATTTATTTTTATTTTTGGAATGTATGAAATTGTGTTCTGGTATTAAGTTTCATTTCAAACAGTTTAAAACATTAAATTCTCTTTCTTGAGGTTAAAAAGTGACCTGCTAAAATCCATGCTATGTTTGGTACTTACCTAATTTGCATTAGAAATCTCATTTCTATTATTGCAGATATGGAAGACAGTAGAAATTTTGCAGCAGACAAGGGCACTACAGCAGGCTAGGGGCCAATGCATTCAACTTTTGGGAAATTGGTCCTTGGAGTGGGCATCAATGAGGTTGTTTGGTGTTTACCTTCATTAATTTTTTTTTTCAAAAATTTCATTTTTTTTTGCATTGCAAATTTTGATGCTGATTTATATTTTTGTTGAGATGGTTTTAGATTATTAACCTTTTTTCATAGTTGAATTTCATTCATAGCTATTCTTTTTTATTATTGATTAACTTTTTAGCCCGTTTCCTTTTAAAATACCAAATATTTAACAATTTTGATGTGAATATTGCTTGTTCGGGCAAACGATCACTTGAAATGCACTTGCAAAACAGTTTCTATAATAACAATGCATAACAAAACATAATTATCATATGAAGCCTTAGTTGTTGTTCAATGAGAAATTTAGTATGGGCTCCGAAAATTCATGCCCCAATCTCCCCGTTGCTTTTCGGGGGAGTTTTAACGGATTAAGTTCCGGGGTAAATTTTGGGAAGGCAGATTGGATTTGTAAATAAGACACTACCCAGAGATTTCACCCTCATTTTGCGAGACTCTATGATCTGAGTTCTGATTTCCTATAGGTGCAAGCCCTTATAGTTAATTACCCCTCCCGATAACAAAAGAGAACTTTCGGTTAAGGCTAGTCGTCAATCAGATACGTAGAAAATACGTATTATCTGGCATATAGTAGTAGCACGGGCATTTGGAATTTGGAGAGTTGATATTTAAAATTAGAAATTTCACCATCTTGCATTTAAAGCGGATGGTAGGGGAATGGATGATGGACCCGATCAAATCCCATGGTTCCGTCGTCCCGGGTCATCGTGGTCCCTAGCCTACTTAGTCAGAGGAGGTAGTCAACCCAACCTGACAGAAGGATCCTTGTCGGCAGCCATAGGTTGCTTCGTCCAAGGGTACCTTGTAGACCTGGGGTGAGTATTTGTCTATGGAGATAAATTTGAATCCACCTTAGCTAACAGAGGATTTTGTGCCCTATCGATTATATCCTATTGATTTATATCTCAAGAATTTGATGCCATTGGGGAGCATATAGACTCTGACCATAACCGTAATGTAGTGGTGCTATTTGGTGGCAAACCACTCGATTCAGAGGGCCCCTGTCATAATCGTTTATCTGCAGTACCATTTGGCGGCAAAACCGTCTGTTAGAGGACGCATGCCACGTCCTTACTGGTAGGAGACTGTTTGAGAATGAATCCTATTGATATTCTCTACCAGACATTAATTCTTTGTGAGCTGAAGTACTTTTCAAATTTGTTCACCTGGGTAAACTGTTGCGAAGAATGGATGAGTTTTGCTTTAAGTGTTTGATAGTTTATTTCAATTTTAAATATTTGGATTTTGGTATTTTCTAGAGTTTTGGATTTTTTTGAATTTTCATGGGGTAGAATTTTGAAATCTTTGGAATTGACCCCTCCAGTTAAGATTTTCTGTCAATGCAAATATCATCGGGGTGATATTTGAGTGGAATTTGCTTGAATGTTTGAAATTAACCCATCCGGTTGATATTTGCATTCAATACGGCCATTATCGAGGTGTATAAGGTCATTCATATTTTCGTATTTTATAGGAATTTAAGAGCATTTGACAAGGTAGGATCCCCTCCGGTTGTGATATACGTTCAACACGGCCATCATCGGGGTGTATGGGGTCATTTATGTTTTATGGTTGAACATTGTCGACTCTATTTATTGTCAACAGAGGATCGGATCTCTTATTGACTTTATGTATTTGGTGATGAACCATTCGTTTACTAGGTTTTGAAGGCCTAATATGAACTATAAACCAAATATTTCAGTCATCACTGTGATTGAATATTTGTTCAATAGTTTGAGCCGTGTCAACTCCTATCTACTCGTACAGGAGGATCGGGCTCGAACTCGGGTTTATTTGTTGACCCACGCAGCATCCCTAAACGTTACGTGTATACCTATAACACCCTCACCGGGGCATGTGGGTGTATGATTTTACTAGATGAATTTCTTTTGTAATAGACCTTGAAGGTCTAATATGAACGTATAAAACAAATATTCCGATCAACACCTTGATTGTATATCTGTTTGATAATTCGGACCGTGTCGACTCTTATCTATCCATATAAAATGATCGGGCTCGAACTGCGGTTCATTTATTGACCCGCGCAGCATCCCTAGACGTCACGTGTGTACCTATAACATACTCGCCGGGCCCATGCCGGTGTATTATTTTTCTAGATTAATTTCTTTTGTAATAGACCTTGAAGGCCTAATATGAATGTATTAAACAGATATTCCGGTCGACACCTTGATCGTATATCTGTTTGATAATTCGGGCCGTATCAACTCCTATTTATCCATATAGAAGGATCGGGCTCAAACTGTGATTCATTTATTGACCCGCGCAGCATCCCTAGATGTCGCATGTATACCCATAACACGCTTATCAGGGTCCATGTGAGTATATGATTTTTCTAGATGAATTTCTTTTGTAATAGACCTTGAAGGACTAATATGAACGTATAAAATAGATATTCTGATTGACACCTTGACTGTATATCTGTTTGATAATTCGGGTCGTGTTAACTCCTATCTATCCATATATAAGGATTAGGCTCGAACTATGGTTCATTTATTGACTCACGCAGCATTCCTTGACGTCACGTGTGTACCCATAACACCTTCGCCTGGGCCCATGCGGGTGAATTATTTTTATAGATGAATTTCCTCTTGTAATAGACCTTGAAGGCCTAATATGAACATATTAAACAGTTTTCGGTCGACACCTTGACTGTATATTTGTTTGATAATTCGGGCCGTGTCTACTCCTATCTATCCATATAGAAGGATCAGACTCAAACTGTGGTTCATTTATTGACTGGCATAGCATCCCTAGACGTCATGTGTGTACCCATAACACGCTTGTCGGGGCCCATGCGAGTATATAATTACACGTGCATTTCTGTATACCTATGTGCATACATATTACTAGGCATATGCCGGGGCATTTTTTGGGTATTTGACAACGGTCAGTTGTGCGGGCAACTGTCATTTGGATGTAGGGTTTTATTTGGAAGCTCATACGAAGTGTACTGCATTCACCACTGGATCATCCATGCATGCTTGCCAGCAAGTTGCTGCATTCACCGTTATTGCTAACAAGTGTTTGCATCTACTACAGTTATTCTTCCATTTGCTTACAGATGATATGTCGAATGTATAACGGGCCTCCTACAAAGGGTACGTAGGCACTTGCATTTCTTGCATATCATTCGGCGTTTTCTTGCAATGGATCAATCTATTTGCTCAATATTGAACGATGACTGATCATAAAGGTGTCATAGCGTTCATTGCCTTCTGCTACGATAGCTTGTGAACACTTGTGTTCATTACATGCCTATTCACCATGTTTGTAGGTAACTTATTGCACCTATGAAGGGTCTTTGACACCGACATATAAGAACTTGTGTTTGTTGCAGTCGGATGTTAGCATCCAACATATGTGATTGCTGATAAATCACCATATTCACTGCACATTTCTTGTATGCATTATGGGCTTTCATTCTTACTTGTAAGTAACATGTAACGTGCATTGTAGGCTTTTTGTCGTCATTTGCATGGGCTCTAGTGTGTCTGCTTGTAGATTGGTATTGACTGTGGGGTGTACTTGTTATAGCCATTGCATATCTACTATCATTGGACTATAGACGATATATTACACACATCACATATGCATTAGATCATCATGTTCATTGGACATTGACCCCTCCTGCTCGTAGGGAGATTACTGCATGAATAAGACGTTTCCCACAATAACTCGTAGGGACTCGTATGTGTTTCAAATATGTTGCATTGTGTATGTTTGTAAGAGACTTTGTTGCATTGATTGCATTTTCATATAAGCTGATACTGATTGCTTAGGCAAGTTGCATTCAATGTTAATTTCCCCACATACGTCGTCGACAACTTATTACACCCACTATATGTTGACTATAAGTGTTCATAGGCAGTTACTGTTCTTGTAGCAAATTTTCCATCCCTACTAGTGGGTATTTGCATTTTGTTATGCTCTTCTATCCTCGCTTGCATGCAGATCAATGTTCATTAGAGACTGGTATTCTTACTTGCAGGACTGATATGAATATTACACATCAAGTGTCATTACTTGTAGGTGTTATATTTGCTAAAGATCTTCGCTCCTTTAGCTACGACCAAGTTATATATTTCCTTTAGTTTTGTTGCTTGCGGAATTTGAATGCAGGTGAGCTGTGTTTTGTCATCATCTTCCTAATGAATCGGCGTGTTCCTCAAGAGCCTTTCTGATGAACTAACATACCCATTGTATGTTGCCTTATGGCCACTTACATTATAGACTCCCCTATATTATGGATAAACCACCTCATTACAAATTCTCTGGTTCATGCTTGTGAGTCACATTCGTTAGATGCTCCTTTTCACATGTGAATGCAACATACATATCTTCCGCAAGTTAACCAACATCAGTGGCATGCTTGATGTCCTGTCCACATCTTTCTTGTATTTGTTTGTAGGTATGTCGCATTCATTGCATATCTTTCATGCTCTTTTCATGAATATCCCCTTCATTGCAATCATCCCTACTTTGCAAATATGATGCAGATAAATATTGCTCATGGGTGCATTAGAGATTTTATGTCATTACTCATAGGCGAACTATGTATTTGTGTTGATCTTTGCTAGTGGATGAAGGAATTTTCCTTGTCCACTATATGTCATTGTTCGTAGTCAAGTTCCCTGCACTTAGTTCAAATCAGGTCCTCGGTTCATCGAAAATTTCGGCTGCCTCCCGACGTCTCTCCCGTTTAGGAGAAACTACATGAGTCTTGGCCTTTCCACTACGCTAATAAAAGCATGTATGGTAGGTGTCCGTAGACACCGCATTCGTAGTCTTCATTCCCACCACGCCAATAAAGACGTGTATGGGGTCTTCGAGGGTACCTGTTTTACAAGACAGCTGGTTTTTCCCTGCTCAAGGTTACTTATAAGTAACCCCGCCTCGCCGTAGGCGTCATACGAGGTTCCCATCCCACCACGCTAATAAAAGCGGGTATAGGTGGTTTTCCGGTACGCCGCAAACGTCGAAATGAGGCTTTAGGTGATTATCCGCTTCGTCGCAAGCATCGCGACGAACTTTCTCCCACCACGCTAATAAAAACATGTATAGGTGGTTGTTTTGTCGCGCTGCAAGCGTCGAAGATGAGCTCTCGGGGTCTTAAGATTTGGAGGGATTATACCTGTGCGGAAAGACATTGGTGGAGTTTGCACGCATATCAAGGCACATTTCTTTTCTTTTTTTAGTTAATTATAATCAAAACAATTAATTACAAATAATTATAACTAATAATAATTAATTAGAGTTAAAAATAATTATAATTAGGTTTAATTAGTTATGATTAACATATGATTAATTAATAATTAATTATAATTAAAATAACTTATCATAATTAAACTTATGATTAAAATAATTTTAATTATAAGTATAATTAAACATAATTAATTATAATTAAATTTAACTAATTATAACTAATTTATAATTAATTATAATTAACTATAATTAATTAACCGGTTTTAAGCAGGATTAGAATAGGATTTAACAGGATTTAGGGACTGTTAAATCAAACAGATAATTAAATCCTCTATTTTCCTCTTTTCTTGCCCTAAGGGGTTGTCCGACAACATAATTTATGCAGAATTTCTGCAGGATTAAATCCTGCCGAACGGGATTTGATCGCCCACAAATCTCACGGTGGAATAAATCCTCCGTTTCCCTCTTTTATTTACAGGGTTCAGCCGAAGAAGCGCGTGTAAGGGAGAAAGTTACCTTCACAGCAAGCGAGCCCCTGGCTTTGCTTCCAATTAAAACGTCGTAACTTCCGAACTGACAGGAGGGGAACGTCGTCGAGGGAGGTGAGAAGCTTGGACGGGAGATCTAGGTTGAAGGGATTGGTGGAGGCGGAAGGGCTACGAAAGCTATAGGGAAGGTGGAGTTCGGTGGATACGGCCCGGAGGGGGATTTGAGCATCGGGCTTGTTTCGGCTTGCGACCGAGAGGGAAGATGGAGGTCCGGAGCTCGAGGAGGTAGAGTGACGGGAGGAAGGGGTTTTGGGTCGTGAGGCTTGCGGTTGGAGACGAGAGAGGAGGCGGGGTTTGCGAATGGGAAAAGAAGAAGAGAAGGCTTCGTTTGGCTCGGCATTTGACGATGCGAACAAGGGGCTGAAGCTCGAGGCGCGGAATGGGACAACTGTGAATGGCGCCGAATGCAGGAGATGGGCGACTGTACGCGAGATTTCGACAGGATTTGGTACAGGTAATCAATTTAGCGATTTTCTTATTCTCTTTTTTTTTTTCTGATTTTGCCGCACAGGTCAACATCTAGAAGTGGAGAGTTTCTAACATTTATCATGGTAGTGCAATTTCATTTGAAAAAGTGCTATTCCCTGTTATTTTTTCCCCTTTCCTCGGCTTTTCTGCACAATGGTATTATTAATGTATTCTAAAGTGTGAACTTGGGAAGAAAGGAGCCTTCTATAATTGGATGTGCTCATGGCCTCATAAAGATCATACCCTACCTATTGTAAGAAAGTTAGCATTATGATTCAGAAAAGCTAAGCTTGATGCTCGCACTTAATCAGGCAATGTTTTCTTTTTTTTTTTTTCCTTTCCCCATCTTTTATGTTTGTTGGTTAGAAAGTATTAGAAATGATCTTTTTTTATTAGATTTTAATGAGAATTTGATTTTTAACAGAACACAATAGAGAAAAAAGATTCATCTAACTAATCCCACATAGTGGGACAAAGGCTTGATGTTGTCGTTGTTGCCCATCTTTTATGTTTGGTTTGGCTTCTTGGACATTGTTTTTTCAACTTTTTCTGAAGAATACTATGCTCATGCGCATTTGTCATCTTCCTTGGTTGTGTCCCTGTGGTATTAACCAATTAGCCCAGTTGTTCCGTAAGGGTTTTCTAAATTTCTTTATATGATTTTGTTTTCTTTTTTGCTTCTCTGTTTGTCGCAATTACTGCTATTTTATGTGCAAATGGGTTGCTCCTAGCCCTTTTTCCTAAATATAGAGTTCTTCAATTTTTGCTGTACTTGTTTTGATATCATTGTGCTCCATGTGTATTTGAAATCCTAATTTTTCCAGCATTGTTCTATGCATGTGGTTTTAATGCTTAATTTTGGCGCTCGGCCTTACATAGAAATGATTTTTATCTTGTGTATAACTGAAGTCACGCTTCGTCACTTTTTTCCTTTAATTGGCCTGTAACTTGACTTTTTATTTGCCTTGGAAATAGTTTTTCTTGTTGTTTGAGAGCATTTTGCACTATTGCGATGCTAGTTAAATGAGGGCAAAGATGAAATAACTCTACTTTCACAACTTGAGCGATCTGCCAACACAAGTAGGTTCTTAGGATACTTAATCAGCCACAAATGATCAGATTTTATTCATTAATTAATAATAATAATAGTAATAATCTTTTTATTTATTAGCCATCAATCTTGATTCATAAAAATAGGATTGCATGGATTAGAATTAAAAATAAAATCAAATATAATCTTATATTGAGACCAAGTCAAAATTTATCCAAAGGTTCAAACCTAAATTTATCCAAATATAATAGTTAAAACTAATAAAAAAAATAAAGTAAAAATAATAAAAAAATTGGCCATAAAAAACCGGTTCAATAAGCTCGAAGCCATCTTTAATGTTTCAAGTATTTTAGTAATATTTAAGAAAATTGCTATGCACAATGGCTGTCATCATGCTCATTTTGAAGGAAATTTTTAACTTGTTTTGTTTTGTGGTACCTGTTGTTATACCATTAAAAAAATTACCAATTACGTATATTATATCAAATTCGTTGCCATTTTTACAATAGCCGGGAACTGCCCTTCTCCTGCTATTGATTAAGCTATTTCAATGGCTGTCCTCGAAAATTAGATAAACCTTACAGGTGAATTAAAAAGAATAAAACCGGTGTATTGATTTTCACCAGGGGCATGGTTTTAAATCTAAGAGTTTGAGTTTTATGTTGTTAATGCAATCAAGTTGTGTTAGGTAAAGATTGTTTTGCTGGATAAAATGGATTAATCTGTTTTTTGATAATTAATTATAGTTTTGAATATTGAAATGGTAGGGATACTCTGAAGATCATTGCAAAACATCATGAAAATGGCGAGTCTTGCTTGAAAGTATCTCAAAATGAGTCTTAGGGTTCATTTGGTTTCTCGAAGATATAGAATATGTTTTTGGAAGTGTTGATTTTTTTTTAGCTCATTTTGTATGTAAAGATAAATTCATCACTGTGATGTTTTGAAAGTTTTTGTAGAGTTTAATATCGCTGTTGATTTATAATTACATCCAATCCAATCACTTAACAGAATAGAATAATTTATTATTTTTTAAAACATGTTTTCTAACTTTGAGCAACAAAATAAGTAGCATTTCATGCTGCTTCATATTTGTCTTGTATATGCTATAATGCTATTTAATTACTTGCAGAAGCACTCTTTCATTGTGGCTTGATGAACTCGTTACAGCTGTGCATATCTTTTCATGCCTTGATTTCAACTTTTCTTTTGTTTGCAGCTTCCATGTTGGTTGATTTCAGCTTCTATTATGCCTTTCTCAGCAAATACTAATAATCAGGTATCCTTGCAGTATCTTTGAAGAGGATTTGATAAGGAATATTGAAAAAACTTTTGTTAGGTGCTACTTACTAAGAGAGGAGAGAGATACAGAATGAGTTGATGGCTGTATTTCCTTCGCTTAGTACACAATTATAAGTTTTATGTGATAAGTATCAAATATCTAATTAGGAATATAGGAGACAATTTGTTGGCCTAGAGAGCTGAGGAGCATTGAATACAACAGTGAGCAATATGGAATGAGGTCTGGATTCTCGAGCTAGTGGAGGTGGGTGCCTGGGTGGAGCTGCAAAATTTAAAGAGGATACTTTCACAGTGAAGGATTATATGTTCGATTGCCAGATTGGGCGCATGGTACTTATTTCTACGTGCAAAATTTTCATGGTAATGTATAAATTGTTTCTCTGTCGAATGTGGTAGTATATTTAGTTAATTAAATAACTAAATGTTTTTTTATTAAAGATTCTCACAATTGTGTGAAAAATGCTAACCTTCCTTAAACACTGCATAATGTTACATTGCTCAAGCACATCTCAGAAGTCTTTGATTCATTGGCATTTTAAGTTGGTATGAGTGTAATATATGCTATGAGATTATTAAGGTTTTTTCTCTCCTCTTCTCTTAGTCTTTAACACATCAAGAAATCTTTTTGATTGAGTTGGGCAGCCTAATATTTTTCCTCAATATATTTACATTTGGGCAGGCAGTAGTAGTTAATTGATATGACATTTTTTTGTGATTCAATAACTTATATGTGTTATTTTATTATTCAATTTTATGGTTGATTGTGAAAATATTTTTAGTAGTAACAGTGGAGAATTTGTTTAGGGGCTTATAAGGGTTAGTTTTTTCCACCAGTTTATTTCTTAGATGGTGGAGTCTTTAATGCATGTCAATACTTAAATTCTTTTCAATGGAGAGTTAGGTAATTAGCTCTCATTTGTCCTTTTTATTATAATTGAGGATATTTTGCCCAAGATGTTTTAAGTTGTGACTAAGGATAGTTAGGTTGAGGGCTGCAATTATGACAAACAGGGTATATTAATGGCATTTAATTTGTGGATAATGCTTTTCTTGCGGTACTTTTTCTGTAGTTATCATTCTTAAAAGGATTTTATTTCTTTTTGAAGATGCATTGGGCCTGATCTACTTGGAAGGATTAAAGATAAAGGGGTAAGAGAAGGTTTAGCTTCTTTCTTCCTTCAAATTTGTTAGAACATCCAAAATGTTGATGAGAGCTAAATCTTGAAAGGATAAATTGATTCTTGGTAAGGCTCGTGTCTATTTATCCTCATCCTTTTCATGGAGCTTGGAACCAAAATTACCAGCAAGGTCTCAATTTCTTCTTTCTCATGATTGGCAAGTTCAATGAAATGTATCATCATTCCTGTTCATCTGAGCAATTATGTTTCTAATTAGTACTCTGATGTTGACTACATCAACCTTAATTCCAACCAAGATTTACCAAAGTGGGTGCTATACTGTCAACTTTCACTGCTCTTGCTCCCCGTATGATAACATATAAACACACAGCTCATTTTGATCTGTTGGTTGGGAGCCCCGCCGTTTTACTTGGATTTGTGGATTTGTATGGCTTTTGCTTCTTTGAGAATCTTTATTCTTTTGGTTGTATCAGTTTTTAAGTTAGCTTCCTATGATATGGTCCTCTGCATCTCTACAACTTTTGTAGTTCTCTAATGGAGGATGGCTTCTTTATCTTCTTCGACTGTTATTTCTTTTTTTTTTTCCTTTGGTTCATTATTATCTACTCTGAAGATTATTTTTGGACGTTCATTATTCACCAGAAAAAGCTTAAAATTGAGCTTAGATTATATATCAACGTTAATGATTTTGCCTTTTATTTCAATATAATAATATATAAAAAAATAATTGCATGAGATAATTATTGATAGTAGAATATTCCTGATGAATATAAGCATGAGCGCACTTTATCCATCAATCTAACCAAAGAAAAAAAAAGAACAAAATAACTTCCTTTATGCAACAAGTTTTAATTACAGAACAGAACAAAACAGGTGATAAATAAAAGAAAAAAAAATTAAAGCAGGCAACTAACTTGGATCTGTAACTAATTCTTAGAAGGGTTGGAACTCTAGTGGTTTACAAGTCCATAAAATTCCAATTCTAGGCTTCAACAAATTCTTGGATCTTTAACTAAAGCAGGCAACTAATTGTACTCTTCCAATTTTTTTAAAAAATATTTAGGCCAATTAAGGTAAACTCAAACGCATTATATATACAAGACTCGAATCCAAGACTTTTTGATTGATAGTCAAAAATTTAAATCAACATGTCAATGTGAGCTGTGTTTGTACTCTTTCATTACTGCACTGCAGCAAAGCATCAGCTAACAATCCAACAGTGTGGTCCTATAGCTTCAACGTACATACATCAAATGAGCTAATCAAAATCATTTGAAAATCATCAATCAAATAAAGTAGGAAACAGCTTCAGCTTTTAGCTCTTTGGATCTGGACAAGACTCTATTCCCCATTTCCTTCTCACATCCTCCAGATTCTCGTGGAAATGCTTCTCGTAATACACACAAATCAGATCTGTGCACTTCAATCCAGCACGGCTCGCCCAGGGGAAGTAATGCCTGAAGAAGAGAGATCTTTGCTTCTCGCTAAACCTTGCTGTTCCACCAATCACTGACAACATACACATAGGAAGAAGCATCTGCTCAAATTCTACCACCTTGAGAGCAGACTCGCCGATCAAGTTCGTAGGGAGGCCAAATAGCACGTGCCAAAAATCATGTACTTCGCGAGCACGTGTGGCTACATATGCTAACTCATCTGTGTTCATAAACCTAACTGGTGGCCGGTCATCAGGTGAGAAGTTTCTTGATCCCATGAACCTAGCATATGCTGCTCCAAATGTGTTTTCTGGCAAATCCCATGCATGAGAGACTTCTGAAGATATTACCCGTGGACGCTCAATAAGAATTTCCTGAA
Source organism: Dendrobium chrysotoxum (assembly GCA_019925795.1). Lineage (NCBI taxonomy): Eukaryota > Viridiplantae > Streptophyta > Magnoliopsida > Asparagales > Orchidaceae > Dendrobium > Dendrobium chrysotoxum. The sequence goes on from CM034305.1 coordinate 9,919,117, forward strand.
CACAGCAGAGATTATAAACAACCTTGAGACCACCATTCCTGAACACAGCAGGTTTACCAAGTTCCACCAAAAAATCTTAATCCCATTCAACAGAGAAACCCATCCATTTTATGATGCCCAACACTTCATAAATATTGTCTCCTTAAATTTAGCAACTTTCCAGCAAGCCAAGGCAACCAAAGCAAATGTGACTAGTTGAACATGAGGATTTAGATTACTGTAATTCTTTCCAATCAATGGTGATTGTTAAATGCAGAATAAGCAAAATTGACGCCGGAGCTGAGCTGATCAATTCTGTTAAACTTCAGGCTATATTAATTCCAGTTTGTAGTTTATATGACTGCATAGGATTAGTGCTTGCTTATGTTATGTGTAGCCTAATAGGTTGCTACTTTTGTCTATAAATACCTAGTCATTCATTGTAATAGAGACATTTAGAGATGAATAATATTTGAGTTCTTTTACTCTTTTTTTATGGGTTATGTATCCTAAGCTATTCAGGTGGTGATCCCCTCCCCAAAGAGTTCTTGGGTTATACGTGGGCTGCCAGTTTCTACGACTCACAAAACCATAACCAAAATCTTGCAAGAAATAAAGGTTGCTAAATACTGATCACAAAAAACCAGATTCTTTCTTGGCAAAACTACTAATAGCCATAAACTTACCCTGCCTTCAGGATTACTCTTCATCCGGGCAAGGACCCTCTGGAAAGCGGGCATACCAGTAGTTTCACCTAGCGCAGCAATTAGATCTGCTCTTCTGGGATCCATTAGAGCACCAAGAGCTGAGCCAACAGCAACTGCTGCTCTTTGCCACCCTTTCAAGTGAATACGAGCTCCTTCCATAACAATTTTGGATTTTGAAAACCCGATAAAAGTAACTAATCAACCATTAAAAGAACTTTGTGAGCCGTAAAGGGAAGTCATCTAAAAAAAAAAAGGAATCGTAAATATCCCAAGATAATTAAAGGAAAAACATTTATGTAAATTTATAATCAGAACTCGCTATCATGGGCAAATCCAAGTTAAGGGCACCAGGATATAGATATGCCGATGTACAATTTCTTTGTTATAAATTAGCTGAAACTAGCAAGTCGCTAACACTGGTTATCAGAACACTGATTCTACAGTTCTAGACACCAGCCTAGGGATTCAAGCATAAAAAATGACAATTTTTCATCCTACGGGGCTGTTTGGCAACAGGATTTATGCAGGATTTGAGCCCCCCGTAAATCTCACGGCGGAATAAATCCTCCCTTTCCCTCTTTTTGCAGTAAATCCCGGATTTACTAAATCCCGAAGAAGCGCGCGAAAGGGAGAAAGTTACCTTCACAGCCAGCGAGCTCCCGTCGTTGCTTCCGATCAAAATGTCGTAACTTCCGATCTGACAGGAAGGGACTGTCGTCGAAGGAGCGAAGTCGAACAGCAACGAAGGAGCCGAAGAAGCGACTCGTGCAATCTCCACACCTCCTGCGAAGCAACGAAACCGAACAGCGACGACGAAGAGAGAAGATGAAAGGCAAACCCTATACGCCTATTGATTAACTTAATTAATATAATTTAAAATATTAATAATTAATAGTATGATTAGTACATAAATTAATTATCATTAAATTATCTTAATTAATATTTGTAATTTATTGATTATTATAGCTATTAGTAGTATAATTATCATTAGATTTGTTTAATCTTTAACTAATTAATTAAATTATTAGTATGACTATTAGTAAAATAATTTATATTTTCAAAAAATAATTAACTAATCAATACTATTTTGTTATGTGCTCTTTATTGATTTTTCAGTTATATTGTATACATTCAAGTTGTATTTTTATGTTGTATGCAATTATCTTGAATTCATAATTATCTTCCTCACATTTAAATTCATAACGGTCATAAATCCTGAAATATATTAGTAAAATTTTTCTTAGAATTTATCAAGATTTAACATTTTTCATACCAAACAATTTTCAGGATTTAACACCCTCTAGATTTACTGAATTCGGATTTACTAAATCCCTGAAGTTAAATCCCACTTGTTGCCAAACAACCCCTACAAAATCTTAAAATCCATTTCTCACCCGTTTTACCTTAAATATCGGATTTAATAAATCCAAATTAGGCATACCGACTTCAATCCTCACGTCGCACAAAGTACTCTTCTCCTTCACACGACGCCGACCCTATTGATGCCTTCTCCAGTGAGCCCCCGTGGTGGCTTTTTAGCTTCTTCATCATCAAAGGTTTCAAGAATTTTGGGGAGAAATACAACCGCTTTGTTCTGTAAAGTTTAATGGGAAATTCTTTTTTTTTTAATTTTGATTATTTTTTAAATAATTAATATTACTTGATATTAATGGGATAAGATAATTTAATTAAAAATTAAATTAATGTTAATTATAGTTATTAGTTAATTAAAAATCTATACTACTATTATAAAAGGGGTTTGAGTTTCCACCCAAATAAAATCTTAGCCTTTCATTTTAATTACTCAAATAAAATCCTAGCCTTCCATTCTAATTATTATGATTTATTAATAATTATAATTATATTAATTTTTTTGTTAATGTTAAATACATCATATTTATTATCGTGAAGTTGTATTAATTAGTTGCCACCATTATGACGTTTTATACTATGCATTCATTGGTATCAAATTAAAATTATTGCAGAGAAACGCCTTTTCTGATGACGCCTCTTAGTTTCTCTTAAGTACATATCAAATAAAACTTCATTTCTCTTAATTACAACCAATTAATACAAAGAAACGCATGTTCATTTCTCTTTTCTCTTAATACTTATAAACCAACCAATGAATGCAGAGCAACGCCTCTTCGTATCTCTTAATAATCATAAACTTCAGTTTAATTACAACCAATGAATACAGAGAAACGCCTCTTCGTTTCTCTAAATAATTATAAACTTCGTTTATCTTAATGTTTGAAAACATCTGGTCTTGAAGATTCTGCCTTCTGTAATCAAGAATCGTAAGAAATTCTCAGCCGTTTTTCTCCAAAGCAAATGATAGTTGTTGGAATCCGTTCTTTTCTTCTCCTAAACATCAAAGCCAGCAGCTATTTAGAGTTTTCTCCTTTCTTGAGATAGCAAAGGAAAATAACATGATAAGGGAAGTTGGTTTTATCTTTAAGTGTATTTTATCATTCTAATCTTCCAGAAATTATATGTAAATAAAGAATGGCTCTGCTAGAATTCTTTTTAGACCTACCAAATTTAGTAGTCATAAAGATTTCCATTTAATTAAAAGAACTGGTACCCATTATTAATTTATTATTGTTAGTTTCATTACAAAATCTGAGATGTAGGCTCCTTTTAATGATTCATTTGATGTGGTATGCAATCCAAAGCTTTATGTATAAATTTTGAGGAAACATATTGTCTCTACACAGTCAGTTTGCGTTGGTGTTATATATTTGTTTTTCTCTTTCTGATTGATTAAAAAGCTTTAGAGAAAGTCAGCAGATCCCCGTTATGTTAATATTTTTTTTAGTGGAAGCCCATAGACCCAAATCTATAGCTCGAGCATGTCAAATACATTCTATCTCATGGTCGATCCTCCATTCACTTTATAACACTATTGACCTCTTCCTTACGTCTATTGGTGTCGTCTATTCACAGGAGATCAATTTGAACCGGAAGGCACATGCTTTTTCAACATCGCATAGATGAAGTTTCATAATAAGAGCAATTCACCCTGCGGCGGCGCGCATGAAACCAATTTGAACCGAATGGCACATTTTTTTTCAACATTGAGTAGATGAATTTTTATAATAAGACCAATTCACCCTGCAGCGGTGCACACTCCATATAAAGGTTGATTTCTAATTTTTTCATTTTTTGTGTGAAGATTTTGATAGAATTGGAATCTGTATTTCTTATATTTGCCTTTCAATGTTAGTAATTAGATTTTTGGAATTATATTTGTAGAATTATATTTATGAGCATTGCTGCTGTCAGTGTAATTAACATGTGGGTGCTGAATTATTCATAATATGTTGACAATTTCAACGATTTGTGAATATTATACTATTTGATGTTATCATATTTGCTGCTCGATAATACATTTCCCTAATAATATCAAAATATCATTCACATACACCTTTATGCCTTGAAACAAACCAAATAAAGTCCATGTTTACTCAATTATATTGCTTCTCAAGATCATAAAAATCACATATCTTTTAGTTTATGAATGAAAGATATTTGATCATACTTTTGAGATGTAGAATTCCTGTTCAAATAGCTATGTTTGGGTTTCATAGAATTAATACAATATAAGAGAATAAAAGTAGAGACCTAACTAATTTCGAGATTCTCTCCTAAAATAATCTTGCCTCTTCAAATCTTGAAGTCACCAAATCAAGATCTAGACTAGAATGAATCATGAGGAGGTGGAGAGTACATAAAGCCATCTCAAAGTAATTGTTGATAAGTTGTGACAGTCCGCATCTATTATTGAGGAGAGTTTATACTGTAATATTAATGGTTCTATCGTATATAGTCTCAAAACATTTTTATATATTAAATTATTATGAAATTCTTATATATAATATTTATAAAATGCTTATAATGCAATAATTAATTTATTAATTATATAGATGATTACATTCATTTTAAACTTAATGGGCGAGTATCTATTAATAATCATTATTTTGAACTTTAATATCTCTTATAATTGTTTGGTTATAAATTATAAAATTCAACTTTTTCATTATAGTTATGAATTTACAATTAAATTAAATATAATTGCCTCCAAAAAAGAAATTTATTCATATTTTTCTTTGATATATTATAAGTTGATTGAGAAATAAAGAAAAAGAAAGCCATGAACAATTTTACTTCACATTGTTTATAACATAATTTGCATAGAAAGAGAAGACATAGAAAGATGCTCAATTATTAGACTTGCAATCATAACGCTCAATCTTGAAATAAGTAATTTAGTAAGAAATAAAATTTATATGGTATCAACATTATCATTATAACTAACATTCTTGGTTCTAATTTTAAGATTTATAGTAGCTAAACAAATATTAAAAGATTTGAGGGTCTTGTAATGAATTTCCTGTTTATATTTAACAAATAGATGATTAAAAAACTTCAGACAAACTCTTTGAAGCTATGATATATTTTCGGCTGGGAGAAGAATTAGGATATAACTCTAAGCATATTAACTATTACACCATATAAATGACAGCCTAATTATTCAAAGTGATGCACCAACATGTATCTTTAAACGACAACCCAAAAAGCAAGAAAATAATAAAAGAAAATAACAAGAAGAATTGCCAAAAAAATAATAATCATATCTAATGAAATTAGTTCAACAAGTTCCTAACAACCAAAGTTATAATACAAAAATCATAGCATTACAAATATATTTATGGAGTTAAAAATTTATTTATCATATATTTCATTATTGATATTTAAAATTCTATTAACGTGTACTTTGTGCACGTGTAAATAAACTATTATATATATCTGTATGTGTATATATATATATATATATATATATATACACACACACACACACAATAATTTAAATGCTATAATCATATTTTATATAGGCATTATTGATATGACTCCATAAAAAGAGGCTGAGCTTATGGAGAAAAATAGCGTTCTTGAATTATATATTAATCTCAACTTCTCTATTTCTTTCTCAGTGTAATTCTCACCTTCTATCCCATCACGGGGAAGTATATAATAGAAACCACATTTTCAATCATGTTTGCTTGCTACAATGAACAATTATCCATCTCAAGTCTCTCTTTTGATTATGAAATGATGAGCATTTTGATTGCAATGTATTCTATTCTTTGATTGATGTAGTTAATTCTTGTTCTTTTGTTATTATGCTTCAGTGAAAAGCAATTCCGTACTTGTGTAACTCACATTCGATTCCACTCGAGGTACCTTTCCCAATTATTTACTAAATTTATTTTAATGTATGTTAATTAATATCAGAATTATGATTAAATAATCCAAAATTTTGACATAAGAATGCTACTTTAGCCAAAAAAGAAATGATGGATATATATTTCATATACAATGAAAAAATATAATTTAATGTTTCCAACTTAAGAATTGATCAAATTGTAGTCTGAAAAATTTTACTTAATCCATAAGCATGAAATTGGACTCCTACACCAGATTTATTGGACTCCATTTCTGTTGCATGAAATTAATCTTATGTTCTTAGTTAAAAGTTTCATTAATTATTAATCTTGACGATTCTAAAAACATAATGTCTTGCATTAAATATATTAGAATAATTATCATAGTGAGACATTCTTGCTGATTATTTATAACTCTTTAAAATAGTTTTTCTTTAAATTTGTGTTTATTTAAGTTGACAAAACTCTTTTTTAAATCAAAGCAGCTAGGTAAGTTCTTTTTTGCTATTTGTTCATTATTGAAATCATATTTTAAATGAAAAATCATATTTTACTAATGAAATTATAATTATAAACTTAATATTGTTTCATTTTTAAATAAAATATAATTAAAATATTCATAATATAAATTTTTATTTTAAAATTTTATTAACGTGTATTTAATGTGCATACAATAAAATTAAGACAAAAATCATATTAAATCTCTCACATATAAATTGTATTAACTCTTTAATGTTAATTTTAGGGTATAATTATCTATATTCATTTATCATTTTTATATTTGCTATTTCTATTTATTTGAATTTTTAAATATTTTTTATAATTATTTATAATTGTAAGTTTTTAAATTGATCTCATTAAAAAAATAAATAATTTTGTAGAATTTAATATTTTATGAAAAATATCCTCAAATCTCTACATTTTATTCACATTTACTTGTTACACATATTTTATATATTCTAATGAAAATTTTCTTTGATATTTTGCTGATAAATTTTTACATGTCATGCAATAATAAAAAAATTATTTTCTACAAACCTTTAAGTGATAATTAATTCTTATTCATATTTATTATCATAATTTCTAGGAAATTTGTGCCTATACGATTATAATGAAATATATTTCTATCTAATAAAATATATATTTAATATGATCTCTAGGATAATGTGCTATTATATATATATATATATATATATATATATATATATATATATATATATATATATATGTATTAATTTTAATATTATAAAAATTTGATTTATTTTATTTTTAATTAATATTAATTATTATTCTAAAATCATGAAATGTAATTTTAATAAACCTCTAAGTCTTTGTTGGGAAATCTATCTCATTAGTTGTATTGATAAATTTAACAATTAGGAAAGAACAAATTTTATTAAATTTGTTTCGTACAACCATTTAATCTTCTTATAATATATTTTTTTAATTCTAGCAACATGCACTTTATGCATGTTCAGTAAACTAGTATTAATAAAATCAAAATCATACCATTTTTTATTTAATTTGATTAAATAAAAATTCCTATGTTTAACTTGATTAATAAATTATTAATTAGCCATTTATTTCAATATTAATTCGTGCTAAATATAATTCATTTAGATTAATTTTAAAAAATAGAACTTTTATTAACTAAAATAATTATCATTTAATCAAAGAAATTAAATATGAATATATTAATTAAATTAATATTAATAATTAATATCAGTTAATTAAGTTGATATCAACACTATTTTTATTAAATTATTTAATTAAAAACCTCAATAAACTAAGTTAATAATTACTTGAGACATTTAATTACGTTAGTCAAATTAAAATTAATATAGACAAATTAAATACAATTAAATATCATAATCAAATAAAATTTAAATTTCTTAAATAAATTATCAAATCATTTATATAAACACTTGGTTTAACATTTATCATAATAAATATATTTCAGAAATTAACTCTATAAAATTTACAAAATTTAATAAACCTATTAGCAGCCAAACAGCCTCAAAATATTAAATAAAAAATATCCCAGAAAACTTTTTTTTTTATTACGAGTTTATTATCAGTATCATATACAATCATATCAGTATTAAATTTTTCTCTTCATCTCTTTCAATTTATTTATACGTGTCAAAAAATTCAAAATATTTAATTACAAATTGAATTGCATCTGCATAATGTTTTAAAATAAATTTTATATCGAAGTTCCTCACACCATAAGATTTCCATTCAGCGCCAATTTGAATCGATAATATGACTCAATTCTAAGAGAGATTATTACGTGTGAAGTTCGGATGAGAGAATCATTTAATTTTTGTGAGTATGCACAATAAAAGCACAGTTACTGTTCGCCACTGTGCTTTGCTGCGCACTCACAAAAATAGGACACAGCTTCGTGCCAGACTCCACACGTAATAATATCTCCAATTCTAATAGCTCAAATGCAAGAAAAAAAGGTACAAAAAAAAACTAATAGCTCAAATGCAAGAAAACAAGAAAAAAAACAAGTTTTATTATTTCTTTTATTTGCAAAGATTCGCCGCTAATAATTGAACTCTAACAACCAAAATGAGCAATATCGAAGCAGGGCTTATAACTATCATTTGCTTTTCCGATTGCATCATCTATTTTAGGTTTCATTTGGGACAACTTTCTTCCTATTTCTTACTAAAAAGCTATTTTAAGAAGCAATAAAAAAATTTATCCCAAACAAAATCTTAGTTGGCATTCATATGCAACAAAATTTCCATAGCAAGTAACATCCATAACCAATATTTGTGCCAAGAGCTCTAAAGTTGGAGATATTATTCTGTGCGGTCATCGGACCATTCAGAGACGAATCAGAATGCGCCACGTCATCCGGTATACAGCACCGATACACAGCAAAAAAGTGAAGTGGCACATTCTTATTCATCTCCGGACGACGTCTAGTGACCGCACAGAATAATCTCTCCTAAAGTTGACACTCGATGTATATATGACATATGTGGATCAAATCTAATAAATATTATGTTAATACAACGATTATAGTCGAGCATTAAGCAGATCAAAATTTCGAAGATAGTACCTGCAAATCATGCATACAACTACATGCTCTTTTGGTCATCGTTGCATCTTTCTGTATTGCATGAAACTGAATATATTTATGGCGAAGATTGCATCAACGAGAAAGGTATTTCCTCATTCGATCTGTACAGCAATCCTCGCAACTGACTGCGTGAGTTTTCTTTCTGAAAGGCCTCATATTTTCTCTTTCCTTCCTTGAGTTCTATCTCTTTCCATTGGGGTAAAAGCCTTGAAACATTGCATTTACAGGAGGAAGATCACAAAATTTACAAACAGTTAGAAATAGGTTTGAGCCTGATTAAGCAGACACCGGGATTTCTGTCAACTGTTACTCTGTATCACCGTTAATGGCTGCGTGCCATCATCAACTTGAGGATTTCGTAGCTTTTGAAGAGATCGGTATTGAAGCCGAACACTCTCGCCACTGTCGAGAATCTTGAGGAGATACCTTCAATGAATTTTAGTTTGAGCCAAGCATTACACCATAGCAAGACCATTTCATCAACTCATAAAAGATTGTCATCCAATATAGTTTTTAAAGGAGAAAAATGGATTGTCATTGTTGGAAAGCTGGAATGGTAATGTTGTTATTGAATTGAATACTATATTGATATAAGAGTTCCTATACTTGTGAAAGAGAATAGAGTAATAAAAAATATTCGCAATAATGAGTATATATTATAATAATAAATATCATAAATTTCACCTATAAATATTAAATGCATGTGATAATATTGATATGACAATATAATACTTCTAATAACTCTCGCTAATCAAATTTTGATCAAGATGAGTCTCCATGCCGCTGGATTTATTTTGAGATGAATTCAATATAAATTTTGATTGTTTATCTATATATATTATATTCATGGCTTTAATCATCCTGACTAAAATTAGTGAAGATATTTTTACCCAAAATTTTTCCTATTTTTTGCAACTTGTGGTTATTAGCAGTTAAATAATGATAAGAAATAAAAGTTTAGACCAATGAAAGCTTACCACCCATTTAAGCACAGCGAAGTAATAACGGCTTCCCTTCCAACGAACTTATCAGGTGTTCTCCTGTTGCCCTGCATGAGTAATTATTGTCAGTATGCTTTTCCTTTTTGCCACTCTCAAAATTATTGTATCATGTCAAAATTTTTCAAAGAGAAGCTCGTAATTAATCTTTTATTTTGCTTAACCTTAATCAGAACTTTCTCGTTAACTGCAAATGGAAACTGGACGCCTTTTAAATGTTTGGCAGTATGGCCATCAACATTCATTTCACCATTTTCCTGATAAAAAGACGAAAAAGGAAAAAGGTTAAACGACAGATCAATAGCATAATTAAAACTAGATGGGTTAACATGCACAGACCTTTCCTGGTTTCTTTGGTGGGTCCATTTGTTCACCCCCTTCTTTCCTACGTTTTCTGAGATTAGTATTATGAAATAGTCTTCTTTCATCTTCACTCCTCACTGCTGCTGCTGCTGCTCTAAGAGCTGTCAATGGTATATTATTTTTAAAAATTATTTATAAACTGAAGAGGGGAAGCTTAAAAAATAAAATAAAGGAGCAAATACCAAGATTAGGGATCAAGGAGCCTGAATCAATCTCTGCATTGCAAAGAGTGCATCTCGCCTGAATATGACAAAAAAAAAAGGAACAAATTTATGTTCAATATGTTTTCTATGCGGAAGACATAAAGCTATTGAATGTTTTTTTTTTTTCCATCTTTGGGAAATATTAAACAAGAATTTGACTTTTAACAAGACACAATGGAGAAAAATGATTCATGTAGCCGACCCCATATAGTGGGATAAAGGCTTGATGTTGTTGTTGTTGTTGTTTGGGAAATATATATTAGGTAGGTGATCTAATGAGCTAGGCAGAATCTTGGCTCAACAGCTAACTGAAGCCATTAGAAACAAAAAAGTAAATCTATGCCATCAGTAACGATTATAAATCCACCACCGAAAACAGAGACCCTCTTTCCAAACTGCCTAGGCGCCTCTTCATGCAAAATACAAATTTAGTAGGACTGTAGCATGTCAATTAGTTTACAAATATTACCACCATGCACTTGCAAGGTCTATCAAAATTCTCATTCAAAATTTAAAAAAAAAAAATAGTTTACAAATATTACCACCAATTAAAATTCTCAATCACAACAGATGAAACCTTTTGTAAAATCCAAATTCTAAAAGAAATTTACCTAACATTTCATGCACTTGCAAGGCCTTCCGAATTTTCACTTAAAGTGACAGATTATTCAAACTAAATAGTAGAAATATTTTACTTTCTGGTCTATAATATCAATTGTAGCTATAATTTCAAAGCATTACGGGAAAAAGTATCTATCGTCAGGCAACTAGTTTTAAGTGAAAATCAAAGGATTTGCACGTACCATTTCCATGACTTTCTTCAGCATGTGGCCACCAAATGAATGTCCACAAGAAACAACTACTGCATCTTCAAGGAACGCCCCACTACAAGAACAGAATGACATTAAACAAATCTCCAAGAATAATAAGTGCCATAGCAGCAGAATGTCTTAAAATGGTAAGAAAAATACCATCAAAATTATCATTTTCGCAGGATGCAAGTAACAAGAAAAGAATCATATTTTATCAAGGAATATAAGAGCGAACACAAATAATCAAGTTCCTTATGTCCATGTACCATGTGCCCAGTAAGGGAATGCTAAAATCTGCATTTTTTTTCTAGAAAGAAAACTAGAATCTGCATATGTTGCAAGCCTAAAATTCCAAATCATGCAGAATTCGACATGAAGTCAGTAGATAGAGAACTAAGAAAACCAGCAAGACCAATTTTTCAAGATTAAAAAAAAGGTTAAAACATGAAATTGTATGCAACAAAGCCATCTGACCTGCAACAAGTCACTTGAATCCAAGAAGCAAATGTCCATTTTTGTTTAAATTAGGACAGGAGAATCAGTTATGACTGTTGCAATGGAACCATGGACCTCAAAGCTTTGCTTTTTTACATACCCACAGAATTAATAAAACGCATAAAGGCTTATAGTAGCTTTTTGCACACCGTGAACTGAATGAAATGCCTTTAAATGTGTCTCCAAACAAATTTGGACTCCACTCCAAAACCATGGAGAATCATCTAACCTCTGCAATCCAACCCATCTTATTATTTTCATCGTACTAGTATCTCAATTTTCTTTACTGCTTCAAAAAAATTTAGTTATTTGTTTCACTATTTCTACAGTTAACAGTTTTCAACTAATTTAAACTTTTGTATGAATACATAGATCATGCCTTGTCAAATAACAAGCATCCCTCAGTTCAAGTTTTTAAGACGACTTTCAAAATAAGGTTCCAACAGAATAACTGCTGTAGATTCCTTTAAACTAAGTTCATGAAATTGAGCTTTTTACCAACAAATACAAAGCCCGATGACAATACCTAACTTCAAACCTGGACTCATTGTTTCATCATAAGCTATCATGCATGGACAATGATATTAATACTCAGAAATGACACAATATGGACACAAGAAAAAACAATGCTGAAAAAAAATTGGACATACATGAATTGATAAGATATATGAAATATATTAAAATAATATTATTAGAAATAAAACCCTATTCATAAATCAAATAGACATTTAAAAGAAAATTCACATAATGTCATGGGAAGAGTCCAATAAATATTTGATGTCCCAAGAAGTCTAGGCGTCCAAAGAGTGAGAATTTTTCAGAAATCAAAGAAAAAGTGAGACATTTAATGGCATGTTCGACATGGTGTCCTAGAGCGCCAATGGCCAACGTATTTAACATTACTTATCAACCCTCTAGAAGTATGATAGGAAGTGGATGCAATTTCCTCGAAATCAGTGAACGACAATAAGAAATTAGGAAGAAAAACACACCAAAATTATTTTTATTACAAGATATATGAAAGAAAATAACAAGATACAACTGGATCTTCAATTGAAGAGGAAGATCTAGCTCTCCCAAATCCCTAGCCGCTGGCTAGAGCCCAAATAACCTAAGAATAAACTAAATTCAGCAAACTCCCAAAACATCATCTAAAATCACCCTATTGTTAGCCTTAAATAGGCTCCCATAATTCCCTCCCAAATCAGTCCCCTTTCCCTAAATAATTCCCTTTCAGATTTGAATTCAAATTAGATTTATTTCTCTAATTAATTCCCTCCCAATTACAATTAAAATTTTCCTAAACAATCCCCCATTAATTCCTCCTCCTTTTCCCTAAATAATTCCCTCTTAGATTTTGAATTCAAATTAGATCTCTTGCTTAAATAATTTCCTCCCAATTGTAATTTAAACATTCATAAATAATTCTCCTTTGATTAAGAACCTTCCTAAACAGCTCCCTCTTGATTAGGAAACTTCCTGATTCCCTTCCAATCAAATCGGCCAGTCCATCAAAGTATTTGTGTTTCATGGATCACTATGGTGCTATTATAAACCATTATTCACGTACTAGTGTTACTCCTATCAAAACATTATATAAATTTATTTTTGTGTTGAGATTGGGGATGATTTGAGAGGAAATTGGGGAGAGCTGTTTTGGAATTTATAGTTTTATTGTTTGCTATAAGCAGTAGGATTTATGTTATGTTTGTATGGAGAATTTGATTTGAGAGTGTTGTAGTCTTCTTTTTGTGAGGGATCCTAGCAGCGTCTAGGGTTTGGGAGAGAAGGCCCTCCTCTCGAAAGAAAACTATTGTATCTTGCTTTGTTCGTATTTGATTTTCTATCAATAAAAAATTTATTTTTGTGTTGAATCTTGTGAAGTTGGTTGCTGTTTTTGATACCAAGGCGCATCATTATTCTCCAACTCAAAAAGGGCACAAGTGTTATCATCCTGCCACCAAAAAAAATCTTACCTCAATAGATGTCACTTTAGATGAAAAGGAAAGTTATTCTTTTCAATCAAACTCATCTTCAAGGGGAGAACTTTCAACTAGAAGATAGGTGTAAAGAAACCTCTATCATGACATCCCTAAGACATAGATCCCAACAAATCCAAGCACTATATCGCTCCACAAATGCATAAGAGGGAATAAGCCCAACCAGATTCTTTAGCAAGCTCAAGAGTCAAAACCTATGATGCAACAATACAGACAAGACACGACACGGACACATAACAAGTCAATTATTGAATATAGGACAAACACAGGTTGGACACAGTATTATAAATTTTGTCTTAAAAATAGAATATAAAAATTGAATAAGTAAATTATTAAGAATAATTAAGAAATAATAAATAATTTAACTATGATTTGTGCTTAGAATTATTAATAGCAGGATGTCAAAAGTCAAGCGTTAATATTGTGTTAAGCATCGAGAGGAGAGACGACAATGCTCGCGACAGTCGGGCATCGTTGTTGGGTAATGTGCATTGGGCATTGATATCAAGATAGCATCAATCTCGAGAAGACGTCAGTCATCGATATTAAGATAATAAGTGATTGTGGGGGTAGAAATTATTGGCATCGATCGTCGATGTCAACATAATGTTAGACTTTGATGTTGAAATAGTTTTGAAAAATTAATTTTGTGAGAGCATTGGAGGTCAATATTGAGATGACATCAAACGGTGTTGTGAAACCATAGCCGCAACCTGTAAGAGAGAAATCAAAATGAGAAGGTTCATGAAATAGGGTATTGAGTGCAGGTGATTGATTTGGACTTTTGGAGAAAAATAATAAATTGGATTTTATTTTTTAATTAAATATAATTTTAAGATATAATAAATTATATTTTAAAAAAACTCATAAATATTTTAGACATGTGTCGAACACTTCTATTCAATTTATTTTTAATATTTTTTTAATCAGACACATCCTCGACATGCAAATACATGTCAAAGGCATGTCGTGTCTGATACACATCAAATATTGCATACCTCTTTGAGAAGAAGTGTTGGTGCGTCATAGCTCAAAACAATTATTAAATAATAATGCTCAACTCTTCACTAGTCCTCTATATGCTATCTCCCAATACACATCCTTTCATAATTTTTCCCATTCATATAAGGCCTTTCTTACAAATCTCAACTTTAGTTTCATTCCAACACCATAACCCTTATTTGAGGCATTTAAAAATAAGAATTTGAATAATACAATAATAAAAAAGATGAATGCCTTGAAAAAAAATCACACTTGGAAGTTGTTGAACAATCAAATGAAATAAAATGGTAAGACAAAAGAGGTTTTTTTTTTTTTTGTAAATGATAAAGTATATGGCAGTTTGGAACGATATAAGATCATATTAATAGCCAAAGAATATACTTAATTCTATGGAATTGACTATCAAGAAACATTTGCTTCTATTGCAAAAATGAAAATAGTTCGCAAACAGATTTCTCTAGCGGCTAATCAAGATGGTCTATGCAACAGTATGACGTAAATAATACCTTCTTATATGGAGATGCTGAAGAAGAAGTCTATATGGAACCTCCACCAGGGTTTAATAGCTCATTCACAAGGAACAAGGTGTGCATGTTAAAAAAGGCTAAAACTTAAACAATCTCTGATAGCATGATTTGATATACTAACAAAAGTCATAATTGAAGCTAGATACAAACAGAGTCATGGCATCATAACCTATTCATAAAATACTCAACTGATGGTAAAATTTCAATTTTCATCGCATATTTTGACAATATAATTGTTAAAAGAGATATTAATAAAGAAAAAGGGTCCCTCAAAAGAAAGCTTACTAAAGAATTTAAGATTAAGGAATTGGAGGAGTTGGACAAACTTAAATATTTCTTGTGTATAAATGCAGCACAATCAGAATAAAAAATATTCCTCTCTCAACAAAAATGTATCATGGACCTATTAAAAGAGACAATGATAACTGATTGCAAACCATGTAAAACCCCGATTGAATCAGATCAAAAATTGGATGCATATGAAAGAGCAGAAGTACATGGGACAATGTCAAAAATTAGTTGAAAAACTAATTTATCTATATTATATCCATCTAGATATTCCTTCTGCAATAAATTTCATTAATCAATTCACGCACAAAAACCCAAAGAGTCTAGCTTTCAAGCTACTTATAGAATATTCAAATATCGTAAATTAAGTCTCGAAAAAAAATTCTCAACAAAAAATAGGATATGCTACAAATTGAAGGTTATAGTAATACAAACTATGCAGGGCCATTAGTGGATAGAAGATCCACTTCAAGATATTGTAAACTATTGGGAAGAAAACTCATAACATGGAGAAGTAAGAAACAACAAGTCTTTTCAAGATCTAGTGTTGAATTTGAATTTAGAGTAATTGCCTAAAAAATCTGCAAACTTCTGTGAATCAAAATTATCTTTGAAGATTTAAAAAAAAAGGTAGAAGAGTCCATAAAGATATACTATGATAATACATCAACATTACTCATAACCTAGTTTAACATAATCATATTTTCTTTATCATATTAACCCTAAGGCGATGGAACACATAGTTTAAAACATGAAAAATATTTTGTTTATAAGTATAAAAAATAATAATTACAAGTAATTATATTTATATATAAATCAAGAATTACCTTGCAAACTACTTTAAATCATTATATATGCTATTAGACTTCATGCTACGTACATACGATTCAATTGGGTTTTAATGTACTAGCCAACCATACATGTGATTCTTGATTTTTCAAATGACCCATGATTATTTATATGATTGGAGATGATATATATGATTTGATGTGATTGATCGTTTGTATTCATTATGTGATAGCATTGGTCATTGGGAACTAACAGTTGATTGGCCATTATAAAGATGCTATGGAAGAAATTTAGTGCAACTTTAAGTCAGAAAACACTTTTTAGAATCATACATAAGATATATAATTATACATATTATTAATGAAATTTACTAAAATTTGAATTGATCAAACAAGCTAGTAGAGCTCATACATACCACAAAGGATCATGCACATGATCACCCAATTGGCAGGTTTTCTAATTTTACTTCGCTAAAATTCCTTTAGAGGCTTTTGTAAGGATATTAGAAGCTATTATGGGCTTACAAATATCCCTCACTCCTCACTCCCAAAAAGGCTAATGGATCCATGAGCTGAGTGCTTTCATTGTAAATTGTTTTGACAAACTTTTTGAAAGAAAATTCAATAATGAAGATCAAGTTTTCATCCAAAGTTGTTATAAATCTTATGTTGGTGATCATACTGTTGCAATCTCTAGGAGGCCTTGCAAGTGGTTTTCATTAACTTCCAATCTTGTAATTAGAAATTGGTTGTATTTTCATTATCAAATGGCATCATTGTAATCACCTACAAAGTTAAGAGAATTTTGGTTTATGAATTTTCAAATTACATTAAAAAAGAGGGTAGCCTAGCCCTAAGGATAGATGTTTGGGTTTACACCATTGTTGGGAGTTAAAAGATGCATAAGTTGTTATGTGTTTTTCTGATAGGAAATACTTGAGTTCGCAACTAACCCTAAGGTAATACTTGAGTTCGCAAGCAAACCTAACCCAAATTGATGAGAAAACAGCAAAGAAACTGCTGTCTACAGCAGTAAAACAGTTCAAACCAGTAGAAAACAGAGGAAATTGAAGAGAAATCTGAAAGGAAACCAAGCAATTGACTTGTATTCCACTAGTAGATGAATAAAACAACAAAGATACAATATTCTTCAATTCGAGAGGAAGAATAACTCTCCAAAATCTCTAGCCAAGAAGACTAGAGCCCACACCTCCAAGAAGATCCAAAATTTCCCTTCAAATTCAAGATGAAACCCTCATTCTCACATTCGCCACTAATTAAAGACAAAGGACAATTACAAATTGCCAAAACAGCCCCCTTAATTCAAAAATTCTCTCCAAAGCTGAATTAATTAGCATGTGGGCCCACTAGGGGCTTCCGCCCCCTCTCTCTCTTTCTTCCGTGGTTCCGCCCAGCTTGGGTCGCCTTCTATAGGTTAAAACCGGTCTACTAGGGACCGGTTCAATCGGCCCAGGAGGGGCCGGCCTAACATTACTCCCCTCCTAAAAACTCACCTTGTCCTCAAGGTGAAATGAAGGGAACTGATCTTTCATCCTCTCATAGAGCTCCCAAGTGGCGTCAAATTCGGGAAGGCCCTTCCACCTAATCAGCACTTCTTGAACTCCCTTTTTATCTAATCTGACACCTTGTAGCTCCAGTGGTTCTAATATCACCTCCAAATCCCCAGTCAGTGTCTCTGGTAAATCCGTACTAACTGCATGCTCCCCTATAGCTCTCCTCAACTGAGACACATGGAAAATTAGGTGTATGATAGCTGAAGGAGGCAGCTTTAGTCGGTACGCCACTGCTCCGATCTTGTCCAAAACTTCATAGGGGCTGAAGTACCTTGGTGCCAATTTCTCATTCCTCCTTCTCGCCACTGTCCTCTGCCTGTAGGGTCGTAATTTTAGGAATACATTCTCCCCCATTTCAAACTGCATGTCCCTCCTGTATAAGTCCGCCTGCTTCTTCATAATTTATTGTGCCCTCAGCAGATGTTTCTTTAACTCTTCCAGCACCTTGTCCCTTTCCTCCAGGTACTGCTCAACTGAAGAAATCGGTGTACTTCCTCTCCCATAGTGCACTAGGTGTGGGGGGTCCCTTCCATATAGCACTCTAAATGGAGTCATCTGGGAGGCAGAATGGTACGATCTATTGTACCAATACTCAGCCCATGACAGCCACTTTTCCCACAACCGCGGTGTTTCAGAATCAAAACACCTCAAATAGGTCTCCAAACTCCGATTTACCACCTCCGTTTGCCCGTCTGCTGTGGATGGTAGGCGGTGCTTCTCTTTAGGATAGATCCCTGCATCCTGAATAGCTCTCTCCAAAACTGGCTGAGGAACACTTTGTCTCGATCAGACACAATCAATTCAGAAATCCCATGCAGTCTAACAACCTCCCTGATAAATGTTGCTGCTACTGACACTGTGGTGTAAGGATGTCGTAAGAGGATGAAGTGTGCATACTTGCTAAGTCTGTCAACCACCACCATGATGATAGTGAATCCTTCTGATCTTGGTAAGCCGTCGATGAAATCCATGGACACTTCCTTCCATACTCTGTTTGGAAGTGCCAATGGTTGTAGTAGTCCTCCTGGAGCCATGGCCATGTATTTGTTTCTCTGGCACACTTCACACCTCGCCACCATCTCCTCAACATCTTTATACGTCTCCTTCCAGTAGAGCTCAAATGCTAGCCTCCTATATGTCTTCTGAACTCCTGAATGGCCTCCAACTGCGCTTCCATGGAACTCCTATAACAAGTGGGGAATATGTATGAAAATTCGTGGCATCACAAACCTCTTTTGATACAACAGTCTCTCCCCCTCAATGCAGTAACCAGGATGGCTACTCGTCTTTCATCAGATCCTCCCTGATCTTTCTCAACCCTTCATTCAGCATACTTTCTTCCTTGATGGCCCCCCAATCTACCATCAATAGAGCAGACAGCTAATTCCTGGAGCTCCCCAACACATCTGGATAAAGCGTCGGCTGCTTTATTTTCCAAACCAGGCTTGTATTGGATCTCAAAATCATAGCCTAATAGTTTGGATAACCACCTTTGATGCTCCTCGGTCACCATCCTTTGTTCTAAAAGATACTTCAAGCTCCTCAGATCAGTCTGTACAATGAAATATCTTCCCAAGAGATAAGGCCGCCACTTCTGAATAGCCAAGACAATGGCCATTAGCTCTCTCTCATATACTGACTTCGATCTAGCCCTGGCTGACAGGACTTGACTTAAGTATGCTACTGACCTGTAATTCTGCATCAGCACTGCCCCCAGCCCATATCCCGACGCATCAGTCTCCACTACAAAGACCTGGCTGAAATCTGGAAGCGCTAAAACTAATACTATAGTCATGGCTTCCTTCAGTTTCTCAAAGGCCTGGGTTGTTGCCTCTCCCCATAAAAAGCAATCCTTCTTCAGTTGCTCAGTCAAAGGCCAAGCAATAGCACTGTATTCCTTCACAAACCGCCTGTAATACCCGGTCAACCCCAAGAACTCCCTCAACTCCCTTATGTTCCTAGGCATCGGCCACTTCTGCATTGCCTCAATTTTAGTTTGATCTGCCGCCACTCCCTCTTGGGACACATGTCCCAAGTACTCCACACTAGCCTGGGCAAAGCTGCATTTCTTTAGGTAGGCTTTTAACTGATGCTCCTGTAATACTCTCAAAACCACCTTCAAATGTTCTAGATGCTCCCCCTCAATCTTGCTATACAGCAAAATGTCATCAAAGAATACCAATACAAACTTCCGAAGGTACTGCTTAAATATCTTGTTCATCAATGACTGAAAAATTAGCTAGTCCAAAAGGCATTACTAGAAACTCATAATGCCCTTCATGTGTCCTGAAAGCTGTCTTTGGAATATCAGCCTCCTTCATTCTGATCTGGTGGTATCCAGATTTCAAGTCCAACTTGGAAAACATCACTGTCCCATATAACTCATCCAGGAGCTCATCAATCACAGGAATAGGGAACTTATCAGGCACTGTTCCCTTATTCAGGGCTCTATAGTCCACACAAAAGCGCCAACTCCCATCCTTCTTCTTGACCAGGAGGACTGGACTAGAAAAAGGGCTAACACTTGGTCTGATGATCCCCACCTCCAGCATCTCCCGGATCAACTTCTCAATCTCATCTTTCTGAATCTGAGGGTAGCGATAAGGGCGGACATTAATAGGTGTCTCCCCTTCCTTCAAGGTAATGGCGTGCTCCAACTCCCTCTGAGGTGGTAAGCCCTATGGAGGTTGGAAAACCTCGCTGAACTGGTGTATGAGCGGCTGCACTGAAGAGGGAATATTTCCCTCTTCCTCGAGTCTGACCCCTTCCAGGCGGTGCAACTCCACCAAGTAGCCTCCTCCCTCCTCCTGAATGGTTCTGATTAGGGATTTGAGAGAAACCCAAGCCTTGGTCAGCCCCGCATCACCCTGAATCACCCTTCTTCTTCCTCCCATCACCAGTTTCATCCTCAGTGTACCCCAATTGATCTTGGTCTCCCCCAAGGTCTGCAGCCACTTCATCCTTAGGATGACATCAGTACTTCCCAATTCCAAGGGAAGGAAGTCTTCCCTCACCTGGATCCCCTGAATTTTCAGCACTACCCCTCTACAAACTCCTCTACCCATTTCCACCTTTCCCGTGCCCACCATCACCCCATAGCCCCCCGTATCCACTAAATCCATTCCGAGCAGATCCACAATTTGGGCGAAAATGAAATTATGGGTTGCCCCACTATCTATCAACACCACAACCTCACGGTTAGCTATCTCTCCTTTCACTTTCATAGTGTGACTCGGAGTGAATCCCACTACTAAGTTCAGATAGACTTCTGCCACATCTAAATGCAACTTCTCCTCCTCCACTTCTGACCCACTCCCACCTCCCTCTTGGTCTTCCTCATCTTCACAGATGAGGAGAACCTAAAGAGTTCGGTCCTTGCACTTATGCCCCAGCATATACTTCTCATCGCATCTGAAGCACAACCCCTTTGCCCTCTTCTCCTGTATCTCCTTTTCCGTCAGCTTTTTGAACTGTCCCCCATTTCCCCCTCCAATTTTCTCCTTCGGCACTTCCTTCAGACTCCCTGGGGCTGGCCCCTTGGAAGGTAAGAAGGTGGTAGTCATCCTGTACGATCCCCCTGAGTAGCTTCCCCGAGCCCCTCTCTCTGATTTCTTCTGATCTTCCACCAACTACGCCAGCTCCATGGCCTTCCCTAGGTTCCTTGGCTCCACACTCTAACTGTTGTTTGTATCTCTGGTTTAAGCCCCTTCATGAAGTTCCTTTCCAGGGCGGACTCCGAAATATGATCCAATCTGCTAGCCAAATACTCGAACCTGTCACGGTAATCCGCCACAGTCCCCTCCTGAGTCAAGGCAAAGAATTGCTCATAGAAGTCTCCTCCCCCATCGGCTCGAAAACGCTCTAGTAAGCATTCTTTGAACTCTCTCTAGTTTCGGATGGGCTCCCTCTTGTCACGACATTGATACCATGCCAGTGCTTTTCCTTCCAAACACAAACCCGCCGCTGTCAACTTCTCCTCCTCATTCAACCCATTGACAGCAAAATATCGTTCCACCTTGTAAATCCAACCATGGTCATCCTCGCCCTCAAAGATGGGCATCTTAAGTTTCCTCACCTTGGGATCTCCTCCGTATCCCCGGTATCCTCCATAACCTCCCATTCCTCGAAGAGAAGGTGCTCCCCAAGTGTCCCGATCATCCCTCCAGCGATTATACCCGAACCCTTCATCGTATTCCCCTCTTCTCCCTTCAAAATCAGCACCTCGATGATTAAATTTCTCCTTCCTTCAAAATCAGCACCTCGGCGATGAAATTCCTCCCTTCTCCCGACAAAATCAGCACCCCTCCTGTCATATCTCATACTCATCTCCTCCCTAGAAAGTGGCTCTAGAGGAGGCATTCCATCATCACCTCAAGGACCTCCACTTTCGGATTTTCCCTCCCCCTAAATGGGTTCAGATTCCTCCCCTTCCCTGGCCCCTATTGGTTTCTTTTGATTCTGAAGTCGCCGGTTTTTGTTTGTCTTCAAGCATCTTCTTCATCATCTCCTCCAGGGCGGTGAACCTTCCATCCATCATTTCATGAACGGATGCAAATTGATTTTGAAAATCAGAAATTTTTTCCTTAAAATCGGTCTTCAGTTGACCTAATTCTCCTTCCAAGACTTCAACCTTCCTTCCGGCCATTTTTCCTCCCAAAATCTACGAGAAGATCTTCTTGCGGATGAAAGTTCCTTGCTGAAATTTCTGGATTTCAGCCGCCGATGGTCCCAAGACAACGCTCTGATACCAATTTGATAGGAAATACTTGAGTTCTCAAGTAACCCTAAGGTAATACTTGAGTTCACAAGCAAACCTAACCCAAATTGATGAGAAAACAGCAAAGAAACTGCTGTCTACAGCAGTAAAACAGTTCAAACCAGTAGAAAACAGAGGAAATTGAAGAGAAATCTGAGAGAAAACCAAGCAATTGACTTGTATTCTACTAATAGATGAATAAAACAACAAAGATATAATATTCTTCAATTCGAGAGGAAGAATAACTCTCCAAAATCTCTAGCCAAGAAGACTAGAGCCCACACCTCCAAGAAGATCCCAAATTTTCCTTCAAATTCAAGATGAAACCCTCATTCTTACATTCGCCACTAATTAAAGACAAAGGACAATTACAAATTGCCAAAACAGCCCCCTAATTCAAAAATTCCCTCCAAAGCTGAATTAATTAGCATGTGGGCCCATTAGGGGCTTTCGCCCCCTCTCTCTCTTTCTTCCCTGGTTTCGCCCAGCTTGGGCCGCCTGCTATAGGTTAAACCGGTCCACTAGGGACCGGTTCAACCGGTCCAGGAGGGGTCGGCCTAACATTTTCCAACCACTTGAGGAGCGAAGGAGTTGACCTTTTGGTGGCAAAACCAAGGCGGTGAAAATGCTAAGTCAAAGGAAGGCTTAAATATGCATGTAAGTTGATTGGTAGCCAAAGTATGTAAAAATACATGTATTGCTGTAATTTCCTTTGTCAATTTACTTTTGGTCTTGATTATCAAATTGGTTAATTGTGATTCATATAGTTGTATACTTATGTAGAATTAATCGCTTGATTTACTTATGCTTAATTTACAATTTCTCTTGCATTTAGTATAGATTATTTATTACATTATATTTGTATTTGAATATTTAGTTTTGCCACTTGTATACCTGCTAATGATAGTGAAGTACTTGGATTAGCTTGTGTACTTGAATAAATTATTAACATTGAGTTTTAGGGTGCGTTTGGGTCGGCTTTTTCCCTGTTGTAGATTACGAAACGTAACCGACTGATAGTTTGGGGATACGAGGTCGTGCTCCAGTCTAAAAATTTTCGCGTCCCGCAGTTACTTTTCCTGGCCTAAGAGAACCTCCTGCGTTCGACTTCTTCCCGCTATTTGAAGGTATAAGGAAGACCTAAATGCCCTTGCAGTTATATGCAAAATTCCCCGTCTTCTTCTTCATCCTCGCACATTTGTGCAATATCGGACCACTTCTATTTCTGCCATTTCTCCGCTCTGGAACCGGAAACAGGGACCTCCATTGTCTGCTACATTCGCTCGGTGAGAAGCTCCTAGCTGTGCCTAGCCGTCAGCACCGCCCTACCAGCTGCGACGTAGCCTTCCGCACCGCCCTAGTAAGTCTTAATTTTTTTTTTCATTCTCTTTAATGAAAAAAAAATTCTTACAATCAGTATGCCACAAATTAAGATTTTTTTTTCTTTCATTTATATGTTGATTTCTACTGTTTGATTTCAACATGATTTAGTACTGTTTAGTTCTGTGAAGTGATAAATTGTTGAAATGCTTTGCTCTTCAAATTAAAAAGACGTTTCAATTCATTCACATGAGCCACATTTTGGGTGGAGTTAAGTGTATGCTGAACCGCAAAACTTACCGCTGATTAGCTTTGGGGTGTTTTAGATATTTTATGAGAACCTCTTTGTAAAGACTAACATTGCTTTATCTTAAAATTTCTTGAATTGTATAACACATAGAAGGGGCATCCCTGCAAGAAATGTAGCAGATGCTACAAAACTCTTACGAAGCACACCTAATTTTGTCGGGTTACATAATCCACATATGATACGGTCTTTGAACACTAATACTAATAGTGCAAGGAAATTTTAGTTGATCTTTTCCAGCTATCAAACTTTAATAGTTCAAAAAGAATAGTTGGTATTAAAAATATAATTTCCAATTTCTTAGAACAGTGGGATTTATTTATACAAATGGGATGCTTGGATATACTGGAGGAAATTGTTTTTATGCATGCGCAAGTGCATTAAAATTTCCTTCAGGACTTAAATTTTTGATGAAGATTATGATGTTGATAATGATTTAGAATTTAGCTTGGCTGTGCAGGGTTGTGTTAGACCGGTCCAATTGGACCGGTCCAGCCGGGACCGGCCCAGGCGAAACGAGGCGGACATTGTCTGCCTCCCGCTACAGCCGCACGCGAGCCGCAACCTTGCGGGAGCCCAATAGGAAGGATTTTTGAGGGATTTGGGAGGGAAATTTGAATGTAGGGACTGTTTAGGGATTTCCTTTTGATTTGTATGCATTAAATACTTTGTTTTCCTAGGGTTAGGGCATCTTGAATTTGGCTGAAATTTGAGATCTCTTAGGTCTTTTGGGCTCTAGCGGCGTCTAGAGATTTGGGAGAGAAAGATCCTCCTCTCGAATAGAGGATCAATTGTATCTTGCTGTTTTCCATTTCCCTTTCATCAAATAATATAAATTATCTACTGTTTTCGTGATTTGTGTGGACTTTTGTGGAGTTTTCTCGCTGTTTTCTAAAGATTGATCGGAAATACTTGAGATCTTCAAGTGTTTCCTATCAAATTGGTATCAGAGCATTGTCTTGGGACCATCGGCGGCTGAAATTATAAAATTTTAGCGGTGAAATCTCATCCGGAAGAAGATCTTCTCGTGGTTCTTGAGAAGAAATATGGCCGGGAAGAAGGTTGAAGTTTTGGAAGGAGAAATTGCGCAACTTAAATCAGAGTTAGAGGAAAAATGGTCTGATTTTCAAAATCAGATTTCATCCAATAATAAAAGGATGGAAGAGAAGTTCGCCGTGATGGAAGAGATGTTGAAGAAATTGCTTGAATCCAAAATCAAACCAGTGACATCGGAAGAAAAGGAAACTATCGGCGGTCATGGAAGAGATGGGAACCCTAACACGTTTAGGGGAAGGGAAAATCCAGAAGTGGAGATCCTGGAGGGAGAAGATGGAATGCCTCCTCTACAACCACTTTCTAGAGAGGAGAGGAGCAGTGACTACGCAAGAAGGGGTGCTGAATTTGAAAGGAGAGGGGATGATTTTGATCGCCGGGGTGCTGATTTTGAAAGAAGAAGAGGGGATTTTGATGAAGGGTTTGGTTATGATCGCCGGAGGGAAGATCGTGACAATTGGGGAGCACCTCCTCTTCAAGGAATGGGAGGTTATGGAGGATTTAGGGGAAATTGGTGTGACCCGAGGGTGAGGAAATTGAAGATGCCAATCTTTGAGGGGGAGGATGCACACGGGTGGATCTACAAGGTAGAAAGATATTTCGCCGTCAATGGGTTGACAGAAGAGGAGAGATTGACGGCGGCGGACCTATGTTTGGAAGGGAAGGTTTTGTCTTGGTATCAGTGGAGGGACATGCGACGACCCATACGGAGTTAGAGAGAGTTCAAGGATTGTTTGGTAGAACGTTTCCGAACTGGCAGGGGAGGAGACTTCTACGAGCAGTTCTTCGCCTTGACACAGGAGGGTTCAGTGACGGAGTACCGGGAGAGATTCGAGTACCTTGCTAGCCGATTGGACCGCCTTCCTGAGACAGTGCTCGAGGGAAATTTCATGAAGGGGTTGACACCAGAGATCCGGGCAGCGGTTAGAGTAATGAGACCTCGTGACTTTGGAGAGGCTATGGAACTAGCTCAGTTGGTGGAGGATCAGAGGCACCTGGAGAAAGGGGTGGAAGGCAGCAACTCAAAAGGCACGTACAGGATGGCCACCACCTTTTTGACACCTAAGGAGCCGACACCGGGTACCTTTCGGGAGACTCCGAAGGAGAAGACTGCCGGCGGAAGACCTGGGGACAACTTCAAGAAGCTCACAGAAACAGAATTACAGGAGAAGAGGGCGAAGGGGATCTGTTTCAGATGTGATGAGAGGTATACGCCGGGGCACAGATGTAAGGACCGAGCTCTTCAGGTTCTTGTTGTTTGTGATGAAGAAGGATGGGAGGATGGTGTCGTCTTTCCACCTTGCGGACAAGGTGGATCTTTGGGAGGGGAGTATTGTTAGACCGGTCCAATTGGACCGGTCCAGCCGGGACCGGCCCAGGCGGACATTGTCCGCCTCCTGCTACAGCCGCACGCGAGCCGCAACCTTGCGGGAGCCCAATAGGAAGGATTTTTGAGGGATTTGGGAGGGAAATTTGAATGTAGGGACTGTTTAGGGATTTCCTTTTGATTTGTATGCATTAAATACTTTGTTTTCCTAGGGTTAGGGCATCTTGAATTTGGCTGAAATTTGAGATCTCTTAGGTCTTTTGGGCTCTAGCGGCGTCTAGAGATTTGGGAGAGAAAGATCCTCCTCTCGAATAGAGGATCAATTGTATCTTGCTGTTTTCCATTTCCCTTTCATCAAATAATATAAATTATCTACTGTTTTCGTGATTTGTGTGGACTTTTGTGGAGTTTTCTCGCTGTTTTCTAAAGATTGATCGGAAATACTTGAGATCTTCAAGTGTTTCCTATCAGGTTGCTGTGGAGTATCTCTATGTTTTAATGGTACAACTTGCACTGATGCTTGAAAATGAATTATTCATGACCAATGAATAATTCATTGCGTTGAGGTTCTACATTTTTTTCTAAGTTTGATTTATAACAGCATTTTAACGGATATTTCATAACATGTTTAACCTTTGAAGCTTTCATTTCTTAAATTTTTTGCTGTTTATATGTAAAAATGAAGGTTTCAGCAATGATGTGGCTTTAACGATTGTCAAAAAGATTTTATACACTATATTAAATTTTACAAATAATTATCTTCTATTTCCAACTGTAGCATTACAAAAAAAATTATTCAAACCTTAATCATTCATTTATAATGGCAGCAATTAAGAAATTAAATGGGTAAACTAAAGGATGGTGGACCATCTACGGCATGGGAGAAAGATGTGAAAATGATATTTTGTGATTATGTTTAATAGAGATTGAACTTGGCAATCGACCGACAACACACTTCAATAAAGATGGTTGGACTAATTTAATGAAGAATTTTTATGAGAAAACTAGAAGAGAGAATGATAAAGTCCGGCTAAAAAATAAATGGGACCAGTTAAAAAAAGATTGAAAATTATAGAAGGAATTGAAGCATGGGTCCACTGAATTGGGTTGGGATCCTAGGATAAAAACCATTGATGCAGCTGATAAATGGTGGAAATAAAAATTAGAGGTGGTTATTAATTGCATACATATTAATATATTTGGCTCTTTCAACCTTCATATTATACCTTTCAAATGTATAAACTAAATTTTTCTTTGTAGGTTGTGTCAAATGCTAAAAAATTTAAATATTGTGGCATTGATCCGGAACTTGAACATAAGCATGATTTGATGTTCATGGGTGGTGTTGCTACTGGAGTTCATTCTTGGACTCCTAACCAAGCAATTGACAATGAGAATGTTCTTGGAGATTCTGAACAAATTGATATTGATAGTAATTGTTTTAAAGACCATTCACAAAATTTCGATAGTATTAGTGACTGTAGCCAGTTAAAACGACCTTCCTCTACAACTTCAACTGCTAAAAGGAAAAAAAAAATTTGGATCAACATTTCTATGAAGTCAAATTACCTAGCTTATTAATTCATGCACAAACATCAGTTTAGGAACTAATGCATCACAGTCAATAACTGAGACAACATCGCTTTCTGCCGCCATTAAAGTTCTTGAACAAACAACAAAAGTATTTTGAAGACTTACCACTTTATTTATTCTCTACAAAGCTGCTTGAGGATCCAACTAAGCGAGAAATTTTTTATGTCAATTTGACCTAATCGAAGAGTTCATTATCTTTATTACAGTTATGAAAATAATGATACAAAACATCATAGTTTGATAGATCGCTACAGTCAATGACTTTGTAATTTCTTTCTGTAAGTACGCATTAACGTTGTATTGTGCCAAATGATATGTTGGGTTATGTTGCTATATAATGTTTTTTTCTTCAAGCATACTGTTACTTCAGGATTCATCAATTGAGTCCTAAACTTCTTTCTATTTGTACTCTGCATATTATATTTCCTTATTTTTCCACCTTAGTTATGTGAACCAACTGTTTGAACGTTGCTACTTTGTTGAATGGAGCAAACTAAAAATTATGATGGTTGTCAAATGCTACAGATTTATGGGTTTTATTTGTCATGAGGGATTCATATCATATGTTCTTCATTTCATCTATTTTATCGTAGCTTAATTTATTGTTTTTATGCCACATTTCAAGATAACTGCTGGAAGAAATATGACCTTTAGTAAATCAAGAAGAACAAAAACTTACTTGACTTCTAGGTATCCACTCATCTCTATTGCTCCACAAAGTGAAATTTCACTATCACCTTTAGAGAAGTGCATGTCTCCTGCACTAAGGTTTGCACCTTCAACAAAAGCTCTAAGATATTTTATTTATCCAGTATTTAAATTTTTCATGTCACAATTTCCTCCATTTTATTTTTTTCCCTAATCTTATGATCCTCTTATTGGTGCATACTCCCTGTTGCTCTTTTACTTTTTTCTATAATTAAATCGAGCATTATCTATATGTCCAATCTATCAGCATTAAAAGACCGCAGCACCATTATTACAATAAGGACGATTGAGATAATCTTGTTCTATAAGAGGTTAAGAGTTTGTTGATGTACATAAGGGAAAGCAGGAATGGTTCTTGCTAATTTGCATGACCACTTTTAGTTGCAATGAATTTTTGGACAAAAGTTAGACGTTTACTGTTAATTAGTTTGGTTCTCCTACTGAGAAGTGGCATGGCCTCGGGTTTGCATTACCAATTTCTTCGTGTTAAATACTACCTCTTCTACCTCATCATGATGAGAGGATATATAAACTAATTTGAACTAATTTGATTGTTTTGAATTATGTTGTATACGCTAGTCTATACAGAAGATCAGCTGTGATTATTGATTTTTTTTCCTCTTATTTTCTTATTCATCCAGCGAGCCTTGAACTGACTTTCAGAAAATTATTTTTAATTCGATTGATATCTAAATAGCTGTTATTCTGTTAAGGCTTGACATTGCCATATGACAACCAGAATAACCGTTGTTATTGAAGCGAATCTTCGACTTTTAAAAGTATATCTTATAGGCTTCTGTTAGGCAAGCAATTGTGGATAAAAAAGAGACAATGGCTCTTGTGGGTTGGGGAGGGGATAAATTAGAGACAATGTCCGATTCCAGTTAATATAAGAAAATTATATAAAGTTTAGTACCAGTTACAGAGCTAATAGTTTACTTTGCAAATTGCAATATTTAGTTCGTGCTGTTTCATCCCTCTGATATCCAAGGATTAAACTTTGATTCCCCAAATCATGAGGTAAACACCTAAAAATGCAACTTATATTCAATGTTAATGAGCGCGATTGATTTTCTGGCTGCAGGAGCCATCTCTAATGCATTATGAAGGTTACTTCCTTAGTTTTTGTTGTAGGTTTTTTTTTTTCGACCGCCACTTGTTGAATCAATGATCTTCAGAAGTAATAATGCTGTCTTTGGTAAAATCATTTAATATGTCTTCTTGTTTTTTTTTTTTTTTTTTTGTGCATAAGTCGTACTTATACAAACAAGCTATTAATACTTACAGCTACCTATATGCAAGAATGGAATGTCATGGGAATAAAAGTGAGTCACCCGATATTGCAAAAATAAAAAAAAATTATACTTGCGGCAATATGTTTTATAAATGAGTATTATGAAACATATATTTGCAAGACATCATGCATGACATCGTCGTATAGATGAGACAAATGGATTAGAGAGCTAGTACGAGGTCATCCAACGAGGTTTCATAATATGTTTATTATGTCTCAAGCATTTTATTTAGATCTATTGTATGACTTGGAAAGTTTTTATGGTCTACATGGATCATCAAGGACAACAGCTAGAGAAGTCCTTGCAATCACCTTATATATTTTATCACATAATGAATCAATCAGATCGACATGTGAGCGATTTCAACACTCAATTGAGACTATTAGTAGATATTTCTCTATTGGATTGGAGGCTTTAGTGAAATTATGAAGTTCTGTTATCAAGCCTATCGATCCTATTTTTCATGATATTCTAAGGAATATTTTGTATGATAATCGATATATGCCGTGTTTCAAGGTAAATGATTTTGTAATGATATTATATATTTTTTTCAAATGTATATAATATCTAATCATTGATTCTTAAGTAGAACTGTAGAGGAGCTATCGATGGAACACATGTGGATGCTCGTGTTTCGAGTGTTGAGAAGGTAGCTTATATAGGACGATGTGGTTCAACTACGCAAAACGTTATGGCAGTTTGTGACTTCAGCATATGCTTTACTTTTATCATGGCAGGTTGGGAAGGTAGTGCACATGATAGTCGTACTTTTAAATTTGATATACGTAATCAAGAATATCAATTTCCTATGTTACCACCAAGTATGTATTTCTCTATTGTAATCAACCACTGCAGTTGTTCTTTAACTAAATAATATGCAATTACGAACAGATAAATATCATCTTGTGGATGCTAGGTACCTGATGCAAAGAGGATTTTTGAAGCCATTTTATGATACAAAGTATCATATTCCTGATTTTCAAAGAGAAAGTCAATCCATACGTGGGAGAAAAAAAATATTTAACAAGCGTCACTCTTCACTATAAAGTGTGACTGAAAGATCATTTGGTGTTTGAAAAAAGTGGGTAATATTGTGTGATATGCCTACAAATCAATTCAAGAAGCAAGTGAAAATATTGGTAGCTACAATGGCATTACATAACTTCATACAACACCGTCCGTATTGAGATGATCCAGAATTCAATATTTGTGATAGGGATCAGTCATATATACCTCCAAAAACATATGAGTATCGAATTGGCCAATCATTATTAAATAGCGAAGAAGAGGTAAAAAATCATGAGGCAAGAGATGATGAAGGTGTTGAAGAGATGATACAAGTACGGGAGCAAATCATATTTGCATTGATTAATGAGATGAATTAGAAACCATCTTTATACACAAAATTTCTATAGCGGCATTGTTCATATATTTTTACAAGATTATATGTTTAATTTTTTCTTTATTTCAGTTTTTGCTGTAAGAGAATGTCATATGTGTTGCTTAGTGTTTTTAGATTCTTTTGTAGCCATCTTTAGCTACATAGTTATGTTTAGGGGGTGTTTGGTATCGGATTTATCTGTAGTTTTAAGTAGGATTTAACGTAATTCCAGCCAAACGCATTCTTCGCGTCTGTAAATCCTGCGAATCCGTAAATCCGGGATTTACGGATTTACGGCATAAATCCCGGTAAATCCGGATAAATCCTAATCCCATTCTTCGGCGGATTTACGGGATTTGGGCGAAGAAGCGCGCGAAAGGAAGAAAGTTACCTTCACAGCAAGCGAGCGACCGTCGTTGCTTCCGATCGAAATGTTCTAACTTCCGATCCGACAGGAAGGGAACGTCGTCGAAGGATCGAAGTCGAGCAGCAACCAAGAAGCGCGACTCGTGCTATCTCTACACCTCTGGAAGCAACGAAGCCTAACAGCAACGACGAAAAACAGAAGATGAAAAGCAAACCCTATATCGTCTTAATTAATATAATTTAAAATATTAGTAATTAAGCAAATTAATTAAGCATAGGGTCATCTTAAATTTATATTAATTAGTAATTTATATTAGTCTTTTTATTAATTTTAATTTTGTTAACATAATTAGAAATGATAAATTTTATTTTATGATCATAATCTAAAAAATTGAATTCTTAATATTCATGTGTTAGTAAGACTCTCATTGGGCTCTTTAAGGCTGTTGTGTAGAGAGGACCTTCGGGATTTGGAAAGAACGTTTTCAAGTGCTTACACACATGAGAAATTTTCATTTTACTGTTCAAGCTGATTTGGTTATATTTGGTTAATTATTTGGCTTAGAGTTATCTGAACGTTAAAACATGTGTATTGAAGTAACTGAATATTACTCTTTGAATTTTAAATCTTCAACTGTTTTAAATCCTGTAATATGTTGCCAAACATCTTTTCTGGATTTAACAGGATTTAAAAATTATCATACCAAACACATTTCAGGATTTATATTTATCAGCCTAGGATTTACTAAATCCTGTAAATCCGGATTTAGTAAATCCTACTAAAATTGAATCTAATCCAATACCAAACACCCCCTTATAGATTTACAATTTAATGAAAAATTGTTGAAAAATTGTTTATAGTTATATTTTGAAAGGTTAATTCCATGCAGTGAAATCTGATGCAAGATGTATATTGTTTTGGTTATTGCTTGGATTATGGATCTGATTGATTATTTGCCACGAAATGTTGGCTTTTCCACTGTGAGCAAAATTAGATCCGGAAGAGATTCAATGGCAAAACTTGGTCTTCTCTTTATGGAATTGGTCGCAAAACCGGTGAGCAATCCCAATGCCTTGTTTAGTAGCTTTTTTGATGAGGTAGAAATAATTACATTGGTGATATATAAATGCTTACAAGTATTTGCTCTTCCTTTCTCTTCCAGTAATAGATTAACTTAGGTCAATGCTGAAGCAATTTAGCAAGTCAATTTTATTCAATTTTAATAAATTGGCTTTTACAGATCTATTTGTTCTATCAACAATAAAAAATTTTAGGTTGCTTTTTGATATAAGTGAAGCAGATTATTTCTTGCCATTTTTTAACCATTAATCGAAGCTGTGATTGTCCTATCATACCATGTCTACTGTTTATGTATCTCTCCAATTTTCATTATTCATTGAAGAAATGCCATCTTTACATAACAACATAAAATGATATTACTTCAGCTCATATGGCATACTTTACTATCACTTCATATTTGCAGAAATTCTACTCAAAAAATGAATTATTTTTTGAAGAAATGATGATTTCTCTTTCTTAATGTGTATTACTAATGTTTTCTAGCAAACGTAAGTTCTGAAATGATTTTGTTATAGTATTATAGTACATTGTAAAAAAATTTATTCTACTTCGATATTTAAAAATCACAAAATATTTCGTAAAAGTGTTTACAATTTTAATTTAGAATTGTTAATTATCTTATAAATTTTTGAAAAAATTGACATTTAAACAATGTCCTTTAATCTAAATATATATAAGGGTATAAAAATAATTTGTTCTCCTACAGCTACAGCACAACAACTTCACAGTAATACTATCCAAACAAAATATAATGATTTCTACACGCCAACTTCAGAAAACAGCTTTTTTTACACCAACTTTACAACCTACTTTACCGATAGCTGCAGCCGTCCCAAACGCACCCTTAATGTTATAACTTACATAGCTAAGCTATTTAACCTACATCAAATACAACTTGTGTCGTCTCATTTGTAGGATTAAAATAATTAATTACTTGTATGCATATTCTGATAGGAAACACTTATAGATCTCAAGTAATTCCTATCAATCTTTGGAAAACAACGAGAATTCTCCACAAAAATCCACACAAAACTAGGAAAACAGTAGATAATTCGTATTGTTTGATGAAATGTAAACGAAAAATACCAATATACAATTGATCCTCTATTCGAGAAGAGGATCTATCTCTCTCAATTCTCTAGACGCTGCTAGAGCCCAAAACCTAAGAAAGATCTCAAATTTCAACCAAATTCAAGATGCCCTAACCCTAGGAAAACAAACTATGTAATGTATACAATCCAAAAGGAAATCTCTAAACAATCCCTACATTCAAATTTCCCTCCTAAACTTCTCCTAAAGTCTTCGTAATATGCTCTTTTGGACTGGGCGGTTTGATCGGCATATGCAGGAGGCGGAACTTCTACGCCTCTATTGCCCGTAAGCCGATCCCGTATGGACCGGTCTAACAATACTCCCCTCCCAAAGACCCACATTGTTCGCAAGGTGGAAAGACGACATCCTCCTCCATTCCTTCGTCATCACAAATGGTAGGAACCTGAAGAGTTCTGTCCTTATACCTGTGCAATAGCGTATACCTCTCGTCACATCTAAAACAAAGCCCCTTCACCCTCTTCTCTTATAATTCCATTTCTGTGAGCTTCTTGAAGTTGTCCCCAAGTCTTCCTCCTGCAGTCCCCCGAAGTGTATCCGGTGTTGGCTCCTTGGATGCCAATAAGGTTGTAGTCATTCTGTATAAGCCTCCTGAGCTGTTGCCTCCTGTTCCTCTCTCCAGGCGCCTCTGATCCTCCACCAACTAAGCTAGCTCCATATCCTCTCACAAGTCACGATGCCTCATCACTCTAACCGCTACGCAGATCTCTGGTTTCAGTCCCTTCATAATGTTCTCCTCCAGTACAGTCTCTGGAAGCCGATCCAGTCGACTGGCGAGATACTCAAATTGCTCACGGTACTCCACCACTGTCCCCTCCTGCATCAAAGCGAAGAACTACTTATAGAAGTCCCCTCCCCTACAGCCCTGCTGGTTCGGAAATGTTTCAACAAGCAGTCCTTAAACTCCCTCCAAATCCGTATCGATCGCCTCGTATCCCTTCACTGGTACCATGCTAAAGCCTTTCCTTCCAAGCACATCCCGACTGCCATCAGTCTCTCCCCCTCTGTCAACAAGTTAACGATAAAGTACATTTTCACCTTGTAGATCCACCCATGGGCATCCTCTCTCTCAAAAATAGGCATCTTCAACTTTCTCACCCTCAGATCGTCATCGTTCCCTCTGTTCCCTTCATAATTTCTCATTCCCCTAGGGAGTAGTTCCCCCTAAGTGTACCAATCATCCATTCTACGTTCATACCAAGCCTTTCATCAAATTCTCACATTCTCATTTCAAATTCAGCACCCCTTGGATCAAAACAAACCCCTCCACTTTCAAATTCAACCCCCCTTTAGTCATAATTACCCATTTCCCTTTCAAATCCCGCCCCTCTCCTCTCCAAATCAACACCTCTTCATTCTTTCCATACCTCCTCCCGCCTCTCCCCATAGCCTCCACCCGACTCCTCCCTAGGAGTAGGCCCTAGGCGAGGCATTTTTTCTATTCCCTCCAAAATCTCCACCCTTTGATCTTCCCTTCGTCTGATTGACTTAGGATTTTTCCCACTTCCCTCGCTATCGGCGCCTTACCTCACTAGCTCCGACAGCGATATTTTGGTTTGGCCCTCAAGCACTTTCTTCAACATCTCCTCAAGGTGAAAAAATTCGAATCGATCTTATCATGGATGACTAAAATATCATTTTTTAAATCTAAAACTTAAGTTTGGAGATCTGAAATTTCAGATTTCATTTGTCCGATCTCCTCTTCTAATACTTCTACCTTTCTTCCCGCCATAAGTCCACGAATCTTTGTTAGGCTTGAAAATCCGGATTTCCACCACGAAAACAGCAAAAATCACGGCCAGAAATAGAAAAGATTGTGGCAGGAATTCTCCAAAAATAGCCCAAAAACAATCCGGAAACCGCTCTGATACCAATTTGATAGGAAACACTCGTAGATCTCAAGTAATTCCTATTAATCTTTGAAAAACAGCGAGAGTTCTCCATAAAAATCCACACAAAACTAGGAAAACAGTAGATAATTTATATTATTTGATGAAATGTAAATAGAAAATACCAAGATACAATTGATCCTCTATTCGAGAGGAGGATCTATCTCTCCAAACCTAAGAAAGATCTCAAATTTCAGCCAAATTCAAGCTGCCCTAACCCTAGGAAAACAAACTATTTAATGTATACAATCCAAAAGGAAATCTCTAAATAGTCCCTACATTCAAATTTCCCTCTTAAACTTCTCCTAAAACCTTCCTAATCTGCTCTTTTGGACTGGGCGGTTTGATCGGCATATGTAGGAGGTGGAACTTCTCTGCCTCTGTTGCCCTTAAGCCGGTCCCGTATGGATCGGCTGGACCGGTCCACTGGACCGGTCTAACATATTCTAATATTCTTGAGTGTAATAAATTATATTGAAGCAATACTTGGACACTCTTGGTATTAAGCTTATGCACATTTGCATGTCATATCTCCTACACTTAAACAATTAGGCTGCATATTTGATTTGTGATTTAATTTTTATATTTGTATTTCTATTATTATTATTATTATTATTATTATTATTATTATTATATATGTATATAATCTCACCTCCATTAACATTTAATTAAGCCTAATCAACTTACAAGAGTATCTTCCTACGAGTAGGAGAGGTAGGGCTTACACCCATAGAAAACCTCGACCCCGGACCTAAATAAATTTTAGTTTATGATTAAGATAAATCTGATTAATCATCATATTGAGGAGACTTAAGGGATTTTTTCAAGAAAGAGGAAACTTCATATTAAGATGCTCCAGAATGGAAATGAGGGAATGTCCACAATACCTGGATTTAGTCAGATACAATTTGAGGGATTTTGTAGGTTCATTAATCAGGGTTTGACGGAAGAACTTCATAAGTTTCAAAAAATTGAAGATAGAGATCAAGAAATTGAATTTCAATTCTTTGTGGAAACATATCAATTGGGGTGACTTTTTCCAAGAAATTAAATTAAAACTTCGATTTTGATGCAATTAACTCTATTTTAAAGTGCAAATACAAAACAAATGTCAATAAAAGTACTTAATAATTAAAAAAATAACACTTACGATAAGGGATCTGAAAGGACACTTCTAAATGAAGGCTCAGTTGTAAGACTGTTTTGAACTTCCTGTAAACCAAAATAGCCAATGGGAAATACTTAAAATCAAAACAAAAACAAATTACTTCATAATTCAAAATATAATGACTTCTCACTAAGATATCAAAAAATAAAAGAAAAATGAATGGCCAATCTGAAAATTGCATAAGATACATGTCAAAATCATAGTTCATTTAACCAAAACAATCTAACACTCTTGATATCCTGAGTAACTTTGATTATTTGGTCATAATGTTTAATGAGCATCGTATTGTAGAAAATGCAACCTTAATGAGCCGATGTAAATTGTGAAGGCAACAAAATTGAGATTTTTGTAGTCGCAAAGAACCGATTAAAATATTAGTTAACCATTAGTTAAGACTGTATTTGCACAAAGTGCATGTCAATTTTCATCATAAATTTGAAAAGAAAATAAGGATAGTTATTTTAATTAAAAGATACTTAGACCAATAACTCAGAGAAATAGATGTGATGAGGAAAAGGAGCTTGAAGACTAACCTTCATGTGAATGTCCACCGTAAGTAGATGTGGTTAAATGGAGCCAGCCAAAACTAAAGTGATAAAGGGCGAACAAGATGGTGGAAAGGAAAATATTTTGAACCGATGGGATTCACAGGAGGTTAGAAACAGCTGAACGACAAGGCCATGAAGTTTGTAAGTGAACCAAAAGATCCGAGAAGCAAAAACAAAAATAACAAAGATGTGAATAGTGCAATGCATAAATATTGAAAAGTAAAACAAGACCAACACACTTATTTAAGTCAATCGGTAGATGCTCTTGATAAACAAGAACCACTGGAAAGGTCCCCAGCCAATTATGTAATAACTTAAATTTAATTAATTTAAAACAATTAATAATAATAATAATAATTACCAAATATTTAAAATATTTTAAATAATAGTTAATAAAATTATTATTATTAAATATATTAATCTTTATCTTAAACGGCACATGTCGCACAAATGCCGCATATTCAATCGAGCAAGCACCGACTTAGAGCTCTATTTAAGAGAGTGAGGGAGGGAGAAAGCGAGTGCGGAGTAAAAAAGCTATGAAGAGAAACAAAGAAGAGCGCAGAAAAAAAGACCCGGAAAGAGAGTAAACAGTTTGGCTAACTCGAGGAGGAATGCAAGCCATTAGGGCACGAAGCGAAGGCGTAAGTAGGACGGAGCGAGCATGTGAGCTGCGAATGCGAAGAAAGCTAAACACGCAAGCGTGCAAGCGCAAGCAGGCAGGCATGTCTAGAGGAGACCTAGCATAGTTTTCGCATGAACAAGGCAAGGCAGACCGCTAGGTAGGTTTTGTTGACGCTAAAGAAGATTAAGATGATGATAAGGAATGTTATATAAATGCATGTATATATATAGGAAAATTTTAGGAAATTTTTGAAGAATTTGGAAGTTTAACAAAGTTAATTTAGAGAAATAATATTGTTTCTAATTTCCAAATTTAAATGGAAATATTTTAATTAAAATTAGAAATTAATTTTGTAGAATTATGAATCTTATTTCAGAAATATTTAATCATTTATATTATATAGCTAATTATGAAATTTTAATTTCAAAGGAAAGGAAATTATAGATAATATTTTGAAGAAATATAACAGCTAAGATTTTATGGTTTCCTAAATTTTAAATTTAATGGAAATTTTTAATGACTTAGAAATTTTGGATTTATTTGTATGACTGTTTTGAAAATAATTTTAGAAACTAAACGCAGATGAAGAAGAAAATGAATCTCACTTTTAAGCTAAGGAATCTCACTTTTAAGCTATTTATGAGTCTCATCAGTCAAAAATCAAGTCATGCGCAAACCTAAGGAGTCTCATCAGTCATAAATAAAATTTTAGATTTATTTGTATGAGTCTCATCAGTCAATTCATGCGCAAACCTAAGGAATCTCACTTTTAAGCTATTTATAAATCTTCAGATATCATAAATCAATTCCTGTTTAAAGGATTCACTATAAAAAGTAGAATGCTTTACAAATTGAAAGATATACTAATGCAAATTATGCATGATCACAAAAAAAAATAAAACCACGATTGAATGCGGATACTATTGGGAGAAAATCCCATAACATGGAGAAGCAATAAATAACTTGTTGTTTCAAGATCTAATGCTAAATCTAAATTTAGATCAATTGTTCGAGGAATCTGCGACCTTTTGTAGAACAAAATTATTTTAAAAGTTTTAAAAATCAAATGGAAAGATCCAGTGAAGATATAATGTGATAATAAATAAACAATCAGCATTGCTCATAATCTAGTACAATATGATCATAATAAGCATGTGGAGGTGGATACACATTTTATAAAAGAGAAATTAGAAAGTGATTTGATCTGCACTCCATATGTGCCAATAAAAAATCAACTAGCAGATATTCTCATCAAATGACTCGACAACCCCATATTCAAAAATATTATAAGCAAACTTAAAATGATAGATTTATACTATTCAATTTGAGGAGTATTGAAGGATCGTAGGACCCACAAGTTAATTAATCTTGGTAGGAATCTTTGTGCATATAGATTAAGGGTTCTAATTGTTGGATCGATCCCCTTATAGCTCTTAGATTGCAATCCATGTGCTTCATCTTTCTATTCTAGCCATCAGTCCATCTTGGAGACTTTTCCCCTTTTTTTAATAATTTCGATTTTTCCATTGTATTCGGAGAAGTCTATAAATACTTCTACATTTTGTACACAATCAAGTAATAAAATTCAAACTAATTTTTTCTACTTTTCTAAATTAAGTGGGGAAATATTTTCATGCAGTCATGTCCTCAGCATTGCTGCCGCTTTTTGAATGCTTAAGAATATCAAAATAAACCTGTGTCTACTAAGGTCTAAAAGCATACCAACTATAGTCCTTGTCATCTTTTCTACCCAAACAGTTTCAAGGTGGGTGGCAACTCAATTAAATCCACAAGCCAAGTGGAACAGACTTCTGATTAAGATACAGTCAACTCAAATAGCTTTCGTTTTCATTTCTTTACAAAGCAAAAAAAAAGTCTAATAATTGCTGCAGCCTACCATCACAGTCCCTGCCTCAGCAATAGTTTCTGTAAATGCCACAACCTATGATCTTCGTTCCATCTTAACTTAAATTAAGACGCTACCATTTATAATTTGATAATATACTGGTATTTCGGTCCAATTTGAAGCATCAAAATGCCTTCATTTGACTGTGACATTAGTTCAAACAGATATTATGCAACTAATCTTCTCACTCTTTCAGTAAGTCGAGTTTTTTAATTGAGAAAAATTACAGATATTTATTCAAAAAACTAGAATTGAAGTTTTACTAAAGAAAAGTGATCCATTTTGACATTTTGTCAGATCTTTATTTATACTAAAGTAGCGTACAACTGTACATTGATCTCGGTGGTGGCACATGACATAATATCTGAACCACACATGGCCTGACATAATGTTGCAATTAAATTCAAACATATTTAAAAGCTAGTTATCACTTCATGACATTACCTTTAAACTTAGATATGATAGTTGTTGTAAATTAAAAGAAAAAAAATATTATAATTGCATTGTTTTTATGTCCCGATTCCTACACAAACTTCTAAATTTACTTACGCATGCACTATCAGGAGGGTTGCACATGATATCTTCTTCTGCAGACAAGTCATCCATGAACTGGCTTACAGAAATGGGTTGGTAACCTTGTGGAATCACATGGCCAGCTGCTGCAATTCGAGAACAGTCCAAGATAGCATTGGCTTGTGGCATTAGTCTAAATGTCAATGATGCCCTAAAATAACAAAAGAAACCTTCATCAGATACCAAAATAAATATTATGGAAACATATTATGAATGAAGAGTTCTGAATTTCTGATAAAGCAGGACTTAGAAGAATCCAAACCTTCCACAAGAGTTGTAGTCGGAAGCAACCCTATAAGAAGCTGCAATGCGAAGGCCAGCAGTAGCATGACTTAGTGTCTTTCCAGTAAGTAGCAACAAGTCTGCAGGAGTTGAACCTTTATCTGCTAGGTACCAATGGCCATTTGGGTCACAAACCTATCAACATAAATAAATCATTCGAACAATTACAAGAAGCAAAATAATCATAAAAATAGCATAATTTTATTTAAATGCAATAGCCGTAGCCATCACACCCTGCTGACATACAAAAGAATTGGGTAAACCTACAACAACAACCAGTTACATATATGTATACACTTTTGATAAGATACCAAGAATTACGGGTCTAACTCAAATGGAAAAAATAAACTAAGAAAAAAAAAAAGATACCAAGAGTTAGAAGATGGGACTTCATACCTGGATGCCTGGATGGTCGGAAGCAATAATTGTTAACAATCCTTTCTCGACTTCACTAACTGAAGATTTCCCTCCTAGAGACCCCTTACCGTTCTGTAAAGAGGCATGAGAATAGGTTGCTACCAAAACTGATGATGAGACCTCATTCAAAGGCAATGGTGTATCATCAAGCAAATGGTTGAAAACACTGCCGCCACTTAACAGTTAAGAAACAAATAATAAAAG
This sequence comes from Dendrobium chrysotoxum, assembly GCA_019925795.1. Classification (NCBI taxonomy): domain Eukaryota; kingdom Viridiplantae; phylum Streptophyta; class Magnoliopsida; order Asparagales; family Orchidaceae; genus Dendrobium; species Dendrobium chrysotoxum. The sequence continues at coordinate 9,961,090 of CM034305.1, forward strand.
CAAAACAAATGCAAATGATTGAAGTAACTCCAGTAAGTAATAGTAATATTACTCGCTTCGCAGACGAAGATTTTTGGCTATTGAAGAAAGTGATGAACGAGCTGCCCTGCTCAAACACCTAAAAGCATCACTCATGCAAGGAGGTGATAGGTCTCCATCTTCCAAGGCTCTAGCATGCATTATGACCAAAATATAAAATATCAACATACTATCAGCCTCACAAACTACTAATAAGGATAAAATGAACAGAATGGAAATGAAAATTAGCCAACAAGTCGAATTCAGGTTTAATGGTCATAACTAGAAACAATAGAGTTTCTAAATATTTTTTTAGATGGCGCATATCTGGAATGCTAGTTTACAAAATTCTCTTTATGAAATGCCCTAAGTCAAGGCTCTGGTCTAACTAGATTAATACCTTAGGTACAAATCCTGAATATTAGAAACAGGGGGGAAATGAAAAAGTTTTCATAACTAAGGATATTCAAGTGACCGATAAAATAAAATAGCTGCGTATACTTCTTTCAAGAATCCCCCATAAAAACAGAACTAGTTGAACCAAGTTTTAAACTATATTAGTTCTTTTAATTTGACGTGCAATAACTAGGCAGCAACTTCTAAAGCTGCAGAAATGAAAATAAGTAATGTTTCACTCCCAAAAAAATAATCCAAACTGCTGGGGATTTTATTGAGACTTTAGTTTGATCCTTTAGTTTTTTTAGCACCACCTGCAATAATTTTGCTGCAAAAAAGACATTTGATATATATATAGCCTTTCTTTTCCTTTTCTACATCCAACTTAACTTAGGTCTCATACTTCCAAGCAATATCTTTTCTCTTAACATCAACTTTCACTATTATAGTAGAAGTCCTACACCCGTGATGAAGCATTAAATAAAAAGAAAAAAAGCAATATGATTCTAGTTATCCATAATATACAAAAGATAAGGATTTAAAAAAACAAATAGAGCTGCTGAAGTCCGAAAATATAATTAATTCTACAAACTTCAAAGAAGAAAGGAAATTGAAAAGAGGAAAAAAAAAAAGAGTAGCTCAAACCTAAAGTGAAAAAAATATATATCTTCTTAAGAAAAAGATTTATATTGCAGGTGGTGCTAACTCTTAGAAGTGGGAGAAAGGCTTGATGTTTTGGTTGTTGTTGTTGTTAAGAAAAAGAAAGTAAATAAAGTTAAAAATTTTAGCAGCCTTAAAATAAAGCTAACTCTTAGAAGAAGAAAGGACACCGAAGAAAAACTAATGGAGTAAGGGACTGACATCAATGAAGCTTGAATTTGTGGCTGGCATCAGAATCTTGAGCTTGCAGCTGGCATCCAAAGCTTAAACTTGTGGCTAGTTGCATAAGCATAAACTCGCGGGTCTAGTCGGTTGTAGAAACTCTCACGAAGAAGAGGAGAATATATTTTTTTAGGTTTTATTTTGATTTTTATAGTTTTTTTAACTAAAATCTAATTGTTTTAAAGCTCAAAAGCCCTTAAAGTAAAAAATTTCTATTAAATGCCTTATTAAAACCTTATTAAAATATTTTGAATTGCCCATAATAGAGTCAAATAAACTCTCATATATAATTTGAAACCCACTCCTCAGTGGGTTTCAAAACACTAAGATTTAAAGCCCACGCTTTGATCAATTGAGGCATGAGTTTTGAAAGATCCAGAAAAAATGTAGATTTTGAATTTTTTTTCCTAGAGCCTCATAATGAAACGGATTCCGAAGCGTAGGTTTTGGAAGTATTTAAAATAGAAGTGAATGTAAAGTATGAAATTAAAATGTAGAAACCTATTATGCAACTAGATAACCATCATTGAGACCTTGCAACCTTCATCTATCGTTTGACATAGGGAGATCATCGAAGAAGCATCACAAATATAGCTCCACAAAGCTAGAACACAAAAACAGTGAAAACACTGCTAAATCCCAAAAATATATTCATTTTTCTTCCTTCTTACAACTGATATATTTATAAGCTACCAAGAAAAAACCTAAAGAAACCTAGAGAAATTAAGAAAGTTCTAGAAACCTATAACAAACTTGTAACAAACTAAATCACATATGCCTAAGGAGCATTTTAACTAAGATGCTCTGCATCATTCTCCTCCGGTACGACAAAAGCGAAGCAGGGGGCTGAGTTGGTACGAACGATATTTGGTCACGGGCCAGCGATGGATCTGAGACGGCCCTGAGATGTATATCAATAACTCTATATAGATCATCATGATCCATCCTCGCAAAATCTAGCACAGCCTTAGCGAGAGCGATCACCTTCTCCACTGGAAGCTTTTCATTACGTGCAATTTCCAGCAGGTATAAATCTATTAGCTTGGCTCTCTCAGCATAGAGCTATGAGAAGCCGACGACGACCGCCGTTCATTCTCCTGCACTTCAAAGTCAACATTCTCCGCTGACCTCGATCGCCGCCTCTCGCCGCTGCTGGTTTTCTTCCTCAGCGTGCTCATCGTTGGGCTCCGTCCCTGCAGCATGAACTCCTCAACTATGGTGATCACTACATCAACATCATACAGAATCTCGTCCCCATCAGTAAAAGATGCAATCAGAATATCATTAACATTGGCTTTATCTAGTTGCACTCCAGCTCTCCTAGCAAGATCCAATTTCGAAGTGGAAGAAGCATTCAATATGTTTGCTGTCTTGAGAAGCTTCAGCAAGAAGCTGCAGGAGACAGAGCCTTTCCCGATTGGAAGCAAAATCACTATCTTCTGCAGAAGCAATTTGAATAAGCGATGAAGGTTGATGGGCGCTGGTGTCACGCACGGAGAAGTATGTTGGATGCGCGAATGGTATCGAGCAGGCAGAGATAATCGAGTGAATCAGTACCGAAAGGGACTGTTCGCGGGACTCTGTCTTAGATGATATGATCGGACATGTACGGGATGGGCGCGTGTAGACGGAGCACTCTCGGGAGCTGGGGCGATTTGCGAGATGTGCGGGGATTTGATTGAGTCATGGGTACGAGAGCCAGGGCTTTGTTCGTGTGGATGAAGTTGACCGGGGGCAGAGGAGAGCTCAGGGATAGCGGGATTGGTGCGGATGCCTGCTTTCGCGAGTATCGTGGATGCCTTCGAGGCTGTTCGCGCGAACTGGACAAGCAAGGGCACTAACTCAGATCGACGGTGCGGGCCGATTGTGAGGGGCACGACCAAGGTCGCAGATGGACTTTGTTCGTGGACGGTGAATCGTGCTGGATGATGTCCAATGGTATGGTTGCCATCGGTGGATTCATTTTGGTATGGTTGCCAGAAGATGGAATCGTTGGTATGGTTGCCAGCGGGGGAGGTGTAGATTCGCAGGTATGGTTGCCGGCTGGTGGAGAACGTCATCGACAGCCTAGCTTCATATATGGTCTTCCCAAAGCATCCAAAACCCTGATCGACGTCAAGGGTTGATGTAGCAACAATCCAGTGCCTTGATCGACATCAAGGGACAAATCTGGCTCTTATACCATTCTGATGTAGGGAGATCATCGAAGAAGCATCACAAACATGCCCCTCAGAGCTAGAACACAAAACAATGAAAACACTGCTAAATCTCAAAAATTTATTCATTTTTCTTCCTTTTTACAACTGATATATTTATGAGCTACCAAGGAAAAACCTAAAGAAACCTAGAGAAATCAAGAAAGTTCTAGAAACCTATAATAAACTTATAACAAACTAAATCACATATACCTAAGAAGCATTTTAACTAAGATGTTCTGAATCAGAAACCCAAAGTTCTTCCATTTGCAACTACCAATTAGCCATAGTTGTCTTTCGAGTAAGGGCCGAAATGGTAACTAATTGTTTCAAATCGTGAATTTTCATAACATGAATAACATCTCTTTTCAGAACAAGTAAAAATAAAAGTCTCTTAGATGAATCAACACAACTTCCCATATTTAGTCCTAAAACAACCTGTTTCCCTCATGGCTTGCAATTGATGGCCACGACACTACTCATAACAAAATTAACTCATTTTCTCTCCCCCGATACTGAATACTGAAAACAAACAACTCAAACGACAAGCAATACAATAGTTAAACAAAATATAAGGAAATAGTATGAGTACCTTGAACTGAAAAGATAGAATTATTAAAAAAAAGGTTTGATTAAAATGATTTTATAATAATCGAAGAAAAAAGATCTAATTCAATTGATATGAAAAGATCTATGAATTTATTACAAGCTAAGGAGATAGACGAATAGAAAAATAGAAGTTTCAATATCAAATGTGATTCACGGATTGGGCTCACACAATAAAACGTGCAGAATTGATGAAGTTGGAACAACTTCCCCACAAAATATTACCTCCCAGCGCGGTAAGTGTAGAACCCCCGACCCGACTTCCCCCAATTCCCACCTCCCCAACCGCTCCCACATTGGGCTCGAGCCTTGAAAAACATCCGTACCGACTCCAGAGCGCATCGCATCACCACTTCTTCTTCACTCCCAAGCTCGATCACCACCGCGTTGTGCCTTGTCAATGACCGTGACAAGGCGTCCACAGCCCTAAGATAAGTGCTGCTCGGAGCCCCTTCGTATGGCAGGATATCAATCAGCCGCACCCTCCCCACCGCCACAATCGGTTCAGGGTGGTGATCAGGCGGCGGGCACGATGCCAATGGCTGTGTGGGAGGAAGGAGGAAGTTAAAAGAGAGGGAAGAAGGAAGGTGGGGTTGTGCTAGAACTGACTGTGGCGATCGGACGCCGGCGACTGAGACGGCTGCGGCTGGAGAGGATGAGGAAGAGGGGGGAGGGGTGGAAATGGCCATTTGGTTTGACATCTGCTTCTCAGAAAGTTCATATATCATCGTGCGGCCCCTCGGAGGTTCGGAAACCGATGGAAGTTGGGGATCTGATGGAGCTTCGGTCGGATGAATCCATTTCCTGTCTCGGCATCTAGCGGAGTGGAAGAACAGCTGGGGAGTAGGGTTCTTCGGATCCTCCGCTCAATGTTTTCTTTTTTTTTATTTTTAATGGGTATTAAAATGAGATCTATTTAATGTTTGAAATATTGGGTTTTGTAAAATAAATTTTGAAGTCTAATTCTTATGATCGTTTTAAAATATATAAAAAAATTGAATTAAATGATCGTTTTCAAATTTCAAAATTTTGAATTTATTTTGTTCAATCAGATAGATGTCTAAATTCTTAAAACTATTGCATTTAAAATATTTTTGATTTTTTTTTTCATTTAATGTGCTTTTGATTCTAAGTGTTTCAAAATAAGATTTATTAAAAATAAACCTGTAAAGTAAAATCTCTATGGAGATATTTCATTTGTTGAAAAAGAAATTCAAAGTAAAAAAAATACAATATAGAAAAATTTTTGTATATTTGATTGATGAAAAAAGAATTCATGGTAAAAAAATTAATAAATTCTTTTTTCACTCACTAGCTCATTTTTTATGAATTTTAACCTCGTCTAGCTGTTTTTTTTTTTCACTACAAGCCAACAAACTACATTGTCATCTCTTGCCGTCGTGGCCGAATTCCCACAAACCGCCATTATCGATCACCGCCCATCGCTGTTCGCTACCACTAATCATTACTTGTCGTTGCCAGTCACTAATTAAATTTTGCTTTATATTTCTTTCATTTTACTTCAAGTCAAATAAGAAAAAATTTACTTCATTACTTTTATACTCATCTAAATAACTTTAAATAATTCAAATATACTATATTCAATTTACACTGTATTTATTTATTATGCATTCATTTTTATAACAACCATATGAATTGGATAATTTTAGAATTCATAAAAAATGAGCAAGGGATAGGTTTCTTTTCTTTTGTTGGCAGTGAAGAGGGTTGATCCCAATTCAACAAAAATAAAAACCAAGTTCCACGATGGCCAAAAAATCAAGAGCAGCAAAACTAGGCTAACGGCAGTAAGGGATAGGCTCAATAAGATAAAATTTAGTACAGACATCGTTGATGACAATCGGAGATGTCAAGTTTAGCAGAACGGTGCAGCTCATATTGATCTATTGGTTGAGAATTTTGACTATAAATCAAGAGGTTTTAGGTTCGAGTCATACATATATGATGTGTGTGTGAGCATGATTTTGAAAACCGGACCGAAATATCCCAAAAAATAGTTCAGTTGAACGGAGCCAATTGAATGTAGCTGTCACCGAGTTCCACATGCATTTCATCAAGGTCATAACAAATGAAATGTCATAGCCTAGAGGCCCATGAGAACTCACAGAACAATCGATAAAGCATCAAAGAAGTATATAGATAGACCGCAATGAGCACAACCACCTACAAAAAAGTCCCCAAAACAACCAGATTAAAGCACCAAAAATCAAGTAGAAATAGCTGTGCTTTGGAAGCCAAATAGAAAAGCATTACATTTAATGAAATTCGTCCACAATCAGCAATAATTGAATCGAATCACCCAACAGAAACAACAAATCATCAGAGCTAAGGAAAAAAAAAAAGAGTAGCCCATCTGATAAAATACCTGCATAACGAGCTAACAAAACTCTGATCCAAATAGATGCGGCATAGGAAGCCCAAAAACTAAAACTAAGAATAGAGCTCCTCATAAATAAGGAAAATTATTAGGTGTGGATACCGGACGTAGAGATACGTCCGGACATCCACTTAAAAGTTGACACGTGGACTGTGCATTTGTTGCGCTTTTTGACTGCTCTTTGATTGTACTTTGTCTGCACTTTGACTATGTTTTACCTACGCTTTAACTGCATTTTTTGACTGCACTTTTACTGTGCTTTGACTACCTTTTTACTGCACTTTTGCTACGCTTTTGATGCGCGTTGGCTTAAAGTTCCGCGGACACATTAAATATATAAAGTAAAAAATAAATCTACGTGTCCACTCCACATGCCAATATTTGATTGAAGTCCGGACGTATCTCTACGTCCGGTGTCCGCACCTAATAATTTTCCCATAAATAAAGTCCCCTCTCTTTTGTAGACATTTTTCAACATCAAAAGGCTTCTTTAGCATCTTAAGGCCATAAATTTTTAAACATCTACCGTCTTAAGATTATAACCAACCAAAAATTCCAATTAAGGTTGCTAACAAGCTCCGCAAATAGAAGTGGTATAAAATTCATTTTTATCAGCCATGAATCTTGAGACAAAATTAAATTAAAAGCTTCCAAAATTAAATCTGGGACTATCCAAACTCTGATTTCTACAAACTTATAGTTGAACTGGACGTCTTGGAAAGACAAACCCAACAACACCAAACTCAATCAAATCCAACCCTAAATGAGCCCAAATCAAGAGTCCAAAGCATATTTGGAGAGTTTAAAGCATAATTTGGATTACCAACAAATTCCAAACATGACATGCTTATAGTCAAATCGAGCGGCTCAGCGAGACGAATCCAACGAGCCCAAGATCGCCAAAATCTGATATCATTAATACATTCAAATGATCAATAAACAGTCCATGATCAAAGGGATCAATATTGGCCGTCCATTCAAACCACTCTCATCTTGACCTTGATCCTCCCCACATTTATAAGCTATGCCACTCTCAAAAAACTATAAATAGACCTCCATTCTTCACATGAAAAGATGAGAAGAGAGGGGAAGAATTTGGGAACTTATTTGCCGTCGACCACCGCCGAAGTTCTTCACGACCACCATCAGACTTCCGTCCGTTCGTCGACCACCATCGGAGTTCTTCTCGACCATCACCGGACTTCCGCCTACTTGTCAACTACGACCGGACTTCCACCCATTCATCGACTACCGCTAAACTTCCACATATTCGTCAACTATTGCTGGACTTCTGCCCTTTTGTCAGCCACCACCAAACCTCCGCTCGTTCGTCGACTACTGCCGGACTTTCGCCTATTCGTCAACCACCGCCGGAGTTCTTCCCGACCATCATCGGACTTTCACTTATTCATCGACCATCGCCAGATTTCTGCCCGTTCGTCGACCATCGTCGGAGTTCTTCCTGACTATCGCTAGACTTCCGCTCGTTCATCGACTATCGCCGGACTTCCGCCCATTCGTCAACTACCGCACGGACTTCCACCTGTTCGTCAACCACAGCCAAACCTCCGCTCATTCGTCGACAAGCGTCAGACTTCTGCCCGTTCGTCGATCACCACTGGACTTCCGCCCGTTCCTTGACCACCGCCGGAGTTCTCCCCGTCCACTACCAAACTTTCATTCGTCGGCCATCACCGGACTTCTGTCCGATTCTCCAATCTATTGTAATTCCATCGTTTCCAAGTAAAGGGGCGAATCAAGCTTTATAATTCATTCGAACTTAGTGAAATTTTCTCATCTGAGTCAGACCCGTGGTTTTTCCCTTTTGGGTTTTTCACGTAAAAAAAGTTTCTAGTGTTTTTCTCTCTATCAATTATTTGTTGATATGCCGGGTATACGTACATTACTAAGACGCTTTATTCTCTTACTCTACTGCCACATGTATTCTCGCCCGCAAAAAGAAGAATAAGAAAAGCAAAAATCATTTCTTGCACTTTAAAAATAACAGCAGAGGTAATCAATAATTGGAGCCTTTTTACCACATAGTTTGTCATAATACTAGAGAGCCATTAAAAACCAAAAGAAGAGTATATTCCATTAATAAAAATAGCCTCCCCTATTCAATTTTCTCAAAATCCAAAAAGAAAGGGGCATTAGAAAAATAGATGATGATGAGATTCAAGAAGAAATTTACATATTGTAAAGTCTATGTACATGTTAGTGGCCTTGGTGATATGATTATCCACCATTTTTAAGCCACTTGAATAAGTGATCAAGACGGGACATTCTTTTGGAGGAATTAGTTAATAAAAATGTTTATAAATATTTAGTTTTTAATTAAAAGAAGTGATCTAAAGTTTTTTGTAGAAAGATGAAGGGTTTGGAGGGTTATGATAAAAAGAATGCCAATATTTGTCTTTTTTGGACTAGTTTGAGTGTATTTACTATGTCACTTTAGGAAATGAGGTTTGAGTGTGATAAATGGCTCGAAATAAATGTGGAGGATTAGATTAGAATTTCACTTATGACATGGAGTAAATGATAGAGTTTTGTGAGATTAAAGATGTTGTAGCAATATGGAGAATAAGATTATGTATAAGGGAGCTATAATTGAGCTGAGAGCTTTGAAGAGAGTTGGGTTGACTTGTTAAGATTTAAGTTGTGGATGAATGGTCTTGAAAGTGAACAAGGTGTAGGGGAAGATTTTAAATAGATTTAAAAGATAATTTAAGAAGAGTAATAATAAAAATAATATATAACTAATCAATCCCTCCAAAGGGCCAAAGTAGGCCATAAAGAACTAACCTAAAAAGTATGACTTCCTCCAAAACTTTTTTATCAATTAAAAGTTATCATTTCTCATGATATAATACTATTTATATAGTTATAATGACCATGATAGTTTAAAATAAGAGAAAGATTTGGGTTGTGGGGGGGGGGGGGGTAATAGGTGGCCATTAATGAAGAAATGTGCCAATTATGTTCATTAATTTATCTTATATCTATTAAATGGATAACATGTATATGTTCCTTAAGAAAATGTAAATTTTTTATATACTAAATTTACTATGCTTTGAGTCGCTTGTAGGGTTTGATGATGTGTTGGATTTTTTAGCTCATTATATGTGGTTTAAATGATTTCAAGTCAAGACAGAGGATCAGGTGTATGGGATTGATCAGATCAGGATTCTTCAGGTTTACTATTAATTTATTTTTTTTGTCTTGTAGCTATTCTTTTGTGCTCATGACTAGAGTGATATGTTGCGATTATACTGGTAATTCCTGAGTAGTATATATAATTTTGGAGTAATGAATACAATTGTATTTTGAGGTTTTTGATTATTAGTTTTGATTTCTACCAAGGTTGTGAAAATTGGACTGGACAATGAATTGGAGGAAGGAGAGGTTCACGGTTTGACCAATTCGACCAGTCAAATTGGGATCGACCGAAAGATGTAATAAATAATAATATTATTAAAAATTAATAAAATTAGCATCATCTCCGTAGCTATTTAACATCATATGACTCTTATGAATTTCACTGAAATTTATTACCTTCACTCTAAATTACATTTTAACATCAAACTAATCAAAGCAACAAACTGTGACATCAATTAAGTCTATAAAACATAAACAGATAACAAATAGTATAAATTTGACATCAATTAAGTCTATAAAATATAAGCAAATATTTCACAAATAACTTAAAGCAAAATTTATAACTAACATGATAAATGGAGAGTAACTGTAATTCGAACAACATCACCAAATGACACACCTTGCGGCTCTAAGTTCTCGCAAGAGGTGGTCCGGCCATCTCGCAGCTCCCGGTTTTCCCACAGGATGACCAAACAATATTGTATTGGGGGAGGAATGCATACCTTTTGTCGAGCTCTATTATGCATTGGGCATTGAGGAGTGCATACCATCTTCAATTCTCTTTTTCTAGCATGTGAAACTGTTAAAAAAAGAAATAAACAAAAAAAAAGAATTAAAACATATGACAAAATAAACAATTAAGAAATGTATAAAATAGTCCAATATATATTATTTTTGAAAATTAACGACACAAAATAATGAATAACAAAAAAAAAAAATTAATATGTTTTGGCATGCAAGTAATGGCCAAAATATGGATTACCTAAGAGAAAATTCTCCTAACATGCAGGATAGCTAATCCCATTAACTTTTTAGAACTGATTTACCACTAACCATCAATTTTAAAATCAATTAGTTTAATGCAATTTTAGAAGTGGCTGAAATTAAACAAATTAAAATAAAAACTCAAATTGCCAACATTATAATCTAGAGTTAGTAGATTCAATTCACATAAACAACATCTATGCAAATATAAGGTGTGCATCAACCTCTATGTAAATGTAAGGATATTTCTATAGATTTTGCACTTGACATTCTGAGAACCTTTAGTGAACATAGTAGCATACTTAATGTTATTAAACATTTCTCCAAAATGCATTGCTTTCTACCTTGCTTAAAGTTTAATGACGTATCACATATAGCAATGTTATTCTTCATTAGTCTTCATGAATTTTGTTCACAATTATTTCTGATCAAGATATTTAATTCATATCTTTTTTTTTTTTTGAAAAATACTTTGCAAGCTAATAGATACAGCCTTAAAATTTTTAATTGCATTTCATCATCAAAATAATGGGCAAACTGGATATTATAAAACATCCTAAGAAATTTAATGGGTAAAAGCTTAGAAATTTAGAAATGTAGGATTTACACATTTCTACAATAGAGTTTTTAAACAATATATTATAGACTTTGCAATTTTGCATAACCCCGTTCTTGCATTGGTGGAAGAATAAGATAACCATTGAAAATGCAATTTTGCATAATCAAAACAAAACCTAGAAGCAAATACTTACATCCCAGGGTTTGGATTTGAAGCAAATAGGAGAAAGGACTCAAGAAGAGTGATGCTGTGCTGGAGAGGAATAATGCCTTCGGTTTGTAGCCCCTCGTCGATCTCACAAACGAGAGCGAACGGGAAGAGCAGACGATGGGCGGGATAGGAAGACTTGGAATAGGAATATTAGGTTTTTTACTTTCTTAATTTCTCCTCAAATAATGTATGATTTATTTCCAACGGCTGAGATTCAATCTAATTGAACCAGATGGTTTTTTAAAATTGGCGCCGGTTCGCTGATTTCTGGATCGAACCGCTGGGCCGACTGATTTTAGCCCAATTTCTATTGTCCCGGCTATCTATTGAACCCGAACCCGCTGGCCGGCCGGTTCACAATTGAACTGGCCGGTCCTGTCTGGTTTTAAAAACCTTGGTTTCTGCTGTTATTATGACTGAAATGGAAAGCTCTTGTGCTGAAATTTAAAAGATAAAAAATAATTCTTTCAATTTTGATTCTAATGCGTTACAACCAACACCACCCTCCAACTACCATCGACGCTGCCGTCACCCGTCATCGACCACCATTTTTAAACGTTACGCTACATTCATTTTACTTTAAATAAAATTAAATCATTCAACGTAAATTTAATTTACGCTAATTTAAATAACTCTAAAATATTTTTTTTACACCACATACTCTTTTTTTTTTCTTAACCAAACAACTCCTAAGGCTTGTACTTTCCCACACACCAATTGGATAGAAGGGTAGAGTGAAAAAGTCTCCAAAACAATGATTTTAAAAAAATTTAGATAAGAAATATATATTTAAAATCAAATTTATAGAATGTGATGGTCATAACAAAGATTTTAAAAAATTGATTTTGTAATTTGATGTACGCAAGAGAGAAGTGGGAAGAATTTGTGAACTTCTTCGTTATAATCCAAGAACCACGTAAATTCACTTGACCGTTGAAATTGAGATTGAATTGCTGCAAGCGAAATTCAGTTCAAGCTAATCTTTCATTCAATCTCTCCTCCATGAATTCATTATCTATCTGATAAACTGCCGCTCTTCATGGAGCAACCACACTCCAATGCTCGCGAAGCTCCCCACTCTTATTTCCCGCGCCCTGCTGGAGCTTAGATCACGGACAACCCTTAGCTTTCTGAAGCAAATCCATGCTCTCCTCATCACCGCTAGCTTCTGCTGCGATGCCAACGTTCTCGCCAGAATCCTCCGTTCTGCCGCCCTTTCTCTTCCCGGCGACATCGACTACGCCTCTCTCCTCTTTCATCGAATCGAATGCCCAGACATCTCGCTTTGGAATACCATGCTGCAAGGGCACTCCTTGCGCTTCCGGTATGATGCAGCCGTTTCTCAATTCATTGAAATGCTCCAAAATGGTTTGACTCCCAACGAACACACTTTCCCTGTTCTTCTTAAATCCCTCTCGAACTCTGGTTCTGCAAATCCAATACAGATCCACGCCCAGATTTTCAAACTCGGGCTGGAAGCTGATTCTTTTGTGCAGAATTCCCTTCTATGGTGCTATGTGAAAGGTTGCTGCTTAGAGTCAGCTCGCAAGCTGTTTGATGAAATGCCACAGAGGGACGCCATCTCTTGGAATGCTATGGTTCAAGTGCATGTAAAGAATCATTTCCCGGAGCTAGGTCTGGATTACTTCATTAAGATGAGATCTTCATGTGCTGTAATTGATGAGATGATAATTGTTAGCGTACTGAATGGCAGTTCAATGGATGGTAATATTTGGCTTGGGAGAAGCATTCAAGCCTTTTATGTAGAATCTGGGAGGGTGAAAAGAGACGTTTTTGTTGGCTCTGCACTTGTAGACATGTATGTGAAGTGCGGCTGCTGCTTTGATGCAAGGAAAGCATTTGATGAAATGCCGTTTAGAAATGTGGTTTCTTGGACCTCTTTGATTTCTGGCTATGTCCAGTGCAACAGATTCAAGGAAGCTTTGTCTATCTTCCGCAGCATGCTTGTCGATGGACCTAATCCAAATCAACTTACTCTCACAAGCATTTTCATTGCCTGTGCTCATCTGGGAGCACTGGAACAGGGGAGATGGGTTCATAGCTACATGGGTAGAATTGGCATGGAATTGAACTCTGTTGTTGGAAGTGCATTGATTGATATGTATGCAAAGTGTGGACAAATCGATGACGCTTTCTCCGTATTTCATAGATTGCCCAACAAAGATGTATACTCTTGGACTGCCTTGATTAATGGATTGGCCTTGCATGGACTTGGCATAGAGTGTCTTCATCTCTTCTCTCAAATGCTGCAGCAAGGAGTTAAGCCCAACAACATTACTTTTTTAGGTGTTCTTGGTGCTTGTTGTCATGGTGGACTTGTACATGAAGGTAAAATATACTTTGATAGAATGCTGAAAGTGTATGGAATCAAGCCAAAGTTAGAGCATTATGGTTGTATGGTGGATCTTTTAGGTAGAGCTGGGCATTTGGAAGAGGCACTATGTTTCATAGAAAGCATGCCCAAGGAGCCAAGTATTAGTATTTGGGGAGCTTTGTTTGGTGCCTGTATGATTCATAGAGATTTTGTTTTGGGTGAGAAGGTGGGGAAGCATATAGTTGGAATGAAACCAGAGCAGAGCAGTGGATACTTGCTTTTGGCAAAATTGTATTCTGCATCGAAGAGGTGGAAGGATGCTGCGAGCATGAGGATGGCAATGAGGCTAAGAAAAGTGGAGAAAGTTGCAGGATGCAGTTGGCTGGAGCTGAATGGTGTATTGCATGAGTTTCTTGCTTCTGATGGATCTCATGTTCAAGCAGAGGGCATATATGAAACTTTAGCTGGAATAACCATGCTGATGAATTTGGAAGAGTATGGTTAATGCAATGAACATGAGATGATACTTTGTGCTTGTTGGGATGGGAAATAGGATGGCAAAGTGACTATCTTTTTCCTTGAGCTTGATCCATAAACACATGGAAGTGTTTACAGAAGTAGTTGATTTATGGAAACTATAATTGAGTGGACATTTAGAAGAATTCATCTATGTATAATTTATATTCAAGATTTATTAATTAAAGATTGGGAAGGACAGTTTGATTTTGTTGATTACTTGATTAGTTAGTCATAATTGTTGCCCCTATTTGGTTGTGACTTGATAAAACATGGAACCTTATAAAAAAGGTTCAATAAATGGTCATATATGTTCATTGGTAGTCTTTTACGGCCTATTAATTCGCTTTCATGAATTTATTCTACATGCTACTCTTCACAAGTTTCTTGTGAAAGTTTAGTGCATTGTTATATATGGTGAATTGCATGATATTCTTTTCCTAAAGAGGAATAATATATTTTTTAAGAAAAGATTATGTTGTTGGCTAGAAAATTCATGATGATAGAATGAGTTGTGTCCTAGTTTGTTTGAGAATCTTAACATACAAATATATAAATAAAAGAGCACAACGATGCTAGAGTTTTTATCTAGAAACTCAAAAAAGGAAAAAATCAAGTGAGCCGATTCTACTGTGTGAGTGTTGATTACAAACTTTTGCCCATCCCCTTAATTTGGAGACGCCAATTTTACAAAAGCATGTTAAACGGGTAGAAAATATTGCATGCCCAATATGGAGAAAGTCCGAAACATTCCACCAAACGACCCATATTGATCCCTTAATTATAGAGCATTTGTTCAGCTTTAAGTGCTTCAACATTCTTAGAATTAAGCTATCCTCTCTTGTGCTGATTGGATTCATTTTGGTGAGATGCTTGATTTGAGTATTAGCATAATAAATTTAGAGATCATTTGATCCTTTAACTAATATTTCAAAATTTGTATATATGATTCAAACTCTTAGTCCGCGCTTATTTGTAATCTGAATGGATCATTTGTTTATATCCTTGGGTTCTCGAGCCAATCAATTTACTATTATTTTGTTGAAATTAGAGTTTGGATGATCTTGAATTTAATTCTAGAAGTTTCCAATTCAAATGTGCATCAAGTTTTGTGCCTAACCAAGTTGATTTTTGATGATTTATCAATAATTCTCAAAGTTAAAAATCATTAAAGCTCAATATTCGTTAACATCCACTGCTCTCGCTCTCCATAGAGATCTACGTCGGCAATGGAGACGTCGCCAGCCACTGTCATATGTGTCATGGAGTCGTGATTGATGCCCCTTTTGTAATTGAATAAAGGCAGAATAACCAGGGATGCTATTAAATGAGAAGACAATATTAATGGCTAATATATTGGATTGAGAATAAATGTAAAAGTTTCATTTAGGCTTCGTTTGAGACGGCTTTCTTACTAATTTTTTAAAACAACTTTTTAGTAGAAAAAATTTTAGTTCTATTTTTTAACCAAAAAGCTGCTTTAGAAAGTCGTCCCAAACAAAGCCTTAATCAATCATAAGTGAAAAATAATAAACAGGTGGGGAATTAATGAGAAAATTAATCTCCACGTCTACTTTATAATAAGTAGCTTTTTTTCAAAATAAGAATTTAGTTTCAACCTTATGATTAACCGTCTGTTTGAGATTGCTGTAGTTTTCTTTCGTCGCCTCCAACATCGCCGCTACTCTCCTTTTCTTTTGTCGCCACCACCATCATTTGACTTATCGCACATATTTGATTTATTTGCATCATCAAAACACAAAATAAAATAGTACAATATATAAGAATCTTTTGACTATTCAACTAGATAGATAACACTCAAAACATCAACTTCTCAACATGCTTAAACCCAAAAAGACCAAACCCAACTCCCATAAAAAGTTCTTCACATTAATCAATCATATATATCTATATAAAAGTTTCAATGATATCAATAAACAAACAGATCAATATATCGCTATTCAGCTCATTATGGACCCAGCTAGCTCGCTGGCAGAAGATTCATGAACGGTGTGAATTAGTTAATAATCATCATCAAGTGCGTAGGCCTTGAGCAGCTCGGGGCAGACCGGGAGGGCTACGTCCTTGAGAAAGCCTAACGAGTTAGCATACCGCAAGTTGTTGGCTTGGCCGCTGTTTTCGGTGAGCAGAATGCGCGCTTGCTCTCTGTTCTCAACGATCTCAGCGCAATCAGCTCGTGGGCTCTTAATAAGCTTCACGTAGCAAACCTCCTCCTCGTGGTCGTTGGGGACGCTGATGGTGTAATAGCCGTCGGCGCCGCTCACCGCCTCAATGCTGTGTTCCACCGCGTCGCTCTGAAAGTGCTTGCATTCTAGTGTCAACGTCGCGCCTGCATGTGGGCTATGCGGTTAGCTGAACAATTTCTAGTCTTGGGAATGAAAGTTTGTACTAGAAATTCTGGAGAAGAATTATGTGCAGATATCTTTATACAAAAATACATTAGGAGGAGCTTCGAGGGAGAAGTGAATCAGGATGCGTCACATCACTCAGTATACAGAGGTACATAGCAAAATGATGATATGGTACGTCCTGATTCGCCTCCAGATAACAATCGATGACCGCACGTAATAATTTCTCCTTCAAAGGGGGGCTACATTTAATTAATTATGTTCGAGCTCGAGGTTTATTTTAAGAGATCGAGCCCGCTCATATGTCTGCTTGTTTATTATGAAAGAAATAAAATAATTATTATTCAAATAATTATTATAATAAAATGATTAAAAAAAAGAAAGTAGATGAAAATTAATAAAGAAAGTTATATATAAATTTTGAATATTTTTAACAACTTTATATTTAAAATATTGAATGTTAATATATTTTAAATGCAATTTATATTAATATTTTTAAATGAGCCAGCTCACGAGCTAACAAGTCGAATTAGGGTTGGCTCAAACTTGATTTGTTAGCTCATTAAGCTTGACCACGGGCCATTTATCTAGTCGAACACGAGCAAGATGATGAGTCACCTTGAGTCACCTAGATGACTACTTCAAAGTCATATGATTTGTATTGAGATTAATGCAATTCATAATTTCTTATACAACTAAATAAATCAGATGACTTTGAAGCCTATCTTGAAACATTTTTCATTTCAAAATCCTGACATTTTTTTTTCAAATTTTTTAATAAAAAATTTAACAACAATAATGCATGGCATATACATAAAAAGGTCTAATTTTATCAATTTTGAGTATTATATTGTATTATAGTGTAATTTTTATATAAATGTTTTATTGTGATTTTTATTAAAATTAAAATCCTATTATTCTTATTAAATCTTTCCTAGCACTAATTTATTTTAATATTAGTGCTCCTGATATAATTTTTTGTTTCATTCTCCCGTTTAGCGGTTGAATGGTTCTATAATAGCCTAATTTAGACTTCATTTGGGACAGCTTTTTCATTGCTTTCTAAAACAATTTTCTAGTACAAAAATTTCTAATTCAAAAAAAATTTTAACTAAAAATTTATTTTAGAAAGCATTAAGAAAATTATCTCAAAGAAAACTTTTGGATTGACCCTTTTTTTCAAATCAATTCATATTCATATTTGTGTGTTGGGAAGTAATATCTTCGGTGAGATTATAGATAAATCGAGATATGTTCAGTGATATTTGTAAATTTTTTTGTGAGAATTTTTTTTTTAAAGTTTATGATAAATCTTTTTTTTAATTTGATAATAAAAACAAAAGCAAAAACAAAAAAAAAAAATCAAATAAAGGAGTAGCAGACCAACAAGTTTATAAAAAAAAATTTAAATTTTTTTTTTAGAATATTTTGATATAAATTATATCAAAAACTATTTAAATATTATTAAATTTATCTTTGAGATTAATATAATAGAAATTTTTTATATATAATAATAATATCAAAATAAATACAATTATATTAAAGCCTATTTTTAATATAATTTGCATTGAAGATCCTCACACAATTTCTGATATAAATTTTCCTAAAGACCTCCTTATTCTACATATTTCATTAAATTTATGATGAGGGAAAAGAAACCTTCAATATACTCGGTGATATTGGTGACGAATCCAGCGCGACAGTTATCGCAATACACGCGGCCCTCAACTTGGAAATGGACATCGGTGGCAATGGTGACGCCGGCGAGGAGGCAGAAGGCGGCGACGACGAGGGGGAGAAGTTGGAGCTTGGCCATGGCGAAGGACTCCTTTTGAATGGTGGAAAGGAAACTATGGTAGAGAAGGGCGAGAGGAGAGAGACCGGCGGTTTTGAAAAATGAAGTGGGATTTTGTTTATATAGCGATGGGAAAGCTTCCATTTTTAGCTATTTGCTACGGACCATACGGTTTCTAAGGGAGGGGCTCCAGCTTTCCAGTTTTTGAATGGCACCGAGGCCGCGTCGGGTTTCCGGTAACCGGTCTACGTGCGCTGGGCGGGCGTCTCAACCTGCTATTTTAACGGATCTGTTTGAAGAAACCAGGCAAATGAAACAAAATATCATGATAGGGGGACTATGAGCACAAACGAAACGAGTCGAGCCGAGTCGAGTCGAGCCGAGTCAAGTCGAGTTCAAGGCCGAATTCGGACTTTATTTTATGAGTTCAAGCCAACTTTTTTATTATGAAAAGGAGAAAATTATTATGATACACGCAATTATTATGAGAAAATGATAAAAATGAATGAGAAATTAAAAGAAAAATAATTAAAATTTACTTAATATAAAAATTGAGATATTTTTTTTATGTATTTTGTATAAATTTGTAATAAAATATTGAATGCTAATATATTTTAAATATATTTTATATTAATATCTTTTAAACAGCTGCTAACCAATCGAGTTAAGGCTGGTTTAATGTTGACTCTGCTAGCTCATCAAGCTCGACTCACAAGCTATTTATCAAGCCGAATTAGAGCCGACTTGACTCAATTACACCCCTAATCGAGACACAAGTTAAATTATAATGGATTTCAATTAAAAATAATTATTTAATCACATCAGTAATCATTAAACTCCAAAGAAAATATATAATTATAAAATTAAATAAATATGACTGAAGATATTTTTTTAAATTAATTTATACAAAGATACAAAAATATATTGATCAATTATGCAACAGTGAGATATTTTAAATAAAAATGTTATTGTAAATAATTTTATCCCCAACAAAATATAAATAATGTTTGCTCTCCCGCATCGTGCAAGGCTTTATTGTTTCATATTGAACGTGCAGGACACAACACTCGTAAGCTCCTCTGACAAACTATCTGAAAGGAAGAATAATTCCCTCACCTTATGATCCCTATAAAAACGCCAAAATACTTAGACAAACCAATCTCCACAGCCCATTTGACTCTACATTGTCTGCCCTCTACCAGCTTAATTTCAAGCCAAAAGGCATGGCCTATCTCCTCCTTCCTCTAGCCTTAGCTTCCTTTCTGTTCTTGTCATCCTTGTCTTCTGTAGCTGGTGGTGGGTTTGACTATGGAGATGCTCTCAGCAAGAGCTTGCTCTTCTTCGAGGCTCAAAGGTCTGGCAAGCTTCCAGCGGATCAGAGAGTGAAGTGGCGTGGTGATTCCGGACTAAAAGATGGCTTCCTGCAAGGAGTAAGCTATACACTTCTCTGTTTTCTCTCTTTGAATCGATGTTCTCATTGGCTGTTATTTGATCATTGATTGTTGAATAGGATGGAAAATAAAATGTTATGGTGAACATGAAGTTACAAAAAGAGAAAGATTATTAGAAAACGATGAACCAATCACAAAGAAATAATAAATTAAGATCTGCATAACATAAACAAACACAACAGATTTGTGCTGGGGCTGAAAACAAGCGGAATTCTAAAAATATCCTTACAGCAAAAATTTGGTTCAGGGGCGCTGCCCCCCAAAACCCCCGCAGGGACAACGCCTTTGACCTCATGACTTGACCAGGTAGGTCAAACCCCGCCAGGGGGCAGCCCCCTGGGACCCCCAACATATCTGCGAAGCGTATGACGGTCAAGGACATGAAGCGCATGATGGTCAAGGACATGAACAAACAAGGGTCGAGCCAAATTCAAGGCAACTCTAACAAAGATAAATTAGAGAATAATTATATGTTAGAGGGACAGTTAGCTGCTAAAAGAGATTGTTGTTTGTTAAGAGCTCATATTAATATCAAATTTGAGCCAAATTCAAATAAATTCAAATTTAAATGAGCCGAACATGAACACATAATATTCTCTTAAACTCTGCTCATTTACTCTACAAGGAATAATAGAGTAACATCTACTAAAAAAAATTGTTAAAAATAAAATACTCTAACAGCTTCTAACACAATTGTGTGTTTGATCAGGTGGATTTGGTTGGAGGCTATTATGACTCAGGTGATCATGTGAAATTTGGCCTACCAATAGCTTATTCATTGACAATGCTATCTTGGAGTTTGGTTGAGTTCGAGAAAGAAATAACAGCTGCTAACCAACTGGAGTATGCGCTTGATGCTATCAGGTGGGGCACTGATTACTTCATCAAGGCTCACAGGCAGCCCAATCTCTTATGGGCTCAGGTAATCTCAAGACTTCCTTTGATTTGTTTTATTTACTTAATATGAAAATATGATTAAGACTTAAAATTTAGTTATGATACTTTTAGTCTTATAGCCGTATTTAATTTGTAAATATAAATGCATCAAATTCTAAGTTCTAATTACTAACAGTGAATGTTCCAGCCTTTTTATTCTTTTTTGCTGATATAATGAGTGAAATCAACAAGGTTGGAGATGGAAATACTGACCATTACTGCTGGGAGAGGGCAGAGGACATGACAACACCAAGAACTGCTTTTAAGGTTGATACTGAAAATCCAGGCTCAGATGTTGCTGGAGAGACTGCTGCTGCATTGGCTGCAGCTTCCATAGCTTTCAGACCTTACAATTCCTCTTACTCGCAGCTTCTACTGCTTCATGCCAAGCAAGTAAGATATAGTTATGAAATTTTAGGTTTTTAAATTCAAATAGTGCAATTTCATTCATTTATTTAGTTTACTAAACAGATTTGATTTTGATGTTGTTGCAGCTATTCACATTTGCTGATACATTTAGGGGAAAATATGATGATTCAATCCCAGTTGTTCGAGAATTCTATCGTTCTTCAGGATACAATGTAAGAGGACTGAAATTTTCTTTTATCTTTTTTTCTTTTAGAAGATAATGGGAGAGGCATGCACCCATTAGACAACAAATAAAATTAGTGTAGTGAAATGAGTACATTATTGCAAATAGGAAGGAAAAAAAGAAGGATTAAAAAGCTGGCTCTAAATAGCTAGGATAAAGCTATGATAATAAAGACAATGATGGTATGAAATATGTAGGATGAGCTTCTTTGGGCTGCTGCTTGGCTTTTTGAGGCCACAGACGATCAAGAATATCTCAAGTATGTGGTGGTCAATTCTGGCTCTTTAGGAGGCACTCAATGGGCGGTCAAAGAGTTCTCATGGGACAACAAATATGCAGGCCTGCAAATACTTCTGGCAAAGGTTGAAATAGCTTTGATTTTTCAGTTTTGTAGTTATAGTTTAATTATAGAAGGATAGATTACTCATCCTTAGTGTAAAGTGTTTCAGGTTTTAATGCAAGGAGGAAGTGAATCATACACTGCCACATTGAAGCAGTACCAGGCCAAGGCTGAGTTCTTCCTCTGTGCTGCACTTCAGAAGAACAATGGATATAATGTTGCCATGACACCAGGTTCATTCCATTCTTACAGCTTGGAGCATCAGAAAAACTTGATGTTTGGGAACACTCGGGCTTCGTTTGGGACGGCTTTTTTACTGCTTTCTAAAGAAAATTTTTGGTGCAAAAAAATTTTAAACTAAAAGAATTTGTACTAAAAAATGGCTTTAAAAAGCAGCAAGAAAGCCGTCCCAAACGGAACCTCAATCCATGCTCTGTGATGGTTCGAGATCAGCTCATTAAATGAGCTGTGCTTGCACAAGATAATTCAACTTGTTTTTGAAATGAGCCGAACATTATCAAAAGCCAACCTGATAAACTAAAGATTGATATATTTATACACATATATATATACACGTAAATTCTTTTTTAGTCATATATTTTACTATAAAAAATCATCAATATATTCTAAAATCAAGCGCAACACATACTTCAACTTTTATGAAGTTTAAAAGATGTTACACTAAGAAAGTCACAATTTGATCCTAGCTCATTAAATATTCAGCTTGTTTGCACCATTACTTAACAGCAATTGCCGCTTATTTTCAGGAGGCCTGCTATACTTTGATGAGTGGAACAACATGCAGTATGTTTCATCTTCAGCATTTTTAATGGCGGTCTATGCTGACTATCTGTCACCAACCAACTCCAATCTCAACTGCCCTGAAGGACAAGTCACTCCTCATCAAATCTTTCAGTTTGCTCAATCACAGGTATGCCTCAACTCTTCAAAGAAAAAAAAAGACAATTTTCAGTAAAAAAAATGCCAATGAGGTTTTTTAATTCAACCAAAACTTCTAGTTTTTTGGTGAAAATCCTAAGTTTTCGTAGAAACTACTGAAATCAGTAAAAATTGGAAAAAGTTAACTGGCTTCAAATTGGATTCGACAAAAACGGATTTAGAATAATCAAAACTTAACTGAACCCACTAAAAGTTAAAATCATAATACCCAAAGCCCAAATATCTTCAATTTCGAAAGAGCTTAGCCAAAAAAGATGACATTGTTGTGCTCACAAAAACACAGGCTGATTACATTCTTGGCAAGAATCCAAAACTGATGAGCTACCTGGTTGGGTACCAAGGGCAGTATCCAATCAATGTGCATCATAGAGGTGCTTCGATTCAATCGATATCTGTTCTTCCTGCTGTTGTGGGATGCATACAAGGCTTTGAGCAGTGGTATGATAGCAAAAAGGGAAATCCAAATGTTATCTTAGGAGCTCTTGTGGGAGGCCCTGATCATCAAGATCAGTTTGTTGATCAACGGTCCAATTATGAGCAAACTGAACCTGCCATTGCTGGAAATGCCCCTCTTGTTGGCCTATTCGCTAAGCTGCATTCCCTTTCAGAAGGTCCAGGTAATTCACAAGCTATAAATCTATTAGATTTTTTAAACAAAGATACTTCTATCACCATTGCATTAATAATGATTTCTTCTTATTTTAGAACATGGTTGTATTTTGTTATTAATGATGTGGAGGGATTGATTGCAGGATTTCTTTCAGGGGAGAAAGAAAATCCAACCCCAAGAATACCGACAGGTGAGACATAATCCATATTCATGATCCATGATATTTTATTAATCACTTAACATGAATGACTAACTATTATCCAAATCCTAACAATAAAAGAAATTCAAAATCCGGCCTATTGATTGAAGAAAGCTAAAAGGTGTAAATTGAATTGTAGGTTATGTTGCCAAAGAGACTAAACCATACCCTCCTACAATAGCAAGAAGCCCTTCCCCAGTTATTGGTAAGTGGTTTTTTTTTTTCAAATGAGATTGTTCTTGGAATCATATAAAGGGAAATGAATAGTGGAAGCTAATCCTACATAATCATTATAATATAAATTATCCGTCATTTCTATTGTTTATTACTTGAGAAAATTTCATACAGTTCATGGACATTTTTTCAACAACATGGAGACACTCTTGAACATAAATATGATAACTTTTACCATAATGTAGCAGATCAATCTCATTTCAGATGTCACTCTCATTCATCATTGGCATTTTACCTGACTGTTCATATGTTATATGTTTCATATATTGGTAAAAACTAAGAAAAATATAATTTCATATCTTCATTACTAAATGCAAATGCAATCTTTGTCCAATGTCATGCCTTATTTTATTTAGTTTTGTCGTGTTATGTTATCTGTTTCACTATCTTTTCTTCATATCTACGTCATATTTTAGAAAAAAGTATTTAAATTGCACAAATATAAACACAACACTATGGCTTCATTTGGAACGACTTTCTTTCTGCTTCCCAAAACAGTTTTTTAGTTCAAAAATTTCAAGTTCAAAAAATTTTTGAACTAAAATACTGTTTTAAACAGTAATAAAACCATCCCAAATGAAGCCTGGAGCTGCTACAAAATTTTGCAAGTTACTGACCCAAACCACACCAACTTCCTCTTCTACATCACTGGTAAATTAAGTTAAGACACATGAGGTTTTAAAAGTAAGTTTCAGAATGGATAGTTAAAAAATATGATGACCTAAAAATATTAGATTTAAGCTTCTAAGTTGAAAATGAATTTGACCATCAGTGCATCTAGCGCAATTTTGATTCCTTTTTAGTTCAATTCCCCACCAAAATATTCTAACAATTTCAGTGAAGATCTTGCAGCCAAGTGAAATCATCAAGGCTAAATGTACTTACAGTTATAAACCTCAATTCCATTGCAGTGAATCCTGTAGAGTTCTTCCATTCAATCACTAATACATGGTACTCAGACAAAGGAGTTAAATACTACAGGCACAAGGTGACTATCATAAACAAAAGTGGAAAGCCAATCACCAATCTAAAGCTGGCAATAGAGAACCTATCAGGTCCTCTTTGGGGACTTTCACCAACACAAGAGAAGAATACATATGTTCTTCCAGAATGGCTCAAGGTTTTGAACCCAAACAAACAACTCATTTTTGTTTATGTTCAAGGAGGACTCCAAGCAAAGGTTTCAGTAATTAGCTATAACTAAGACCAAGGATCAGTGATTTCATGGAAGCAAAAGGGGGATTGTTCTTTTGATGATCATCATGAAATAGCTATTTATGTCTAAACTTTGTAAAACATTCATTTCTTCTCATATCTTTTATCTTTTTCATTTTTCTTTGTTTCTAAGAGTATTTATTTCATTTAAAGAACTTTTTGCTAAAAAAGTGAGAATGATAATGAAGTATTGTTTGAGTAGAGACTACTCGATTATACATGAATTGATTGCTTGTCAACTCAAAATTAATGTGAATAGGCTCGAAGTTTATTATCATCTATCCCTATCTTATAAGTACATAACTCAAAAATAAAAATCAGTACATAACAAATTAATCATCTAGCTTAGAAATATGTATCACAAAGTGCAATATCTATCCTTTATCAGTTTTAGATTCCTTCACGTCACAAAATTGATGACAAACTAATAATTTCACTATATTAGGCATGGCAAAAATAATGAAGTAATTACAAAAACAAACTTCAGTACCAGTGTTATCTCTGAGGAAGTGTAATACATATCCTTCGAATGCTTTCATGTAACAAAATTGTCAATAAATTAATAATATATGTTATATGCTAGAAAATTCAAGTCAGTAGAGTGTATGTTTTACATCTCAATATTGTATGAAATTCATCACGCACTCATAAAAGTAGCAAGACTAGAAAAATTTTTATGTAGAAAACCCTGAAAGAAAAAAAACCAGAGGGCTTAGCCCAGTTGAAAAAATTCACTATAAAGTAGGTGATACAAGCATCAACCCTTTCTTACAACTAAAGAAAAAAAGATTATTTGAAAACAACGATGTGGGCTCCGAAAATTCGGCCCCGGCCTCCGCCCATTTTTTGCTTTTCTTCGGGGGTAGTTTTAATGGATTAAGTTCCAGGGTAAATTTTGAAAGGCAGATGGGTTTGTAGATAAGACACTACCCAAAGATTTCGTCCTCACTTTGCGAGGACTTTATGATCTGAGTTCTGGTTTCCTATAGGCGTAAGCCACTATAGTTAATTACCCCTCCCGATAACGAGAGAGAACTTTCGATTAAGGCTAGTCGTCAATCAGATATGTAGAGATACGTACATCTGGCATATAGTAGCAGCATGGGTTTAATGTTTGAAAATTTAAAGATTTAATATTTAAAATCAGAAATTTCACCATCTTGCACTTAAAGCGGATGGTGGGGGAATGGATGATGGACCCGATCAAGATCCCATGGTTCCATCATCACGGGCCATCGTGGTCCCTGGTCTACTTAGTCAGAGGAGGTAGTCGACCCAACCTGACAGAAGGATCCTTGTCGGCAGCCATGGGTTGCGTCGTCCAAGGGGACCTTGTAGACCTGGGATGGGTATTTGTCCAAGGGGAAAAATTTGAATCCACCTTAGCTAATAGAGGGCTTAGTGCCCTATCAATCATATCCTATTGATTCATATCTCAAGAATTTGATGTCAATAAGGACTGTATTGTCTCTGGCCATAACCGCTATCACGTGGTGCCATTTGGCGGCAAAACCACTCGGTTCAGAGGGTCCCGGGTCATAATCATTTATCCTGCAGTGCCATTTGGCGGCGAAATTGCCGGTTAGAGAACACGTTCCACGTCCCTACTGGCAGGAGATTGTTTGAGAATGGATCTTAGTGATATTCTCGACCATGCATTAGCTCTTGTGAGCTGAAGTATTTTTCAACTTGTCCACCTCGGGAAACTGTTATGAAGGATGGATAGATTTTATGCTTTAAGTGGTTGATGGTTGGATTACAGTTTTAAATATATTTTTTTTATTTTGATGATTTTTGAATTTTAGAAGATTTGGATTTTGTGGGAATTTGGGTTTTGATAGGCATTTGAGCGAAACTTTGGAAATATGGAGTTAACCCCTCCGGTTGAGATCTACATTCAACACGGCCATCATCGGGGTATTCAGAGCTATTTATATTTTATTGATTAGACCCTATCGACTCTATTTATTGGTCGATAGAGGATCGGGTTTCGTAGGTTTTATGCCTTTATTAGTGAATTATCTTAATTATAGGCCTTGAAGGCCTAATATGAATGTATAAAATAAATATCTCAGTCGACCCTGCGGCTGTATATTTGTTTAATAGTTCGAACCATGTCAACTCCTATCTACTTGAATAGAGGGATCGGGTTCGAACTTGAATTCACTCATCGACCCACGCAGCATCCCTAGACGTCACGTGTGTACCAATAACACGCTTTTCGGGGCCCATGCGAATATTTGGGGGGCATTTTATAATTATTTACTGAACCTTGTCAACTCATATTTACCCGCTTAGGAGGATCGGGTTCAAATTTATTTACCCGCGCAGCATCCTTAGACGACACGTGTGTTCCTACAATACGCTCGTCGGGGCCCATGCAGGTGGCGATTGCACGTGTCCCTTTTGTGTACCTATGTGTATACAAATTAAAGTGCACGTGCGGGGGTATTTAATAATTATTTATGAACACCTTTTGTCTGCTTGCACGGATGTTGCAGATTCGATGGCGTTTTGCAGTAGCTTGGGGATTGAGTTATTTGCTGCCTTGTACAGGTAGACTATCGTACACTAATTGCATGATTTACGCAGGTAGATTGTAGCATACTAATGAATCTCCTTCTTTGGCTTGCAGATGCTGATATCTGTTATAACTCTTTCGTGTTCACTTGTAGACAACACTCTGCGTGTGTAATATGTCTCCTACGTAGCTTATAGGAGCTCACAATTGTTATAGTCTTCCAGCATTTGTTATGACCTCCAGCCTTCACCTGAAAGTGACATGTTACATGTTCATGTTCATAGAGGATTCCTCCTCCCTACAGCGTACCCTTCATTATTGTGTGTTGTGCGGAGCAATACGCTTATTCGTAGCTTGATGTTGGTTGACGGTTCAGCTACATTCATCGATGATCTCTTCATGCATTTTGGTTTGCAAGTCATTACATGTTGACTATCACCGCTTGTAGTGAGAAGACACTTAATATTGGTTGTAAAGAGATTGTTGCTTTTGCATCTTATCTATCGTCGTTGTCTACAAGTAGACTAGTGTGCTTGCTACAAACTTATGTTAATGCTTAAAGGCGGAGGTACTGGAGGTTGCTACATCTTGCATGATTGTCATAGGGACTATCATCCTCTCTATTCGGATGTAAATTGGAGAATTGCTGTATTTGCTTGCATTTATTTCAATACTTATGGGAGAAAATAGTTAAAATTAGTTGTAGAGAGACTGTATCATCACAAGTCTATTGCTCGTATCGTCACTACATCCTCCAAGAATTTTCTAGTGTGTCAATACATTCATTAGGAGTCTCCCACATTGGTGATTTCAGGTTCCTTGTCTAGACTCGCGAGTTTATTAATGCAGACATCACGAGCTTCATATCATTCAACTGTATAGTACTTCACTACCACTTGTTGATTTGTATTTGCACTCCAATTACATGCCGAATCTTTTTTGGTCATATTTGATTGCATGATTTGACATAGATATCACTTGCATGCGTTGAGAGTTCATTCATCATGAGTTATATTTGATTGCTGACATTCACTTGAATGATTTATGTTCTTGGTTATATACTTGGTGCTAAAGTTCTAATCCGACTTGCTATCATTTGTCTAATGTAAAGTTCAAGCTCCTTGTTGTTTAGAATTGATTCAAATAAACTCAAATTCCTTTGCACTTGGTTCAAATTTGAGTTCGAGTTCTCTTGCATATGATTCAAGCTTGGATTCACAAGTTCTTTGTAGTCTTATTCAAGTTCTAGTCAAAACTCTTTGAAGTTCAGATTCTTTGTCATTCAAGTAAAGTTCAAGTCCGAGTCCCTCTGTAGTCATATTGAGTTCAACTTTTGGTTCTCAACTTGTTCATTTAAGTTTAAAGCACAAGTCCTTGTTGTCCACATTTTATTCCAATTTGAGTTCAGTTTGAATCCAATTCATTTTCATTTGCTGCAAGTCCAAATTCAGGTTCAATTTCATTTAGATTTGAGTTTATTTAGGTTTGATTTAGGCTCAATTTTATGTTCAGTTCATTGTCCAAATCAAGTCCTTTGCTTGTCCAAATTTTATTCAAGTCTCTTGTGTCTTTAGTCAAAATTTCGGCAGCCTCCCGACATCTCCCCCGTTTAGGGGAAACTACGAGAAACTGGGCCTTCCCACCACGCTTAAGAAAGCATGTATGGTAGGTGTCCACGGACACCGCGGCCGTATTTTCTTCACCCCCCACAACGCTTAAGAAAGCGTGTATGGGTCTTCAAATGTACCTGAAAAAGAAGAGCAGTTGTTTCCCTGCAGGTACAGAGCCGTGTACGGTACTTAAGATTGTCCCCACCATGCTAAGAAAAGGTATATAGGGCCTACCCGCCTCGCATAGGTGTCGCACCGGGTTTCTTTCCCACCATGCTTAAGAAAACGTGTGTAGGCGATTTGTCGGTTTTACACGAACGACGAATGCAGGATTTTAAGGTCAAGGGCCGCTCACCTACCTCGTCGTAGGTGTCGCACCGGGTTCCCTCCTACCAAGCTAAGAAAAGCGTATATAGGTGGTTGACCGGCACGTCATGCATACCAAGGCAAGAGAGGGGATTTTTTTTAATTATAATTAATTAACAATAATAATTAATTTAGAAGTAATTACAATTTGATTTAATTTATTATAATTAATATATGATTAATTAATAATTAATTATAATTAAATATAATTATTCATAATTAATCTAAGTTAATTATGATTAAATTATAATTAATAATAATCGATTATAATTAAAATCATAATTAATTATAATTAAATTAACTAATTATGATTAATTAAAAATTAATTATATTAAAAATCATTAAACATAATTAATCTTAATTAATTATGAATAATTAATATCTAATAATAATTAATTCTAATTAATTATAATTTGAGTTTGATTAATTATAATTAATATATGATTAATTGATAATTAATTATATTAAGCTAATTAAACATAATTAAATTTACTTAATTATGATTAATTAATTCTTAATTATAATTAATTATAATTAATCATAACTACACTTAATTAATTAATATTAATCTATAATTAACTAATTAATAATTATAATTAACATTAATCAAGCATAATTAATTTTACCTAATCATGATTAATTAAATATTAATTATAATTAATATAATTAAAAAGTAATTAATTATGATTAATTTATAATTAAAACTAATTAATTATAATTAAAAAAATAATTTATTTAAAAGAAAAGGCCCAAAGGGCTGCTCGACAATAGGATTTGGCCGAAGAAGCGAGCGGCAGGGAGAAAGTTACCCTTACAGCGGTGAGCTCCCGATCGTTGCTTCCGATCAAAATGTGTGACTTCCGATCCGATAGGAAGGGAAAGTCGAAGGAGGAGCGAAGTCGACAGCAACGAATGGACCGAAGAAGCGTGCGAATGGGAGACGTTACCCTCACAGCGAGCTAGCTCCCGTCGTGCTTCCGATCAAACAGGAAGGGAAGTTGTCGAGGGAGCGGAGTCGAACGGCAGTGAGTAGGCCGAAGAAGCACGCGATCAGGAGAAAGGTGCCTTCGCAGCGATCGAGCTCCAGTCGTTGCTTCCTATCAAATGTCGTAACTTCTGACCTCACAGGAAGGGAACGTCGTTGGACGGCGAAGTCGATCGACCACGAAGAAGCACGCGAGAGAGAGATGAGAGCGGGCGGAATCGGAGAGAGCCCGAAGCCCTTCCTTCTTCGTGTATTTAACGACGCGAGGTCGTGCGATGTGCGAAGTCATGCAGACGTGGGAGGAGCGTCGCGGACGATGTCAGGGCAGGTATGGATTTTTTTTTTGTTTCAGTATTTTGGGTCAACAAACTGTCTAATTTTTCCTGAGGGGAATTACAAAAAATAAGTGTCCACAAATGGAAAGTTAATACATAATAGCAAGGCTTGATTTCTTTTATAGGGATTATAAAAGTATGGTGTCCACAAGCGGATAATTGAAACCCAACAACAGGGTTAAATCCTTACGAGAGTTTGAAGATTGCAGCATTACTGGTGTTGACCTCATTTTTGTATGAGCTTAGTAGGACCAATCCAGACCTTAGGATCATTCCAATCCTTAGGATTTAATCATGACCCTAGGATTAATCTAATCCTAGATCAATCTAAATTCAAATCAATCCTGACCCCAGATCAATCAAATCTTCAGACTATTCTAGATTCTAGGATTTTCCTAGACTTTAGACCCTAGGATCTATTCGAGACCCTAGGATTCTACCTGACTCTAGATCCTAAGATCCTTCTACATCTTGAATCTTAGGATTCCTAGATCTTAGGATCCTTCTAGATTATAGGATTCTTCCAGACCCCAGATCCTAGGATTTCCCTAGGACTTCTAGATTCTAGAATCTTCCCAGACTCCAGTCCCTAGGATCTACACTAGACCTTAGGATTCCCTTAAGCTGATTTGGACCCTAGGACCTATTCTAAACCCTAGGATTCTTCTAGATCAATCCAAGCTTCAATTCAATCTAGACTTAATTCAAACCATATCATTCAAGCTCAAAATCCAATTCAAAACCAGATTTCCAGATTCAAATCCAAGGCTAAAGGTCTAAGTCCTGAAAGCCTTTTCCAGTTAATCTTTGAACATTTCAAAACCCTATCAAATGACCTCTGATTCAAGATCTGTCAGTTCCACACTGATGTGACATGTCTCTAGAGGTAACCCTCCAAATTTGAGCTCATTCTGAGATCTCTAACCCCAGAAACTGAATTGAAATCCAAAGGCTGTAAAACCTTCAAATATTTACAGTCTATGCCACTGGACCTACCAACCAGTGGGTTTTGACCCTGGAGCTTTCTCCAAAGCCTCCAATTACCTCCAGACCCTTGATTATGACCCATTGAGCATTAAACTGCATTTTGTTGGACTCAATTTGACCCCCAGTTGGCCAGGGGTCAAAATGACCAAAATACCCCTATGGGGTGTGAATAGTCACTTTGGTCAAATGAGCTCCAAATCAAATGCAACTACCTCCAGCAAGTTTCAAATATCAAACCAAACCTGTTGAACCCAGAACTAGCCCCTGGGTCAACCTGGTTGACCAAGTCAACCTAGTTGACCTAGAAGGCCCCTTTAGGGTCAAAACAGGTCATTTTGACCAAATGACCTCCCCAGACCTTGGGACCACCTCCGTTGGTCTCCAAATATCATTTCAAATCTGTTGAACCCATTTCCAGACCCTGGACCCACCTGGTTGACCAAGTCAACCAGGGTTGACCTAAAAGGCCCATTAAGGGCCCAAATAGGTCATTTTGACCAAATGACCTCTCCAAACCTTGAGACCACCACCAGCAGACTCAGAAAGTCATTCTGAACTGGTTGGACCCAATCCCTGACCCTGGGTCAACCTGGTTGACAAAGTCAACACAGTTGACCCATTAAGCCCATTAAGGGTCTAAATAGGTCATTTGACCCAAATGACCTATTTGATCCCTGAAAACACTCCTACCAGACTTTATATATCACTTCAGATTGATCCAGCCCAGACCTTGGCCCTTGGTCAACTTGGTTGACAAAGTCAACTCAGGTTGACCACTTCAAACCCTTAAGCTTCCCTACTTCAAATCACACCCCAAATGTATTCAAAACCCTGTCAAACTCCCCTGGACATATCCTTTAATGATTTAGACATGATTGGACCCTTGACCTAGTCAATAGTTGACTTGGTCAACTGAGTCCAAGTTCAATCAAATGTGACCCATTTGGGTCAAATTCCTTCAAATATTCATTTGAAACCTTTCAAATCTTCAAACCTACATCAATCAATGCCTTGAATTTTTTTTTTAAACCCACCTCAAGTCAAATCACATTGAGTTTGACTTGGTCAACTCAATAAAACTTGGTCAAACCCATTCAAAACTTTTTATATCACTTCAAACTTCAATCTCATGGCCCAACTTTGATTTTATATTCCCTTCAAACCATTCCATGGTGCCACCTTGCTGGCCATGTCACTTAGTTTGACCAATTGACTGGTCAAACCAGTCAAGCATTCAAACCAAAGGTTTATGATAGTCAAAGTTGGTCAAATGACCTACTAAGGCTAACATACCTTTACTTAAACCATTCCAGCAGCTTAAATGCACTCTAGAACCTTCCTTGAGCAATTCTAAGCCCTTGGATCTTGATCAAATAGCTCTCTTCACTCCCACATGCCAAGGTGGGGACCATGAGGCCTTTCCACCTCATGTGTCCTTTGGTCCTTTATTCCCCTGCTCTCTAACTGTTTGGGGGACATGTGGCAGCCATCCAGGAGTTCTTCTAATTAATCCCAGCCATTAATTTGGCCTGGAGAGGTTAGAATAGGGCAAAACCCCAAATAGAGCTCTCATTCTCATCCTAACACTCTCTCACCTAAATTTTCTCTTCCAGAAATCCTCAAGCTTTCCAAGCTTCTCTGAGAGCTTCTCCAATAATCCCTATAGCTCCCCCATGCTTCTCCCCATCAAAATCTAGCCTCCAAAGCCCTCATTGGTGAAGAGAGAGGATCTAGAGAGAGAATCAGGAGATATACAAATAACTTCCAATACAGCACGAACCAGGTCTCGAGGTCTTCTACAAAGTTGAAGAGGATATTAGCAGCTTTCCAACGAGCCCAAGATCGTCAAAATCCGACGGCTAGATTGTAAGTTATCGTCATTTTAAGTTCTATGATCAAACATTGATTTCTCCCAAATCCCAATGCATGGAGCTTTGAAACTCCATGGATTGAAAGAGGAGGGTATCTAGATCCTATGTTTCAAATTTCATGAAATTTGAACGGTCGGATCGAAAGTTATGAGCATTTAAAATTCTAGTTTATTTTGAACTAAGATTTCGGGAGCGATCTGGACCGTCCGATCGCGTGTGTATTGCGATCGGACGGTGCAGATCAAGCCGGACCGTATGCTGTAGCCGGCGGGATTCGAACCTGCGCCGTTTGGCCATACAGCCCGATGACGTGGCAAAATCTGGTTCGTCCATCCGATCGGGCGCGGATCGGACGGCCCGATATCCTTGCTGACGTGGCAAGTGGCTCAATCAGAGTGTGCCACGTGTCAAGTACGAGGAAAGCCGCCGCCGCCGTCATTCCAATGATTGGCCAGCAGTTAAATTAATTAAAAATGAATTTAAAATTCATTTTAAATGCTCAAAACTTTGAAAATTCATAGAAAATTCATTTTTAATCCAAATTGGGTGTTCTTGGGCTTGTTGGAAAGCTCTTGACGTCTACTTTATTTTAAAAATAATTTGAAACAATTTTGATCATTGAGTTTAGAGAAAAACAGAGATGATGAGTTTTTATTTTTCTCACATTTCTCAAGATCCAATGGTCAAATTGACCTCAAATTTGGATGGCTTAGATTAGGGGGAATCCTTAACCCACCCCAATTTTCTTGGGTCAAGTTCTGACCAGAATTTCTATGAAATGAATTTTCAAATGTATGGGTTCATTTTGGACCCATAAATTTAAAAATTCATAAATTTCTTTTATGCTTAGCATTAGGACATATGATTGCTGTGATGTGTTTACATATGTGTCCAAGGGTCTAGAAACCTTGATTCAAACCCAATTAAACTTAGTGACATCATTTAAGGACAATAATTAAGGATCTTAATTAGAAAACTTAAAAAATTCTAATAATTAGGATACATTTCCAATTGACTTGAAACTTTGAACATTCAAACTTAGTGACACATACAGCCTCAAGAAAAATTCTCACTGAATTTTGAATTCATTAAGTCCATTAATTAACCTAATCAAACTTAAACCTTAATTAAGCCCTTAAACCTTCCAGAAAATGTAATAAATTAAGTTTAAATCCAAAAATTACACATAATACCTCAAACTGACCAAAATTGAACCCTTAATCAATGAAAAATAAAAGCCCCTTGACTGGACTTCAAAACTAAGTTTAATTTAATTTCAATTGAAATTCAATATTTAATTAATTTAATTAATTAAAAATAATTAAAAATTCCAAAAATTTCTCAAACACTTGGAAATCACTCCTTAGGTCATTCCTGACCTTTGGAGTTGATTTCAAGAAGTTTGGAGGTCATTTGGATTCAAATCATAAAAATAGTCTCTAATTAAACAATTTAAATAATTCATTAAATACTCAAAACTTCAAAGATTCATAACTAATTCAAATGAACTCCAAATTGAGCAAACTCAAAGGCATACAACTCATCTTAAGCTCTAATATTTATTAAAAATGTTAAGTTTCCAGAAAGCAACTAATTTTGAAAAAGTCAACTTTTGGTCAAACTTAGTTCAAATTCAAGTCAAAACTTCAAACCTTCATAATAAAATATAAAAAAATCCAATTTCAGTGTACTTACTGTCTAACTGATCGTATTAAGGTCTAGTATTTTAATAAAATATTGAATTTCCAAAAAACACTTTAAATCAAAAAGTCAAATTTTAACCCTTTAATTAAATCATTAAAATAATTCAGAAAATATCAAAATTCAATAAATCATTCAAAATTCCAGAAAACATTAATTTGAACTTAAAACCAGCAACCAACTAATTCTAATTAAAATTAATCAACCATTAAATCTTAATCAAACTCAAATCATTTAATTATATCGGGTACCACTGGGTAACCCAGGCCTACGAGGCTATTAAATTAGCCCCAAGGAAGGTGAAATAAACTTCACGGCCTCGGTGTGCAACAAAGGTGATATCCAACAAACAATCAAAATTATTTTTTAAAATCAATTTTAAATCATTAAGATTTAAACTTTAACCTAAATCTTCCCTTAAACCTTCAACCAACTTGAACCTCAAACAACTTCAATCAATTGCCTATTTAAGACATATCAAAGCCACACAGCCTACCTCACATACTTTAGATGGTTTCCTAGGACAACCAACTCTAGTCTTAGGTTAGGCCGGTGTTTACTTTTCTGCTGTGTGCCGGGTTTTCGAGCTTTTACTGCATGCTGTTTGCTAGTAGTAGAATTGATGTGTTTGTTTACTTATTTATTGCACTCTGTGATGTGATTGATTGTACGATTAGATCTACCCCTAGGCTAGGGACGATTTGTACTAATTCAATCTTATGCAGGTGGCCATGCTCATACAGGGCATAAAATTAAAGGGGGTAAAATCATAATTATTAAATTGCACAGGTGCTTCAGAAAATTGCTTAAGTCCCCCTTTAAATCAAAAAGAGCATGGCCAAGTGTGGCTGGTTTGAGCATTTAAATTTCAAATATATAACTGCTTGGGATGTCAAATACAAACTGTTGATTATTAGGATAACCCTGCAGGTTGTTGAGTCTAGATTTTTAATTTCAATTTGATGTAATTTGATTTAAATTGAGTTGTAATATTTAAAGTGGTTTGAGATTAAGATACTTAAACATCCAATTTGGAATTCAAAGAGGAAGGAACATCCCTTAGGGGAGAGTTCCTATCCATTTGGAGATCCAAATTAGGATGAAGTTCAAGTATCCAAAGAGAAAAGATAACACCCCTATTCAGGGGGAGTTTCTTTTCATTTGGATACCCAGACCCGACGATCCAAGGAGTTCTAAGGAGACGAAGAAGTGAAGAACGAGAAGAATCTCAAATCTCAAAGTCACTTGAGTCTTAGGAGTAGAATCCGGGTTGTAGTCAGTGGTACCCGGCCACTTTACTTTACTGCAGACCCTGGGTTGTATTATTAAGGGCACTTGCCTATGGACTTTCAGTTTGAGCATTTATTTAATTAATTTAATTAAATGTTGATTTGATTAATTAATGTTGATTGCGATTAAGGACCCACATGCTTTTAGTAGTTTTTTGGCGCTTATTGCATGTCGTATTTGATTTAGCCTGGAACCCGATCGGAGGCTCGTGAGGGTACGGTCATAAACTTCTTCTACTTAAACAAAACTTAAAAATTTTTAAGCTCAGATAGAAACTCTAACGCTCTTAAGAAGTAAGCCCGGACTCGCCGGGAGTTTTTCATGCATTCATATTGAACTTTTCTCTACCTTGTTAGGCACCTCCCCGCCTGCGGGTTCTGGCAGACCACCTGACCTATTAGGGTGCAGTTCTGTCCAAGGGGATGTTGTGCAATCTCTAGGATAAAACCTATTTTTTAAGCCTGATTTTAAAACTGCTACATTTTAATTTAAGCATTTCATCGAGTCAACTATCATGCATTGCATTAGTAACAAATTAAAAATTGAGTCTAAATCTTTAATTGCATTTCTAGCTTAAGCATTTAACCCAACATATGTTAAGGGGTCAATTAGGATTTGCTCTAGATGTCGACCCCAATTCTTTAAACCAATCTTAATCAATGTCCTTAACCACTCTACATTTAAAGACTTTGACTCATAGTTTTAAAAGCGTTTAGGTGGTTTAGCTGGCTCCCCAATCCAGGCCGGGGTAAGTCCAGATTGCATTGCATTAGCTAGGATCCGGGTCACTGATTCTCAGTACCCATTTTAGACTTAGGTTCTGAGGCATATCTTCAATCCTAAGACCTCAATCTTCCGGGAATCTAATTCCCACTTTCTAATAAAATTGACCATTCAAATTAAAAATTTCTTTCAATCAAATTCAAGCCCAACACTTAGGATAGTTGAGGTGTTTCTGAAGTGATTCAGAATCTTAAAGCACCTCCTACTCTTCTTCATTTGACTCCAGAAATAAGTGTTCATTTTCGAACCAATCCCTGTTGAATTTCTAGTCCCTACCTCCTTTGACTTCAAGCTTTGAATTCTTAAATAAAATTCATATCGCTATTTTAATCGAGAGTATTCGTAGGAAAATTTATATTTTCCTATGATGTAATTAACTACGAGGGCTTGCGCTCGTAGGAGATTTAGAAACCCAGACTAGATTTTCAAAATCAAGTTTTCAAAATCTTCAATTGATTATCTTTGGGAAATTCAAACCTGACGATCATTATCGTCATATTCGAATTATTGATAGTGACTGATATTTTCTTTCTTCGGATAGATATATCAATTACAATCATAATTTTGATTATGAAATTAATGATCAATCTATTCAGATTAGCATAGTCAAACAGTTGATTAAACATCACTTTGATCCTTTGAGATCATATGTTGTTTCTCTTTGAGTTTGATTATGATAATCAGAATAAACTTGAAGATTTGTAATCAGAACCTATTAGGGAACGATATGTTCACCTTTCGAGGTGATACATCATTCATAATAAGTGTTCGATTATAAAATCAAAATTCCAGAAATTGAACATTTCCCAAAGAAAATTAAAACACTTTTCAAAACTATATTTTTTCAATCAAACAACTGGCGGTGATCGTCGGTGGTGATGGTGGTTGTCAATGGCAATTGTTGGTGGCGATTGTCGGCAACGATAACTAGAAAATACAAGAAAGCTCTCTAGTTCTCTTCTTTCTCCCCAATCTCATGTGAAGAATGCCACTCTAATTATAGGTTTTTTGGATGATGATTTTGGTAATTTGAACCCTAATCCAAAACACTCTATTATACGGCTCATATTGATTCCTTAGATCTTGAAGCATTTACTAATCATTTAAATGTCTTAATGATGTCAGAATTGTGTGATCTTGAGCTCATTGGATTCGTCTCGTCGAGTTGTGCTTTATTTGAGCTCATTTAGGCTCGGATTGGACCACTTTTGATATCATTGGGTTCGTCTCATTAAGATGTACAGATCAACTATAAGTTTATTAAAATTAGAGTTTATATCATTTTGAATTTAATTCCAACTGTTATCAATTAAATTTTTTGCTTGGAGACTCGTGCTAATCATGTCGATTTTTTATAGATATATTATTTCCCCCCTAATTTTTTGCCCCCCTATTTTTGTATGTAATGCTTATTACATTCGAAAATATATTCTAAATCTTTAAAAAATTTTATGATATAAAATTATAATTTCAGAAATATTACAAGATGTGGTCACTTCCTGGATGTCAGAATGGATCTCCTCTCGAGGCCATGAATCAAATAAAATAAGCTTAATTTTAATTACAGCCTTCCATCAAGTTAGGGTGTTTATTGGAAAAAAAATTATTGGAATTTTTTCTCCAAAATCTTCAAATTAGCTTAAATTTGTACATAAATACTCCATTGGGCTTTGAAAGTGTCAAAATTAAGCCCAAAAAGTAGAAAAATAATCGTGGTGTCCCCAAAAATGTTGGAATAGACCTATATGTGCCCAAATCTTGGCTTGGATTGGACCGGGCTTGTTGGGGCAGCTGGCTGGCCAACCACCTGCTACCAATGGCTTGCCCTCCATTTTGGCGAGGGTAATGCGGTGCTGTTTCGGCACCTTAATGTGGCACCGTTTAGCACCACTACTTGTTTTTCAGTTGTTTTTTTTTAGATTTTTTTTTTCATTTTTTTCAAAAATTTCCTACCTCTGTTTTTTTTCACCAGCTTTTTTAATTAATTAATTAATTTTTATTTTTAAATTATTTTTTTTTTATAATTTTTAATTTATTTATTTATATATACAAATGTATATCTACAAAAAATCGACAGTTAGCATGAATTTTCATGCAAAAATTTGAATTGAAAATTGTTAGAATTAAATTCAAGACCATATGAACTTCAATTACAGCACACTTATATTCAATATGTATGTCTCAATGAGACGAATCCAAAGATACCAAAAGTGGTCCAATCTAAGCCTAAAAGAGCCTAAATTAAGCATTTGAAGCATAGTTGAAAACTTCAAATATTAATTGGATGACCAAATGATCTCCAAATTAAACCTCCTTATAGTCGCATCGAGCGGGTCGACAAAAAGAATCTAAAGAGCTTATGATCACTCAATTTTGCCATCATTAAAGAATTTAAATGTTGAATAAATGATTCATAATCAAGGGAATTAATATGGGTTGTAAGATGGAGTGTTTTTTGTTATGATTTAAATTATCAATATATCCATCCTAAAAAAATCTATAAATAGAGCTTCATTCTTCACCGTCGGCAATCACCGTTAGTAATCGTTGCCATCTCCAAACTCTTTTCAGGACTTAACCCTGTTATTAGGTTTCAATTGTCTATTTGTGGACCTATACTTCCGTAATCCTAATAACAGAAATCAAGCTCTATTATTGGGTGTTAGCTATCCATCTATAGACACTTGATTTTTATAATTCTCCTCAGGAAAATTATATAGTTGTTTTCATATAATCTCCTTTTCTTTGATTGTGAAGAAGGGAGGATTCTTATATCACTTACTTTATCGTGAATTTTGTCAACTAGACTAGGCACTATTATTTTTTCCTTTTCAGATTTTTCACGTAAATTTTTTTTTATATTACTACTTTTATTTGTGTGTGTTGAATTTTCGTGTAATGCTGAGACGTAAAACATACACCCTATTTGTAATAATTCAAATTTCTAAAAATAATTATAAATGAAAAAATTTTGAATTCTTGTTTGAATTATAGCGCAGCAGAGAGAAAGATAAAATTGGATTTTTTGTCTTTAGATTGCTTTGCCATATAAAAATTATTCAGATCGAGGAAGGTGATTTTAATCATATCTCTATTTTCAAATATTTTAATTTTTACTACTGACTTCTCCTCAAAATAGATTTTATTGTATTTCTTTGGCTTTATTGAACTTTTATAGCACAATTTTTTGTATTATCTGGAATATTTTGACTGCAATATTTATAAACTTTAATGAGCAAAATAGAAGTTGTTGAATTTTATATGATTTATACTATATAGAAATTGAGTATTTTATTTAAGCACATTATTAATGCAAGCATTGAGATAAAAATGTATATGTTATTGAGTAATAGTTAGTCATTATTATTTTTATTGTAATGTGTGTAAAAGACAAGCAAAGATTGGTTGACCTGTTGGTTAAAGATTGATTGACATATACATGATGGTGGGCTGACAGGCTTTCCTTTAAATACAGTGGTTGGGTGTTATCCTCTACTGATTCACGTGATATAATGATTATGAGTTATAAGAGTTATTATTGTACCGATGGATAAAGAGTGATGACTATGTTTACTAAGTATACGGTTATTGATTATTGATTACTTACTACTAAAAAATACCGTGATAGCCAAAACTTCTTACTTATTTAAGTGTGACTACTAAAATACATGTTACAAATTTATTGTTATTATACAACTTTACTAATACTGTATTGATTTACTATCATTATACATATTTATTGTTACTATATTGCTTTATATTATTGCCACTGATTTTACTAATGATACTTTTGTCAAAACTGCTTATTGGAATACGAGTATTATAATTGTACTGATATTGTTGATGATGTGGATATCGATACTATTTGATACTACTACTAATTTATTATTATTATTACTATTATTTATTCACTTTATTAATATTGAGCATATAATATACTAAGCATGTGATATATTGAGCAGCATGTGATTAAAATACTAATTTGATACTGATATAGAATACTTGAATAGCATGTGTATATTATTATAGGATTTTTTACATTGATCTGAGTTAGATAGTTCTTTACCGATGTTTTGATTTTTATCGCTTTATATGATTGCTTTGCTGATTGATAGTGCTGATATGATGACTACTTTGTTCAACACCCATACCGATTTACTATTTACCCACTATACTAATTTACTGGCTTTCGTGTCATATTATTTTACCATATATATAATCTACTGCTACTGCATGTGAGTGTTACTATTTCTACACTAATTATTGATCATATAACTATTAATGCTATAAATTGACTGATGACATGCATATTGCTTTTTTATCGTATCTTGAATCCAATTATAAGATTTTAGTGTGACCTGTTAGGCCGTTTAGCTCATAATATATGGTTTAAATAATTTCAAGTCAGTGAAAAGATTCAGGAGTATGAGGCTGATCGAAATTCCTCAGGTTTCGCTTCTTTTATTTTAGTTATTCTTTTGTACTCATAATTTGGATAGACATAATATGATTGTATAAATCCTGAGTAGTGTAAATAATTTTGGAGAAATGAATAGATGCATATTGATATTTTGAATTATAAAATTTATTTCTGTTGCTATTTATATTGATAAAAGAAATTAGATAACTCTAGTTATTGTTTATCAAAAGATAAAAAATAATAATTCTTCTAAATTAGATTATGGGGCTGTTTGATTAAAAAATATAGTTTTGAAAAGTGTTTTAATTTTCTTTGAGAAATATTTAATTTCTGAAATTTTAAATTTTAAAATCGAACACTTATTATGAATGATATATCACCTTAAAAGGTGAACGTATCGTTCTCTAATAGGTTCAGATTACAAATCTTTGAATTTATCATGATTATTATAATCAAACTCAAGGAGAAATAATATATGATCCCGTAGGATCAAAATGATGTTTAATCCATTGTTCGACTATAATAATTGAGATAAGAGATCATTAATCTCATAATTAAAGTTACGATTGTAATTGATATATCTATCCGGAGAAAGAAGATATCAATCACTATCGATAGTTTAAATATGATGATAATGACCGTCAGGTTTAAACTTCCCAAAGATAATTAATCAAAGTTTTGAAAAAGTTTGATTTTAAAATCTGGTCTGGGTTTCTAAATCTCCTACGAGCGCAAGCCCTCGTAGTTAATTACATCGTAGGAAACCAGAAATTTTCTACGAAAACTCTCGATTAAAATAGTGATACGAATTTTATTTAAAGATTTTCAAAGTTTGATGTCAAAGGAGGATTAAGGACTTGAATTTTCAAATGGGATTAGTTCAAAATTAAACACTTATTTCTGGGGTCAAAGGAAGAAGAGTAGGAGGTGCTTTAAGATTCTGAATTGCTTCAGAAACACCATAACCTATCCTAAGTGTTGGGCTTGAATTAGATTGAAAGATATTTACTGTTTAAGTGATCAATTTTATTAGAAAGTGGGAATTAGATTCCCAGAAGATTGAGGTCTTAGGATTGAAAATCTGCCTCAGATCCTAAGTCTAAAGTTAGGTACTGAAAATTAGTGACCCGAATGTTAACTAATGCAATGCAATCCTGGACTTACCCCGGCCTGGATTGGGGAGCCAACTAAATCACCTAAACACTTTAAAACCATGAGTCAAAGTCTTTTAAATGTAGAGTGGTTAGGGGACGTTGTTTAAGATTAGTTTAAGGAGAGCAGGGCTGACATCTAGAGCAGATTCCTATTTAGCCCCTTA
This sequence comes from Dendrobium chrysotoxum, assembly GCA_019925795.1. Classification (NCBI taxonomy): domain Eukaryota; kingdom Viridiplantae; phylum Streptophyta; class Magnoliopsida; order Asparagales; family Orchidaceae; genus Dendrobium; species Dendrobium chrysotoxum. Next base: position 10,004,236 of record CM034305.1, read on the forward strand.
ACATATGTTGGGTTAAATGTTTAAGCTAAAAATGCAATTAAGATTTAGACTCAAATTTAATTTGTTACTAATGCGATGCATGCTAGTTGACTCGATGAAATGCTTAAATCAAAATGAAGCAATTTTAAAATCAGGCTTAAAAAATAGGTTTTATCCTAGAGATTGCACAACATCCCCTTGGACAGAACTGCACCCTAATAGGTCATGTGGTCTGCCAGAACCCGCAGGCAGGGAGGTGCCTAAAACGGATGAGAAAAGTCAATATGTATGCATGAAAAACCCCCAGCGAGTCCGGGCTTACTTCTTAAGAGCGTTAGAGTTTCTATATGAGCTTAAAATTTTAAATTTTGTTTAAATAGAAAAAGTTTATGACCGTACCCTCACGAGCCTCCGATCGGGTCCCAGGCTAAAACAAATACGACATGCAAAATCGCCAAATAAACTATTAAACACATGCGGGTACTTAATCGCAATCAACACATCAATCAAATTAATTAAATAATTAAATCAATTAAATAAATATTCAAACTGAAAGTCCATATGGCAAGTGCCACTTAATTATACAATCCAGGGTCTGCAGTAAAGTAAAGTGGTCGGGTACCACTGACTACAACCCGGATTCTACTCCTAAGACTCAAGTGACTTTGAGATTTGAGATTCTTCTCGTTCTTCACTTCTTCGTCTTCTTGGAACTCCTTGGATCGTTGGGTCTGGATATCCAAATGAAAAGAAACTCCCCCTGAATATGGGTGTTATCTTTTCTCTTTGGATATTTAAAATTTATCCTAATTTGGATCTCCAAATGGATAGGAACTCTCCCCTAAGGGATGTTCCTTCCTCTTTGGATTCCAAATTGGATGTTTAAACATCTCAATCTCAAAGTACTTTAGATTTACAACTCAAATATCATCTCAAATTACATTAATTAAAATTAAAATCTAGACTCAACAACCTGCATGGTTATCCTAATAATCAACAGTTATATTTACATCCCAAGCAGTTATATATTAAAAATTAAAAATGCTCAAACCAGCCACACTTGGCCATGCTCTTTTAATTTTAAAGGGGGTCTTAAGTATGCTTAGCATCTGTGCAAATTTAATATTAATGATTTTTACCCCCTTTAATTTAATTTCCCTGTATGAGCATGGCCACATGCATAAGATTGAATTAGTATAAATCATTCCAAACCTAAGGGTAGATCTAACGTACAATCAATCACATCACAGAGTGTGGTAAATAAATAAACAATCACATCAACATCAATTACTTAAATCTAACAACCAGCATGCAATGAAAACCATGGAAAACTCAGCACACGCAAGTAGCAGAAAAGTAAACACCGGCCTAGCCTAAGACTAGAGTTAGTTGTCCTAGAAAACCATCTAAAGTGTGTGAGGTAGGCTGTGTGGTTTTGATATGTCCTAAATAGGATACTTGATTAAAATTGCTTGATGTTCTAGTTGGTTGAAGGCTTAAGGGATTTTAATTAAAATTTAAATCTTAATGATTTGAATTTGATTTTAAATTTGATTTTAATTATTTGTTAGACACCACCTTTGTTTCACACCGAGGCCGTGAAGTTTATTTCACCTTCCTTTGGGCAAATTTAATAGCCTCGTAGGCCTGGGTTACCCAGTGGTACCCGATGTAATTAAGTGATTTGAGTTTGATTAAGGTTTGAAAGTTGATTTAATTTTTAATTAAGGTTGGTTGGTTGCTGGTTTTAAGTTTGAATTAGTGTTTTCTGGAATTTTTAAAAATTTATTGAATTTTGGAATTTTTGGATTATTTTATTCATTTAATTCAAGGGTCAAAATTTGACTTTTTGATTTAAAGTGTTTTCTGGAAATTTAATATTTTATTAAAATACTAGACCTTAATACAATCAGTTAGATAGTAAGTACACTGAAATTAGATTTTTCTACATTTTATTATGAAGGTTTAAAGTTTTGACTTGAATTTGAACTAGGTTTGACCAAAAGTTGACTTTTTCAAATTTGATTGATTTCTGGATGTTGACCTCGCTTTTCGCACTTAAGCCCTCGAGCACATTTGGTCGATTTAATTAAGCCTCGTCGAGTTCAATCCGAGCTCGCGTCAGCTCGAATTGAGTCGAATTAGACCCAATAATTTTCTATTGGATTCGATTATTTTATTTGAACCTCGTCGAGTTTGATTCGAATGTGATTTGCATTGTTTCTTGTTTAATTTCATTAATTAGGTTTGGTCGAGTCGAACCGAGCCGAATCTGATTTGATTCGAATTTGTTTCAACTCAATTTAGGTAATTTAATTACAACTAAAGCCTAATCAATTTTCTAAAAGATTCAAAATTATTCCCAAATCAAGAGATCAGATGCGACGGTCTCGATTTCGTCAAAAATTAGATATTACCGTTTCGATATCCTTAATTGCGGGATTCTTTTTTTTTTTGATTTAGGCATTCTACATTAGGAAGCAACGGCTTTCTCTCCAATGGGGCCCCAGATGGATCCAGGCGGCCAAAGAAATCAGACCTCTTCTTCCTTCTCCTGGCTCTCGCGACCTCCCGCTCCCCCAGGCTGGATCCCTGCAGTCGGAGCTAAGAAGACGAGACCCAAGCCTCTCTCGGATCTCCCTGAGGATTTTCGAAATCCAGTTTCCTCTATGTCATTCGCTGTTTGCCCGACTCCAGGCCGAAACCTCCATCCTTCCCCTATTTGCAAAACCTGGAGCCAAGGCCAATCCCCCCTGTTCTCCGTCCTGCTGCTCGCGAATCCTAGGTAGAAGCTGGGGCTCTCTGATTCGAATGCCTCTACGTGCCCAAAACCTCCCTTCCTCCTTTGCTCCTCTATTCGCACGACTCAAACGAGGTCCCTCCTCCGCATCTCTCCTCTGTTCGGACCAAACCAGAGGGTCGAAACCTCTCTGGCTCTGAGACTTGCACACCCAGGCAGAAGTTTCCTCCCTCTCGCACCTCTCTATTTCACGAACCAAGGCTGAGCCCAGAGCCGACCCAGCCGAAGACTTTGTCTGCTGCTCTGACTCCTGACCTCCAGGACTCGTACACGACTCACAGAGAGCTGGTTAGTCTCTTCTCTCTACACAAGCAGGTATATTCCCTGCTCTTCCTTCTTCTTCTTCTTCTTTCCCATCTTCCTTTTCCATTATCTTCTTCTTCTTGCTCTATTTCTTTCCTTTTCTCTTCCTAAGTTATGATGGATTTGTTGGTGTTACGATTATTGACTATTTGTGAGATGACATTACATGAGTCATAAGAAGTCTTGTGTAGGTTACATGATTGTCTTCAATCAAGCATAGGTGTAAATCATAGTTTTCATACTAGCTTGTGTTACATGATCTTGTGGGTATTGCACATTATTTGCTCGGCGAAATGCCATTGAAAGAGGGGTTGTTATTCTGCAGAAGCAAAAATAAGAAATGTTGATGGGTTGTCTTTCTTTGTAGCTTGCAAGACAACCAAGTGGGTTTCTCTTTCGGAATAAAATTAGAATGGTATTTGGTTTCCTTCCTCTCTTGAAAGAATGCAAGCTATTTGGATTGTTTCATTACAAATAAATCAGTGGTTAGTTATAAAAGAATATCGAAATTATTGAGATAGATTCTTTAATGACTTGAAATGATGATCGTCGAGATGATTTGTGTCATTCTGTTTCTTTCTTGAAGTAAATAAAATAGATGCAAGGCTGGGTTGTTATGTCTCTCATGTTTCATCAAGATGATTTAAGTGATTTTGTTATTTCCCTTTCCTTCGTATATGTAAAAATTTTTGTTGAAGGAAGTTTTGAGCCCTTGGAGAGGATTGGTACATCTATTGTTTCTTTGAGTTTAGTATATGTTTGAAAGTGAAGCAAGACATGATGATTGATGGATTATATTGGAGAATTTACATGTATGAAGATCGCATGTATGGATATGATTTAGTGATGAATATGTGTCTAATATCAAAAGTTCATGAAAGTACTAAAAAGGGGTACACGCACATGGTGGCTTGCAAGTTCTTTTGGTCTGTTGAGATATGGTTACTCATTGTTCATGAATAATTCATTTCACAGTTACTTTTACTGCATGGGAAGAACATCATGAATGTTATTCTCAATCACATTTTGAGTGTAATGTGTTAGGGAAATAACTTAAGTGCTTGTTGAGTGGCTCATATGATGTTAACCATGAGCTTGGGCCATTCATTTATTTATCTTTGCCTCTTTCCTTCCCAATAATGTAAAAGTGGATTTCAAACCTTTGACGAGTATCACATGTTTAGCATAGAAATGGATTCACGGATTTGGATTGAAAGCTCCTTTTGGAATACTTGATAGCTTATGTTGTGAAGATTAGAAACTTGTTGGAGATTTTAGTTTGCTAAAGCATGGATGAATCCCGCAGGGCTTATGTTTTATTACTATAAGCCTTGTCCAATGTGAATTAAAAGAGCAAATGAGTATAAAAATCTTATATTTCTCTTTTACATACACTTGTGGTTATGTGATGTATCCCACTAAGATCAGAGAATCTTCACATTCTTTATGTTTCATTTGGGAATTCAAGTTGAGTTGACGTAAGTTTCGCATGTCTTGTGTCGGGTGGCTCTCCTTGGGTCTAAAAGTAAGAAGCATGGTGGGCGTTGAATAGAAGGTATTTATGTTGTGTTATGTGAAGAAAGTTTATGATTTGCTTTATGGAGGAAAACTTTATGAATTTGGAAATGGATTATATGCATATTTTCACTGTTTCTATGTTCTAAACTGAGTTTTGAGATGGGTTGCACTTAGTTTCTTTTTGATGGTGTAGTGCTCTAAACTCTTTTGAAGATAGATTAGATGTATACTTTCACTTATTTTATGCTCTAAATTTAAGTTAAATCTAATTTTGCTTTATGTCAGAAAGCTTTATGAAACCTTCTTGTTAGAAGATTTTTATAGAGCCACCCCACGTTAAAGAAATAAACTATTTGTTTTGCACCGGAAGGAGTCATAGTGGGTTTCCTGCATGAAAAGTTTTATGTTTTGCTTCGTTTCAAAGGTGCTTTGAGTTGTTTTAGAGATTTGGGGTTTTATGAAGGGTTTTGCATTAGAGACATTTGATGTTAGGTGGCTCTTTCAGTTCTCTTTTCATGGATAAGTTTTCTTCCTTCTGTTCGTATTTGGCTTCTAAAGATGAGCTTAAAAAAGTGTATAGTGGGGGCATGTTTGAGTTCAAAGTTGAAAGTCCTGTTCTTGGGTTTTGGATTTTAAGATTTGCTTTCTTCTTTGCTATTTTGAGTTTTATATGAGAGGTGATTTGGGTCATCGTGTCAAGTCTTTCGAGTGCTTTCTTAAAACGTGGGAACATCAAATAGCATCCAAATTCTCCCGCCTCTTATTTGCATTTGGCTTAAATGCTGAATGGGAATAAGGGTGGGGCAAAAGAATGCCTGACTTTGATAGGGCATGCCTATCAATGAGATGCTAACATTCCATAAAATAATAAATAAAGACCATTTTTTGTAACAATGTGGGGAGATTTGGACGGTCCTGGAGATCAAACAGCCGAGCTGACATCCCGACAAAAGAAGAGGTATGTTTTTATTTAATTGTACTCTATTTTGATTATTTGTATATTGAACATGATCCAGCTCTCATCCAATTTTCTTTCTTTTCTTTATTTTCTAGCGAGGTACCTATGGGAAAACAAAGGAGCTTTTTAGGAGCACTAGACGAAGGAGCTTGGACAATCGGATCCGAGCATCAGTCGCCCCCATTCATTTTGGTGGGGGTGCTACGGGCGATACCACCGGGTCGTAGCCCCCGGTGTAGTGAGTTTTTCTTAAAACTTAGATAGCCTCTAGGAAGCCTATCTGTATGTACGATCCCTTACCTTTAGGGCCCTGTAGAAACTTTAATTCTTAAGCCATTTTCTTCTCTTATTTTGTTATAGATCCCTAAACCCATTTTACACATATGCGAATGTCTAAAGGGTTAGAAATAAAACATATATCCATCTCATACAACACTAGTGACACCTAAGGACAAAAATTAAGGATCGAGTCTTAGAGAACTTAGACTTAGGATGCATGCTCCCTTAGGATAGAAATACTAAACATAGAAAACCTAGTGACACGTCACCCTAGGGCTAGTTTGCCTTAATTCATTAATAAAACAATAAAATCAATCATAATCTAAATCAGAAATGCATTAAAACGCTTAATCTTCAATCAAACTATAACCAGCATATGAAATCACTAGGAGATAAAACTTGAACATGAATTCGAATTAAACCTCACTAACTTATTTATCATCCTTTAATTAAATATTAACTGAATAAAATTCATCAAAACAAACTCAAATCCTAGGAGTTACAAAATTGGGAAGCTAATCTAACTCGAACCTAAAAGACCTTATAATACCCAAACTTTGAAAATTCATAACTAATTATAGAAAATCAAAATCAAGTGAATTAAAAAGTACTCAACTCTAATTAAAGTCTACTATTCATTAAAAATATTAACTTTTCAAAAATCAACCTAATTTGAAAAGTCAACTCTCCGGTCAACCGTAGCTCAATAACTAGGGCCCGAAACTCCTAAAATCATAACTTTGCCTAGAAAACTCCAAATTCAGCAAACTAGCAGTCTAATTACTCATAGTAAGATTTAGTATTTAATAAAATACTAACTCCCCTAGAACTAACCTATTTTTAAAAATGACATTTTTAAACCCTCTTAACTTAGCGTATAGGAGGACCCCGGACCTTCCAAAACTCACTAATGTAACTTAAACTTTAAATATTACTACCCTAAGGATTAAAATGAATTAACCAACTAAATTAACTAAAAGTGGACCCCAATTCACTAATATTTAAACTTTAACCAAATCCTCCTTTTCAAACCTTCAACAAATATTAACACAAAACAACTCAAACCATCTACTCAATATATGACACATCCAATGCCACACAAACTTTCTACACGCACGTAGAATTGATTGTTAGGGCACCACTTCTAGATCTAGGTTAGGTCGGTGTTTTCTTTCTCAGTTATTTTCTGTGTTGTGATCGCTCTTACATGTGGTACGTGTGCTGTTTGTGTTGACTTGGAGTGTTTGTTTATTTTATTACTGTATTGTACTTTATCTGTGATATAATTGCTTGTGCGTTAGAACTACCTTTAGGCTAGGGACGTTTTATACTGACTCAGTCTTATGCATGTGGCCATGCTCATGCAGCGCTAAAATAAATGGGGGCTAATATGATAAATCATAAATTATAGATGCTTGCTACAGGTGCTCTAGAATGCTTAGCCCCCAAATAAATAAGAGCGTGGCCAAGTGTGTTTACTTTTCTGTACTGATATAACTGCTTGTGATGTGATATATTAAACTGCTTGAGATTTTCATTAGGATAACCTTGCAGGTTTAGTCCGGGTCTAGATTTTCTTTTTCATAATGTAATTCATATTGAGTTGTGAAAGTCTTCAAAGGCATGGCATTTCAAATGTTAGGTATCCAAAGGGAGAAAGAAAGGCCCTCTCTCGGGGAGTTTCTTTCTCATTTGGGTACCCTTCTGGAGAATGATCCAAAGGAGGATGATCCGAAGGAGGAAGATTTGAAGGAAGATGATCCACTCAAAGATGAAGATTTGAAGATGAAATGCCTTGCATTTAAGACTTGCGTCATTTAGTAGGATTAGAATCCAGGATGTTGTCGGTGGGGCCTGGCCACCATTGCTTTTCTACAGACCCTGGGTTGTACTTATACGGCACTTGCCGTGGACTGTTGACTCTTTCTTACTCTGCTTTGTGGATTTATATTGACGTGTTTATTTTGTGTGCGCAGTAGAAATTGTCTGCTTTTCTTAGATTTCTTTCTTGCATGTGCTTGGCCTGATTTCGTTAGGCTCCTTAGGAACAAATCTTTTCTACTCGTAATAAAATTCTAAAATTTTAAGAATTAAATAATATAGAAACCTAACGAACTAGGGAATAGCCGGAACCGTCCGGGGCCGCATGCAAATTAATGCATCTTCTCTCTCCTTGCCATAAGACACTTCCCCCCCTGCGGGTAGAGTTCAGATAATCCGACCTATGAGGATGAGGTGCTGGATCTGGGGAAGTCTAATCTTTTCTAAAAAAACTATTTTATAAGCCTTTTTAAAATTCTATGCATATTTGATTTGAGATCGTTAACCAGCATGCATTGCATTAGAAACTAATTAAATTAAAATTCTAATTGCATTAGTCTTAGGAGCATACACTCTACATAAGTCCAGGGCTATCTAGGAGACTCTCTAGACATCAGCCATACTTCCAATAACCAAACTACCTACCCATCTTTCATAAAGACTTGGACATCATGAATTTTATACGATTAGGTGGTTAACTGGCTTTCCTTTTCAGGCAGGATATAAGTCCAGAATGCATTAGCTAGGACACGGGTGTTAGTGTTGCGTAGAACACTAAACCCACCCTAGATTTAGGATTCAAGGCTATTATTATTCCGTAGTACGCCTCATCAGTATGTAGGTCTTCTGTCTTCCAGAGACCATAAACCCTACATATCCGCGTCACACGGATGACGCCACCTCCATCCTTCCCTCCTACATGCTTCGAGTGCATGATTTATTTATTTTCTCAAGTTTCTTCTCACTACCTTAGTCCCTCCGGATGCTGATGTGAGCCGTGCATGTTGACTAAGCCTAGTTGAACCTCTCTTTCCCTTCGAGTAGGACTTCCTAGTCTTCGCCCTATGTGCCAATCCCAATTTGGGAAGAATAATATAGAATCCTTAATCGAGAGTATTCTCAGGCCCCCGCTTGAGATGTAATTAACCACGGGGGCTTGCGCCCATGGGAAACCGAATCCCACTCTCAAATAAATCCCATTCGAGCTAATGTATCGGGTGGGGGAAACCCGTTGTGATTAGATCGTACATATTGTTATCCATCAGGGTGTGCTGGTGAGAGCCACTATCCTCAATGGTTAATCGTATGCATGATCGAATCTGTCATCCCATTGGCCAGATATTGTCTCCCCTCGCGGGGCGATGGTGTTCTTTTGTCCTTTCGGAGGTCCACAGGTTTCTGGCAACCACGGTGGGACAGGTTTCTCTCTCCATCTTTGGATTCTATATTATCCTTTCCTGTGTGTACTCCGGGATTGGTACTCCCTAGATTAGGTTCGTCCTACTCTTAGTTAGGGTCCTTTCTTAGTTAGGGTTTCCCCCTAGCTAGGTTTCTTTCATTCTGTTCTTCTTAGTTAGGGTTTCCCTCTAGCTAAATTTCCTTCTTTCTGACCTTCTAGGTCATTCCGTCCCCTATCCATCATTTCTCTTCTCTTAATTTCTTACTAATCATTTCAAATTTATTTTTTCTTCTTGGCAGACAGTGCCATGGCTTCCTCCGTGCCTTCCGTTACTTTTAGCTTCGGTTCTGACGCGCGGGTGACACTTCCTGAGTCCCTGCTGGTCAGTCCTCCTGCTAGAGGAATCACTTTTGGTTCCTTCACTGACTCGGCCTTCGTCACTCTTGGCGGGCCGACCCCTGCTGAGGCTGCTGCCTACTCTCCTCCCCAGAGGAGAGCTCGCGCAGCCATGCGACCTTTTGGACGTCCAGTTGCTTGGCGGACAGCCCAGGCACATGCTCGTCCTACTCCTGTTCTACCTGTTGCTCAGACTGCCCCGGCTCCTCAACACCGGCAGGCAGTAGTTACCCCTGTTGTTGTTCCGGTAGAGGCAGCTCGTGTTCGGGTTCCCCCTCCTTCTTCCTCTAGGAAGAGGGGTGCCCAGACCGAGACTCCTTCACCTTCCTCCCGTCGGGTTTCAGCTTTCGCTCGACTGTCTCACCCAGAGACCCTCGAGCAGACCCCGACACTTCCCGTACTTCCTGTTCCCCCTGTCGCTCAGGTAGTGGGTTCAGATGTTGCTTCGTCTTCCGCCTTCAGCCTTGGGAGAAGGGCCCAGAGGAATAGAAACCGTAGACTTCGTTTGGCTGCATCTGAGGCAGATAGACAGCGGATGGCAGATTCGTTGGCTCACCATGAGCCTGTTCAGAGGAGAGTGGTCCCCGAGCAGCGGGCACCACAACCAGTTTCAGTTATACCCATTCCGGAGGTTATAGTCGCTTCTGAGATAGCAACAGTTCAGGGAGGACGCTTCTCTCCATTGACACATAGTGGTGATGAGGAGGACGTTGCTCGCATTGCGGCGGCCCCTCCTGTTACCACTACTTTACCACGCGCTAGAGCTCCTAGGGATGATGCCGCTCGAACCCTCTCTCAGAGGATTCGAAGCATTATCCGCTTAGCGCGGAGTCAAAGCCCTGTCAGTCGGGAGAGGTTACTCCGCTAGATTTCTCAGGCGTCCGTTCACTTACTGAGGTAGAGGTACCAATGGCAGAGAGGACAGCCGCCACGGCAGCCAATTAGTTCAGTCCCTTCAGTTAGACCACAGACAGTTGCTCCCGCTACTGGAAGACCCCCACGTCGTCATGGACGAAGACCATAGCTGGAGCTTACTAGACCTCAGTTTAGTTCAGTTATGGTAGCCACTCAGCAGTCAGTTGTTCCCACTGGGTCCCGTCGTAGCGGACGGGTATGGAGACGACGACAGGCAGACTCTCCTGTCGAGGCAGTGCAGCCAGTTCAGATAGTTGGGCAGTTAGAGACAGTTGTTCCTTCCGGATCAGAGGCAATTCCGATGGTCTACGATACAGTGGCAGATGTTGATGTTATAGTCCCTCCCGATGGTTCACCAGCCCGGGGAGAGGTAGTTTCAGCTCCTAGCCCCCGTAGGATTTCTTCCCCTATGGGTCCATATATGAAAGCGCTTTGTCAGACCTTCTCCGAGGAGCGCATACTCGAAGAGTCAGATGAAGATATACCAATGCATCGAGTGTGTGTGATTACTAGATGAGGTCTCTCGGATGAGCAGAGAGAGGTAGATTATGATGATGATGAGCAGGGAGAGCCCGAGGTGGGTGGATCTCCCAGGTCAGTTGATACAGAAGCTACAGTTTTAAACCTTCAAACTCAGATGGCAGAGATGGCTAGAGCCATGGCAGTAATGACAGCTCAGTTGACAGTTTTGGGGGTCGTGCCCCAAGTTGCGGGCGTATGTACTCCTACTACGTCCAGGGATGAACCAGTAGTGCCACCTGTAGTAGCACCAGACCCTATGGGAGTGGACAGGGTCCAGAGAGCAGTTCCAGTGTTACCTACGGTAGTTACTTTCACTACCCCAGTTCAGAGTCAGTCAGCTCAGTTGTCAGCAGGACAGATTCAGGATTTGATTGCCCAGAAGGTCGAGCAGGCCATTTCCTCCAAGAAGTCTGGAGAGGTAGTTAGCAGGGGGAGACCTTACCCAGTTGAGTACGAGCACGAGCCTTACCCCCCTGGTTTTGTCCCTCCTAGGTTTAGAGTTTTTGATGGATTTGGGAACCCAAGGCAGCATGTGGCTCAGTACCGGGCCATATGTTGCAACATAGGAGGGAATGATGCTTTAATGTTGAGATTGTTCGTCAGCAGTTTAGTTGGGGTGGCATTTTCCTGGTACGTTGACCTCCCCAACGACTCAGTTCGCACATTTGCAGAGTTAGAACAGCTTTTTGTTCAGAGATTTATCAGTGCTGAGCACCGGGTTACAGTTGGAGAGTTAGTTGTGGCCAGGCAGCGGCCCCGCGAGATTCTACCGGATTATATAGTCATATGGAGGAATCTTAGTTTGCAGTGTGAGCCCCAGTTACAAGAGCAGCATGCAGTAGGAATCTTGTTGAAGAATATAGATGGTCCTATAGCACCTTATTTGAAAGGTTTTAACATTAAAACTTTCCAGAAATTGTTAACAAAGGTGATCAGCCTACAGGACAGCATACCCGATACAGTCCCTCATATGGTTGAGAGTCAACCCTCGCGTAGACCTCAATGACAGGAGTCTTCAGGGGCACCTCCGCCTAGGAGAGGGGAGGTACACAATACCTATAGACCATCAGACAAGGGCAAGAAGCCCTTAGTCAGTTCAGTACTACAACAGTCATCGTACACACCTAGGCAGTCAGCAGTACATGATAAATCCTCCCATAGGACTTCAGAGGGTCAGTTGTCCTTACAGGAGAGGCTCGACAAGGAATATCCCTTTAAGAGAGAAAGTGTGCAGAAGATATTTAAATTCCTTGTTAAGAATAATATCCTAATATTTCCATTTAATAAGAAGAAAATTGAAGGACTAATAGAGCACCCGTTATATTGCCCCTTTCATCGACATACTGGGCATGTCCTTGAAGATTGTTTTGTATTCAAGGATAGGGTGGAGAGCCTTATGGCTAGTGGAAAGATTCACCTGCAAGATAGTGATTTAGTGCAGCCTCAAGGCAAAGAGGCACAGGATGTGCAAATGAATACAAGCTCCAGTCAGTGTGGTGATTGATATCAGTTAGCAGAACACCCCCTTAGTTCTGGGGAGAGTGGTAGTTCACACTCTCTCGCAAGACAAGGGATATGACCAGACATGCAGTTCAGAGTTCAAAGGCAGTTGAGAGGAGGCCTTGATAGGCCAAGTTGACAGTTGCTATTTGAACTCTTTTACCCGTTTCTTTTCCTTTATTCATAGTAGTGCCTATTGAGCACACTTCCTTTCTTTCATGTATTAAAAAAAAAAAGAAGAAAAAAAAAAGAGAAAGAGAAAAGAAAGAAAAAGAAAAGAGAAGAAAAAAAAAGAAAAAATATGATGATAAAAAAGAGGGAAGCTCTTGATTGAGCAAAACCGGTTGCCCTTGTTACAGGTGGAACCCGGTAAAACTCTCCAAGAGCTCAAATTTCCCAAGCTTTTCTTTTCCTCTCCTTCGAAGCGTCTCGACGGTTGCTTCAAGGATGACCCTACACTTGCATTATTATGATTCTTTATGATTATAGTAATCTTCATTAGTGATGTGGTACATCTTGTTCTGGATGTTAACATCGCTTCCTTGTAGGCTTAGATTTTTCTAAAGAAAGATCAGCCTCCTCTTCCACTCTCAATCAGTAACTCACTTTCTCATTCATATCTTGCTCTCAGCTTCTAGAGCGGTCTTATGGATATAGCGATGTTGCTTTCATCTCTCACAGGGTCCCACCAGTTAGTGTGTGTGTTACCGCTGTGAACTGTTGATGATTATTATTCTTATCCATAGTTGTTATCCTCGGTGGCGAGTGTGTCCCCTCGCTACCTTGAGTTGTTTCCCTAGTTGTGATGTAGTACATCTTGTCTCAGATGTTAGCATCACTTTCTCAGGAGCTTTGATCTTCTTACAGAAGGTCAGCTCCTTGGCTTCTTTACCAACATAATTTCTCATTCATACCCTACTCTTAAATAACAGAGTAGTTCTATGTACGAGTTGAGGTCACTTTCACTTTTCACAGGGTCCCACTAGTTTGTGTGGGTGCTACCACTGTGATGTTCTGATGATTGTTAATCTTATTCATACTGATTATCCTCGGTGGCGGGTGTGTCCCCTTGCTACCTCGAGTTATTCCCCCAAACGGCGATGTAGCACACCTAATGTCAGGTGTTAGCTTCTCTTCTTTGTGAGCATTGATTTCCTAGCAGAAGATTAATGCCCTAATTTCTCTGTCCATATACTTTCCTGTTGGGATCTGACCCTTAGTTGCCAGGGAGGTCCCGTGGATCTGTTGATGTTGTTTTCGCTTCTTACAGGGTCCCCATCAGTTAGTATGGGCTCACCACTGTAGTTCCTTGATAATTATTTCTCTTTGATATCATGTTATTCTTCGTAGCGGGTATGCCCCCTCGCTACTTTAGTTGTTGTCAACTTGGGATGGGATTGCCCCTCTCGCACTCTGCTGAGGGCGTACCCCTTCCTGTTATTCTATGAGGTATTATTATGATGTTTCCTTCCATTTCATGTGATATTAGTGTTGCCTAAGAAATTCCGCCGGCATTCGGATACTCGTGGCCACGACGATTTGTCCTCTACCACATGGTAACCAAAGCGCTAGCTCGGGGTTCCTTAGACAACTTCTCTCTCAGAGTTCTTCTACTTACCTTTTCTTTCTCCCTCACATCCCTACACAGATCTGTGTTAGGTTGGTGTTGAGGTGACTCTTTCCTCTTCACATCACTGTATGCAGATGCGCCAAGTGATTGTGTAGAGTGTTCTTTCTTTATCCTACTGCAGGCATATGCGCCGGGTAGGGACTCTGCTGCAGGCACATACACCGGGCAGAGGTGACCTTCTCTTTTCTCTCCATATCACTGCAGGCATATGCGCCGGGTGATTGTTGAGTTTTCCTTTATCCTATTGCAGACATATGCGTCGGGTAGGAACCCTGCTGCAGACACATACACCGAGTGGGGGTGGATTTCTTTTCCATGACTGTCCTACTGCAGGCATATGCGCCGGGTAGACATCAGACTTTACTTGGTAGAGAGAGCCCCGACAGAGTCCCTGGGAGGGCATTCCTCACCACTTTTTTCCCCTGATTGTCCTACTGCAGGCATATGTGCCGGGTAGACATCAGACTTTACTCTTTACTTGGTTGAGAGAGCCCCGACAGAGTCCCTGGGAGGGCATTCCTCGCCACTTTTTTTCCCCTGATTGTCCTACTGCAGGCATATGCGCCGGGTAGACATCAGACTTTACTCTTTACTTGGTTGAGAGAGCCCGACAGAGTCCCTGGGAGGCATTCCTCACCACTCCTTTTTCTCTGATTGTCTTACTGCAGGCATATGCACCGGGTACACATCAGACTTTACTCTTTACTTGGTTGAGAGAGCCCGACAGAGTCCCTGGGAGGCATTCCTCACCACTCCTTTTTCTCTGATTGTCTTACTGCAGGCATATGCGCCGGGTATACATCAGTCTTTACTCTTTACTTGGTTGAGAGAGCCTCGATAGAGTCCCTGGGAGGGCATTCCTCACCACTCCTTTTTCTTGATTGTCCTACTGCAGGCATATGCGCCGGGTAGACATCAGACTTTACTCTTTACTTGGTTGAGAGAGCCCCGATAGAGTCCCTGGGAGGGCATTCCTCACCACTCTTTTTCCCTGATTGTCCTACTGCAGGCATATGCGCCGGGTAGACATCAGACTTTACTTGGTTGAGAGAGCCCCGACAGAGTCCCTGGGAGGGCATTCCTCACCACTCTTTTTCCCTGATTGTCCTACTGCAGGCATATGCGCCGGGTAGACATCAGACTTTACTTGGTTGAGAGAGCCCCGACAGAGTCCCTGGGAGGGCATTCCTCACCACTCTTTTTCCCTGATTGTCCTACTGCAGGCATATGCGCCGAGTAGACATCAGACTTTACTTGGTTGAGTGAGCACGATAGAGTCCCTGAGAGACATTCCTCACCACTCCTTTTCTCTGATTGGCCTACTGCAGGCATATGCGCCGGGTAGACATCAGACTTTACTTGGTTAAGAGAGCCCGACAGAGTCCCTGGGAGGCATACCTCACCACTCCTTTTCTCTGATTGGCCTACTGCAGGCATATGCGCCGGGTAGACATCAGACTTTACTTGGTTGAGAGAGCCCGACAGAGTCCCTGGGAGGCATTTCTCACCACGCCTTTTTCCCTGATTATCTTACTGCAGGCATATGCGCCGGGTAGACATCAGACATTACTTGGTTGAGTGAGCCCGATAGAGTCCCTGGGAGGCATATCTCACCACCCCTTTGAACCTTCTGTTCTGCTATTTCGATATGGTTAGGCGGATAGTTGGTCTACTTTACCTTTTTTCTCTTTATTTCGCTGTTTTGATATAATCATGTGAACATCGAATTGTTCACATTCACTATTTCGATATGATCAAGTGGATGTGAGGCCCTTTACCTTTACTTTCTTCTCTATTCTACCTTTACTATAGGGTAAGGCAGATAGATGGTCTACCCTCTTTCTTTGATGATTTTCCTTACTCTTCTTTGATTGTTATCATTTATTATTTTGATTTGATCAAGTGATTGTTTGATCTTGATGTGATTATTGCATTTTAGATTACTCATTGCATGATTAGATGATTGTTACATTATTGTGTAATCATTACATAGTTATATGATTGTTGTATAACTTTTGCATGATTATTTGCTAATTATTATATGATTTGATATGATTAGAGGATTATTACATATTCATCACATGATTAAAGTGTGACTAGATTATTGTCATATGATTAGTTGATTGTGGCATGGACGTATGATATTTATTTGATTTCGATGGGCATCATACGATTGCGTAATTGCATGATTATGTAATCAAATTACATGCTTGGGTGACTACTGTGTGATTGTATGATCATAGCATGATGGGGCACCGATGCATGACTATATGATTGTGGTGTGGTTGGATGTTTCTTGAGTCTCTTTAATTGATCGTAGGATGTCATCTTCATAGCGAATCTCATTAGTTGAGCATAAGGTTGCACTTTCCTAGATGTAGGGAGGTCAATGCCAACACGTACGGTTCACTCGTTGTTCGCCGCACCTGTTGGGGGTCCGTTTGTTGACCTCGCTTTTCACACTTAGGCCCTCGAGCACATTTGGTCGATTTAATTGAGCCTCGTAGAGTTCAATCCGAGCTCACGTCAGCTCGAATTGAGTCGAATTAGACCCAATAATTTTCTATTGGATTCGATTATTTTATTTGAACCTCATCGAGTTTGATTCGAATGTGATTTGCATTGTTTCTTGTTTAATTTCATTAATTAGGTTTGGTCGAGTCGAACCGAGCCGAATCTGATTTGATTCGAATTTGTTTCAACTCAATTTAGGTAATTTAATTACAACTAAAGCCTAATCAATTTTCTAAAAGATTCAAAATTATTCCCAAATCAAGAGATCAGATGCGACGGTCTCGATTTCGTCAAAAATTAGATATTACCGTTTCGATATCCTTAATTGTGGGATTCTTTTTTTTTTTCATTTAGGCATTCTACATTAGGAAGCAACGGCTTTCTCTCCAATGGGGCCCCAGACGGATCCAGGCGGCCAAAGAAATCAGACATCTTCTTCCTTCTCCTGGCTCTCGCGACCTCCAGCTCCCCCAGGCTGGATCCCTGCAGTCGGAGCTAAGAAGACGAGACCCAAGCCTCTCTCGGATCTCCCTGAGGATTTTTGAAAATTCAGTTTCCTCTCTGTCATTCGCTGTTTGCCCGACTCCAGACCGAAACCTCCATCCTTCCCCTATTTGCAAAACCTGGAGCCAAGGCCAATCCCCCCTGTTCTTCGTCCTGCTGCTCGCGAATCCTAGGCAGAAGCTGGGGCTCTCTGATTTGAATGCCTCTACGTGCCCAAAACCTCCCTTCCTCCTTTGCTCCTCTATTCGCACGACTCAAACGAGGTCCCTCCTCCGCATCTCTCCTCTGTTCGGACCAAACCAGAGGGCCGAAACCTCTCTGGCTCTGAGACTTGCACACCCATGCAGAAGTTTCCTCCCTCTCGCACCTCTCTATTTCACGAACCAAGGCTGAGCCCAGAGCCGACCCAGCCGAAGACTTTGTCTGCTGCTCCAACTCCTGACCTCCAGGACTCGTACACGACTCACAGAGAGCTGGTTAGTCTCTTCTCTCTACACAAGCAGGTATATTCCCTGCTCTTCCTTCTTCTTCTTCTTCTTTCCCATCTTCCTTTTCCATTATCTTCTTCTTCTTGCTCTATTTCTTTCCTTTTCTCTTCCTAAGTTATGATGGATTTGTTGGTGTTACGATTATTGACTATTTGTGAGATGACATTACATGAGTCATAAGAAGTCTTGTGTAGGTTACATGATTGTCTTCAATCAAGCATAGGTGTAAATCATAGTTTTCATGCTAGCTTGTGTTACATGATCTTGTGGGTATTGCACATTATTTGCTCGGCGAAATGCCATTGAAAGAGGGGTTGTTATTCTGTAGAAGCAAAAATAAGAAATATTGATGGGTTGTCTTTCTTTGTAGCTTGCAAGACAACCAAGTGGGTTTCTCTTTCGGAATAAAATTAGAATGGTATTTGGTTTCCTTCCTCTCTTGAAAGAATGCAAGCTATTTGGATTGTTTCATTACAAATAAATCAGTGGTTAGTTATAAAAGAATATCGAAATTATTGAGATAGATTCTTTCATGACTTGAAATGATGATCGTCGAGATGATTTGTGTCATTCCGTTTCTTTCTTGAAGTAAATAAAATAGATGCAAGGCTGGGTTGTTATGTCTCTCATGTTTCATCAAGATGATTTAAGTGATTTTGTTATTTCCCTTTCCTTCGTATATGTAAAAATTTTTGTTGAAGGAAGTTTTGAGCCCTTGGAGAGGATTGGTACATCTATTGTTTCTTTGAGTTTAGTTTATGTTTGAAAGTGAAGCAAGACATGATGATTGATGGATTATATTGGAGAATTTACATGTATGAAGATCGCATGTATGGATATGATTTAGTGATGAATATGTGTCTAATATCAAAAGTTCATGAAAGTACTAAAAAGGGGTACACGCACATGGTGGCTTGCAAGTTCTTTTGGTCTGTTGAGATATGGTTACTCATTGTTCATGAATAATTCATTTCACAGTTACTTTTACTGCATGGGCAGAACATCATGAATGTTATTCTCAATCACATTTTGAGTGTAATGTGTTAGGGAAATAACTTAAGTGCTTGTTGAGTGGCTCATATGATGTTAACCATGAGCTTGGGCCATTCATTTATTTATCTTTGCCTCTTTCCTTCCCAATAATGTAAAAGTGGATTTCAAACCTTTGACGAGTATCACATGTTTAGCATGGAAATGGATTCACGGATTTGGATTGAAAGCTCCTTTTGGAATACTTGATAGCTTATGTTGTGAAGATTAGAAACTTGTTGGAGATTTTAGTTTGCTAAAGCATGGATGAATCCCGCAGGGCTTATGTTTTATTACTATAAGCCTTGTCCAATGTGAATTAAAAGAGCAAATGAGTATAAAAATCTTATATTTCTCTTTTACATACACTTGTGGTTATGTGATGTATCCCACTAAGATCAGAGAATCTTCACATTCTTTATGTTTCATTTGGGAATTCAAGTTGAGTTGACGTAAGTTTCGCATGTCTTGTGTCGGGTGGCTCTCCTTGGGTCTAAAAGTAAGAAGCATGGTGGGCGTTGAATAGAAGGTATTTATGTTGTGTTATGTGAAGAAAGTTTATGATTTGCTTTATGGAGGAAAACTTTATGAATTTGGAAATGGATTATATGCATATTTTCACTGTTTCTATGTTCTAAACTGAGTTTTGAGATGGGTTGCACTTAGTTTCTTTTTGATGGTGTAGTGCTCTAAACTCTTTTGAAGATAGATTAGATGTATACTTTCACTTATTTTATGCTCCAAATTTAAGTTAAATCTAATTTTGCTTTATGTCAGAAAGCTTTATGAAACCTTCTTGTTAGAAGATTTTCATAGAGCCACCCCACGTTAAAGAAATAAACTATTTGTTTTACACCGGAAGGAGTCATAGTGGGTTTCCTGCATGAAAAGTTTTATGTTTTGCTTCGTTTCAAAGGTGCTTTGAGTTGTTTTGGAGATTTGGGGTTTTATGAAGGGTTTTGCTTTAGAGACATTTGATGTTAGGTGGCTCTTTCAGTTCTCTTTTCATGGATAAGTTTTCTTCCTTCTGTTCGTATTTGGCTTCTAAAGATGAGCTTAAAAAAGTGTATAGTGGGGGCATGTTTGAGTTCAAAGTTGAAAGTCCTGTTCTTGGGTTTTGGATTTTAAGATTTGCTTTCTTCTTTGCTATTTTGAGTTTTATATGAGAGGTGATTTGGGTCATCGTGTCAAGTCTTTCGAGTGCTTTCTTAAAACGTGGGAACATCAAATAGCATCCAAATTCTCCCGCCTCTTATTTGCATTTGGCTTAAATGCTGAATGGGAATAAGGGTGGGGTAAAGGCATGCCTGACTTTGACAGGGCATGCCTATCAATGAGATGCTAACATTCCATAAAATAATAAATAAAGACCGTTTTTGTAACAATGTGGGGAGATTTGGACGGTCCTGGAGATCAAACAGCCGAGCTGACATCCCGACAAAAGAAGAGGTATGTTTTTATTTAATTGTACTCTATTTTGATTATTTACATATTGAACATGATCCTGCTCTCATCCAATTTTCTTTCTTTTCTTTATTTTCTGGCGAGGTACCTATGGGAAAACAAAGGAGCTTTTTAGGAGCACTAGACGAAGGAGCTTGGACAATCGGATCCAAGCATCAGTCGCCCCTATTCATTATGGTGGGGGTGCTACGGGCGATACCACCGTGTCGTAGCCCCCGGTGTAGTGAGTTTTTCTTAAAACTTAGATAGCCTCTAGGAAGCCTATCTGTATGTACGATCCCTTACCTTTAGGGCCCTGTAGAAACTTCAATTCTTAAGCCATTTTCTTCTCTTATTTTGTTATAGATCCCTAAACCCATTTTACACATATGCGAATGTCTAAAGAGTTAGAAATAAAATATCTATCCATCTCCTACAACACTAGTGACACCTAAGGACAAAAATTAAGGATCGAGTCTTAGAGAACTTAGACTTAGGATGCATGCTCCCTTAGGATAGAAATACTAAACATAGAAAACCTAGTGACACGTCACCCTAGGGCTAGTTTGCCTTTATTCATTAATAAAACAATAAAATCAATCATAATCTAAATCAGAAATGCATTAAAACGCTTAATCTTCAATCAAACTATAACCAGCATACGAAATCACTAAGAGATAAAACTTGAACATGAATTCGAATTAAACCTCACTAACTTATTTATCATCCTTTAATTAAATATTAACTGAATAAAATTCATCAAAACAAACTCAAATCCTAGGAGTTACAAAATTGGGAAGCTAATCTAACTCGAACCTAAAAGACCTTATAATACCCAAACTTTGAAAATTCATAACTAATTATAGAAAAATCTAAATCAAGTGAATTAAAAAGCACTCAACTCTAATTAAAGTCTACTATTCATTAAAAATATTAAATTTCCAAAAATCAACCTAATTTGAAAAGTCAACTCTTCGGTCAACCGCAGTTCAATAACTAGGGCCCGAAACTCCTAAAATCATAACTTTGCCTAGAAAACTCCAAATTCAGCAAACTAGCAGTCTAATTACTCATAGTAAGATTTAGTATTTAATAAAATACTAACTCCCCTAGAACTAACCTATTTTTAAAAATGACATTTTTGAACCCTCTTAACTTAGCGTATAGGAGGACCCCAGACCTTCCAAAATTCACTAATGTAACTTAAACTTTAAATATTACTACCCTAAGGATTAAAATTAATTAACCAACTAAATTAACTAAAAGTGGACCCCAATTCACTAATTTTTAAACTTTAACCAAATCCTCCTTTTCAAACCTTCAAAAAATATTAACACAAAACAACTCAAACCATCTACTCAATATATGACACATCCAATGCCACACAAACTTTCTACACGCATGTAGAATTGATTGTTAGGGCACCACTTCTAGATCTAGGTTAGGCCGGTGTTTTCTTTCTCAGTTATTTTCTGTGTTGTGATCGCTCTTGCATGTGGCACGTATACTATTTGTGTTGACATGGAGTGTTTGTTTATTTTATTACTGTACTGTACTTTATCTGTGATATGATTGCTTGTGCGTTAGAACTACCTTTAGGCTAGGGACGTTTTATACTGACTCAGTCTTATGCAGGTGGCCATGCTCATGCAGCGCTAAAATAAATGGGGGCTAATATGATAAATCATAAATTATAGATGCTTGCTACAGGTGCTCCAGAATGCTTAGCCCCCAAATAAATAAGAGCGTGGCCAAGTGTGTTTACTTTTCTGCACTGATATAACTGCTTGTGATGTGATATATTAAACTGCTAGAGATTTTCATTAGGATAACCTTGCAGGTTTAGTCCAGGTCTAGATTTTCTTTTTCATAATGTAATTCATATTGAGTTGTGAAAGTCTTCAAAGGCATGGCATTTCAAATGTTAGGTATCCAAAGGGAGAAAGAAAGGCCCTCTCTCGGGGAGTTTCTTTCTCATTTGGGTACCCTTCTGGAGAATGATCCAAAGGAGGATGATCCGAAGGAGGAAGATTTGAAGGAAGATGATCCACTCAAAGATGAAGATTTGAAGATGAAATGCCTTGCATTTAAGACTTGCGTCGTTTAGTAGGATTAGAATCCAGGATGTTGTCGGTGGGGCCTGGCCACCATTGCTTTTCTGCAGACCCTGGGTTGTACTTATACGGCACTTGTCGTGGACTGTTGACTCTTTCTTACTCTGCTTTGTGGATTTATATTGACGTGTTTATTTTGTGTGCGCAGTAGAAATTACCTGCTTTTCTTAGATTTCTTTCTTGCATGTGCTTGGCCTGATTTCGTTAGGCTCCTTAGGAACAAATCTTTTCTACTCGTAATAAAATTCTAAAATTTTAAGAATTAAATAATATAGAAACCTAACGAACTAGGGAATAGCTGGAACCGTCCGGGGTCGCATGCATATTAATGCATCTTCTCTCTCCTTGCCATAAGACACTTCCCCGCCTGCGGGTAGAGTCCAGATAATCCGACCTATGAGGATGAGGTGCTGGAACTGGGGAAGTATAGTCTTTTCTAAAAAACTATTTTATAAGCCTTTTTAAAATTCTATGCATATTTGATTTGAGATCGTTAACCAGCATGCATTACATTAGAAACTAATTAAATTAAAATTCTAATTGCATTAGTCTTAGGAGCATACACCCTACATAAGTCCAGGGCCATCTAGGAGACTCTCTAGACGTCAGCCCTACTTCCAATAACCAAACTACCTACCCATCTTTCATAAAGACTTGGACATCATGAATTTTATACGATTAGGTGGTTAACTGGCTTTCCTTTTCAGGCAGGATATAAGCCCAGAATGCATTAGCTAGGACACGGGTGTTAGTGTTGCGTAGAATACTAAACCCACCCTAGATTTAGGATTCAAGGCTATTATTGTTCCGTAGTACGCCTCATCAGTAGGTAGGTCTTCTGTCTTCCAGAGATCATAAACCCTACATATCTGCGTCACACGGATGACGCCACCTCCATCCTTCCCTTCTACATGCTTCGAGTGCATGATTTATTTATTTTCTCTAGTTTCTTCTCACTACCTTAGTCCCTCCGGATGCTGATGTGAGCCGTGCATGTTGACTAAGCCTAGTTGAACCTCTCTTTTCCTTTGAGTAGGACTTCCTAGTCTTCGCCCTATATGCCAATCCCAATTTGGGAAGAATAATTTAGAATCCTTAATCGAGAGTATTCTCAGGCCCCGGCTTGAGATGTAATTAACTACGGGGGCTTGTGCCCGTGGAAAACCGAATCCCACTCTCAAATAAACCCCATTCGAGCTAATGTATCGGGTGGGGGAAACCCGTTGTGATTAGATCGTACATATTATTATCCATCGGGGTGTACTGGTGAGAGCCACTATCCTCAATGGTTAATCGTATGCATGATCGAATCTGCCCTCCCATTGGCCAGATATTGTCTCCCCTCGCGGGGCAATGGTGTTCTTTTGTCCTTTTGGAGGTCCACACTGGAAACTTAACATTTTTAACAAATATTAGAGCTTAAGATGAGTTGTATGCCTTTGAGTTTGCTCAATTTGGAGTTCATTTGAATTAGTTATGAATTTTTGAAGTTTTGAGTATTTATTGAATTATTTAAATTGTTTAATTAGAGACCCTTTTTGTGATTTGGATCCAAATGACCTCCAAACTCCTTGGAATCAACTCCAAAGGCCAGGAATGACCCAAGGAATGATTTCCAAGTGTTTGGAAATTTTCTGGAATTTTTAATTATTTTTAATTAATTAAATTAATTAAATATTAAATTTCAATTAAACTCAAATTAAATTTAATTTTGAAGTCCAGTCAAGAGGCTTTTATTTTTCATTGATTAAGGGTTTGATTCTGGTCAGTTGGAGGTATTATATGTAATTTTTGGATTTTAATTTGATTTATTATAATTTTTGGAAGGCTTAAAAGCTTAATTAAGGTTTAAACTTGATTAGGTTAATTAAAGGTCTTAATGATTTCGAAATCCAGTGAAAAATTTTCCTAGGGCTTATAGTGTCACTAAGTTTGAATGTTCAAAATTTCAAATCAAAAGGATGTAAATCCTATTTATTGGAAATATTCTAAGTTATCAATAAGTCCTTAAATATTGTCCTTAATGCCACTAGGTTAATGGGTCTTAATCAATGTTTCTAACCCTTGATTTAACATATGCATTAATACACAAACACAATCAAATCTTAAATCTAGGAGAACCCTAAAGCTAGGTGGTGTGTGTGTGCACCCTAATCATGCAAATCAAATTAATATTAATCAAGTAAAAGGCTAATCAATAAATAGTTAATAGAATAATCATTCATTGATTAATCATTAATCCCTACAAATTCCATTCATACACACAAGCTATGTTTAAGATTCCAAAGGGATCTCCCAAATATATTAAAGATTTAATATATATAATTTTAAAAAAACTTTGAAATATAAGTACTTATATATATATAACCTATATATATATATATATATATATATATATATATATATATAAATCTTAAATTTAAAATACTTAAAATATCATTAAAGTAAGTTGAATATTCAAGTGAGAGATCCTTTGATCTTTAAAGTGATTTAAAAGTAAATTTAAAAAAAAATAAAATAAAATATTTGATACAATAATTAATTAAATACTAATTAAATAGTAAAGCATTCAAATAATTCAAATTTATTCAAAATAAATTGAGCTTTAGATTTTGAAAATAACATTCAATTAAAATACTTAAAATTTCAAAAATTTTAATATATTAAAAAAAATGAATTTATTTGAATTTAATTTGAGTTTAATATGAATTTTTAAAGTTTAAAAGGAATTAAATTAATTTCAAATTAATTAATAATTAGAATATTTGTTAAATTAAATTTAATTAAGTTTTAATCATTTCTAAAATTTTAAATTATTAGAAAACAATTTCACTTAAATTTTCAAAATTATTTTAATTAAATTTTAATTAAAAATTATAGTATTTAAATAATTAAAGATATATATATATATTATCATAAATTAATTCAAATTCAAATTAATTATTATTATTTTTTTATAAAAAAAAATAATTCTCTATTTTTTCTTTTTAATAAATTTTATTTTTTTTTAAAATAATTTTTCTTAAAGTTTTATAATTAAAATAACATTTAAAATTAATTAAAACAATTTTTAATTAATTCGGCGGCCGGAAGCCACGTGGTGATCTCCTATTCGTTATTCCAAACCGCGGGGTAATGATTGCCGGGGGCGCAATCAGCAATCATCGGATAATGATTGAACCGCTAACGTGGTTTACTAAACCACGTCGGATCAAAACGCGGACCGGTCGATTATCCGCCATTTGATTCAATGGCTGTGATCCGGCTGAACGGTGATATTAACCATCGGATCGAATCCACGCGTTGATCCTAACCGTGGGAATACGGGATCTCAGTCGTTGATCAGAGGATCAACGACGAAGATTTAGTATAGCTGAAAGGGCTACGTTAAACGCCCTAAGCTTGTTTTTTAATTCGTTCTCCCAAACCAGTTGATCGATTTAAATAAAATTTTAAACATAGCTTGCTTGAATGAATAGAAATCGTGTGGATAAAACTTTATGGTTTAAAAAGTGCTTTATAAAAAGCTATTTTAATCTAAGTGCAACAAATTAGGGTTTAAGTTTTAGGAAGATCTAACCGCTCGATTGGAGGGATTTTGGATTCTCTGAGCTTGTTGACTGTCCACGCAACTTTTCTTTCTAGACCCCAAGGTCTGATAAGCTACAGATCGAAAGCTATGGAAGCTGGACGGAATTAGCCTTCGGCTCACCGTGAAGTTCACCGGCGGCGGCTTGTACTGATCGGATTTTGGTTGGGAAGGGTTTATCAATCCCTGGAGAGCTCAAACGAAAAGAAATTTCATCTGGGGGGCTTGAGTGTAGAGAGAGAGGGCTAGATGGAGAGTGAGCTCTCTATTGAACCTATTACCCTATTCAATCTCCTCTATATCAAATGGAGGGCTAGGATTCATTAGGAGAGCTCCTAGATGCTGCCATTTATCCCTGGAGTTGGTTAACAGCATGGAATAAAAGGACAAGAGGGTATAATCCATGTGGAAAGGGATTTGGTCCCCACTTGGACACATGGAGTGATATGAGGTGTTTGATTCAGATCCAAAGGCTATGATAGGCTCTAGGAATGTTCTAGACCATGGTCAAGCTGCTGGAGGGGTTTGGAATGGCTTAAGGGTATTGGATTAGCTTGCAAAGGGAGTTTTGACCTTAAAAGCTCTTTTAGTAAGCTTTGTTGACTGTTTGACTAGTCAAACAGTCAACCAAGGGTGAGGTGGCAGTCAAATGGCCTCAAGAGCTGGTTGGGTTGATTTAAAAGGGATTGGAGCTTAAGGATTAGGACTCAAATGGAAATAAAAGGATTTGAGAGGGTTTGACCAAGTCCTGATGGGTTGACTTGGTCAAATCAACCATGATTTGATTCATGATAGTTCAAGTGTGTTTGAGTCATATATTAGAGTCAAATTGAGGGTTCAAAAATAATGCTTTGATCACAAGGAATGAGTTGACCCAAATGGGTCAGATTTGACTAAACTTGAGTCTTAGTTAACTTGGTCAACTCTTGACTGGGTCAAAGGGTCCAATCAAGTCCAAATCACTAAGACAGGTGATCAGAGGAGTTTAAATGGGTTTGAAATCGATATGGAGTTTGATTGGGTCTAAATGAGCTTAAGGGTTTAAGTTGGTCAACCTGGGTTGACCTGGTCAACCAGATTGACCTAGGGCCAAGGTCTGGACTGAGTCAATTTCAAATGGTAAATGGAGTCTGGTAGATGTGGTTTGAGGGTTTGAATAGGTCATTTGGGTCAAATCACCTATTTGAACCCTTAATGGGCTTAATGGGTCAACTGGGTTGACTTGGTCAACCAAGTTGACCCAGGGTCAGGGTTTGAACTGGAATGGTTTGAAATGATGAATGGGGTCTAGTGGAGGTGGTTTCAGGGTTTAAATGGGTCATCTAGATCAAATGACCTGTTTAGGCCCTTAATGGGCCTAATGGGTCAACTAGGTTGACTTGGTCAACCAGGTTGACCCAGGGTCAGGGATTGGGTCCAACCAGTTCAGAATGACATTCTGAGTCTGCTGGTGGTGGTCTCAAGGTCTGGAAAGATTGTTTAGTCAAAAATGACCTGTTTGGGCCCTTAATGGGCCTTTTAGGTCAACCCTGGTTGACTTGGTCAACCAAGTGGGTCCAGGGTCTGGAAATGGGTTCAACAGATTTGAAATGACATTTGGAGACCAATGGAGGTGGTCCCAAGGTCTGGGGAGGTCATTTGGTCAAAATGACCTATTTTGACCCAAAAGGGCCTATTTGGTCAACCTGGTTGACTTGGTCAACCAGATTGACCCAGGGGTTGGAATTGGGTCCAACAGGTTTGGTTTGATATTTGAAACTTGCTGGAAGTGGTTCCAAGCAATTTGGAGGTTATTTGGTTTGAAAAGTGCATTTGGACCCCATAGGGGTATTTTGGTCATTTTGACCCTTGGTCAACTTGGGGTCAAATTGAATCCAACAAAATGCAGTTTAATGCTCAATGGGTCATAATCAAGGGTCTGGAAGTGATTTGGAGCTTTGGGGAAAGCTCCAGGATCAAAATCCACTGGGTGGCAGGTCCAGTTGCATAGACTGTAAATATTTGAAGGTTTTACAGTCTTTGGATTTCAATTCAGTTTCTAGGGTTAGAGACCTCAGAATGAGCTCAAATTTGGAGGGTTGCCTCTAGAGACATGTCACTTCAGTGTGGAACTAATAGATCTTGAATCAGAGGTCATTTGACAGGGTTTTGAAGTATTCAAAGATTTGCTGGAAAAGGCTTTCAGGACTTAGACCTTTGGCCTTTGAATTTGAAATGGATTTCTGGTTTCAAGCTGGGTTTTGAGTTTGAATGATAGGGTTTGAATTATCTAAATCATTTACAATCATTTAAGTAATTGTAGATGATTAGATAGGGTTAAAGTCAGGTCAGAGGCTGTGACAGTTGGATCTGAATTGTTTAAAGATCAAGATTAATCAAGGGTTTGAATTGAGTTGAACTCTAGACTGATTTGAGTCTTGAATGGGTTGATTTAAAGTCTGGGTTGGTTTGGAGTTTGAAAAGATTTGAGGTCTGGATAGATCTAAGGTCTAGGAGAATCCTAAGACCTAAATTGATCTAGGGAAATCCTAGGGTCCAGAGTAGATCCTAAGGACTGAAGTCTAGGAAACTCCTAGAGTTTAGGAAATCCTAGGGAAATCCTAGGGAAATCCTAGGGTCCAGAGTAGATCCTAGGGACTAAAATCTAGGAAGATCCTAGAGTCTAGGAAATCTTAAGGTCTGAGATCTAGAAGGTTCTTAGGATCTAGAATAGATCCTAAAGTCTAGATACTAAGAGGATCCTAAGGTCTAGAATGATTCTAAGATCTAAAATCTAGGAAAGATCCTAGGATCTAGAATAGTCTGAAAATTAGATTGATCTGAGATCAGGATTGATTTGAAACTGGATTGATCTAGGATCAGATTGATCCTAGGGTCGGGATTAAATCCTAAGTATTGGAAAGATCCTAAGGTCTTGATTGGTCCTACTAACCTCATACAAAAATGAGGTCAACAGGGGCATGACGCTATAGACTCAAATTTTTTAGCACGTAACAATATCAATATTATATACATAACAAACAATAATATAACAACAAAACCAATTGTCAGAGCAGAATGACGATCAAAAAATAATGTGTAATATCTATCATTAAGTGAAAAATATGTTTCTTATTACTTGTAAAACCAAAATCTTAGATTTTGATCAAAATAAGATAAACTCATTTAAACTCGACATATATAATCTTTTGATTGAATGAGATTTTTACTAAAAAAATTTTATCAGGAGCTAATCAATAAGCTTGAATTATGGAGGTCAACCTTAGAGTCTAAATGTTTTCATTTTGAGTAGATCTAAAATCGAATAGATGGAGTGTCATTTTAGTAGTTATAAATTTAGTTGTGTAATTGTGACATTGGGTGAATAAGTTATTAAAAAGAGTACACATTTTAGATTTCGGGTTTATTGTTCAAAGCGATAATGAAATAGATGAGAATATTATTTGTAGAATTCAAGATAGATGGTAGAAGTGGATGAAGAATCGTCTGTTGTGTGATAGATAAGTACCTCTCAAACTAAAGGGAAAATTTTATAAGATGGTGGTGAGACCTGCATTGCTTTAAGGCAACATGTTGGCCATTATAAAAGAAGCATAAAATTAAGTTAAGAATTGCAGAGATGAGGATGCTCAGGTAGATAAGTGGCTTTACACAAAGAGACAGAATGTGAAACATGTATATATCTAAAAAGTTGGAGTAGCTCCACTGGAAAATAAGATTAGAGAAAGTCGTCTTAAATGGTTTGGTCACATAAAACATCAGCCTTAGTTCCGATGAGGCTGTTATGAGAGTAAATATATTAGATCCATCCTATGTTAAGAAAGATAGAGGTAGACCTAAAAAGACGTTAGAAAATATTAGAAATATCATTTGTTTATTAAATTTAAATGAGAATTTGACTCTTAATAAAACACAATGGAGAAAAAAGATTCACATAGCTAACCCCACATAGTGGGATAAAAGATATATTATTTTTGTTGTTGTTGTAGCATCTTCTCTTGTGAAAAATCATAAAAAACATAAGAGAATTTAATTTTATCTAATAATGAAAAATAAATTTCAGCAGCATTTCATAGTATAAAAAGCTCTATGGTAGTTGGTATTTAAATGTTTGTTTTAATTGTTTTGTACATCACAAAACTCATCCCACCTGGCTAGGGGTTGTTTGGTTTGCCTGAAAAAGAATGCAAAGTAAAATGAATGTGATATAAAATGAATGTAATATATTTAAAATATTTGTAAGTTGTTTTGAATTATATAAAAAAAATATTGGTATTTATCTTCTTTTATTTGACTTGAAGTAAAATGAATGCAACATAAAACCTAAGAGCGGTGATGACTGATGACCAACAATGATGATAGAAAATTTATATTGTATTTAAAAATCAACCAAATCTAATGATTGTCAAATACATTAAAATTGAAATAGATGATTAATTTGAAATATTTTAAAATTTTGTTCCTATGTTTTTTACTTCAAATAAAAAGCCAACATATTTAAAACTCCTTGTATTTCAAATATTTTACACCCATTTTACTATAAAACAATTATGTCAAGATATTTTCATGTAAAAAGACTTATAAATTATAAGCGCTTGAATTTGCGATAAAAATAGTATTGTGTTGCACTAATCTTTAATCTCATTATAAATGAACAATTTTTAAAATTCATTCTTATATTTTTAAATCAGAATATAATAACATAATTTTAAAAAAATATTATCAGTAACTCATTTATTTTTTTATTATTATTTTTGAAACAGGGGTATCTACCTGCTGCCACTCCAAAGAGAGTACTTGACGTCGTGAACCTAGCGAAGCCAGTGGGGCATCAGGCCCACACTTATTTTGCTCAACTAAAAAAGCGAGGTTATAAAAAAGGATATTTGAATCCGGGATGGGTGATTCCTAACTGTGTTCGGCATCAAGCATCTAAGTCTCAGCGGGTATTTATTTATTTTTTTAAATAGCCTAAGCTACGCTATTTCTGCCGTACACTCAAAAGCAACTGCAAAATATCTTTCAACGAACGACCATTTAAAGATCGGTAATGAAACAACAAACCAAACAGAATGGCCTCCGCCGCTCTTTCTGTGAACGGCACAAAGGCCTCTCCATGGGTTACTGCGAGCGGATACAAGAAGCAATGGAAGAATCAGAGTACCCGCCGGAAGGATATACGTTGCGAGGCCGGAAGCGGCGGTGGAAGGCGTGGATCGGCGGTGGCTTCATGGGCGGGGGAATATGATCTCTATTCTCTGCTTGGGGTGGAGAGGACGTCGGAGGCGGGGGAAATAAGGAAGGCGTATCGTGCGCTGCAGAAGAGGTGCCATCCGGACATCGCCGGGCCTACGGGTCACGATATGGCCATTCTCCTCAACCAAGTTTATTCGGTCCTCTCTGATCCAGCTTCACGTTATGCTTATGATCGGGTTTTGCTCTGCCTCTTCTCTGTCTTCTCTTTCTATTATGTATGCAGTACGATGATTAGTGCTTGTTCGCTTCTGTATTGATATGATTTATTGTTGATGAGTTTCTTAATAATCCCTCCATGATTCAATCGTGTCTCCTCAATCGAGGGAGACCTAAAAGTGAGATCAGAAATGTTTGCCCAATCCAGGGAGATGAAAGACTGACTCTACCCGATCAGAAATGTTTGACGCCGCTTGATTGCCTTATCCAATTTCTAAAACTTCCATGGTGACGACCATTGCAGATAACCCTTTTTTACTGTCGTTGCGTCACAGGATTCATCTTCAAACAATATGGGGCAGCCCTTTGCACTCCTCCTGTGAATCCATCGACCCGCTGCTGCTTTTGACCACCTCAAGGAGTGCAGGTCTGTCGATTGCTGTCGCTTGGTCAGCCACCCCAATTGCAGCCCTTGTCACAGTTCGTTATTGCTTCCCATCTGCTTTGAGATGAAGTTTACATTAGCGTTGGAAGAATCCATGGATTATTACGGTGGCACATCAGCGTTCTTGTTTTAGTTAGTACGCGGTCAAACACCAGGACATCATAATAAAAAGCGCGGAGCTTTCTTTAGTTGTCTGATCAAACCTAGGCAATTTTAACGGGGGTTGAGTAGGCAAGATCGAACCTGGGAATTGGAAAATGAGAAAATTCTTATATTCTTTCTGCACTCATCTCATTAAAGGAATGATAAGAGTAGCATTTATTGAAAATAAAATGATTGAGAATAAATTTGAGTGCTTTGGTTATGCATCGTGAAAGATAAAAAATTCACACAATATGGATAGATAAATTTGTGTCGGATGATTGGGAATGAAGATAGGTAGACTAGAGGTAGAAAGAAGTGCAAAAATATTTATGTTTAATAAGTTTAACACTTCATCATACAACACTAAATAGGAATGATTGAAGAGCAAGGCTAACAATGGTGATAATGATTTTCACATTTCTCAAATTTTAAGGAGAATGGTCACCGTAGTCTTCATCAGCTCGTTCTTTTTGTGTATACTTTTTGACCCATTCTTGTATGAGCTTTGAACTAATTGATCTTATGTTAAGACCGCATGACTGAATCAATTAGTTATGCAGCTATGCATGACATTTATAACCATAAGCAACCAAATTACGCAGAGACAATTCACCTCTTCACAAAACTCATTAAATATGACTCTGGTGTTGCTCATGCAGGAGAGATCCAAACACCTAGAATTTCAAGGATACACGGGTAAGCCTATTTACTCTAGATGGCTTGGACATCAGGCTGAACAACGAGCCGTTTTCGTTGATGAGGTCAAGTGCATTGGCTGCTTGAAATGTGCTCTGCATGCAAACAATACATTTGCTATTGAATCAGTTTATGGCCGTGCAAGAGTAGTGGCACAGTGGGCTGATTCGGAGGACAAGATCTTCGATGCAATAAAAACCTGTCCCGTGGATTGCATATCGTAATACATTAACCTTCTATTCCACAGATTTTGTTGCAATTCTGAATATGTTAAACTAAACCAAAAAACTTTTTCTAGATGTACTAAACTGTGGGAAAATGCTTTGTTCTTGATTCTAGGGTTGTGGAGAGGTCAGACCTTGCCGCCCTTGAATTCCTTATGTCAAAGCAGCCGCGTGGCAATGTGAGGATGACTGGAGGCAACAATGTGGGGGTACGGGTGGCCAACGTATTTGAT
Organism: Dendrobium chrysotoxum; assembly: GCA_019925795.1. Classification (NCBI taxonomy): domain Eukaryota; kingdom Viridiplantae; phylum Streptophyta; class Magnoliopsida; order Asparagales; family Orchidaceae; genus Dendrobium; species Dendrobium chrysotoxum. Next base: position 10,037,091 of record CM034305.1, read on the forward strand.
GAGGTGAAAAAGTTTCAGAGGAAGTTCGATGAGATGAATGCTAAAGCATCAGCCAAAAATTCACAGGTTAGTAAGGAAAATTTTGTGTTCATGGAACTATTAACTGTAAATATATTCGTTAAGTAGGAATGTAAATTGAAGTTTCATGCCCAGGGAAAGAAAACGTTTCTGCTTGAAGAGTTAATAGCTGGAATCAAATAATGCCAATGGATTGGCAGATTTGATATGAACATTCTTTAATAACTAATCTGTTCTATCTTCCGTATTGCAGGAGTCTGATCTCCAAAAAAAATCCAGAACTTCAGTTATGGATGCAGTCAGATCAATTTCAAACTGGTTGTATTGGCAAAAGGTCAGCTCAGCAGAAACTCAGTTAAGTCTCACAGACTCTTCAACAAAACCATCACCACCAAACGCCAAAAAACTTCAAGAAGCTGCAGCCAAATTGAAAGCAAGAGCGACAACAGGATTCGCTAACAGGCCTACAGCTAGCCATGATGATGAAGAATACTGGACACCATTGCTTACCCTTCCAACCCAATCAACCAGCAACTTAACTACTTCATCGGCTTCTCGCAAGCCAGAGCCTCAAATAGGTAGTACTACAAAAGAAAAGAACAATGAAGCTATTGATAAGGAAATAAGCAGCCTAAACAAGACAAACCCATTGGCTCTTGGAATTCCATTATCAATGGCAGTAATATCAGCGGTTGTTAATGGATCCAAAGGCAGAGATTCAAGCTTCGACCATGGCTTGCAAGAACATATAGGTGGGTCTTTTGCTTTGGAAATTGTCAACAGTTTTGAGCTTCAGGTTATATTGGCAGGTATCACTTGGTTTTTTATTGGTCTGGTGATTGTTACAGTTATTGGATTTTTTGGAGAGAAGGATGTTTCTAGAAGATGAATGAGCTTGGTTGTTAACAGTATAGCAGCATAGGGCTATAGAATTATACAGGAACATGTTAATATATAGTATTCCATCATGATCAAGAGTCTCAAAAAAATCTTTCTGAGTCTTCTTTTGTGCTACTGGAGCAACATCAAATGTCTTATACACTGATTCAAATTTATTGAGAATGCAATATTTGATTATGCTTTGCAAAGAGCGAGAGAATAAGTTGAAGGAATCAATGAGTATGATGAGTAGATGAGCAAAATAATCTATGTGAATAATAAATATAGTGAAGGCCAAAATATGCCTCATAAATTCTTATTTAGAGTTTAGAGGACTACCATAAAGATTACATTTAAAAAATAGAAAAATATAAACAATATATTAAATGCATACTGATATCAAATACTGATATAGAAACATGAGTGAAATTAAGGCTTTATTTGGGACAGCTTTTTTAATTCTTTTTAAAATTATTTTTAGTTAAATTTTTTTTTGAATTAAAAAATTTTCTACTAAAAAGTAATTTTAAAAAATAATAAAAAAATTATCTCAAACAAAACCTAAGTAGGAAAAACATGGCTTTATATCCTTGATGTGGCTTTCATAATCCCCCGACGAGTATTTTGTGCGAGTCCATGGAAGATGAATACGTTGGAAGAGTCTTCAACAATATTCAAATAATAATACTTGGCCTTTAATAATACAAGCAAGAATATAAATAGCCACCTTATATTTGTAATTTAGAGAATATGGCACAATCATTTATTTGTAATCATATCAAATATTTAGTATAGCATATAATTCAAGATGAAAATTATGTAAGTACAAATCATTTAACTAAATAGCTTCTTATCTATTGATCATATAGCATTCTACCTTTAGCTGATCACACCTCTTATTTTAACATTAGAATTTTATTCTTCAGAGTTTTACATATTATTCTTCCCACATTCACAAATATTAAACTTAGTAAAATATAATATCTCAACCTATGATGAACAAATACAAATATTATGAAATATAGGACACATTAATTATTAATTATTAAAAATATAAGACACAATTAAGCACAATATTATAATTTTATATCTTAAAAATAATGTATACAAATTAAGTAAAATATTAAAAATAATTAAAAAGTAATAAGTTAATTAATTAAAATGCGTACATAAAATGATTAATATTAATGTCAAAAGCTGACATCGATATCATGTTTAAACATCAAGAGAGACGACAACACGGTTAAGAGTCGGGCATCAAACGTCAAAATCGAGACAATGTCGATCGTCTATATTGAAATAATGTTGGACAAATATAAGATGTCGAGACAACGCATGAGCATCATTATGGAGGTAAAAATTGCTAGCGTCAAACTTTAAATTTTAAATGATTTTAAAACATTGATTTGATAACTTTGGACGTCAATGTTGAGATGACATCAGACATTATAAAACCCTAACAATGATCTACCAGAAAAAAAAATGAAAATGACATTTGAGTAGACTTGAGACTGTTGAGAGAGAATAAAAAATTTAATTTTTTATTTTTTAATAAATAAAATTTCAAAATATAATAACTATATTAAAATTTTTTCATAAAATATTTAAGACGCATATGAGACATCATCCGTGTACAATTTTTCTTTAATATTTTTTTAATCAAACATATCTTCGATGTGTCCGAAACATCGAAGGTGTGTCGAATATGTGATGCATTCGATACATATTAAACACTACATAGCTCATTGAGGAGAAATATCGGAGCATCATAGATCTCAATAAACAACTACTTACATATTTGAAGCCTATAGCCCCCAATTACCTTTTGAAAAATGCCACTGAAAAGCCAACCAAGGCTTCTTAGTTCATGCCTGAACAAGAATCAAGGCTGAGAGGGTTCAGGCGTCCCATCTGCATTCAGTACAATCTGCTTGGATACAAATGTTGAAGTTAAATTCAAAAACAAAACATATTGAAATCTTTCTTAAATGATTAGAACAAAACACCTATAGGCTTCACCTAAACTGTTCAAAAGCTAGTTCCATATATCCTCAAAACACCTGTAGGCTTCACCTAAAAGTCTCTTACCCGCAAAAGTTAAATTATTGCTTATGGCTTGAACCTGAAAATTTTGTTTTCTAAATAGCAAAACTCAAAGCAGGCAATCTGAGCCAACATCTTATAATAAGAAAATCTTCCTCTTCTAAGAAAATTCTGTTCCTCAAAATGAAATTATAGCTGCACTTGAATGGTTCTGATTTTGGGATAAGCAGAAACTTGAACTTGAACGGTTCTGATTTAACCTTGGGAAATTAAAGAAGACCTCACCACCGGTTTTTGGGAGGCTTTACTTTGTAAATGCGAATTATCCAGTTTGAAGTTGTGAAGGCCTCTTCTAAATACTCGAGCTTCACGTCTTTATTCCCAATCTCCACACCCCTTGCACGATCATAACTGCCAATTGGGAAAAATAATTAAGAAATTAAAGAAGCTGAAAAAACTAAGAGGAAAAAAAAAGATTGAAGCAGCAAATTCAGCACATAATAAGTAACAGAATATACTGAAATTCAACTGATTAGCAGATCTACAGAGAGATTAATATTTTTAACACGCCATAAGTGTATTGTAATGAAGGCCAAGTTAAGCACTGCAGGATAAGGAGTTTTGAAAGAGAGTAAACTAAGGCTTCGCTTGGGACGGCTTTCTTACTGCTTCTTAAAGCAGCTTTCTAATATAAAAATTAAAATTTGTATACTAGAAAGCTGCTTTAAGAAGCAGTAAGAAAGCTGTCCCAAACGAAACCTAAATAGTAACAAAAAATGAGGTTAAACGTACTAAGCAAAGCACCGCAAAAGCACAACTAGTCTTGTGCTTTATATGTGAATGCAGCGTTGAAATGTGCACAATATACAAATCCTAATGAAAATAATGCGTTGAGTGATGAAAATTACAAGCAAGAACTAGAGTAATGATGGCCTCTATCTCATTACCAAGTAACTTGCAATAAAGTAGAAATAATTAACATATTGAGAAATGACAAGTCTCCATCAACAAAGTAATTTCATATCTTTAAGCAAGTTCCTTAGAAGAAGAGAGGTCAATAGATGAATCAATTACAATTAATTGAAGTTTTAGTGTTTAGCCTTGTAGCTTGATACAAGTTGTTGGCTCAAAATTGAACTTGAAGCTTAGGCGGAAGTTGCTGTCAAATGACTTCACCGGAAATATTTTTATGATTTTGTCTATGTTTTGTTATAAAAAATAGTTTAGATGCAGAAACTCTGGAAATTGAGAAAGATATAAAAATGCCTGTAAAGAGTATAAAAAAATAATATGCGATGCAAAGATTTTAGCTTTTAATGATTTATATAATAAATTAGACATTAAGGAGGACAAAAAATATATGTATAAGTTAGCCAAGCAAAGAGATAGTACTAGTAAGGATTTAGTTCATGTGAAGTGCATTAAGAATGAAGATCAAAAAGTGTTTTTATTAGAAGAGAATATTCAACAAAAGTGGATGAGATATTTTTGCTAACCTTTTCAATGAAGATTGTGAGAATACAATTGGCTTTAGTGACCTTAGCACACTAAATGAAAATAAAGATTTTTTGTTTTATAGGCATATTAGTAAAATCAAAGTTTAGAGATTAAAAAAAATTTGAAGTGTGCAAAAACTATTGGACCTGATGATATTCCAATAGAGGTGTGTAAATGCTTAGGAGATAGAAATTTCTCGGCTTACTAAACTTTTTAATATTATTTTGAAGACTAAAAAGATGTCAGATGAGTGGAGAATGAGCGTGTTGATTCATATTTTGAAGAATAAAGGAGATGCACAAGATTGTGCGAATTATAGAGAAATTTAATTTAATGTGTCATACTTTAAAACCATGGGAGAGAGTTATTGAACATTAGGTTATGACATGATACTAATGTTTCAAAAAATCAATTTGGATTCATGCCATATAGATCTACGATAAAAGCTATATGTTTATTGAGAGGTTTGATGGAGAAGTATATAGAGAATAAAGAGGATCTACATATGATATTTATTGATTTAGAGAAAGCATATGATAAAGTTCCAAGAGAACTGCTATGGAGAGTTCTAAAAAAAAGGGGTTAATAATGCTTATATTTAAGTCATTAAGGATACATATGCAGGAAATGTTACTTGTGTTATGGCGGTAAGACTTGCGATGCTTTATAGCGCAGAATGTTGGCCATTAAAAGAGAAGTATAATATTAGGTTAAAAAAATTAAAAAATATATATTAGGTTAAGTGTTGTAGAGATGGGGATGGTCAGGTGGATGAGTGGCTTTACTCTTAGAGACAAAATACGAAAAGAGCATATACATGAAAAGATTGGAGTTGCTCCAGTGGCAGATAAGATTAGAGAGAGCCGTCTTAAATAGTTTGGTCACATAAAACGTCAGCCTTTTGATGATCTAGTTAGGAAAGTAGATATATTAGAGTTGGCTGATGTTAAAAAAGTTAGACGTAGACCTAAGAAGACTTCGTTAGAAAATATTAGAAATGGCCTTTCTTTATTAGATTTAAATGAGAATTTGACTCTTAACCAGACACAATGGAGAAAAATGATTCATGTAATCGACCCCAAGTAATGGATTAAAGGCTTGATGTTGTTGTTATTGTCATCATTGTCTATGTTTGAAGATAAATATTGTCATGACACAGTGGATAAAATCCACAATGAGCCCTTAAGATGAGATCTAATATATATATTATCAGTAAAACATCTATGGCATCACATATAATCAAATTTCACTGCCACTTGCCTAGCCCAATGGTTCGCAAAGCTTCTTCAACTTTTCCAAACAGGAGAGCAACTTATCCATGTTGCATTTACATCCGTCGCCGTCTTTTCAAATAAAACACATGAAAAATATGAATGCAATGTCCAAGCAGTTTTAGTTCTTTGACCTTTAGAAAGCTAGTTAATGCAGAAAACAAACACATAGCAATCGTAAAACTTAATGAGATAGAGACCATAATACATGACAGGTAACACCCAAGCCTGACATCTCATTTCAAAAAAAAAAAAAAAAAGACTATCAAAGAAAAAGTCGTTAACTTTAAAGGTAAATTCTATGCTAAACCACTGCTATTAAATGACATGAAATCTGGCAAACAACCTACCCTGGAGGCTTTCCATACTCTGTTGTAACCTCTCCAAATCTATAGTAAGAAAGTTTGTACCTGCCAATCAACCGAATCAAATAGATTGTCAAACAAAAATCGAATATATTGCATGTAATCATTGACAATTATAAAGTCTATCCGAAAGTAATAATGAAAATAGTAAATGATGACTGCTAAAAATAAAAAAAAATGCATCCCTAGCATTTACTCCGACAACCCAATCATTAGTTAGTGAAATGAAATGAAAGGCTTTGTCCATTCATAATAAGGAACCCTTCTACTACTGAAAAAAGTAAGTGCTTCCTAGCCATCTACTCCAACAAGCCTGCGCAACACCTGCGTGAACGAATCGACAGACTGCATAATGAGCAATTTTCTTCTGATATCCGTTTCTTCATCACAGTTGTTTCATCAGGTTGTTTTAATATAAATATCAATGCATATTAATTATCATATAAAAATTGATAGTTGCTGCAAGACTTTCCAAAAGTTGAAGTGTTGAACTTTATTAAGGGGTAGTTTGGTTGAATATTTATAAAATGCATGCATTTCCCAGGAGTTGTTTGGTTGGATGCAAATCAAATGCACTAAAATATTTTTATGTTTCTTATGATCAGTTTCAAAGGCGAAATGCAAATGAGAGCAGGCGGTGGCAAGCCATGGTGGTGGGTGGCCGTGGCTAATGGTGGGAATCATGAGCGGGTAGCCGGGCACGGTTCAGGATTTGAAAATCACTCGTTTTAACGATTCCCAAATGCAACAAAATATCTAGAAATATTTTAAATCTATAAAAATTATAATTTATATTTCTTTTGCTTCATACAAAAAAAAAATTGAAATGAAGAGAAATGAAATGCAGCAACTTCTAATGCAGTCGACCAACAGCCCCTAGGCCACAATTCCAATCCAACAAAAAATGTTCACCACTCCAATGACTAAATAATGTTTACGAAAGTCATCTATATCTCGAAATCGGAATTTTAACAATCATGGTTACAACTTACATGAGACAGTTCAGCATTTTTGGTGCAGCCCCTTTGTCAACTCGGTATTCGCCATTAACAAGGTACTCGGGCTCCTTTATGACAGGAAAAACTCCACCACCAATACGTACCATCCAAAGAAACCTGCAAGATTTATCAGTTAATACAAAAAAAGAAACAATATAACTATATGACATGTTAGCTAAGCTGGTTTTAATGACAACTGAAGATTTTAATGGGATGCACGCAATGGTATGCAAAGCTGAGGAACTGGATAACAACATACTTGTTAATGTCATCTGAAGAATAACCAGTGACACCTCCAAATACAACAAGCACATAATCCACGTCTAATGATTTCATGATATCGTATGCTTCATCTTCATATGATGACATTGCACGACCTACTGTAGCAATATGTGTATTATTCCAAGTATTATTGTCGACAATCACAGTTCTATTTCCCATTGCAGTGATCTGATATCCATAATCCCACCAGGACATAATTTTGGCATCTGCAGGGGTATTTTTCCTGAGCCAAAAATATGCTTCGCGGTAATCATCAAAAATGACCCTGCCACCATGGGCACCCCTTGCAGCCAAGACAATTGAAGGAGAAGAATAGGCCTCGGATGTGACCCAAGTGCAATGAATGGCATATCTACTTAACAGATAAAAAGCGCCTAGCAACAAAGCAATAGCCACATTTCTTTGGTAAGGTAGAGGTTGGTCGAAAGATGATGCCTGGAAATGCATAAATATGAGCTAACTCAATAATAGTTCATTTCTGAAACTGTGAGGTGTAAACCTACCATTACCTAAATATAATAATAATAATAATAATAATAATAATAATATGAAACAATTAAGGTAAACATCAATACGGGAGGAGTTCAAAACCATTTTACATCTATTTTTTGCAATTTCAAAGAACTTCTTACTGACAAATATAAAAAGTCTTTATAGATGAAAAAGTAGTGTTCCATTTATGGTCAAGTACGACCAAAACAAGTCACTGTCAAATTTAACATTTAGCCAAGTCCATTTGGTCCTACAGAATAATCAAGTTATTCTATAAATGGTATAACTCATATGTTGAAAGGTTTTGATTATTTCATCAGTTTTTAATAAAAATATATTAAGAACTGAAAAAATAAAAGCCAAACAAAAAAAATAATAGATTGGGAAAGCATTGTACTCACCTTAGCTGATGCCTTTAAGCTAGCCCCCTTGCTGGATCCCATTGGAGTAGCATTATTCTTTGCTCGAATTAACATTGTTAAATTTTTCAAGGTAGCAGAAACCGCTATAGAGCTAATAAGGCACACAGCAGGTGCAGCAACAAGTATCAAACGAACCATTACGCCAGCAAAATACATGCTCGTGAGACCATACATAACAATAAAAATAGTGGCATCTGATAACCGCTTAAAACAGAAATACAGGCCAGCAGGAAATAGGAAAAGAAGAATATGAAAGTCAAACATGAAGGAAGACCATGCAGTTGGTTGATGCTCCGAAACAGATGCAATAATGGGAATATGGTCCTTTGCATATGTCGGATCAAGCAAAGAATAAAAACGACCTGTCCAAGGAGAAATATATCCCGTGGCCATGCCAACTCCAAGAGCAAGAGAACCCACACTTATGGCACATGTCAAAGCTATCCTCAAGAAGGAATAAAATAATTTGGGATCATTTAGCGTGAACTTAACCCAATCTAGAAAGTAAAATACCTGCAGAGAAGAACTAAATTAGAAGCAAAGCCAAAATTCTTAAAAATAGTAAGCAAATAAATTAACAATGGTGTAGAAAGATATTTCATAGAACAGAGCATGAGACAGTTTGAAGAACTATACGGCCCACAAAAATTAGCTTTTCTTTGAAACATGTACACGACATTTACACATGAGAGTACGTATTCCTAAACAACAAAAGAGCAGATTGCAATCATAGGAAAACATTAAGCTTTTATTTTTAACCATGTGAAGCATAAAAGCAAATGAAATAAATAATGATCATACTGTGGCATAAAAGTGGCACTGTTAAGAGCGTGCTTCGAATCATAGTTTTAGAGTGAAATGCTTTGACATGGAGTTTCACAATGTCACTCAACTGCAAAGCATTCTACATTGCAAATCATGCACGCTAGCGCTTTGCAGCAATTTGCAATGCTCAACGTGGCACTGAAGTTGAACACTTTTCATTTTAGAGCCAGTTGAACTTCTTCAATCAATCCACTAATATAAGTAGAGCAATTCTGATGAGGACATCTCGACATGGAAAGTTTATCGACGACGTGGCCGACGATCTACGGCCACGATCAAGTCCTTATATTTTTGAGTTTTGTTGTGTCTTTGTTTTCTTTCATTAAGTTCTATGCTTTATTTCCCTGATTACCCCTTATGCAAGGGTGGATTGTTTGTAAGCTCGGAGGGCATTATCGTCTTTATGTGGTGTCTTTATGTGAGGCTATTTAAAGCCCCTCTATGTATCTTTTAAGTTTAATGAATGATTATTAGAAAAAGTGCGCATTACCCACCAATCTTTTAAATTTCCTGCACTTGTGTTTGTTGGCTTGAGATTGAGAGCTTTTGAGAAGGCTCCCTAGGAGAGGGAGAGTGCGCATTACCCACCAATCTAGACGTGTCGGATTCGTGGTCGCTCCGTTGGATCTTCCTCCCCTTCTCTCCAACCCACCGCCAGCCTCCTCCTCCTTTCCACCTCCCCCACGGCAACCCACCACCTCCTCTACCAACTCACGGCCAAAGCCCCACCCCCTTACCCAACCCACGGCCCACTACCCTCCCTCCACCGCCGGCCGTCCCCCATCCCTCCACCCTCACCAAGCCGCCGGCCCACTTCCCCTTCCCCTCTCAAGTTGATTTCCTAATTTGGTTGGGTGTTAATTTGGAAAGAATTAATTCAAATTTAAATTGAATTTGAATTAATTCCCTTTCCTAATTTAGCCTACTTATTTTAGGAAAGTTACCTAACTTAATTTTATTTGAATATAATTCAAATAGGATTAATTTAAAAGCTTTCCTAATTCCTAAATCCTAAATTAGGCAACCCCTAATTAATTCCCTAATCCCCCCCCTCTCTTAATAGCCGCCGGCCCCATACCCTTGCCGCCGCCCCCTCTCTCCCCTTCTCTCTCTACAATCCTCCTCCAATCAATAAATCTTATTTCCTTTTTCTAATTCCCACCTAATTTCAAAAACTGAAAATAATTTCAGGTTTGAAAATTTTAAACTCTCTTAACCCTAACCCTAACCCTACAAACAACTTTCCCTCTCTATCCCTACCTTGGCCGCCCCCTTCCCCTAGCCCTTTCTACTTGATTTTCAAAGGGAAATCTCTAATCCCTTGGAAGGAACCTTCAAGGACAGCAAAGCCACGCCATCATTGCCCCACCTACTCCACAAGAAGCATGAATGGAAGTCCGCCCTTGGGATTCGGGCTTGGTGCTTAATGATCAAGACAATATTGACGTATTCCGCTCCCCCTTCTTCGACGTTGGATTTGGCTACGAAACCACCGTCGAAGAATACTTCGAGCGGATTCACATCCCCTTGGTTGATACAATCGACGGTCAGAGATTCAAAGGACAGTGGACTACCGTTGGACGATTCACACCCGCCATCCCTCCGGTTACTTCGCCGTTTCCCTTCAAAGGCTATTTCAATCGTCTTCTACAAATCATCACCGGTACCATTGGCAAATCAAAGGAGTTCCTTCGGCGACGATTCCTCTCTACGTAAGGGTTGACTTTTCTTCCATTTTCAATTCCCTCTTCGTTTCCTAATCTTGTAGGTAGTGACAGAAACGCAAGGGATCGCTCCACTTAAATCTTGCCAAAGCGTAGTAAACGTAGGATATGAGTTATTGATTTTCTATGTTTTCTAATCTCATTGTTAGAGTAGGGATTTTGAATGAACTCTCATCATTACGCATATTGTTGAATTTCTAGTTTATTTTGTTTGTCCAAGTGCTTAGCTAGTGATTTGGCCTAAACGTAGGCATCCGTCTCTTGTTTTATTTTATCGTTCCAATAGCTGATGATTGTATCATTAATGTTCTAAATAAAAAATCGTGCAACAATCTATTTCATTCATTTTAAGCACGTAGTCCTACATCAAATTCACTTTCAGACATCCTCTAAAGCAAATGGTTTCAAAACCCATCTCTAATGACTCTTCAGCCTTCACCAACAATTCTTCCCCTTCAATACTTTTTCACCAGGGTTTGAGGTGTTTTTTTGTAGTCATTTGAAATTTGTAATGATTGGAAGCTCTCACCACACAATAGCACCTATTTGAACTACATCTGTTTTTTTTTCAACCTTCAGTGCCCATCAATTGACTTGCCTCACTTTCCCCCTTGATTTCTGATTCTCTCTAGATTTTGGGGTTCATCATTCAGAAAAATTATTGCTCGTGCATATTGTACACAACATTATGTGTGTTATAAGCGGGAGTTCATAGCTGTGTACTCATATGACCCAAAATATATAGTTGCATACTCCCATAAGCTTGTCCGTCTAATGGGCACATTTTCTATCAGATGTTGTGAACTCACCCTTACGTGAGTAATACAACCATGTATGGTTTGGTTGAGTGAGTATACAGATATGTACACAACTATATATTCTTGGTGGTCAGTTCTATACTCGTGTCAACAACATACACAATTGTTCATCATAATCATTATACAAATTGTGATGTAAGCTTCACCATGAATTATTCCTTAACAACAACAACAACAACATCATCATCAAGCCTTTATCCCACTACGTGGGATCGGCTACATGAATCATTTTTCTCCATTGTGTCCTATTAAGAGTCAAATTCTCATTTAAATCTAATAAAGAAATGTCATTTCTAATATTTTCTAATCAAGTCTTTTTAGGTCTACCTCTACCTTTTTTAGCATAGGCCAAATCTAATACACCTACTCTCCTAATAAGGTCATCGGAAGGCAGCCATTTTATATGACCAAATCATCTAAGGCGACACTCTCTAATCTTATCTGTCACTGAAGCTACTCCAACCTTTTCATGGATATGCTCGTTTCGTATCATATCTCTAAGAGTAAATCCACTCATCCACCTGAGCATCCTCATCTCAGCAACACTTAACTTAATATTATGCTTCTCTTTTAATAGCTAATATTCTGCGCCATAAAGTATTGCAAGTTTCACCACCATCTTATAAAATTTTTCCTTAAGTTTGAGTTGTACTTTTCTAACACACAACAGACTCGAAACATTCCTCCACTTCAACCATCCAACTTGAATTCTACTAATAATATCCCCATCTATTTCACCATCACTTTGAACAATAGACCCAAGATATCTAAAATGAGTACACTTATTAATGACTTGATTGCTCAAAGCCACAAACCCCCCATTAGATCCATTACTACTAAAATTACACTCAATGTATTCGGTTTTAGATCTACTAAAACGAAAACCTTTAGGCTCTAAGGTAGACCTCCATAATTCGAGTGTACCTTCAACTCCCTCTATAGTCTTATCAACAATAAGGATATCATCAGCAAAAAGCATACACTAGGTACATCCTCTTGCAAATGTCTAGTAAGAAAATCCATGACTAAAGCAAAAAGATAAGGGCATAAGGCTGCTCCTTGATGTAATCCAACTGAAATAGGAAAATACTTGGTCAAACCACCTTGTGTTTGAACACATGTAACAGCTCCTGTATACATATCCCAATGACTTGAATATAAGGATTATTAACACCTTTTTTTTCTAGGACTCTCCATAGCACTTCTCTTGAAACTTTATCATGTGCTTTCTCTAAATCAATAAATATCATATGTAGATCCTCCTTATTCTCTCTAAACTTCTCCATCAACCCTCTCAATAAATGAATGGCTTCCATAGTAGACCTACCCAGCATGAATCCAATTTGATTTTGGGAAAAATTAGTATCACGTCGTAATCTATGCTCCATAACTCTCACAAAATTTTAAAGTATGACACATCAATTTAATTCATCTATAATTCGCACAATCTTGTGCATCACCTTTATTCTTAAAAATATGAATCAACACACTCATTCTCCACTTATCTGGCCTCTTTTTAGTCTTCAAAATAATATTAAAAAGTTTAGTAAGCCAAGAAATTCCTTCATCTCCTAAGCGTTTCCACACTTCTATTGGAATATCATCAGATCCAATAGTTTTTCCACACTTCATTTTCCTTATAGCTTCTCTAACTTCAGTTTACTAGTACACCGATAAAAAAAAAATCTCTATTAAAGTGCTATGGTCACTATAGTCAATCGTATTCTCACAATCTTCATTGGAAAACTTAGCAAAATATCTCATCCACTTTTGTTGAATATTCTCTTCTAAAAAAAGTACTTTTTGAACTTCATCCTTAATGCACTTCACTTGAACTAAATCCTTACTATTCCTATATGTATATATATATATATTTCGTCCTCTATAGAATCTAATCTATTATAAAAATCATTAAAAGCTAAAATCTTTGCATCACAGATTGCTTTCTTAGACACCTTACGAGCCTCTTTATATCTTTCCCAATTTTCAGAGTTTTTACCTCTAAACCAATTATTATAACAAGGCTTCTTATTTTTAGTCTTTTTTTTGCACATTTTAATTCCACCGCCAACTATTTTTATTATTAGGAGCTTTTCTTTTTGAAATTTCAAACACATCCTTTGCAACATTCTTAATATTACTAGCTATTTTTTCCGCATAACATTCGCTTCCTCATACATAGATAAAATCTTAAGATCTCGAATCTTACTATCAAAAATATTTTTATTAGTGGTGGACAATACCAAGCAGCATCTAATAGATAATTGGAACTATCTCTATCTTTGATAGCTATGCCAATGGATATAGCGATGGGGTTGCCCTCCAATAAAGACATACGAGAGTTGTTATCCATAAAGATGCACGTCAAGAACGAGTTAATCAACACCAGCAACTAAAAGAACTTTATTTCTACCAAGTTAATGCATAAATTAGTGTTGGACAATGTACCACATCACAATATTTAAAGGCTAGAGATGAAGAGGATCATCAATGTCTGTTGCAGTTTGTCATCACCAAGGATTACGTTGATGAATGGTATGCAAAATGATTCCACTTTATAACTGTCAACTCATCTTCGACATTTCATATCTTCATAATAGTTATATGTACTATATAATGCCCTTATCAATCTTAGCTCACAAATAAAGTAAATATATTTCTACATAAAATAGAATACGACATTCCAATGACAGACAAATTAACAATAGGGCAAGTAGGCAAACTTATTGGTGCAAGCTATACATTCCTATTGATTCTAGTCTGCCCTATATGCTAAAAAAACTAGTATTACTCTCTAACTTGAGAAAAAAAGGCAACTTGCTGATACAAAAGTTGACTGGGAAGAAGGACATATGGCCCTTCTCTAACACATTGCTTCCATATTTATCAATGTAATGAAACCCAATCATCAAAATTAACTTCATCAAGATAAAGTGATCAAGGTGTAGTCAAAACCGTTTAGTTATTCAAAGACATACAAAAGAAAGAAGAACATGTATTCCAAAAAACATTGGAGTAAGTCATAAAAAAGTAGAGAAGCCTCAATTGTTAAAGGAGACTAAAAGTAACCCTCTTACCAAATTCAATCAAGGAAAGACTAAGACAAAATCAATGTCTCATCAATTTTGGCATGCTCTAAAGAGGAGACTTTATCATAGAAACAAGTCAAACAAAACAGTAAACCCAAAATATGACTCTTGGAGCCAAGAAGTTCTCAAGACAAGTTTCTAAGATCTCCTCGAAACTTCCTAAAATATTAGTTAACAAACACAGCAATGACATAACTTAGAGGTTGAAAAGTCAACATACCCCCACCAAAAGTTATGATTTCACAAAAGTGAAATCTTCCTAAGAGGGGGACCTATGATCACAGTATCATATAAAAAATCAGATAGTTGATCTATGAGTAAAAACTTGAAATAATCCCCCGATTATTGATAAATGCTCGAATTCGTCTCGGAGTTTCGTATTGTCCCAATTTAGTCCCTCAACTATTAAAAACTATCCAATTTGGTCCCTGGGTTAAATTTGACATCTAAATTAACGGAAAAAGTTGGAGAGCTTCAATTCTTTCTGGGCATTTAGGTAAAATTACTTGTTACATGCTCGCTCGCCTTCTCATTGTAAGCCTTGGAGACCAAATTGTGCGAGGAAGAAGCTGCGAACAACGCGACGTGAGCGAGCAAGGCGATGCGAGCGAGACGCACTGCGGCGTGCTTCAATTCACATTCTGGATTCATGTGCGGCTATGAGACAGACGACACACCGCAAGCAAGACACCCTGCGGGGTTGTTTGGATAAAGGAAGAAAAGATGGCTACCTTCAAAATGAGCAATCTCTCGTCGTTACTTCCGATCCTACAGAAGAACGACAAGGAGGTGTGATTTTGGATCCAACAGGAAGGAACGTCGTTGAAGGAGGTGAAGAAGTTATTATAGTGACTCGTTCAAAACTCTACCTCTCAAGCGAAGCAGGCGTGGAGAAGAGGAAAAGAAAACTTGCGGCTATAGCAAGACGGCAAAACATGCATTGCCAGAAAAATATAACATAGGAACAAATTAATTTAGTTTAACTATTTTAATTAAAATTAATTAAGAATATGATGTAACTAATAAATAATTAATTACTTAGATTAATTGATAGTTAACTTAGATTGTAATTATATTATTTATGAATTATGATGGTAAGTTAATAATAATAATTAAAACTAACAATTAATAATTAACTCATAAATAATTAAAAATATAATCAAAATTAAAATTAATAAGTTATTTAATAATTAAATTATTTTCTTATTATATTATTTTTGTAATTGCAATTTATTGACAGTAATTAGAATTAGAATTAATAAGTAACTTTTCCTTAAAATGTAAATTAAAATTAAAAAAATAAATTAATTTGATTTGTTAACGAACTAAATGATATAAAATTGACTTAGTGATATTTTTATTACATTTAAATGATATGAAATTTTAATTTTTATCATGTTACAATTTACTTTAAAAAATTAAAAAAAAAATCCTTATTTATTCACCCCTATTATATAGTAGATTAAATATATACTATAATTTCTTAAATGATAAAATTGAGCAATATAAGCAATGTAATCTCATATCCACTTGTAGTATCTAAAATACCCTTCGTATTTAACTTTAGAGTTAACTTTAATTCTTGAGTTAACTTTAACTCTTATTTTAGGCTTAGGGACTAAATTGGCTCAATTTTTAATAGTTGAAGGATTAAATTAGAGCAATGCAAAACTTTGAGACAAAATTGGATATTTATTAATAGTTGTGGGACTATTTTAAGCTTTTACTCGTTAATCTATTCATCCACTTCAAGGAAATCTAAAAAGCTTTCTAACTAGTTTGGATTAGCTCCTATTTAAACTCATAATAAGATAATTCATGTAGAAATTATCTTGTAGTTAAAAGTTATTAAGTTTGTTATTACATATAGGGTACCCTATTTTAGACTGATCCCTATTATGTTTATTTTTTTGCAATAAAATCAATTAAAAATCAGAATTTTTCCCCAAAATCCTTTCCTATAGGTCTCTTTATTCCTCCATTAGTTGTCTTCCATAGAGCTACAATACCCACAACCAAAGTACCCCGAGTTACTATAGCATGTTTGGCAGTGCAGTGATATTGTAGTTGCAACGTTGAAACCTACAATTAAGTTAAGTATTGTAGACATGAGGATGCTCAGGTGAATGAGTGGCTTCACTCTTAGAGACAAAATGTGAAACGAGTATATAGGTGAAAAAGTTGTAGTAGCTCCAGCGGTAGATAAGATTAAAGAGAGTCGCCTAAGATGATTTGGTCACATAAAACATCGATCTTCCGATGACCCGGTTAAGAGAGTAGATGTATTAGATTTGACCTATATTAAGAAAGGTAGAGGTAGACCTAAAAAGACTTGGATAAAAAATATTAGAAATAACCTCTTTTTTATTAGATTTAAATGAGAATTTAACTCTTAATAGGACACAATGGAGAAAAATGATTTATGTAGCCGACCTCACGTAGTGGGATAAAGGCTTGATGTTATTATTGTTGTTGTAGCGATGAACCCTACAAATACCTGCCAAAAATAGTCACCAGATACTGGAATTTCATATAAACCATAAGATAGTTGAAGATTGAGTGTTTTCTAGTATAGAAGAAGTTTCTAATTGCTAGTTGCGGCATCTATTGTTTAGGAAAAACATGAGCTAAAATTTAGAGAGAGAGAGAGAGAGAGAGAGAGAGAGAGAGAGAGAGAGAACTTGCTTTCCAATAACAACAGAGAGAGAAAACAAAGAAGAAAACATCTACTACAGCAAGTAGGCAATAATGAAGTATATTTAACTCAATCCCTAAGTTATTAGGAAGTCCAAACAAAAATACAAACTCCTTTCCTGTCCTAGCCTCTTAACTGCCAACTTAGGCCACACGTTGAAAGGTTGGCAACAGATCACCTCCTCAATTTACATCTTAGGTTATCAACCTACTAATGTCGAAATGTGTACTTAGTCTCATTAGGATGACAACCATAATTCTTATTAAGTATACTCAAAAAACTTTGTGTTTTATTTATGGCCTAAATAGGTTAATAGCAGACCTCTTAAACATAAAGCATTTTAGGAATTGCCATTAACAATTTCAATGGCATGCAAAATATGCAAAAGCTATGACAAATTTTACATAAATCACATATATTAATCCAAGAAAATTGAAGGATATACAAAAATTTTATTACAACAAACCTTATTTTAGATGTCAGAGTGATCTGGACCATGATTTGAAAAAAGAATAGTAAAGTTTTATTTAAAGGTACTTTCTTCTAAAAATTTGAACTTAGTAGCCTAACTACTTAGATTTTCTTTCAAATGCTGACATCCTACAAATGTACATATCATAAAAAGTATAAAAAACAACAATGTATTAATCTCATTTGAACGAAGAAGTCATCAAGGACACAAAAGATATATATGAGTTGCAAAAATTCAACATCAAAATGCCCATACTCATCAAATTTAAAATAGAAACAACCAATTTTTGAAGGATTAACATCTTCATCATTTTCATAAGAAAAACATGGAGTTTTATTTTGGAATGAAATGAGTCAAATTTGTCATGATCATTATAATTAAGGGATTCATATTAATAATCCTAAATATATAAGTTTTTTAATAAGATAAATTTTAGAAAGGAGCACCTTTTCAGATTGTATCGGAGAATGATCACATAAAAACTATAAGGAATGCACCACACATTTCAATGGAGCCCGAACATAGTTTCTCTTCATACAAGTTATAAACAAGGCCATGTTTAGCCTCTCAAAAATCACCCTTGACACAAGCAAATTGATAAAAAAAACTGCTTGTTGACACTGGGAGTTGCCGACCCCACGTAGTGGGACAAAGGCTTGTTATTGTTGTATTGTTGTTGTTGACACTGGGAGTTGTCTATTTAACAGGTAACATTAGAAGTTGTTGCGACTCGAACTCACGAGTTTATGTTTTTGATGATAACAAACATTATGGCTCGCATCTTTATGTCTCATAGTACTTTCATTCTATACTTGTTTGTTTGTATACTAATATTTCAGGAAAATCATGCACCATCCAATGAAGAATCAGAGCTCAAGATTAGGTAGAATAGGTTATGCTGTAAAGAGTCTGTAATATTCATTGATGTAATTTTTTATTTCTTGAGTTGAGTCATGTAAAGGTGTTTGCTAGCTTGGTGATCATGCACACACACACTCAGGGGAGTGAGATTGAGCCAAAACCAGAAGTTCAATTTTTGGACTAATCGTCCTGGACGATTCAATACGATCTCAAAACCCTAGCCACCATAATAATTCAAGCAAGATTTCAAGTTTCAGTTTTTGGTCTAATCGTTCAGGACGATCCATATCATACTAGACGATCTATAATAATGTTGCCTAAATTAATCCTGTGATTATTCAATCAAATATGCATAATTTAATATTTTGATCGTCCTGGACGATCTGCATATCGTACTGGACGATTTATTCAAAATTTGTACTTATCGTCCTGAACTATCCTGAGATCGTCCAGGACTATCAGGTCAAATTCTGCATATCGTCCTGGACGATCCTTGGAGGCAGAATTGAGTTTTTAGGGTTTTCTGAAGCCCTCTTTATAAGCACATCGTCCTGGACGATCCTGTGATCGTCCTGGACGATTTTTGCCGCTAGAACTGATTTGGAAGGGTTTTTAAAGCTCTTTATTTAAGGCTTGTCAAAGACTTTGAAAAGGTCTTTGGCAACCATTGACTCTTCGTTTCTTTTGGAGAAAACTTGAAGAGAGAGCTTGAAAGGGAGAGAGGAAAGAGTGGAGTTTACGAGAGAGAAGAGCCTTGGAAGGGGGATTTTCGAGGGAGTGTGAGGGGGTTCACACGGTTGCTCCGGCAAGCTTGCACCTAAGTACCATCGGATTCAAGGGTCATCTCGAGAGAAGTTTTGGGAAGAAGAAGATCTATTTGGTGTCGAAGGACCCGGCTACTCCCCCGCACAAGGGAAGGTGGAAGTGATTTTGTAAGGGCTTCTCCGCCTAGCTGTGGGGGCTAAACGAGAGTCACTAAAGGTGTAGTGCAATACTCGGAGGGTGCCTCCGGAGGTAGACGTAGGTTAGGTTGGACCGAACCACTATAAATCTGGTGTGTTCTTTCTGATTATTTTCCGCATTTTATTTTACTGCGATTAACTGCTTGGGTGAAATCTGTGATTGATCTTTTTATTATTGATTTAATTCATTTTCGCTGCAAGATATAAAAAGATATTTCTTTTTGTTAAAGAAGTTTTTAAATATTAAATTCACCCCCTCTTGGTTAGCCTCGGGACTAGTTCTTTAGGGTTTAACACCCCTCACAAACTTTCAGAAGTCACCCATGCAAGAGCTCTTATTCGTTAATGAATGGTGTTCCATTCTCATTACCCGTTTAACCATAAATGAGTTAGTTAACCCTGTACAACAAACTAATGGGGTAACCACAGAAGAATGCCCGTGTTACTAGCCTGCCATAGGCATCAGCGCTACTCCTACCTCTGGTTAAATCTCACTTATGGGAATTAAAAAAAAATCAAAATGCTATCATGTAGTTGACAGGGCAGCAAGAAGGTTTATCTTCACAATTAAGCCGATCTTAAGTTTTAATCTTTAAAAGATTAACTCTTCCACATCAATAACAGCTAGCTAAGGTGCATCTTCATAAGAGTAAGATAAGTAGGATAGTATTAGCATCCATAAAATATATTATGATGGCATAATGACAATGATAACTTAATATTGCCAATAAATTTGTTGAAATGGTGGATAGCATAAAGAAACAAATGAGGTTTGATAGCAAAAGTTATTTTTTTGATAAGGTCCTATATAATACAAAAGGATATATTCATCTAAAAACGATTACTCACGCAATTTAAAATCCTTTGGGTCAGGCAAGTGGAGGAATAAACTAAGCCATCATGGTGACTTCCATCACAAAGGCCAGAAAGAGAAAGGTAGGAGACAAGTTGTGATGGAACAAGAAAATTTGATAAACGAAAAAACATAAAGAACAACGCAAACAACAAACTAGAACGGACTTGAGGTACCGAACATTCATTAAAATAAAAAATCCTCAACAGCCTACCTGAAATATATAGCTGACATCCCAATGTCAAATCTTTAAAGCTCTAACGATATTCACTCAGGTAATTCACAATAGCTAACAACCAAGAAGTCGGCACGTTTCCTAGGCCAAAGCCAATAAAGGCTGATTGGTCGAGGAACTTTAGCTCGTCGTTTTCACTTGAATGGTTGAACCGGAACTCATTAACCTACTTATATCTAATTAATTGTACTTTGGTGCTCACCCCACCCACCAAAAAAGTTTCTGAAGCAAAACAGAACAATTAGACAAATATAAGCCCGATAACTAATAAGGCAGCATTTTCTAAGCGCATTCATCTACATAATTTACTAGGAAATCAGTACAGTAAAACAAGATAAGAGCCCTAAGCTAGAGCTTTTGGATAATAATTTGAATGATCAATAGATCAACTTAATAGTAGCTCTTGTGCATTATTTAATCCATTGCAAAGCTAGAAAAGAAAATAAACAAACCTGAAGCAAGAAAAACACTCCCATGGCAGCCATATGCTCCCCGGACTGCACATGCTGGAAACCTACAAACCTAATCTGCATGGCGAGCAGCATCCCTAACACATACATGCAATTGTAAGCAACATATAGCCTCATCGAATACCTCCCAGTCACCAGAAGAACCAGCACATAGAGTGGCACCAAATTGATTATAAACACATATCCACCCCACGCCGATACCATATAGAAATATCCAAACGCAGAAGCAAGAGCCCAAGCAAGCGATCCAGTGTTGACTGCCTTGACGAACAGGTAAAACGTCAGGAGAAGCGCAAATATGGCAACTCCCTCGTTATCATAAGAACCGGCTACGGATCTCGAGATATAACCAGGGCAAATAGCAATAAGCGCAGCCGCTACCAAACCAGCACCGGAATCCCAGATCTCCTTCCCAAAGAAGTATGCGACGATTGTGGTATTGGATGCAAAAAAGGGAGCAGTGAGGACGCAGACCTCGCGGATGTGGACGGCGAAGCGCAGAAAGCGAAGGGTCCAGTAGATGAGGGCAGCAGTAACCATGAGACCGGGGTAGAGGGTGCCTCCGATGATGCGACCGAGAGGGTACCAGCTCTCGGAATCAAACCAGTTCCAGAACTCGTAGAAGCCTTTTTCAGTGAGGAAAAGAGTGGTGCGGTAGTTAAAGTACGGATCGAACTCATGGATCATGCTTTCGTAGCGGAGGACGCTGAAGAGGCGGATAGCAAAGGCGAGGACATAGACGAGAGCTAGGATGGAGACGCGGATCAAGAGCTCCTGCTGCTTGGTTTTTAGTTTTAGGGTGTTGAGGGATGGGAACAAAGCAGTGCCTGACGAGGCGGGCGGCAGCACCACCGGCGGGGAGGATCCGGTCTTGGCTCCCATGTCAGGGAGGCTAGATGTTGGGGGCGTGTAGGGAAAAACAGGGGATCGTGATAGGATGAGGGTGGAAATTAGGGATACATTGATTGCAGAAGAAATGGAAACCCTAGGAGTATGATCGGCAAGGGTTTTAGGGAGAGTGGACTAAATCTTGGACGGATGAACACAATAAGGAACAGTAACGTGACCCTCGTCGATCTCCTGCAGAACTTGGAGGTATCCAATGGCGGCTAGGCGTGAAAGTCTTTCTATATATGTATATATATATAAATTTTATGTTTTCTCTATTTTATTATATAATACTTAAAATTTAAATCACATCATAAATATCATAAATAGTAATTTATTTAAAATTAAATAATATTTTAGTGTATAAGAGGCAGATAGATAAGTTAAAATGAGAAAATATTAAATTGAAAACATAAACTCTTATTTATGAAAAATCAAAATTGATCATATCATTAAGAAGCTTCGCAATCATCTATCATGTCACTCTAGACTTGACAAGTCATCATGATGACAATATGCCGAGTTATTGAATACTAAATGGCCTAAAGGCAAGCTTGAGCATATTAGCAAAGCCAAATTACTTACATAATTTCACTCATTAAATCCAGGTAGTAAAAAACTATAAGAACCAACTCGATGCTCTCAATCCCTATCCTCATCATATTTGGTCGCAATCCTTGTCTTCCTCATGTTTGGTTACTCAAGATTGCATTATTACATTACATTCTAGGTGCCCTTCACGAAAATCTGTACACTTGACAATTCAAACCATTTATCTTGTGGTAAAAAACAAAGCAGCTCCTATCAAAATTTTTTTTATACCCTTTCTTTTTACTCTTGCATTTCTTATTATAAGTCTGTCAATCTCAAATTCTTCATCATCTATAATATAACAAAGATATTATCCATGTTCATCTCCTCCCAATCTCTCTTGTGTTCATATAATATATTCGCATTAGCTATTGAACCAATTTATCCACTATTAATGTTGGGAACAAAATATGCCCTACGGCTAGCCAAATCATTAACTCCTTGGTTGGCATTACATTAATAAGCACTCATCTCTCTAGCATCTTCTCATTCTCCACCATTATATTACTCTTGTTCTTTACAATCACCACCCCGTGAGAAGAAATTCATTGCTTATTCACTTCCCAACAATTGCCTCATAAGTAATAACGATGTCAAAACAACTATAGGAGAAAGTGTTATTGAGACCCTTAACAACACCCTCATCATGTGTAGCGGTGGAACTCCTACTTAAAGTTGTTCTTGATTCCCACTCACTATTAATTCTCATTACTCCTAAGCACCCATTAATATTATTAAAGACTGGCAAATCTAGTCAAAAAAGATTACTTTGCATGGAATCCGTGAACTAATATATACAATTTGATATCATCTTTAATGTTAACACCAAAATCTTCACTCTTTTTAGATATACAATCAATGATTGAGAAGTTTCTCTAACTATTTTAGGGATCATCTTCAAATGAGCTATCTCTCTGAAATTTCTTTGTGTAATCATTCTTCTTCTTTCATGGTAAGGCGAACTACCAAATTTAATAACCCTCTTCCTTTCCATTTTAGTATGACCAATGGTTATATACGCTAATATACAATAATATTAATAATAATTAGAGCTTTGAAAATGTGTAATTATAATTTTGGACTTCTATACATACATACATACATATATATATATACATACATATATATATATATATATATATATATATATATATATATATATATATATATATATATATATAGCATGAAATGTGGGAAAAAATAGAACACATAATTTATCCACTCAACTATAGTCATCTAAATATATGTTAAGTTGATTTGATAGCATTAATATAATCAATTAACATAAATCATAAAGGACCCACCTTGTAACACATAATTTTCAGAAAAAATATGTTAAGATGATTTTGATAGCACTAATATAATCAACCCACATAAATCATAGAAGGCCCATTTTTCTTTTTGGCCTTCTCAATGAGCACCTCAGCTTAATGATTAAGTTAGTGACTTGTAACCATAGACCCTTCTTAATTACAAATGTCCTTTAACCCATTCATAAAGGCCTTTATCCGCTTAATTCCACCGAGTTAATGCCTTGCATTCAACACCCTCGCATTGGTTCCCATTGTCGGTCAAGTGAGACATCTCCAAAACTCACCAACAATAGGATAACACCACCACATTGATGCCCAAATGTTAACCCATTAGTTATGTCTAGGAAACTAGCATGTATCTATTGATAGAAATGCGTCTATTAACATCTGATTTTCACATCCACATCCTAGCTTAGTAATCATCACCACTTATACTCGCTATTGTGGGCTTGACATATGGTACCAAGAGCTAGAGTCTAACCTCCACAGTATGATTTTCAATCTCCTCAATGTCACTTTATCTTGATTGATTGCTAATGCAGCAAATCTCAACTATAGACAACTCATGGGTCCATGTCGGCCAAAATTAGGCTCTCTCTCTCTCTCCACTACGGAAGACATAAAGCTAGCAACATGTAGTTATTTTTTTCTCTTCATGTGGAATCATCCTCCATTTATATAATGGACAAAAGCTACAACTCTAACCACTTAAATATCTCTTATTTGGATGTTCTTGTTTCTTTTCTCTTCAATTTTGTTGTCCCCCTCTCTCATCCTTACTCCTTTTATAGGAAGCAACTATGCTCCATAAATATATTATCTCTTCTTGAAAGGCATCTATTTGTGTACCCTCCATCAAGAGATTTGATCATTCGCATTAGATTAACAATGGATAATGGTAATCATTAGGAAAGAGGCATTAAATCCAAAGTTTGTAACACTAAAGATTATTACTATATTCAATTACCAGATATAAACATCTTAATTAATTAGCATAAAATTTTTATCTAAACAATAATAAAAATTAATTATCCTAATTAAAATCCTAACATTCTAACTAATTATTAATCAACTTGATTAATTAGCCAAGTACATGATATGCCTGATTACAATAATTATACATTGGTTAAAAATTTATATTTTTCATTACAATATATTTTTACTTAAATATTTTTTTTAATTGTACCTAAATTTGAACTCGAGAGGAGAAATCATCAGAATTATATAACTTTAATAAAATTGGTTTTTATTTTCAATGTTTTTTTTCTACATTAGTATTAATTGAAAAGAAGCATATTGTAATAAAGACCAATATCAATTTAAAAAAGTAATTTAACGCATTAAAAGTGATCAGCTCATAATAATTTTTCAAATTAGCAGAAGTAATTTACAATGTGATCTTCATTTTGAGGAAATGTCAACCAGATTGAAGATTGAACTAGCAAATGGCCATCGTACAATCTAAAAAAAATAGATAAATTAATTGAAATAGAGAATATAGAGCAGCTGCCTCACCCAATTTTTGGAATCAAAGGATGAATGAATCTGCTGACCTGAGTTTAGGATTTTTTTTAGGATAATTTTCTTACTGACTCCTAAAGCAAATTTTAAGTACAAGAAGTTCTTAAAAATAGCTAAAAAATAATGATAAAAAACTATCCCAAATAAAAGCTTAGGCTCCGTTTGAGACGTCTTTCTTACTGCTTTTTAAAAACAATTTTCTAATACAAAAATTAAAATTTATGTACTAAAAAACTGCTTTAAGAAGCAATAAGAAAATCATCCGAAACGAAGACTCCCAAACAAAACTTTAGAGTTCGTTTAGGATAATTTTATTACTATTTTTTAATGCAATTTTTTTTAAAAATAGTGAAAAAATAATGACAAAATTGTCCCAAACGAAGCCTAAGACTCGTCCATATTGTAGTATACTACCATTTAACACCCTTTTATAAACAAATAAAAAAATATATACTCTAAGAAAACTCATCTTCTCAGAAAATGCTTCAGCTAGATAAGTAGAAGCGTATATTAAGGTTTCATTTGAGATGATTTTTTTACTATTTCTTATAACAATTTTTTATTACAAAAGCTACTTTAAGAAGCAGTAAGAGCCTGAATCAATTCAAATGATACTTTAGTCAAATATAACCAATCAAACAAATCCATTCGATTCAATTTTCCAGTTTTATTTACGTAATGCAAACCAAACCCCTACAAATTAGTACCAACTGTACAGCTACACAAAAAAGCCACTATTTAATCGTTAGTCTACCAAGACCATGGCGTTCAGGCAGCAGAATTAGCCATTCATTAGAAGCAGTGAAAGATTATGAAAGCTGCCCTTGTCTTTTATCAAGTAAAAGAACGATTAAATGCAAATATTTAACAAATGACAATCAGAAAAATCAATTCTATCCTAAATAGGGACTTGCCAAACACAAAGATACATAGAAAAAAGCAAATCAGAATGGCATTTGCAATCCTGCTAACAGCAAATCCGAAAGTCGGACAATCAAAGACCAAATTGAAAAGAATATCATCCTTAGTTTAAAGTAAACAATTCAAATCTTCAACAGTAATCTACAATATGAAGAAAATAATGGCCAAAGGAAAGGGGTTACTGCAGAGTTAGCCGTGTCAGAAACAGGAATTTATTTGATAATGTAGCTCAGCTTCTACTTTTTGTCCAATGACAGGTTGATTAATTTTCATCACCTAGAAATTAAGGAAAAAAGCAAAGAACCCTATCAATCTTAATTTGCTAAGATCTCTTGTATATGAATTACCAAAGAAAAACTAATTAAAAGAACTCACTGGATATAACATGACGCTGCAGTCTATTTATCATGATTTTTCTGCACAAAGCTGTAAGATGATAAGAAGTAGAGAAACACATGATGTGCTCTTAATAGTAGATGAATATAGGAAGTTCATGTAGAGCTGTCGATTCCACCACTGCAGAACCTCCATGAACCGTCGTCCTGCTTTTTTAACATATATTGTACTTTGTATGTACTGCAGTAAGATATTCAAGAAGAATAAATTACCAGGCATTTCAGAAAAGGATAGAGATGTGATTAGATGGCTGCAGAAAATACCTGTAATAGCTAGGTCTTCTGGGCTGAGAATCATTTACAAGCTCAGCAGCTTCTTCTAACACTGCTTCTACTTCGGCAACCTCAACGCCAAGCTCATCTAGTACTATGTCGGCCCTAAGAATAGATAATTTAAGTAAAACAAACCTCCAAAAGCATGCTCCTTTTTTGGCTGAAGATGCTAAATCCTGCCACTGCCCATGACAAATTGAAGATGTCAAGAAAAATTACAAAGAAGTTTAAGGAAACAAACAAAACCAAAGAGATGCCAGATCAATCAAGAGTAGCAGAATGCCTACCTTTGACAGCATTGACTCAGAAAGAATCTCAGACAGGGTATCTATTTGATGATCAGGACCCAATGCCTCGGCTTTGATATCTTGCCATTGCTTCACCAGGCTTTCTGCTTCTTCCAAAGGCATTTTCCTTCTGTGTGCAGCAGTACCAGCAACAGCTGATGCCATAGTTAAAGATGAAAGATTATCAATAAACAAAGGATTTTCTATTTTTCTTCTATCTGCTGGATGTCTATAGTAATGCTTGAAAAGTGCCGTCAGATTTTTAAGCTGACTGAAAATACTCTTATCAATGAAAGAAAAGCTTTTCACACCAGGTGCTTTGTCAAATGTCCATATGCTGGCATTGTTGTTCATCGTTGATTGACTAGGCTGCAACATATGTGAGATTCTGGGCTGAGCAGTACTAAGCATCTTTAATACACCAAGCATGACACAGCCAACAAAGGTGGTGCATGCTATCGTTCCCAGAATATCACCCGGGAGGCTCCAGCTTTCCCAAAATTTTGAATTCTGAAGATTAAGGCTTCTCTTCAATGGAGAATCTGATGGATTGCTGGTCATACTGTTAGCCTTCTTCAGACTTGATTGGGTCTGCAAGCTCACTGGTGCGAGCTGTTTTACAGCCTCTCCCATATGTCTTGCTAACTTTATTGGAGAGTGCTCAACAAAAGTGCTATTGTCACGTGAAAGACCAAACGAAGGTGATCTGTTGTTAGCATAAAAGGCAGTTGAAGTTCCTATTTTTTTATTACTGACATTGAGAATCCTTTTTGGCCCTCCAAAAAAGTTTGCCTGCAAGATGACAGTAAATAATTAAGGATGCAACAAGCAAATAGATTTAGCCTTTGATTAATTCTTACACTCACCAAAGAGGAAGCGCATTCTCGTGTATCAGGAAACACAGAAAGAACAGCATCCTTCAGCCACTTTTCCTGGTCAATTTCAGTAGGTCATCTGGCATAAGACAAATTACAACCTAAATGCAAGCTCTGATAACAAGAAGGCGTGCAACAGATAAAACCATCTAGTTACCACATGTTTAAACTACACTTCCTGCCATGAAAGATGGTATGAAGTAATAGTATAACTCAAATCTTTCCAACAGGCACTATTCAATGCAGTAAATTTACCAGACAGAGTAATCAATCATGTCAATAAATATATCGGGTAAGACATGCCAATTTCCTCAAAAAAGATGATTCTACGT
This sequence comes from Dendrobium chrysotoxum, assembly GCA_019925795.1. NCBI lineage: Eukaryota > Viridiplantae > Streptophyta > Magnoliopsida > Asparagales > Orchidaceae > Dendrobium > Dendrobium chrysotoxum. The sequence goes on from CM034305.1 coordinate 10,065,758, forward strand.
GAGAAATCTCCTTATTCATCAGAATACTAAAGAAACAGAGAGCTTGTTAAACCAGCTAATTCATCATGGATACAATTATTCTTCGTGGATTGATTGTTCATAACCTAATCTGGTTAGACAGAATGTCACACAGACAATGCAATCCCTAGCCAACTTTCAGAAGCTTATTTCACGGGTAAGAATATTTTAGTTAAGACTTTTTTTTTAACAAATGCAAATATGATACTTGATAGCTTATTCCCAGCTTTATTTTCTATCATTTGGCATGACTAAACCAGAACCAAAAAAACAGATGAGCAAGCCATTGAATTTTCACCAACAAGGCTAAAAAGTAGAATAACATGCTATAGATCCTAAAAAAATTAAAGACACAACTTGCATTTGATTAGAAAATGAAGTGAAATATAATTGTTTTTCAATCACCTTCACTTGCGTAATGCAGGTACCAAAAATAATTATAAAAAAAAAATGAAAGATGTCAAACTTACAAACAGGAAAATTCATTTGCAAGTGCATTTGTATGATGTATTTCCTTCAAGCAATTCAAGCACCATAATTCAGATTGTGCGATGCAATCAATGCTACACATTTTCTAAAATGAACCCCGTCAATTTAGGAAACCATCCACAGCATTTCTATAATGCCCTTCATTATTTCTCTTTCTTCTTGCTGGATGAATGAGTTGTGTTTTTTGTGAGGAGGGTTAGGTGTGCCGGAGGACTAGATGGAATCGGTAGGTGATTTTCAGGACTTCATGGTTAGTAGTGAACGCATGGTAGCCAATAGTTCTTTAAGATGGAAAAAAATAGAAAGAGAGAGAGAAAAGTAGAGATGGCGGCAATAGTAATGAGAGTTGGTTGAGGTTTTTTTTTTTTTTCTTGCGTTTTTTAAAAGCAATTTTTTTCATAACCAATTAATGAAATGAATATAGAATGAAGAAATTACAATAATTGCCAAATGATAAAGAAGAGTACAAATAAATCATCAAAGATAGCTTGATAATGAAACAGTCTTCTGAAAGGATAAGATCCCCAGAAATTATTTTTATCTTACTTTAAGTATGCTAAATCTTAATGAATGATGATATATTTTCTTTTTATTTTTCCCCTTTAAGCAAATATGATTTAAAAATTTTTATAGCTTCAATACTAGGAAAATTATCATAAGAATCATAAGACAGCACAAAATATGGGTCACTAACATTCTCAACAACAAAATGATCATGGAAGATACCTCATCTGGTGGATCTAGTCAATGATCCTGCATGCTAACCACCTCATTAGGGCTCAGGACAACAAGGGAAGGGTCTGATTCCATGAAAAGATTTAAAATTGATTCTGAATACCGTACACTAATACGATCTAAAATAGTAGGAACTGCAGCCACAATGTTTGAAGGTAGAATTTTATCAGTTGAAAGCTCTCTTGTATCTTAAGTGTTAGGATCAACAAGAGATGATTTTTTACCAAGATGAGGCTTGAAACATCTTGAGAAATTGTGATGAAAATTTTTTGAAAAAGGAACAATAGGAAGATGTCTTTAATTCAATATTCTGCCAATAACGAATTGAGGAGGAGCCAATCCAAATCTATATATTAACATTCATTTTAAGAAGGACCCTAGCCACAGAGAGCACAAAGAGCCAAGCAGTAATAGCATCTGCTCGTGAAAATTTGCTGAGAATAGAATAAAGTGAATATAGAGTAAATTGGTTGTAATAGTAAACTCAAAATCGAGGAAGAGAACCTCAAAACGGATTTACAAGTATTTCCATGGAAAAGCCAAAGTGCAGAGACCATTTTAAGCATCCGCATGAGAAAGTCATTCACATAAAATGACCACCATGAAAAAAGCCATAATAAATATGCTTTCAGGGATAATTTGAAAGGAATATAATGAGAATCTAGTAACCAAATGAAAAAAACCTTCAATCAATTGCAAATTGAACATTAATCTACAAATAACCTCAAGACTGGGACGGCCCCAGAAAAACTTTCCAACTATATTTTAGGTAAATAAAGGTGTAACACATAGATCTCATGTTCAGAAAAAAAATAAAAGCAGATTTACAAAAATGTGGAGGGCAGCTTATGTTGAAGGTGGTTCTAAGCCTTGCTAAAGAAACAATGAGATATAAGGCGTGCAGTTCTGGAGAAAACCTAGACCATTTTTCCCCTGATAGTCTCAGGTATAGAACGAGGAGCACATGCAAAAGGAGACTTGATAGCAACTGATAATCAAGATGCAGGAGTGCCATCCATAGGAGACATCACATGGCCAAGCTACTTAAGTAGCAGGTGATGGAAGAGAATTAGGTTCTAATTCAAAAGATAGTTGGTAGTAGGGGTGTAAGTGAGCCGATCCGGCTTGAGCTTGACTCGTTAACGAGCTCACGAGTCAAAATTATCGAGTCACGAGTTCGAGCTTGAGCTTATACTCGAGCTCAAATATTAAACGAGCTCCAGCTCCAGCTCAGTCTGGCTCGGCTTGAAAGCTTGTTAAGCCGCTTGATTAACTTAAAATATATTTAAAAATTAATTTAAATTAGCATTATAAAATATATTAGAATATTTTTAAATTAATTCTATATTAAAAACAAAAAATTCTAAAAAAATAAAAATTTTAATTTAAAACTAATAAATTGAGCTCAAAAATCAAGTTAGACAAGCTCGAGCCTATAAATTTTTTAACGAGTCGAGCTTGAGCTTAGTAAACGAGCTCGAGCTCAGTAAGAACTAAACAAACTTTAGCTCAATTGGGTGCATATTCGACTCGTTTACACCCCTAGTTGGTAGAGTTGGCATCAAATAATTTTGAACTAGAGAAAAGGAGAGTGATCTTTATTCAATAGATGTCCAAGTAATGTGATTTATATGCATCATAGTTCCTAGTCACTAGTCATCACATATGCTTGATTGAATACTTTCCTAGTCACTAGTTACAACTAGTTATACTCGCATTGGTCATGATTTATTCATTAAAAATTCATATGGCGAACATACATAAGTTGAATTTTTCATGGCATGTGTTTATATACAAGTTAGAATTGGCGCAACATTAGAGTCACATGTGTTGGAACTTCATGTTAAAATAGGTATATTTGGCAAGAGAAATGCATGTATCATGCTCATTGGTTTACATGAGTTCATATATCTAAAGCTTATAACATTGAATTGTATGCCTCACAATTTTGATGAGATTATTCACGTTTCTCAGATATTATTTCATTATACACACTTTGTTGAGTGCATCACAAAAATAATTACATTTTGCCTTGAAATGTATGTGTGATTTATAAAAATGCTTTTTTATGATTCTCATATGCCACTTTCATCAAGCATGTTACATCATATGATGAGCTCATCACATCAATATGCATGTCGTATAGCTTCAACAAGGCTTCTTATGATTTTCAAGCATCATTTTATGTGACACTTTGTTGAGAGCATCATATTGCATGATTATCTCATTGCATCGATTTACGCATCGTGAGATTTTGAGAAGGATGTATATAATTTTTTGTGCATCATTTCATGAGATGCTTTTGCTATACATATTGCATACATGATATATTTATCATGATGATTATTTATTTTGTTTACTCATAACATTATGCTAATGCGTGCTCGCTTTTCCATATCACTTGCGAGGGACTTGCTTACATGTCTCGGTCGGTGAGTCATAGTACCCCGGCCTCAAGTGAGGCCCATTTGGTCCATTGAGACATGCACAAGCGTCTAGCTACGCTACTCGGTCTAGTTGGTCGTAGTCTCGACTGAGGTATAATTCTTGAACTTTTCAAACCTCTTTTTTATTTTTTGCAGTTGGTGCACACACACACATTAGAATGCTTTTACTTTTCAACATATATAGGTCTAGTAGAGCAAGATATGAACGTTCTATTATCACAATGGCCCCTTTTGATAGCCGATGACTTGCACATATATGATTTGGACCTTGTTGGTCCAACTATGCAGTAAGCCATAGACCTTTTGAGTCCTATTACCACCCAGTTATGGGCTACCTATTTGAGACATCATAAGACACATTATGGATACAGATTTTGGACACTTAGGAGATTTTAGAGTTATTAAGAAACACTAAAAGATGATTAAAAAATAACATTAAATCAAAACACTCAAAACTTTACTCTCATTAACCCATATTAAAACTCATAAAATCCTGAATTTCAAATGACACCTAGTTTAGTCATTAGGAGTCATTTGAGCCATTTTAAACTAGGAGTCAAATAACAAGCTTAACTCGATTAGGCAGACACTCGACTCATTTAGATCCCTATGTAAGTTCAAGTCATGAGCAAGTATAATACCTGGTGGGGTTTCAAGTTATAAGTTTCATTGTAGTTTCTACACTAGATTAGATCAGGGGCCGTATCTCATTCGTAAATTTAGTCCCCCTTAAATTTAGGATTGAGACTTAAATTGTATGTTGAGTATTTTAATTCTCATCAATGGGCAAGTTCCCATTCTTGAGAGATTATAAAACCCATATATCCAAGTCATTGGATGACGTCTTTTCACATGCTCGGTTATTATGCATGATATGTTTACCTTGTATGATTTCACCTCCATTGCCCCTTTCTTCCATTGAAATAGAAAATTTTAGAAGACATTTTATGTACCAAACCCTGAAAAAAAAATAAATGAACACACTCACAATGGCCCCTTTTGATAGTCGATGACTTGCACGACCATTCTTGTCCCTCAGGATGGTATAATTTAATCTTTTGTGATTCTCCCTGCACATAAGTCTCTCTCGAAGACTAGAAAGGCTATAAACAAGAGCAAGGCATTGACTATAATGAAATGTTCAGTCTCTTTGGGAAAATACCAACTATCTAAATTCTCATCATTGATGTAGTCCATCACAGTTGGTTAATCACCCAATTGGATGTTTTCAACACCTTCTTATATGGTTGTCTTCAAAAAACTATTAATATCAGTCTTAAGGTTTCATATATCCACACCATCCTTAGCAAGTATGCTTCTTACAAAAAATCATATATGGCCTCCCACAATCACCTCGCTAGTGTCTTGCCACTCTATCATAACACATTCAATAGCTTTGATTCAAACCCAACATTCCGAACTCTTTGGTGCTTAGAAACACAATTTTGCAGTTATGTATCTTCTTGTTTATGTTAATGACATTCTCCAAATTGGCAATCATGAAAATTTCATCACTTAGTAGTGGGGCAACCTCAATCAACACTTCAATATGTGCAATTTAGGCCATCTATCTTGCTTTTTGGGCATTCAATCTAGGGTTGCCAATAAGTGACCCGACTCGCCAATCCAACCTAAACCTGACCTAAAAAATTGGAACTCTAATTGACCCATTTAATAAACAAGTCGGGTTTGGGTTGGGTTTTCTAACCCATTTATTAAACGGGTTAGATTTAGGTTGACCAATGACCCTATTTTTGACCCGAAAATGACATGTTTAATATTGTCTCCTTAATTTTTTTACTTATGGGTATAATCTTCTTATTTTTTATCAAATATCCTAAACTTAATAGCTAATAAGCTGTAAAAAAATAAGCTAATCGAGTTAACAAGTTCAGATCAATTCAGGTTTGAGTTAAAAAATAAGTTATAAGTAATAAGTTAACGGGTCAGGCTCGGGTCATTAGGGTTGCTAGTGGATTGGGTTGGTCTTTTTGACCCATTTATTAAACTGGTCGGGTTCAGGTTACTAGATTCGGGTCGGGTTAATGTCAGGTCACACCCAAACTCGACCAGTCAGCCCGTTTTGACACCCCTAATTCAATCAAACTAAATAACTCCTGAACTTCACTTAAATACCTTGTCAATATTCTTCAACGGCTCAATATTCTTCAACAGCCAGGCATGTTGCAAGCCACTTCAAAATCCTAACACCTCCAAAGCATCCTATTCAAAACCCATGACACTAGCTATTCTGAACCTACTCTCTATCGCCATTTGGTAGAATCACCCCAATATCTTACTATAACTTGACCATGAACCTTTTATGTCAACACGAATCATCCACTTGACCAACAGCACAAAAGGGTGCTTCAATGCATCAAAGCCACCATAACATGTGGTAATACCCATTTACCATGGCCCCTTCAACTACATGAATATTTTGATTCAAATTGGGGCAGAGATTGCACTGACCGCAAGTCCACTACATGTTACCGCATACTTCATGATTCTATGCCTATCTCTTGGAGCATGAAGAAGCAATCCAAATATAGAGTACTTGCAACCATCGCTACTCATATAATATGGATTCATTGACTTTAATTGATTAGCATTCCAATCACCTATCATATGACAATGCTTTGGCAATCGCTATGACGAATAACCATTTGTGTTTCATACCATAACAAAACATAGTGATTAACTATCTTTTTTATTTGTGATTGCATCAAATCCAAAAGCATTATTTCCCATCACAATGCCACTAAAAAGCAGCTAGCTGATATCTTCACCGAGTCCCTAAATAACATGTGCTTCCATTTACTTTGCAACAAATTGAGAACTCTAAGAAACTCCTCAATTTGAGGGGCAATACCACAACACATCTCTGCTATATATTTGAATTTCATCAAGGTTGTCCATATGTTTGAATTATCCATTTATAAATACCTCTACTATTTAGTTAAACTATCACGCCCCATGACGTCTCCTCTCGGTCAAACACGAAGCATAATAGGGCAGTGAAACTAAATTTTTGTATACCCAAATTTTTAATCCAAAAGAATTTAATAATTAACACAAATCAATTGAGAATAAGTATGTCTAAAATTTTTCATTTATTTAACTACAGAGTTTCTAATACACATTAGTACCCCTTTATACACCATCAAAATTTTTGTCACATAGATGTCTAATTATTCTTTATCTTATAACAAAATTGTAACACCAAAAATATAGTAGTCTATCATAATATGATCCTCATTGAGGTTCTACTTTGTCCTTTTCTTTACCTGAAATAACATTCAACAATATATCGTATGAGCTTAAAAGCTTAGCAAGATAAGAAACTCTAATACATAAATCAAATTTTATATAAATTAAATTATGCTCATGAACTAGTCTAATACCTTACCTATAATCCTTAAAATGAAATTACCTAAATAATAATTGATTTAAAAGTAAGTGGAATATTTAATTGAAAATAAAACCTTTAACAAAATGATAAGAGTTTAAAACATTGACAACACCACAATGAACCTGCGTGCATATTTCATTATGCTAGACTAATTTTTTCATAATTTATTTTACTACTTAACATAAAACTTTTTTTTTCAGTTTTAGAATATGCCATATGAGTGCGAGTAGGTTTATTGGGTATCATAAACTCAAAAGCTACATATTGAGGACCATTTTTCCTCTATAAATACCCACCTTTGTTGCCCTACCGGTATAAATTACTGTATACATTTTAGCTTAAAGACCCATTTGAATCTATATGGGCTCACCTTTGTCACCTTACTTATATATGCCATGATCTGTATGTCATTACCAACCCATCCATATATATGACATTTCTTAAGCTCATTCAATTTCATTTTTGAATGTTTAGATGTGTGCATCATTCTTTTTTATTTCTTGGAACATTAAATGCATATGCATTTCCTTTCAAACAAGCTAATAAACTTTATACATTAACATAAAGAATATTTCACTATATAGCTTATGTGCAGATTAAATTTCATCACCTTTATTCTCAATTGATTAGAATAAATTTACTTCCTGAATTAAAAGTGAGTATCTGACCTAATTGATGATGTTGATGATCAACCATAGGATAGACAATCTCGTTACAGTCACCTAAAACCTCTTTTATTTGTAAATAATCTAAATAAATAAATTTAGCGCATTAAAATTATATCTAAACTTCTAACACAATTTAAATCAATTGAACCTCAAAATCACCTCTCATCATATAAATTTCAAAGCTTCCTACTTCAATTCGAAGTTGACTCAATGAAAAAAATCATGAAAAATCAAATTTTTACCCCCAAAACCCTAGCTTCCTTTTTTTCTTTTTCCCCTCTTCTTCAGCCTGCTCTTCGCTCCAGCACTCAGCTAACAGCAGGTTCCGGGATATCCATGAAATGAGGAACGTTAATGGATTATCATAAGTAAATACATATACATATAAGTAATTATATAACATTATACTTGCAATTTCTTAAAATTAATATCTACCATCCCTCTCATCGTTAGCCGATGCATCATTGGATTAGTGGAACAGCCGAAATTGCTGCTATATACAATAACGCATGAACATTAATATTAAAATGATATTTTGGTTAATTAACGCAATATTAAATAAATTTATATAAGCTAATACATTGAGAATTGTTTATATATATATATATAAATGATCAGTACAAATATAGGATTTTATAACAATACTACTCATCAAATTTGACAGGTGCAAGAAATGGGATATAATATTTTGATTAAATTTTGACTTTTACCCTTTCAAATTCTTGAATATTACATAAACATTACTGTAGCCATCTCTATAAAAGATTTCACTGTAATACTGTAGACGGTAATGAAGATCAGGGTTCTCTCCTCTCACTTTCCATTAGCTGAATGTAATTTTCTTCTTCTATGGTTTGTAAACAATACCATCCACAATATATTAATCAGCTTTGTATAATATATAACGATATAGATCCACCTATACAAGCTAGGTTGCCTTTAAACAAGCTCAATACCTACCTGATTACAATGAATATTATTGTTCATCATTAAGACAACAAATAAACCTGAAAGTCTCCAAAATTCAACATAAGCACCATGAATAATCAGCTCAGACTCGACTACAGAGAATATTCTCAGGAAAGAAAAACACAATAAATATGCTTCGACTAAGCTATAATCAATAACCTAAATTGAGGTCATGCAAAAAGGGATAAGCTGAATGGAGTTTAGCTACCTGAATAAACCAGCTAGCACTTGAATATCATCAGATTTTAACACAAGTTAGTTATTTAAACATTAAAAATGCATGAGATTCATGAAGCGTGGCACATGACATACTAGTGATTGATATATGGCCTGCTTGTCCCTGACTTCTGTTTTAGGAATATCTGCAGTAGAACTTTGCAAGGATGAGTTCCCATTGATTTCAAGCTGCTGAAGCTTCTCAAACACTGCTGCTTCACCAATCTAAAAGCCTAGAATTAGCATTATAAATATAAAAAATGAAAGCTGTAAGGGCTAGAGATAAAGTACCTGTCCCAAAAGAAATGAGACAAGTGCTTCCTCAAGCTTCAAGTCTACACCCTCTGATGCAATCAAACACTCACAAATGGTTTTAGCTTTATCAATCTACAATATAGAAGAAAAAATTTAACTGAGTTACAAAATCACACCTAGCTATGAAGGCTAAAATAGGGTATCAGTTCAACGAGAATATACCAAATCCAATTGTCTTGTTGAAAAACCAAGAGCTAAATGTGCAATCATCGCCAAATAAAAGCAATCAAAATCAATTACAACTCTCTGGTTCTGAGATTCAAGTAATTTCTTGTTCTTCCGAGCAGAAGCCAAGTTTTCCCAAGAAAGTAGATCAACTATTTCAGAGGCCATCATCTTCTTCAACGCCTGGCTTAAGAAGCAATGCCAGTCTTGAACTCTACAGGAAGTTTCAACATCAAGACCTTGTCTGAGTAACTCACGCAAGGCTGCAATTGCACCTCTTCTCCGCTCAGCATTATCAGAGATATGAGGCAAGCTTAACAGCTCCAAAGTACAGGCCGGAGCAAGCTCTTCCAAAGATTCCTCGATCTGGAATCATGCCTAATAAAACAACTTATTTCGAAGAATTTGTTGGAAAAAGCTTACAGAGACACGTCAACAGCATACTTGCCTGAGATAGCAGTGGCATACTCCCAAGAGAATCTTTGCTCTTTAAAAGGTACTGAGCACGAGCGAGGGCTTCAAATCCTTCATACACTTTGCTTTTCTCAAAAGAAGCCTTTGCAATTGCACACTAAAAGAATGAAAGTATAACTTACATGTTTAGCTTTGACACATTGTAGACATAAAGAAACATTTAAAAACAAAATAGAGTTCCTTTCACGGCCATTTCTTACTTCAGCTAGTGCCATAGAGAGAAGCACATCGTGAACGTATGGCTTAACATCTGAATGTTCTAGAGCTGCCCTACCAATTCCTAGCACCATTTTTTCTTCTCCTACCTGTAAAAAAATGCAACATAGGCATTCAAATAGCTACTATAATAAAAATACTTTGCCATGTCATGATTAGGGTGTACCTAGTGCACGAGTCTCTGACTTATGTAGGATATCTAGAAAGGAACTGATGCGTACATTTTTACCCCTAAATTGTTAATATGGTTCTCTGTATTCAAACTCTTGAACTCCATGTTACAATCAAAGCCACCTAAACATTGCTGTAGGCCAACCCTATTATGCAAAGTCATGCGTCAAAATTATCATCATGTATTATACTAATGGTTTGGATCAGAATTATATATCCTTACACTCCATCAGTTCTTGTCGAGTTTAGCATGAGGTGTTAACGCTATATGCACAATCATTTTAACATAATTTCTAACCAAGTTACCTTTGGTTTATACCTTTTTCCTTCATCTTTTTCACAATAATTTTTATACACCCATCTTATGGGTGTATCCTTCACCCTCTATTTTACATGTCCTTACAACCTTAAAACTATTTTATATCATCTCATCTTCAATAAGTGTTAGTGTGTTACTCCTATCATCTCTATAAATATAAACAATTCCCAATCAATCAATTCTAGTTTTATGATACATCTTAACAAACTTATTTTTGTCATATCCATCAGGTATAACCAATTTGATTATAATTTCAAAAATTTAACCTTCAAGTCTATCAAATTCTCTTATGGCATATTACATCAAGACACTTCTCCATTTCAACTACCAACCTTAAATCTAGAAGTTAACTGATTTTGGGTGAAACAATTTGAGTTGAGCTTGGTCAACACAAGCTTGAACTTGACTTGGTTTAATTAATCGAGCTAGAACTTTAGCCTAAGCAAATGAGTTTGAGTCAATTTATGAGTCAACTTCTGTCTTTTAGAGAAAAAGAGAAGCTGAAGGAAAATCAGAGAAGCATTAAAAGCATAAACACATAAAGAATGGGAAATTGGGGGAATAAGGAAGCTGGATTTTTTGGGTTTTACATACTTTTTATTTGATTGCTTAAATTATAATATTTATAAATAATTTCAATATGATTTTTAAAAATAGCTCACTTATAAGGTAAAGAGTCAAGTCAAAGCTTTCTTAAGCTTGACTTGTCAGCATGTCAATATTATACTGTTTCCTAGCCAAGCTAAAGCCAGCTCACAAGTGAGCTTAGCTCAGCTACACCGTATCTCATCTATATCCCCAATCTTCTTTATAATAAATCATGATATTTAAACACATTCGTGCATAAATATTACTTAATCTTTTAACAATATAGATTGATAATTTTTTTATCTCACACATGATAGACTTGCATATCACATACTTGATATTGACTAATACTAGCCCCCTAATCTTTTAAATATTTCATCCATTATTCTACTATCGACCCCACATAGTGGGATAAAGGCTTGTTGTTGTTGTTATTGTTGTATCTATTGTTCTAATATTTCATCTATTTAAAAAGAAATCACCTAATGAAATTATGTTATTTGAATGAATTCCTTAAATAACTATTCAATATCCACCTGCCAGAAAGTACAAATTTCTACTATCATCAAGTAAACAAAATTTCATCAACATAATACGCTACTAACATCCTCAATAAACCTAAAGAAATAATATTTTAGAAAAAATTGCAATTTGGTAAAGATGGGGTAGATTAATGGATAGTAGAGAACAAGCATCAAAGTATTAGTGGGACCACCTATGCTGGTACCAAACAATAGTTATTGTCATTTGGCAGAACTTCGAACGATGCACAGTATTGACTCCAAAAGTATTTGTATCTATATACCAACATGGGCATGGAGCCTGCTATTGAAATAGTAAGCTACCATCTCTAATCAAAGGCCAAAAATAACCAATACAGCCTTGTCAGTGCAAACACGCTTAACAAATGTGGAACGGATATAGATTGTTATAGAATTTAACTGAAACAATTCCACATGTGGCTAAAGTTTTAGACATGCTTTTCCTCTTTGTAAGTTATGTCCTCTATAGTCTATGAACAATTTTGTTTTGCAAGAGAGAACACCGATGCTCATTACCCTCTTCTTTGGCTTGACCCTATGGTTCAAGCTAAAGATGCCAGCAAGCTGCTTGATGTGGATTGGCTAAAAACCATTTGTGGCACTTGAGTTTCCTTGAATTTTTTTCAAAGAAATGGTGGGTCCATCTGTGGGACCATCCATCTCTATTGCAATTCATTCATTCATTCATTCATTAGCCAATACTTTTTGTGATCACCATCAAAATTCATTTTGAAAATTTATTATTATTATTATTATTATTATTATTATTATTATTATTATTATTATTGTTGTTGTTGTTGTGGCATTTTATCTTTTAATTATTGCAGTTAATGGTCCTTACCCCATATGAAAAAAATTGAGGATTGATATTTAGATTAACCGCCAAACATAAAACTCTTGTCAAATCTAATGACATGAATTCAAGTTTTGCATTATGAATTTATGATAGCATTAGGACGTTCCCCGAAAGTAATACACCATGAACAAACCCCATTGTCCAGGGAAGTGAGCAAGGGTGTGATGTCACCCTTAAGCGATGCATCATAAATTAACCCAATTTTGATTAAAATAAGAAATGATTGATTAGGACTAAATCCGAAATTTAGTAACTTAGAATGAAAAGACATAAGAAGTGGTGGACATTATAATAATAATAATAAATATTTCTTGTTCACAAGACTAGAAAGGAGGCAAATATAAGGATATTGGGGAATGTCATAAGTTATTACATGTTGAAAATGATAACAATGGGAATAAGGTTGAGCTAAGTAATAAAGAAGTTGAAAGGTAAAATTATTGAGGTTAATAATGTAAGTGACAAAGAAATTGATAGCAAGACAAATATAGAAGAAACTTTTGAATGTAATCACTGCCTATGCTCCTCAAGTTGAAAAATAATTTAAAAAATAAATTTTATGACTTGTTGAAATGGATGACTTAAACATATATTTATTGAAAAAAAAGATAGTTATTTTGGAAGAGCACAACGAATATTATAATAAAGTACATTATAGAATGATCTAAAAAAATGCTATCGGGTATGCTCTAAAAAAAGAGGCATAAAGATAAGGTTTTAGATCCACATGAGATACCTAATCTCAAATTTGGAGAGTTATGAGGAATGTTGCAATGATTTGATTAACAAATTTTTAATAGAATTTTGAAGTTTAAGAGAATGTCAAATGAATGAAGAAGAAATATTTTAATACCAGAATTTACGAATAAAAATGATGTTTAAAATCATGCTACTTATAAAGGAATCAAACTTACGAGTTACACAATGAAAGTATAAAGTGAGTAATGGGAAAGATTACATCAATTTTGAAGAACCAATTAGTTTCTGTGCTAAAAATAGGATTCACAATTGTTGGCTTAAGAAAAACGGCGTGTCGGCATGAATCGTGCTTTATCGACATAGGATTTCATTTCTCTTAAGTCAGATTGTAGTTAACCAGATTTCCCCTGAAGGTAGTGTTAGGGTTTAGTTAAATCTGGGTTCTTACTTCCTATGAGCGCAAGCACTCATAGTTAATTACCCATCTTAACGCGTAAGAGAGAATTCTCGAATAAGGATAAATAATTTTAGGTATTTTAGTCTCAGTAGTGGGGGAAAATGGAGGTAAACCCGATCAAAATCCCATGATTTTGTCGTCCCGAGTATACTGTAAGTTTCAGTCTACCAACACTAGCGATGGTTGATTATAGTGTCCAAAGAATCTGATTAGCAATCATGGGTTGTCTCCTCTCAGGGATCCCGAGTAGAGTGAAGCAGTTAGATGTGGGTTGTATTTTTTTTTTTAAAGGTGGTTTGAGGGTTTACATCTATTAGTATACTCATAAGTTAATTTGGTTTAGGATTTATAACTTCGTTTAGAAGTCACCCAGATGTTTAAATTGAAGCGGGTTTTATGGCTTCTTCCAGAAGTAGTTCGGGTGTTTGAATTTGGGTAAGGACTTACGACTTTCATTGAAAGTAGCCTGTAAAGCAGGTCTTAGAGCTTGTTGGTGGGTCTTACAACCTAGCCCTTATAAGCTAAGCTACCCCGTTATACTAGTTTTAGATTTTTGGCTCTTGCAATTTATTTAGCAATTTCCCTTACATGTGGATCTTATGACTTCACTTAGAAGTTGTCTGTTAGCTGGTATTATAACCTAGCCCTATAGAATAAGCTGCCCAGTTAATTTTGATTGACAGGTCTTATGACTCCCTTAGAAGTTGCCTGTATGTTTAGTTTGGAGTGTGACTTACGGCTCTACTTAGGAGTTGCCCATTGATGGGTCGTACAACTCTACAGCAAGGCTGCGCGTAGATGGGTCTTACAACCTAGCTCTACAGCAAAACTACCCATTAGTTTCATACGAAATCGGATAAGTCTTACCACTTCCCTTAGGAAGTAGCCCGTTGTTTATGTTTAGAGTAGATTAGATTGTACCTAGTAGGTGCTTCAGCTTGTAGTTGTTTGCTAGCTTGACACTAGACCTTTAATTTTCAATTGTTTACTAGCCTGACACTTACTAGCCACAGTTATTGTTATTTGATACTAGTGTTTCTGCTACAGTACCCTACTCTTTTTTCTTTTAGTACTGTAGGCTGTAACAGTAGTTATTTTACTGTATCAATAGTTACTTTATTGTACCAGTAGTCATTTCATTGTACCAGAAGTTACTTCACTATACCAGAAGTTACTTTACTCTACCAGTAATTACTTCACTATACCAGTACCCTGTTCTTTTGCTTTAAGTACAATAGTTTAGTATAGCACTTGTTCTTTTCTTGTCTTAGCAATTTAATTTCAATGCTAATGAGTTTTATTTGACTGTTTGTAGGAGCTCGTATAGAAGAAACCTTGGAGAGCTCAGAGGAGCATCGAAAAGCTTGCAAAGTAGCATTGGAGATGCCTCAGTTTGTTGTGGGTTGAGTTTGAGTGTGAGTTTTGTGTTTGAGTTGGAGAGTTTGTAGTGTTTAGTATTTTAGTGTTAAGATGTACATGTTGATTAGTGGAAATATTACTACTCTTTTTTCTTCTTTTTTTATTATTTAAACAAAAACCCTCACCTACCAAAGTGGCTCTCTCCACATTAAATAATTAATTGATTAATTTAATTAATTAACTAATTAATTATTTTAAATTTTATCGCTCTCGAATTTTAAGTTTACTCTCAGATAATTAATTAACCAATTAATTAAATTTGCTCTCGAATTTTAAATTGCTTCCAAATTTTAAATTTGCTCTCGGATAATCAATTAAAATTAACTAGTTAATTTTAAGTAATTAACTTTGATTAATTAATTTTAATTAACCAACTAATTTTAATTAATTAATTACAATTGATCAATTAATTTTAATTAACTAATTTCAATAAATTAGTTAATTTTAATTAATAAATTAAAATCAATTAATTTTAATTAACTAATTTCAATTAGTTAATTACTTTTTATTAGTTAATTACAATTAATTAATTATTCCAATTAATTAATTTCAATTAACTAAATTTATTTAAATTAATTAATTTTCATTAATTAATTTTAATTAAATTTAATCAACTCATTAATTAATTAAAATTTAAATTGCATTGCTCTCCAATTCGATAGTCTCATGAGGCAATTTCGACAGCCTCCCGGCACCCCCTCCGCTCACGAGGAGGTCGAGATGGCATTTGTCATGGTTTCTACTGGCTCGGATCAAAGCTCAACGGCGCAAGATCTTCGAATTTTAAACCATTCTACCCGGATTAGAGATCGACGTTGTAGAGTCTTCAAATTTAAAATTCAACTCGCCAGAATCAAATATTCAACTGCGCGAGATCTTTGAATTTAGAACCATCCCATCCAGATTAAAAATCAATGGCATATGGCCTTTAAATTTAAAATTCATCTGTTTGATCCTGAATGCTGAACCAGTTCTCACTGGTTTGATGTTGGACCGATTTTTCATGAGGACCGAACCGGTCACAACACCGGTGCACGGTTGAACCAGTTGAACTGACTGATCCGGTCCGATTTTCAAAACCAGGGTAATATGTAAGGCCATGCATAATTATGAATGTAGTTCATGTAATTACACATTGTTGTATATTTTAGGGACATATATGTCAAACACAATTACATGCACATGTTTTATGGGCATTTCACTATTTGTCCATATGGCATTTTTCACCTTTTTCATCTCTTTTAAGGCAAGAGGAGCTAAGAATCCTTGTTCAATCTCCAACTCAATTCAATCAGGCTTGCTTCATTCTCCAACGGCATTTTGATTGCAATGAGAAAATATGTGTCAAAGTTTACAAGTGGCATCTTTTAGGGTTGGATCTTATTCTTAATGCACCTAAGCCCAACTCCTAGTTGACGACATAGTGATCATTGCCACAATTTTGCATGGCATATTTTTGCCCATAATGAGGAGAAAAGTTTAGCTAAAAGCCTCAAGATTTTTAGGAATTTGGGCAACAATTACATGCGAAGATCATCCCACCCACACCAAGAAATGAAGGTATAAAAATTACTACTAAGAGTATCATTTAAACACAAGCCTCCATACACGAGCCAAGAAAGGTATGCATAGGTGACATAGATGAGCTAAACTTTATGGGGACTAGGGGTGCAACCGAGTCAAACTTGCTCGCGAGCTGACTCGAGCTCGACGAGTCGAGCTTATCGAGCTCGCGAGTCGAGCTCAAACAGACGTCCGCTCGACTCTTCAGCTCGTCAAGTAGCTTGCAGAGGTGACTGGGCGGGAAAAGGAATTCTCAATCGAGCGGGCATACGTGACAATTCAAAGGTCGGGCGGGAAAACCAGATCGACGGAGCACGAGACGACAACGGACGAGCTCGGGACGACGAATCTCGAAGACTGAAGTGACGAGGAGCTCAGGACGATGGATCTCGACGGCGGAGCCTCGGGACGACGATGAATGAGCTCGGGAAGACCGATCTCGACGCAGAGCTTCAGGACGACGACGAGCAAACTCGAGACGACTGATCTCGACAACAAGAGGACGCGACTACTCGGGATGGAACTCGAAAGCGGAGCTCAGGACTGAGCTCGACAAGCTGCTCGACATGAGACGAGTCGAGCTCGAGCTTGTATTTTGAGCTCGACTCGAGTTCGAGCTCGAGCTCGGTATTTGGCATGCGAGCTCGGCTCGAACACCCCCTGGCTCGAGCTCGACTCGACTCGTTTGCACCCTTAATGGGGACTAAGGAGTCCTTATGAAAAAATGAACAAAAGGATCCCATTAAACCAACAGTTGATTACATCAAGTTGATGGTGAAGAAAACTATAACCAAAGACCATGTTGTAATGGACATGCACTTATACCATAATGTCATCAAACTCAGCATGATGTCCCTCTGATAGTGCTTCAATGCTTCTTCCTACAAGCTCCAAAAGCTTTTCATTGGAGTTATTTATAGACAAAAAGGACCCCAACTTTGCATTTAGGAAAGATGAGGCTCTAGCTAGGCAGCTCACTTAGAAAGAACCATATGCAACAATTAATTAAGCATAACCCGTGTAATTCAGCGTGATTAGAATCTCATTATTTATTTATGGGGGCATGTAAGTGCATGTTAAGCATGTCAATCTGTAAACTGCGTCATGTTGTTAGTATGGGATCATCACTGTTGATCTTTTAGTCACACAAATACTAGACTATCGTCACTCCTATAAGGTGAATTATTACATTATAGTAACCCCCAATACGTCACATAGATACCCTTTCAGGATTGCAAATTGGAGAGACAAATTCAAAGTGAATCTTTATAAGAATCAATAAGAATACAACATAATAGATTTCTCACAAATTGATGTACTAATATGATGTGCAATATAATTTCATGATAGAAAATTGATTATTCACATATCACATGTCACCAATTCATTTAACAACATACTTTCATTAAATATGAACATGCAATAGTATAATTACAATACAATTGATAATGAAGTGATGAAATACTTCAAGAAACTATGCAAGGAATTAAAAATACAAAAAATTAGAAAACAATTAAATCAATTTTTCACAATTGAATTTAAAATGTGTCAATTTTCCATCAAAATTAATAGCATTAAACAAACGAATATTAAATTATGTAGTTGAAATGAACTAATGAATGAAAATATCAAAATGAGAAAAAGAAGCCTCATGTGGGTGTAAAAAGAAGACTTCCCCCAAAATCAGGTAATTGCTCTTGTACTGCACTCAAAGGAATCACATATCCAACTTTCACTCACAAGATTGACATTGGAAAGAGAAATTTTATTCAAGCTTAAAGTTTAAAATTACATGGCTCTTATAAATACGATGTGTATTGTTTGAATAAAACCATAAACTTGAGCCGTATGAATCTTATTTTATTGCTTAGGTTCGATTATTAAAGTATCAATTCAATTATTGGTTGTAATTTTAACCTTCTTTGATTTTTGTTTCTTAAAGCTAATCAAACCAAAAATTATATTATAATAATATCTTCAAACAATTAATCAACAAATCCCATGAACTATAAATAAAATGGATATTCTTTATTTCAAATGCAAAAATTATAAATTTAGGAATTACTAATTGTTATTATTCTTAATATATAATATTTAAGCTAAATATAATTAGATTAATTAGTAAAGTTAATTACCTTTCAGTTCTTTTAGAATAGAATTGAATTAACCAAACTAAAGTTCAATTTGAATCAGTTTGATTTGAAAAATAGTTTAATTTGTTCAATTTTCTAAAGTTTCAAAATTAATTAGTTTATCCAATCTGTAAACCAAATCGACTAAACAGACCAAATACATACCCCTACTTATAGACCCTATCTCCTAGGTTAATAGATATGACTGGCATAGGATTAACTCAATTCAAATTTAAATTAATCCCAATTTTAATTACAACAATAAATTGGGACAATCCAAAAATCTATCCACAACCAAATACACAACCTGTAAACCTTAACAATGTCAACCAAATTCCACATTTTTAAAATCCCAAATATGTATATATACATACATGCTCTACCAATAGAAACTACAAAATCAGAACAACAAAGGAGAGCCACAGCTAGGGGTGTAAGTCGAGCCAGCTCGCGACTCGAGCCACGAGCTCGAGTTCGAGCTTGGATGAGGCTTGGCTCGTGAGCTCGTGAGCTCGCGAGCCGGCTTAAATCACTATTTTATTATTAAATAATTTTTATTTTGTTTATTAAATTTGAACATTAAAAATATTAAAACGGATGGCAGGTAAAGAATTGATAGCTTTTATTAAAAAGTTGCTGAAGTGCTGCAGCTGCACCTTTTTTTTTTCAAATCAAATTTAAAAAAATAATAATAAATATATAGGTGGCCTACTAAAGTTTTGAAAATCCCACGGAAGATTGGAATTCGTGATTCGCAAGCGAACCACGCGTGCAAATTAAATTGGGATTCGATGCAAAAGACGACGCGGACCTCGAAAGACGACGCAGAAGACGAATGACGCGGACCTCGGAAGACCACTGCGAAAGGCGAACCGAACGCAGAAGGCTCGCGAGCGGCTCGAGCTCGTTTACAGTGCGGCGAGCTGAGTTCGAGCTCGGGATTTGGCTCACGAGTCGAGTTCGAGTTGGGAATGACTAGAGCTCGACTTGACTCGTTTACACCCCTAGCCACAGCCCACAAAAACATGAATTGCTTAGAGCAAGTGAGAACAGAAACCAAAAAGATATGTATGTAATACGTCCAAAGTAAACAATCCAGATGCCACCGTCCAAAACCCTATAAGCCACCACCCCAAATAATGGATAAAGCCAAAGGAGACAAAAATAAAGGAAAGCCAAATTCCAACATGTAAACCTTAACATTGTAAACCAAATTCCAAATTTTTAAAATCCACAATATGTATATATGCATACATGCTCAGCAAATAAAAATTGGAAAATCACAACAATAAAAGAAAGCACATCCCACAAAAGATGAATCGCTTGGAGCAAGAGAGAACACAAAAAACCAAAAATGATATGTACGTGATACATCCAAAGTAAACAGTCCAAATGCCACCGTGCAAAGCCCTGTAAGCCACCACCCCAAATAATGTATAAAGCCAAACACTAAAGCCGAAGGAGGCAAAAATAGCAATAAAAAAAAAAAGAAAAAAAGAGGACCTAGCAACTACACTGCACTGGCCTGCCAAAAAAACATCTCAAATTAAAAACAAATATTGCAAATTCTTGAAAGAAGAATTTAGAAGATACTTCTTGTTTCATTGCATAATTGCTTCATATGGCCATACGTTTATAATCCCAAGTATGCTTCAAATCCTCATGGTGATAAAATCAAACATTGTGAAATTCGCTAAATAACCAATATTCCTTTATCAAATGAAATCTTAAATCTTTTTACCCATAACCATCCAACAACGTTTATAAGATCTGATATGATTAAATTCCCATTTTTGTATTCCCTAAGCAAAATCCATGATCAATCATGAAAGTTCTTCAGGATCACAATTTCAAACAGATGAAAAGGACCATATTTACCTCTTGTAGAAGGCACAAAGCACCAGGCAACCAGGCCCAAGGAATGCGTAAAGAAGATTTTGGTGGAATGTTTTCTTTTAAATTGCCAGCGTATTCTGGTTCAAATAGAAGCTTATCTCTGATATCCATTAGAAGATGCTGGAAACACAAGTAGAAAGAATGTCAACATACTATTTTTTTGAAATTGTTCACATCTATCTCATCAACATTAAAATGTATTCTGCCTGTGATACCTGCCGTGAGAAAATGGCATCTCCTGTGTATCCAGCCTCGATCTCTGAATCTTTTAAATCCATCACAGCTTTTACAACCTCATCCTTTTCAGCTTTCAGAGAAAGACCTAAGAACTGCAAAGATATCACTGAAACTAAGAAGAAACTCACATGAAGGTGTACTCGCACTGCAAAAGTAACACACGCATACGCCTATAACATTCATTCGAACTTCCAACCCACAGTACTAGTTTTTTAATTGAAAGCTACAACTCATTTGAATTCATTATTCCAGCAAATGGTATGAGTTCGCTAATCAAAGAAACCATATAAATTACAAAAATAAGAAAATCCACAACCTGATAACATGTGACAGTAATCTCCACCAGCCCTACGATCTGCCCACTCTCCACCTCCGTCGCCTTCAATGCAGACCGTCTTGCGACGCACCTCCGACTCAATCTAGCTCTTGCCTCCGGCGACAACCTCTTCGTTAGCCCGGTTGTACCTATACGTCCTAAGAAAGTTCCGCCGCCTCGAGACTCAGACGGGGGAATAACCCGCCGTCTCTCATCAAAAACTCCATTCCCAAAGAAACGAGAGTAAGGAGCTAAACTTAGCACCAAGTGAACCAATGCCATGACCAGAAGCACAAATTAATCAGCTGCTAAACACCGAGTCAGCCAGAGCTTCTTCATCTCGATGGAGAACAACGGCCGAACTACATGTGATATGTATACCAGGTGGAAAAGAATACGAATGGAGACAGCGCTAGGGTTAGGGCTTCTGTGCTTTACTCCACCACCGGAGTCATAGGATATCTAAAGCGCACGGTGAAATTGGAAACCGAATGCTGAGGAATCGATTCCGCCACATGACTGATGCTACTAAGAAGAGCGTCGCTGTAACATAAAAGCTTCGGTTCCCATGAGAAAAATCACGCAAACAATATCATTTATTTAGGCCCTTCAATTACATATTTCTCAAATTAAAAAATATTACATTTTTATTAGATTGTTTAAGTTAAACATACCTTTTTTTTTAAGAAGTGTAATAAATGATTTGATTCTAAAAATTTGGATTGAGGTTGATATGTTTGATAAATGTTTTCGGTGTGGGTGGGTTTTATGATCTTATTTATTAAATGTGACGGGTTCGGATTGACCCATGAACCTGCTTTTGACTAGAAATGACATGTTTAATATTTTTTATTAAATTTTTATTTGTGGGTGTAATTCTATTATTTTTTATCAAAAAATTTAAACTTTATAGTTAATAAGTTATAAAAAAATTTCAAATCAAAATGGGTTAATGTGTCGAGTTCAAATTTTTAGCAGGTCGGTTTCTAGTTGGTCTTTTGATCCATTTATTAAACGGGTCCAGGTCAGATTGATTGGATTTCAATCAGGTCAATTTCAGGCCTAACTCGAACCCAACCGATCAATCTGTTTTGACACCCCTATGAATATAATAGTTAGGGCTAAGAGGTGTCTAAGTTGATATTATTAGTGAATCGAAATATGATCATGGCTCTATTCATTTCAATTTTGAACTAGTTTGAATTGAATTGGATTGTTTCTAAGTTGTTTCATTTAACATCAGCTAAAATCTAAAAAAAAAAATTATAAAATTAAAATACTCGTCATTTAAGTAATCAAACTTATAATAAATCCAACAAAAAAATAAAAGATGAAATTAGGCTTCGTTTGGGACGGCTTTCTTACTACTTCTTAAAGAAGCTTTCTAGCACAAAAATTTTAATTTTTTACTAAAAAGCTGATTTAAGAAGCAATAAAAAAGCCGTCATAAACGAAGCTTTAATCTCTAACTAGCAAGTAGGCTTCAAACATGACCAGGAGGGCAAAATTGAAGACAATAAAGGCCGCAAGGCATGTTGTACCTCAAGAGCAAGAATCATGCTCAAAGAAAAAATGGTCACAATAAACTCTTATCTCGCAAAATAGTGATTCCCTCTCAACTAGGCTAATTATCATACTTCCCAAAATAAAGAGCACAAATCATCTTGAAAAAATTAAACATAATGGCAAAAGGTTGATGGCCAAACTAGTCACTAGTAATGCAAGAATCAAGAGATAGTAGTAAATTCAACATATTTCATATATAGATTGAGTAGAGTAACCAACTTCCAAGAGAAAATGCAAATAAAATTAGCTTTGAAATACACCTACTAGGGTTTCTCTTGTCGACGGGAGGGGAGGAAGATTGAGAGATTATTAGAACCTAACAATAATATAAACACATTGTAATTACTCTGTTATATATATTGTGATGAGCTGGCGCCATATGATAGGTTCTCTATATACCGTCAGGCTCTTTCTTCTCTATATATATGTCTACTGTACTATCACAAAGATATAAACACATTGTAATTACTCTGTTATATATATTGTGATGAGCTGGCGCCATATGATAGGTTCTCTATATACCGTCAGGCTCTTTCTTCTCTATATATATGTCTACTGTACTATCTCAAAGATATGAATAATAATTCTCTTTCAAGATTCTCCTGCTAGTTCTCCATGTCTTCATGGTATCAGAGAACGGTATATGATCTTGCTCCATGGCTCACTCTGCCTCCTCCCAACTTGACGATCATCCAGAACAGTTCCCCAACGATGATCACTTCATCCGGACAGCTTTGAAGTTCGTGGTCTCTAACCTCAAGAATGTTGTTCCGATACAACTTGCTCCGGACAACTATTCCATCTGGAAATCCCAAATCCTAAAGATTTTTCGTGCAAACGGTTTTCACAATTTTCTTGATCCTCTGTTCTTACCTCCGCCTCAGACTCTGCCGAACCAGGCAGGTCGTTCTACCGTTAACCCACTATATACTCAATGGCTTCTTACAGATCAGAATCTGTCGACCTCCCTTTGCTCCACCATTTCATCTTCGATTCTACCCTATATCATTAACCTGCAATCCACAGCTGCTATATGGGTTTCCTTAGAAACCAGATTTCAAGCCACAAATCAGTCCAAGGTCATACAACTTAAAAATGCCCTCCACAACATATCTCTCAAGAACGCTTCCATGACCCAGTACCTGTCTGATATTTAGATCAAATAGCTGCTGCGGGATCCGTCGTCGACACTGAAGATGTCATCCTGTACATTCTTAATGGACTGCAACCCCCTATCTAATCCGACCTGCACCAAAATGCCCACGGAATTTCAAGCTGAATCATCTCTAGCCGATCCAAGTCTCTACCATCGTCTCACAGGGTCGTTACAATATCTCACTCTCACCCATCCTGACATTGCGTACAATGTCAACCTCCTATCCCAACACATGCATCAACCTCAACCTCAACACATCTACTTGCTCAAACGCCTTCTTCACTATATCAAAGGTACGCTAGATTTTGGAATACCCATTACCAAAACTAACTTAGTTCTCAAATCATTTTCTGATGCGGACTGGGCCGGTGATCCCATCTCTCGGAGATCGACTTCAGGCTATTGCTCATTTCTGGGTGATACGCTCATTTTCTGGACTGTCAAGAAACAACACACCGTCGCCCGCTCATCCACTGAATCTGAATACAGGGCACTCGCTGCATTAACCTCTGACATCATTTGGACTCGGCGCTTGCTAACGGACTTTGGCATACCTCAAGACTATCCCACTCCGCTATACTGTGATAACACTTGTGTCATTGCGTTGGCTAACAACCCTGTCTTTCATGCCCGCACAAAGCATATAGAGATCGATCAAAAATTTGTCTGGGACCATCTCCAACAGCATCACATCAGCCTTCTTCCTATCGCCACGATAGATCAAGTCACGGATATCTTCACCAAAGCTCTATCTACTCCTAGGTTCCATCAACTTCGTTCCAAACTGACAGTCACTCAAGCATCATCAGTTTGCAAGGGAATATTAGAACCTAACAATAATATAAACACATTGTAATTACTCTGTTATATATATTGTGATGAGCTGGCGCCATATGATAGGTTCTTTATATATCGCCAGGCTCTTTCTTCTCTATATATATGTCTACTGTACTATCTCAAAGATATGAATAATAATTCTCTTTCAAGATTCTCCTGCTAGTTCTCCATTTCTTCAGAGATGAATGAGCTTTATAGTCGATAGTGCATGCAATGAGCAAAGAAGTGTCGAAGAAGAGAAAGATGAAGAGAAGAGGGGATTATGTTCAGGATTTTCACTTCATATAGTCCCAGAGACAATAAAGAAGCAAAGTAACAATAAAATAAATGATTGAGGATTAGGGTGATCATATATTGTTGACCTCCTCAAACTTTGTTCAAACTAAGATTACTAGCTCTTTATAAAGAATAAAAGTTTAAAAAGGCTTTCTTATAAAATCTCTGAGGAGGAATGTATTTACGAATAACTAAGGCTTCATTTGGGGCGGCTTTTTTAATATTTTCTTTAGCAGTTTTCTAGTACAAAAATTTCTATTTCAAAAAAAATTTATACTAAAAAGTTGTTTTCGAAAGTAGTAAAAAAACCGTCCCAAACGAAGCCTAAATCTCATTCATTCTATGGATGAGAGTAAACTCTAATGTATATCTTATATGGTGATCAGTGGTCAGTGGCTATATGTGGGCTTATCATATATATATAACTGTAATATATATATTACATAATTAATCATATATAATTAGCATATTTTTGTATAATGAGATTTTATTAAATCATATTGTAATATAATTTTATTTTTTCTAATTTTGAAGCAACTAAATGAGCTGAAAATAGATATGAGAGTATTTTGGCAAATTGTTGAGTGATTTTTTGGCCGTAGAGAATGCTTTTGGGAGTAGGTTTAGTTGCAGAAGCTTTGGGCCTTTGTGTATGGTGGCTGCTGGAGGAAGGAGAACCTAAGCGACGGACGCATGTAAATAACTTCCATTATCGCATCACTTAATTTGGGAGGCGTTTTGTGGACTGTGGTGGGATCTGGAATTGAGTGCTGTTTAATTAATCTGTCAGAGATCAGTAAGAAAATCTGTAATTTTTCATGTTTGAAGGATCTGAAATTTGTCTGTATATTTTATAATTAAGCAATTATTATGTTTTTATTATGATGAATCAATTTGTACAATGACCAAAGAAAAATCGATTGGTATTTTGTGCTAAGAAGATGGTACCATATTGTTGCATCCTGAAAAATTCACATCAGTAGAGAAATAGAGAATTTAGTGTCTTAGTCTTATATGAAGATTCAACACACATAGAAATAAGAGATAGGGGTGTATTGTTTATCAGAGATACCAGAATTTTATGAGGAAACCCTTGAAAATGGGGAAAAGCCACGAGGTATTGCCCAGTTTTGATAAATTTACTAGTGTTAGTGGTTGATTACAAATAATGCCCTTCATTGGAGGAGGGCATTGGTTCAATATAATAAATACATATTGTATAGAGCACATTACATAGTTGGAGAATGACATGATAATTCTCCTCAAGAGAGTATTGTCATGTTCTTTTGGTTGTTAGGTCGTAGTTGAATGATGATGGTCAGAAGGACAGTTGTCGGTAGGCGATAGAGGTTGGAAAGATCGTAGTAGAGTGATGGTGGTCGAAAAGGTCGTAGTTGGGCGACGGTGGTCGGAAGAATCATAGTCGATGGGCAACGGTGGTCAGAAAGATTGTAATTGTGTGATAGTGGTCGGAGAGACCATAGTTGGCGGGCGACAGAGGTTGGAAGGACTGTAGTCGGGCGATTGTGGTCAGAATTGTCACGCCCCGAGATCTATATTAGAATAATTACATCAGCCTTTCATTTTATCCATTTAACTAAAGCTTACAAATTTCTTACGAACAGCGAAAAGAATTATGCATGCTATTAGGAGCCTTATATTATAGGATCCTTACATTTTCTTGAAATTATGTAAAATAATGTAATGAGCACATAGCCCAATAAGTAATCAAAATCTTATAGCTGCAATCAATATAAGATAAAAGAGAACAGTATATTATAAATCATATAAAGAGATATATGCATCAATATATTTATACTGATTATCTGTATCAATAATCAGTTTATGACATATCATATCTCAATCAATTTTATTTCATTCTTCCATCATAAACTCTAATTAATCAATTAGTCAATCAATCTTTATCACTTAATCAATTCCATATAATCTTATCATTCATTCAGCTCATATTAATCTGGTAGTTATCGTCATAGTATCAGTAACAGTATTCAGTATCAGTAATAAAACTATATTAGTAACAGCATCAGTATCA
This sequence comes from Dendrobium chrysotoxum, assembly GCA_019925795.1. Lineage (NCBI taxonomy): Eukaryota > Viridiplantae > Streptophyta > Magnoliopsida > Asparagales > Orchidaceae > Dendrobium > Dendrobium chrysotoxum. The sequence continues at coordinate 10,092,965 of CM034305.1, forward strand.
ATAATCAATATCAATATCGAAAATCAGTAATCAATGTCAATATCAGTATCTATATTGGTAATCAATATCAATATCAATAATTAGTATCAATAACAATTTCAGTATCAATATCAGTATCTGACATTAAGATGATGGCATCTTGAGCTTGCGGGTATCACATGCAATTAATTATACCAGTGAAATAGTATTTTATCAGATATTTATGTGAGGATATTTTTCTCCTGCACTTATGACTCTCAATCAGTCGTCCCTTATGACTCTCAATTAGTATACTTCTTATAACTCCTCTTGAATCACGTGAATTAGTTAGTCTGACTCCTTATAACTCTCAATTAATCTCCAACTCCTTATAACTCCCATCAATGGATCATGTGAATCTTCAAGATATCACATGAGGTTATCATATAATATATCTTATATTAATCAGTACATCATATTCATACATCATATCAGATTCAAACTAGTAGCAAACATTCTTTCATAACTCAATCATATTAATCATTTCAGTATGTATTACTTTTGCAGTCTTATCATGTCAAATCATAATATAGTATTTTTTAGCCCATTTCTAGTTTGTCTTTTTCACTGCTCATTACCTATAAATTCTTATACACATATTTAATTGATAAAAATATAATAAAATCATATCATATTATTCAGAATGATCAAATCTATAATATATCAAAAGTTATAAGATAAAAGATTATAAAAACATGATATAATGTATTTTTGATAGATTTACGAAAGATAAATTTGTAGAAATCAAAATTATTGAAAATAAAAAGATAGTTACTTATAATGAATTGAACAAAATTCATAACATGAATGACGGGCAAATACGACCCAGAGATATTTCTCTCTCCTTTCTCTTATTCTCCTAATTCAATTTTTTGGCCAAGCAACCTAGTAAGGAAGGTGGTGGGGTGTGACACAGATATTTATAATATATATATATATATATATATATATATATATATATATATATATATATATATATATATATATATATATATATATATATATAACAATATTATTAGTGGCTTAGTACCTGTTAACCTCTGGACAATGTCCACAAAAAAATATATATATAAAAAGAAATAAACAATGCAACATACCTACGATCTGCCGGCTACCTATACCCAAAATCGTATCGAAATCCACCGCTTGCTACAGTGCCCATGCTCTGTGAAACGGCGTCGATGTCAGTGACCTACTCCCGCATGCGAAGACTTCCCTCGACCACGACCATTCTCCGCTCTTTAAAACGCGAAGAGAGGGAAGCTCTTTGAATCGGTTCTTCCCTACTCGCAAGAACTCCCGCAGCCTCTCCTCCCACGACACCTGCTCCCCCTCCTCTCCTATTCGCAAGCATCCCGAATCCTCCAGCAAACCTCAGATCCTCCACTCCCTGTCCCGATTCTGCCTCTCATCTCTCTACCGAAGCCTCCTCCAGCCGAACCCTAGCCGCCCCCCTCTTACTCCACCGATCGAGAAAGAGAGAGATAGAGAGAGAGAGAAGACTTTCTCCATACCTAATCCCAACTCCTAGTAGCTCTTCCCTCCGCCTACCTTGACGACTTTCCTTTCCCTGTCAGATCGCAAGTTACAACATTTTGATTGGGAGAAACGAAGGGAGCTTGCTGCCAGTGAAGGTAACTTTCTACCTGATGCACGCTTCTTCGGCCAAGTCCAGTTAATCTTGCCGATCAAAAGAGGGAAATAGAGGATTTGTTCTATCAAATCCTATTTAATTATAACTAAGTATAATTGATTATAAATATTTATAATTATTTATTATTAAGTATAGTTAATTATGATTAATTATTATTAATTATAATTAGCTATTATTAATAATGCTTAATTATAATCATTTATTATTAATTATATCTAAATATAATTAATTATAGGTAATTAGTTATCTATTATTAGTTAGATTTATTTATAATTAATCATATTTAATTAAATAAATATTATTATTAATTATGTGTAATTACTGATTAATTATATTTAATTGTAATTAGTTGTAATTAATTATTATTAATTATAAATCATTATTCTTAATTATGATTAATTATAATCAATTATGATTATTTATAATTAATAATAATAAAGTCCCCCCCTTGCCTCGATTTCTGTGCCAACACCACCCCGATGATTGCAAAGGTATAACCCCTAAAACCTAAGACTCCGAGAACTTGCTTTCGTCGTTGGCAGCGAACCGGAAAACCACCCATGCACGCGCTTTATTGCGCGTGGTGGGATGGGACCCCGGTGCAGCGCCTACGACAAGGCGAGTGATCACCTAAAATCCCATCCTCGATGTTCGTATCGAGCAGGCAAACTGCCTATACACGCGCTTTATTGCGCGTGGTGGGAAGGGAACCCGGTGCGATGCTTACGGCGAGGCAGGTAAGCCCTATGCACGCTTTTCTTAGCGTGGTGGGGACAATTTTAAGTACCCGTATGCGGCTTTATACCTGCGGGGAAACAACTGCTCTTCTTTTGAAATATGTACTGTCAAAGACCTCATGCACGTGCTTTATTGTGCGTGGTGGGAATGAAGACCACGGCCGAGATGTCTGAGTACACCTACCATGCACGTGCTTTATTGCGCGTGGTAGGAAGGCCCAGACTCCTATTATTTTTTTCCTAAACTGGGGAGACGTCGGGAGGCTGCCGAAATTTCTGGTGAACTTGAGACTTTACTTGGACTTGATTGAACTCGAAAAAAGAGGACTTGGGCTTGAACTTGATTTGAACTTGCAAAATGAACTACAAAGACTTGTATTTGAACACAAACCAAATGACTAACTGAGACTTGAACCTAAATAAGTTCAAACCTAAATCTGAGTTGAATAACTTGAATGTGATATGAACATTTGAACTCAAGCAAAAAAGAACTTGCAATTTGACTACAGGGGACTTGAACTCAAATGGATAACAGAAAATTGAGCTTTACAATTAACAAGTTGCAATCATACAAATGACAGATGATGATTTGAAGAACTCAAATGGAACTTTAAAGGACTTGAACTTGAATGGAGAACATGAAATCAAACTTTCGTTTAATAAATGAGCAATCAAATTATAGATGCTCAATGAACGAATTCTGATCATTCAAGTAGATATACATGAGCAAACGAAGATGCATAGTGGATAAGGAAAGTTCCTACATCTCATTCATGAGCAAGAAGCAAGATGAATATACGATCTGATTACAGATAATACTGCAAAGAACCTCCAGAGGAATTAAAAGTCTGCAAGATGTAAAGTTTATTTATCAGATGAAATAACTACTTTACAACACCCTGGCAATAGACATCAAGACATGAACAAGCACACTGATCTGCATGCAATCAAGGATGAAGATCTGCAGTATATACGAGTTCTTTACAAGTACAGAAGTACTTCCTACATGTATTTGCGCAAGCAATAGTCCTCCTGTGAATGGAAATGACGACGCCATCAATTGACAAAAAAAAAAAACCTCGGTGCATACAAGCAATGAATAATTGTCAATTCACAACATCTGAATAATCACAAGCAAACATCGATCATCAAAACCTGTGGATGGTGAAGGTGGACATGATGTAAATGCAATAAACTCCTACAACAGTCCCCATACTGTTAAGTACACTATACCTACAAGTGATAGCAGCCGACTATAAAAATGCACGGGCATCTCCTTAGGCATATAATGACTCATGTAAAGATAACAAGTGCTGAAAGTAACGATGTCTTGTAGATGACATCAACAAGCTTATTGTAAGATGCACTGGATATAGTTATCAGGGAAGCTGTGAAATGATGATTGATACGCAAGCTGGTATCAATAAGAAGTCATAAAGATAAACATCTGCGAGCAGCTGTAGGAAGCCCGTCAAGCTACAGTGGCCTATCTATGGACAACAACGAGCAACATGCAACATGTTTTAAAGCCTCATTGCAGTCAACAATCATTCAATAATCAAGTGCCTATGTTGATTCTTTAACAATCAAATATCACACAAATGAACATATCAGTTTGCCTGGTAACAACAAAGTCCCCTATAAACATACAAATGCGACATACAACAAATGCCAGGATGATTCATATAATGAGTACATTGACGTCCTAGAAGTAGCATTAAAAGATCTGCAATACATATGATTTATCCACGAATACAGATGTATGCATCACATGCCATCCATGAGTAGGTGCAAAAAGGACTTCAGTCAATGCAGTATCCTGAAGTTAATTAGTCTACGAGTAGATACATCTACCTGACTACATATTGCATTGTTGGGTATACTCCGAGAGACTTATCCCACATTTAACGTGTTAGTTGCAACCACGAAGACCCAATACACAGTGAAAGTGACAATACGATGCGTCTGAATAAAGTCAAGCGAACATTGAAATACGCCACATTGCGCTCGTTAAGAGTTAAGGATCAATATTCGACAAATATGATGTCAAAGATTAGTGCAGTGTTTGGTGGCTCAAACTCACAATTACAAATAGATGATACACATGTTATTTCAATCAGCTTAAGGGATACAACAATTATTTGGAAATGAATATCTTGCAAGGCTTTCCCGGAGAATCTGATGTATTCTCCATCACTATAATTGTCAGTCTGAGGTAGTGAGCATTGATTTCACACGTGGGCTCTAGGAAGAGAAAGCCAGATCAAATCATTATGAATTGAGTGAATCTCAATCCAACCAGGTTCCGAACATCAAGTTGGATAAGGTTACCGAGACTTATAAATCCTTGATGAGCAATGGTCCTATATTTAACATACCACTCACAAGCAGATATACAGAGAGATTATGGCAAATACAAGCTCCTACAAGCTACTGCAGAAGACTCTTACACATCTACATGCCTACTAGCAACAGTAGTGGAGATCGTATGATGCTACACCACCGAATCTGCAACACTCGTACAAGCAGACAGAAGGCGTTTATAAATATTCTAAAAAGTACACCCGCACATGTGCACCTTAATTTGTATACACATAGGAACACAAAAGGGGTAAAAACAATCATAACCCGCATGGGCCTCCGACGAGCGTGTTATTGGTACACACGTGACGTCTAGGGATGCTGCGCGGGTCAATAAGTGAATTCAAGTTCGAGCCCGATCCTTCTATTCAGATAGATAGGAGTTGACATGGCTCGAACTATTAAAAAAATATACGGTCGTGAGGTCGACCGAGATATTTATTTTATACGTTCATATTAGGCCTTCAAGGCCTATAATCAAGAGAATTCACTTACAAAGGCGCAAAGCCTACTAAACTCGATCCTCTATCAGCATCTCGATAGAGTGGACGAGGTTCAATCCATAAATGTGAATGACCCCTTGCCACCCCAATGATGATCATGTTGAATGCGAACATCAATCGGAGGGGTCCATTTCAAACATCTTCAAAATACCATCCCAAACACACAAAAATCATAAACTCCAGAAAACTCCAAACAATTTCAAAAACTCCAAAAATATTTAAAATTGAAATTCAACTATCAAACCATTTAAAGCAAAACACATCCACCCTCCACAACAGTTTGTCGAGGTGGACAAATCTGAAAATAACTACAGCTCATAAAAAGCTAATGCCTGATCGAAAATATAACTAGGATCCATTCTCAAACAATCTCCTGCCAGCAAGGACATGATACGAGTCCTCTAACCGGCAATTTCGCCATCAAATGGCACTGCAGGATAAACGGTTATGACTCGGGGCCCTCTGAACCAGGTGGTCGCCGCCAAATGGCACCATTATATTATGGTTAAGGCCAGAGCCCGTATGCTCCCCAATGGCATTAAATCCTTGAGATATGAATTAATAGGATATGATCGATAGGGCACAAAGCCCTCTATTAGCTAAGGTGGATTCAAATTTGTCCCCTTAGGTAAATATTCACCCCAGGTCTATAAGGTACCCTTGGACGAAGCAGCCCATGGCTGCCGACAAGGATCCTTCTGTCAGGTTGGGTCGACTACCTCCTCTGACTAAGTAGACCAGGGACCATGATGGCCCGGGACGACGGAACCATGGGATCTTGATCGGGTCTATCATCCATTCCCCCACCATCCGCTTTAAGTGTGAGATGGTGAAAATTTCTAATTTTAAATACTAACCCTTTTCAATCTCCAACCTTTCAAATTCCCAACTCATGCTGTTACTATATGCCAGATGCACGTATCTTCTACATATCTGATTGACAACTAGCCTTAATCGAAAGTTCTCTCTCGTGACCGGGAGGGGTAATTAACTATAGGGGCTTGCGCCTATAAGAAACCAGAACTCAGATCATAAAGTCCTCGCAAAATGAGGGTGAAATCTCCGGGTAGTGTCTAATCTACAATACTCATCTGCCTTCCAAAATTTACCCCGGAACTTAATTCGTTAAAACTCCCCCAGAAAAAAAAACCAAAAGCGGGCAGAGGCTAGGGCCAAATTTTCGGAGCCCACAGTACCATAGCGCTCTACTTCAGAATTTTATAGAGTTTAAATAAATTCATTTCACATCTTTAGGTTATTACAAGAATGATTATAATCGGGCGA